>OY770263.1:131378082-132705443 GCA_963669355.1 Chorisops tibialis
ATGAAATTTTGTATGAGGAGTGGCTGCATTGAACTAATTTGTTTCACATCATGCTAGAGTAGCTATAAACATAAAAGAATTATGATTGGGCGTAAAGCCCAATCATATGATGAAATGAGAAAGAGTTCAATGTACCGGAAAATATGTCACCTCCAATTCTTTTAAATAATTAATAGTGACTTTTGTATGGGAGGTGGTAGAAGCAGAGGAGGAAGGTTTGTAATTTTTGGATATGACACCTAATGTGGTATGCAAAATATTTCGTGCTGAATTTAAGGTTTCTAGCTTTCATTATTTTCAATTGGGCATAGTTTTCCTGAAATTGAGGCACTTGTATGGGAGGTGGCAGAGGAAGTGGAGCGTTTAAGATGATTTTGAAACTGCTTATCATCATCCTTATCACCACGCTTTGATTCAATTTCAAATTCGATAGTTCTAATATATTCGAAGAAGAAATGCTTTATAATACAGATATTTGTATGGAAGGGGGTAGAAGGAGTGAAGAGGAGCTGATAATTTTTTTTGGCGTTTATTGCAATTATTAAAAAACAAAATCTGGCAAAATTTTAAGTTTGTACTTTTTCTAGTTTTAATGGAAATCGATATAATGCACTTAATAAAAATTGTACATTTGTATGGGAGGGGGTAGAAGGAGTGTACGGATCAAAACACATTTTTTTTCGTTATTGATATTTATATTTTTATACTTTATGCAAAATATAAAGTTGATAGCTTTAACAGTTTCGAAGAAAAATAATTTAGTTTAAATTTCAAAATTTCGTGAAATTTGTATGGGAGGGGGTAGAAGGAGTGGGGGGATGTGGCCCGTTCACGAGCTTAAAGTAACTTTTTTGCTAAAAATGACAACAACACGATACCTCAAAGCGTTCGAGAGTTATGCTGTAGACAGACGGATAAACGGACAGACAGACGGACAGACAGCAACTCGGATTCGAAGTTTTTAAGCGACAATAAATATTTCTGTACCTTAAGCGGCTCTGTGCGAGCATTATTTCTTAGCGTTACAAACGGTAAGGCAAACACAATATACTCTCAGATTTCATCTAAAGTATAAAAATGTTTTTTACCAAATTTAAGCTTCAAAAATTGAGTAGGTACTGAGAAACTTAGTGCATTGAATTTAATGAAATTGTGCAATTTGTATGGGAGGTGGTAGAAGGAAAGGGGGGTTTTTGGTGATATTTCGAGAAACAACTATAATCATCATGCAACTGATATATTTTAAATCACAGGCCTGTATCATTCACGCTTTTCAAGAAAATCAAATTTTTGTAAATTCGTGGAATTATGTCACATTGTATGGGAGGGGGTACAAGGAGTGAAGCTACTCGGTTAATTTTTTCCTGATATTAATAATGCTAATTAAGGATTGAGTACAAAATTTTAGCTCCATGAAAGTTATATGTATTGGGAAAATTAGTTTAGAATATTTCATGAAAAAGTTTGTATGGGAGGTGATGGAAGGAGTAGGGGGATTCAAATAATTTGTATACCATAGATCACATTTCTGATAAAAATAGTATGTTCTAAATTTCAAATGATTTGCTCCAACGGTTTTGAAGAAAATTTGATTATTATATATTTTTGAAAATGAGTCATTTTGTATGGGAGGGGGTGGAAGGCGTGGGGTTATTGAAATAAGACCACACGCACATTACATTTCGGTGCACATCTAATAAACTGTGAAAGTTTCATTACAATCGGCCTAGCCGTTTTTGCATGAAAACCGGAAAGACAGACAGACAGAGAAAATTTTTAGAAACGTGTGTTTGTGTTTAGTTATTGCTAAAATAAAGCAAAAAACTTATTTATAGCCATTTATAAACAAATAACAGACAGACACTACAATTATATTTATATGTATAGATATATTGGACCTAAAATTTTGTACAAAACATGTTTATAGCTACTCAAACATGTTGCGAAAAAAATTAGTTCACCCCTTCTAGAGCTCCTCATACAAAATTTCTTGAAATCAAAAAAATTATCTTTCACCTTGAGTATCGCATGGTTGGGCGTCACGCCCATTTGTAGTCCTGTTATGTTTTTTCTTATTATTATAATTGTGATTGCAATAAATGATCAAAAAATATTAACTTCGCCCTAATCCTTATGCTACTTCTTATAAAAATTTAACAAAATCATCTTCCATGTGAACGCAAGAAAACATTGGAATATAGCAACCTGATAAGAGTTTCGAACGCAAGAAAACTATAGACCTTAGCATTGGAATATAGCAACCTGATAAGAGTTTTGATGAGCAGTTTAAAAATGGTTGAAACCTTTCGACTCCTTCTATCGCCTGTCATATAACTCATATTAAAAAAGTCAGTTTATAATTTTCTTATTAAAACTATTATGGAAGTCTTAAACATGAAATTCAACGCTAAAATTTTGTATATTAAGTGCTATGACAAACACAATTTCCCTTCATTTGTTCTACCATCGCCCATACAAATATGACTATTCACTTTTCCGAAGAATTTGAGATGACATATTTTCTGTATTGGTATTCAACTGTCTTATTTAAACGAAGAAAAACAAATACATACAGTTAATTAAAATGAGCTATTGTACAATTCTATACATATAAATATAATTCTGTATCTGTCCGTTAATTGTTTGTAAATGACTATAAGCAGAAACATACATACGTTTTTAAAATTTTGCTCTGTTTGTCTGTTTGTCCGGCTTTCACGCAAAAACGTTTGTTAGGTATGCTGCGAGATGTACTTTGCGTTTGGTTTTATCTCAATACCTAGACGCATTCTACCCCCTCCCATACAAAATGATTTTCAAAAATATATAATAAAAAATTTTCTTGAAAACTATAGGAGCGAATAATTTCAGAAGTAGAATATATTATTTTTATCATAAATGTGATCTATGACTTCCTCCACCTCCCATAAAAACTGCACTTTTCATGAAAACATATAAACCAATTTTCTCAGTACGTTTAACATTTATCGAGCTTAAATTTTGTACTAAATCCTTATTTAGCATTATAAATTATATTGTGGAAAAGTAAACCGATTAGCTTCTCCTCTTCTACACCCTCCCATACAACTTTTCAAAAATTCGATTTTCTTGAAAAGTAGGAATGTTTGCAATTTAAAATATATCAATTACAAGATAATTATAGTTGTTTCTCAAAAAATGATTAAAATCCTCCCACTCCATCTACCATATTCCACACAAACGGGACAATTTCACTAAATCCAATACAATAATTTCCTCAGTACCTATTGAATTTTTGAAGCTTAAATTTAGTACCTAACATTTCTATAGCTACTCTAGCATGATGTGAAGCAAATTAGTTGAATGCTGTCACCACTTCTACCACTCCCCATACAAAATTTCTTAGGATCAGAAAAATTTAACATATTTCATCGAGAGTATGGTATGATTGGGATTTTGAGCATTGATATTGTTATGTATTTCATTTTTTTAGAATTAACACAAGCTTCAGCTATTTATATTTCAGTAACGCTCTTAAATACGTATATGATATCAAATCGTCCCCGTGAGCCCGGGCCTGTCCTACACAAGTACGAGTATCATATGGTTTCATTCTTAATAATCTATGGTTCTGATTAATAATTTATGGTTCTGCATTCGAAGAGTCATTAAACTAAGTAGATTATATATCCCACATAATGTATTACTAACAAGATTCTCAAAAATTGCTTTTTATTGGAATTTTTACGCGCACGAAGTCGCGGGGGATCGCTAGTATGCAATAAATTTAATGTGGAATTTATGAAAATGTTCCACATGCAACCGACATAAAAGCCCAATAACAAAACAGTACTAGTAGTAAGTTAATATTATGAATTTGAACAATATATCCACCTGTGATCATATTAACAGAATTACCTCAGAATATTGATTTAGCGTAGCTCTGTTAATTTAATTTAGTTGTAAATTTATTTCAGTGTATTTTGTTGTTTAGAGATATGATTTACATAAGTCAATTGATGAAAATAAAATTTAGATGGAACATATTTCATTCATGATAAAAGAAAACTTTGCGAATTGGACTGCGTACAACTTGCTAGTCGTTCAATCTTTAGAGAAGTAGTACCTCAGTTCAACAAGTAGGTAGGCAAGGAAAGACTACTATTCAGTAATTCCGATAATGAATAGAAATAATGTCGATAAGTTCGCCTAAAAAACATAACAGGACTAAGATTAGGCGTAAAGTCCAATCGTGCGATACTCTAGAAGAAAGAGAAATTTTTTGATTTTAAGAAATTTTGAAGGGGAAGCGGTAGAGGGGGTGACGACATTGAACTAATTTCTTCACATCACGCTAGAGTTGCTATCAAAAAGTCTTACACAAAATTTAGGAAAATTTAAAAGGTACTGAGAAAATAAGTGTATTGGATTTATTGGAATTGTGCAGTTTGTATGGGAGGCGGTAGAAGGAGGGGCGAGTTGTTAATAACTTTTCCAAAAATAACTATAAACAACATGCTTTTAATATGTTTTAAACTGCCGTTTTATTATAATTGGTTCAGCCGTTTTTGCGTTAAAGCCGGAAAGACAGACAGACAGATAGACAGACGAATTTTAAGTTATTGATCAAATAAAGCAAAACACTAACTTATAGTCATTTATAAACAAACAACAGGTAGATACTACAATGATATTTATATTTATAGAAAATAAGGCATTGTGATCGATTACTACCCTGAAATTTTGCTTTTTCGCATATTATGACTAAATTAGGATAAATAAACTGCCAAAGCCGGGCCTAGCTTTATCAATGTTTCATTCATTGATTCATGCAAATTTGGGTTTTTCTGGGGGGAGGGGTGATAGTAAAGGTGTGTAGATGTTAATAATTTTTTAATTGAATGCTTGAATCACATTCAACATTCTCTGTATAGAATGTCAGTTTCATGAACGAAGTTGCATAGAATTTTCATAAAAGTGTTTTGCATTCACGAAAAGAAACATTTGTATGGGGGGGTTAGAGAGGATGTAAGGGAATCGTGAAATTTCTGATACAGTTTTATTTCGTTTCTCTTGCAAGGTACAGCATTTCAAGTTCGCAGCTTATAAATTGTTGATTATTAGTTGATTTATTGAAATTGCTCAATGGAGGAAAAAAAAGTGATCGAATTTAAGGCCAAAAAAAGCAACAAATTAATTCAATCAACCAACGTATTCACCAGATTTGGCCCCACGTGACTTTTCCTATCCTCGAAACTGAAATTACCGCTTCGTGGAACCCGTTTTCAGTCGATCAAGGACATAAAACAAATCGCTGTGGACTACTGAGGTGTACCCGTTCAACCAACTGCTGTAAAAAAACTGATTAACAGACTGTGCTAATTTTTGGGAAATTAATTAAGGACAAAAAAAATAGCATTCCACAGAGTAATTTCACGAATTGTCGGTATTTTCTGGTCACAATGTATATAAAATATATGTATTCACACGGAGAATTAAAATTTTCTATCTTTCACAAGAGCCCTAAGAAAATCACTCAAAATTTTCGACATTTTTGCTTATACACACTAAAAAAAATGTTTACCAAAATTAAAGACTATGTAGTCTATAATATGACGAAATTTCAATTTGAAACTGTACTCAGTTTTGAGGTATAACGGTTTCAAATTTTGAAAAGTGCATCATTTTAGGAATGCTCCTCATTTCCCCCGTTACTAGTATGTCCATATGTTACATTTTTCTCGTATTTCGCTGGTATTGCTTACTATATGCTTAAAGTTTCAATTACATGCTTTAAGAGATAGCCGAAATATTCTTTTTCAAGCGTTTTTCTTTCCATCCCCCTGGCCCTCCCACTTACAATAATTGGCCTCCAATTAAGCTGATTGTAGTGGATCTACCTTAATGGTTATAGGCAAATATGAATTTTTTATGGTAAAAAATTTCGAAGATATAATCATTTAAAAAAAAATTTGGCCGATAAACACCCCATTTCAAGGACAAGGATTTAAGGACAAGTTCGTGAATGGGCCAAATCGGTTCATCCCTTCTACCCCCTCCCATTCAAAATGACACAATTGCGCAATTTGACAATAAAAGGATTTGTTCGAAAATTATAAAAGTTATTAGTCTGAAATTCGGAATATATTACTTTTATTATGATTTCAATCTACCGTAAAAAAATCATGGCCGCCCTCCCCCTCGTTTGCTCCACCTCCCATACAAAATGTACTTTTTCATGAAATACTCTAAACCAATTTACTCTGTGCCTATAAAATTGAGCGAGCTTAAATTGTACACTAAATATTTATTTAGAATCTTCAGTAAGACCAAACAAATTTAGAAGATTAGCTTTACCTCTTATACCCCTTCCCATACCAAATGACACAATTTTGGAATTCGACAATAACCAGATTTGCTCGAAAAGCATAGATGCTATTGATCTGTAATTTGGAATATATTACTCTTATGATGATTTCAATCTACTATATAAAAATTATTTAAGTCCTCCCCTTCCTTTCACCCCCTCCCCCGTACAAGCTGTACTTTTTCATGAAATACTCTAAGCCAATTTACTCAGTACGTATAAAATTTGTAGACCTGAAATTGTGCTTTTAATATTTATTTAGAATTATTAGTAAGACAAAATATACGTACAATCTGACACAATTTCACAACTTTACCAAAAGTCGATTTTTCTGAAAAGTATGAATGCTACTGATATACAATTTGACACATATCAAGAGCATGATGTTGGTGGCTGGGTGTGTATAGATAGGGTAGGCATCTGATCGGCGTCATAAGGCGACACCCAGTGTTGTAAATATCATACACACATCAATTGTGCTCATCATACCTCCATGTGGTAGCCACCGGGTACTGGTCTTGTCCATCTGGACTTGACTTGAAAAATCCTAGCACTAATATGGCCCTCCAAGTTGGGGGTTGGGCGATGTGTTAACAACTCATCCTCGGAAAAACCACACCCGTTTCGAAACCTGAAGCAACGCCTCGACTGGATTGATTCAACGGGAACGACTACGCAAACGAAAAATGGAGTAGTCCTTCGGATCTTGGAACGTGCGATCCCTGTACAGAGCAGGAGCAGTGAGAGCGCTTCTGGAACAGGCAGCCAAATACAATACAAACATAATTGCACTCCAAGAAACTAAATTGTTAGGTAGTGAAATTACTGACATTAGATCGCACAGAATTTTCAAAAGTGGGAAATCATCGGAAAGCCGGGAGTTTGGATTTGCGTTTGTCGTCGATAACAAATTTAAACACCAGGTCACCAACTTCAAACCCGTCAATGAACGATTGTATGCAATCCGCATCAAGGCAAAATTCTTTAATGTTTGGCTTATTAACGATATTAAAACACGAAAGCGGGCAAAGAAGAATCTTATATATTACAATTGGCAGGCACAGTCTCCATGATATTAGGAACGACAACGGCCAGAGGCTGACTGATTTCGCCAGCAGCAAAAATCTTCTTGTAAGCTCGACATGCTTCCCGCATCGTGACATTCATAAGAGAAAGTGGGCATCACCCGACGGAAGAACATTCAACCAAGTAGACCATGTTCTAATAGAGAAAAGGACGGCCTCCTGCATTCAGGACGTGCGTACATGTCGAGGGGCTAATTGCAACACAGACCACTATTTGGTAAAGACCAAGTTCCGATGTCGAATCGCAAACCGAGAGCACCCAAAAACACAACCGGTTCCTAAATTCGACATAAGAAAACTCAAGGATGAGAAAATAGTTGCGAAATATGTATCAGCCGTGGAGAGGCACTTCGCGACAATGCTGAATACCACCACCAGCAAGCCAAGAGAAGAAATGTGGCAAAATATCAAAGATGGCATTACATCTGTCGCAGAGGAGGTGATAGGACAGCAACCCCGGCACAAAAGAAATGATTGGTTCGACAACGACTGCCAAGATGCCTTAGAACGAAAATATCTAGCCTACAAAATATTAACGGAACGGCCCACACGAGCCAAACAGGACAAATACAAGGATCTTAGACGATTTGCAAACAGAATATACAGACAAAAAAAAACGGAACTACAATAATGACGAAATTAAAAACATGGACGAACAATTTAAATTACACAACACAAGAGCCGCGTATTCCCTTGTTAAAAGGATGAAAGAAGGATACAAACCGAAAACGACCCTCTGCAAGGATGCAGAAGGGAACATTATAAGTAACGCGGAAGATATAAAACTAAAATGGGCACAATACTTTGTCCACCTTCTTAACCCGAGCCCATCACCTATACGAACAGCAGCAGCAGATACAATAGCAGGTATAACTAATGTAACAGCTGGTGAAGTATCCGCTTTGAGTCCTTCCACACTCGAAGAAGTAAAAACAGCCCTAAGGGACCACCCAAACAACAAAGCGCCGAGCACTGATCAAATCCCAGCTGAACTTCTGAAAGCCGGCGACACCTGCATAGCGCATCTCTTACATAGATTAGTCACGGACATATGGACGCAGGAAATACTTCCTAAAGATTGGCGCAAGAGCATATATGTCCAATTTATAAAAAAGGTGACAAACTCTGCTGCGAAAACTACCGAGGAATATCTCTGTTGTGTACGTCTTATAAGATCTTGACGAAAATTCTAGAAAAGCGAATTAAGCCCTATGCTGACAAAGTAATTGGTGAATACCAAGGCGGATTTAGAGCTGCACGCTCGACCACGGACCAGATATTCTCAGTTAAACAGGTGCTGGAAAAGTGCTGGGAATATAATATTGATGTGCACCAGATATTTGTTGACTTCAAACAAGCATACGACAGTATCGACAGGCGCGTACTGTATAAAATCATGTTAGAGTTTGGAGTCCCACCGAAACTGGTCCGACTGACAAGAACGACAATGACTGAGTCTTTGTCACAAGTCAGAGTAGAAAATGATCTGACTTCCAGTTTTAAAACAGACAACGGCCTTAAACAAGGTGACGACGATTATACGACCTGTGCTATGCTATGACAGCGAAACGTGAACATTAACTCAGGCGTCCGGAAAACTCCTTAACGCCGTTGAAAGAAATGTCCTCAGAAGAATCCTCGGACCTGTGAGGCAAGACTCGATCTGGAAAATACGATACAATAGAGAATTATATGCCATCTTCGACAATCCAGAAGTGTCAACCCTCATAAAATTTAAAAAGTTACAATGGGCTGGTCATGTGGAGCGTATGGATGACGGAAGAATTCCCAAACGCACACTAAAAGGGAAAGTCAACGGACAAAGACCGGTCGAAAAACCACGAAAGCACTGGGAGGATTCGATTGACGCAGACATCAAATCACTGCTAAGATTTTCAAACTGGAGGACGCGGTCACTGAACCGAGATGGATGGAGGCAAAGCATTCAGGACGCCAAAGCCCGAGTTGGGCTGTACCGCCATCGTAACATAACATAACATTTTTTAGATACCAATTATGTGCCAGCAAACTATTAAAAGCTATCAACTTCAAATTTTGCACAAACATTTTTATGAACACCTCAAGAAAGCTCTAGATGGTCCATTAAAAGAACCTCACTAAATAATTGGGTCCATTATAGGTACATGGGAGAGGGCTCCATATTTTTAACGTTTAGGGTACATAACCTATTGCAAACTCAAATTTGATGACCATTAATTCTTAAAGAGTATAAAGTTTATGTACCGTACAATTTTTAATAGTCTAGCAATATCAGAACTTTGTAAAATGTCAATTAAGCGCTTAAGTTGTCCATTACTAGTACATTTACTTTATTCTTAATTTGACTTGCCTTCTCACACCACCGATTGTTTTCCAGAACTTTTAACCTTTTAAAGGGAATTTGAAACTGATTTTGAAATTTAAATTTCGCTCTATTTTTAAACTCTAATATCTGAAAGAATTATAAGTTTGCTATAATGTTTGAAACGCTAAGAACATTACTCAAAAACCGTATGTACGTCTGTTCCGCCGTGCGCTCTCTACCTTGAGAAGGCATTGATCAAGAGCGTTAAAAAAAACCCAAATTTTTGCTAGAATTATTTTTATTTTTATTATAATCAATCTATACATATAAATATAATTGTAGTGTCTGTCTGTTATTTGTTTATGAATGGCTATAAATAAGTTTTTTGCTTTATTTTAGCAATAACTAAGCAGAAACACATGTTTTTAAACATTTTCTTTGTCTGTCTGTCTTTCCGGTTTTCACGCAAAAACGGCTTAACCGATTGTAATGAAACTTTCACAGTTTATTAGATGTGCACCGAGATGTAATCTGCGTGTGGTTTTATTTCAATAGCCCCACGCCTACTAACCCTCCCATACAAAATGACTCATTTTCAAAAATATATAATAATCAAATCTTCTTCAAAGCCATTGGAGCAAATCATTTGAAATTTAGAACATAGTATTTTATCAGAAATGTGATCTATGGTATACAAATTATTTGAATCCCCTTACTCCTCCCACCACCTCCCATACAAACAGCAATTTTCATGAAAGGCCATTCACCAATTTTCTCAGTACGTGTAACTTTCATCGAGCTTAGATGTTGTATTTTATCCTTAATTTGCATTATTATTAATATCGGGCAAAAATTAACCGATTAGCTTCACTCCTTCTACCCCCTCCCATGCAATGTGAATTTCTCCATCGAACATATGAGAACTATCGACCTTGAAATTGAAACCATGGTGATAAGGATGTTGATAAGCAGTTTCAAAATCTAAAACCCTCCATTTACTATGCCACCTCCCATACAAATGCCTCAGTTTCAGGAAAACTATGTTCAATTTCTTTGAAAATAATGAAAACTACAAACTTTAAATTCAGCACGAAACATTTTGCATGCCTCGTTCGGTATTGTATACAAAAATTAAAAACCTCCCCTCTCTGCTTCTAACACCTCCCAAGAAAACTATTTCTACTTCGAACATATGCTATCGACTTTAAAATTGCAACAAAGCAATGTAATTAGGATGTTGATAAGCAGAATCAAAATCATCTAAAACCTCCCACTTTCTCTGCCACCTTCCATACAAATGCCATAAACTCAGACAAACAAAAAATCGCATTAGCAGACAAATCAGTTACTATTAAGAAATGTAAGTAGGAAGTAATGTTGCTTGAGTATCAAGTTAATCAGTTGTTTGTGTTGTGGAATTCCAGCACTATTAAGGCAAAATTGGGATTTGCACCTGCACTCTTCTGGTTCTCAGCCCGTCAATTATGCCAAACTTTGAACACAGGGCCAGCGATATTTTAATGGAAGCACGAAGGTCTAAAAGTAACACGTGTACAACGCTGAGCCAGCTCCTCATGCCAAACAATTTCTACAGAAATAAAAAAAATTCTGTAACGACAAAGTTACAAAATTCTTATGAACATCTGGTACAACATTGTACGACAAGTCAGAGCATCTTCTACTTCTACAATGGCACTACAGCCCAAATCAGACCTTGGCCTCCTGACATTCAGGATCCTTAACATTTTTCATTACTTATTGTGGAAGGGTCGTTAGCCCTTCGCACAACCCTCTTTCTACGAATTTTTCATTTTCGTAGATTGAGGTGACCAAGGTATATCCAAGCAGGCAATGTGCTGGAATTATATATTGCGTCGACCGAGATTTAAGCTCACGACCTTCGCATTACAAAACCAACACGCTACCCGCTAGGCTACACCCTAGCTGACAAGTCAGGGCATGGGGGAGGAATATTTAGAGTCCGGTAAGACACCATCCTTGAAGAGCTGTGATGAAAGGGAGAAAAAAGGAAAGACGGTAGGCTTTCACGTTGCCTACCGGTACATTTTTAAGTCTTCTTTGGGCAAACCATTACCAGAACGTCCTGTGAAGCAGGGCTCCCCATCTCTAACGCCCTCATCATGGTATGAGATTCTTAAATAGTCCATTATCTCTTTTGATGATGTTGCCTCCTCAAGAATGCCGGTGCAACTGCTCCATTTGCACTTTGGTAGGACTGGTCCTAAAAATTGCAATCGGATTGCTTGATCGCTCAAAAAGGTTTTTTTCTTCTATTTCAGTGGGAACAACGTTCGAATAATTTTCTTATCATTTTATTTATGCGAAAGGGTGTTTAGTTCTTCGCACTAGTCGCAACATTTATAATTTTTTTTTTTCGTATTTCCTATAAATACCGATGTCCTTCATTTTTTACACTTTTGCAAAATGTTACACTTATAAAGCTAATTTGTCAACTTGCCATGTGAATTTTTTCTATCGATTTAGTTTTCATTTTAAAAAAGAAATCGTTAAGTCGCAAATCAATTTTTGAGAAACAGTAGATTTATAGAGTAGATGCATCGACACTTTAATTACACGTTACCTATTACACCAAAAACGAAAAGAAATTTAATTTCCTCTGAAATAAACAGAAACGCTTTATACGTGTTATCGCAGTTTTTACACCATAATCGAACTTTGTGTAGAATTATAGGCATAAACACAACACAAACGCATTTATAGTTATTACCACCACTTCTTACTATGTAATGAATCGATGCGCTCATTATCAATTCATGGTAGATGCATTCAATTGCCTACGTAATGGACTACCGAATTTCCTGCTGGGATGACAGCCCAGAGAGCAAACTTTTCAAAAAAATTACATTTAAAGATTTTCAAATATTTTATTTTTATTCGTGTCCGTACACGGTATCTTCGTATCCATAGTTTTATATATGTATAAGAAGTTAACTTACAGCATGAGACACTTTCTTGGTTTAACTCCAGGTTTGCCTCGTACCCATTTGACCAGCAAACCTATATAGTTTGAAGAAGAAGAACAAGAAAAGAAGAAAAAACCTTCCAGTTGCGAAAATGTCAATCTGTTAATGAATTCTGTGAGTGGTGTAGTGAATTTGCTGAATTATCTAGCAAGAGGAGGGCCCGGATAATTAAAATTTTAATAACTTATTAAAACAATTAAAGAAAAAACACAAGAAATCAATCAATCTAATGAATTTATTATGTTGATCCTTGCGAATACATCGTATAAAATTCTCTGCACATTTGCTAAAATTCCGATATTTTTTTTTCGATTGCAAATCGAAAAATATATGCAAACTGAAAATCAATAGATTCTCTTTTCACATGCAATATTTGGTCTTTATTTAGTGCAAAAGAAGGCTTAAAATGCAGATATCCTTGCTCCTTATCATGCATTTTTTAGTATTTGAACTTGAACTAAATTTAGCTTAACATAGCTTACCTTTAGGTCGAGGCCTTAGCTAACGTAGTTGTATAAATCACTTTAATGTTATTCCGATAGAGAGTCTGGAGAAAAGATTTAGAGTATCTTTGCACGTTTTATTTCTACTATACCGTACCCACTTATTTATGTTGTAAAACAGATTCAATTTAAGGCTCTTCTATACATGTCTTCGAAACTTTGCACTTTTGAAGTTTGAATGTGTACTTTCGGCTAGTCTTATGAGCAAACAAGAAGAAAACAAGCGCAAAAGAGCCTTAATGCAAAAACACCGTTTGTATATTATATATTTATACGATGTAATCAATTTAGTGCTTAACATTAATAATGCAAGCTTTGACGAAATAAGTGCTGATGTGCTGAGTGGTTATGTTCCATTAGAAAAACAACAAGTCCTGCTAAAATTAGGATATATACGATACCTCATATTTTGATCGTTACAAGTCGAATCGTCCAGATTCATGAGAGCCATATTTTTCAAGATAATTTTGGAAACCAGTATATCCGTAGCACTATGTCGAAAACATCACGCACATCTTATATTAATTACACAATTTCCTTAACATTTTTATACCATTTTAACTCTAACAATATCAACGTAAACAATAACCATGGTAAATCAGTCCCGATATTACAAAACTAATACCGCATCGGCCGTCGGATGAATAGATTTAATGATTCCGTGAAATATACAATATTTCCACTTGGATATCTGGCTTTTATCTAGCTATCGTGAAATCACAAACGACTAGTGGTCGCTACTACTCAACTAAAGCTGGTATAAAATTTTGCTGTTATTGATACTCTAAAATAGAACTTGGCCATAATATCCATCACATATGTATGTGCGAATCCACCTCATCGGTATTCGCATATGTGACACATTACGCGGTATTTACGAGAGTACACCAAGCAAGCATCAGATAGTGCAAGCGAAATGATCTTTGCTGCCAATTTAAAGTAATCATCAGAGTTTTACGATTGGTAATGTACAATAGATATACGGGCTTGGCTGTGCTTCTTAATTAATGGCACAGGTTATAAGCACAAAATTATGGTCCGAAGAGTTTTTTCGAAAAAAAAATATTTCGCAATCAGATTATATTTTCAAATCAAGGAATAAAATATTTAAAAGAAAATCATTCTTCATTAAACAATTGTAATGTAATACCGTAAACCGCTTCCATAAAAAAAACGTGAATAAACAGTCCCCATCTTGCGATGAAATAGAGGTGTCAGTGACTTTAAACGGGGTGATTGTATTGAATGTTTTAATGCATATTGCCAAACTACGACTTTTATATGAAAGGTGGTAGAAGGAGTTCAGGGATTTCATAGAGGTAACTAAAATCATCATAAAATATATAACAAGACTACGATTGGACGTAAAGCCCAATCATGCGATACTCTAGATGACAGAGAAATTTGTTGAACGGCATTGAACTAGAATTGATAGAGTTGCTTTAAAAATATTGTGTTATTGAAATTGTGCACTTTGTATGGGAGGTGGTAGAAGGAGCAGGAGGTTTTTTTTTCTGTAACAACTATGAAGATTATGCAATTGACATCTCTTAAATATCAAGAAAAACGATTTTATATAAAGTTCTAAAAATGTGTCACTTTGTATGGGAGGGGGTGGAAGGAGTGAAGCTAATCAGTTAATGTATTTCGATCTTACTAATAATTTGAAATAATTATTTAAATACAAAGTTGGAGATATATAGCTTTCATACTTTTTGAGAAAATTGTGAAATTCCGAAATTGAGCCATTTTGTATGGAAGGGGTAGAAGAGGTGGAGCTTTTTCGTCAAAAACGACGTGTACAAAATTTGAACTTTCTAACTCTCCGCAGTTCCAAGCTAGAGAGGACACAGGCGGACGGACAAATATCCGGTTTTGAGGTTTTTGAGTGATAATATGAGCTTCTGTATCATTCAGATTTTCTCCGAGCCATATTTTTTAGCGTTACAAACTTTGTGGCAAGCTTATACTACTCCCAGATTTCATCTAGTGTATTATAAATAAACCTATAAGTCGGGTGCAAATTTATTATTTTTGGGACAAGTCAAGGATGTGTGGAAAGTCAATATGGAAGGGAAGACTAAGTGAAAGGGGCTTCTACGATAGGGCTGTTGCCAATTTAATACTTAATTGCGAATAAGATTTATTTCAGGAATTTTGGGTTATGAGGTATGAGGGGAGGAGTGATTGTAAGGGTGGGTGGATGTTATTAATTGATAATTGTTAAAAATCGCGTGAATCACGTCCAATATTTTCTTTATAAAATGTCAGTTTTATAGACAAATTTGTATAGAATTTTCATCAAATTCGGTGTATTTTACATTCACAAAACCAAATACTCTTAGAGGAGGTAAGGGAGTTGAAACACCTTGTGAATGCTCGGTGAATAGCAATTGTGGAACAAATTACTATTTTTCTCTATGCATACCAAATATATGTATCCACGCGGAAAATTTAAGCTCTGTATCTTTTACCAGAGCCCTAAAAAAATCGCTCGAAATTTTCGACATTTTTGCTTACCACCTTCCTTCCTAACATAAAATTTCTACCAAAATTAAGAACTATAAAGTTCTACAATCTGACAAAATTTCAATTTGTTATCTGTACTTAGTTTTGACATATAAGAGTTTGAGATTTTGGGAAATGCACTAATTTAAATCCTCTCCAATTTCTCACACTACTATTATGTCAAAATGTTATATTTTTTTTGTATTACTTTATTATTTTAATAATAAAGTATTTTGCTACCCTGAAATTTTGTTTTTTCGCGTTTTATGACTAAAATAGCCTAAAAATGCAACAAAAAAAAATCCGTCTGTGTGTACGCCGTCCGCCGTACACCGACGTGTACGCTCAGTGCACATTAACTCCCAAACCCTTCAAGATAGAAAGTTCATTTTTGGTGGTATTGTAGATAGTTGCGGATCTCAGGCAGACACCCACTTTGGGGCGTGTAAAGATTCAGAGGGAGGCGAGCGGAGCGCTAAAACCGAAAACTAAGAATTCAAATATCTCAACCATATTCCAGCTAGGAAGCTAAAAATTAACATATGTACAGAGGAGTTTGTGAGACAAACTTTAAAAATAATTTAATTTTCTTATCCATTAAGGTGGAAAAAGGAGGGGCTAAGAAAAAAGTGTCAATCAAATTTTTTTTTTCACATGATTATGTCTTCGAAATTGTTTACCATAAAAAATAAACTGCCAACAAGTCGGGCGAAACTTTATTATTCTTGAGACAAGTTGCGGATGAGTGGAAAGTCAATATGCAAGTTAAAGTGGTTAGGGAAAGCTAAGTGAAAGGGATTTCTTGGGCAGGGCTGTTGTCAATTTAACAATATTTCATTCGTTTCTACAAGTTTGGGTTTTTATGAGGGGAGGAGGAGGGGTAATAGTAAGGGTGGGTGGATGTTAACAGCTTTTTAATAATTGCTTGAATCACGTCCAATATTCTCTGTATAGATTGTGTTTCATAGACAAAGTTGCATAGAATTTTCATCAAATTCGCTGTATTCTACATTCACGAAAAACATTTGTATGGGACGGGGTGGAGCGGGTAAGGGAATCATAAAACTTGTGATGCAATTTTATTTCATTTTTCTTGAAAGGTGCTTGTACGAAATTCCAAGTTCATAGCTTTTAATTTGTTTGTTAGTAGTTGATTTAATGAAATCGGTCGAAATCATAGTTTTGTATGGGAGGGGGCAGAACGGCAAGCGCGATTTCAAAACTTTTAAAACAACTTTATTTGAATTATTTTTATAAGTTTTCATGCAAAATTTGAAATTGATAGCTTTTAAGAGATAGCTGATAACTGATTTCTTAAAAATGCTCGAAAAAATAATTTTGTATGGGAGGGGGTAGAGGAGGTAGGGGAATCGTAAAACTTGTAATGAAAATTTCTTTTTTTTATGTTGTAATGTGCTCGTACAAAATTTCAAGTTCGTAGCTTTTAATTTGTTGGTTATTAGTTGATTTAATGGTCGAAATCATACTTTTGTATGGGAGGGGGTAGAAGGGCAAGTGTGATTTCAAAACTTTTAACGTAATTTTTTTTCAACTATTTTTTTAAGTTTTTGTGCAAACTTTCAAATTGATAGCTTTTGATAGTTAGGTGATAATTGATTTCTTAAAAATGGTCGAAAATAGTTTTGTATGGGAGGGAGTAGAAGTTTTAAAAATGTTCGACCAGTTAATATTTCAAACTTTTACATATTTTTTTTAAATGCATTTCCCAAATTTTCAAGTTTCTACCTAAAAATTTCATTCAAAAATTTTCAGTTTATGTGTTTTTTTCATTCCACATGAAACACCTTGTGCACGTTAGACCCCCACTTCGGAGCATAACAATTTTGGAACAAATTACTATTTTTTTTCTATTTATATCCAATAGATGTGCCATGCAAAATTTAAACTTTGTATCTTTTACCAGAGCTATAAAAAAATTACTCAAAATTTTCAACATTCTCGCTTTTCACCTCCCTCCCCGTACACCCCCAAACTTAAATTTTTTACCAAAACTAAAGATTATATAGTTCTGACAAATTTTTGATTTGATATCTGTACTCAATTTTGAGATTTGATGATTTGTAATTTTGGAAAGTGCGCCATTTTTGAAATGCTCCCCATTTCCCCCCACTACTATAATGTCCACATATTAAATTTTTTTCATATGTCGCTAGTAAAGCTTAGTATATATTTTAAGTTTCAGTTACATAGCGTAAGAGACAGTCGATATATTAATTTTGAAGTGTTTTAATTTGCACCCCCCTGACCCTCCCCCTTTCACTAATTAGCGTCTATCTAAACTGCTTCTAGTAGATCTATATGCTATCTTAATGGTCTCAAAATATCAATTTTTTATGAAAAGTAGTTTCGAAGATATAATCATTTAAAAAAAAATTCGGCCGACAATTGGTTCTTAGCCCCCCCTTTTCGCACCCCAATGGATAAAAAAATTAAATTATTTTTAAAAGTTGTCCCACAAACTCCTGTATATGTATGTTGATTTTTAGCTTCCTAGCTGTAACCATGGTTGAGATATTTGAATTCGTATTTTTCGGCTTAAGCTCTCCCCCTGCCTCCCCCTGAACTCGTACACCCCCCAAAATTGGTATCCTCCTGAGATCCGCAACTGCCTACAATCCCTCCAAAAATGAACTTTCTATCTTGAAGGGTTTGGGAGTTAATGTGCGCTGAGCGTACACGTCGGCGTACGGCGGACGGCGGACGGCGTACAGACAGACGGATTTTTTTTTTTTGCATTTTTAGGCTATTTTAGTCATGAAACGCGAAAAAAAAAAATTTCAGGGTAGCAAATTTTTTTTTTTCCCAAGTCGATCACAATACTTTATTATTAAAATAATAAAGTAATACCATTAAGGTGGCATATACATAGATCCACTAGAATCAGTTTAGTAAGAGGGCAATTATTTTAACCGGGACGGCCGGGAGGGGGGGTGCAAGGAAAAACTCTTAAAAGTCAATATCTCGGCTAATTATTAAGCTTTGCAATTGAAACTTGGAACTTATATTAAACTCTATTAGCGAAATACGAGAAAAATATAACATTCGGACATAATAGTAGTGGGGGAAAATGGGGAGCATTTCAATTATGGTGCACTTCCAAAATTTCAAACCATTATATCTCAAAACGGATAGGATTATTGTCGTCAGGCTCAGGACCAGTGTCAGAAACGTTACAATTCTACAGTGCTACGTGCCAACTAATACCGCAACACCTGGCGACAAAGAGGAATTATATAGCCAACTGAGTGTCACCTTCGAACGTGTTCCAAGAGGTGATATTATTATCATCTCGGGAGATATGAACTCCCAGGTTGGATCTGACAACACTGGAATAGAACACGCCATGAGTAGGCATGGTGACCCTTGGGTTGACGCGTCACGACCTTGGATTAAGAGATCCGCAAACGGCGAATTATTTGTAGAGTTTTGTAATACTCGGCAAATGGTCATCGGAGGGACCCTTTCTCCACACAAGCGTCATCATAAAACATCTTGGGTTTCCCCTGATGGTGTTACTCAGAACCAGATCGACAATTTGCTTATAAGTCGCCGATGGAGAAGATATCTCCTCGACGTGCGAGCGAAACGTGGAGCTGACGTGGGGAGCGATCACCACCTGATGGTTGCCTGCTTGAGATTGTGAACAGCAGCTATCCGACGACTACAAATTCTTCAAATGAAGCGCAAGCTTAATGTGGATAAACTCAGAGATCCCAACAAATAACGCGAATACACCACTATTCTACGCGAAAAGTCATCCACATTGGGTGAATATGAAATGCGCACACTGGACGCCAATTAAGAGGCAACCAGAAACACTTTTCTCACTAGTGCTGAAGAATCCTTGGGATATGTGCCAAGCGGTGAGAAACCCTGGATGTCGCAAGACACATGGGACAAGGTTGGCAATTGGAAAAAAGCCAAATTGGCAATCATCTCTCAACCCGATGTCAACCAACGAACGCCCGACCTGAGGCAGAACTACCGCGATGCTCATATACAGCTTAAAAAGGCTGCTAGACGCGACCAGAGAAAGGCCATTGAAAATCTGGCCAACAAGGCAGAATCTGCGGCTTACCTTGGGGATATGGGTTCACTATTTAAAATCATGAAACAGTTGACTAACAGGAATTTCACCGCCAACCACCTGGTGAGAAATGTCAACGGAACTCTCCTTAATATGAGTGAACACCAGTTGCGGCGATGGAAGGAATACTTCTCTGATATCTTAAACATTTTGTCAGAGGAAGATATTCCAGAAATAGAACAACTACCAAACGCTAAAATCCTTTATTGGAGACGATCCCCCAGATAAGAAAGAGATAGTTTCTGCCATTCGGTCAATGACGGGAAGGAAAGCTCGAGGTATAGATGGACTACCAACCGAACTCCTCACAGCGGACCCTGAAATAACTGCCGATGTACTCCTCCCACTCTTCACTGCGGTTTCGAATGCAGGAAGATATCCGACTGAATGGAAGGAGGGCGTGATTGTGAAAATTCCGAAGAAGGAGTTCGGGATTGTGGCAATTGGCGTGGTATATGTCTACTTACTGCCGTATCAAAATCATGGCTAAGGTAATTCTCAATAGGATTAGTGAAGTTGTGGAGAACACTCTTGAAGTTTATCAGGCTGGATTCCGTAAAGGGTCGTCTTGTACCGACCACACAAATACCCTACGGATAATATTAGAGCAGTCAGCCGAAATGGGTTCGCCACTACATCTCATGTTTGTGGACTTCGAGAATGCTTTCGACAGCGTTAAGCGAGATTACATATGGAATGCTTTGCGTAGGAGAGGTATTCCAGATAAGATCATAGCTATGATTAAAGAATCCTACGAAGATGCAGGGTGTCGCTTCTTGCATAGAGGAGAGCTGTCCGAGAGCTTGTGCAAATGGGTGTCAGACTATCACCAGCCCTATTTCTGGTGGTAATAAATGACATCTTGAAAGCTGCACTGGAAGGTGGGGAAGGTAAAGGTCTTTAATGGAGACTATTTAGCATCTTAAGTCACCTTGATTATGCTGATGACGTGTGTTAGCTTGCACATAACCGTTCGGACTTAGAGTCGAATGTGACTGAAAACAAATGTGCGTAAGACCAAGTACATATATATGCCTCCGATGCATTTTAGGAATATTCTGGCCGGAAGTGATCTCCAACGGCGACCTTTGGAGTAGAACGGGCCAGACTAAAATAGGTACTGAGATTCAAAGGCGGAAGTGGCAGCGGGTCGGTCATACTTTGAGACCAGAGAGACCAAACCAGAGCGATATAGCGCCAAACAGGATTTGGATTATAGTCCTCAAGGAAGACGTCGGGTTGGTTGAAAATGTAACACATGCAAGCGAGCAGTTGAGCAGGAAGCCAGAGGAATAAACAAGTTCTCGCAACAACTTCAGGCCGATGGTCATGATCGTGCCTTGTGGAAGGGAGTTGTTTCTGTCCTATGCCCCTACAGAGAATCTTAACAGGCATGTGATTGATTGATTTCGTGAAATAGTCCAGGTGATAGAAGAAGAGGGGGATTACTAATTTAAAAGGAAAAAAAAAATCTAATTTAAAAACATAACACGGCTACGATCGCGCGTAAAGCGCAATCTTACGGTACTCTAGATGAAATTGAATTTTTTGTGATGCCAAGAAATTTTGTATGGGGAGTCTTAGCATGAACAATTTTTTTCCCCATCATGCTAAAGTAGCTATAAAAATTTTTTATACAAAATGCTTACTCCAAAAATTGAATAAGAACTGAGAAAATTAGTGTATCAGATTTAGTGCAGTTTGTATGGGAGGTGGTAGAAAGACTGCCATCCAAGAAACGAAATGGCTCGGTAACGAAATCATGGACATGAGATCACACACAATCTATCCAAGTGAAAAATTGTCGGGAAGCAGAGAGTTTGGAGTTTTGTCGTTGACAAAAAATTTAAACAGCAGATAACGAGCTTCAGACCAGTAACTGAAAGATTAAGTGCAATCCGAATAAAGACTAAATTTTTCAACATTTCGGTGATCAACGTTCACGCATCAACAGAAAATAAGGACGATTTAACTAGAAAAGAACAACAGGAGAGCACAGTCTCCATGACACAACCAACGACAATGGCCAACGTCTTATTGATTTTGCAAGCAGCAAAAATATCATGGTATGCTCTACGTGCTTTCCACATCGCGATATTCACAAACGAACGTGGGTATCACCAGATGGTCACACCTTCAACCAAATAGACCACGTTCTAATTGAGAAAAAGGCTGCTTCCAGTATATTTGATGTACGAACTCTCTGCGGTGCGAATTGTGACTGTGATAACTATCTAGTCAGAGCTAAGTATCGATGCACAATAGCTTGTCGTGGACATTCGAAAACGAGTAGAGCTTGCAAATTCACTGTCGACAAGCTTAACGACGAAACGGTGGCGCAGGCTAACATGTTAGAATGTAATAAACACCTCACACCTGACACCAATATATGAAAATATCCAAAATATGCCAGTGGAGAATGCGTGGATGAAAATAAGAGACAACATCAAATTCTCCGCAGAAGAGGTATTATTATATCAAGCACGGCGAAAAAATAATGATTGGTTCGGCCAAGAATGTCGCGATCCAAAAGATAGAAAGAACGAGGCTTACAAAATTTTTACTGAGCGACCAACACGAGCCAAAAAAGAAAGATGTGAAGAGCTTAGGCGATATGCGAAAAACACCTGCAGACGAAAACAAAGGAAGTACCATAATGACAAAATACAAAAAATGAACGACGATATGAGGAAAAATAAAACGCGGGCCGCATACGCATTAGTAAAAAACTTAAAAAAAGGATATAAGCCAAAAACTAGTCTCTGCAAAAACGCAGAAGGCAACATCATCAGCGACTCACAAGAAATCAAAAGGAGAAGAGCTTCCTACTTTGAAGATCTTTTGAATCCCACCCCATTAGCTCCGATCACGACAGACAACATTTCAATTGAAGCCTCAACTGACGAAAATGAACCATCATCGACACTACTGCTGAAATCAAAGCAGCCCTATGTGACAAAAAACTAAACAAAGTGCCGGGAATTGACGAAATACCAGTTGAACTGCACAACATGATATGCAAAATTTGGACAGAGGAAATCATACCCGACTATTGGCGAAAAAGCAATATATGACCAATTTACAAGAAAGGATACAAACTCTGCTGTGAGAATTAGAGGAATATCATTGTTGTGTACGTCGTATAAAATACTGACAAAAATAATTGAACGTCTTCTTAAGCCCTATACTAATCAAATAATTGGCGAATACCAAGGCGGATTCAGAACCGGACGATCTACAACAGACCAGATATTCTCGGTGAAACAGGTGCTTGAGAAATGCTGGGAATATAACACAGACGTGCACCAAATCTTCGTAGATTTTAAACAAGCATACGACAGTATCGACAGGAGCGAACTGCACCAAATCATGCTTGACTTTGGAATTCCTCCAAAACTAGTCCGACTAACAAGACTCACAATGACGAACACTGAATCCCAAGTGAGAATACAAACCGATGTCACAACCAGCTTTCGAACGGAATGTGGTTTAAAGCAGGGAGATGGTCCATAATATATAATATGTCGTCCGAAACATCCCAGTCGACACCAACGGGACACTACTATTCAAGTCCACCCAACTAGTAGCATACGCTGACGACATTAATATCCTAGCAAGATCCTTCCCTAGTGCTAAGGAGGTATTTGTCAATCTTGACTTCGCGCAAAAGAAGGAGAGCGCCTATCAGACAAAACATAACAATATAACGGAATATAATTTGGAGTGAGTGGATGATTTCATATATCTTGGGGCTAATCTAGCAAAGGACGGTAATGAAACAGACGAAATCAAACGACGGATAATACTAGCAAATAAGACGTATTATTCGGTACTTCCAATAATGAAATCCAAGAAAGTGCACAACAATAAGCGGATATATAAAACTATTATGCGACCTGTGCTCTGTTATGGCAGCGAGACGTGGACATTAACGCGAACTTCCGAAAAAGCAGTTAACGTATTTGAAAGAAAGGTCCTCCGAAAAAGGAAGGGGGTAGAAGGGGTAGAGCGATTCGACCCGTTCACGAACTTGACCTTACTTTTTTATCAAAAACGATGTGTACAAAATTTGAGCTTTCTAGCTAAACGCGTTCTCAATCTAGAGAGCGGACGGACGGACGGACATCCGGTTTTGAGATTTTTGAGTGATTATTAATTTCTGTATCATTCACTTTTTTCTCCGAGCCTTATTTCATAACGTTACAAACTTTAGAGCAAACTTATAATACTCTCAGATTTAATCTAGAGTATTAACATAACAGGGCTTCGATTGCGCGTAAAGCGCAATCTTACGACACTCTAGATGAAATAGAAATTTTTGTGATCCCAAGATATTTTATATGGTGAGTGTTAGAAGGGGTAATAGCATTGAACAAATTTTTTCCCCATCGTGCTAAAGTAGCTATAAAAATGTTTTATACAAAATACTTACTCTAAAAATTGAATAGGAACTGACAAAATTAGTGTGTTAGATTTAGTGAAAATGTGTAGTTTGTATGGGAGGGGGTAGAAAGAGGGGGGAATTTTAGTGATTTTTGCAGAAATAACTAACGATATCATAAAACTTCCATGTCTTAAATTTTAGACTAGTAATATTCATACTTTTCAAGAAAATAGATTTCTTGTGAAGTTGTGGAACTGTGTCATATTGTATGGGAGGTATAGAAGCAGTGAAGCTAATCAATTATTTTTTCTGATCTGAGTGATAATACTAATTAAGTATTTATTACAAAATGTGAGCTCGATAAATGTTATATGTTCTGAGAAAATCGGCTTAGAGCATTTCATGAAAAAGTGTAGTTTGTATGGGAGGGGGTGGAAGGAGAGGGAGAACGCAAATAATATTTATGCTGTAGATTGAAATCATTATGAAAGTAATATATCCCAAAATTCAGACTGATATATATTATACTTTTCGAGCAAATCCATTTATTGTCGAATTGCGAAAATGTGTCATTTTGTATGGGAGGGGGTAGAAGCTAATCGTCTAGTTTTTTTTTGGGCTCACTAACAATTTTAAATAAATATTTAGTACACAATTTTAGCCCGCTAAATTTTATACGCACTGAGTAAATTGGCTTAGAGTAATTCATGATAAGTACAGTTTGTATGGCAGGTGGTAGAAGGAGGGGGAGGACACGCATAATTTGTATATGGTTTCCCGTCAATAGATTTATGCTTTTCGAGCGAATCCGTTTATTTTCAAATTGCGCAATTGTGTCATTTTATATGGGAGGGGGTAGAGCGATTTGGCCCGTTCACGAACTTGACCTTACTTTTTTTTTATCAAAAACGACGTGTACGAAATTTGAGCTTTCTAGCTCAACGCGTTCTCAAGCTAGAGAGCGAACGGACGGACGGACGGAAAGACGGGCATCCGATTTTGAGATTTTTAGTGATAATATTAACTTCAGTATCATTCATTTTTTTTCTCCGAGCCTTATTTCTTAGCGTTAAAAACTTTAGAGCAAACTCATAATACTCTCAGATTTCATCTAGAGTATAAAAATCCATATTTACAGATTCATAGAAAGCAGATACGTTTGCGAGCTTTGCAGTGTATTTAAATTCTATTCGAAACATTTTTTTTTTTAAGGAACCGAACACAACTTAAGGGGTCCCCTATAATGCTACGCAAAGTCAGTATAGAAATTCGAGAATAAAAACTAAAGTTGGGACAATTTAATTTAGGTGGAGAAAGACGAAAGTGACGGTGTACATTGCTTTTGAAGCACTGGATGTTGTACTCGTTGGGAAACACTTTGGCTGGTAATGTGCTCCATAGACTTGATGTTTGGTGTACTCGAGGGCGCGTTCAGCTTGACAAGTATCTCGGGGAAAATTATAGAGTGGAGGTATGATTGTGCTTAGTTCCGCACTGCATTTACCATGGAAGTAGCAATAGTAAATGCTGAATACTCCGACATTTCTGCGATGCTCGAGAGAATCGATAGAAGACGTGATGGTCTCGTCTCCAATCAGTCGGAACGCATGGTTTTGAATACGGTCGAACAACGCGAGGTGTGATTTGGGTGCCCCAGCCCAATCATGCGAATTGTACTCTAAACGTGGTCTAATGTATGCGTTATAGATGGTTGCAAGGTCGTTCAGCGTGAAATACCTTTTGCACTTTCGAAGAACACCTAGACGTTTAGAGGCGTCGAGGGCGGGGGTGCTAGGGCTAATTCAGGTGGTCGTTAATTTTAACGCCAAGAAGTGTGAAGTTATTCGAGTTGTGCGCCACCAAAGGTCACATTTTGAGATAACACTAGAACATCTCGTTTGAGGAATAGATGACAGTGTATTTTGGTGGCATTGAACTCTACTCTATTTTTCCTGCCACATTCCAGGATTAAGCTGAGCTCCGAGTTCAGCGAACGGAATAACTCCATGCGATTGGAAGCAATAGAATACTTGTGTGATTGGGCAGCAGAGTTAAATTCATAGGAACTGTCATCCGCACAACTATGGATTAGATTGAGAGTGGACGACAGAAGGTTGTTGCTAAAACCTAAGAAAAGAATTGGAGATAAAACAGAGTCTTGAAGGACGCCGGAATCTATTGGGAAAGAGGAAGAAGTAATGCCATCTAGTACTACTCATATAGTGCGTTCAGAAAAAAAACTCTCAATCCATTGAACAAGGGTAACATTAAGACTTATGACCCTAAGCTTAACTACGAGACATTCATGCCAAACTCTTTCAAAAGCTTTTGCAATATCAAGTGCAAGAACTTGACCTTCGCCGTTTTTATGTGTGCATGAGTTCCAACGTTCTGTCACGTAGACCAAAAGATCTCCCGTCGACCTTTCAGAACGGAACCCACACTGCCGATCATGGATTAGCTGGTTATCCTCGAGATATTCAACGATTTTGCGACTGACAGCAGTTTCTATTACTTTCGAGAGCACTGAGGTAATGGCTATCGGGCAGTATTCACCGGGGTTCGCTTTGCTTCCTTTCTTTGGAATTGGCTGAACATTCTCAACTTTCCACATAAGCACCCAGACGAGTATGAAAGGTACAAAAGATTGCGAAGAGGTTTAGCTAAAGAAGATGAGTATTTTTTAAGAGTAATGGGGGGAATACCGTCTGGACCAGCAGATTTGTGGATATTGAGCTTTTGAAGGATCCTAGAAATAAGTCTCGTGCGAAAATGTAGTTTAGAAAGTGAGAAACCAGAATCACTTAAAGCAGTAAGCGATTGGTTTGAAGGTGGAAGGCGTGAGTTTCCAGCGAAACTTGCTGCTAGTAAGTTAGGTTTTTCGACAGGATCAATAAAGGTACGGTCACCATCAACCAGAGGTGGTATTGAAGAAGAAATGAAATTATTGTTGACCGTTTTGACGAATGACTAGTAAGATCTCGAGCCATTAGGGCACTGAAGGATCTTCCGTCGAAGTATATATTTCTCTGGTGAGAAAAAGGTCAAGAAGGTTGGAAAAATGTCCTGCAACATCTGGTTAATGAGTAGGCTCATCTACTGTGTTAAACCGTTTATAGAAGCTCAGTATCACGCCCCTCCTGGTCCGTAGTCGAGGAGTGTTTAAGCCAGGCAATGTTATGAACATTGAAATCGCCCGTGATGACGATTTGAGCGTCAGGGTTTGCAGTGTCGCAGTACGCCGTACATATGGACTCATATCTCCGAGACCATTAAAGGTGGAATGTGCGTTTTTGGGTGGATTGTTCATTGGGTAAGTGAACTCTATTTTCTAAATTTTGGTGGGTGTTAGGTGGAAGTCGGAGGCGGGGGAGGGAAAGAATCAAAAACTACACTTGCTAATGTCTCCACCACGAATGCATATAGAAAGTTGAAAATCAGGAGAGATATAGAGAAGGTTGTGGGACAAACTTTAAAAATAATTTAATTTTTTTATCCATTGGCGTCCGAAAAGAGGAGGGGGGGCTAAGAACAAATTGTCGGCCGAATTGTTTTTTCAAATGATTATATCTTCGAAACTCCCTTCAAGATAGAATGTTTATTTTTGGGTGGATTGTAGATGGTTGCGGATCTCAATCGGACACACTTTATGCGGGGTGTACGGCTTAATTGGGAGGCGGCGGGAGAGCTAAAACCAAAAACTAAGAATTTGAATATCTCAATCATGGTTCCAGCTCAGAAGCTGAAAATCTACATATATGTATATATAGGGGTTTGTGGCACAAACTTTAAAAATAATTTAATTTTTTTATCCGAAAAGGGGGGCTAACAACTAGTTGTCGGCCGATTTTTTTTTAATGATTATATCTTCGAAATTACTTACCTGAAAAAATTCTTACTTTGAGACCATTAAGGTTGCATACAGATGCACTAGAATCAGCTTAGAGGGAGGGTGAGGAGGAGGGGGGAGCGTTCATAGACAAAACTCTTAAAATTCAATATCTCAGCTATTTCTTAAGGTATGTAATTAAAACTCAGAACCTATATTAAACTGTTCTAGGTAATTATGAAAACAAATATAAAATTTGGATATGATAGTAGTGGCGGAAAATGAGGAGAGTTTCCAAAATTTCAAACCGTTATATTTCAAAACTGAGTGCAGACATCAAATCGAAATTTTGTCAGATTATAGAACTGTATAATCTATTATTTTGACAAACATTTTACGTTGGGGGTTGTAAGGGGAGGGAGGTGGTAAGCAAAAATGTCGAAAATTTTGATTGATTTTTTTAGGGCTCTGGTGAAAGATAAAAAGTTTAAATTTTGCATGTGAATACATCTGTTTGATATACATAGAAAAACAATACTATCTTGTTCCATAATATTTATAAACCGACCCCCCCCCGGTCTAACGTACACCAGGTGTTTCATGTTCATTGAAAATGAAATTTTAAGGTACAAACTTGAAAATTTGGGAAATCCATTTAAAAAAAATTCCTAAATATACAAAATATTAACTGGTCGCAAACCCTTAAAACTTCTACCCCCTCCCATACAAAATTATTTTTTCGACCAATTTCAAGAAATTAATTATCACCTAACTAAAACTTTTAAAAATAGTTGAAACAAAATTGCGTTAAAAGTCTTGAAATCGCTCTTGCTTTTGAACCCACTCCCATACAAAAGTATGATTTTGACCATTTCCATGAAATCAACTAATAACAATCAAACTAAAAGCTATGAACTTGAAATTTTGTACCTTACAAGAAAAAGGAAATAAAATTGCGTCACAAATTTTACGACCTCCTCTACCCCCTCCCATACAAATGTTCGATTTCGTGAATATAAAATACAGTGAATTTTATGAAAATTCTATGCAACTTCGTCCATGAAACACATTCTATACAGAGAATATTGGACGTGATTCATGCAATCAATTAAAAAGCTATTAACATCCACCCACCCTTACTATTACCCCTCCTCCTCCCCTCATAAAAACCCAAACTTGCAGAACCGAATGAAATATTGTTATATTGTCAAGAGCCCTGCCCAAGAAATCACTTTCACTTAGTCTTCCCTAACCACTCTAACCTGCATATTGACTTTCTACTTATCTGCAACTAGTTCCAAGAATAATAAAGTTTCGCCCGACTTGTTGGCAGTTTATTTATACTTTATAAATTTAAATTGGAAATTTTTAAATATTTGCTGTCACTCAGAAATCTCAAAACCGGATGTCCGACCGTCCTTCCGTTCACTGTCTAGCTTGAGAACGCTTTGAGCTAGAAAGTTTAAATTTTGTAAACGTCGTTTTAGCCAAATCGCTCCACTTCTCCCATACAAAATGACTCATTTTCAATCATTTACATTAATCTAATTTTCTTCGAAACTATGAAAGCTAATGATTTGAAATTTAGAATATATTGTAATATTTTTATCATAAATGTTATGAATAGTATAGCAAGAGGAATAAACGAGTCCTGGCAACAGCTTAAGGCCGATGCTCAGAATCGCGCCTTGTGGAAGAGAGTTGTTTCTGTTTTATGCGCCTATAGGGGGTCTTAACAGGAATTTCATTGATTGATTGATAGTATAAAAATTATTTGAATCCCTCCACTTCTTCCACCACGTCCCATAGAAACTGTACTTTTTCATGAAACAAATTTTCTCAGAGCATAAAGCATTTATCGGGCTCACATATTGTACTAAATACATATTTAGTATTATCATTAAGATCAGAAAAAATTAACTTATAGTCTTCACTACTTTTACCCCTCCCATACAATATGACACATTTTTACAACTTCACAAAAAATCGATTTTCCTGAAAAGTTGAATGTTACTAGTCTGAAATTTAAAAGATGTCAGTTTTATAATATGCGTAGTTATTTCTGGAAATATCACTAAAATTGTAAGATTGCGCTTTACGCGCAATCGTAGCCCTGTTATGTTCCTTTTGCTGCTAATGTAATGTGATTTTTTTTTATACAGAATATATTATTTCGAAAATGTTTCTTAAACCACTTTTTATATGATTGAAACTATTAAGAAATGAGAATCTAGAGAGGTAAAAATATCTAAAACATGAACATTTTTAGCAAGGAGGTAAATTTTAGGGACTTGCTCGGGTCCAGAGGATCGAGAACGGCATTTTTCTGAACGGGAGTAAGGCTTTCTCGCTGAGCCAGTTCCATACGATGTGATGTTTGTCTAGTGCTCGGCTGTCCCATTCACATAGGAAGTATCAGTATTTTGTGAAATCGGATTGCAGGCCCGTGAGTAGATCAACAACTTTTAAGTCAGCGCAAAGTTTCCAATTATAATATGATAACTGATTTGATCAAGAATACGGATGATGTTTTCGTATGGCTCCATCATATCCACAGATTATGGAACCGGGACTGATATACATAGAAATGATGGTAGCTCATTCCCATTGGGCAATAGGACAACTTTCAAACTTGCCTTAGATAAGTCGATAAGCAGTCTCCATTTTTCTGGCTCACATGGCATCTTCAGTTCTAACATTAATACATTTGAATTAGGACAGAACACTAAGCCTTCATCTTTTGAAAAAAGTGATTTCAGGGTTAACTGCCTGGTCCTGTAAGAAGAGATTTTACGTCGTTTTCTAAAAAATTCCACTGCTAAAGTGATAAAGAGATGAGATTCACTGTGAAGGGATATTTGGATACTGAATTGTATGCTTACTTTTGCTAGAGAACCCGACAGTGAAAGTCATATAAAAGTAACAATCGGTGAAATGACAGCGAGGTTCGCGCCAAACCATGGGCGCAGCAAATGGTATTGATGTACGGGTACCTTTGAGCCATTTGGTTAAGCTAATGTAATAAGAAGTGCAGCGAACTGTTGTAGCCATATCCTTGTCGTGATCGCTAGCTTTGTAATCAAAGTACAATCTGCAGGCCGTTTTAAAAAGCGGAGAAAGGCGTTTGCGTTGCGCTTTGAGTTAAGTTAATTCTTCGCAATTATAGTAGAAGCTATCGGGATGGGTTTTACACTCGCGTAGCATAATTGTATAGTAAATCAATTGGAAAGAAAAATTTCCGGATTTCACACTGTTACGCTTTAGTAAAAGTGACGTTTCGGTCTCTGCTGAAACCTTTATCAAACTGATCGACAACTACCGAAGATTATGATTTTATACATGTAGAATGGGGTTAATGGGGTAAATTGAGTGTTGGAAGGGTAATTAGGGTTAAATTGCTTAGATAAGATTAGTATCAGGGAAATAAAATAAGAACAAAGCTGAAATATCTGCTATAGCTTGAGAACGCGTTGAGCTAGAAAGCTCAAATTTCATACACGTCGTTTTTGACAAAAAAGTAAGGTCAAGTTCGTGAAGGGGCCAAATCGCTCCACCCTTTCTACCCCCTCCCATACAAAATGACAAATGCGCAATTCGACAATAAACGGATTTGCTCAAAAAGTATAAAGGCTATTGGCCTGAAATTTGGAATATATTACTTTTATAATAATATCAATCTACCGTATAAAAATTATGCGTGTCCTCCCCCTGCTTCTACCACCTCCCATACAAACTGTACTTGTCATGAATTACTCTAAGCCGATTTTTTCAGTTCGTATAAAATTTAGCGAGCTGAAATTATGCACCAAATATTTATTTAAAATTGTTAATAAGGCTAAAAAAAATTAGACAATTACCTTCACCTCTTCTACCCCCTCCCATACAAAATGACACAATTTCGAAATTCGACTATAAATGGATTTGCTCGAAAAGTATAAAAGTTTTTAGTCTGAATTTCGGGGTATATTACTTTCATAATGATTTCAATATACTGTATAAAAATTTTTTGCGTCCTTCCTTTCCTTCCAACCCCTCCCATACAAACTACACTTTTTCATGAAATACTCTAAACCGATTTTCTCAGAACATATAACATTTATCGAGCTCACATTTTGTAATAAATAATTATTTAGCATTATCACTAAGATCAGAAAAAAACATTTAATTAGCTTTACTACTTCTACCCCCTCCCATACAATATGACACAGTTTCACAACTCCACAAAAAATCTATTTTCTTGAAAAGTATGAATGTTACTAGTCTAAAATTTAAGAGATGTCAATTTTATGATATTCTTAGTTATTTCTGAAAAAATCACTAAAATCCCCCCACTCTTTCTAACACCTCCCATACAAACTGCACATTTTCACTAAATCTAACTCACTAATTTTCTCAGCTCCTATTCAATTTTTGGAGTTGGCATTTCGTTCAAAACATTTTTATAGCTACTTTAGCATGATGGGGAAAAAAATTAGTTCAGTGCTATCACCCCTTCTAACACTCCCCATATAAAATTTCTTGGGATCACAAAAAATTCTATTTCATCTAGAGTATCGTAAGATTGCGCTTTACGCGCAATCGTAGCCCTGTTATGTTTTATTTGATAAAATATATTTATCAAGATTAACATTTTTTTTTCTTTGTACATATATACTTTTATGTTCATCACCATCATGATCTTCATGTAATATTAATTGATTGATTTCATATGTATGTAAGGTGGTATAGATCAGCGAGACGATTGTCCTACGCCTGAATCGTCTCGCACACACACACATGAACAATAGTCTGAACGGCGGTCGAGTCGCCGTCTCGTCGTCTTGTTTTTCTATCTTCGTCTAAACATTTACTTGTGTAACTCTAAATTGAACCATAATAAACGTACACTTTACATTCTATAATAAACGTACACTTTACATTTGGGGGCTCGTCCGGTTCAGAGTTCACGAAGTGATCGGCCAAAAATTACAGTCGCTGCAAGAGATTATGCCCAAAACCAAAAGGACGCCAGCGAAAAAACACAAACAAACGGAGAAAGCCGCGAACGAATCGAAAGCCGCGATCGAATCGAACAGTGTATGTGATAATGAGAAGAGCGAGTTGGCTACAATGTCAGTGAATAACGAAGAATGTGTGTCGGTTGAAGGCAGTATTGAACAGAAAATGCAGCAACTAATTCAATTGCTTGCTTTAAAAGTGGAGTTGGACGAAAAACGAGAAAACGCAATGAAAATTTCGGCGGATAAATTTGAAAAAGTTGTGAGTGACTTTGATGGTAGTTCGGTGCCAGTACGAAAGTGGTTCGAGACGTTTGAGTGCAATGCCGACGCATACAGCCTCACAGACAAGCAAAAGTATGCACTGACACGCGGGAAAATGCGGGGTGCGGCAAGTTTATTTTTAGAAGCCGAGTGCGTGAGCGATTTCGAGGAATCGAAAAATAAACTGATCGAAGAATTTGATTCGGAATGGAATAGTTCGGACATCCATCAAAAGTTACGCAAACGGAACAAAAAACAAAAGTGAGTCGTTTCACGAGTACATGCTGCATATGAAAAAATTAGCGGCCGCGAGAAATGTCGAAGACGCCGCAGTGATTCGGTATATAGTGAACGGCATACAAATAATGAGCGAGTTTAAATGTGCTATGTACCGGTGTAAGACATATAAAGAAATTTAAGCCGAGTATGCGGCTTACGAGCTTGTGAGTGAAAGCGGTAATACGGCGACTGTAAATAACTCCAGTGCAGAAGGGAAAATTTCAAAGAAAAAGGAATTTTGTTCCAATTGTGGTTCATCGGAACACAAGAGAAAAGATTGCAGGTCCGAAACAAAATGTTTTCAATGTAATGAGAATGGACATATGTCGCGTAGTTGCCTTAAAAAAGTGCAGAAAATTCGTAAGGTCGTGGAAGATAATCGTTATAAGACAGTCATAATAAATGGTTTACAGATTCAATGTCTCGTCGATACAGGATCAGACGTTTCGATTTTTAGTGAGCGGATTAGTAAAAAGCTGGACATTGAAATCTTCAAAAGCGTGTCTACATTACGTGGTCTGGGAAACACGAATACAAAACCGGTTGGATTTTTCATTGCGCACGTGGAAGTCGATAAGGTACACACTGAGCATAAATTTTTGGTAGTCTCAAACAATACCATAGACTGCGATGGAATCATAGGGTACGATTTTACTCGAAAATTTCGTTTATCTGCTGATGAGAAAGGGTATGTATTTACGAGGTTCGAAGAAACAGATTATAGGCCTGCAGACGATTTTCCATTGGACGTGTACACTATTTTTGAGGACACAAAAGTTGTCTCAACTCCGCCGCAGTACCAGAAGAGCGTTGCGCAATTAATTGAAAACAGCTATCAGTTGACGACAATACATAAGGAATGTCCGATTAAGCTGAAAATTATACCGGATGGAGTAGTGAAACCATTTCATCAATCACCAAGTCGCTTAACTTCAGATGAAGCCGAAGCTGTTAAAAACCAGCAGGGTATCGTACGGAAGTCAACGTCTCACATCGCAAGCAGAGTGGTGGTTGTTAAAAAGAAGGATCAAACCCTAAGAGTATGCGTCGACTACAGGAAGCTGAATAGTATGGTGTTGGCGGATCGTTTCCCTGTGCCGATGATCGAGACGTCTTGGAAAAATTGCAATCAGCCAAGTGTTTTACTATTTTGGACCTCGAAAACGGATTTTTTCACGTTCCTGTGGAAGAGGACAGCAGCGCATATACAGCTTTCATCACCAGAGAGGGACTATTTGAGTTTAACAAGGCGCCGTTCGGGTTCCGAAATTCACCAGCCGCCTTTATTCGTTTTGTGAATCATATCTTTCAAAAGTTGATTAACGACGATATCATGCAGCTGTATATGGACCATATTGTCGTGTATGCCGATAACCCAGAGGAGTGCATGCAGAAAATATCGATGGTTCTCGAAACAGCAGCTTCTTACGATCTCAGAATTAAATGGAAGAGATGCGGATTCCTACAGACGCGTATAAGTTTTCTTGGACATTTTGTAGAAGACGGTAAAATCTGGCCAGGTAAAGAAAAAACAACAGCTGTCAGTCGATTCAGTACACCAAAAAACATTAAGGCCGTTCAAGCATTTCTGGGGCTCACGGGGTTTTTCAGAAAATTTATCCCGGCATATGCGTGCTACATGTGCACTTGTGAATTTGTTGAAAAAAGATGTCGAGTTCAACATTGGTCCGGCGGAATTGGATTCAATACAGCAGCTGAAGAATTTATTGACGAGTGAACCAGTGTTGCGGATTTACGATAAAAATGCGCCTACCGAGTTGCATACCGATGCGTCTAAAGAAGGATACGGAGCAGTGTTGCTGCAAATGTTCGAAGGAAGACTTCATCCTGTATACTTTTGGAGTAAAAAGGCTTCAGAAGCGGAATCAAGGCAGCATAGTTACATTTTGGAAGTCAAGGCAGCATATTTGGCACTAAAAAAATTTAGAAACTATCTTCTAGGAGTGCAGTTCAAATTGGTCACGGACTGTATTGCATTCAAGCAGACTACAACGAAGCAGGATGTTCCGAGAGAAGTCGCACAATGGATCCTTTATCTTCAGGACTTTCGGTTTGAAATAGAGCATCGTTCAGCTGTAAAGATGAAGCACGTCGACTGTTTAAGCCGTTATCCGCAGTCATGCTTATTAGTTTCGGCGGGAGTGTCACCACGTATGAGAAAAGCTCAACAGGGCGATGATCACATTAAAGCTGTAATCGAGATACTCAAGGAGCGCCCTTATGAGAATTTCAAATTAAAAGGGGACCTGCTGTACAAAACTGTGGACGGAAATGACTTGTTGGTCGTTCCGAAGTTCATGGAGAAAGAAGTAATTCAGGAATCTCACGAAATGGGTCATTTCTCAACAAAGAAAACGATGCACGCCATCCAACAGCAGTATTGGATTCCACATCTGCAGGCTAAAGTGACAAAATTAATCGCAAATTGTGTCAAATGCATTATATACAGTAAAAAGTTGGGCAAGCAAGAAGGGTTCTTGCACTGCATTGAGAAAGGAGATACGCCACTTCACACGCTGCACATCGACATCGACATCAATACAAGTTCATCTTGGCAATGGTCGACGGATTTTCGAAATTTATCTGGCTGTTTCCAACGAAGTCAACAGGCCAGGAAGAAGTAATCAAGAAGCTGAGCGAATGGACAAACATATTTGGTTTTCCTAGGAGGATAATAACGGACAGAGGCGCTGCATTTACATCAAATGCTTTCGGAGAATTTCTGGACACAAAGAAGGTCGAGCGCGTATGGACTACTACAGGTGTAGCCAGAGGTAACGGGCAAATTGAACGCGTAAACCGATCAATTTTGTCTATCATCGCAAAGTTGTCAGCCGATGAACCAGCAAAGTGGTTTAAATATGTTCCGCAGGTGCAAAGGGCGATTAATGCGCACGTTCACGCGTCAACTAAGTCGTCACCGTTCGAAATCATGTTTGGAACAAAAATATTCAGTAAAGCCGAGAATCGCCTTCTTGAGTTACTGGATCAAGAGTTGGTTGCGCAGTTCGATGAAGATCGTAAAAAATTACGTCAACAGACTAAATGTAACATCGAAAAAGCGCAGCAAGTTTATAAGCGCAATTATGATCGAAAGCGTCGCAGCGAATTCGGATACAAGGTGGGCGATCTTGTAGCGATCAAGAGGACACAGTTTGTGGCGGGCCGTAAGCTGGCAAGCGAGTTCCTGGGTCCATATGAGGTCGTCAAAGTGAATCGCAATGGGCGTTATGGCGTTAAAAAAGCGGAAACGAACGTCGAGGGACCAAACATCACGGTAACCAGCTGTGACAACATGAAGCTGTGGAAGTTTGTTGCAGAAAGTCAAGATCTTTTATCATCCGGGACGGATGACGATGATCAGGAGGGCCGAATGTAAGGTGGTATAGATCAGCGAGACGATTGTCCTACGCCTGAATCGTCTCGCACACACACACATGAACAATAGTCTGAACGGCGGTCGAGTCGCCGTCTCGTCGTCTTGTTTTTCTATCTTCGTCTAAACATTTACTTGTGTAACTCTAAATTGAACCATAATAAACGTAAACTTTACATTCTACCTAGTCGTGCCATAAGTTCTGTCACACGTATATGGGCAATTTTTGTATAAATGAAAAAGAGTTTTTGACAAAGGAAAATATATTTTATTTTGGCATACTAATGGAAGTAAAATAAGCAACAAATTATTCAAAGTGGCCGCCTTTAGCCTTAACACAGCTCTTTAATCTGTTGGGCCAGTCATCGATAGCAGTACGCACTGTTTCTAGCGGAAAATTAGCTACTGCTTCTGTCAAAGATCGCTTAAGGCTCTCGATATTTGGGTGTCGTCTCGTGCACACCATGGACTCTAACTCCGCCCACAGTTTGTAGTCCAGGGGATTCAAATCTGGGCTCCCAGAAGGCCATTCCGTCGCCCTTATAAACTGTGGAATATTGGTTTCCAACCACGCTTGTGTGGTTCGAGCTTTGTGGGCTGGCGCAGAATCTTGCTGGAAAACCCAATGTCGATTGTTGAATAGCGTAGAGTTCAGCGGCTTCACACATCCCTCCAGGATGTCCGTTTGATAATTTTTCGCTGCAGTTTTTACGCCTTTTTCGCAAAAATGAAGCTCGGTGACCCCTTCGTAGCTGACACCCCACCATACCATGACTGAGGCTGGATGATGTCCTCGCTGTACCCTAGTGGCAACTTCTCGGGCTTCTATGGAGCTGTGGGCATACACCTTATCATTTTGGCGGTTGAAATGTTCCTCCACCGTAAAAATTTTTTCATCGGTAAATAAAATTTCTCGATGTTTGTTGTTGCCGTACCGCCGAAGGAGCTCTTTCGATCTGGTGCTCCTAATTTGCTTCAACTGCTCAGTCAGCAAATGTCCCGTTGATCGTCGAAAGGCACTCATCCCGAGGTCAGATTTTATGATGCGAGACATACTTCGGGTGGAGATGTTCATCTCTCGAGCCATGATTCGTTGTTTACGAAGCGGATTTCGACGAATTCGACTCTCGACCGCTTTGATGGCAGCAGAAGAACGTACATCACGCGGACGTCCAGAACGAGGTCGATCTTCAATAGTCTGGATCGCGTTATATCTCTGGATCGCACGATACACAAATCTTTGCGTTATTTTTAACGGGCACAACAACTTGAAAATTCCACTCGCGGATTTTCCACACTTATGTAGTGCAATCACTGCAGTTCGGTTTTCTATTACACCCCATTCCATCTTCACACGTTAACGAACACACTTTAAATGACCATCAACTGTCAACAACATTATGACGTTTATAAAACTGGCCGATATTGAAATGTCACTCATAAAATAAAGTTGTTGCCAATGTGAGAAATTATGTGACAGAACTTATGGCAGGACTAGGTATAATAAACGTACACTTTACATGTATTATAAGTCTCAAGATCATTACATATCAATCGTTCAAGCACTCATTGGAAAGGGAAGCAATTTTCAGAAATATGTAAACTTAATATTACATGCCGGTATGAAACTAATTTATGGCGGTAGTCAAATAGCTTGAGGCGAATTTTAACTTTAACTTTTAACTTTATAATGATCAAGAAATCAAATTATGTTTTACTTATCTTAATAATGAACAAGTAGTCAAATTAGTATGACTTCAGGAAATAAAGTATAAATCAATTTGAAATCAAATATCATTGTATTCATTCAAATTGGGTTTTGCTCAACTCGATTCCTTAGGAAAGTTCATTAGTTTATAGTACATATAAGGGAGTTTTGTCCCGCAGCTCAAACAACGTTCATTAAAAGTAGTCCCAGAGATTTCTATCTGCTATCTTCGATATCTTCATCAATGCTTGTCTACCAAGGATAATCTTACTTATGTATGTATGTCGTATAGTATTTTGCATTTTGATCCATTTACCATTCATATGATATTCATAGCTTTTAGTCTAGAAAACGTTCAGAAAACACTAATCTACTTCTTTTCAGAGCAGTGGTAGATATCTGGGTCAAGAATAATTTTTCTCTTATTTTTCATTCGTTCTCAAAATACTCATCACATATTTGCAAAGTAACATTTTTCAATACATTAAGCATGGAAATTTACAATCGAAATAGCATATTACAGGAGACAAAAAAACAGAATTTCGGATCTATTAATGCCTGTGAGATAATGTTTACGTTTGTTGTTATACTCTAGATGAAATCTGAGAGTATATTGTGTTTGCCTTACCATTTGTAACGCTAAGAAATAATGCTCGCACAGAGCCGCCAAGGGTACAGAAATATTTGTTGTCGCTCAAAAACCTCGATTCCGAGTGACCGTCTGTCTGTCTGTCCGTCTGTCCGTCTGTGCGTCTGTCTATAGCATAACTCTCGAAAGCTTTGAGCTATAGTGCTAAAAATTTTTATGTGTCATTTTTAGCAAAAAAGTAACTTTAAGTTCGTGAATGGGCTACATCCCCCCACTCCTTCTACCCCTCCCATACAAATTTCATGAAATTTCGAAATATTAAGAAATTGATTTTTCTCTGAAACTATTTAAGCTATCAACTTGAAATTTAGGTCAAAGTATTATGATATAGATGTTATTAATATCACGGAATATTAACCCGATCCCCTTACTCCTTCTACCCCCTCCCATACAAATGGACAATTTTGAAAAATACATATTTTCGATTTTCATTGAAACTAGTAAAGCTGAAAAGTCGAAATTTTGTCAGAATTAATTCTACTATAATTGCAATTTATTTTCAAAACAATTATCAACTTCACCCGACGCCTTCTACCTCCTCCCATACAAATTTCAAGAAATTTTTAAATTTAAATTAAATTATTTTTCTTCGAAACTGCTAAAGGTATCAACTAGATATTTTGTATAAAGTATACAAATAGAAATATAAATAATGCGAAAAGAATTTGTTTTGATCCGTACACTCCTTCTACCCCCTCCCATATAAATGCATAATTTTTGTTAAATGCATTTTATCGATTTCCATTCAAACTAGAAAAAGTACAATCTTAAAATTTTGCCAGAATTTGTTTCTTAATAATTGAAATAAGTGGTAGAAAAAATTATCAGTTCCGCTTCACTCTTTCTACCACCTCCCATACAAATATCTGTATTATAAATTCAAGAAAAGCATTTCTCCTTCAAGTATATGAGAGCTATCGACTTTGAAATTTAATCAAAACATGGTGATAAGGATGATGATAAGTAGTTTCAAAATCATCTTAAACGCTCCACTTCGTCTGCCACCTCCCATATAAATGCCCCAATTTCAGGAAAACTATGATCAATTTCTTTAAAAATAAAGAAAACTAAAAACTTTAAATTCAGCAAAAAACATTTTGCATACATGTTCGGTATCATATACGAAAAATACAAACCTCCCCCTCTACTTCTACCACCTCCCATGCAAAAGGCTCTATTCACTATTCGAAAGAATTTGAGCTGACAAATTTTCCGGAAAATTAAAATCATTTCCATCTCATCTAGAGTATCATAATTCATGGTCATAATTCTGTTATGTTTTTTGTTTGGCTAAGTCCAAAGATGCATTGTGGTGGAAAAGGAAGTAATTGGGAAATGAAATTCAAGGATATTATGAAGCTTATTTTGAAGTATGTTTACAAATAATATTGTTGAAAATAAAATTGGAGTGATTGAAATGAAGTCCTCCGCGGTAAGCAATATAGCTTGAATCGACATAAATCTTATATAGGTATATTAATACGTGAGCATCTAAAATCGTCCGCGACTTGGTTTGCTATTATAAAAGTTTCACTCCTTCATCTTATAACTTATAAATATCATTAAAAACTATGCCATAGCTGTGCACAAACCAAAAATAATGTTTGTATGTTGCCATTAAGTCAGGTAAGATAAAGTGGGAATATACAAGCGGGATGTCATTTCAGAACTACTCGCCGTCCAATGCTGTTTGACTTCGGTGATTGGACAAGTAACGGTAAATCCAGTGCACTGCTTTGAGCTTACCCAAGCTCTTTTAAACAGTAAATGTGGAAATGGAAATTTTTCTAATTAAAGAATTCCTAATGTTAGGCGAAATTCATTACTTTACACACATAATTGGTCGAATTTCAATCACAAAGATACTAATATGCACAAATATGCGAGATATCTAATGAGTGGTAAAGAAATATTGGTCTAGTTCTACGAAGGCGGATTGATAATGACGTGTAAAAATAAAGAAGGACGGGGTAGGTAAGGACTTTGGTATTTTTTTTACCTGCTTCGTCCTTAAATAGATTACCTGCAAAGGCTTAGCCTGATACCTTTTTAGTTTTTGTGAAACTGCTGTCTAAGCAAGTCAACTTTTAATAAATTTCAAAAATGGATAAAAACGAATTTCGTGTGTTGATTAAACATAACTTTTTAAAAGGGAAAACAGCTAAAGTAACCAAAGAAAAATTAGATTAACATTATGGGGACTCTACTAGAGATGGTATGCTATTTCACATACCTGCGATTTTTTCACTGCTTATTGAAAAGACCAATCGCATACTGCGATTGAAAATTTAAAAGAGCTGCGATTAGAAGAGCAGAGCAAATGCATATTGCTTACGTTCTATCACCAATAAAATTGCCGCAATGATATCGCTACAAATCCCAGAGTTTTTGTTCGCACTCGCACATTAATCCCGCAACTCACGCGTTCCACGTAACTCCGACGAGATCGTAGCTTAGAATAAAGCTCGTCAAACAAACTCGTTTGGTTCAATAGAGTAATTCTATTTTCCCAGAAAGCGTACCTCATTGAACACTTTGCACCGCACGTTCCACCTCATCGATCGCTAAGCAAATCGTTATTTTCCTACATCTATCAATCAGGCAAGACTCAATCTCATAGCTCAGCATAGAGAACACTTCCCCCATTTCCCCCTGGGAATGGAAAGGTTTTCTTTTACTATCCAAAGTACGAAAAAACGATCGAGCGCAATGGAGTCAGGATGGCAAAAATGTCAATCGCATTTCATATACACAAGCCAAATAAAAAAAAAACACGGTCATCGATCGCATACAAGCCAAATATCAAAAAAAAAAACCGGTCATCGGTCGCATGGCATATATACAAGCCAAATAACAAAAAAAAAGACAACCGGTCATAGAAAACCAAACCAAAAGGGTCTTTTGTTTTCTTTTTTCACACGACAATTTCATCATGAACAACGTAAAGCTCTTATCAGATCCCGAAACCCATGGAAGTCGAATTTTATCCAAGTCCCACCGCTAAATATCAATCGCGCGAAGAAAGAGCTTGAACGTTGTTATTCCGATTGCTCTCGATTGCTCTCGATTGCTCTTTCGTTGCTGTTATATCGCTTGCGATCAGCGATATATCAGCTCTGTGATATTAAAGACTATCAATCATATAAGCTATCCCAAATCTATATTTGGTGATTGATATTGACACTGAGAGCACGAGCAGTGTGTGCTCTCAGTGATGTTGCTTTAGACTAATGAATGAATGAATTGGAGCTAGATGAAACGATTGCGATATTTTGATCGGTGGGATCTGATCTGATAGGTGAGGTGTGGAACGTCCGAAGTGGTCAATGATGCGCTTTGCTAGAGTTTTTTTGGCGGATTTTGTTCTGAGTTTCTATCTGGTCGGTTGGTAGGACATGTTGCGGCTATCGCAAGTTTCGCCGATTTATGTTGCAGTCCACCATGTCAATAAGAGCTTTACGTTCTTCATGATGAAATTACTTGTGTGAGGTAATGTGTGAAAAAAGTAAACAGTATACCCTTTTGGTTTGGTTTTCTATGACCGGGTGTTTTTTTTTATTTGGCTTGTGTATATGAAATGCGATTGACATTTTCGCCATCCTGACTCGATTGCGCTCCATCGTTTTTTCGTACATTGGATAGTAAAAGAAAACCTTTTCATTCCCAGGGGGAAATGGGGGAAGTGTTCACTATGCGCACTGAGCTGGTGGTACTGAGAGATTGGGTCTGCCTGATTGTTAGATGCAGGATTTCGCAGAAAATTACTATTTTGTCTCTTTTTTTTTAATTGCACACTAGCATGGATAATAGAGGTGGAAAAATCACTGCTATTGGAAGAGCTGCTCTTTTTCACAGATATTGAAAAAGAGCAATCGCAGTGGATCACTGCGATTGGAAAAGAGCAGATTTTGCCATCCCTAGACTCTACACCATCGATTGCAAAGATTTCCAAGTGGTTTCAGAATTCAAGAGTGGTCGTACGAGCACAGAGACCATACAAAGTCCAGGTCGTCCAAATGAGGTCACCATGCCAGAAATGATGAACAAAATCCATGATATCGTGCTAGGAGATCGTCGTGTGAAAGTGCGTGAGATAACTATGGCAGTAAGCATCTCATATAAAAGTGTTTGGAATATTTTGAAAAATCGTTTGGACATGCGGAAGCTGTCCGCAAGATGGCTGTTGAAACCAAACATCACCGAAGAACGCAAAAACTGTTCCATCGGCTGGAAAGGTTATGGCGACAGTTTTTTGGGTTTCCAAAGGAATAATTTTCACCGACTACTTGGAGAAACGAAAAACAATAACGGGAGCACATTATACTCAGTTATTGGATCGACTGAATGCTGCAATCAAGGAAAAACGGCAGCATTTTGCGAAGAAAAAAAGTGTTGTTTCATCACGACAACGCTTCAGCTCACACGTCTGCTGTTGCAGTGGCAGAATTATTGGAATTACGCTACGAATTGCTTCCTCAGACCAGCTCACATTCTCCAAATTTGGCCCCGTGTGACTTTTTCTTGTTTCCAGACTTGAAAAAATAGCTTGCTGGAAAGAGATTCACCACGAATAGTGACGTCATCAATGAAACCAACGCATATTTTGAAGGGTTAGAGAAATCTTATTATTTGGAAGGGATCCAAAAATTGGAAAAAACGCTGGACTAAGTGTATCGGGCTAAATGGGGACTATGTTGAAAAATACAATAAATTTTCGCCGAAGAAATTTTGTTTTCTTCCTTTTTACACGTCATTATCGATCCGCCCTCGTATTATCTAAACAATATGAAGACACTATCTATGATACGATAAATATATTTTTATATTCTAGATGAAATCTGAGAGTATATTGTGTTTGCCTTACCGTTTGTAACGCTAAGAAATAATGCTCGCACAGAGCCGCCAAGGTTACAGAAATATACGTTGTCGCTCAAAAACCTCGATTCCGAGTGACCGTCTGTCCGTCTGTGCATCTGTCTACAGCATAACTCTTGAAAGCTTAGAGCTATAGTGCTAAACATTTTTGTGTGTCATTTTTAGCAAAAAAGTAACTTTAAGTTCGTGAATGGGCTGCATCCCTCCTTCCCTTTTACCTCCTTCCATACAAATTTCATGAAATTTCGAAATATAAAAAATTGATTTTTCTTTGAAACTATTTAAACTATCGACTTGAAATTAAGGTCAAATTATTATGATATAGATGTCATTAATATTATGGAATATTGATCCGATCCCCTCACTCCTTCTACCACCTCCCATTCAAATGGAAGATTTTGAAAAATACATATTTTCGATTTTCATTGAAACTAGTAAAGCTGAAATTGATTTTACTATAATTGCAATTAGTTTTAAAAAGAATTATCAACTTCACCTCACTCCTTCTACCCCCTCCCATACAAATTTCACAAAATTTTGAAATTTAAATTAAATTACTTTTCTTCGAAACTGCTAAAGCTATCAACTTGATATTTTGTATAAGGTATAAAAATAGAAATATCAATAACGCGAAAAAAAATTGTTTGATCCTTAATTTCCAAATGGATAAATTTTGGTCAATGCATTATATCGATTTCCATTAAAACTAGAACAAGTACAAACTTCAAATTTTGCCAAAATTTGTTTTTTAATAGTTGCAATAAATGCTAGAATAAATTATCAGCTCAACTTCACTCCTTCTACTCACACCCATACAAATATCTGTATTATAAATTCAAGAAAAGCATTTCTCCTTCGAATATATGAAAGCTATCGACTTTGAAATTGAATCAAAGCATGGTGATAAGGCGTACGATAAGCAGTTTCAAAATCATCTGAGGTGTTCCACTTCCTCTGCCACCTCCCATACAAATGCCCAAATTTCAGGAAAACTATGTCCAATTTCTTCAAAAATAATGAAAACTAATAACTTTAAATTCAGCAGAAAACATTTTGCGTGCCATGTTCGATGTCATATGCGAAAAATAAAAACCTCCCCTTCTACTTCTACTACCTCTCATGCAAAAGTCTCCATTCACTATTCGAAAGAATGTGAGATGATATATTTTCCGGTATATTAAAGTCATTCCCATTTCATCTAGAGGATTATATGATTGGGCTTTACGCCCAATCATAATTCTGTTATGTTAAAAATTTGAAATCAAACATTTACGTTTTAACAAAGTAACAGCGAGAGACCTTATTAAGTATAGCTACATGTCAGCCCTAGTCGCCCATCGAATGATTGAATGATTGCAATTTTCCACTATAACTCCGCCATAGACGGTCCCAAGCCCGGTTGGGAAAGGAGGAGGGAGAATGGAGTTAACCTGAATGGCTATTGGATCTTGGAGTATTCGATCCTTATTTAGGACAGGCGCTCTGAAAGAGTTCCTCGAAGAAGTGGCAAACACAACATCAAAATAACTGCCATCCAAGAAACGAAATGGCTCGGTAACGAAATCATGGACATGAGATCACACACAATCTATCTAAGTGGAAAATTGTCGGGAAGCAGAGAGTTGAGGAGTCGCTTTTGTCGTTGAGAGAAAATTTAGTCAGCAGGCCACGAGTTTCAAACCAGTAAGTCGTTTAAGCTAGGGTGTATCCTAGTAGGTAGCGTGTTGGTCTTGTAATGCGAAGGTCGTGAGTTCAACTGAAGACAAGGACTATATGTATAACTAAAGATGAATTTTATGCCACTATAAGTTGTCTCAACTTATGATTCACTGCCCTCGAATGACCTAAAAATGGTCTTAGGGGATTTTAATGCAAAAGTTCGAAAGGAGGAGGCCCATAGAGGAACAACAGGAGGGCACAGTCTTCATGACATAACCAACGACAATGGCCGTCTTGTTGACTTCGCAAGCAGCAAAAATATGATTGGAAGTTTTACGTGCTTCCCACATCGCGATATTCACAAACAAACGTCGACATCACCAGATGGTCACACCTTCAACTTCAACTAAATAGACCACGTTCTAATTGAGAAACGGGCTGCTTCCAGCATACTTGATGTACGAACCCTCCGCGGCGCAAATTGTGACTCTGATCACTATCTAGTCAGAGCTAAGTATCGATGCTGAATAGCTTGTCGTGGATATTCGAAAACGAGCAGAGCTAGCAAATTCAATGTCGACAAGCTTAAAGACGAAACGGTGGCGGAGGCTTACATGTCAGCATGTAATAAACACCTGGCACCAATTTATGAAAATATCCAAAATATGCCAGCGGAGAATGTGTGGATGAAAATACGAGACGGCATCAAATCCTTCGCAGAAGAGGTGTTAGGATATCAAGGACGGCGAAAAAATAATGATTGGTTCGACCAAGAATGCCGCGATGCAATAGACAGAAAGAACGAGGCTTACAAAATTTCTACTGAACGACCAACACGAGCCCAAAAACGAAAGATATGACGAGCTTAGGCGATATGCGAAAAAGACCTGCAGGTGAAAACAAAGGAAGTACCATAATGACAAGATACAAAATAAACTGCCAACAAGTCGAGCGAAATTTTATTATTCTTGGGACAAGTTGCGGATGAGTGGAAGGTCAGTATGCAGGTTAGAGTGGTTAGGGAAGGCTAAGTGAAAGGGAGTTCTTGGGCAGGACTGTTGTCAATTTAACAATATGTCATTCATTTCAGCAAGTTTGGGTTTTATGAGGGAAGGAGTACGGGTAATAGTAAGGGTGTGTGGATGTTAATAGCTTTTAAATTAATTGCATGAATCACGTCCAATATTCTCTGTATATGTAGAATGTGTTTCATAGACGAAGGGTCATAGAATTTTCATAAAATTCGGTGTATTTTACATTCACGAAACCGAACATTTGTATGGGAGGGGGTAGAGAAGGTAAGGGAATCGTGAAATTTGATATGTAGTTTTATTTCGCTTCTCTTGTAAGGTGCTTGTAGACAATTTCAAGTTCGTAGCTTTTAGTTTGTTGGTTATTAGTTGATTTAATGAAATTGGTCGAAATCATACTTTTGTATGGGAGGGGGTAGAAGGACAGACGCGATCTCAAAACTTTTGAAGCAATTTTATTTCAACTATAATGTTTTTAAAAGTTTTTTTGCAAAATTTCAAATTGATAGCTTTAAATAGTTAGATGATAATTGATTTCTTGAAAATGGTCGAAAAAATAATTTTGTATGGGAAGGGGTAGAAGTTCAAAACGTTTTCGACCAGTTAATATTTCGTATATCTCTACCTTAAAATTTCACTCAAAAATTTTCAGTTTGCATATGAAACACCTTGTGCACGTTAGACCGGGGGGGGGGGGGGGGGTCGGTTTATGGATCAAGTTATTATTATTTTTCTATGTATATTAAACACATGCAAAATTTAAACTTTGTATCTTTCACCAGAGCTCTGAAAAAATCATTCAAAATTTTCGACATTTTTACTCTCTGATCACCCTCGCCTTACACCTCTCAACATAAAATTTTTACCAAAATTAAAAACTACGTATTTCTACAATCTGACAAATTTTCGATTTGATATCTGTACTCTTTTTTGAGATATAAGGATTTGTAATTTTGAAAAGTGCGCCATTTTTGAAATGCTCCCCATTTCCCCCCACTACTGTTATTTCAACATGTTATATTTTATTTGTATTTTCCTAGTATAGCTTAATATACTTTCCAAGTTTCAATTGCATAGCTTAATAAATAGCCGAGATATTGATTTTTAAGTGTCCACCACCCGGAGTTTGTTTTTTTTTTGCATTTTTAGGATAATGTAGTCATGAAACGTGAAAAAAAAATTTCAGGGTACCAACTTTTTTTTTTTTCTTGTGTCGATCACAATACTTTATTATTAGAATAATAAAGTAAAATGTACGACGATATGATACAAAATAAAACCCGGGACGCATACGCAATAGATAAAGACTTAAAAAAGCGATATAAACAAAATAAACTGCCAACAAGTCGGGCGAAACTTTATTATTCTTGGGACAAGTTGCGGATGTGTGGAAAGTCAATATGCAGGTTAGAGTGGTTAGGGAAGGCTAAGTGAAAGGGAGTTCTTGGGCAGGGCTGTTGTCAATTTAACAATATTTCATTCATTTCTGCAAGTTTGGGTTTTTATGAGGGGAGGAGGAGGGGTAAGGGTGGGTGGATGTTAATAGCTTTTTAATTAATTGCTTGAATCGCGTCCAATATCCTCTGTATAGAATGTGTTTCACAGACGAAGTTGCATAGAATTTTCATAGGATTCGGTGCATTTAACATCACGAAACCAAACATTTGTATGGGAAGGAGTAGAGGAGGTAGGGGAATCGTAAAATTTGTGACGTAATTTTATTCCCTTTCTCTTGTAGTGTGCTTGTACAAAATTTCAAGTTCGTAGCTTTTAATTTGATGGTTATTAGTTGATTCAATGAAATAGGTAGAAATGATACTTTTGTATGGGAGGGGGTAGAAGGGCAAGCGCGATTTCAAAACTTTTAAAGGAATTTCATTTCAATTATTTTTATAAGTTTTTAGGCAAAATTTGAAATGGATAGCTTTTAAGAGTTAGCTGATAACTGATTTCTTAAAAATGCTCGAAAAAATAATTTTGTACGGGAGGGGGTAGAAGAGGTAGGGGAATTGCAAAATTTGTGACGCAATTTTATTTCCTTTCTCTTGTAAGCTGCTCGTACAAATTTCAAGTTCGTAGCTTTTAATTTGTTGGTTATAAGTTGATTTAATGAAATTGGTCGAAATCATACTTTTGTATGGGAGGGGGTAGAAGGGCAAGTGTGATTTTGAAACTTTTAAAATAATTTCTTTGCAAATATTTTTATAAGTTCTTATGCAAAATTTCAAATGGATAGCTTTTAATAGTTAGGTGATATTTAATTTGGTCGAAAAAATAATTTTGTATGGGAGGGGGTAGATGTTTTGAAGGTATTCGACCAGTTAATATTTTATACTTTTAGGGATTTTTTTTAAATGTATTTCCCAAATTTTCAAGTTTCTACCTTAAAATTACATCCCAAAATTTTCAGTTTTCGTGTTTTTTTCGTTGCACATGAAACAGCTTGTGCCCATTAGACCGGGGTGGTCGGTTCATAACAATTGTGGATCAAATTATTATTTTTTTTCTATGTATATCAAATAGATGTATTCACATGCAAAATTTAAAGTTTCTATCTTTGAGCAGAGTCCTAAAAAATTCACTCAAAATTTTCGACATTTTTGCTTACCACCTCCCTCCCTTTACACCCCCTAACTTAAAATTTTTATCAAAAATATAAATTATATTGTTCTATAATCTGACGAATTCGATATCTGTACTCAATTTTGAGATATAATGATTTCTAATGTTGAAAAGTGCACCATTTTTCAAATGCTCCCCATTTCACCCCACTACTGTTATGACCAAATTTTATATTTTTTTTTGTATTTAGCTAGTATAGCTTAGTATATGTTTTAAATTTCAATTACATAGCTTAAGAGATAGTTGAGATATTAATTCTTAAGTGTTTTTATATTTTTTTTGTATTTCGCTAGTATAGCTTAGTATATGTTTTAAATTTCAATTACATAGCTTAAGAGATAGTTGAGATATTAATTCTCAAGTGTTTTTCCTTGCACCCCCCCCCCCCCCCCCCCCGACCCTAAGCTGATTCTGGTGGATCTATACGCCATCTTAATTGTCCCAAAATATGAATTTTTTATGGTAAGTAGTTTCGAAGATATAACTATTTCAAAAAAAGATTCGGCCGACAATTTGTTTTTAGCCCCCCCTTTACGGACGCCAATGGATAAAAAAATTAAATTATTTTTGGAATATGTCCCACAGCTCTCTCTATACGTGTGCTGATTTTCATCTTTCTATCTGCATTCGTGGTGAAGATATTAGCAAGTGTATATTTCGATTTTTTCCATCCCCCCGCCTCCCCCTTCCACCCCACACTCCCCAAAATTTGGATAATGGAGCTCACTTACCAAGTTAATAACCCACCCAAAAATCAACATTCTACCTTTAACGGTCTTGGAGGTACGAGTCCATATGTACGGCGTACGGCGGGACGGATTTTTTTTTTTGCTTTTTTAGGCTAATTTAGTCATGAAACGCAAAAAAACAAAATTTCAGGGTAGCAAATTTTTTTTTTTTCTGTGTCGATCACAATACTTTTTTTATTAAAATAATAAAGTAAAACTAGTCTCTGCAAAGACGCAGAGGGCAACATCATCAGCGACACACAAGAAATCAAAAGGAGATGGGCTTCCTACTTTGAAGATCTTTTGAATCCCACCCCATTAGCACCGATCACGACAGATGACATTTCAATTGAAGAACCATCATCGACGCCTCCCACGCTTGTTGAAATTAAAGCAGCCCTATGTGACCAACAACTAAACAAAGCGCCGGGAATTGACGAAATACCAGTTGAGCTTCTGAAAAACGGTAGAAACTGTGTCGCTGAAATACTGCACAACATGATATGCAAAATTTGGACACAGGAAATCATACCCGACGATTGGCGAAAAAGCATTATCTGCCCAATTTACAAGAAAGGAGACAAACTCTGCTGTGAGATTTACAGAGGAATATCATTGTTGTGTACGTCGTATAAAATACTGACAAAAATAATTGAACATCGTCTTAAGCCTTATACTACCGCAAATTTTGGCAAAATTTGAAGTTTGTACTTTTTCTAGTTTTAATGGAAATCGATATAATGCATTAACCAAAATTTATCCATTTGTATGGGAGGGGGTAGAAGGAGTGTAAGGATCAAAACAGGTTTTTTTTCCGTTATTGTTTTTTTTTATTTTTATACCTTATTCAAAATATCAAGTTGATAACTTTAACAGTTTCGAAGAAAAATTATTTAATTTAAATCTCAAAATTTTGTGAAATTTGTATGGGAGGGGGTAGAAGGAGTGAGGTGAAGTTGATAACTCTTTTTAAAACTAATTTCAACTATAGTAGAACTAATTGTGGCAAAATTTCGTCTTTTCAGCTTTACTAGTTTCAATTAAAATCGAAAATATGTATTTTTCAAAATTGTCCATTTGTATGGGAGGTGGTAGAAGGAGTGAAGGGATCGGATCAATATTATGTAATATTAATGATATCTATATCATAATAATTGACCTAAATTTCAAATCGATAGCTTAAATAGTTTCAAGGAAAAATCAATTTTTATATTTCGAAATTTCACGAAATTTGTATGGGAGGAGGTAGAAGAAGTGGGGGGAATGCAGCCCATTCACGAACTTAAAGTTACTTTTTTGCTAAAAATGACACACAAAATTTTTTAGCACTATAGCTCAAAGCTTTCGAGAGTTATGCTGTAGACAGGTGCACAGACGGACAGACGGACAGACAGACAGACGGACAGACGGACAGACAGACAGACGGTCACTCGGAATCGAGGTTTTTGAGCGACAACAAATGTTTCTATATCCTTGGCGGCTCTGTGCCAGCATTATTTCTTAGCGTTACAAACGGTAAGCCAAACACAGTATCCTCTCAGATTTCATCTAGAGTATAATTAGCAGCTGGAGGACGCGGTCTTTGGATCGAGACAGTCAGAAACACGGTCGCTATGGACGGCGACGGTTTGAACGATTGTATTAATGACGGTCGCTGTGAAGTCGCTATGGACAGCGAAGACGTGGACGACGGTATAGACGACCGTCGCTATGGAGTCGCTTTGGACGGCGAAGTTGTGGACGAAAAAAATTTGTAGAACTCCTGTAACCTTAACTGCCCACTTGTTGTAGCAGATTTCTCACTACAAAACTTTCTATTTAGGGAAATTCAATATAAATCTGTACGTGCTTTGTGTTATGGATTTCTGCTGTGATGGCATTGAACTTTACAAATGCACTTTTTTGAAATGTAGCAATTTAGAAGGATGTAAGGGAGTAAGGAGATGAATAGTATTACAACACAACCTGTCATATACAATTATGTCATGAAGGATAAACATAAAAGGTTTTTTTTTTACAAAGAAAACCTATCTCTAATGAAAAGTTTTAATTGTTCTAAGAATAAAGTAGTGCTCGACTGTATCTATAAGCTGAAAGCTGAAAAGGAAGCAATCCAATAATTACCCTCTTTGCGTATTTAATCTTTAAGTGCTTTATGTTATTTTTGTGTTTGCTATAGGGGCATAGGACACAAACAGTTCTTTTCCACAAAGCGAGAGCATTGGCCGCTAGTACTCGCCAGGACTGGTTCATTACACTAGCCTTCTGTTTAACTGGTCGCTTACACGTCTTACATGGTCGATCAACCTGACGTGTTCCTTAAGGGCTAAAATTGGGAGCATTTTCGGAAATGTTTTGCTCTGATTCCCTAAACGTGTGACCGAACCACAGCTACTTACGTCCTTGAATCTCAATCTTAGTTTGTCCAGTTCTACTCCAGAGTTTGTCGTGTGAGATGACATGTGGCTAAAATATCCCCTTGGTAAGCATAACGGCTATTTTCCATAACAACCAAATAACAAATTTCGCGATTCGTTTTTAAACCGGACTGTTCGAATATGGAACTCATTGGTCAGCTCAGCATTCCCGCAAGACTACAACATTCAACAATTCCAAAGACATATTCATAGCCACTTCCGTCTCTATCCCCTTAATTCCCAAAAATCAAAATCCTTCCCGCCTCACCCCCTCTAGTTCCGGTGTCACCTAAAAGACACTAACACGGTTTTGATGCATGCATCAAAACACTCCCAGCTTTGTCTGAACAGCTCTCTGAACTTTTAGAAAGGCAAAATGATACCGAAAGCATGACGAGATTTATTAACACGAGCCTCAACAGCTATTCATTCAGCTATTCTTCTTATTTGATTAATAGTATTTCGATAAAAATACTATTTCGTGAATAAAACTTTATCAAAATATTTCCACCAATCTACACTAAAACAAAACCACTAGAATTCAATTTGCATAGGTACGAAAAAATAAATTCTAATATTGGTAAGTAGTAAGTAGTTAAATAGGTAAGTAGTTTTTTAAATTCGCATAAATTTTATATAGCTAGTTCATTAATTTTTTGACCTATTTTGTACATACATAGGTTAATTCAGTGTTCGGTGAAGTTAAGCGTAAACTATTGTTCATCTATGTACCTACAGAATACTATCGATTTTACTTAAAATTTCGTTTGATTGACATTCACCGAACGTTATTTCTATCCGTGTGGTACGTAAATAGCATCTCAATCTTTTCTTATGCCTACTATAACCCACTCGTAGGTGGCCCTCTAAGTATTCTTGTTCTTGATTTTTTTTTTTTATATATACTTATATATTGCTTGCTCATGCAATCGCTAATTTATTTACGAGTCAAAGCCATAAACACGATGAAAGTTGGTGTAAGCTATGTAATTATTTTAATTGCATTCTGTTTATTTTCATTAATTTTTTTTCCGGAAGGCAACAACTTTTTTTATACGTATTCCACGAGAGTCAGCAATTTTTAGAAAATTTATTTTTTTTAATTGATTTATTAGAAGCAATCCTGCCTTTATTATTTAGCAATGCACAAACGCATTTATGGCGCAGAAAATTTTATCGGGATGGGAACGTAGAGGACGGAGAGAAAGAACGATCGTAACTAGTAGTAAAGCTAGCTGGTCTATTATTTCATTCTAATAATAAAATGATAGACATGGAAAGGAATTGTTTGCTACTTACTCTGGATTTTTTTTCGCGGTTCATGAATAGATTATTCTAGCTTAACAAAAAGTTCGTCACTCTATACGTCGTACGTTTACGCTCAGTGCATAATAACTCCCGACAGAAGACAGAAAGTTCATTTTTGGGTGGATTGTAGATGGGTGCTGTTCTCAGATGAACACTAATCTTACGGGATGTAGGGATTAGGGGCAGGCGAAAGAGCACAAGAACCGAAAATTTTGCATTCGAATTGCTCAACCATGATTCTAGATAGAAAGCTAAAAGTCGACACACATTTCGACGGGTGAAGAGCAGAGGTGTTTAAGTTCAATTTTTTAGAAATTGGTTTTTTTTTTTTGGAATTAGGTTACTGCTGTCTTTTTCCGGCTTAAAATATATAATAAAATTTTTCCAGCTCAATTATAACTGAATTTCGGTTTCAAAACGCTCTCCTATAGAATTTTTTTTTGTGACTTAGATAGACTTGAAACTATTGTGAGAGCTGGCAGTGCTGGTTGTATGACAGAACGAGGAGAGAACAAAAGAAGAAGAAGGGCAGTCTCTGTAGAAAAGTTGAAGACGACAGTTGTGAAATAAATGGTTAAACGTAGAATTGTGTGTTTTTATTTAATTTCGGAAAAGCTAACAAAATCAGAAGTGGGATTAGTGAATCTACAAGACTATCAAAAATAAAGTTCGAAAATTAAATAAGGACTGGAAAAATTTCGCTGTCTGTGCGTGCTTAAAATTTTTTCGTGATCGGACAAGTTCGAGGTGTGTTGCGAAATCGGTATTCAGTTGTTACGATTGGCTATAATTTCGGAGAGACATTTTGAGTTAAATGGATCGGATTGATCATCTCACGGTGCCTGAACTTCGGTCGAAGTTAACGGAATTAGGACTAGACACGTCGGGAAATAAAAACAAGTTACGAAATCGATTGCAAAATGGCCTTCCTCAAAAGGTGTCAGATCGGAAAAGTGGCGCTGGTACGAGCGAAAGTGAAAATGAAACAGAAACAGCAGCGGAGAAGGGAAATTTTCGTAGGGAATTGGAGTTCCTAAGGCGAGAGCGAGAGCTATCACAACGCGAAATCGCTTTGCTAGACAAAGGAACGCAGGAGCAACCGTCAGCACAACGAGAAACAAGCAAAACAGGTATGAGTGTAACAGAGATAACTAAAGCTATGCCGGAGTTCGACCCAAGCAACGAAATATCAATTACTGCTGCGGAATGGGTGACAAGGATAGAAAATTTACAAGTCAAGTTCGGATGGGACGACAAATTGCTTTTGTTTTCGGCAACCTTGAAGCTTGGTGGCTTTGCTAAGAGTTGGTTCGAGTCTGAAATTGAGATCGGAACGTGGAACGATTTGAAGCAAAAAATTACCACTGAATTTCCTTCGCACGAGAACGAGGCAAATATTCATTTAAAGATGATGGCGAGAAAACTCTTGCCAGGTGAATCTATAGAAAAGTACGTCTATGAAATGAATTTACTAGGAAAGCGGGGTAATATGTCAAATTTCGCCATTATTCAATATTTAATAACAGGCTTGAATGGCAGTCGGATGATTTCACAACTGGGCACAGGCCAATTCGATACACCTAGACAGTCACAGCAAAAAATTAAATGGCTTGAAGGATTAAGAGAACAAGAAAAGCAACGATCAAACGCTTTTCCATCTAGGCCGAAGTATGTTACCGGAGATACGATTCCAGTCCAGACACGAGACGATCTAAAACCTGCAATCAAGTGCTTTGCGTGTAAGCAAACTGGGCATTTTAATAGATACTGTCCCCAAAGGCAAATGAAACCAACCAGCAATCGAAATCAGGTGGCAAATTTGAATGTTGAGTACAATGAGTTCGAAGTAGAAGCAAAACTAGGAAACATGGAAATTACTGCGCTCATTGATACGGGAAGTCCTGTCAGTTTGTTGAAAAAATCGTTTGTTCCTTTGGATTCTACTGTTCTCAATAAGTCAATGAGCGTTTATGGATTAAAAAATACCAGAATAAACGTACACGGAGAACTCAAAGCAATCTTAACCATCGCTGAGAAAGATATACAATTAAATTTAATTGTGGTGGACGACGACTCCATGTACAATCCACTACTATTGGGTAGAGACTATATACATCAGCCAGACCTGGGACTAATTCAAAGAGAAGATGCGAAGCCAGTGGAAATTTGGACAGCCCAGTAAATGATAACAACACTTTTTAATTTGACGTTCTTCAGATTATGATTGACGACATTCCAACCAAAGCAGATGAACTGATAATCGATGATCGCAATAAAAAGGAAGCACATCAGTTACAAATGCTGTACACGAAACATTATTTAAATGCTGAAACACCATCCCAACCCAAAACACCATACGAGATGAGCATTTCTTTGGAAAAAGAAGGTAAGATTTATCATCATCCTAGAAGACTTTCATTCCATGAGAAGGATCAACTGCAGAAGATTGTAAATAATCTAATTGCGGAAAAAGTTATTCAACCGAGTATTTCTTCGTATTCGTCACCAATTGTCTTGGTCAAGAAAAAGAATAATGAGTTGCGAATGTGTGTTGATTATCGTGATTTGAATAAAATTACAAATCGAGATAATTACCCACTTCCATTAATCGAGGATCAGCTGAGCGGAAAATCGATATTTTCATCGCTGGATTTGAGAAACGGTTTCCACCATATTAAAGTTGCGGAAGAGTCGGTCAAATATACATCATTTGTGACGTCAGTAGGACAATTCGAATATTTGCGGATGCCATTTGGGTTGAGGAACGCGCCTGCCGCCTTCCAACGCTGGCTCAACATGGTATTCAGGAATTATTGGAAAATAAGGTTATGATATACATTGACGACATCTTGGTGGCAACAGAAACGGTAAAAGAACATCTCAACATCTTAGCGAAAGTTTTCCAAACACTCAAAGCGAATTGCATGGAATTAAGGATTGATAAATGTAAGTTCCTACAACGAAATATTTGCTACTTGGGATATTACATAGACAATACCGGAATACGTCCAAATCCAGATAAGTTGAATACAATTAAGAGTTATCCGATTCCGCAAACGATACAAGATATAATATATAATATAATAGCAAATTGTGGAACGATTTTTTTTCAAATGATTATTTCATCGGAGTTGCGGAGGGTCTCGCCCCTCCTCCCAATATAATGCATAAACAAATTAGTGAAATATTGATTTCATGTAGATGAGCTATTGATGGGTTGCGAGCTAAGTGTTGACAACACCGATGCCGCAGAACATCCATTCTTTTACTAATAAATAGAAGTTATGGTGGACTGAATGATAAAAAACGAAGAGTGAGTATACAAACTTTCCAGAAAACGTAACTTTTTCATTTTTATCTTTCTTATCCATTTTATTTCGAATAGTTTTTAATGCCAGTAGCATCTGAAAAACTCTTTCTTAAAAAAAACCAACTGCCTGAAGTGGGAATCGAACCCATGACCTCTTAGCTGTGAAGCGAGCACGCTTCCAACACGCAAGCCTCGAGTTTAGATAGCTGTATATCTTTTTAAGGTATTGATAAAACGTAAAACCTATATAAAATTAAATGAATCATCAAACTCATTCTGCAATGGAGTTTACAAAAGAAAAATGTATTAATATATGTATATTTTATATTAACCCTGAAAAAGCTCTAAGTACTGAAACCTTATTATGCCTTTTTTCCATGTGTCAATTTTGGGAGATATCCGCCGATATCAATAGATTGATTTTAAATTCATGAAAATCTTTGCCATCATCAACCATACCTAACGTTGCCATGATTCAATTGTTGTGGCGAATATTTCAATGTATAAATTGCGTAAAACTTTCCATATTTTTTAAGAAATATGGTGTGACGTTTAAGTCGGATTTCAATTTACTAGCAGCAGATGTGAAATCATAGTGATAAACGCCATTCTGTGTAGTGTCTCACCTATATGCTGTCTTCGGAAGGAGTTTACGTAGTCTGTCTCCAGTGTAAGAGATAGTGGAGACAATAATTTTGAAGTATTTTTCTGTGTACCTCCTCTGGCCCTCACCCTTACAAGCAATTTTCGGACCCGTACCTTCCCATTCCCAATAATCCTTCCTTCCATGACTGTAAATAACACAAAATGCATATAACACAAGCCATTCCATAAAAAAAATTATTTTTAAAATTTGTCCCACAAACCCCTCAATATTTGTTTCGATTTTCAGCATTCTAGCTAGAACCATGGTTGAGATATTAGAAATCGAAGTTTTCGGCTCTTCTTTATTTACAAATTTTTGGCGCGCTTTTTAGTTTTACATGTCAAAACAAACCCGAAATGTATGCAGTGTAGAAATGTATGCAATACTCTAGGATTTAACGTATCATAAAATAAACTGCCTACAAGTCGGGCACAACTTTATTATTCTTGGGACAATTCGAAGATGTGTGGGAAATCAATATACAGGTTAGGGCAGTTAGGGAAGGCTAAGTGAAAGGGGTTCTATCGCAGAGGTATTGTCAATTTAATACATAATTGTGAAGATGATCAATAGCTCCAGTACATACATATAATCAATACTTCATTCGTTTATTTATGCAAGTTTGGGTTTTGATGAGGAGAGGGGGAGGAGTGATAGTAAGGATAGGTGGATGTTAATATTTTTTTAATTCATTACATGAATCATATCCAAAATTCTTTATACAGAATTTTAGTTTCTTAGACGAAGTTACTAGCTACGTAAACTGCTGGCCATGTAGAGCGAATGGAAGACAGAAGAATCCCCAAACGTGCTCTTAAAGACAAAACGAGTGGTAACTGGCCGGTAGGCAAACCACGCAAGCGATGGAAGACTCGGTTGATGAAGACAGCAAAGCAATTTTAAATAAACTGCCAACAAGTCGGGCGAAACTTTATTATTTTTGGGACAAGTTGCGGATGCATGCAAAGTCAATATGCAGGTTAGAGTGGTTTAGTCTCCCAAGTGAAAGAGAATTCTTGGACAGGACTGTTATTAATTTAACAATATTTCATTCGTTTATGCAAGTTTGGATTTTTATGAGGGGAGCGGGAGGGGTGATAGTAAGCGTGGGTAGATGTTAATAGCTTCTTAATTGATTGCTTGAATCATGACTAATATTCTCTGTATAGAATATGTTTCATAAACGAAGCTGCATAGAATTTTCATAAAATTCGGTGTATTCTACATTCACGAAACTGAACATTTGTATGGGAGGAGGTAGAGCGGGTAAGGGAATTGTAAAATTTGTGATGCAATTTTATTTCATTTCTCTTGTAAGGTCATCATCACCATGAATGGCGCGACAGCCCAAATCGGACCTAGGAGGCCAGAGCCCGATTTGGGCTGTCGCGCCATTGATGATGATGAGACGAAGTTGCATAGAATTTTCTTAGCATTCGGTGTATTTTGCATTCGCGAAACCAAATATTTGTGTTGGAGGGGGCAGAGGAGGTAAGGGAATCGTAAAATTTGTGATGTAGTTTTATTTCGTTTCTCTTGTTAGGTGGTCGTACAAAATTTTTTTTTTTTTTGGTTATTAGTTGATTTATTGAAATCGGTCGAAATCATACTTTTGTATGGGTGGGGGTAGAAGAGCAGGCGCGATCTCAAAACTTTTGATGCAATTTTGTTTCAACTATTTTTAAAAGTTTTTGTATTTCAAATTGATAGCTTTTAATAGTTAGGTTATAATTGATTTCTTAAAAATGGTCGAAAAAATAATTTTGTAAGAAGGTGGTAGAAGTTTTGAAGGTATTCGAGCAGTTAATATTTCGGACATTTAGGGATTTTTTTTTAAAATGCAATTCGCAAATTTTCAAGTTTTTACCTTAAAATTTCATTCAAAAAAAATCGGCCGACAATTTGTTTTTAGCCCCCGCTTTTGGGACTCCTACGGATAAAAAAAAATAAATTATTTTTAACACAGACCGATTAACTCCATTAAACGAAGTGTGTAGAAATGCGATGAAATAATGCACATTGTTTTATTAAAATTCCTTTCATAATATAAATTTAAATAAATATTGTTGCGAGCTAGAGATTCGCTGGGATTTCAAGAGAAACGCAATTCGTTTTAAAATATAAGGATAATTTATTTATTGCACTTTATACACAATTTTCCGATCACTTCACTAAATTCGCTCTAAAAACTTAATTCGTACAACCCAGGAACACTGCCGATCTATCACTTTCGCTTACTTACACCGATAGGTGTTTTCCATGAAACTGTCACTGAGTCAATGAATTCCTTGTCGTGAGCTCTGGCTATTTATAATGGATTTATCCGATTCTCGAACCTTCTCTGGTGTATGTTTTTCTGTTGTGTCTGGACTATTCTGGAAGTTACTGGATGGCGTCGGGTGTCATTGTTTGTGTCTTTGAGAAGTTACTAGAAGCCCTCTACATGTTGGAAGAATATTCTAAATAGTTCTAGCAGATTTGAGAGAGATCATTGCCAGATCTATAACAATATTGTAGAAAGCATAAATACTGTTGTAGTTTTCATCTAAGGGCATATAAAATTAATAAAAAAGAATAGCCACAAAGTAATCGTTAGTAATGCTACAATTTAGATATGATTGGGGGAATTAATCGATTTGGCAAGTGAAAAAAGTAATAAACTTAAGCGGCCGTACCTACCATCGGTCGATATCGATTTAAAATAATTTTGCCTACGATTTAAAATCGAGAGAGTAAATGATTTTTTTCTCTCTGAACACTTTTTCGTGTCGTAATTTGCTCGACTTCTAGCTAGTAGTACATGCTGTGATGATTAGTTTTTCCACATCGATGCGGGAAGATGCGACTAAAGGAATGTGCAAGAATAAAGAGGAAATGAAAGCGGGTAAATAGGTTGCGAAGGAATAAGGAAAGAAAATGATGCACGGAAAAAAATATGCAAAGCATAATTTCCTAATCACCATAGGTGGAGTTTTTAAGGTAAAAAGCTCCAGAAACATGGCATATTTAACGATTTTATAAGGTTAGTTGCGCTCTATATTATGGTAAAATGTTATTTTACTATGCATACAGTCCTTTCTCCCTGTTTATTAGGTGCTATTTCAGCTATGTGCAAAGACATTTAGTTTTATGCTGTTTTAGCCTTATACATAGCTAATATTCCATTTTGCCACAGTAGCATGTATGTTTTATTTAAAAGTTAGATTGACAAATCAAATGGGCAAATTACTAAAATGTTTAGGAATACTGACTGGCGTCGTTCCGTACTCCTTTCGTATGAAAAAATTTCGCGGTACATAATTCGTACGTTTGTTATGTTCGACGTGTTATAAGTCAAATGTCTTCCGAAGAAGAGTTTGCTTGGGTATGGCAATATATAATTATTCTACTACTTCTACAATGGCGCTACAGCCCAAATCGGACCTTGGCCTCTTGACATTCAGGTTCCTTCAAATTTTTTTTTTCCATTACTTATTATGTATATTATTATTAGCTATATGAAAAAGTAAAGTAAGCATTTATCGAAGCAGTAATATTTGAAGCAAAAATTGTGACGTAAAAAGGAGTATTTCTCTTATTTAAATTAATGTGTTAATGTACACTAATATTACGGGGCATTCTCATATAAAATGTAGGTATATTTCATTCGTTTATTTGAATTCTACCTTGAAATAATGCTAATTCGCCTCAATTGCTTAGGATTGTCAACGAAATTAATAATTAAAATTTACGTTATTTTAGTTGATCGTACGATGGTTTTCTGTGATGAACACCGTCATACAATGGAGTTTTACCAAAATAAATAGCTGTACTACCTATACATTTGGTCAATTTCGGATTAGGTAGAAACCTATAAAAAAAACGGCAAAACCAGCTATTTTTTTTTTCCGTTTGCATTGGAAAAAATACAAACACAAAGTTATCAACAAGCATAGGTCCATAGATTTCTCATCATTCACCACCTACGAACTTTGATCTGCGACAACACATACAAAGAATGCAAGCGATCATCGAAAATGCGAAGGGGAAAAGACAAATCTCTTGAGAGCGTACAAACACCTTTCAAAAGAGACCAACCGATTGAATAATCGGCGCGGACCAACCTCTGCTCTGGTCGCCGTCTCAAGGCATACTGAGCATCAATTTTCGCTGCGAAATTTACTCATTGATTATCAAACAATTATGATGTATTTTTTATGAAAACTAATATCGAACGCATTGAATAAGCTTAACAACATTCTATTCTTCGATATCAGTATCAGTTTTAATACATAAATTTGAATAAAAAAAACAATAAGAAACGCTCTTTTTTAACTCCATTTATTATTAACAAAACTTATAAAAATCGAAAATGTTCTTCCGTCAAGCACTTGTCGCAACCTTTTTCTATTGTTATTGCAAAAAATAATATATAGTCGTCGCCTGACTTATAGGTCATAAGTCGCATCGAAAAGTACTGTTTTTCTCATTTTTAAAAAACCGAACTCGGAGTTATGCTGTAAGCTGTTTCCTAAACATAATTTTAAAAATTTGTTTCCAACATGCTGTTGTAAAATTAACAAGGATTAAAATTATAAAAACAAATTTTCATTATATTGAGTGCTTTGTCAGGAATGTCTGTGCGAAAATAGTTATTTCTGCACGAAATCGTCGTTTCGGTATGGATGGCCCCTTAAGTCTTGTTATGAATGAAAAAGGGACAGAAATAATGTTTGTTAACAAATGTTATTCCAATATTTTTGATAAATAATATCCAGTTTGAATAACGTGATATGTCGATATGATAAACAGAGTAAGGAAATTTGTTTCAAAAATCTCTGTAACGAAGCGGATATAAGTCCCTTGGGTAAAGCGTACAGGATGGTGATGACCAGGCTGAAGGGTCATAGGGTCCGCATAAATAACTTGCCTGATAATTCTAAGATCAATAGTAGAGCACTTATTCCCCCAAAGGCCAACTACTATGTGTATCATGACCAGAGAGATCAGAATAGAGTCCTTTCCTGCAATTACATCGGAGGAAATATTTGAGGCTTGCAGGAAGATATGAAACAACAAGGCACCTGGACCCGATGGCATCCCAAATATGGTAGTAAAAGTTGCTGTTCAAAAAAAGCCCGACATCTTTATAACAACCATGCAAAAGTGTTTAAGGGAAGGAGTCTTTCCCGAGCCATGGAAGCTCCAACATTTGGTACTGTTACCAAAAGGAAACAAGCCTCCTGGAGAACCGTCGTCAAATCGCCCAATATGTTTACTTGACACGTTGGGAAAGATCTCTCAGCGAGTTATAAATAACAGATTGCTCGTAATAGCAGAGGAGAAAGGAGCACTATCAGACCAACAGTTCGGATTTAGGACATTGCATTTAATTATTAACGCCATAAAAGTGGTAGTCGATTCTGCAAGGATACAAGAACAAATATGACGATGGGGGGCAAAGAAATATTGTGCAGTAGTAAGACTGGACATTGAGAATACCTTTAACTCGGCAGATTGGTCACTTATATGGAGATCGTTAGCCAGGATGGAAACACCATACTACTTGTTGAGAATAATTTTAAACTACTTCACCAAAACTGAAGAGGGGGGAGCAAACTGAAGGGGGGGTAAGGTACTACAACGTCACCGCGGGAGTCCAACAAAGATCGGTACTAGGTCCTCTCCTGTGGAATATCATGTACGATGGAATACTTCGACTATCGTTGCCGCCAGGAAGTCTTCGTTCTGTTTTTACTGTTCCTGTATTGAAACTTCTAATGATTTTGTAACCACGGTATAGTAAACATATTTGCTTACATTACAAATATAGTTAGTACAAGCTTAAAGTACATTTAATTGTCTTTAATTTCGTGTAGTTAATCGTAAGTTTACGTATTTTTCCCGAGTGGCCTTACTTTCCTAATCTGAATCGTAAGGCCAATGAGGAAGTGCTCCATTCTGACTGTGAATGTTATGTTGCAGTAAATTTTACTCAAAGTCAGTTGAGGGTTGGGTTGCTTGTTTCATGTGCAAAAAATTACCACACAATTCATATGCGGGAATAGATAGCGAAAATGATGAGGCTATCCTAGCGTCTGAATGTGGTTAATAGGTTTAAGAAAAGGAGAAAATCATTAACCTTTATAGTCACTTAAAACTTAATAAATATAGAGCCAAATTATATTTCCGCATTTCCACTAATATTATATATTGTTATGAATCTGGCAGCTACCCGAATGTACCAGAACAAATCCCCCAACATGTAAAAAGCTATAAGCAAAGTCCCCGAACATTCTAGACGCACACCCGGCAACATGCACGATCGCAACTTCTAGAACTGGCAACAATTGTATATAAACACGAAGCTCTCAGACCAGCAGTCAGTTAGTTCAGCAACTTCTGCGAGAGAACTTGAACCGATACAAGAACGCGATAACAGTGGTGCCGTATAGTAAAAGTGTAAACTAAATTAAAAGTGCGAATTAAAGTGAAACGTGCGAATAAATAAAATTATCTATTATTTTTAAACGAATTGAGTTTTCTTTGAAATCTGGCGAATCCCCTAGCTCGCAACAATATTTTTATAATTATTTGTCCTTACCACTCCGTTCTGCTCCGTGTCTAGGACAGAACGGGATAAATGACATTATTTTCTGTTTTTGAAAACGAAAATACTGTTCTTTTATTTTCTTACAATATTATTGTATTTTTGTGATTATTACATTGTAATGTGTTTGTACAAAAATTTGAAGCTCCCGTAATTAACCATTTTTAGTTTTTATATTCAACTAATACGCAGCACTACCGGATATTATTTGTCTAGCTTTATTGGAAAGTTAATCTTAAGCGAAATTTACGATATGAAATAATTAAAAGTTCAGCGCGATTTTGGAAAGGAATTCCGGAATATTCAACTATAGAAGAGTATGGAATCATATATATTAATACGTGAGCATCTAAAATTGCCCCTTTTGTTATTCATTATAAAAGGGGAATGAAACTTTGTTTGCTCTTACGCAAGCTCTTTTAGGCAGTAAATGTGGAAATGGAAAAGTATCTAATTAAAGAATGCCTGATATTAGGCGACGACATATTGAAAGTATTCATCAATGTCAGAACCAACCACAGCAATCTCCAAAGCTCCCGAACATCCGTTGGCGTCCAATGCAGCTTGACTTATAAAAAATTGTGGTAATTTTTTTTAGTATTTACAGGAAAGGAATGAAACTTATATCTAAGAATTAAGAATTTATATACGACTAAAAACAACATGATTTTCGTTATTTTACACACGCAATTGGTCAAATTTCCACTGCAGGTAGAAAAGATATTAAAAAAATCATTCAATTACATTTCTGCAGTTGAGAAGTCATAATTATAATAATTGTGGCAAAAGGAAATTATGCATGTTCAAACTAATCGGATCACAATTTTACAACTTAATTCCTACCTAATATGTAAGGCGTAGCAAAAATTCACGTCACGATTTAATGCTAACTTCTCAATTTCCAACAATTTGTATCTCTATCCTTAGAATTATTAGCTATACAGTACTCAAGGTATACATATAATTTAGTGGTATATCGATCAGAAAATGTCTTTGAATTATCAGCAATAGCTTCGCGAGTAATATCGCTTTCAACGAAATATCTTGATGCATTTCCTAGTGAGTTTCTATGAAAACTATGACTACTTCCTATCGTAGAATTTATAGGAAATCTACCATTTCATAAAGTGATTATCTTTAAGTTTTCAGCCAGGTTATCAAACTTCTTCTAACATACCTATACATTGAATAAATCTTAATAATATGAGCGATAGAAAATAATAAAATGGGGTGGATAGGCAAAAGAAAAAGTTTTCTTTGAACATAGCAAGATCTACTGTTATCTAATTAAATAAAAATTATTCCAAAATATTGGTTAAATTAAATTGTTTAAAGAAGCTCAATCCTTTCAAGCAAAGGATTCGATAACGATCAACGATTGAATAAAATTTTTGTTAACATGAAATATTATAATTTCAAAATAATTATCAGGTCCAACTGAGAGTTCAATTTACAACTATAAATGTACATAAATTTTTATTAATCTAATTTCAAACCCACTTATTTATTATACCAGAACACCTGTTCAATTCCATATTTAGCCAGACAATAATGACTCGTTAATTGAATTTGTCTATAGTTAAGATGCACAATTAACTCCAGAGTACTTCTAGAAAGAACATTGACAAGTTGCCCAAATTTAACAATATTATTCTAAATTTACACCATTCTTAATCTGAGACTCTACAGCTATGTACATCCATAACCTCATAATCATGATTTGATTACGCCGTTGATTAGTGCCGAAGCGCTAATACAATTTGTCTGTTATTTTTATTAGATGCAGAATTGATTTGTTTATGTCATTATTAGTAGCGCGATATTACAATTCGAAATTGTGTACCTTTCTACAGATACAAATTATTAATTTATTGCTATCTCATATCTTCGTTTAAGTATCTGTATGCGTACAAGGTCAAAGTCTTCTGTTTGATTACGTGAATATATACAACATTCATATCAGATCAAGCCGGATTAGAATAATTGCGATTGTAATAATGACCGCAACAGGTCATTTTGATATCTTTGTTTATGTATATTATTTAAAAAAAATTCGCAATGAGCATGTGATTAATACAGTAAATTGCGAGATAAATTAATGTAGTCGTTTTGTATACAAAAAGAATGATACCGGGGTTGGGAAAAAAAAAGTTAGCAAGATAATCAAGTGGCAATATTTATCATCGTGAAAATAAGTGTTATAGAGAAATGTTGCTTATGATATAATCGTGTTCTATTGTATAGCGCGATAGCAACAATTGTGGAGTTAGATAAACAAATGAATTTATGAACAATTTGGAATCATTTAAAAAAAATAGCTTGAACTTAAATGTCAGGTTATATTAATTATGGTGCAATTTAGAAAATAACATGATAATACACTTGCACTATATAATGTGTTAAATAAATATTTTCTTAAATATTTGCTTAGTTTTGAACAGCGATTGCGTGATAGAAATATGTTTAGACATTATTACATGTATGTATGCATGTTAGTCGTTATTATACTCTAGATGAATGATGATAGTATTATAAGTTTGCTCTAAAGTTTGTAACGCCAAGAAATAAGGCGCGGAGAAAAAAATGAATGATAGAGAAGTTAATATTATCACTCAAAAATCTCAAAACCGGATGTCAGGCCGTCCGTGTGATCTCTAGCTTGAGAACGCGTTGAGCTAGAAAGCTCAAATTTCGTACGCGTCGTTTTTGACAAAAAAGTAAGGTCAAGATTGTGAACGGGCCAAATCGCTCCACCCCTTCTACCCCCTCCCATACAAATGACACAATTGCGCAATTTGACAATAAACGGATTTGCTTAAAAAGTATTAAGGTTATTGGCCTGAAATTTGGAATATATTACTTTTATGATTATATCAATCTACCGTATAAAAATTATGCGTGTCATCTCCGTCGTTCCACCACCTCCCATACAAACTGCACTTTTTAAAGAAATACTCTAAACCAATTTACTCGGTGCGTATAAAGTTCAGCAAGCTGAAATTGTGCACTAAATATTTATTAAGAATTAGTCAGACCAAAAAAAATTAGTTGATTAGCTTCACCCCTTCTACCCCCTCCCATACAAAACGATGCAATTTCGCAATTCGACAATAAATGGATATACTCAAAAAGTATGAAAGCTATTAGTCTAAAATTTGGAATATATTACTTTTATGATAATATAAATCTACCGTATAAAAATTATGCGTGCCCTCCTCCTCCTCCTTCTACCACCTCCCATATAAACTATACTTGTCATGAATTGTTCTAAGCCAATTTACTCAGTGCGTATAAAGTTTAGCGGGCTGAAATTGTGCACTAAATATTTATTTAAAATATTTTTTTATATTTAAATCTATTTTCTTGAAAAGTATGAATGTCACTAGTCTAAAATTTAAGAGATGTCAATTTTATGATATTCTTAGTTATATCTGAAAAAATCACTAAAATCCCCCCACTCTTTCTACCACCTCCTATACAAAAAACTGCACATTTTCACTACATCTACCACACTAATATTCTCAATTCAATCGTAAAATTTGTGACGCAATTTTATTTCCTTTCTCTTGTAAGTTGCTTGTACAAAATGTCAAGTTTGTAGCTTTTAATTTGCTGGTTATCAGTTGATTTAATGAAATTGGTCGAAATCATACTTTTGTGTGGGAGGGAGTAGAAAGGCATGTGCGATTTCAAAACTTTTAACGTAATTTTATATCGACTATTTTTGCAAGTTTTTGTGCAAAATTGCAAATTGATAGATTTTAATAGTTAGGTGATAATTGATTTCTTAAAAATGGTCGTAAAAATAAATTTGTATGGGAAGGGGTAGAAGTTTTGAAGATATTTGACCAGTTGATATTTAAAATTTTTAGAGATTTTTTTTAAATGCATTTCGCAAATTTTCAAGTTTCTACCTAAAAATTTCATTCAAAAATTTTCAGTTTAAGTGTTTTTTTCATCGCACGTGAAACATCTTGTGCACGTAAGACCCTCACTTCGGTGCATAACAATTTTGGAACAAATTACTATTTTTTTCCGTGTACATCAAATAGATGTGTCGACGTGCAAAATTTAATTTTTGTATCTTTTACCAGAGCCATAAAAAAATCACAAAAAATTTTCAACATTTTTGATTTCCACCTCCCTCTCCTTACACCCCCCAACTTAAGTTTTTTAACAAAATTACAATCTACAATCTGACAAATTTTTGATTTGATATCTGTAATCAATTTTGAGATATACCGATTTGTAATTTTGGAAAGTGCGCCATTTTTGAAATGCTTCCCATTTCACCCCACTACTATTATGTCTACATGTTATATTTTTTTCATATTTCGCTAGTAAAGCTTAGTATACGTTTTAAGTTTCAATTACATAGCTTAAGAGACAGTCGCGATATTCATTTTTAATTGTTTTTCTTTGCATCCTCCCTGACCCTACCCTTTACAATAATTAACTTCTATCTAAACTGATTCTAGTAGATCTATATGCCATCTTAATGTTCTCAAAATATCAATATTTTATGGTAAGTAATTTCGAAGATATAATCATTTGAAAAAAAAATTCGGCCGACAATTGTTTTTTTTTCACCCCAATGGATAAAAAAATTAAATTACTTTTAAAAGTTGTCCCACAAACTCCTCTATATGTATGTTGATTTTTAGCTTCTTAGCTGTAACCATGGTTGAGATATTTGAATTGGTTTTTTTCGCTCCCCCCGCCTCCTCCTGAACCCGTACACCCACCAAAATGGGTATCCGCCTGAGATCCGCAACTATCTACATTCCCCCCAAAAATTAACTTTCTATTTTGAAGGGTTTGAAAGTTAATGTGCGCTGAGCGTACACGTCGGCGTACGACGGACGGCGTACAGACAGACGGATTTTTTTTTGTATTTTTAGGCTATTTTAGTCCTGAAACGCAAAAAAACAAAATTTCAGGGTAACAAATTTTTTTTTTCCAAGCCGATTACAATACTTTATTATTAAAATAATAAAGTAAAACTATCAATGCTTTGGTTTGAAAATTTTCCCGAATCATTTATATTCACCTGATATTGCCTCATGGGATTTTTATTTCTTCCGGTTCATCTCCATCACCAGTTGGTAAGATCGCACTACAATACATTTGAAGATTCGAAAAAAGCATCACCTACCTAATAACCTAGATGGCAAAAAGGATAGACTAAGCTGGGCATTGCCTTGACGATTAAAATATAACTAAACTGTTTTAAATCAATGACTATTTTCACTAAAAGAAATCGACAATTCATGTTCACCTAATAGTCTATCTATAGTAAACTATGGCTTCAGATAGAAAGTTGAAATTCAATAAACATATAGAGAGGTTTATGGGACAATTTTTAAAATTAATTTAAATTTTTTTATCCATTTGCATCCGCAGAGCTGGAGCTAACAACGAAAGTTGGTCGAATATATACTGTCACATGGCTGAACCAAATGTGACGCAAGCTAACAAAAGGGACCTTATCTTGCCAAGGTAAAATCTTCAGTACAGACTAAGGCATAAGTATAGGTCAAAATTTCATGTTTTGATTTTTCACCAAACGCTATTGACATATCTTAAGATCAAGTAGAATTTGATTTTATTTGATACTAGCGATCTCCCGCGACTTTTTCCGCGTAACAATCGCAATAATAAGGAATTTTTGAGAATATAGTCAGTAATACATTATGTGGCATATATAAACTGCTTAGTTTAATGGCTCTTTGAATACAAAGTTTTGTATTGTGTTGGAATCAGAACCATAAATTATTAAGAATGAAATCACCATACTCGCATTTGTATGGTACAAGCTCGTGATCAAATCAATCCCGACCATATTCGTATTGAAGAGCATTATAAAAATGTTTTATACAAAATGCTTACTCCAAAAATTTAATGGGAACTGAGAAAATTAGTGAGATAGATTTAGTGAAAATGTGCAGTTTGTATGGGAGGTGGTAGAAAGAGTGGGGGATTTTAATGATTTTTCAGAAATAACTAGGGATATTATAAGATTGACATCCCTTAAATTTCAGACTAGTGCCGTTCATACTTTTCAAGAAAATCGATTTTTTTGTGAAGTAGTGATACTGTGCCATATTGTATGGGAGGGGGTAGAAGCAGTGGAGCTAATCAAATACTTTTTTCAGATCTTAGTGATAATACTAATTAAGTATTTATTACAAAATATGAGCTCAATAAATGCTGTATGTTCTGAGAAAATCGTCTTAGAGCACTTCATGAAAAAGTGTAGTTTGTATGGGAGGGGTTGAAGGAGAAAGAGGACGCAAGTAATTTTTTTACTGTAGATTGAAATCATTATGAAAGTAATATATTCCAAAATTCAGACTAATAGCTTTTATACTTTTCGAGTAAATCCATTTATTGTCAAATTGCGAAATTGTGTCATTTTGTATAGGAGGGAGTAGAAGGGGTGAAGCTAATCGTCTAACTTTTTTTTTAACTAACTAACAATTTTAAACAAATGTTTGGTGCACAATTTCAGCCCGCTAAATTTTATATGCACCGAGTAAATTGGCTTAGAGTAATTCATGACAAGTACAGTTTATATGGGAGGTGGTAGAAGGAGGGGGAGGACACGCATAATTTTTATACGGTAGATTGATATTATCATATCCATATGAGTGGGTGGATATTAATAATTTTTTACTTGACTGCTTGAATCACGTTCTATATTCTCTGTATAGAATATCATTTTCATAGACGAAGTTGCATAGAATTTTCATAAGATTGTGTGTATTTTACATACATGAATTCACCAATCATTTGTATGGAACGTAAGGGAATCGTTGGTTAGTAGTTGATTTATTGAAATTGGTCGAATTCATACTTTTGTATGAGAGGGGGTAGAAGAGCAGGTGCGATCTGAAAACTTTTAATGCAATGTCGTTTCAAATATTTTTAAAAGTTTTTGTGCAAAATTTCAAATTGATAGCTTTTAATAGTTAAGTGAGAATTGATTTCTTAAAAATTGTCGAAAAAATAATTTTGTATGAGAGGGGGTAGAAGTTTTGAAGGTATTCGACTATATTACCTAGTCGAATACCTTCAAATTTATAATTTCAGGAAAGTGCATGGAAAAGTTATTATATACTAAAATTGTTTTCACTGTCATAAATTCGGTTTTTGAGTAAATACAGATATCGTTCTCTTTATTTCGTTTTAACACGCATGAAATTATTCAATATTCCCATACAAATTTCTGTCTTAGAAATTCAAGAAAAGCATTTCTCATTTGAACATATGAGAGCTATCGACTTTAAAATTGTAACAAAGCATGGTGATTTTAATGTTGACAAGTAATTTCAAAATCAGCCGAAACCTTCCGCTCAGGTAACTCCCATACAGATGGCACAATCTCAGAAAAGCAATGTTCAATTTCATTCAAAATTATGAAATCTACAAACTTCGAATTCCGTACGAAAAATTGTGCATGCCACGTTTGATGAGATACACTTCGCGAAAAAAGTATAGCCGCACATGAATATAATCGCCTTTAATGATATTCCTTGGAATTACTTGGTTGAATTTTTTCTGAGATTTGTATATTAATACGCGTTTTTAGAAAACCATAATATAAACATTTATTTTTTGCTATTGAGATTTTTATTGCTTTTTAAATTTGGAAAAATGATTTTAGCTGCGAAAAAAGTATAGCCGCAGTTATGAAAAACCCATTAAAACAACTAATTTATTTATTTAAATTCAATTTTTAATATTTAGTGTTTTTGCCTTGTTTCATCAATATACAAGTGTATACAAGAATTACAAACCTCTCCTCTATGTTTCTACTAATATTAAAAGCTATTAAAAGGCTTTACGCCCAAATCATAATTTTTTAAAGTCTTATACTCTAGATGAAATCTCAAAGCATTATAAGTTTACCTCAATGTTTGTAACGCTAAGAAATAAAGCTCGGAAAAAAAATTAACTGAACTTATAATACTCTGGATAAAATCTGAGAGTATTATAAGTTTGTAACGCCAAAAAATAATGCTCGCACATAGCCGCCAGGGATATAGGTATAAATATTTGTTGTCGTTCAAAAATCTCAAAACCGGATGTGCGTCCGTTCGTCTGTCCGTTCGCTCTCCTGGTTGTGAACTCGTCGAACTAGAAAGTTCAAGTTTTATACACGTCGTTTTTGGCAAAAAAGTAAGGTCAAGTTCGTGAATGGGCCAAATCGCTCCAGCTCTTCTACCTCCTCCCATACAAAATGAGTCATTTTCAATCATTTATATGTATTAATCAAATTTTCTTGGAAACTATGAAAGGTACTGATTTGAAATTTAGTATATATTATTTCTATTATAAATGTTATGTATGGTATAAAAATTATACCATACAAACTGCACTTTTTCACGAAATACTTTTAACCAATTTTCTCAGAACATATAACATTTATCGAGCTTGTGTACGAAATACTTAATTAGCATTATAATCAAGATCACAAAAAATTAACTGATAATCTTCACTGCTTCTAACCACTCCCATTCAATATGACACATTGTCACAACTTCACAACAAATCGATTCTCTTGAAAAGTATGAATGTTACTAGTCTGAAATTTAAGAAGAAGAATCACCTCTCATACAAACTGCACAATTTCACTAAATTTAATACACCAATTTTCACAATTCCTATTCAATTTTTGCAGCTTGCATTTTGTGTAAGACATTTTTATATCTACTTATGGGGAAAAAATTAGTTTAATGCGCTCACTCCTTCTACCACTCCCCATACAAAATTTCTTGGGATCACACAAATTTCTATTTCATCTAGAGTGTTATAAGATTGCGCTTTACACGCAATCGTAACCCTGTTATTTATTTTTCCTTAAACTACATATGTGCTTGTGTTGATTGTTTTAGATTCATCTAGTTGGGTTTATTGCAAACTCGATCATTTTTGTGGTTGTCACGTGCTTAATTGGAAATTCCTTACATCGACTCGGTTATGAAACGAAACATAACAGTTCCCCCGAATTTCGAAAAGTTTCAAAACCGTCACTGGTGAAAAAACCGCATTGGCTATGAAGATCTGCGAAAATTTGATTTTTAAGAATATATTTTTAGTGCGTTTACTAAGAATCGTACCAATTTATAACAAACATTTTTTGTAAAGTGTGGTCGATAGGACTCTGTTTTCAATCATATCCTGAAATCGTAAAGCTTCCAACAGACATTTTTACATTAGACCCAAGAAACATGAAACCAGAAAATGTACGCTGTCGGCAAACTATATTATGACCATAAACTACCGGGAGTTCGTAATTAAAATTAGTTTGGGAAATGATATTTTTTTTTGGTAAGTAGATAATTCTTATCCCAAACATAAGAGCGGTCTGTTAATCAGTTTGTTTACAGCAGCTGGTTGAATGGGTACACCTCAATTGTCCACGGCGATTTTTATTTTATGTCCTCGATCGACTGAAAACGGGTTCCACGGAGCGGTCATATCAGTTTCGAGGATAGGAAAAAGTCACACGGAGCCAAATCTGGTGAATACGGTGGTTGATTAATGGAATTAGTTGCTTTTTCGGCCTCAAATTAGGTCACAATTGAGGCTCAATGCGGTGGCGCATTTTCATCGTGGAAAATCCATGAATTCTCCTTCCACAATTCCGGCTGTTTTTTAAGGATTTGCTCCTGAAGTTAATTTCATAGATGCTGGCGGATAATAAAAAAAACACTTGGTTGCGGCTTGACGTTTGTCGGAAGAAGCAAGATTTTATTTATGTTCAGATGTTCGGTGTAGACAAGTTAGCACCATCTAAATGTTGACTCTCAACACCCCAACTCACTGAATAACAATAGTTCAAAAAATTCAATTAAATAGCAAATATGAAATTAACTTGGGACAATGCCCATCACTGCGAGGCCATTCTGCATGATGATTCTGGAAACTCCCTTCGTGAGAGCGTCCGCGGCATTCTGCTTTGATCCGACGTACGTCACTGAGATATTCCCGTCGCTGATTTTGTCCCGCAAATGGTGGAAACGGACATCTAAGTGCTTGGTCCGTTTACGAAAAATGTCTTCGTTCGCTAACACTTTGATTATCTCAACTGATGTCAATTGGTCCGTTGATATTGTTGAATGACATTGCGAAATGACGCGACCAAATTGCTTCCTTGGTGGCCTCCGACAAGGCCATGTACTTAGCCTCAGTTGAAGATAGTGCGACTGTATGCTACCTCGAACTATTCCAAGAAACGGTCCCGTCACTTAGAATGAAAATGTAGCTAGTGCACGAACGTCTCTTGTCGACGTCCGACGCCCAATCTGAATCAGAGTAGCCACGCAGTTGGCCACCTCCGTAGCGATACAAAATTCGAAAATCGGTTGTTCTCCGCAAGTATCGCATGATCCTCTTGACTGCAATCCAATGTACCTCACCGAAGTTTGCGTTGAAACGGCTCACGTCACTGACCGCAAATGCAATGTCGGGTCTCGTTCCCTGGACAAGATAGATCAAACTCCCAACAGCTTTTTGATAAGGAATTTCGGATACATCCTCATCACTCTTCAGCATGGCAACCGACGACTTCTTTCCGGGGTCGCTCGGTGTTGGTGCGGTCTTGCAATTCGACATCCCGAATCGCAAAAGCACCTTCTCAATATAGCTCGACTGATGAATTGCTATGCCATCTACCATGTACTCGATTTTTAATCCGACACATTGTTCAGCTCGACCAAGGTCCTTCATCTTAAATGTGGTACACAAACTAGCTTTTATTTTCTCCAATGCGTCATGATCTCTATAAAAAATTAAAACATAGTCAACAGAAGTTGCGACAATTACCTTGTCCTCAGATGAGGAATAAATGCACAGGTCGACTTTTGACTTTGTCAGCCCAAATTCAATCAATGCACGATTCAATTTAATATTCCATTGTCTGCCGGCCTGCTTCAGACCGTACATGGCACGCTTCAATCTGCATATAAGTCCAGAACCGTCATCAAAATGTTCCGGCTGCTCCGTGTAAATTTCTTCGTCCAAATCGCCTTGCAAGAAGGCGGTCACGGCATCCATTTGGTGAATACCCATTCGATGTCTAGCCGCATACGCAAATAAGAAACGAATTAATTCGTAGCGCACAACAGGCGAAAAAGTCTCCACATAGTCGATTCCGTATTTTTGAGAACAACCTTTCGCTACAAGCCTTGCCTTATAACGAGCAACAGTGCCATCGGTCCCGATCTTGGTCTTGAACACCCATTTGGTTTTACTTGTTCTGCGACCAACTGGCAGTTCAACCAACTCCCACGTTGAGTTCTGTGCATGAGCACCCATCTCTTCTTTCATTGCGGCGATCCAATGCTGGTTATCACCAGATTCCAACGCTTCACGCACGGTTTCAGGCTCAATCGTTTCGGCGGTGCGTGCCATCAACAATTTTTCCGACATCTTGGCGATTCTCTCCGATTTTTTAGGGGATCCGGCAGGTACGACTATTCGCCGGGGTGGAACATAATCACTGTCATCATGTTCGTCGATGAAAGTAGAGTCCGCGTCCTCGAAGTCGTTTGAATCGGCATAAATATTTGATTCATCCACATTTGGTGATTGCCCCAACTCAATCGAATTCGACGAATGATCAGTCGCTTGTTCGCCCGACAACTGTTCCAACTCGTTGACAAAAGATTCAAGCTTTATTTCCTTCACTGCAATGGCATCCTCCGAATCATCAGATAAAACAATTTGATTATTTACCTTCAAAACTGGTGGATTCAGGAACTTGACATCTCGACTAATAACTACGTCATTTTTTTTCGTGTTGTAACATCGCCAGCCTTTTTAGTTCGCCGCGATGCCGACAAAAATCATTTCCTGTAACTTGGCATCCCATTTGCGGCGTTTTTCTTTCGGAATATGGACCATAACACTCGTGCCAAATACGCGTAAATTGGAGACGTCAACTTTCCAACCAGACCAGACGGATTCCGGAACTCGAGCGCCCAATGTTCGATTCACCGTACGGTTTGTCACATATGCCGCATAATTAATTGCCTCCGCCCACAATGTTTTTCCTAAGTCCGCATCGAACAACATGCACTTGGCACGTTCTACCAAAGTCCTGTTCATCGTTTCTGCTACTCCGTTTTGCTGCGACGTATAAGCGCAGCTTGTCTGATGAACAACTCCGCTCTCCCGACAAATTCTTTCGAATTGCCCGAAAAACTCCTTTCCGTTGTCAGAGCGAATTGTTTTGAGCTTCGATCCAGTTTGAGTTTCCACCATTGCCTTCCATTCAGCGAACAACTGTTGAATGTCACTCTTTTTCTTGGCAAAATACACGAAAACTTTGCGCGAGTAGTCGTCGATAAAAGTCACAAAATACATTGCTCCACCGATTGACTTATTCTCCATGGGACCGCATACGTCTGTGTGTACAAGTTCCAACACACGCTTCGTTTTGATCTCTGTATTCGAGCGGCGAAACGGTTCGCGGCTCTGCTTTCCCTTGAAGCACGGCACACACTTTGATAAATCAATCAGTTCTCCAACGATGTTGATGCCATCCACTATGTTTTCAGCTTTATCAAATCACCGTATGCTAAGTGTCCGAGTCGACGGTGCCATGTCATCGAATTTTCGCCGCTGTGTGCGGCCGCCTTCAATGCTACAGCATCGCTTCGCACTTTGTATGTACCGTTTCTGGGTTTTGTACACACAACTACACTGCCGTCATTTCGATCACGTACAACGCAACCGTTGTCGGGAATTGAATTCGACTCTTTTTCCAGATTTGACCAATCGAGACACCGATAGCAAATTCGTCGTCAAGCCAGGCACATGTAGAACGTTTTTTACACTGACCTTCTGGTTATTCACGCACAAATCGACCGTACCACTGCCAAGAACCTTCAACTGAGTGCTACCCGCTGTTGCGATGTCCGCATACAATGTTTTCCCGTTGAAATCTTTTAACAGTTCTTGATTCCCGGCCATGTGTTGACTCGCACAACTGTCAATGTACCAAACACCGCTCGAACTATCAACATCGACTGCTGTCATCGCGTTAACAGCCACTACTTTTGTGTCAACACATTCATAACTTTCCTTGTTCGTGTCTTTATTCACATTCATAATCATTTCACTAGCTGATCGTACAATAAAAGCCTTTGGTTTTCGACCATCTCTTGATTCGGTACACTTTGCATCTGCATTTTTCTTTCTTACCGGACAATCGCGACGTATATGACCCGGATTATGACACTCAAAACAAGTGAATTTGAACTCGCGGTTTTTATTGTCAGTTTTGCCAGATAAATGCTTCTGCTTCATATTTCGTTGATTAGTGACCACTTTGAAAACATTGCCAGTCTCGCCCCCGTTGTATGCCTTCTTCGCTCGTTCCGTGTCAATAAGTCGCTGTTTGAGAACATTTGAGGTTAGAGTTAAGGCTTTCTTGTCGTTGCCTAGCATGCCACCATCGAGACCGGTGACAAATGACTCGTACTCGGTGGTGAGTCCGAAAAGAATGATCCCACAAATCACTTCATCTTTCATCGTTAGCCTCAAATCTGCCAATACTCGCGTTGCTGTGGTGATCTTCTTGAGATAATCGTCCATCGATGACGATGATTCCAATCGCGATGTCACAAGATCGCCTATCGTCCGGGCTAATCTTATCCAACTAACGTCGTCGTATAGCTCCCGACATCGATCCCACACTTCACGGGCCGTGCTATGGTCACCAATCTCGTCGTACAGCGACCGTTCGATGTTGATAAGTATTTTCGCACGCGCCTTCTTCAACCGTAATGTATCTGCCTTGGTAACCGGGCTTGCAATCGCTCCATCCAAGTCGTGCCATTCTAACAAAATTTTCATTTCCCAGGCCCAAGTCGAGTAGTTCGACGCGCCCATTAACTTCTGAATTCTATCATCCATCCTCTTTTGATGCCATTCCAATCGCACTTATTTGACACTTCAGCAACAAAACGCAAAACTGCACGTGTTCCGATGCGGCTCTCAATGTTCAAAACCGATGATCCGAATTCGAATTATGAAAAACAAAAAAATTTTTTAGAAGATCCAAAAATCTCAATTATCCGGCAAACCAATTATAATATCCAGCCCATTAAAAGGTATGCTGGCCCCATAACCTGAAGTTAATTTCGTAGATGCTGGCGGATAATAAAAAAAAACACTTGGTTGCGGCTTGACGTTCGTCGGAAGAAGCAAGATTTTATTTATGTTCAGTGTATTCATGTTCAGTGTAGACAAGTTAGCGCCATCTAAATGTTGACTCTCAACAGCTCCCGCAAATGCTTCAATATGGTTAAATAGTACTCCTTATTGACCATTTGTCCCTCCAGAATGAATTCATGGTGGATCAAACCTCGAATATCGAAAAAAAAACAAATAACATTGATTTTTGAGCGGTTTTGGCGTTTTTTTTCGGTTTCGGCTCATTTTTTTGCTCCATTCCGATGAGATTGTGGACTAGTTTGCATGTCAAACTCATAGACCCATGTCTCCTCACCAATTATAATGCGCTTCATGAATGTGGATTGAGAATTCGCACAATCAAGCATGTCCAAAGTGACCTATTCACAGTAGTTTTTTTTAAGAAAATTCGGCTTTATTAGAAAGAGTCGAGAGAGGACGCGTTTCATGGCCAAAGTATCTATCAAAATCGAACGAACGGACTCGCAAGAGATGTTAAGCTCTCCTGCTATCTTCCTAACACTTTTATGATGACTTTTGAGCACCATTTCCTTCACTTTTTGAATTTTTTCGTCAATTGAAGAAGTCGGAGGTCGTCCAGCACGAGGCATGTCTTCATGGACCTCTCTACTGTCCTTAAAGGGATTGAACTACTCTAAGGTTCGTGTTTTTTATATAACTGAATCACCGTAAGCCTTTTTCAGCATTCGCAATGATTCCGCTCACGAAATTCGGTTGGAAACACAAAATTCTTTGCTCCATATTTTTATCCATTGTAAAAATCGCCGTGGACTACTGAGTAGTGTTGGGTTACTCATACAAGAAGTGGTACAAATGTCCCATTCATGCACTTCAAATGTCCCATCACTACAAAAAATATTTTTGTCCCACTTCAAAGTTTTTGTCCCACTTCAGAGCTTTTGTCGCATCTGGATTAAAGTCATGCATTTGTATGGCTGCTATACCAACACATTTGTAACACTCAAATCGCACTCACTCTTCACCGGATTTTGTCCCATGCATTTGTATGACTGAAAGCAAAGCTCTCTAGAATGAAGCACGGGAACGGGACGGAAATATTACGAACCGGAGAACTCTGTGAACATGAATGACAGATTCTCTTCGATGGGAGAAACCGAGATTTGACTTTCAACTTTCAACAACTTGTTGTTGTTGGATTGACTTGCATAGTGTTTTAACCCTAGTGAAACCGAATAAGTGTAAACTTATGTATATTCAAAGCCCTCTAAAATTGAAACACATAGAAAACTGTAGAATTTTAGTTATTCCGCGACACCTCTTATCTCTCATTCTTGTACATGGCGTTCTTAAAGCTTAAATTTTAATTTTGAAAATTAAATAAGAATAACTGAAATAAATAAGACTAAATTTTTTTTTGTGATATTGATTAAGGAGATTTTGAATTTTAATTTTTAAAATTAAATAAGAATAAGTAAAATAAAAAAGAATGTATATTATAAACACAACCCACAAATGCCACACACCTAATAATACGTCATTTTACAATCGCATCTCAAAAGTAACGGTGTTACTAGAGTTAACATACTCTACGCGCACACATAAAAGCGCAATATACGTCATTCTTCGCTCATTTGGTACCATCGCTCCTCAAAAAGGCAAATTGTATGTATGGGACATTGTATGTATGAATGGGACATGGAGCTTTTGAATGGGACATTTGAGGTGGGACATTGTACCACCTCAAATTTCAAATGAGCCCCTCATACAAACATGGGACAAAAATTCTTTTCCTACCAAACACTACTACTGAGGTGTACCCATTCAACCAGCTGCTGTAAACAAACTGATTTGCAGACCGCGCTGATTTTTGGGATAATAATTAAGAAGAGTCTTACCTGCTTACCAAAAAAAAATTTGAAATATCATTTCCCAAACTAATTTTAATTACAAATTCCCGGTACTTTATGGTGACAGTGTTGAGAAATTTTGCTGACAATAGTGAAATTATTCCAGAAAATTAAAAGACTTACTTAAGGACGATATCAACATAATAACATAAATTTGTGATGTTCTAGATGAAATGTGTCAAACTTAATGTTTTAAATTTAAACGGACCACCAGCGGATCAGTTTCAACTAGCTAAGAGAGCACCGATCTGCAAATGAAACAAGACCGTACTGTACAAAAATGGGAAAAGCTGTAAGAAAGAAAATCTATGGAAAATATTTATTTAATAAAAGTATTGCGTTTTTATGTTTGTAATATTGTTCAAATTTTTCTCATTTTTCTTTATAAAAAATAATTATTTTTTGTTATTATCCTTGAAAATAATATTAAAAATCCAATATCTATTCCATATATTGCCTTTACTTATTTTATATACATATATACAGTGGGTAAAATACTTTAATTGCTATTGCAAAACCCTTTGAACGCGGATTCTGTTTTACACTGGGAGCACATCTTTATAAGTGTATAATAAATTTTTGCGTAGGATAATTAAATAGCAGTTTGCAGCGTATACCCTTTGCTGGACTTACGACTGCAGCCCTGCTTATGAGTGGGTTATTTTCCATGTTTGGTTATAATAAAATAACTATTACTAGTTTCTATGCTATAATAAACTATGGAAGTTTGTGCATTTCTTCAATATAAAAAATTTGTATATGCATTGAAGGATGTAAACAGAAAATGACACATTTCTACAGTAAAATAAATATGAATGTAATATTTGAAAAAAGATAAATAAATACTACCTTGTACTTGGACAACTCGAACTTGAGCTATTACTTCGATGCAATTGAACAGCAATGTCTTCTTCTTCCTGAACAGCCGAACATTTTTCACTGAACGATTTGCTTTTCGCCACCTTATGATGTTTTACACCCTCTTCATTATCACTTCGGGACTTCTTCGATGATTTTTTCATTCTTTCACTACCACTACCACCACTTGAGCTACCACCCCCACCACTACCGCTACCATTTCGCAGGCTATGTTTAGTCGATGATCCTCGATTGAAACTCTTACCCCATAAGCTATGAAAACTCCGTCGCAAAAACGAATCTTGTTTGAACGGTGACGGCATCGATACCGATCTCGCGCGTATATTCTTAGACGATGGATAATCACCCGCTAATGCCGTTGAAGGTACCAATACCGAGCTCGCATCATATCTTAAGATATTCAAATCATTATTGCCAAGAAGTGATCGAATTCTTTCAAATTCACGTGCTGCATCTTTTTCACTATTTTCTTCATGCTGTTGATTTCGCGAACTATACGACCTTATAAAATAGATTGTATCGTTTGATTGGCGATTATCCGAGTCATTTTTATTAGTACTATTTCCACTTATGGTTCGTTGTTTTACACGCAATATCACTTCATCGTCGGATTTACCATTTTCATTTTCACTACCGTTTGTTCGCGCCATCATTGAAATTCAAAAAATGTAATACTGTATTAGATACTGCATTCAGCTCTAAAATACACTTATCAATGATCAGACAAAACGTTCTTTCGATCAAATCGAGCTGATCTTATATAATTCAGTACCTAAAATATGCAAAATAATACTTTTAAGTGGTGTACGGCTTTTATTACGGAAGAAAGTAATTTATTAAAATCAACACTGTCTGTACAGCTGTACAACACTTTCCTCTAGAAACACACGATAGCTATAATTTCCATCGGCTTATTTATCTTTTTTCTCTCGATTCTTCATAATTTTCGAAGGAAGTTTGCATTTTGCGATAATCGCAGCTATCTTGACTTGTAGTTTAAAAATAAACAATACAATAATTATTAAATCTAACGTTCGTTTATAGCTTAATCAGAAATAGAACTGCAACACGACAAAATACGAGTATCTAAAATTGCTAAACGTTAAAAAAAATCATCAAATATCATTAAATACGTCAGTGCTGATTATAATGGAAGTAATCGTTGCGACAGTGGTAACGTTGAACATTGGCTTAAAAGTGCAAAAATTTCGATTTTCATAGTCGCTCGGTAACTTGTTATTGGGCTTATCACGTAGTCCTGATATTTGCGTAAAAATTACTTTCTCATTGAAATTCTTAAGACATTTTAAATTTCCAATTTTAACCTTAGCATAGGCACTTGACTAAAAAACTAAACGCGCCCAAAATATTTCACATCAAAATTCCAAGGCAATTTTTTTCATTTATGAAATTCGTTACAAAGTAATCAGTCGATTAAAAAAACAATATCATGGAAAAAAATGAAGGTGACGAATTTCTTTTTGTTTAAAATCAAGTATATAAACGTGCTCATCTTCAAATGAAAGGTATGGAATTCTGTAGTATTATTTTTTATTTTTCAAAATCGTAAGAAACGAGACGATAAGTAAAGTCCTGTGTAATCGCACTTTGTGGAAACGACATATTTCCGTTCTTTGTAAATCCCTTAACCCATTAATGAATAACGACGCAACATTTAAATTAATATAAATAAATTTAACAATTAAATATGTTTTTAGGTCATAGTTTAATCAATCTTTCGGCGATTCTTGCATTACGTAATATATACCTATAAATATAATTGTAGTGTCTGTCTATTATTTGCTTAGAAATGGCTATAAATTACTTTTTGCTTTTTTTTAGCAATAACTAAGCAGAAACATGCGTTTTTAAAATTCTTCTCTGTCTGTCCGGTTTTCACGCAAAAACGGCTGAACCGATTATAATGAAACTTGCACAGTTTATTAGGTATACTCCGAGATGTAATCTGCTTTTCGTTTTATTTCCCTCCCTGACGCCTTCTACCTCCTTCCATAAAAAGTGACTCATTTTTAATAATATGTAACAATCAAATTTTCTTAGAAACTATAAGAGCTATTAATTTGAAATTTAGAATATACGGTTTCTATTACAAATTCAATCTTTAAGTATACAAATTATTTAAATTCCCCCACTCCTTCGCCCACCTCCCATACAAACTACACTTTTTAATTAAATACTATACACCAATTTTCTCAGTACATGTAAATTCTATCGAACTAAAACTTTGTACCAAATCCTAAATTAGCATTATTATTAATATCGGAAAAAAACTAACAGATTATCTTCACTATTTCTACCCCATCCCGTACAATGTGACACGATTCCACGACTTTACGAGAATTCGATTTTTTTGGAAAGTGTGAAAGTTACAGATCTAAAATTTAAAATATATCAATTGCATAATGATCGTAATTGTTTTTCGAAAAATCACTAAAAACCCCTCACTCCTTCCACCACCTCCCATACAAACTGCACTTTTTCATGAAATACTCTAAACCAATTTTCTCAATACGTTTAGCATCGAGCTAAACTTTTGTATAGAATCATTAATTAGCATTATTATTAATATCGGGAAAAAATTAACCTATTACCATCACTCCTACTACCCCCTTCCATACATTATGACACAATTTCACAACTCTTCAAAAATTCGATTTTCATGAAAAGTGTGAACGTTACTGAACTAAAATTTAAAATACAAAAGTTTAGTTTCTTGAAAAAAACACTTGCCTCCTTCTACCACCTGCCATACAAATTGCACAATTTCACTAAATACAATGCACTAAGTTTCTTAGTACCTATTCAATTTTTAAAGCTTAAATTTGGTACAAAACATTTTTATAGCTACTCTAGCATGATGTGAAACAAATTAGTTCAGTACTATCACCCCTTCTACCACACCCATAAAAAATTCTTAACATCACAAAAATTTCATCTGTAGTATCGTATGATTGGGCTTTACGCAGAGTCGTAGTCCTGTTATGGTTTTAAGCTTAATGTTATTTTATTCGGGCTTTTTTTTTAATTAACACAAGCTATAACTATTCACATGTCCTTAGTGCTCTTCAATACGAATATGGTCTTAGATCACGAGATTGATTTGATCACGAGCCTGTTCCATAAAAATGCGAGTATCGTGGTTTCATTCTTAATAATTTATAGTTTACATTTTTATTATAACACTAGCGATCCCCCGCGTAAGAATCGCAATAATAAGCAATTTTTCAGAATGTATTGTAGTTCGTAATACATTATCTTCTTCTACAATGGTGCCACAGCCCAAATCGGACCGTGGCGTCCTGACATTCAGGTTCCTTAACATTTTTCATTACTTATTGTGGAAGGGTTGTTAGCCCTTTGCGCAACCCTCTTTATACGAATTTTTCTTTTGCTAAGTTTAATGGCTCTTAATGCTTTGTATTTTGTTTGAATCATAACCACGAATTATTAAGAATGAAACCATGATACTCGAAATTGTGCAGTTTGTATGGAAGATGGTAGAAGGAGTGGGAGGTTTTTAGTTATTTTTTGACAAACAACTATAATTATCATGCAATTGATATATTTTAAATTTCAGATCAATAACTTTCATACTTTTCAAGAAAATCGAATTTTTGAAAAGATATGATTTTGTATCACATTATATGAGAGGGTGTGGAAGGGGAGAAGTTAATCGGCTTACTTATCCCTAATATAATACTAATTAAGGATTTACTACAACATTTGAGCTCGATAAATTTTATTCGTACTGAGCAAATTCGTTTATAGTATTTCATGAAAAAGTGCAATTTATATGGAAGGTGGTGGAAGGAGTGCGGAGATTCAAATAATTTGTATGCCATAGATCAGAATAATAGTAAAAATAATATATTCTTAATATATTCTAAATTTCAAATTATTGGCTCTTACGATTTTCAAGAAAATTTGATTATTATATATTTTTGAAAATGAGTCATTTTGTATGTGAGGGGCTAGAAGGCGTAGAGTTATTGAAATAAAACCAAACGCAGATTACATCTCAAAGTACACCCAATAAACTGTGAAAGATTCATCACAATCGGTTCAGCTGTTTTTGCGTGAAAACTGGAAAGACAGACAGAGAAGAATTTTAAAAACATGCGTTCCTGCTTAGTTATTGTCAAAATACAGCAAAACATAATGCTGAGCTTTTTGCTTCCCTACTAAACGTCGCAGGCCAATTTTCAAATCTAAGCCCCCTACCAGCCAAGACCCTGAAGAACTGTTTCGCATTTTAAAAGAGTTAATTGGGGAGCGTTAAGCAAATTCTTCAGTCCTTTGATTCGAAAATATGCTTCGATTCGAAGGACTGCGACGAAGACTGTAGACTTGTCACCGAGACTATCCTGAAGCTCTGCATACCATCCACTCGTAAGTGAGTAAGGCCGTCGTAAGACTCTTGGATCAACAAAGAACCCAAGAAAAAAAACATAAAAGAATTATAATTGTGCGTAAAGCCCAATCATATGATACTCTAGATGAAATGAGAAAGAGTTCAATGTACCGATAAATATGTCACCTTTTTTAAATAATTAATAATGACTTTTGTATGGGAGGTGGTGGAAGGAGAGGAGGAAGGTTTGTAATTTTTGGATATGACACCTAATGTGGTATGCAAAATATTTCGTGCTAAATTTAAGGTTTGTAGCTTTCATAATTTTCAATTGGACATAGTTTTCCTAAAATTGAGGCATTTGTATGGGAGGTGGCAGAGGAAGTGGAGCGTTTAAGATGATTTTGAAACTGCTTATCATCATCCTTATCACCATGCTTTGATTCAATTTCAAATTCGATAGTTCTAATATATTCGAAGGGGAAATGCTTTTCTTGAATTTATAATACAGATATTTGTATGGGAGGGGGTAGAAGGAGTGAAGAGGAGCTGATCATTTTTTTAGCATTTATTGAAATTATTAAAAAACAAATACTGGCAAAATTTTAAGTTTATACTTTTTCTAGTTTTAATGGAAATCAATATAATGCACTTAACAAAAATTATACATTTGTATGGGAGGGGGTAGAAGGAGTGTACGGATCAAAACACATTTTTTTATCGGTATTGATATTTCTATTTTTATACTTTAAGCAAAATATCAAGTTGATAGCCTTAACAGTTTCGAAGAAAAATAATTTAATTTAAATTTCAAAATTTCGTGAAATTTGTATGGGAGGGGGTAGAAGAAGTGAGGTGAAGTTTATAATTTTTTCAATTCTGATTGGAATTATAATAAAATTAATTCTGGCAAAAATTCATTTTTATAACTTTGCTAGTTTCAATGAAAATCGAAAAACTGCATTTTTCAAAATTATGCATTTGTATGGGAGGGGGTAGAAGGAGTGACGGGATCGGATCAATATTGCACCATATTAATGACATCTCTATCATAATACTTTGACCCAAATTTCAAATCGATAGCTTAAATAGTTTCAAAGGAAAATCAATTTCTGAAAATTTCGGAATTTCGTGAATTTTGTATGGGAGGGGGTAGAAGGAGTAGGGGGATGTGTCCCGTTCACGAACTTAAATTTTCTTTTTTGCTAAAAATGACACACAATAAATTTCAGCATGATAGCTCAAAGCGTTCGAGAGTTATGCTGTAGACAGACGGACAGAAGGACAGACAGCCAGCCCGGAATCGAAGTTTATGAGCGACAACAAATATTTCTGTATTTATTTCCTTGGCGGCTCTGTGCTAACATTATTTCTTAGCACTGCAAATGTTAGAGCAAACACAATATAGTCTCCGATTTAATCTAGAGTGTAATGACTTATATTGAAATAAAATACTTTTGAATATTGGACATATTTATTACTTGTATCTTGATACTAGAGATACTCGATACACACTAATACTTCTCTCTTAATAGAGTTTGGACAATGCATGTACAGCGATTGTGTGGGAAATTTCGTCCGAAATTCGAATTTGATCAATTCTCTTTCTTTTATGAAGTAAACACAATCACATGAAAGTCATATTTATTTTCGATTGTATTGAGTGAATCTATACAAAAACTTGTAATTTAACGCAAGTTTGTGTTCACATCCATACATTTGAAAACAGTCAAACTCAAGCAAACTACAAGTTTGTCTGTTTTTCACATTTTTATGTTGCCTTCTGGTACTTCTATTAGGAGAGTAGTGTTAGTGTGTAACGAGTATCTCTACTTGATACGTGCCAAGTTACGAGAATTCAAGGGTTTAGAAATTAAGGGTTGCGTAAAGTATCAGCAAACCATCCGCAGAGACATATTTGCTAGAGGCTTACAGCTCAAAACCCAATTTAGGGTCTGGCGCCAATGAAAAAGATTTATATACCATTATTTTAGTTCAATCCTAAAAAATTAATTTTTCTACAATTTGTTGAATACTACTTTTGTACTGAGTAATTGTCATTATTAGGCTATTTTTGTTATTGATTATTTCTAAACCATTTATTATTGCGAATATTTTATATTTTTTTTGATGTACTCGTAAGTCGTAAGATACATGCCACTCTTTTGACTTTAGCTCCACTTTCTTTGGCACAATTTTGGTTGACTTAGAAACAACAACATAAAATTTATGAGAACTTAATACACAAAGTCATATGATTTTCATTTTATTTGCCAGGCACAATATCTAGTATTTGCTACATTTTCATAAAATCAGAATCTTGGCGAAAAATCCGGTAGTTTTGATTGATCACTAGCATGTTTTCTGTTTGTTCGACTCGGCTAATTTCTATTTTCATGAGTAGTCCAAAAATAGATAATGCTCCCCGATTCGCCAAAATCTTTCGACGATTTAGTTACGTGGGGCGTATACTCGTACCACGAAACCGAACTTTGTGAAATACTGTTTTTGCTAACAATTTATTATATCCCTTTGTTTTTGAGAAAAGAAAGCACAGGAAACATCTGGTGAATTTTTAATGACAATCAATAAAATTAATACCATCATCAAAATCACACAAGGCGATGGGAAGAATAGAAACTTATGAAAACGTTTACATCATTTTATTTAACAAAAGCGATTGCCAGTGACTTCATCCGCGTAAGAATTGTAATAATATTCAATTTTTGAAAATGTATTTAGTAATATATGGTATTACAATCTGATTAATTTACTGCCTGTTTGTACACCACAATGTTTTGTGTTTTGTTGAAATCGGAAGTATAAATTATTAAATTGGTGCACTCACTAAATCGTGAGCATGATACATACATATATAGCTGTTGATTAAGATATATCCGAAACGAGCAAAACCAACCTATCGCAAAATTGTGATATTCATAGTACCATAGCGGCAAAAAATATATTGTACAATGTAAAATGGCTTTCCAGTTATTCATAAATCATGTCATAAGGCATAAAAGAACAAATAATGATTTTCAGCAATTAGTACAAAATTGTAGTAAATAAGTCAAGAAAATTTACTAATGTGGGCATTTTATTTAAATAGAACATGCCCATGCGCACGGGGGGTTTGGAGCTTCAACCTTTCAATTTTATTATCCTAAGGATTCTTCCTTAAAAGAATTGGGATTTTTGAGATCATAAATATATTGCGCTTCGGTCTAGTATGAAAATAGCACATTTCGTATAGGGTGGAAGGAGAGGGAAGGAAATTTAAATAACCTTTGCTCCGTTAAACTTAACTAAGTCAGAACACAAAAATTTAATTTTAAAACAAAATAAACTTCCAACAAGTAGGGCGAAACTTTATTATTCTTGGGACAAGTTGCGGATGAGTGGAAAGTCAATATGCAGGTTAGAGTGGTTAGGGAAGGCTAAGTGAAAGGGAGTTCTTGGGCAGGACTGTTGTCAATTTACCAATATTTCATTCATTTTTGCAAGTTTGGGTTTTTATGAGGGGAGGAGGAGGGGTAATAGTAAGGGTGTGTGGATGTTAATAGCTTTTTAATTAATTGCTTGAATCACGTCCAATATTTTCTGTATAGAATGTGTTTCATAGACGGAGTTCCATAGAATTTTCATAAAATTCGGTGTATTTTACATTCACGAAACCGAACATTTGTATGGGAGGGGGTAGAGAAGGTGGGGGAATAGTAAAATTTGATATGTAATTTTATTTCGCTTCTCTTGTACAAAATTTCAAGTTCGTAGCTTTTAGTTTGTTGGTTATTAGTTGATTTAATTAAATTAGTCGAAATCATAGTTTTGTATGGGAGGGGATAGAAGGGCAGGAGCGATTTCAAAACTTTTAACGTAATTTCATTTCAATTATTTTTCTAAGTTTTTAAGCAAAATTTCAAATTGATAGCTTTAAAAAGTAAGGTGATAATTGATTACTTAATAATGGCCGAAATCATTCTTTTGTTTGGGTGGGGGTAGAAGGACAGGCGCGATCTCAAAACTTTTGACACAATTTTATTTCAACTATTTTTAAAAGTTTTGTGCGAAATTTCAAATTGATAGCTTTTAATAGATAGATGATAATTGATTTCTTGAAAATGGTCGAAAAAATAATTTTGTATGGGAGGGGGTAGAAGTTTTAAAGGTTTTCGACCAGTTAAAATTTCGTATGTTTCAAGTTTCTACCTTAAAATTTCACTCAAAAATTTTCAGTTTATGTGTTTTTTTCAATGCACATGAATCACCTTGTGCACGTTAGACCGGTGGGGCCGGTTTATAACAATTATGGATCAAGTTATTATTATTTTTCTATGTATATCAAATAGATGTATCCACATGCAAAATTTAAACTTTGTATCTTTCACCAGAGCCCTAAAAAAATCACTCAGCATTTTCGACATTTTTGCTTATCACCTCCCTCCCCTCACACCACCCAGCTTAAAATTTTTACCAAAATTAAAACTACATGGTTCTACAATCTGACAAATTTTCAAAAATGGTGCACTTTTTAAAATTACAAATCCTTATATCTCAAAAAAGAGTACAGATATCAAATCGAAAATTGTACACAGTGGTAAATTTTGGTAGAAATTTTAAGTTGGGAGGTGTAAGGGGAGGGAGGTGATAAGCCAAAATGTCGAAAATTTTGAGTGTTTTTTTCGGGCTCTGGTGAAAGATGATGATGATGCAATGGCGCTACAGCCTATATCGAGCCTTCGCCTCCCGGATGCACCTCCTCCAGTTGTATCGGTCCAACGACCGCGTCCTCCAGTTTGGAAAATTGAGAAGCGATCTGCAGCCTGCGTCGACTGCGTCCTCCCATCGCTTTCATGGCTTCCCCTGCGGTCGGTTACCTTGAGCTTTGCCCTTGAGCACTCGTTTTGGGATTCGCTCCTCGTGCATTCGTTCCACGTGGCCAGCCCATTGCAGCTTGCGCAGTTTGATCACTATAGATGCTGGTGGGTCGTCAAATAGTTGATACATCTCATGGTTGGATCGAATTCGCAAATCATCTCCTTCCTTAACTGCTCCGTATACCTTCCGAAGAATTTTTCGCTCAAAAGTGTCGATTTACTTCTCCGAAAACCGTGTCAAGGTCCACGTTTCGCATCCATATAGCAGCACAGAACGAATTAATATCTTGTAGATGCGTAGTTTATTGTTTCGATGGACCTTTCTTGATTTCATTATGGGGAGGACCACATAAAATGCTTTGTTAGCTGCCGTGATTCTTCTTTGAATTTCATGTCGCTCATTGCCGTCTTTTGTGAAAAGGGCTCCCAGGTATACGTATTCATCCACCTGCTCGAAGTTGTATTTGCCTATTGTAATGTTCTGCCTCTCTGGGACAGTCTTTCGTGTCTGGGTCATGTATTTAGTTTTCGCTTCATTGACCCTGAGCCCTACTTCACCCGCTGCCGACTCCAACTCCTGGAATACCTCCTTAGCGCCAAGTATTGATCGGGCCAGAATATCCACGTCGTCTGCATACGCCACCAACTGTGCGGATTTTACGAGTAGCGCACCTCTGGTGTCCACTGTGGTTACTGAAGTTGTGAGTCAACTCATTTTGGATTTTTACTTGGCACTCATTGTTTTCCATCGTGGCTTTTATTAACCGAACTAGTTTCGGTGGGACACCTAGTTCAATCGTTATTCTGTACAGAGCGGTCGACACTATCGTATGCTTGGCGAAAATCGACGAACGGTTGGTGCACATTAATATCATATTCCCAACATTTTGCTAGCACCTCTTTTACTGAGAATAGCTGGTCCGTTGTCGATCGTCCAGATCTGAAGCCACGTTGATATTCTCCGATGATGTTGTTAGCGTATTCACTGAGTCTTCGTTCGATAATTTTAGTCAAGATTTTGTAACACGTACATAGCAATGAAATTCCTCTGTAATTTTCGCAACGCAAACGGTCACCCTTTTTGTATACCGGACATATAATGCTTTTCCGCCAGTCGTCGGGTAATTTTTCAGTTGTCCAGATTTTAACAATTAATCTAAATATTCGACTGGTAAGCTCTGTTCCACCTTCTTTCAAGAGCTCTGCAGGGATTCCGTCAATTCCGGGCGCCTTGTTCGATTTTAAATTATGTAAGGGTGTCTCTACTTCATCATAAGTTGGTGCAATAGGCAGATGATCTCCATCTGGATCTTCCGGAATTATAAAAGGTTCAGTCTGTGATGTCGTTCTATTTAACAGTGTTCGGAAGTACTGAACCCATCGTGCATTGATTTCGGTAGCGTCGCTTATGATGTTGCCTTCTTCGTCCTTACAGAGGATAGTTTGCGGTTTGTAACCTTGTCTCATTTGATTCACGGTATTGCTGCTCACACGGCATTTTTCTTCAGGTTTTCGTCCAGTGATAAAATTTTGTCATTGTTAATTTTGCGTTGTTTTTGTCTGCAGATCTTCTTGGCGTTTCGCCTGAGCCGTTGATAGTTGTCCTCTCTAGCTCGTGTTCGTCTTTCGAGAAACAGTCGATAGGCTTCGTTTTTCTTGGTGATGGGTTCTTGGCATTCCTCATCGAACCAGTCATTTCGTTTTCTCTGCTCATTTAGAGCGAAAATTTAGTCCTAAAGTGTATTCTGCTGCGCGGTGAATACTATCCTTAATGTTCTGCCACATTTGGTCAATACTTTCCTCCTCTGGTGAAAGATAAAAAGTTTAAATTTTGCATGTGGATACGTCTATTTGATATACATAGAAAAATAGTAATAACTTGGTCCATAATTGTTATAAACCAACCCCCCGGTCTAACGTGCCCAAGGTATTTCATGTGCATTGAAAAAAACACATAAGCTGAAAATTTTTGAGAGAAATTTTAAGGTAGAAACTTGCAAATTTGCGAAATGCATTTTAAAAAAAATCCCTAAACATACGAAATTTTAACTCGTCGAAAACCTTTAAAACTTCTTCAATTATCACCTAACTATTAAAAGCTATCAATTTGAAATTTTGCACAAAAACTTTTAAAAATAGTTGAAATAAAATTACGTCACAAGTTTTGAGATCGCGCCTGTCCTTCTACCTCCTCCCATACAAAAGTATGATTTCGACCATTATTAAGAAATCAATTATCACCTAACTATTTAAAGCTATCAATTTGAAATTTTGCACAAAAACTTACAAAAATAGTTGAAATAAAATTACGTTAAAAGTTTTGAAATCACGCTTGCCCTTCTACCCTCTCTCATACAAAACTATGATTTCGACCAATTTCATTAAATTAATTAATAACCAACAAACTAAAAGCTACGAACTTGAAATTTTGTACAAGCACCATACAAAAGAAACGAAATAAAACTGCATATCAAATTTTACTATTCTTCTACCTTCTATACCCCTTCCTATACAAATGTTCGGTTTCGTGAATATAAAATACACCGAATTTTATGAAAATTCTATGCAACTTCGGCTGTGAAACTGACATTCAATACAGAGAATATTGGATGTGATACAAGCAATCAATTAAAAAACTTTTAACATCCACCCACTCTTACTATCACCCCTCACAACTCCCCTCATAAGAACTCAAACTTGCATAAATAAACGAACGACTACTGCGCTGCCAAAGAACCCCCTTTCACTTAGTCTTCCCTAACCACTCTAACCTGCATATTGACTTGCCACGCATCTGCAACTTGTCCCAAGAATAATAAAGTTTCGTCCGACTTGTTGGCAGTTTATTTTTTTTTGTATTTTCCTAATATACTTTCCAAGTTTCAATTACATAGCTTAGTAAATAGCCGAGATATTGATTTTTAAGTGTTTTTCCTTGCACCACCCCTGACTCAATAATTAGCCTCCCTCTAAGCTGATTCCGATGGAACTATGTGCCACCTTAATGGTCCCAAAATATAAATTTTCTACGATAAGTAATTTCGAAGATATAATCATTTGAAAAAACAATTCGGCCGCCAATTTGTTTTTAGCCCCCCCTTTTCGGACGCCAATGGATAAAAAAATTAAATTATTTTTAAAGTTTGTCCCACAACCCTCTCTATATCTCTACTGATTGTCAGCTTCCTATCTGCATTCCTGGTGTAAATATTAGCAAGTGTAGTTTTTAGTAGTAAATAAAGCAAAACTATAAATTATATCCATTTATAATCATATCGGAAACAAACTCTTTAATTATTTTCTTAGATGTATATATGTAGCTATAAATTCAAGGTATCTTCTTCTACAATGGAACTAAAGCCCAAACAAGGCCTTGGCCTCCTTACCTTCAGATTCATTAATATTTCCATTTCTTATTGTGGAAAGATTTTTGGCCCTTCCCAAAACCCTCTATCCACAAATTTTTGTTTTCGTAGATAGAGGTAACAAGGTATACCCATGCAGGTAGTGTACTAGAATTATGCAGCGATCGGAACTCAGTACCCCAATATATGACTGCCGTAGGCAGTTGCGGGGGAGGGGGGGGGGGGTGAAGGGGGCGGACATATACATATATTGGATACTATAGAATAATGTGAACTGCATCCACTGGTAATCTTTTGAGTAAGATATGATCAAAAATATAAAAATGAAAGCCCTAAGATAGTTGATAATTGGGTAAAAATGTATGCGTTTCCAATTTTCATTAATGAGTACTCAATAAATATGGTGCATCCGTACATCTGAAATATGGCTAAACTTAGAGTTTTGAATTAAACTGATAAATTGACTGAGCATTTTATTTTTATGAGATGTAGAAGAAAATCAACAGAAGTATAGAATATTTGGATTTGATTGTGTATTGCTGTACCAGTTCATACATACACCCGGGCTTCGCACAGGAACATCTGTTATACAATATTAGGGAAGATATTTTTTAAAGTAACTTTATTAAAGATGGTGTATTTCACATATCTATTGCTCTATTTGAAAGCAATGTATTGGTTCTGAGTTTCAGCGGATTTCAATTTTGTAACAATTGCAGTAATTACTACAAAAATAAATTATAGATATCAATTATCGTAAAGCAAAACTCTGAAAAATGTAAATACGTTGAATAATTCTTTTAAAAAGCTGTAAGTATTTATATGTATAAAACATAGTAGAAACAAGTATTTAAAAAACTAAATCAATAAATCTAGGAAAATGAATGACTTTTATACTTAATTTCAGCCGTTATGCAAAATTTATATTTTTAAAGGTGTTGTCAGTAATTCACTCAGGTAGTATTTTATCTCTTAGAATGAAAAGTTTTCAAAACTCCAAAATATCATGGATCTAATTTAATTTTATGTTTCTAGATGAAGGCTTTACGTATCGCAATATAAAAAAAAATTCTTAAGCTAAGCCGTTGCGAAGATTCCACAAACAGCGGTATTCTTGTTCATCAAATAAAACCGCGTTTTCAGTTTGAGTAGCAAATTAATGGAAATGAGTAAGAATCTCTCTACAGCAAGTCCTTTAATAGAACATCTTTCGAAATCCCTATTTTACTGTATTACTCTTACAATAAAGTATTGCCATCGACGTGGAAAAAAAATTTGCTGCCCTGAAATTTCTATACTCTAGATGAAATCTGAGAACATAAGTTTATTCCAACCAATTGCTAAAAAATAATGGTCGGGAAAAAATCCAATTGAACAGAAGATCACATTGTCATTCAAAAAGTTCAAAATCGAATGTATGTCTGTCCTTCCATTCGCAATCTAGCATGAGAACACGTTGAACTGGAAGGTTCAAATTTTATAAACCCTTCTCCGCCCTCCCATACAAAATGCCACATATTCGCCACTATACAATAAGCAGATTTTCTTGAAAAGAACTCAATTATCCCCAACACATTAAAAGCTATGAGCTCCAAATGGATTGTAATAATGCCTATTGGGATACAATAAGGATTTTTACAATCCATTCGTTTTTCAATGAAAGAAATCATTCATGTCGACTTAGGAAATATGCAATCCATCCTAAGCAAGGAGGATATATAATAAGGAGAGACTATGAGGATTGTAAGAAAATGGGACTGAAAGTATTTCCCTCCCTTACTGGCGAAATGCTCGACATTTTTCGAAACAATCGTTTCGCTATCTTTGTCTAGCACACTTAAGCCTATTGCAACTAACTATGTCCCGCGTTAAATTGTCCGAAACAATTGTCAAATTTTCGAAAGAATTGTTTCGCTATCCTTGTTTGGCATACTTAAACATAATGCAGCTATCTCTGTCCCGCATTAAATTGTCTGTTGCTAAGGAGCTTAGCTTAGATACGACCCGAAAACTAATAAAAAATTAAAAAAAACAGATCTCTGAAATAAAACCGCAAACTCCATTGTACTGAAAATTACTTTATTGCTGACTGAATATTTGCAACCAAGAGAGAATACAAATTATGGTATTTATACTCTAGATGAAATCTGAGAGTAAATTGTGTTTGCCTTACCGTTTGTAACGCTAAGAAATAATGCTCGCACAGAGCCGCTAAGTGTACAGAAATATTTGTTGTCGCTCAAAAACTTCGATTACGAGTTGCTGTCTGTCCGTCTGTGCGTCTGTCTACAGCATAACTCTCGAAAGCTTTGAGCTATAGTGCTAAAAAATTTTGTGTGTCATTTTTAGCAAAAAAGTAACTTTAAGTTCGTGAACGGGACACATCCCCCACTCCTTCTACCCCATCCCATACAAATTTCACGAAATTCCGAAATTTTCAGAAATTGATTTTTCTTTGAAACTATTTAAGCTATCGACTTGAAATTTGGGTCAAAGTATTATGATATAGATGTCATTATTATAACTGAATATTGATCCGATCCCGTTACTCCATCTACTCCCTCCCATACAAATGCATAATTTTGAAAAATGCATTTTTTCGATTTTCATTGAAACTAGAAAAGTTATAAAAACGAATTTTTGCCAGAAATAATTTTATTATAATTGCAATCAGTATTGAAAAAATTATGAACTTCACCTCACTCCTTCTACCCCCTCCCATACAAATTTCACGGAATTTTGAAATTTAAATTAAATTATTTTTCTTCGAAACTGTTAAAGCTATCAGCTTGATATTTTGCATAAAGTATAAAAATAGGAAACTCCGCCATAGACGGTCCCAAGCCCGATTTGAGAAAGGAGGAGGGAACATTGAGTTAACCTGAATGGCCAGTAACACCAGTGCGTCTCAGGAAGTACGCAAAAAGTATGGCATAGTTGGACTTGCAGCATAACTGTGAGAACTCCAGCATGCCATAATTAGCTCAAAACTCCCACCCTTTTTCTCCTAGGGTGTATTAAATAAGTAGGACCGGTCCTCCAAGTCGGGGGTTGGGCGAGGCGCCGACAACGCGTCACCGGAAAAAAAACTGCCCCGAAACCTAAAGAACAGCCTCGGAAAGGATGGACTCAACGGCAACGACCCCGCAAACGAAAAATGGACTACTCTACTGGATCTTGGAATGTTCGATCCTTATTTAGGACAGGAGCTCTGAAAGAGTTCCTCGAAGAAGTGCCAAAACACAACATCAACCTAACTGCCATCCAAGAAACGAAATGGGTCGGTAGCGAAATTATGGACATGAGATCGCACACAATCTATCCAAGTGGAAAATTGTCGGGAAACAGAGAGTTTGGAGTCGCTTTTGTCGTTGGCAAAAAATTTAAACAGCAGGTCACGAGCTTCAGACCAGTAAGTGAAAGATTGTGTGCAATCCGAATAAAGACTAAATTTTTTAGTACTTGGTTGATCAACGTTCACGTGCCAACAGAAGACAAGGACGATATAACTAAAGACGAATTTTATGCCACCCTAGAGACAACCTATGATTCACTGCCCTCGAATTACCTAAAAATTGTCTTACGGGATTTTAATGCAAAAGTCGGAAAGGAGGAGGCTCATAGAGGAACAACATGAGGGCACAGTCTCCAGGACATAACCAACGACAATGGCCAACGTCTTATTGATTTCGCAAGCAGCAAAAATATCATAGTAAGCTCTACGTGCTTCCCACATCGCGATATTCACAAACGAACATGGGCTTCACCAGATAGTCACACCTTCAACCAAATAGACCACGTTCTAAGTGAGAAAAGGGCTTCCCCAAAATTAGTCCGATTAACAAGACTCACAATGACGAACACTGAATCCCAAGTGAGACTACAAACCGATGCCACAACCAGCTTTCGAACGGAATGTGGTTTAAAGCAGGGAGATGGTCTAGACCCCATGCTTTTCAACGTGGTACCAGAGTATGTCGTCCGAAAAATCCCAGTCGACACCAACGGGACACTACTATTCAAGTCCACCCAACTAGTAGCATACGCAGAGGATATTAAAATCCTAGCAAGATCCTTCCTAAGTGCTAAGGAGGTATTTGTCAATCTTGACTCCGCCGCAAAAGAAGTCGGGTTGCGCATTAACGAAAACAAAACAAAAGTAATGACGCAAACAAGAAGGAGAGCGCCTATCAGACAAAACATAACAATTGCGGAGTATAATTTGGAGAGTGTGGACAATTTCATATATCTTGGGGCTAATCTAACAAAGGACGGTAATGGAACAGACGAAATCAAACGACGGATTATACTAGCAAATCAGACGTATTATTCGGTACTTCCAATAATGAAATCCAAGAAAGTGCACAGGAACAATAAGCTGCGGATATATAAAACTATTATACGACCTGTGCTCTGTTATGGCAGCGAGACGTGAACATTAACGCGAACTTCCGAAAAAGCAATTAACGCATTTGAAAGAAAGGTCCTCCGAAGAATTTTGGGACCTGTGAAGGAAGGAACGGAAGGGCGAATAAGATACAACCATGAGTTGTATCAACTCTACGACGAGGCAGAAGCTTCAACGTTCATCAAGCTACGTAAACTGCAGTGGGCTGGTCATGTAGAGCGAATGGAATATAGAATAATCCCCAAACGTGCTCTGAAAGGCAAAGGGAGTGGTAACCAGTATGCAAGCCACGCAAGCGATGGGAAGACTCGGTTGATGAAGATAGTAAAGCCATCTTAAAAATTAACAGCTGGAGGACGCGGTCTTTGGATCGAGACGATTGGAGGCGACGACTTCAGGAGGCCAAGGCCCGATTTGGGCTGTCGCGCCATTGATGATGATAAAAATAGAAATATCAATAACGTGAAAAAAATTTGTTGTGATCCGTACACTTCTTCTACTCCCTCCCATACAAATGCATAATTTTTGTTAAGTGCGTTATATCGATTTCCATTAAAACTAGAAAAATTCTAAACTTAAAATATTGTCAGAATTTGTTTTTTAATAATTGCAATAAATGCTAAAAAAAATTATCAGCTCTTCTTCACTCCTTCAACCCCCTCCTACATAAATATTTGTATTATAAATCCAAGGAAAGCATTCCTTCTTAGAACATATGAGAGCTATCGACTTTGAAATTGAAAAGCCTGGCGATAATGATGTCGATAAGCAGTTGCAAAACCTTCTAAGCCCCTCCACTTCCTCTGCCACCTCCCATACAAATGCCCCAATTTCAGGAAAACTATGTCTAATTGAAAATAATGAAAGCTACAAACCTTAAATTCAGCACGAAATATTTTGCATACCACATTAGGTGTCATATCCAAAAATTACAAACCCTCCTCCTCTGCTTCTACCACCTCCCATACAAAAGTCAGTACTAATTATTCAAAAGAATTAGAGGTGACATATTTTCCGGTACATTGAACTCTTTCTCATTTTATCTAGAGTATCATATGATTGGGCTTTACGCCCTATCATAATTCTGTTATGTTTTTATACTAGCTAGGATGTAGCCTAGCGGGTAGCGTGCTGGTCTACAATGCGAAGGTCGTTAGTTCAAATCCCGGCCCACGCATAATTCCAGCACACTGCCGCCTGCTTGTGTGTACCTTAGTCCCCTCAATCTACGAAAATGAAAAATTCGTAAATAGAGGGTTGTGCGAAAGTCCAACAACCCTTCCACAATTAATAATGAAAAAAAAGTTAAGGAACCTGAAGGTCAGGAGGCCAAGACCGATTTGGGCTGTAGCGCCATTACAGAAGAAGAAGTAGAAGGTATTTTTATACTCTAGATGAAATCTGAGAGTATATTGTGTTTGCCTTACCGTTTGTAACGCTAAGAAACAATTATCGCACAGAGTCGCCAAGGATACAGAAATATTTGTTGTCGCTCAAAAACCTCGATTCCGAGTGACCGTTTGTCCGCCTGTCCGTCTGCCTACAACATAGCTCCCGAAAGCTTTGACGTATCGTGCTGAAATTTTTCATAAATCACCTTTAGCAAAAAAGTAACTTTAAGCTCGTAAGCCCTCCCATACAAATTTCAGGAAATTTCGAAATTTAAAGAAATTGATTTTTCTCTGAAACCATTTCAGCTTTTGGCTTCTAAATTAGGTCATGGTATAACGATGTGAATATCATTGACGTCAAAAAATATTGATCTGATCCTCTTACTCCTTCTACTACTTTCCATACAAATGCACATTTTTCAAAAATGCATTTTCACTGCAACTAGCAAAGCTAAAAGAACCAATTTTTGTCATAATTAATTTTATTACAATTACAATTCTGTAAAAACTATCAACTTCAACTCACTCTTTCTACCCCCTCCGATATAAACGAAATTTCGAAATTTTAACTGAATCATTTTTCCCCAAAACCGTCAAAGCTATCAACTTTAAAACTTTTTTTTGAGAAAAGTATAAAATTACAAATATCATTGATTTCGAAAAATTTGGTTTAAATTCGAATACTCCTTCTACCCCTCCTATACAAATGCACAATTTTTATACTCTAGATGGAATCTGAGAGTATTATAAGTTCGCTCTAAGGTTTGTAACGCCAAGAAATAAGGCTCGGAGAAAAAAATGAATGATACAGAAGTTAATATTATCACTCAAAAATCTCAAAACCGGATGTCCGTCCGTCCGTCCGTGCGCTCTCTAGCTTGAGAACGCGTTGAGCTAGAAAGTTCAAATTTTGTACACGTCGTTTTTGACAAAAAAGTAAGGTCAGGTTCGTGAACGGGCCAAATCGCTCCACCCCTTCTACCCCCTCCCATACAAAATGACACAATTACGCAATTTGACAATAAACGGATTTGCTCAAAAAGTATAAAAGTTATTGGCCTGAAATTCAGAATATATTACTTTTATAATGATACCAATCTATCATATAAAAATTGTGCGTGTCCTCCCCCTCCTTCTACCACCTCCCATACAAACTGTACTTATCATGAATTACTCTAAGCCAATTTCCTCAGTGCTTATAAGATTCAGCGGGCTGAAATTGTGCTCCAAATATTTATTTAAAATTGTTAGTAAGGTCAAAAAAAATGAGATGATTAGCTTCACCCCTTCTACCCCCTCCCATACAAAATGACATAATTTCGCAATTTGACAATAAATGGATTTACTCAAAAAATATAAAAGCTATTGGTCTCAATTTTGGTATATGTTACTTTTTTAATGATTTAAATCTACAGTACAAAAATTATTTGCTTCCTCTCTTTCCTTCCACCCCCTCCCATACAAACTACACTTTTTCCTGAAATGCTCTAAGCCGATTTTCTCAGAACATATGACATTTGTTGAGCTCATATCTATACATATAAATATAATTGTAGTGTCTGTCTGTCTGTATGTCTGTCTGTCTTTCCGGCTTTCACGCAAAAACGGCTGCACCGATTGCAATGAAACTTTCACAGATTATTAGCTCTACCTCTGGGAGTAATCTGCTTTAGGTTTTATTTTTCTCCCCTCACGCCTTCTACCCCCTCCCATACAAAGTGACTCATTTTCAAAAACTTATAATAATCAAATTTTCATGGAAACTATGAAAGCTATTAATTTGAAATTTAAAATATATTATTTCTATTATAAATACCATCTTCAAGTATATAAATAGTTTGAATCCCCCAACTCCTTCCACCACCTCCAATACAAACTAAACTTTTTCATTAAATACTATACTCCAATTTTCTCAGTACATATAACTTTGATCGAGCTAAGATTTTGTATTAAATCCTTAATTAGCAGGGATCTTCAGAGAGAACCCAACAAAAGTGGATGTAAAAAGCGTAGGTAGCCACTTTGGACTGGTACATGGCCGGCGAAACCAGCAAAATCGTAGCCATCCTACATCGGCTGAGATTTGTTAAGAACAGGCTATGCCAAAAAGCCATTGATGTCGTAGGTATTTCGGCTACCTGTAGCAACCAACCTGCGTAGCCTACTCACACATTCAAACAGTAAAATTTCGTCCCTAGCGTGGTATCTATCGTATATGATTAGCCAGCGTATCCTGCGGGGGCTATTTTAGTACGTAAGATGTGAGGCACAAAAACAATAGATGTATTAATAGGCTGGCGATTTGGTTGGTATTCGCACCTTAGGGAAATACCATATCTTTTACGGTTTTTAAAGTGCTTAGTGGGTACGACTTCTCGCTGGGTTCATTCGTTATATAGTATATATTGTGTATTGTGTCAAACGTCAAGTGCTGCTTATGACGAAAACATAGAAAGTTTATCCAATTCAGTTTTTTCAATCATATGCTGTTGATCGTCTATAAGTGAAAAAGTCTATTGGTGATTTTTGACATTATATTTTGATTTTTGTCAGTGAGTAATTCTAAGTAAAGGAAGTTAAAATACGTACAAGTAATTATTAATTGAAATTAAGAGAAAAATCTATTGCTGCGTTTTAATATTATATTTTGATTTTGGCAAAAGAGGCCTTACACTAATAGTGATTTCTTTTCTAGAATTTAGTTCGCAGAAATTTTTTTGGAATAGAACATAAAAAGTGCTGAACTCTCAAGAAAATATGTAAGGGTTAAAACGGGGTAACATTTTTCGCAGAAATTAGTGTAAGCAGATTATATATGAAATATACCGTACATTACTATGAAAAGCACATTGTATCGATATTTACGCGGACGAAGTTGCGGGTATTTGCTAGTTTTGTAATAAATATTTAATTAATATTATTACTAAGATGAGAAAAAAATGTTCGATTTGCTTCACTACTTCTACCCCCTCCCATACAATATGACACAGTTTCACAACTTCACAAAAAATCGATTTTCTTGAAAAGTATGAATGGCACTAGTCTGAAATTTAAGGGATGCCAATTTTATAATATTCCTAGTTATTTCTGAAAAAATCATTAAAATCCCCCCACTCTTTTTACCACCTCCCATACAAACTGCACATTTTCACTAAATCAAACTCACTAATTTTCTCAGTTCCCATTCAGTTTTTGGAGTAAGTATTTTGTATAAAACATTTTCATAGCTACTTTAGCATGATGTCGAAAAAATTAGTTCAGTGCTATCATCTCTTCTAACACTCCCCATACAAAATTTCTTGGGATCACAAAAAATTCTATTTTATCTAGAGTATCGTAAGATTGCGCTTTACGCGCAATCGTAGCCCTGTTATGTTGGTAAATGCATTTAATCGATTTTCATTGAAACTAGAAAAAGTACAAACTTAAAATTTTGCTACAACTGGCCCCTTAATAATTGCAGTAAAGGCACAGCCTATCAGGTACACCATTTTATACATTCTCCTTGATCCTAAGGTAATATAAGGCATTACATAAAGTAGCCATTTAATTTTTTTGAGTAATGTGATCGGCGATACCATGGAAATGCCGAGAACAATGAGAACTTATTGGAATTCAATATACTTTAAGACTTATTAAAAAAAAGTGGTGAAACAGTTTTTTAAATTAGTTTAATACTAGATAACAACATTAAACTACATAATTTGGCCGCTAGGATTGATCAAAAATGTTAGACGCATATTGAGCGACAAGATGGCAATGCGTCTCGATTATGATGCAGTTCAGGGAAACATTACATTCCAGCAACATGCTATGCTAAATGATGTACTTTTAAGTAAGTTCGAGGAGGATTTAAATATATTTACACTGAATAATTCAAACCTAATTGATTCTAGTACTATAAAAGAACGATATTGAAGCAGATTATAAATCTGATATACGAAAATGCTTCAAAGTTTCAAAAACCCACCACATCAAAAATGAATTTTTGAAAAGAAAAACTAGTTATTAACAGTTCAAAAATTAAAATTAAGATTCAAATAAAAATTTATTATAATATCAGTATCAAGTGAAACCATGATTGAAGTAATTTATTCAGGTAATTAAATCTCTGTAAATACATATAAACCACACCCACTTAATTCGGAAATATATTGATATATATATATGTATACATAAATATATTTATACTCTAGATGAAATCTGAGAGTATATTGTGTTTGCCTTACCGTTTGTAACGCTAAGAAATAACGCTCGCACGGAGCCGCCAAGGGTATAGAAATATTTGTTGTCGCCCAAGCGATTGTTTCGTATTGGGTTTGAGATTAAAAAACACATGGGAATATACGACGGTCGTTCGTATAAACCAATTTTGCAGTACTTCTAAATTTGATCGAGCTCAAATTGAGAACTTAAAATTTTGTCAGCATAATTAGTAAGATGAAGACGAATGAACCTAGTAGGGTGTAGCCTAGTGGGTAGCGTGTGGGTCTTGTAATGCGAAAGTCGTGAGTTCAAATCCCGGTCGACGCAATATATAATTCCAGCACATTGCCTGCTTGGATATATGTACCTTGGTCACATCAGTCTACGAAAATGAAAAATTCGTAGAAAGTGGGTTGTGCGAAGGGCTAACAACCCTTCCACAATAAGTAATGAAAAATGTTAAGGAACTTGAATGTCAGGAGGCCAAGGTCCGATTTGGGCTGTAGCGCCATTGTAGTAGTAGTAGACGAATTAACCGATAGCCTTTACTAGAAGGAGCAAAGGTTATCAGTTAACTAAAACCTCCCATATAAATTCACAATTCACAATTTAATAATAAGTTCATTTTCTTGGAAAGTATAAAAGCTACTGATCTGAAATTTAAAAAATGTTATTTTTACTATGTTTATACCTATTTCCAAACAAATCCCTTCACTCTACCATCTTCCAAACGAACTGCACAATTTCTTGAAATGCAATGCACTACTTTTCTAGGGTGCAGCTTAGTGAGTAGTGTTTTGGTCTATAATGCGAAGGTCGTGAGTTCAAATCCCGGTCGACGCATAATTCCAGCACACTGTCTGGTTGAGTATATTTTGGTCACCTCAATCTACGAAAAATGAAAAATTCGTAGATAGAGGGTTGTGCGAAGGTCTAACAACCCTTCCACAATAAATAATGAAACATGTTATGGAACCTGAAGGTTAGGAGGCCAAGGTTCGGTTTGAGCTGTAGTGCCATTGTAGAAGAAGTAGAAGTAGAATTTCCTCATTGCCTATACAATTTTTGAAGCAAAAATTATGCGTAAAACAAAAATAAGTTAAATGCCGTCACCCCTGCTACCACCCCCTATACAACAATGATTGCTTTAAATAAAAAAAAACATCTTTTTCATCTAGACTATCACATGATTGAGCTTTACGCGCAATCTGTTATAATTTTTTAAATATACAAATCATCAGCTATCAGCAAATTTAAGGCCACTTTCGATATCAGTCGTTAGCAATGAAAAATGCCAGCTAACATGTGAAATATATGTAGGGGAACCCGGAGTACAAAAGCCCTTTTCTGTGTCAGTGAGGTGCTGCCAGCGAGCGGCCATAATTAAAACTAGACGAACCTGTTACTGCTCAACTACGGCAGCCATCTAAGTCTAGTTTTCTTGAGCGCTGTTGCGTGAAGTTTCCGTCCTGTGTTTTTTTTTTTTTTTTTGCTCCTGTATTGAAACTTGTAATGATTTTTTAACCATGGTAATGTATACCAAACTTGTTTATATTACAACTAAATTTAGTACATAGATGCTTGAAGTACGTTTAATTGTCTTTAGTATCGTTTAGTTAAACATTTGGTTACTTATCTTTCTCGAGTGGCCTTCCCTTCCTATTCCGAGCCGTATCCCTGGGGCGGAATGGGAAGTACCCCATTGTGACTGTGAATGTTTATATTGCAGTGAATTTTACTCAAAGTCAGTTGAAGGTTGGGTCGCTTGTTCCATATGCAAAACACGGGCACACAATTTCTGTCCAGGAAGAGATAGCGAAAATGATGAGGCTGGCTTAGTGTGTGTGAATAGGTTTATGAAAAGGACATGGAAAAGGTAGTTAAGCCTTTATAGCGACTTAAAACTAAATATGTAAATATAGAGCAAACTTATTTTTTATGCATTTCTAATAGATATTATAGGTAGTTTTTATAATTACTTGCCCTTACTACGAACAAATGACATTATTTTCTGTTTTCTTACAATATTATTGCATTTTTGTGATTATTACATTATAATGTGTTTATAGAAAAATTTTCAGTAACCTTAATTAACCATTTTGTGTTTTTAAGACATAATTTCAACGGAGTGCCCCGTTCTACCCCGGGTTCCTCTACGAGTATTTTAAAAATTATCAAAATTAAATCTGGGCATGTGTTTATTTAATTCATTTCATTATCTAGCTAGTTACTTATTATGTAGTGTATTACCCTAGCATATGGCCTTAATATGTCCAACGCTTAAAAAACTCATATTGAAAATATCGTCAACTATTTCATTCATTGTGTACCTATACATACTCGCATCTCCGTTTATTACTTGACGCCTGGTGAGTGGGTGTAAAAGTTTTTATGAATTTACAAACAAACAAAAACTAAATTCGTATGTCATTATATTCTTATAAGAATGTATTGTAGTATAGATAATTCTGTAATACAAATAAATGTATAAAAAACATGTTATTTACACTATTATAATTGTATAATTGTTCAGAAGACTAACGCCTTTATTGGGTAATATTTATCGAATGCAGTAAATTTCTTATCGCAATTTTACTACTTTTTCGCCTAATCTGTTTTTGTTATCAGTGAATTCTCTTCAAGATATTCAGATTCATTTTCGAAAAGCAATGAATTTGAAAAAAATCAGGTCTTTTTCAAGAGCGCGAATTATTTTTAATGTATTTCAATGTTATATGATCGATTTTAGTTAATACTATTTTGAACTATAGGTATCCGTGTCGTAGTGGCAGAATGCTTACTTTACAGCCAATTGATCGTGGTATCGATTCCCACTGCAAACTGCAAGTATTTATTTAAGCGATAATTTTTCAGTTGCTATTAGCATTCAAGATGCTCGTCATAAATGCACAAACGAAGTAAATGCGAAATTTTCCCAATTCTGGTGGTTAATATACTCAGTAGATGGTTTGCTTTCGCTTTCTATCATTTAATCTGCCATTCCATAGAAATGTGATCGTTTTTAGACAAATTGACATGCTTAGACACAGTGGCGTAAATAGCTCTCCGCTGACTCCGCATTGTGGAATGAAACAGGGTTACACAGTGCCTAGGGTCAGGGATGCCGAAAGGAAGTTGAAAGCAAGTTATACTCAAACTTCTAGATCGAGGCTTCTCTTTAACAAGCGTAAGAATCTTCTACCCACAAAAAAAAATTTTTTGTGATTCTTTTGAAAAAAGAATTTTGTACATTTTCTTGTTTCATTTATTTAGAATTTTAATCTTTCTTAAAATTTCGCGGAAGGGAGCGGGGCGATGCTGCTCTTAGTTGCACCACTGCTTAGTCATATAAATTCTAATGACGAAACGAATACGAATACTGACATTAGTTGTCGTCGAATATCAGTTAAAACATAACAGAATTATGATTGGGCGTAAAGCCCAATCATACGATACTCTAGATGAAATGAGGATGACTTTAATATACCGGAAAATATGTCATCTCAATTTCTTTCGAATAGTGAACAGAGACTTTTGCATGGGAGGTGGTAGAAGTAGAAGGGGAGGTTTATATTTTTTGCATGTGACATCGAACATGGCATGCGAAATGTTTTTGGCTGAATTTAAAGTTTTTAATTTTCATTATTTTTAAAGAAATTGGACATGGTTTTCCTGAAATTGGGGCATTTGTATGGGAGGTGGCAGAGGCAGTGGAACGTTTTAGATGATTTTGAAAATGCTTATCATCACCCTTATCACCATGCTTTGATTCAATTTCAAAGTCGATAGCTCTTACATATACATATATTCGAAGGAGAAATGCTTTTCTTGAATTTATAATACAGATATTTATATGGGAGGGAGTAGAAGGAGTGAAGCTGAGCTGATAATTTTTTCTAACATTTATTGCAACTATTAAAAACCAAATTCTAGCAAAATTTTAAGTTTGTAATTTTTCTAGTTTTAATGGAAATCGATATAATGCATATAACAAAAATTTTGCATTTGTATGGGAGGGGGTAGAAGGAGTGTAAGGACCAGAACAATTTTTTCCCCCTTCTTGATATTTCTGTTTGTATACCTTATACAAAATATCAAGTTAATAGCTTTAACAGTTTCGAAGAAAAATAATTTAATTCAAATTTCAAAATTTCGTGAAATTTTTATGGGAGGGGGTAGAAGGAGTGAGGTGAAGTTGATAGTTCTTTTTAAAACTAATTGCAATTATAGTAGAATTAATTTTGGCAAAATTTTGTCTTTTCAGATTTACTAGTTTCAATAAAAATCGAAAATATGTATTTTTTAAAATTGTCCATTTGTATGGGAGGGGGTAGAAGGAGTGAGGAGATCGAATCAATATTTCGTAATATTAATGACATCTATATTGCATTGCTTAAATTTTTACCAGCTGCGGTCCGAAAAAATAGTTTTCCGTTATCAACCAATTCTCAGTTAGGATCCCCTATAGGGGACAGATACAGTTCTCGCCCACAAGATGCGATCTTGAGCATCGGCCTTTACTTGTCGCCAGGACTTATTTATTCCTCTGGCCTCCTATACAACTGCTCACTTTCATGTGCTACACGGCTAAACGACCAACCATACGTCTACTTACAGCGATTTGGTAAGAACTACGTTATACCTAATGCCTGGTGGTGTAAACAACAATTTTAACAAAATCTATTTATACCACTTTTGCTCTCAATGTTAAGGAACCTGAAGGTCAGTAGGACAAGACTCAAATTGGGCTGTAGTGTCATTGATGATGATGGTGATAATAAACTAACACTGAGTGGACCTAACTCGCTAAAGCTGACTTTTGAAACCGTTCCTTGCTGCTTTCACCCAAATGCATAAAGTCTACCCAAGAAGTCTAAGATGCTTGTGCTATAATTTAAGCGGACGAGATATACTTAATTTTTACTATTGTTCAATATATTATATAGTCATATCTCAAGGTCGTTTATTTTAAAATTTATTTTTTTATTTTTTCTTTTTGCTGGAATTCGTTTTGCGAAACGCCTAATTAATAATGCAAGCTCATAATGACCATCAATTTCTACTCAGAACCGGAAGAGCCTAATAACAAAACTAATAAATAATCAAACAGGCGTTCAGTTCGATGCATCTTTTTTAGATAACCCGATCGCGATATACATAAATGATAGACTTCCATTTATAAATTTTATGACTAACTCTCTTCTTCATCATGTACCATTCAAATGGGCTCACACGTTTTTATCATTTCGTTTTTAATTGCTTAAAATACTTAACGACATCAGCCTAAAAGACCACGACAGCGTTTTCATTCTTGATTCTTTGTAGTCCATAACAACAAATTTTATGCACAGTGTTGTATTTCCAATGTTTAATGCTAAAAATACCGTCGAACGAAACTTGTTTTCGCGTCATATGTTGCGTAGATCTTAAGCGCTAAATTAGAAGCAATGCTAAGAAAGCATAAAACATTTTTTAATACGATTTTTTTCCAATATATTCGGCCCCCGACAAAAACGAATTTTTGAAAAATTTTCACACCATAGATATCTTTAGATACCTTATAAGAGCCACATCGCGATCTATTCCGAACCGATCACTTTCTTTACGCACTATATCCATCTATGGCGACAAGTATGTACAGACTTTCAATTGTACAGTACTCAAGTTTTAATCGTACGTCTCGATTTTCCGGCCAATTTTATATACACACTATCACACAAGAATTTAATATTACTTTCGCGGTATATCTAAACGTCGTAACATCGAAAAGTCACTATAAATACGCGAATATTTGTGAAGATCAACGTATACTTTGTGCCAAGATTCTTTCACGACTGCTCAAAGAAAGAGCACACCACACTAACAGATTAGGCAAAGCTTCGCAATTATTGCTTGATAAAAATATTTGAGAATAATAACAAAATGGAAAAAAAAAATTTCCGAACTATAATGTCGTAAAGTTGAAATTATATAAAAAAAATTAATATTTAAAGTTTCTTCAAATTTGTTTTCTTTTATCTTAAAACGAAAATGTTCGCACGACACGATTAATTTTCGCAAGATCGCGACGACGAAAATCCGGTATACGTTCAACCACCACACCGCCGTACACTTAAAGATTCGCCTTACACTGTCTGTCTAGATACCAAATGTCGAGGTGATTGAATTATTATAGGAAACCTACAAGTAACTATGAAAAAAACTGACCACCCAATACCATTCAACAACCTATTTTTTTTCGCGGTCTAGGTTGCTTAATGACGTCACAGAATACTTGTGACGAATAGAAAAGAAATTCTCGCAGTAAATACCTCTATTTGCTAGCATTACATGCATAGCTTGGTCGACAGGTATCTACATATTAAACATAAATATATGTAAGTATTGAAGATGAATTAAGATGACATGCTTATTGATTGTTCGATGAGAACACGTCGGCTTCATTCAATACTTTTATTAGCAAGTTATTTTGTTAGTACTACTAATGGTTTATTAGTTTCCAGCCTATGAAACTTGAACAGGTGCGTGCTGCTATAGTTTGTTACCGCAAATCGATCAGTCTTTCTAATCAGACTTCTTCGCATACTCTATAAACACCCGGGTAAGATCGATCCGAACTAATTTTATTGATCGGTCAATGAAAATTGAAAATCACTTTCAATCAATGAGAGTATTTTGCAAACTAACGTCATTGATTTATTTGCAGTTACATTTTGTTATCAGTTCAGGTAAGATATTATTCAAGCAAATGAAGCTCGTTTTACTCGCATTGTTAGTGTTTGATCGCGTTATGGTACCTGACCATGACTTCCGACATGTAACTATACATATGTATGTCTGATATGATAGGTACTTTAACATTGTGATAATGTAAAAACTTCAGCAAATTGTTAACGTAAAGCGATAATTTTGAACAATTAAAATTGATTTACAATGTAACGAATGTGAGGGTGGCGATTCAGTACAAGAATGCAAAATAGAAAAATCTATACATCTATACATGTAAATATAATTGTAGTGTCTGTCTGTTATTTGCTTATAAATGGCTATAAGTTAGTTTTTTGCTTTAATTTAACAATAACTAAGCATAAAACATGTTTTTGAAATTGTTGTCGGTCTGTCCGGCAGTCTTTCATGAACAAACGGCTGAACCGATTATAAAGAAACTTGCACAGTTTGTTAGGTATGCTCCGAGATGTAATCTACTTTTACTTTTATTTCCATCGCCTCATGCCTTCTACCACTTCCGATACAAAATGACTAATTTTCAAAAATATACAATAATCAAATTTTTCGGAAAACTATAAGAGCTAACAAATTGAAATTTTCAATAAATTACTTTTATCATAAATGTCATCCATGGTATACAAATTATTTGAATTCCCCTACTCTTTCCACCACCTTCCATACAAACTACACTTATTCATGAAATACTCTAAGCCAATTTTCTAAATACGTTTAACATTTATCGAGTTTAAATTTTGTACTGAATCCTTAATTACCATAATTATTAATGTCGGGAAAAAAGTGAACCAATTAGCTTCAATCTTCATGTCCCCTCTCATACAATTCGACGCAATTTCACAACTTATCAAAAATTCTATTTACTTAAAAAGTATGAATGTTACTGATCTGCAATTTAAAATATATCAACAGTATGATGATTATAGTTGTTTCTCAAAATATCACTAAAACCCCCAACTCCTTCTACCCCCTCCCATACAAACTGCACAATTTCACTAAATCTAATACACTAGGTACTGAGGAAACCTATTCAATGTTTGAAGATTAAATTTGGTACCAAAAACTCTGGCATGATGCAGGCAAGTTAGTTCAATGCTTTCACCCCTTCTACCACACCCCATACAAAAATTTCTAAATATCACAATCACAATCATGCGATACTTTCGATGAAATCAATTTTTTTTTTATTTAAGAAATTTTGTATGAAAGTGGTATCATTGAACTATTTTTTTCACATCATGCTAGAGTTGCTATCAAAATGTTTTATCGAAAAATTGATAAAAATCAATGTTTTGGATTAAGTGAAATTATGCAGATCGTATGGAAGGTGATAGAAGGAGTGGAAAGTTCTTAATAACTTTCCAGAAATACCTATAAACATCATTCACTTGACATGTTTTAAATTTAAGGTCAGTAGCATTCATTCTTTTCAAGAAATTAGATCAACAAAGTCAGCTGTCAGCGGACTTTAATGCAAAAATTAGATCAGACCTCAAAGGACCTCAACCAAAAATTGGAGCTGCAAAATAATAAAATAGACACCATGGGTAAGGCAATAGAAGAAAACGTAGAGAAGAAACTTCGAAGCTTCGAAGAACAAATTACGGAAAAGACATCCGGGATTGTAGAAGAATTCGGAGGCCTAAAAAGGGACTTCGATAACGTGAAAGCGACTGGAGTCATCAAGACAGAACACGTTACGCACAAGGGTCTCAAAGCTCCAATCTTCGCTGTACAAACACCGTGGGCTATTTATAAGACCCAATTTGAGGCTGCCGCAAGAAACAATCATTGGAATGATCTGGAAAGGGGAACGGCTTTTATATTGGCTCTAAGATGTCCACCAGCAGAGGTTCTTCAAACGATTCCGCAGAAGCAACAATAAGATTTTTCAACGTTAGTCCAGACGTTGGATCTTCATTTCGGCAGTGACCACATGCGAGAGATCTACAAAACACAAATGTACAACCGAACCCAAAAGAATGGTGAAACACTTCCAGACATTCTTGATCGAACCAATCATTATTTTTTCGCCGTGCTTGATATCCTAATACCTCTTCTGCGGAGGATTTGATGCCGTCTCGTATATTCATCCACGCATTCTCCACTGACATATTTTGGATATTTTCGTATATTGGTGTCAGGTGTTTATTACATGCTAACATGTAAGCCTGCGCCACCGTTTCGTCGTTAAGGTTGTCGACATTGAACTTTCGAGCTATACTCGTTTTCGAATAACCACGACAAGCTATTCTGCATCGGTACTTAGCTCTGACTAGATAGTGATCAGAGTCACAATTCGCACCGCGGAGAGTTCGTACATCAAGTGTGCTGGAAGCAGCCCTTTTCTTAATTAAAACGTGGCCTATTTGGTTGAAGGTGTGACCATCTGGTGATGTCCACGTTCGTTTGTGAATATCGCGATGTGGGAAGCACGTAGAGCTTACTGTGATATTTTTGCTGCTTGCGAAATCAATAAGACGTTGGCCATTGTCGTTGGTTATGTCAAGGAGACTGTGCCCTCCTGTTGTTCCTGAGCCTCCTCCTCTCCGACTTTTGCATTAAAATCCCCTTAGACAATTTTTAGGTCATTCGAGGGCAGTGAATCATAGGTTGTCTCTAGGGTGGCATAAAATTCGTCTTTGGTTACATCGTCCTTGTCTTCTGTTGGTGCGTAAATGTTGATCAACCAAGTGTTGAAAAATTTAGTCTTTATTCGGATTGCACACAGTCTTTCACTTACTGGTGTGAAGCTCGTGACCTGCTGTTTAAATTTTCTGTCAACGACAAAAGCGACTCCAAACTCTCTGCTTCCCGACAGTTTTCCACTTGGATAGATTGTGTGTGATCTAATGACCATGATTTCGCTACCGAGCCATTTCGTTTCTTGGATGGCAGTTATGTTGATGTTGTGTTTTGCCACTTCTTCAAGAAACTCTTTCAGAGCTCCTGTCCTAAGTAAGGATCGAATATTCCAAGATCCAAATATGATACGGATAATATTATATCTCATGTTTGTGGACTTCGAGAAGGCTTTCGACAGCGTTAAGCGAGATTACATATGGAATGCTTTGCATAGGAGAGGTATTCCAGATAAGGTCATAGCTATGATTAAAGAATCCTACGAAGATGCAAGGTGTCGCGTCTTGCACAGAGGAGAGCTGTCCGAGAGCTTCCCTGTGTGAACAGGTGTCAGACAAGGCTGCATATTATCACCTGCCCTGTTTCTGGTGGTAATAAATGACATCTTGAAAGCTGCACTGGAAGGTGAGGAAGGTAAAGGTCTTCAATGGAGACTATTTAACATCCTAAGTCACCTTGATTTTGCTAATGACGTGTGTTTGCTTGCGCATAACCGTTCGGACTTACAGTGAAATGTTCGCTCGTTGCGTTCTAAATTCAAAGAGGCGGGACTGAAAATAAATGTGCGCAAAATCAAGTACATGCACATGGGTTCGAACGCAAGCACACCAATTGTTCTTAACAAACAGGATGTGGAAGAAGTGCAAGATTTTTGCTATCTCGGAAGCATTGTCATGCATGGCGGAGCCGGAAAAGATGTTGAGGCTCGGCTAAATAAAGCCCGTCAGACCTTCGGTATCCTTTGCCCTTTCTGGAGGTTAAGAGAGATCGCACGAAGCTGCGAGTTTTTGACGCATGCGGAAAATCCGTGTTGTTATATGGTTGTACTACGTGGAAAGTGATCGTTCGACTTACCAAGAAACTACAGACTTTCGTGAACCAATGCCTTTGACGCATTTTAGGAATATTCTAGCCAGAAGTGATTTCCAATTACGAACTTTGGAGTACAACTGGCCAGACTAAAATAGGTATTGAGATTCAAAGGTGGAAGTGGCAGTGGATCGGTCATACTTCGAGGAAACCAGAGCTAAACAGGCTCTGGATTAAAAACAGGCTCTGGATTATAATCCTCAAGGAAGACGTCGGGTTGGTCGACCATGTAGTACATGGAAGCGAGCAGTTTAGCAGCTTAAGGCCAATGCTCAGGATCGCGCCTTATGGACAAGCGTTGTTTCTGTCCTATGCACCTGTAGGGGGTCTTAACAGGAATTTGATTGATTGATTGATATCAATTACATGATATTACATATAGTTGTTTCTCAAAAGATCAAAAAAATTCTCCACTTCTTCTACTACCCCCCATACAAACTGCACAATTTCATTAAATCGATCACACTAATTTTTTAACTACCTATTCAATTTTTTAAGCTTAAATTTCGTACCAAACATTTCTATAGCTACTCTAGCACCAAACATTACTATAGCTACTCTAGCATGGTGTGAAGCAAATTAGTTCATAGCTGGTCCCAATACAAAATTTCCTTAAATCACAAAAAATTTCTATTTCATCTAGAGTATCGTATAATTGGGCTTTACGCACAATCATAATCCCGTTATGTTTTTGTGCTTAATCTTATGTTATTTCATTTTGTTTTTTAATTAAGCTACAACTATTTATATTTCCTTAATGATCTTCACTATGTACTGGCCTGTCCCATACAAACACGAGTATCATGGTTTCATTCTTAATAAATTATGGTTCTGATTCCAACAAAATACAAAACATTGTGTTCAAAGAACCAATAAAGTAATTAGATTATATATCCAACATGATTATTATTGTGATTTTTACGCGGATTTCAATTCCTTTATTCCAAAGCTAGTTTCAAAACTTAGATTCAAGTTATTAAAATTTCATAAAATAAATCATAACATAATTCACTTCGCTTAAAATTAAACTTGGAAAAAGGAGTTTTTTCATTTTATTACCGACTAGCGATCCCCGTACGAATCGCAATAATAAGCAATTTTTGAGAATATAGTTAGTAATACATTATGGGGGATATATAATCTGCTTAATTTAATGGATAATGCTTTGTATTTTGTTTGAATTAGAACCATAAATTATTATATTAACAATGAAACCATGATACTCGCATTTGTATGGGATCGGTTCGTGATCAAATCAATCCCATGATTCGAGATCATATACGTATTGAAAAGCGTTAAGGACATGCGAATAGTTGTAGGTAGCATTAATTTAAAAAAAGCCCAAATAAAATAACGTTAAACGTAACAGGTCTTCAATAATTGTAGACCTGTTAAGTCTTATTTTTATTTATATTTATTTTAATTACTGTGCGTAAAGCCCAATCATACGATACTATAGATGAAATCGAAATTTTTGTGATCTTCAGAAATTTTGTCGTAGAAGTGTCAGCATTGAACTCATTTGTTTCACATCATGCTAGAGTAGCAACAAAAATGTTGTATCAAAAATTGAATAGATACTGAGAAAATTAGTGCAATGGTTTTAGTGAAATTATGCAGTTTGTATGGGACGTGTGGAAGGTATGGTATGGTAGGAGTGGGAGGTTTTTAGGGATTTTTTGAGAAACAACTATAATTATCATGCAATTGATATTGAAAACATAAATAAACGTTTCTAACGTGTAACAAATTATTATTTTAATAGCATTAAGTTACCCAGATGGAAATTTCAGAAGGCCTTCTCGCGGAATTCATCCGGCAGGCATATAATATCCCTTCTTGGGAAGATATAAAGAAGAATATTTCTAACGGTCAAAATTGATTCACGATTCCTTTTAGGGAAGGATTCAAGAAGAATATTTTCGGTGACAAATGAGCACGCAGTCAATTTGTCTAAATCAATAATTAGTAGGCTGAGTATCATCTTTCAGTGCATATATTGAAATTATATAATTATGAATTCAACTTAATTGAAATTTGAAGGTAACTTATTATCAGTGAAGTGTAGTTTTACTTTTGTTAATTGAAAATAAAGAAAAAAAAAAAGAAGCAAGTAAGTATATTTATGGTGAGTACTCAATATTTTTACTTAAAAAAAATATAATATAGGTTTATTTTGAAAATATTTCATGGAGATGAATTCAAAAGTAGCCGGTATAAGCAAGAGGCATATGAGAAGGCTCGTAGCAAAAAAAAAGAAGCTTCGAATAAAATATACAACAAAATTAAAAATCATACCGAACCCGCACAACATGAAACAGCTGGTAGTTCGCAAATTCAACTTGAAAGTAGGGTATTCGATATTCAAATAGCAGTAGAGAAGAATCTAGAAAAGAGTTTATCTGACAATTTAGCAGACTGGTGTATTCAATATAGAATACCAAGAACGGCTTGCGATGCCCTTTTAAAAATTTTATCCGCAGGTAGGATAATAATGTGTCAACATCCTCGAAAACTTTACTAAAGACTAAATATCGTCAAATTCAGATCTCTGAAGTAGTCACCAGGACAATATTTCCATTTCGGGATAAAAGCGCTCAAATTAATTGGTACATTTCCACAAATGTCAAACGACGAAATTTTAATAGATATTGGGATTGACGGCTTACCTCTGTTTAAAAGTTCGAGGATGACTTTATGGCCGATATTAAGGCCGATATCGGAATGTCGTACCATTGCACCATTTTTGATTGGAGCATATATTGGTCCCACAAAACCAGCAAACGTAAATGAATATTTGAGCAAATTTGTTGATGAATTACAATACATCTCCCAGAATGGAATTATTATAGGTAAAAAATATTGGAAACTGCAAATAAGATTATTTACTGCAAAAGCTCCAGTTTGAGCCTTTTTGATGGGCACTGTTGGTCACACTGCTACAAGTGGATGTTCTAAATGCATTCAAAAAGCCAAACAAATTAATAAGCGTTTAGCGTACAGCACAGTATCATCAGAATTGAAAACAGATGTTGATTTTAAGAATCGAGTTGGCAGAACGCATCACTTAAATTACTTCCAAACTAATAAGAACATTTTAGAAGAAGTAGAAATCAAAATGGTTACTCAAATGCCTTTAGATGTAATGCATCTTATTGACTTAGGAGTTGTCAAGAAAATATTAACTTTTATTTGGGAAAGTAAACATATCTGCGCAAAATTGAATGCTGAACAAAAATTAAATTTGAACAAAGACATATTAATAATGAAACGGTTCATTCCTATTGAGTTTTGCAGGAAACCCAGAGGTTTCGATGAAATTCATAGGTGGAAGGCAACGGAGTTTCGCCAATTCATTTCATATATAGGAATTGTTGTGTTAAAAAATATTATTGACCCCAATTTATTTAATAATTTTTGCTATTACATTGCGCATACAGGTTAATTTCTTGCCCTGTAAATTGCAAAAAACATGTAGATTGTGCAGAAGAAATGTTGCAAACTTTTGTACGAGATTTTTCAGTTTTGTACGGAATCGATAAAGTGAGCTATAATGTACACAATTTGCTGCATTTAACCCATTCTATAAAATTATATGGTAGTATAGATAATTTCTCCGCACATAATTTTGAGAACTTTATGCAGGTGTTGAAAAAGGATTGCCGACGACCTTCTAAGATCTTGGAACAGCTCCATAACCGAACTATAGAACGATCTAAAGTAAAAACAATCGAAAAGCAGACAGGCCCTCGACGAATATCGAGTAAAAAATTGGCTAGTACATCTTTACCCATTTATAGAAATTGTAAAAGCGAATTTTTCAATTTATCTGATTCTGCTCCTAATAATTTATGTTTCACCAACTCGCTGACACCAATCAAAATTAAAGGATTTTTCAAGGACACCGATGGAAAAGACTATGTCATTGGCAACAAATTGCTTACTGTTAGAAATTTTTTTGAAAAGCCATTCGAATCTTTCCGAAATCTCGGAATTTGTATTGCTAGCGATCTCAGCAATGAGGAAACGAAATTTGAAGTTGATAATATCCTCCATAAAATTGTATGTTTACCATTTGAGAATAAGTTTGTACTTATTCCCGTACTACACCATAATGCAATTTGACGTAAATAAATTAATCGATTCCAAACCTCTCCTGATTGTATATGTATCTTTTTTTGGCTTACAGAAAATGTCGAGCGCTGAAAAAAATACGCAATTCGTGCCGCGAGCAATATTTAGAAGTAACGCAACAGCAGACTTGAAACGTGAAGACGTAGAGCAACATACCCGTAAGATTTGATCACACAGAAAACATGTTAAAATGTTTTTCAATTTATTTTCTATTGTAATAGCTACTAATTCCCTTGAAAATACTGCATCCTGCGAAAGGAAAAATTTAATGAATACGAGTAACAAATCATTTGCAAGAAATTATAACGTTATGACTAATATTGTTATTTTATTTAGTCTATTTTTATTTATTGAAAATCAAATACAATCGCAATCGGTTGAGATAAAAACGATGAAAAATATGCTGGAAAAGCAAGAAAACCAGTTGAATCTACAAACTGTACTCCTTGAGCGTATTGGTTCTAAGATCTTCCTAGAAACTCAAAACTTTAATATCTTTCCGATATGCAATGAGGAACAATTAAATAAAGTTGAAGCGGAAATAGAAAATTTGCCGCGAGAAGAACTTGTATAGCGAATTCGTAATTATTTTACTTTATTAATTTAATAGTAAAGTATTGTGATCGACTTGGAAAAAAAAAATTTGATACCCTGAAATTTTTTTTTCTCGCGTTTCATGACTAAAATAGCCTAAAAATACAAAAAAAAAAATCCGTCTGTCTGTACGCCGTCCGCCGACGTGTACGCTCAGCGCACATTAACTCCCAAACCCTTCAAGATACAAAGTTCATTTTTAGAGCGATTGTTGGTAGTTGCGGATCTCAGACGGACATCTATTTTGGGGGGTGTACGGGTTCAGGGGGAGGCAGGGGGAGCGCTTAAACCGAAAAATACGAATTCAAATATCTCAACCATGGTTACAGCTAGGAAGCTAAAAATCAACGTACTCATAGAGGAGTTTGTGGGACAACTTTTTAAAATAATTTAATTTTTTTATCCATTGGGGTGCGAAAAGGGGGGGCTAAGAACCGATTGTCGGCCGAATTTTTTTTTCAAATGATTATATCTTCGAAATTACTTCCCATAAAAATTGATATTTTGAGACCATTAAGATGGCATATGGATCTACTAGAATCAGTTTAGATAGAAGCTAATTATTGTAAGGGGGAGGGTCAGGGGGTGCAAAGAAAAACACTTAAAAATTAATATCTCGACTGTCTCTTAAGCTATGTAATTGAAACTTGAAATATATACTGAGCTTTACTAGCGAAATATGAAAAAAATATAACATGTGGACATAATAGTAGTGGGGGGAAATGGGGAGCATTTCAAAAATGGCGCACTTTCCAAAACTACAAATCACCAAATCTCAAAATTGAGTACATACCTATATCAAATCAAAAATTTGTCAGATTGTAGAACTATATAGTTTTTAATTTTGGTAAAAAATTTAAGTTGGGGGGTGTAAGGTGAGGGAGGTGGAAAGCGAAAATGTTGAAAATTTTGAGTGATTTTTTTATGGCTCTGGTAAAAGATATTAAGTTTAAATTTTGCACGTCGACACATCTATTTAATTTACACAGAAAAAAAATAATAATTTGTTCCAAAATTGTTATGCACCGTAGTGGGGGTCTAACGTGCACAAAGTGTTTCATGTGCAATGAAAAAAACACATAAACTGAAAATTTTTGAATGATATTTTTAGGTAGAAACTTGAAAATTTGCGAAATACATTTAAAAAATTTTTTAAGAGGTTGAAATATTAACTCGTTGAATATCTTCAAAACTTCTACCCCCTCCCATACAAAATTCTTTTTTCGACCATTTTTAAGAAATCAATTATCATTTAACTATTAAAAGCTATCAATTTGAAATTTTGCATGAGAACTTACAAAAATAATTGAAATGAAACTACTTTAAAAGCTTAAAAATCACTCTTGCCCTTCTACCCCCTCCCATACAAAAGTATGATTTCGACCAATTTCATTAAATCAACTAATAACCAAAAAATTAAAATCTACGAACTTGAAATTTTGTAGAAGCACCTTACAAGAGAAATGAAATAAAACTGCATATCAAATTTTACGATTCCCCTACGTTCTCTACTCCCTCCCATATAAATGTTCGGTTTCGTGAATGTAAAATACACCGAATTTTATGAAAATTCTATGCAACTTCGTATATAAAACACATTCTATACAAAGAATATTGGACGTGATTCACGCAATTAATTAAAAAACTATTAACATCCACCCACCCTTACTATTACCCCTCCTCCTCCCCTCATAAAAACCCAAACTTGCAGAAACGAATAAAATATTGTTAAATTGACAACAGCCCTGCCTAAGAACTCCCTTTCAGTTAGCCTTCCCTAACCACTCTAACCTGCATATTGACTTTCCACTCATCCGCAACTTGTCCCAAGAATAATAAAGTTTCACCCGACTTGTTGGCAGTTTATTTTACTATTATGTTTGTATTATTATATATGTACTTTCAGATTAATTATATCAGAGTAACAGTTGGGAAAGCAAAATTAAACAAATGCTTCTCCCAGTTCTTTTCAGAGGATATCTTACTAAAACTAAATTGGGATGGCCGCAAAAACAAAATAGGTTTAAGAAATTACAAGCTATTTTCAAACCTTGTTTATGGTAAGTATTTTTAACTTTAAACAATCTAAAATATACTTATTGTTTCCATATGTTCTTTTTCACACAGATGCTGTCAAAAATGAAAAATTCGGCCATAGAATACGAAGACGAAATGAAGCTTGGCTTCAAACTTGCCACAAATAGATTTTATAAAAATACGTACAAATTAAAATCCGCAAAATAAATTTGTTGTTAATTATATAATATGAATTTTTTACTATCAATTAAAAAAAAATTTTTTTTCTTATCTTATTCTTTATTAAACGTATATGCTCCAAACTTCAGTTCCAAGCTTTTTTATTTATTTTTTCTTCAGGTATAAGATTTCTATACTTAACATTGAGGACATTTTAGATAAATGTACAAAAGCTTATTGTTATCCATAGAAAAAAACATACTCTTAGCTTTTCTTAAGAAGAAAGATTCCGAACTTGCCAACCGCAGATATAAGTTGGCATCCATTCTGAATCACTTCGTGCGAAGCTAAAGAGAAGACTTCTTTATTCCTAACTTGGCATCCATTCTGAATTAATACGTGCGAAGCTAAAGAGAAGACTTCTTTATTCCTAACTTGGCATCCATTCTGAATTACTTCGTGCGAAGCTAAAGAGAATACTTCTTTATTCCTAACTTGGCATCCATTCTAAATCACTTCGTGCGAAGCTAAAGAGAAGACTTCTTTATTCCTAACTTGGCATCTATTCTGAATCACTTCGTGCGAAGTTAAAGAGAAGACTTCTTTATTCCTAACTTGGCATCCATTCTGAATCACTTCGTGCGAAGTTAAAGAGAAGACTTCTTTATTCCTAACTTGGCATCCATTCTGAATCACTTCGTGCGAAGTTAAATGGCAGGTCTTCTTAAAGCGGACATGCTAATGTAAAGAGGAAACAAATGGGGATACGGACAGGCATGCATTCTTTACTTCTGAAGAATGTTACTTTCATGCATGCAGAATGCTTCTTTTTCCAAGTGGGCATTTATACATAGATTGAAATAAATTTAATGGTTTATGGCATAAGCCCAGTAATTTTAAATTTAATCTGTTTGGTTTAGCTAGCTTGTTTTGTGCCTCCTATTTGAATATCATAGTTCATAACTGTTATGCATGATTAACAATAAAAGTACAACTTTCCAATGTTAACTAGACTAAGAAGTATATATGCGATAAAATAAGTCAGCTTCCTAATATCCTTATTAATAACGAACTAAAAGAAAGCACTTACCCAATATAATCAATTGTTGCATCCTCAGAATCACTTTGCGGTGGTTGTACAGGTCCTAAAAATGGCGGAGGTGATCTGTAATATTAAAAGAACATGAATAATGCAGATTCGTTGCGCTTATTGTGCATTACACCCATACATACAAAGGAAATAGAACATTCATGAAAATAATTTTCTACAAAATAAAAATCTATTGTATATTTGAATTTTTCATTGTTTATATTTTTATTTTCATTTTTTTTATAGGTAGACTATCACAATATAAAAAGATACGGAAACACAACATTGATTGTTACAAAAATATGAAATTAAAAGTTACAATCACCTGGGCATGGGTAGTTTTAAATTGATGGCATGTGATGGGGCGGTCAGTTTTGCTTGTCCCTAGAAATTTTTGTTGATTTGTTTTGATTTTTTATACTTATAGGTTTACATAATGATTTATAACATTATATCAAATAGAAATTTTTAATATTTTGTAAACGCTGAAAATGCAATTCTTAATCATTGTGTGGATTCTACTAGCATACTTTTAAAGTGTTTTTGTATTGAAAAGAATAAAGTGCAGAAAATATAATAAAATCAGCATATTAAGTTTGTAATTTTTGTTTAGTTTGAACATTAGTCACTTTGCTAATGAAATTCTTGAATTTGTTAAAAATTAAATTATGGCACCATATTTATACATTGAAGGCGCAAGCCTAGCGAATTTTTAATCATAATCGGAATGTGGCTGCACTTAACTAATCTACGATGCACTAGGACTAGTTAATTTCGCTTCATACTTATTTTAGTAATATATAAGAAGTGTACAATGAATGATAAATGGTAAACGTTAATTTTTTATGACAAAGTTTTTTGTAGTAAAAGTACAAGAAAATAAACTGCCAACAAGTCGGGCGAAACTTTATTATTTTTGGGACAAAATGCGCATGCGTAGAAAGTCAATATGCAGGTTAGAGTGGTTAGGGAAGACTAAGTGAAAGGAGCTTCTTGGGCAGGGCAGTTCTCAATTTAACACTTTCCGGAAACGTTCAAAAGCTCCATATTTCATTGGTTTATTTATGCAAGTTTGAGTTTTCATGAAGGGAGGGGGGAGGGTGATAGTAATGGTGGGTGGATGTTAATAGTTTCTTAATTGATTGCTTGAACCAAATCCAATATTCTTTGTATAGAATGTCAGTTTCATAGACGAAATTGCACAGAATTTTCATTGGATTCGGTGAATTTTAAATTCACGAAACCAAACATTTGTATGGGAGGGGGTAGAGGAGGTAGGGGAATCGTAAAATTTGTGATGCAGTTTTATTTCTTTTTTCTTGTGAGGTGCTTGTACAAAATTTCAAGTTTGTAGCTTTTAATTTGTTAGTTATTAGTTGATTTAATTAAATTGGTCGAAATCATACTTTTGTGTGGGAGGGGGTAAAAGGGCAATTGCTATCTCAAAACTTTTAACGTAATTTTATTTCAACTATTTTTGTAAGTTCTTGTGCAAAATTTCAAATTGATAGCATTTAATAGTTAAGTTTTGATTTCTTAGAAATGGTCGAAGAAAATTTTTTGTATGGGAGGGGGTAGAAATTTTAAAGATATTCGACCAGTTAATATTTTAAACTCTTGGGGATTTTTTTAAATGCATTTCGCAAATTTTCAAGTTTCTACCTAAAAATTTCATTCAAAAATTTTCAGTTTATGTGTTTTTTTCATTGCACATGAAACACTTTGTGCACGTTAGACCCCCACTTCGGTGCATAAGAATTTTGGAACAAATTATTATTTTTTTTCTATGTACATTAAATAGATGTGTCGACGTGCAAAATTCAAACTTTGTATCTTTTACCAAAGCCATAAAAAAATCACTCAAAATTTTCAACATTTTCACTTTCCACCTCCCTCCCCTTACACCCCCCAACTTAAATATTTTACCAAAATTAAAGACTATATAGCTCTACAATCTGACAAATTTTCAATTTGATATGTGTACTCAATTTTGAGATTTGGTGATTTGTAGTTTTGGAAAGTGCGCCATTTTTTAAATGCTCCCCATTTCCCTCCACTACTATTATGTCCATATATTATATTTTTTTCATATGTCACTAGTAAAGCTTAGTATTCGTTTTAAGTTTCAGTTACATAGCTTAAGAGACAGTCAAGATATTAATTTTTAAGTGTTTTTCTTTGCACCCCCCCTGACCCTCCCCCTCCCAAGAATTAGCTTCTATCTAAACTGATTCTAGTAGATCTTGATGCCATCTTAATGGTCTCAAAATATCAATTTTTTATGGGTAGTAATTTCGAAGATATAATCATTTGAAAAAAAAATTCGGCCGCCAATTGGTTCTTAGCCCCCCCTTTTCGCACCCCAATGGATAAAAAAATTAAATTATTTTTAAAAGTTGTCCCACAAACTCCTCTATATGTGTGTTGATTTTTAGCTTCCTAGCTGTAACCATGGTTGAGATATTTGAATTCGTATTTTTCGGTTTAAGCGCTCCCCTGCCTCCCCGTACACCCCCCAAAATGGGTATCCGCCTGAGATCCGCAACTACCTACAATCCCTCCAAAAATGAACTTTCTATCTTGAAGGGCTTGGGAGTTAATGTGCGCTGAGCGTACACGTCGGCGTACGGCGTACAGACAGACGGATTTTTTTTTTTTCCATTTTTAGGCTATTTTAGTCATGAAACGCGAAAAAAAAAAATTTCAGGGTAGCAAATTTTTTTTTTTTCCCAAGTCGATCACAATACTTTATTATTAAAATAATAAAGTAAAATTCGTTAAAAGTGCACATTTTGAAATGCAAAAATCAGAAAAAAAGAAGCAGATGTCGAGGTGTCTTAAGCTTTTTATAGTTATAATACCAGAGAACAATAGAATTTTTCTCTAGTTCAAAAGTTAATATAAAAGTTTGTTCATTTCTTTGGTACCGAAAACGAAATTATTTGTCCTTAATGATATTTGCATTATTAAATTTTACTCAAAGTCTCAAGTCGATAACTTTGACAGTTTCGAAGAAAAATTATTTAATTGAAATTTCGAAATTTCGTCAGTGGCGTGGCGTCCATTGATGCAAACAATGCTTCCCTTACGTTTTGCCCTTTATTCAGTTTAGAATAACTAAACTGAAATCAGCACGGATGTGAAAATGTATTTAAAAATTTCTTTAAAAGAAAGCGCGTATTATTTTCTTCTACCACTATTTACAGCATTTACGTGCTCAGGACAGCTTTTTATACTCTAGCTGAAATCTAAGAGTATAATAAATTTGCTCTAAGGTTTGTAACGCCAAGAAATAAGGCTCGGAGAAAAAAATGAATGATACAGAAGATAATAATATCACTCAAAAATCTCAAACCCGGATGTCCGTCCGTCCGTCCGTTCGCTCACTAGCTTGAGAACGCGTTTAGCTAGAAAGCTTAAATTTTTTACACGTCGTTTTTGACAAAAAAGTAAGGTCAAGTTCGTGAACGGGCCAAATCGCTCTACCCCTTCTACTCCCTCCCATACAAAATGACACAATTGCGCAATTTGCCAATAAACGGATTTGCTCGAAAAGTATAAAAGCTAGGCCTGAAATTTTGAATATGTCATGTTTTATGATAATATCAATCTACCGTAAAAAAATTATGCGTATCCTCCCCCTCCTTCTACCATCTCCCATACAAACTGTACTTGTCATGAATTACTCTAAGTCAATTTACTCAGTGCGTATAAAATCTACGGCGCTGAAATTGTCCATCAAATATTTATTTGAAATTGTTAGTAAGGCCAAACAAAGTTAGGCGATTAGCTTCACCCCTTCTACCCCCTCCCATACAAAATGACACAATTGCGCAATTTGACAATAAACGGATTTGCACGAAAAGTATAAAAGCTAGGCCTGAAATTTTGAATATGTCATGTTTTATGATAATATCAATCTACCGTAAAAAAATTATGCGTATCCTCCCCTCCTTCTACCACCTCCCATACAAACTGTACTTGTCATGAATTACTCTAAGCCAATTTACTCAGTGCGTATAAAATTTACCGCGCTGAAATTGTGCATCAAATATTTATTTGGAATTGTTAGTAAGGCCAAACAAAGTTAGGCGATTAGCTTCACCCCTTCTACCCCCTCCCATACAAAATGACACAATTGCGCAATTTGACAATAAACGGATTTGCTCAAAAAGTATAAAAGCTATTGGCCTGAAATTTGGCATATATTACAGTTTCACAACTTTACAAAAAATCGATTTTCTTGAAAAGGATGAATGGCACTAGTCTAAAATTTAAGGGATGTCAATTTTATAATATTCCTATTTATTTCTGAAAAAATCACTAAAATTGCCCCACTCTTTCTGCCACCTCCCATACAAACTGCACATTTTTACTAAATCTAACTCACTAATTTCCTCAGTTCCCATTCAATTTTTGAAGTAAGCATTTTGTATAAAACATTTTTGTAGCTACTTTAGCATGATGGGGAAAAAATTAGTTCAATGCTATCATCCCTTCTTACACTTCCCATACAAAATTTCTTGGGATCAAAAAAAATTCTATTTCATCTTGAGTATCGTAAGATTGCGCTTTACGCGCAATCGTAGCCCTGTTAAGTTTTTCTCATGCTTTTTCTGACCGGACGAAAGTTGAAAGCCTTCCACAGGGAAAAAGATCTGATTTTAAAAACGCATTTACAAGACCGCCGGCCAATACGAACGAAATTTTTTGCAAGTTCGACTTCAATATGAGGGGAGTTTCGTCGCATTAAAATGCTTCCACCCTACCTCTCATTGCTTTTAGTGGTATATACAAGAGAACGAGACCGCCGGCCAATACCAGTAAAATTTTCACTCGCAGCGGGCTCAAGTTCCACTTCTATACGCAGGAGAGATACGTTAATGCAATTGCTTCAGCCGGAGCTTTCAGTCGCAAACTTTAGTTCTCGATCAAAGTATTGCCAGTATTGAAATTTCTGCACCAGATGAAAAATGTGAAGAGGTAGATCTGGCAATATTGCCCATATTTGTCGTGCTTTGAGTGAACAGAATCGGTTTCAGGAGAGCACTACCTAAAAAATTGAAAAAAAGCGATTTTTTTTATTTCTGATGAATAATGCAGGCTAGATTCTAAATCAATTGCCGAAAACCGCACCCCCATTGGATGAGTAGAAGTTTTTCAAATAAAGATGTAAGCTTGTGGATTCATGCATATTAACGCAGCGCTTTTAGCCTATAATTGCTTCCCCTAGCTATAAAGTCACGCCACGCCACTGAATTTCGTGACATTTGTATTGAAGGGGGTAGAAGCAGTCAGATGAAGTTGATAATTTCTTTTAAAACTTATTGCATTTATAATAGAAAGAATTCTGGCGAAGAAAAATCTTTTCAGCTCTGCTGGTTTCAATGAAATTCGAAGAAATGAATTTTTCAAAATTGTGCATTTGTATTGGAGGAGTAGAAGGAGAGTTGGGATCGCATCAATATTTTTGGACGGTCATGATATTCATATTAATATCAAATCAAATGAAATTCCTGTAAAGACCCCCTATAGGAGCATAGAACAGAAACATCTCTCTTCCACAAGACGCGATCCTGAGCATCGGCATTAAGCTGTTAACAGGACTTATTTATTCCTTTGGCCTCCTGCTCAACTGCTCGCTTCCATGTGTTACATGGTCGACCAACCCGACGTCTTCCTTGAGGATTATAATCCAAATCCTGCTTTTAATCCAGAGCCTGTTTAGCTCTGGTTACCTCGAAGTATGACCGATCCACTGCCACTTCCACCTTTGAATCTCAATACCTATTTTAGTCTGGCCAGTTGTACTCCAAAGTTCCTCGTTGGAAATAACTTCAGGCCAGAATATCCCTAAAATGCGTCGGAGGCATTGGTTCACGAAAGTCTGTAGTTTCCTGGTAAGTCGAACGGTTACTTTCCACGTAGTACAACCATATAATAACACGGATTTCACGCATTTATCAAAAACTCGCAGCTTCGTGAGAAGGGTGATTTCTCTTAACCTTCAGAAAGGGAAAGGATACCGAAGACCTGACGAGCATTATTTAAACGAGCCTCAATATCTTTATCGGCTGTGCATACTTGGTTTTACGCACATTTATTTTCAGTCCCGCCTCTTTGCATTTAGAATGCAACGAGCGAACATTTGACTCTAAGTCGGAATGGTTATGTGCAAGCAAACACACGTCATCAGCATAATCAAGGTGACTTAAGATGTTAAAAAGTCTCCATTGAAGACCTTTATCTTCCCCATCTTCCAGTGCAGCTTTCAAGATGTCATTTATTACCACCATAAACAGGGCAGGTGATAATATGCAGCCTTGTCTGACACCCGTTCGCACAGGGAAGCTCTCGGACAGCTCTCCTTTATGCAAGTCGCGACACCTTGCATCTTCGTAGGATTCTTTAATCATAGCTATGACCTTATCTGGAATACCTCTCCTACGCAAAGCATTCCATATGTAATCTCGCTTAACGCTGTCGAAAGCCTTCTCGAAGTCGACAAACATGAGATGTAGTGGCGAACCCATTTCGTTTGACTGCTCCAATATTATCCATAGGGTATTTGTATGGTCGGTACAAGATGACCCTTTACGGAATCCAGCCTGCTAAACTTCGAGAGTGGTCTCCACAATATCACTAATTCTATTGAAAATTACCTTAGCCATCATTTTCGATACGGCAGTAAGTAGACATATACCATGGCAATTACTACAATCCCGAAGGAGTTTTCATAATGACGCCCTCCTTCCATTCAGTCCTTCATTCCACGCATCAGTAAAGAGTGGGAGGAGTATATTCCGCTTTGAGGAGTTCGGTTGGTAGTCCGACTATATCTGGGGCTTTCCTTCCCGCCATTGACCGAATGGCGGAAACTATCTCTTCCTTATCTGGAGGATCGTCTCTAATAGAGGATTGTTGCGGTTGGATGTTTGGTAGTTGTTCTGTTTCTGGAATATCTTCTTCTGACAAGAGGTTTATTAATATACTTCGACCTAATTTTCAATTCGATAGCTTGAACAGTTTCGAGGAAAATCAATTTCTTCCAATTTTGAAATTTTATGAAAATTGTAGGGCATGAGGTAGAAGGAGTGACTACATATCAAGTCCGTTCATGAACTCAAAGTTTATTTTTTGCTAAAACAACATAAATCAAAATTCAGCATAATTAGTTCAAAGCGTTCGAGAGCTATGTTGTAGACAGACGGACACACAGACAGACAGGCGGACAGATAGACAGACCAGATAGACAGGCCACTCGGAATCGAGGTTTTTGAGCGAAAAAAAATATTTCTGTACCCTTGGCGACTCTGTACAATCATTCTTTCTTAGCGTTACAAACAGTAAGGCAAACAAAATATAGTCTTATATTTCATCTGGAGTATAATTAGGGAGTACAAGTCATATGTTTATGAGAGGGCAATCTTGCCAGAAACCAAATCACTATCCAATCTCTAAACAATTTTTGTTTTACTTCAAAACAGTACTTTACATGTTCCGAAAATTTATATTCAAATCAAAATGGGGAAAAATGTGATCTTAAGGCTCCTATACACAATGGGACTTATGGTCATCCCTGGTTCACGTGAACCGAACAACTTTAAAGTTCGTTCAACGAACGCATTCAAAAGTCGCAATTTGAAAAATTTACATTATACCATTTTTCACGCAATTTGGCCGACATTAATAAATAATTAATCTGTAAATGAACTTTAAAACCATTCACTTGTTTAAAAGCAGACCACGTGCTTCTAATTGATAAGAAAAACAAAACATTAGCTGGTATGAGCGTCACCTGCGTTTTGCAATTTCCGACCATAGGCCTAACTTTTTAAAAAAATGTTATCTAAGCCGAAGATTTATGACAAAACAATGCTTTGGTAAAGTGCGTCTGTGAAACACCTAGGCTAACTGGAAAAATATTGATAAGAAACGCATTTTGTAATCATACTATTTGTATTATCATTAAAAAAAAGAAGACACCTGTGTAGGAAAAGACAAAGCTCTGCGATGCTTAACGAAAGATTAAATTTTGCACTTCAAGGAGACACGATGGCCGATGAATGCCAGGTTGTGGTATTGAATCAGGTGTTCTTTCAAGGAGTGCGTTATCAGTAATTAAAACTATTGTAATATTGTAATGACGTAAAATTAACTTCACCTGTGTTATAAGCCGTGTATAGGGTTTTTCATATAATTTTATTGAAGCTCTCAAGTGTACGAACAAATTAGATATTAGATATAAGCGCTAAGAAAGTTAATTTTATAAGAACTGTCATCGATCAAGATAGAAAAATGCCGGACTCTCCGACATTTTTACATGTGGGATTTTGAATTTACTGACAATTTGTCGAGAACAGTTAATTCAGAATAGTTAGCGATGCACCTGTAGAACAATTCATTCATAGAGCAATTCATCTTTTAGCCAATTTATCCACTAGACTATTCGTTCAATGAAGAATTTGTTCATTACACTGCTTGTCTGTTTCCCCCCTTCCTGACTCTCTCTCTTAAAAGTTTTTGCATCGTCAAGATGGATTACAGTGGAATTTTACATATATCGTTTGTAAGGTCCTAAGACACTAATTTTTTGTGCTAATTAATTTCGATGATATAAACATTTTAACAATAAAATTACGACGAAATTAAGGTTTTTCGATTCTATCTCTCGCACTAAGCCTGTGCTGCGCTTACTTTGCCGTTTGAAACGCTAAGAAATAATGTTCGCACAAAGTTGCCCAGGATACAGAAATATTTATTATCGCTCAAAAACCTCGAATTCGAGTGACCGTCTGTTTACAATATATGTAACTCTCGGAACGCTTTGAGCTATCGTGCTGAAAACGTTTTATGTCATTTTTAGCAAAAGGGAAATATTGAGTTCGTGAACGGACCACATCCCCCACTCCTTCTACCCTTTGCTATACAAATTTCAGAAATTTCGAAATTTAAAGAAATCGATTTTTCGCCAAAACTATTTTAGTTATTGACTTGATAGTTGATGAAGTATGATGATATAGAATAAAAAAATATTAATCCGATCTCCTCACTCCTTCTACTCCCACCAAAACAACGCATGATTTTGAAAAATGCAATTCTTCGATTGTCATTGAAACTAGCAAAGACAAATTTCTACCAAAATTATTTTTATTATGGTTGCAATCAATTTTGAAAAAATTATCAACCTCACCTCATTCTTTCAACTCTCTGAAATACGAATTCCACTAATTTTTAAATAAACTATTTTTGATAAATAAATAAAAAATAAATTGATTTGATAAATGCCTAATTTTGATAAATGCACAATTTAGATAAATTAACTATATCGATTTTCATTAAAACTAGAAAAGGTAGAAATTAAAATTTTACCAAAATTTATCTCTTAGTAACAGCAATATGTGCTAAAAATATATCAACTTCGTTTCACTCCTTCTAGCCCTCCCAAACAAATTTCTCTATTAGAAATTCAAGAAACGCATTTCTCATTCGAACATGTGAGAGCTAATAACTATTTTTTCTTTTATTTCTTACAATTTTAAAGTCGAATTGTAAGAAAGCATAGCTATTAAAATGTGGATAAACACTTCCAAAGCCATCCAAAACCTTCTAATTTCTCAGCTACCTCCCATACAAATGCCGCAATTTCAGAAAAAAAAATCCAAAGCTACAAACTTTAAACTCCGCACGGTGTCGTCACATACAAAATATCTGCTACCAAGACGGGCGCAACTTTATTATTCTTCGGACATGTTGAGTATGCATGAGAAGTCAATAAATTAAATGCGATTACGATCAATAGCTCCAGCTTTTAAGTACAATTAATATTTCAATCCATTTTTATGCTTTGAGTTTGAGTTTGTATGGGGTGGGTGAGAAGAACAATAGAAGGCGTGGGTGAATGTAATTTTAATTGATTGCATGAATCACGTTCAAATTTCTCTGTAAACCATGTTAATTTCATAAATGGAGTTGATTCGAATTCCTATGAAATTCAATGTATTTTATATTCACGAAACCAAACCTTTGTAAGGCAAGAGGTAGAGAAAGTGAGGGAATCTCAAAATCTGTGAAGCAGTTTTATTAAGTTCCTCTTGAAAGGTTTTCGTACAAAACTTCAAGTTCCTAGCGTTTAATTACTTTATTATTTTAATAATAAAGTATTGTGATCGACTTGGGAAAAAAAAAAAATTTGCTACCCTGAAATTTGCTACCCTGAAATTTGCTACCCTGAAATTTTTTTTTTTCGCGTTTCATGACTAAAATAGCCTAAAAATGCAAAAAAAAAAAATCCGTCTGTCTGTACGCCGTCCGCCGTACGCCGTACGCCGACGTGTACGCTCAGCGCACATTAACTCCCAAACCCTTCAAGATAGAAAGTTCAGTTTTGGAGGGATTGTAGGTAGTTGCGGATCTCAGGCGGATACCAATTTTGGGGGGTGTACGAGTTCAAGGGGAGGCAGGGGGAGCGCTTAAACCGAAAAATACGAATTCAAATATCTCAACCATGGTTACAGCTAGGAAGCTAAAAATCAACATACATATGCACGATTTTGTGGGACAACTTTTACAAATAACTTAATTTTTTTATCCATTGGCGTGCGAAAAGGGGGGGCTAAGAACCAATTGTCGGCCGAATTTTTTTTTCAAATGATTATATCTTCGAAATTTCTTCCCATAAAAAATTGATATTTTAAGACCATCTAGATAGTGTATAGATCTATTAGAAGCAGTTTAGACAGAAGCTAATTAGTGAAAGGGGGAGGGTCAGGGGGGGTGCAAAGAAAAACACTTAAAAATTAATATCTCAACTATCTCTTATGCTATGTAATTGAAACTTAAAATGTATACTAAGCTTTGCTAGCGACATATGAAAAAAATATAATATGTGGACATTATAGTAGTGGGGGGAAATGGGGAGCATTTAAAAAATGGCGCACTTTCCAAAACTACAAATCATCAAATCTCAAAATTCAGTACAGATATCAAATCAAAAATTTGTCAGATTGTAGAACTATATAATCTTTAATTTTGATAAGAAATTTGAGTTGGGGGATGTAAGGGGAGGGAGGTGGAAAGCGAAAATGTTGAAAATTTTGAGTGATTTTTTTATGGCTCTGGTAAAAGATACAAAGTTTAAATTTTGCACGTCGACACATCTATTTGATATAGATAGAAAAAAAATAGTAATTTGTTCGAAAATTGTTATGCTCCGAAGTGGGGGTCTAACGTGCACAAGGTGTTTCATGTGGAATGAAAAAAACACATAAACTGAAAATTTTTGAATGAAATTTTTAGGTAGAAACTTGAAAATTTGGGAAATGCATTTAAAAAAAATCTCTAAAAGTTTGAAATATTAACTGGTCGAATATTTTTAAAACTTCTACTCCCTCCCATACAAAATTATTTTTTCGACTAATTTTAAGAAATCAATTATCACCTAACTATCAACAGCTATCAATTTGAAATTTTGCAAAAGAACTTAGAAAAATAGTTCAAATAAAATTACGGTAAAAGTTTTGAAATCATGCTTGCCCTTCTACCCCCTCCCATACAAAAGCATGATTTCGACCAATTTCATTAAATCAACTAATAACCAACAAATTAAAAGCTATGAACTTGAAATTTTGTACGAGCACCTTACAACAGAAAAGAAAGAAAATTCCATCACAAATTTTACGATTCCCCTACCTCCTCTACCCCCTCCCATACAAAATTATTTTTTCGAGCATTTTTAAGAAATCAGTTATCAGCTATCTCTTAAAAGCTATCAATTTAAAATTTTGCGTGAAAACTTATAAAAGTAATTCAAATGAAGTTGCTTTAAAAGTTTTGAAATTGCCCTTACCGTTCTACCCCCTCCCATACAAAACTATGATTTCGACCAATTTCATTAAATCAACTAATAACTAACAAACTAAAAGCTACGAACTTGAAATTTTATACAAGCACCTTACAAGAGAAGCGAAATAAAACTGCATATCAAATTTTACGATTCCCCTACCTTCTCTACCCCCTCCCATACAAATTTTCGGTTTCGTGAAAATAAAATACACCGAATTTTATGAAAATTTTATGCAATTTCGTCTATGAAACACATTCTATACAGAGAATATTGGACGTGATTCAAGCAATTATTAAAAATCTGTTAACATCCACCCACCCTTGCTATTACCCCTCCTTCTCCCCTCATAAAGACCCAAACTTGCAGAAACGAATGAAATATTGTTAAATTGACAACAGCCCTGCCCGAGAAACCCCTTTGCACTTAGCTTTCCCTAACCACTTTAACCTGCATATTGACTTTCCACTCATCCGCAACTTGTCCCAAGAATAATAAAGTTTCGCCCGACTTGTTGGCAGTTTATTTTTTGGTTATTAATGAATTTATTTAAATTGGTCGAAATCATATATTTGTGGGGGAGGAGGTAGAAGGGCAGGGGGGATTTCGAAAATTTTGACACAACTTTTTTTAAATATTTTTGAAATTTCAAGTTGATAGCTTGTAATGGTTTGCTGATAATTGATTTCTTTAAAATGGTCGAAAAAATACTTATGTATGGGAAAGGGTATAAGTTTTGAAGGTATTCGACCAGTTAATATTTAAACTTTAATGCATATTTTTTAAATCAATTCCCCGAAAATGTAAAAGTTTATACCTTGAAAGGCTAGGGCGTCCTTCAGTAGATAGCATTTCTGGTTCAAATTGTTATTTTACTTTATTATTTTAATAATAAAGTATTGTGATCGACTTGGGAAAAAAAAAAATTTGCTACCCTGAAATTTTTTTTTTTCGCGTTTCATGACTAAAATAGCCTAAAAATGCAAAAAAAAAAAATCCGTCTGTCTGTACGCCGTCCGCCGTACGCCGACGTGTACGCTCAGCGCACATTAACTCCCAAACCCTTCAAGATAGAAAGTTCATTTTTGGAGGGATTGTAGGTAGTTGCGGATCTCAGGCGGATACCCATTTTGGAGGGTGTACGGGTTCAGGGGGAGGCAGGGGGAGCGCTTAAACCGAAAAATACGAATTCAAATATCTCAACCATGGTTACAGCTAGGAAGCTAAAAATCAACGTACTCATAGAGGAGTTTGTGGGACAACTTTTAAAAATAATTAAATTTTTTTATCCATTGGGGTGCGAAATGGGGGGGCTAAGAACCAATTGGCGGCCGAATTTTTTTTTCAAATGATTATATCTTCGAAATTACTACCCATAAAAAATTGATATTTTGAGACCATTAAGATGGCATTAAGATCTACTAGAATCAGTTTAGATAAAAGCTAATTCTTGTAAGGGGGAGGGTCAGGGGGGCCGCAAAGAAAAACACTTAAAAATTAATATCTTGACTGTCTCCTAAGCTATGTAACTGAAACTTAAAACGAATACTAAGCTTTACTAGTGACATATGAAAAAAATATAATATATGGACATAATAGTAGTGGAGGGAAATGGGGAGCATTTAAAAAATGGCGCACTTTCCAAAACTACAAATCACCAAATCTCAAAATTGAGTACACATATCAAATTGAAAATTTGTCAGATTGTAGAGCTATATAATCTTTAATTTTGGTAAAAAATTTAAGTTGGGGGGTGTAAGGGGAGGGAGGTGGAAAGTGAAAATGTTGAAAATTTTGAGTGATTTTTTTATGGCTTTGGTAAAAGATACAAAGTTTGAATTTTGCACGTCGACACATCTATTTAATGTACATAGAAAAAAAATAATAATTTGTTCTAAAATTCTTATGCACCGAAGTGGGGGTCTAACGTGCACAAAGTGTTTCATGTGCAATGAAAAAAACACATAAACTGAAAATTTTTGAATGAAATTTTTAGGTAGAAACTTGAAAATTTGTGAAATGCATTTAAAAAAAATCCCCAAGAGTTTAAAATATTAACTGGTCGAATATCTTTAAAATTTCTACCCCCTCCCATACAAAAAATTTTCTTCGACCATTTCTAAGAAATTAATTATCACTTAACTATTAAATGCTATCAATTTGAAATTTTGCACAAGAACTTACAAAAATAGTTGAAATAAAATTACGTTAAAAGTTTTGAGATACCAATTGCCCTTTTACCCCCTCCCACACAAAAGTATGATTTCGACCAATTTAATTAAATCAACTAATAACTAACAAATTAAAAGCTACAAACTTGAAATTTTGTACAAGCACCTCACAAGAAAAAAGAAATAAAACTGCATCACAAATTTTACGATTCCCCTACCTCCTCTACCCCCTCCCATACAAATGTTTGGTTTCGTGAATTTAAAATTCACCGAATCCAATGAAAATTCTATGCAATTTCGTCTATGAAACTGACATTCTATACAAAGAATATTGGATTTGGTTCAAGCAATCAATTAAGAAACTATTAACATCCACCCACCCTTCTATCACCCTCCCCCCTCCCTTCATGAAAACTCAAACTTGCATAAATAAACCAATGAAATATGGAGCTTTTGAACGTTTCCGGAAAGTGTTAAATTGAGAACTGCCCTGCCCAAGAAGCTCCTTTCACTTAGTCTTCCCTAACCACTCTAACCTGCATATTAACTTTCTACGCATGCGCATTTTGTCCCAAAAATAATAAAGTTTCGCCCGACTTGTTGGCAGTTTATTTTCTTTATGAACATCCAACAGATGTATGCACGTGCAAAATTTCTATGTCACATAGCTCTGCAATCTGACGAAATTTCAGCATAACATCTGCGGTTTGGAGTTTTGAAAAGTGTTACATTTTTTAAATGCTCATCATTTCTCCCCACTACTAAATAATGTCCAAATGGTATATTTTTGTCATATAAGTTCTAAGTTTAAACTACACAGCTTAAGATATAGTCGAGAACAAAGAATTTGTCTCAAATTTTGTGTTTCCAACTAAATTTCGTGTGCGGAATCATCAATCAATCAATGTTGGAAAAGGCTTACGGTGACTCAATAATATCAAAAACACGAGTGGTACATTATCCTTAACAAGACATGACTCGTTCTGAACGACTTTCGACTTCTTCAACTGAAACCACCATGAAACACGTCCTTGCTCGACTAGTTCCAATAAAACTGAATTTTCTTCAAAAAAAAGTATCGTGAACAGTTCACTTTGGACACGCTTGATCGTACGAACTCTGATCCCACATTCATGGAGTGCATCATAACTGGTGATGAGAAATGGGTCTATGAGTTTGACATGCAAACCAGTCCACAATCGTCGGAATAGAGGAAAAAAATGAGCCGAAACCTAAAAAATCAAGACGATGCTCATTGTTTTTTTTCCATACTCTAGGTTTGATCCTTCATGAATTCATTCCGAAGGGGCAGACAGTCAATAAGGAGTACTATTTAACCGTATTGAAGTGTTTGCGTGTCCAAATTCGTAAAAAACGGTCGGAATTATGGAAGGAGAATTTATGGATTTCCAACGATGAAAATGCGACAAAAATTGGTTCTTCTAGTTTTTTTTATGAAAATTTTATACAACTTCGGCTATGAAACTGACATTCTATACAGACGAGATTCAAGCAATCAATTAAAAAATTATTAACATACATACATACACTCTTACTATCACACCTCCCATCATAAAACCCCAAACTTGCATAAATAAATGAATGAAATATTGATTATGTGTACTGGAGCTATTGATCGTATTTGCAATTAAGTATTCAATTGACAACAGCCCTGCCCTAGAACCCCCTTTCACTAAATCTTCCCCAGCACTTCTAACCTGCATATTGACTTTGCGTACATCCTCAACTTGTACCAAGAATAATAAAGTTGCGCCCGACTCGTTGGCAATTAATTTAAATCTGGCCGAGTGACTGTCGATTAACGGCCCTGTGTCTAAACTCGACATGAGCACAAGAAGTTTTGTTCGTATTCTCTAGGTTAGAGTTATTGTATGAGGAAGGCCACGAAGCCGTTAATCTCACAATGAAAAGGTGAAAATTGAATTTCTAATGTAAATGATTCCTTCCAGTAAAATCAAGTTTAGAAATCTTAATTGTTTATGAAATTACGAAATTCCTTAGTAACTACATCAAATTAAATTGTTCGAATTGCATTATGCTCTGCGACATATGGTAAAGTAAATAATCTCTATTAAACTTCAAATATTGAACAAGTCTCAATCAAGCTCTTTCATCATTCCATTGATTTCTGTATGTCGTTCAGAACTTCCTTAAAACATATAGTAATTGAATTGAACACAATGGAAGAAATTCATTTAAACCTTAAATGAGGAAAAGGGGTTCATATTCACAATAAAGGCCGTTCTACATTCGATGCAGCAGCTTAGAATTCGCTTTGTACAGGTGCACTCAAGTGTAAGCTAACACATATGTAAAAACATAACAGGAGTACGATTGGGCATAAAGCCCAGTCGTGCGATACTCTAGATGAAAGAGAAATTTTTGTATCTTAAGAAATTTTGTAGGGAAGTGGTAGAGGGGGTGACGACATTGAACTAATTTTTTCACATGACGCTAAGGTTGCTATCAAAATGTTTTATGCAAAATTTATGATTTAAAAATTTAATAGGTACTGAGAAAATTAGTGTATTGGATGTAGTGAAGTAGGGCAGTTTGTATGAGAGGTGATAGAAGGAGGGGCGAGTTTTTAATGACTTTTCAGAAACAACTGTTTATAGTCATCATGCTTTCGAAATTTTTTGAGTAGCATTCATACTTTTCAGGAAAATCGACTTTTTATAAAGTTGTGAAATTGTGTCATTTTGTATGGGAGGGGGTAGAAGGGGTAAAGCTAATCGTCCAAAATTTTTTGGTCTTATTAATAATTATAAATAAATAGTTACTGCACAATTTCAGCTCAATCAATTTTATACGCACTGAGTAAATTGGTTTAAAGCATTTCATGAAAAAGTGCAGTTTGTATGAGAGGTGGTGGAAGGAGGGGGAGGACACATGTAATTTTTATACAGTAGAATGAAATCATTATACAAGTATTATGTTCCAAATTTCATATCCATAGCATTTATACTTTTTGAGAAAAACCGTTTATTGATAAATCGCGTAATTGTGTCATTTTGTATGGGAGAGGGTAGAAGGGGTAAGGCTATTCATCTAATTTTTTTTTTTGCCTTATTAATAATTATAAATAAATAGTTACTACATAATTTCAGCTCAATCAATTGTATACGCACTGAGTAAATTGCTTTAAAGCATTTCATGAAAAAGTGCAGTTTGTATGGGAGGTGGTGGAAGGAGGAGGAGGACACATGTAATTTTTATACAGTAGAATGATATCATTATAAAAGTATTATATTCTAAATTTCATATCAATAGCATGTATACTTTTCGAGAAAAACCGTTTATTGATAAATTGCGTAATTGTGTCATTTTGTATGGGAGGGGGTACAAGGGGTGGAACGATTTGGCTCGTTCACGAACTTGACCTTACTTTTTTGTTAAAAACGACGTATACAAAATTTGAACTTTCTAGCTCAACGCGTTCTCAAGCTAGAGAGGACACGGACGGACAGACCGACGGACAGACGGACGGACGGACGGACATCCGGTTTTGAGATTTTTGAGTGATTATAAGAACTTCTGTATCATTCATTTTTTTCTCCGATCCTTATTTCTTGGCGTTACAAACTTTGTGGCAAACTTATAATACTCTCAGATTTCATCTAGAGTATAAACATAAAAGAATTATGATTGGGCGTAAAGCCCAATCATATGATACTCTAGATGAAATGAGAAAGAGTTCAATGTACCGGAAAATATGTCACCTCCAATTCTTTTAAATAATTAATAGTGACTTTTGTATGGGAGGTGGTAGAAGCAGAGGAGGAAGGTTTGTAATTTTTGGATATGACATCTAATGTGGTATGCAAAATATTTCGTGCTGAATTTAAGGTTTGAAGCTTTCATTATTTTCAATTAGACATAGTTTTCCTGAAACTGAGGCATTTGTATGGGTGGTGGCAAAGGAAGTGGAGCATTTAAGACGATTTTGAAACTGCTTATCATCATCCTTATCACCACGCTTTGATTCAATTTCAAATTCGCTAGTTCTAATATGTTCGAAGGAGAAATGCTTTTCTTGAATTTATAATACAGATATTTGTATGGGAGGGGGTAGAAGGAGTGATGAGGAGCTGATAATTTTTTTTCGCATTTATTGCAATTATTAAAAAACAAATTCTGGCAAAATTTTAAGTTTATACTTTTTCTAGTTTTAATGAAAATCGATATAATGCACTTAACAAGAATTATACATTTGTATGGGAGGGGGTAGAAGGAGTGTACGGATCAAAACACATTTTTTTTCTTTATTGATATTTCTATTTGTATACTTTATGCAAAATATTAAGTTGATAGCTTTAACAGTTTCGAAGAAAAATAATTTATTTTAAATTTCAAAATTTCGTGAAATTTGTATGGGAGGGGGTAGAAGGAGTGAGGTGAAGTTGATAATTTTTTCAATTCTGATTGAAATTATAATAAAATTAATTCTGGCAAAAATTGGTTTTTATAACTTTGCTAGTTTCAATGAAAATCGAAAAACTGCATTTTTCAAAATTATGCATTTGTATGGGAGGGGGTAGAAGGAATGACGGGATCGGATCAATATTCCGTCATATTAATGACATCTATATATTAATACTTTCACCCAAATTTCAAATCGATAGCTTAAATAGTTTCAAAGAAAAATCAATTTCTGAAAATTTCAGAATTTCGTGAAATTTGTATGGGAGGGGGTAGAAGGAGTAGGGGGATGTGGCCCGTTCACGAACTTAAAGTTTCGTTTTAGCTAAAACTGACACATAACAAATTTCAGCACGATAACTCAAAGCGTTCGAGAGTTATGCTGTAGACAGACGGACAGACAGCAACTCGGAATCGAAGTTTTTGAGCGACAACAAATATTTCTGTACCCTTGGCGGCTCTGTCCGAGCATTATTTCTTAGCGTTACAAACGGTAAGGCAAACACAATATACTCTCAGATTTCATCTAGAGTATAATGATTTTGCTTCGGACAGCAGCTTTGGGTTCAAGCAATCTTAACAAACACTACCTGAATTGCACAGCCTACGTTTCGTAAATTGTTGATGATGAGGTTGCTGATACGCCGTTAATGGTCCGAAAATCATTATTTATTTCTTTTTCAAATGAAACAATCACTTTTACTTTATTATTCTAATAATAAAGTATTGTGATCAACACAGAAAAAAAAATTTGCTACCCTGAAATTTTGTTTTTTCGCGTTTCATGACTAAATTAGCCAAAATAAACTGCCAACAAGTCGGGCGAAACTTTATTATTTTTGGGACAAGTTGCGGATGCATGGAAAGTCAATATGCTGGTAAGAGTGGTTTGGAAGACTAAGTGAAAGAGAATTCTTAGGCAGAACTGTTATTAATTTAACAATATTTCATTCGCTTATGCAACTTTGGGTTTTTTTGGGAGGAGAGGCAGGGGTTATAGTAAGGGTGGGTGGATGTTAATAGCCTTTTAATTGATTGCTTGAATCACGACCAATGTTCTCGGTATAGAATGTGTTTCATAGACGAAGTTGCACATTATTTTCATAAAATGCGGTGTATTCTACATTCACGGAACCGAGCGGGTAAGGGAATCGTAAAGTTTGTGATGCAATTTTATTTCATTTCTCTTGTAAGGTGCTCGTACAAAATTTGTTGATTTAATGAAATTGGTCGAAATCATACTTTTGTGTGGGAGGGGGTAGAAGGGCATGCGCGATCTCAAAATTTTTGAAGTTATTTTATTTCAACTATTTTAAGAAGTTTTTAAGTAAAATTTTAAAGTGATAGCTTTTAATAGTTAGGTGATAATTGGTTTCTTGAAAATGGTCGAAAAAATAATTTAATTAAAATCTGATATTTGGAATGTAATACTTTTATGGTGATTTCAATCTATTGTATAAAAATTATTTGTGTCCTCCCCTCCTTCCACTACCTCCCAAACAAACTGCACTTTTTCATCAAATGCTTTAAACCAATTTACTCATTGCGTATAAAAGTTATCGAGCTGAAATTGTGCACTACATATTTATTGAGAATTGTGAGAAAAACCTATAAAAATTAGATGATTAGCCCCTCCCATACAAAATGACACAATTTCGAAATTTGACAATAAACGGATTTGTTTAAAAAGTGTAAATTTGAATGTATTATTTATATGATGATTTAAATCTACTGTATAAGAGTTATTTGAGACCTCTCCTTCCTTCCACCACCTCCAATGCAAACTACATTTTCCATGAGATACTCTAAACAAATTATCTCAGTACGTATCAAATTGATCGAGCTTAAATTGTGCACTAAATATTTATTTAAAATTATTAGTAAGACCAAAAAAAAAAACATAATAGGACTACGATTGCGCGTAAAGCGCAATCTTACGTTACTCTAGATGAAATAGATTTTTTTCTGATCCCAAGAAATTTTGTATGGGGAGTGTTAGAATGCTAAAGTAGCTATAAAAATGTTTTATACAAAATGCTTACTCCAAAAATTGAATAGGAGCTGAGAAAATTAGTGTGTTAGATTTAGTTGAAATGTGCAGTTTGTATGGGAGGTGGTAGAAAGAGTGGGGGGATTTTATTGATTTTTTCAGAAATAACTAAGAATATTATAAAATTGACATCTCTTAAATTTAAGACTAGTAAAATTCATACTTTTGAAGAAAATAGATTTTTTGTGAAGTTGTGAAACTGTGTCATATTGTATGGGAGGGGGTAGAAGCAGTAAAGCTAATCAAATAATTTTCTCTGATCTTAGTGATAATGCTAAATAAATATTTATTACAAAATGTGAGCTCGACAAATGTTATATGTTCTGAGAAAATCGGATTAGAGCATTTTATGAAAAAGTGTAGTTTGTATGGGAGGGTTTGGAATGAGAGGGAGGACGCAAATAATTTTTATACTGTATATTGGAATCATTATGAAAGTAATATATCCCGAAATTCAGACTAATAGCTTTTATACTTTTCGAGCAAATCCATTTATAGCCGAATTGGGAAATTGTGTCATTTTGTATGGGAGGGGGTAGAAGGGGTGGAGCTAATCGTCTAATTTTTTTTACCCTTACTAAAAATTTTAAATAAATATTAAGTGCAGAAATTCAGCTTGCTAAATTTTATACGCACTGAGTAAATTGGCTTAGAGTAATTCATGACAAGTACAGTTTGTATGGGAGGTGGTAGAAGGAGGGGGAGGACACGCATAATTTTTATATGGTAGATTTATATTATCATAAAAGTAATATATTCCAAATTTCAGACCAATAGCTTTTATACTTTTTGAGCAAATCCGTTTATTGTCAAATTGCGCATTTGTGTCATTTTGTATGGGAGGGGGTAGAAGGGGTGGAGCGATTTAGCCCGTTAACGAACTTGACCTTACTTTTTTGTCAAAAACGATGTGTACGAAATTTGAGCTTTCTAGCTCAACGCGTTCTCAAGCTAGAGAGCGAACGGACGGACGGACAGACGGACGGACGGACGGACAGACGGACGGACGGACGGACATCCGGTTTTGAGATTTTTGAGTGATAATATTAATTTCTGTATTCATCATTTTTTTCTCCGAGCCTTATTTCTTGGCGTTACAAACATTAGAGCAAACTTATAATTCTCTCAGATTCCATCTAGAGTATAAACATAACAGGGCTACGAATTCGCGTACAGCGCAATCTTACGATACTCTAGATGAAATAGAATTTTTTATGATCCCAAGAAATTTCGCATGGGAAGTGTTAGAAGGGATGATAGCATTGAACTAATTTTTTCCCCATCATGCTAAACTAGCTATAAAAATGTTTTATACGAAATGCTTACTCCAAAAATTGAATGGGAACTGAAAAAATTAGTTATAATGAGTTAGATTTAGTGAAAATGTGCAGCTTATATGGGAGGTGGTAGAAAGAGTGGAATTTTAGCAATTTTTTCAGTAATAACTAGGAATATTATAAAATTGACATCCCTGAAATTTCAGACTAGTGCCATTCATACTTTTCAAGAAAATCGATTTTTTGTGAAGTTGTGAAACAGTGTCATATTGTATGGGAGGGGGTAGAAGCAGTGAAGCTAATCAAATATTTTTTAGTGATAATACTAATTAAGTATTTATTACAAAATATGAGCTCGATAAATGTTATATGTTCTGAGAAAATCTTCTTAGAGCATTTCATGAAAAAGTGTAGTTTGTATGGGAGAGGGTGGAAGGAGAGAAAGAACGCAAATAATTTTTCTACTGTAGATTGAAATCATTATGAAAGTAATATATCCCAAAATTCAGACTAATAGCTTTAATACTTTTCGAGCAAATCCGTTTATTGTCAAATCAGGCAATTGTGTTATTTTGTATGGGAGGGGGTAGAAGGGGTGAAGCTAATCGGCTAAATTTTTTTGGGCTTACTGACAATTTTAAAAAAATATTTGGTGGACAATTTTAGCCCGCTAAATTTTATACGCACTGAGTAAATTGTCTTAGAGTAATTCGTGACAAGTACAGTTTGTATAGGAGGTAGTAGAAGGAGGGGGAGGACACGCATAATTTTTATACGGTAGATTGATATTATCATAAGAGTAATACATTCCAAATTTCAGGCCAATAGCTTTTATACTTTTCGTGCAAATCCGTTTATTGTCAAATTGCGCAATTGTGTCATTTTGTATGGGAGGGGGTAGAAGGGGTTGAGCGACTTGGCCCGTTCGCGAACTTGACCTTACTTTTTTATCAAAAACGACGTGTACAATTTGAACTATCTTTGTTCAAAATTAAACTCTTAGTTTTTTATTTTTTAATATTTTTATTTTAAAAAAGTATCCGCAAAAAAAAAAGAAATAGTTTTTTCAATTTTTTCGTTGTCTTCTTCTTCTTTCTTCTTTTTTCCACTCGGGTCAAAGCCTACTCCTCTTCGACACTTTTTGATGTACTTTGCCGGGTACGTTCAATGCTCTCGACATGCTGCCCCTCGGTACTGACTCCATCGTCAGTACAGACATTGAGGCGGGATAGTTTGTTCGCTGATCGGCGAAAGGTTCCCGATGATGTTTTGACATCGACGACTCGAACGATTCCGTCTTCTCCAGGGTATGTTCTGCTAATAACTCCAAGAGGCCAGTGTCCTCTCGGTAAACTGTTGTCCTTGCTGACGACTAGCTCCCCGTTTCGTAAGTTCTTGATGTCTTTCTGCCATTTGTTACTTTGTATTAACGTTGGGATATATTCTCGAAGCCAACGCTTCCAGAAAAGATCCGTTAGTGATTGGGATATTCGCCACTGACGTTTTAGTAGCAAATCTCTCTCAGTAAATATGCCAGGTACAGCCACTTTAACAGAATTCGCTAGTAGTAGATCATTGGGCGTAATACTGCACATATCGCTTGGGTTCTCCGATACTTCCGTTAGTGGCCGACTATTGATTATGTACTCTGCTTCAGCGAAGACTGTTAATAGAGCTTCGTCGGTAGGATGCCTTTCCTTCATGACAGCTTCAAGTGCTCGCTTAAAGCATCCAATCAGTCGTTCCCAGGCTCCACCCATATGTGGAGATAGTGGTGGAATGAACTTCCACTCAATGCTTTTTTTACTGCATGCGTCTTGAACTTGTTGCTCGTTGAGTTCTTCAAAAGCGTCTGTGGTAGTTTTCGCGCCATCTAAATAATGGTCAACGTAATGATTATCTACGATAGCTTTGCTGGCTTCGGGATATTCAGAAGAAAATTTGCTTGCATTATAATTTGTAACGAATTGAGCTAAAAACGGAGAAGATTTTGTTCCGAATAACATTGCTTTCATCCTGTAAGTTCTAGGTGGCTTGTTGGTTTCCAAATTTCTCCATAGGAAACATTGTGCGAAACTATCCTCTTCGACTATGTTGACTCGATTGAACATTTCCTTTATATCCGCCGTAAACGCAATTTCATTTTGTCGGAAGCTGATAAGAACTCCAGGCACCGACTTCAGCATATCAGGTCCGGGTAATAAGTAATCGTTGAGACATTTATCCTTAACTTTGGCGGTTGCGTCAAATACCACTCGCACCTTTTCCGGTTTGTTTGGGTTCTTCACAACAAAATGTGGTAAATACCATGTTTTTGAAGAAATGTCAAGTTCCTTAGTCGGTGTTGGTACTGCATATCCCTTCTCAACAAGATTTTTGATTTCATTGCAGTAGGCGTTTGCAAACTGCTTGTCGCGAAGAAGACGCTTCTCCAGAAAGTACAGTCGCTGCATCGCGGTCGGTTTTGTGTCAGGAAAGGACATTGTGTCGTATTTCCAGGGCAAGGCCACTTCGTATTGCAAATCCACTTTCTTAAGAGAATTTGCTGCGATATCAAGAGCGCGTTTCTCGCTCGCAGTTGGCTTCGCTATTTTCGATCCCAAAGCTCCGAAATTTTCCAAAGTGAAGTATTTTTTGACAGCTTCGTGCAAAGTTTCGTCGCAGATTTCACACGATAAAATATATTCCGATTCGTTGTTTACGACTTTTAGATTCGGTATCGGTCCATGAACTGCCCATCCAACCGCTGTTCTTGATAAAATTGGCATATGAAGATGTGGTTGAATAATCTGCCTGGATACGATTAGATTCGCATTATTTTGACCGATTAGAAGCATAGGTTTTGAATCATCTTCCCACGCAGAATAGTCAATAGTTTTTATGTAAGGAAAACCCCTTACTATTTCTTCGATGTCACACTTTTGTGATGGTAACGACAAATTTTTTACAGTTCGGATCACTTGGATTTTAAGAAAATGTTGCGGCTGATTTTTTGCTGCGATTTCTGCATTCACAATTTGTGAATTCTTGTCTTTTCTGTATATATTTCCAGTCCAGCGGCAACATAGTGGGATATTGGGACCACTCAGTCCGATACGCGAGGCTACATCAGCATCAAGTAAAGTTGTTGTACTGCCTTCATCCAGTAGGGCTTGAACGACTACAGTTGCTGAAGGTCCTCGCAGCTGAACGGCAATAATTTTCAGCAAAACTTTACTGCTTTCTTGCTCCTTATTGATCGTTGACATTTGAATTTCTTTAGAATTATCGATAATATTTTTGTGCAGCAACCGATGATGATATCTTTCGCAATTATTTACCCCGCATTGTCTTCTATAGGAACAAGTCCCTTTGTGTTGGCTTAGGCAGCAATAACAAACGCTGCATTTCTCCGCCAATTTCCAACGCGTCTTTGAGTCAGCATTTTGAAACACTGAACACTTCTCCAGTTTATGGGCAGAGTTATTGCACGCCTTGCAATTTCGTTGTTGCATCTCTTGTTTGCTGCCGTGAGCGTTTGGTGTTTGTTTACGAATTGCACCAAGTTCATTTGATTGAGTACTTGGTGGAGCTGTTACCGTAATTCTGGATGCTACGTTGGCCATTTTTTGAGACCAGTTGGAAAAATCTTCCAGAGTTTCGCGGCGATTATTAATGTGGTTCTCAATTAAGTACGAACCCCATTGTGTCAATATATGTGACGGCAGCTTACTTACAAATATCGTCAGTAGATCCCTTTGATGCACAAAGTCTTCCATGCTCCCAACTGCTGCTGCCAGGTTTCGGACCGCAACGCTAAACTCCATATAATCTGCCCAGTCTTTTACTTGAAAAATTTTCCTCGCTTTCTGCAACAGTTCTTCCGTAATAACTTCCGGTCGCCCATATTTTGAATTCAGGATCTCGATTATTATTTCTGGGTCTCTCGCTGTGAGCAATAGCATATCGACAGTTGATCTGGCTTCACCGCTCAGGCTTTTTCCTAGCCGGAGAACATTTTCTTCGTTCGAAAATGCACAAAGTTTATTCGTAGAGTGGTATTCGGACAAAAATGATGGCCATTTTAGACATGAAGATCCGTCGAATGATCTTAAGTTGTTTCCGACAATTTGCCTCGATAGAACTCTATCTATTGACTTACTGAGGTCCTTCATTTCGTTGGCTTTTGAGGTCGCTCTGGATGCAGTTTTATCCGATGCGTTTTCAGCCAAATCCGCGACGCTCGATTTTTTATCACTTTCTGAGTTCACTAGCATTTCATTGTTTTTCTCTAGCAACTCCATTTTATTTTCTATTCGACACTTTAACAGTTTAATTAATTCGGCTTTTTTTGACAATACAGTTTTTGCTTTTTCGTCGGCGTCCGAGGCACTCGCTTTAGTTTCTAACTCAAGTATTTCGCACTGCTCGGCCAATAAATGGTCTTTAAGTTCAATAATTTCCCTTTGAATCTTTAATTCACGTGAGGATTTGATTGAAAATTGGCTGTTCGCGGCACTTTTTTCTGTTATTGTTTTTGAGGCGCGTGACGAAGTCGATTTTAGAGAAATTTTGCTGCTTTCGCGAACACTTTTCACTTTGTGTGGAAATACCGCTTGTATTTTCTCCAGCACTTTTTTTGTGAGGTCACTAGCATTTGCATTTTCTGTTTCCGCGACATCGAAAAATTCACACACGTGTCTCAATTCCGCAACACAGAGATTTTCGCTCAAATTTTTCGCGTGGCGTTTACACTCTTCGGAATTTTCCGTAAAATCAAAGCACGTAAATTTACGAATGTTTCTTCTCGCGAAATTATTGTTGACTTTATTTCCGAATAAAGCATAATGAACACTTTGAGCACTTGCAGTAGAGCACTGAACGAGTTTGTCCTCCATTTTCTGATTATTACCGATCGACGCCATTTTGTTAAGAAAACTGAACTTTTATATTATTTTTCGTTTGTAAGTTTTTTTTTATTTATTATTTTTACCGTATTTCCACAGAACTGGGAAGAGCCGGCTCGACGGACCAAAAACTATGTTCAAAATTAAACTCTTAGTTTTTTATTTTTTAATATTTTTATTTTAAAAAAGTATCCGCAAAAAAAAAAGAAATAGTTTTTTCAATTTTTTCGTTGTCTTCTTCTTCTTTCTTCTTTTTTCCACTCGGGTCAAAGCCTACTCCTACTCCTCACTTTTTGATGTACTTTGCCGGGTACGTTCAATGCTCTCGACAATCTTGCTCAACGCGTTCTCAAGCTAGAGCGCGCACAGACGGACGGACATCCGGTTTTGAGATTTTTGAGTGATAATATTAACTTCTGTATCATTCATTTTTTTCTCCGAGCCTTATTTCTTAGCGTTACAAACTTTAGAGCAAACTTATAATACTCTCAGATTTCATCATAATTAGACGATTAGTTTCACTCCTTCTACCCCTCCCATACAATCTGACACAATTTCACAACTTTACAGAAAGTCGATTTTTCTGAAAAGTATGAATGCTACTGATCTGCAATTTAAAACATGTCAAAAACATGATTTTTTAGTTATTTCTGAAAAGGTCACGAAAAACTCGTCCCTCCTTTTATCAATACAAACTGCACAATTTCGCTAATTCCAGTAACTCTATTTTCTCAGTATCTATTCAATTTTTGAATCTGAAACTTTGTTTAAAACATTTTGATGACAACTCTAGCGTGATGTGAAAAAATTTGTTCAATGTTGTCACAGCCTCCACCACTTCCCCTACAAAATTTCTTAAAATCGTATCGCACGTCGTAGTCCTGTTATGTTTACTTTTAAGTTTATGCACTTAAGCTTAGTTTGGACCCTCATAATACGTATGTTTTATGAAAATTTAGAAATTTCTTAAAATATTTATAAATCGTTTCCTTTGAGTTCGCAATTTGTCAATAATATTGTCTAGACCTTTGTTGCGATTGCGAGAAATAAAACCACTCAAGTTGATTTGGTTTACTTTATTTTTAGATTTTTGATAGTGTTTAAAACAACGATAGTTACACGGCAGTGGTTCAGTCGTAACCAGAGTACATTCACCGAGTAGGACCACTCGTATACTTGCCCGGGTTAACACGTTTGTCACGTGCTACCTCTTCAAATTCAGGTTTTTACCTCTTCAAATTCAGGTTTTTACTTTTGGTGAAACGTGTTCGCCGGTCCACGACACTTCTTATCTCTCATTCTCGTACATGGCGTTCTTACAGCTTTTGCTCGCGTCGTATTCAACTTGGATGGCGGGTGCGCGGGCCATGGTCGGCGGGTGGTCGACGATTCTCTTCCCGCTCAATGTTTTCGATATTTTTCGCTTGCTCTTGTCTAATAAAAAAAATCTTTGCGAGAATGAAATGGAAAGATCAGATTAAATGTTCACTGTAAGCTTGAGAGAGAGGAAGCACACGTATCGGAGATGAAACACGAGTGTGTTTTCGGCAATTTTCGGAGCCGGGCCGTGTTTTTAGCTGAGTTGTCCTACTACGTGTATACTATGGTCGTAACTAACTCAACGAGACTCTGGTCCGGCCTCGAGATCCAATCTGCGAGTGTTGGCGAACAGGTAGCGCGTTTCAGTCAGAGTACAAACTCGAAAATTTCCGCCCGCCTCGGTTCAGTGTGAACCGATGATGACTATGTAATTGGACCTCTCCGCCCGCCGTGCCGTATGTGAAACTAAAGATAGTTACGTATACCCCTGAGCAAACTGAGACACGTGCAGAAGATCCTGCATCTATTTTTAAACCTGTAAAGGCAAACTCAAGGAATCAACCAAAACAGGTACCAACATTTTCCTTTGTGTGAATACTCGTACACACCATGTGGCTACAACATGTCGACATCTTTAGGATACGCAACGTTTCTGCGTCCTCGACTATAAGAAGTCAATGTAATAAAAATATAAATAGATTTATAAATAGATTTAGTGGTCAGTATACATATCGAGTACTCAATCGAGCTCGCCCTCTTGCCTTTTATATGTCTTAGAGTTAAGACCTTTGTACTTCATTACAATAAAAAAATAAACTGCCAACAAGTCGGGCGAAACTTTATTATTCTTGGGACAAGTTGCGGATGAGTGAAAAGTCAATATGCAGGTTAGAGTGGTTAGGGAAGACTAAGTGAAAGGGAGTTCTTGGGCAGCACTGTTAACAATATTTCATTCGTGTCTGTAAGTTTGGGTTTTTATGAGGGGAGGAGTAGGGGTAATAGTAAGGGTGGGTGGATGTTAATAGCTTTTTAATTAATTACTTGAATCACGTCCAATATTCTCTGTATAGAATGTGTTTCATAGACGAAGTTGCATAGAATTTTCATAAAATTCGGTGTATTTTACATTCATGAAACCGAACATTTGTATGGGAGGGGTAGAGAATATAAGGGAATCGTAAAATTTGATACGCAGTTTTATTTCGCGTCTCTTGTAAGGGGCTTGTATAGAATTTCAAGTTCGTAGCTTTTAGTTTGTTGGTTATTAGTTGATTTAATAAAATTGGTCGAAATCATAGTTTTGTATGGGAGGGGGTAGAAGCCTAAGCGCGATTTCAAAACTTTGAAAGCAACTTCATTTGAATTATTTTTATAAGTTTTTATGCCAAATTTGAAATTGATAGCTTTTAAAAGTTAGCTGATAACTGATTTCTTAAAAATGGTCGAAAAAATAATTTTGTATGGGAGGGGGTAGAGGAGGTAGAGGAATCGTCAAATTTGTGATGCAATTTTCTTTTATTTTTGTTGCTAGATGCTCGTACGAAATTTCAAGTTCATAGCTTTTAATTTGTTGGTTATTAGTTGATTTAATGAAATTAGTCGAAATCATACTTTTGTATGGGAGGGGGTAGAAGGGCAAGCGCGATTTTAAAACTTTGAATACAATTTCATTTTAATTATTTTTGTAAGTTGTTTTGCAAAATTTGAATTTGATAGCTTTTAATGGTTAGGTGATAATTGATTTCTTGAAAATGGTCGAAAAAATAATTTTGTGTGGGAGGGGGTAGAAGTTTTAAAGGTTTTCGACCAGTTAATATTTCGTATATTTAGCAAATTTTCAAGTTTCTACCTTAAAATTTCACTCAAAAATTTTCAGTTTATGTGTTTTTTTCAATGCACATGAAACACCTTGTGCACGTTAGACCGGGGGAGTCGGTTTATAATAAATATGGATCAAGTTAATATTATTTTTCTATGTATATTAAATATAGGTATTCACATGCAAAATTTTAACTTTTTATCTTTCACCAGAGCCCTAAAAAAATCACTCAAAATTTTCGACATTTTTGCTTATCACCTCCCTCCCCTTACACCTCCCAGCTTAAAATTTTTACCAAAATTAACCATTATGTAGTTCTACAATCTGACAAGTTTTTGATTTAATATCTGTACTATTTTTTGAGATATAAGGATTTGTAATTTTGAAAAGTGCGCCATTTTTGAAATGCTCCCCATTTCCCCCCACTACTATTATTTCGACATGTTATATTTTTTTTGTATTTGCCTAGTATAGCTTAATATATGTTTTAAGTTTCAATTACATAGCTTAAAAGATAGTTGAGATATTAATTTTTAAGTGTTTTTCTTTGCACCCCCCCTGACCCTCCCCCTTACAATAATTAGCCGCTTTCTGAGCTGGTTCCGATGGAACTATATGCCACCTTGACATTCTACAAATATGATTTTTTTACGATAAGTAGTTTCGAAGATATAATCATTTGAAAAAAAATTTTGGCCGACAATTGGTTCTTAGCCCCCCCTTTTCGCACCCCAATGGATAGAAAAATGAAATTATTTTTAAAAGTTGTCCCACAAACTCTTCTATATGTATGTTGAGTTTTAGCTTCCTAGCTGTTACCATAGTTGAGATATTTGAATTCGTATTTTTCGGTTTAAGCACTCCCCCTTCCTCCCCCTGAACCCGCACACCCCCCAAAATAGGTATCCGCCTGAGATCCGCAACTATCTACAATCCCTTCAAAACTGAACTTTCTATCTTGAAGGGCTTGGGAGTTAATGTGCGCTGAGCGTACACGTCGGCGTACGGCGTACGGCGTACGGCGGACGGCGGACGGCGTACGGCGTACGGCGGACGGCGGACGGCGTACAGACGGATTTTTTTTTTTTGCATTTTTAGGCTAATTTAGTCATGAAACGCGAAAAAAAAAAAATTTCAGGGTAGCAAACTTTTTTTTTTTTTGTGTCGATCACAATACTTTATTATTATAATAATAAAGTAATATATAAAAAAACTAATAACGTAATTCCTTTGTACTTAATTACAATAAAATAATATATTAAAAAACTAATAACATAATTGGCGCAGTCGGTAGGATACTCACAAACTGTGCGTATCCTAAAAAAGAAAAATTAGTTCGCGACTAAGAGAACTAAGTCTACACTCATTAAAATCAAAAACAAAATAAATAATAAATAAAGTGAATTTTTTTTTTTTGTGTCTATCCTGAGAAAAAAAAAGGAGAATTAGTTCGCGACAAAGTGAACTAAGTCTACACTTTTTAAAACCAGAAAAAAAATAGTGGTTTTTTTTTTTTTGTGTCTAATAATTCGGTACAATACAAGTACAAGTACCATACCCTATACTAAAGCCACCTGACGCTATAAGTCAGAACAGTGGGACAATAAAGTCCAAAATATATAAAAGATCCCTAAGTGGACAATATTAGTTCAAAGAATTGCTTAAGACTACGAGAGGAAATATTGTTTACAGAAAAGATGGAGTGGCAACCTAACCCGGATACTTACATCCGTGACCTTCCCGAGTTTAATGGAAAAAAAGATGAATTGGAACCATTCCTGGAAGCAGTGAACCACATTACACCTACAATTGCAGCATTACCGGCAGCAGCATCACCCTACTACATGCAGAAAATAAAAACAAAAATTACAGGTAAAGCTAGGTTAATATTAGATTTAAATACAAATTTACATACATGGGATCAGGTAAAAACAGTCCTAAAAAATAATTTTAGTGAAAAAAAAAACATATTCAGCTTAACTGATGATATCAGAAATGTAAGATACAGGGGCAATGTGTTGGAATTCTTAAACGATATTAGGTACAAATTAAGAGCAATAGTGTCTAAACTTAAAAGTGATTCGGAAGATATGAATTTAATTTCCCAAGACGTTACGTATTATAAAGAATTAGCACTGAAACTTTTTATTAATGGCCTACCCGAAAGTCATAGTACAATCCTGTACGCCCGAAATCCCATTTCACTCGAAGACGCCGAAAAAATACTCGGTGACACAAATCATTTGTACAATAGTACTACCATAACTAGAAATAACCAAAGACAGCCGAACAATTCGAATCAAAGATTCAACAATAATCCAAGATACGACACAAATTTCGAACAGCACAATATTAACGAAAGTGGAAATAATAACACACGACATACACGTTTTGGTTAATCACGAAACATAGGTCAACAATTTACTCATTCAAATGTACAAGGACAAGGACCTATGGATACAAATACAAACACTGTAAACCTTAATCAGGATTTTTGCAAAAGAGCCTCGGACAATCTAAACGATTTGGAGTACCTTTTATTCTAATTGATACTCCAAAACGTAAAATGAAACTTATGATCGACACCGGCGCCTCCATGAGTTTAATCAATCCCGGTGTAATACATCCTAAATTTATAACAAAACTATCAAACCCATTACATATCAGATTTAGAAACGAAGAAATTAGAAGAGATGAAATATTCACAGTCCAAACCTTTAAGGAATTTGATATGGATCAAGCTTGCAAAATCCAATTTGCACAAGTCAAATTCCACGAACACTTCGATGGTTTACTTGGCAACAATATTTTACGAATGATTTAACCTACAATAAATTACTCTGATAGCTCTATCACTATCAAGAATAATAAAATGAAATTGTACTGGCATCCAGATTCTGAAGACGAAGAAGTTTTACAAGCATATGAAGTGGTTAATTGTAATGACAACTTATATGACTCACCCTATCCGGAGATCGACAAAGATATCCGTACTTCTCATCTGAATAACGAAGAACGAGTCAAGCTAATAAAGTTGATTAAAACTTATTCTGACATATTTTATCGAAAAAATTCAGACATAAGCTTCACTAACGTTATTAAACATAGAATCAACACTACTGATAATAATCCAATCTATACAAAGACTTATACTTACCCTCATATTCATAAAGATGAAGCTAAGAAACAAATTACCGAAATGCTTAATCAAGGTATCATACAGCCCTCTGAATCTCCATACTCATCCCCTATATGGGTAGTTGGAAAGAAAACCGATGCTTCTGGTGAGAAAAAATGGCGAATAGTAATTGACTATCGCAAGCTTAATGAAAAGACTATAAGCGACAAATTTCCAATACCACGAATCGACGATATACTGGACAAACTTGGAAGGTGCATGTACTTTACTACATTAGATCTTGCAAAAGGGTTTCACCAAGTTGAAATCGACGGAAAAGACATAGAAAAGACAGCCTTCAACACTAATCTTGGACATTATGAATTCCTTAGAATGCCTTTTGGACTGAAAAATGCTCCAGCCACATTTCAAAGGATGATGAATAATGTCTTACAAGAACATCTGAGAAAAATCTGTCTAGTTTATCTGGATGATGTAGTTATTTTCAGTACATCATTAGAAGAACACTTAAGTTCACTAGAAAAAATTTTTAAAACATTAAGACAAGCAAATTTAAAGGTCCAACTTGACAAGAGTGAATTCATGAAGAAAGAAACTGAATTTCTTGGACATGTAATATCAACAGATGGAATCAAACCCAATCCGAATAAAATAGAAGCTATTGTTAAATTCGAAAAACCTAAAACTTCTAAACAAATCAAATCATTTCTTGGGCTTGTTGGCTATTATAGGAAATTCATTAAAGACTTTGCCCTTATAGCCAAACCATTAACACTACGCTTGAAGAAAAATTCAAAAATTAATGCTGACGACCTAGATTTTACAAATGCATTTGAAACACTGAAGACATTGATCACAACAGATCCAATTCTCAAGTATCCAAATTTCGAAAAGAAATTTACATTAACTACTGATGCTTCCCAATTCGCGATAGGAGCAGTCCTTCAACAAGACTCTCATCCAATTTGTTTTGCATCCAGAACGCTAAATACCCATGAAATAAATTACAGCACTATTAAAAAAGAATTGTTAGCGATAGTTTGGGCATGTAAGTATTTCAGACCCTACATTTACGGAGTTAAATTCGATATCTTCACGGATCACAGACCATTAAAATGGCTTCATAATTTAAAAGAGCCTAACTCTAAATTAGTAAGATGGAAATTAGCCTTGGAAGAGTATGATTATTCAATAGAATATATAGAAGGCAAAGCCAACTTAGTAGTAGACGCATTAAGTAGAACAAACATTAATACAAATACAATTGAGGAAAGAAATATAAATAGCACGGAAACAGCAAGTTCGAATAGTGCTAACACACATGGCTCATCCCAAGATAATTCTGTGTATATCCCTATATCAGAATCACCTCTGAACATATTTCGAACACAAATTGTAATAAAGAAAGGTCGAACGAATCAAACCAAACTCATTAAGCTCGCAAACAAGAAAGTGCGAAAAGAATTTATATTTACTACTCCTGATAACAAATCATACCAATACATCCTAAAAAATCATATCCCAAATAAAGGAATAATAGGAATCTATATACCTGACCTACAAATGTATTCAGATTTCCAAAGGGAAGTAATAAAACTTATAAACCCAAATGCACAAAATAAACTGTTGAAGTGCAACCTTATTTTATACGATGCAAACGATGAGGAAATATCTGCATACATTACGGACGAGCACCACAAGAATAATCACAGAGGAATAACTGAAGTATATAACGAATTGAAAACAAAATATTATTACCCAAATTTGAAAGAAAAAATAAACAGAATAATAAACAAATGTAAAATCTGCGGCAAAGCAAAATATGAGAGAAATCCTATTAAATATAAACAGGAAGCCAAGCCAATACCTGATGGACCACATGAAGAATTAAGTCTCGACATATGGTTTATAGAACGTAACCAAGCACATTTAACCATTCTCGATCGCTTTTCAAAACATGCGCAAGCATATCCAGTTAAGAGTAGAAATTGGGTAGATATCAAAGTAGCTTTAGAACATTACATCTCAAATAATGGATCCCCTAAAAAAATTACGACAGATAACGAATCGACACTTGTGCGAAATATGAAAGAATTTCTAGATGAATTACAAATAGAAGTTCACTTCACATCCCCAAATGTTCATACAGGAAACAGCGAAATTGAACGTTTCCACTCAACGCTAAATGAACATATCAGAATACTGAGAATCAAACAACCAAATATCATGATTCCTGCTTTAGTGCCTACTGCAATTAGACATTATAATAACAGTATACACTCAACGACGGGTGTAAAACCAATCGATCTACACTTGCGATTAATAGCCCCCGAAGAAATTTTAAAAATAAATAAAAACATAACAGGGCTACGATTGCGCGTAAAGCGCAATCTTACGATACTCTAGATGAAATAGAATTTTTTGTGATCCCAAGAAATTTCGCATGGGAAGTATTAGAAGGAATGACAGCATTGAACTAATTTTTCCCCATCATGCTAAAGTAGCTATAAAAATGTTTTGTACAAAATGCTTACTCCAAAAATTGAATGGGAACTGAAAAAATTAGTGAGTTAGATTTAGTGAAAATGTGCAGTTTGTATGGGAGGTGGTAGAAAGAGTGGTGCGATTAGAGTGATTTTTTTCAGAAATAACTAGGAATATTGTAAAATTGACATCCCTGAAATTTCAGACTAGTGCCATTTATACTTTTCAAGAAAATCGATTTTTTGTGAAGTTGTGAAACTGTGTCATATTGTATGGGAGGGGGTAGAAGCAGTGAAGCTAATCAAATATTTTTTTCTGATCTTAGTGCTAATACTAATTAAGTATTTATTACAAAATATGAGGTCAATAAATGTTATATGTTCTGAGAAAATCGTCTTAGAGCATTTCATGAAAAAGTGTAGTTTGTATTGGAGGGGGTGGAAGGAGAGGGAGGAAGCAAATAATTTTTCTACAGTAGATTAAAATTACTATGAAAATAACATATCCGAAAATTCAGACTAATAGCTTTTATACTTTTCGAGTAAATCCGTTTATTGTCAAATTACGAAATTGTGTCATTTTGTATGGGAGGGGGTAGAAGGGGTGAAGCTAATAGTCTAAATTTTTTTGGGCTTACTAACAATTTCAAATAAATATTTGGTGCACAATTTTAGCTCTCTAAATTGTATACGCAATGAGTAAATTGGCTTAGAGTAATTCATGACAAGTACAGTTTGTATGGGAGGTGGTAGAAGGAGGGGGAGGATACGCATAATTTTCGTACGGTAGATTGATATTTTCATAAAAGTAACATATACCAAATTTCAGGCCAATAGCTTTTATACTTTTCGTGCAAATCCGTTTATTGTCAAATTGCGCAATTGTGTCATTTTGTATGGGAGGGGGTAGAAGGGGTGGAGCGATTTGGCCCGTTCACGAACTTGACCTTACTTTTTTGTCAAAAACGACGTGTACAAAATTTGAACTATCTAGCTCAACGCGTTCTCAAGCTAGAGCGCGCACAGCCGGACGGACGGACGGACGGACGGACGGACGGACGGACGGACGGACGGACGGACATCCGGTTTTGAGATTTTTGAGTGATAATATTAATTTCTGTATTCATCATTTTTTTCTCCGAGCCTTATTTCTTGGCGTTACAAACTTTAGAGCAAACTTATAATACTCTCAGATTTCATCTAGAGTATAAATATGATAGAAAAACAAACAAAACGATTAGAGAAAGCAAATAGAAACATCGTAGAAAAACCAATTAACCCCGAATATGTTAGAGCTACACCGCGTCATAAACTAAAACCAGTCTTTAGGAAAAACACAGTAACAGAGATAGGAAGAATCTATTATACAGTTAGGACGAAACGCAAAGTCCACAAAACAAATTTAAAACGAAAAAAGAAATTCACGAGAACCTTTCCATTACAGGAATCATCATGCTATTATTAATCCTTCCACAACTTACCCTTGGATAGCAGATCGAAATTGATGAAATACCAGTAGGAAATGGATACATATTACTAAGATCCAAAGAATTAAATATGATAGATAGCTACGTGGACGTAATCCATGTAATAAATATAGCCGATTATTCCAGAATACTCAACTCAATAATATCCTCATATGGTTTTAAGAACTTAACCCAAGACCTATATTTAAACGAAATTAAACAAGAGATAGAAGATATTATCTATGAATTAAAACCCCACCCTAGACATACTCGCGGACTCATAAACCTACACGGTAAAGTTTTAAAATTGATAGGAGGAACAATGGACGATGATGACAGACAAGACATAGAACAAAAATTCACAGTAGTAGCAGGAAACCTGGACAAACTAACAGAAACGGTAAATAATCAATCGACAGTCATTAACAAACAATTTGAGGACGAAATAAACACTGTAACGAAGACAGTAAACGAACAGAACAAAATCATAAAATCAAAGATTTATTCAATATCGAACTTAACAAACGAACTACAAAAACAACTCGATGAACAATCAATACGTGAGCTTATAAAAGAAAACCTAAGATTCATATTACGTAAATTGGAAAAGATAGAAGACATCATTCTATCAAGCCGTCTTGGAATTTTAAATCGAAGCATACTAACATCAGACGAAATTCATAAATACGAATTAAATACAGAACATTTAAAATTTATAAAACTCGCAATCGACATCAAGAAGACAAAATTTTAATTATTATCCAAATTCCAAAGTTTTCAAATCAAAAATATTATCAGACACACATTATCCCAATACCAACTAAGAACTTGAAACCAATATAAAAGAAATTATAATCCATGAGAATGAAATTTTTGTAAACACCGAAAACAGAGAAATAAAAAAATTAGAAACACATAATGATATATGTATTAGAGATATTATTAAAGACAAAATGAGCAATTGTAAAATGTCAGAGAATTCGAACGAAGAAGTCGAACTAATTAATAAAGATATTGTAATAACTAGAAATTTAGAAATAACAGATGTATTGCACACATGTAATAATCATAAAATTAGAACTAAGGGCAATAATGTAATTAAGTTCAAAAATTGTACAGTAACCATAAGAAACAAAACTTACACAAATGAAAATGTAAAATATCAAGAAACAATTATCTTACCAAATACTATTAGAGAAATTCAATATAAAGAAGAGCAAAACATAACATTAGAAGAACTACATCAGCTACATATAAATCATAATCACGAAATCAAAATGATGAAATATGAAACTTTTAAATCATCATGGACCTCATACATATCTGACGGAATAATCATATTTATAATCATCGGTATTGCAATGTATTTGTATATACGATGTCACCCACAGTCAATAATACTGAAGACTTTTCGCCAGGAGTCGAAGCATAAGGAGGGGCGAGTTACGTATACCCCTGAGCAAACTGAGACACGTGCAGAAGATCCTGCATCTATTTTTAAGCCTGTAAAGGCAAACTCAAGAAATCAACCAAAACAGGTACCAACATTTTCCTTTGTGTGAATACTCGTACACACCATGTGGCTACAACATGTCGACATCTTTAGGATACGCAACGTTTCTGCGTCCTCGACTATAAGAAGTCAATGTAATAAAAATATAAATAGATTTATAAATAGATTTAGTGGTCAGTATAAATATCGAGTACTCAATCGAGCTCGCCCTCTTGCCTTTTATATGTCTTAGAGTTAAGACCTTTGTACTTCATTACAATAAAAAAATATATAAAAAAAACTAATAACGTAATTCCTTTGTACTTAATTACAATAAAATAATATATTAAAAAACTAATAACATAATTAGATTATGTTCACAGTTTAATTATACGTAAACAGTTTACAAACTGGAGAGAGCTTCTCGTATTGAGCTCACCAATTTGCGTGCAATCTTCACGCACACATGCGAACAATCTTCGTGTAAAATATGCCTTAGTAATCAGCTGTTTAAATTTTTGGGAGGTATAACCTTGAGCGAACCAATGAAAATCGTTCATTTGAGAGGTAAGCATTTTTTATGCGAAAAATTTTCTGATCTTTGGGAAGCATGGCCAGTTTGTGCACTCTGTCTTCTTTCGCTCTGATTATGTTGATGGTGACGAATTCTCATGAGAGTCAGTAACCGTGTGTGGTAGTAGACAGAGCTTGAAAATTGGTCGTTTAAGAGTTGATGTAGCAGTACGTACTGTAACGCCCCGAACTTGTCCATTATCCCCTGGATCATCATCATCATCATCAATGGCGCGACAGCCCAAATCGGGCCCTGGCCTCCTGAAGTCGTCGCCTCCAATCGTCTCGATCCAAAGACCGCGTCCTCCAGCTGCTAATTCTTAAAATGGCTTTGCTGTCTTCATCAACCGAGTCTTCCCATCACTTGCGTGGTTTGCCTACTGGCCGGTTACCACTCGCTTTGTCTTTAAGAGCACGTTTGGGGATTCTTCTGTCTTCCATTCGCTCTACATGGCCAGCCCACTGCAGTTTACGTAGCTTGATGAACGTTGAAGCTTCTGGCTCGTCGTTGAGTTGATACAACTCATGGTTGCATCTTATTCGCCATTCCGTTCCTTCCTTCACAGGTCCCAAAATTCTTAAGAGGACCTTTCTTTCGAATGCGTTAACTGCTTTTTCGGAAGTTCGCGTTAATGTCCACGTCTCGCTGCCATAACAGAGCACAGGTCGTATAATAGTTTTATAAATCCGCAGCTTATTGTTCCTGTGCACTTTCTTGGATTTTATTATTGGAAGTACCGAATAATACGTCTTATCATTATTTTTTCACCGTGCTTGATACCCTAATACCTCTTCCGCGGAGGATTTGATGCCGTCTCGTATTTTCATCCACGCATTCTTCACTGGCATATTTTGGATATCTTCATATATTGGTGTCAGGTGTTTATTTCATGCTGACATGTAAGCCTGCGCCACCGTTTCGTCGTTAAGCTTATCGACATTGAATTTGCGAGCTCTACTCGTTTTCGAATATCCACGACAAGCTATTTTGCATCGATACTTAGCTCTGACTAGACAGTGATCAGATTCACAATTCGCACCGCGGAGAGTTCGTACATCAAGTATGCTGGAAGCAGCCCTTTTCTCAATTAGAACGTGGTCTATTTGGTTGAAGGTGTGACCATCTGTTGATGCCCACGTTCGTTTGTGAATATCGCGATGTGGGAAGCACGTAGAGCTTACTATGATATTTTTGCTGCTTGCGAAATCAATAAGACGTTGGCCATTGTCGTTGGTTATGTCATGGAGACTGTGCCCTCTTGTTGTTCCTCTATGAGCCTCCTCTTTTCCGACTTTTGCATTAAAATCCCCTTAGACAATTTTTAGGTCATTCGAGGGCAGTGAATCATAGGTTGTCTCTAGGGTGGCATAAAATTCGTCTTTAGTTATATCGTCCTTGTCTTCTGTTGGTGCGTGAACGTTGATCAACCAAGTGTTGAAAAATTTAGTCTTTATTCGGATTGCACACAATCTTTCACTTACTGGTCTGAAGCTCGTGACCTGCTGTTTAAATTTTTTTTGTCAACGACAAAAGCGACTCCAAACTCTCTCCTTCCCGACAATTTTCCACTTGGATAGATTGTGTGTGATCTAATGTCCATGATTTCGCTACCGACCCATTTCGTTTCTTGGATGGCAGTTATGTTGATGTTGTGTCTTGCCACTTCTTCGAGGAACTCTTTCAGAGCTCCTGTCCCAAAAAAGGATCGAACATTCCAAGATCCAATAGAGTAGTCCAGTTTCCGTTTGCGGGGTCGTTTCCATTGAGTCCATCCTTTCCGAGGCTGTTCTTCATGTTTCGGGACAGTGTTTTTTTCCGGTGATGCGTTGTCGGCGCCTCGCCCAACCCCCGACCTGGAGGACCGGTCCTACTTATTTAATACACCTTAGTAGAAAAAGGGTGGGATTATCGCCTGGATGCACTTCGATTACTCTGCAAAGAGCCCACTTCGCAGGGGGGAGATTCTCATTCTTCAGAATAGCCAAATCTCCTACTTTGACTGATGGTTGAGGATGACGCCACTTTGGAAGAGTTTGTAATGATTGCAGGTATTGTGTTACCCACCGATGCCAGAAATCATCCCTCATTTTTTGAATCAGTTGCCACCTATTGCGCAGGGGGACTTTTAGATTCAACAGTGAAGGTTCAGGTACTGATGTAAGAGGCACTCCGATTAGAAAGTGCGCTGGTGTTAGCGGTGATAAATCGGATGAGTCATCTGATAAGGGTTGCAGCGACCGAGAGTTCAAGCATGCTTCGACTTGACTCAAAAGGGTGGACATCTCCTCAAATGTAAGTGTAGCAGTACCAATGACTCGCTTGAGATGATGTTTAGTCGATTTAACTGCGGCCTCTCACAGTCCGCCAAAGTGTGGCGCACCAGGAGGGTTAAAGTACCAGGTAGTACCGTCTCTGGCAACTCCATCTGCGATGATTGTTTCGATGCAATTGTAAAGAGTCTTCGTAGTTCAACATCTGCTCCTACGAAGTTTGTACCATTGTCGCCAGTTATGGTACAAGGAACTCCCCGACGAGACGTAAATCTCCGAAATGCAGCTAAGTAGGATGAGGTTGAATAGCTAGAAACTGCCTCAAAGTGTACAGCGCGAGTAGCCATACAAGCAAAAACTGCAATATAGCCCTTTTGAGACTTGCGTCCACGTCCAGGACTGGTACGTAGATCAATTGGCCCTGCATAATCCACACAGCTATGCAGAAAAGGACGACGTCGCTGTACCCTTGAAGGCTAAACTTCCCATCTGCTGAGAGCAAGTGGAGGCTCTATGTCGGATATATGGAACACATTTCGAAATACAAGCCTTGACAGCTTGACGTCCTCGTGGAATCCAATATTGACGCCGGAGTGTTCCAAGAGTTAATTGTGTACCACCATGTAGTAACTTTCGATGGCAGGAATCAATAATCAATTTCGTGATTGGTGCATTTCGCGGCAAAATTATGGGATTCTTTTCATCTGGATCGAGAACAGCATGCTTTAAGCGACCGCCGACACGAATTAAACCTCTCTCATCTATGAACGGATTGAGTGCAAGCAATGAGCTCCCCTTGAGCTGGCAGGGATTGGAGGAAGTTAGTTGCGCCATCTCAGGGGAGAAGAAGGCATGTTGAAATGTTTTTATCCAATAGATTCTGGCAACTTCCAATTCTAGTGGAGAGAGAATATGTGTGTGAACAACGTATTGCGCAGATTGTTGTTCATTCCGCATTCTAAAGCGACGAGCTAATCTTTGACACCAAGCAGTTACTCGTAATAGTTTAGATAAACTTGAGGTTGATGAAGCGAATAATTCTCATAGTGGAGGTTTGTGTATTGTCGTTTTCAGGACAACTACACGTCTATCCAAGGATTCCTCATGTTGGAAAAGTGGCTCAAAAGTTGGCCATGATAGAGGTGAATTTGTAACCGCTCCGGCCCTCTCCACCATAATGTGAATTTATTAAGTTGACGAGCCGTTAATCCACGAGTGGCACAATTGTCGGGATTATCAACGCCAGCGATGTGATGCCAGATAGCTTCAGGTGCTGCACCTTGTATACCAGCTACTCGGTTTGCTACGTAAGTTTTCCAGTCTGATGGTGTTGATTTAATCCAAGCTAGTGTAGTTGTGCTGTCTGATCATAGATATAATGGTGTCGACTGAAGTGAGAGCGTTTAACGAACTTGAGATGCCAATTTTGCTAGTAGAAACGCGGCACAAAGTTCCAGGCGAGGTATCGCCAATTGTTTCAACGGAGCGACTTTAGTTTTTGAAGATATCAACGTAATGCGTATATCTCCGGCTGTGGTGCAAACGCGCAAGTAGAAAACTGCAGCGTAAGCAGAAATTGATGCACAAAGTGCAAGCCGTGAGAAAATCCCAACCAACGTGGTATAATGGTATCCTCTATTTCTTGTAGATTAGCATAGAGCTCTTGCCACCGTGTGATCGCATTTTGTGGTAACGCATCGTCCCATCCAACGCCTAATGTCCAGAGTCTCTGCATAAAGATTTTATGCTCTATGGTTTTTGGGGCTAGCCAACCCAGCGGGTCAAAAAGCTTTGATATTGTTGATAACACTATCCGCTTCGTAATGGGTTCGCTGAGTTGTGATAGACGTGCTCGAAATGTAAAAGAATCCGCATTAGGTTGCCAGGTTGGTGCCAAGTCCTTGACTGCGATGATGCGATCGTCGTTCGAAACCCATTTTCTCAGTGGAAATCCGCCTGCAGTAAGCAATGCGATAATTTCTTGTTGAAGAGCGAGAGCCGAATTGACGTCGTCAGCTCCTGAGAGAATATCGTCAACGTAAGTGTTCTCGTTCAAAACCAATGCTGCGCGAGGATAACGATGACTTTCGTCTTGCGATAGCTGCTTCAAAGTACGCAATGCAAGATATGGAGCTGATACAAGTCCATATGTGACCGTTCTTAGACGAAACTCTGAAATAGCTGCGTTATCAGTTGAACGCCAAAGAATCCATTGATAATTCTGATCGTCCTGGACGGCGATTTGTCGAAACATCTTGTCGATATCCGTAGAGAAAACTACCGAAAACATGCGCCATCGAAGTAAGATGTCCGAAAGGTCTAGCTGAAGTTTCGGTCCGATGTGCAGATAGTCATTTAGGGAAGTCCCAATTGATGTGCGCTGTGAACCGTTGAACACGACTCTCAATTTAGTGGTCGTGCTTCTTCTTCAATGGCGCTACAGCCCAAATCGGGCCTTGGCCTCCTGAACTTCAGGTTCCTGTGGTCGTGCTGGTCTCCTTGAAAACGCCATGATGTGGTAGATAGAAACACGTATTAGGTTCTCTAGTGATTTCAGTTAACTCCATGTGACCCAATGTATGATACTCACGTAAAAAGTTGGAATATGATTGAGAAAGTTGAACGTTGTGAAAAAATCTGCGTTCCATTTTTTGCAGCATAAGTTTGGCTGGAGTGCGGGAGCCGCCAAAATCGTGAACGACAGATTTAAATGGTAGACGCACTATGTATAGTCCTGTTTCGTCCCTTGAATAAGTAGACTGGAAATGTTCTTCGCATTGAGTCTCTTCCTCGGTAAGTAGTGACGAAGCCGGTGCGTTGATCTCCTCCTGTTCCCAAAAGCGTGCCAATAAGTGAGATAAGTGAGATGATTGCTGAGTGAGCGTACATGGCAAGCTGATGATGGGTCTGGGTGTTAGTTCATCAGTAATGATTTTCGTGTTAGAGGTAGGAGTTGTTGAACCCGTAAGAATCCATCCTAGTGCAGTTTCCTGTGCGATGAGGCCAACAGGTTCACCTGTACGCAAACCCGGTCTTATAAGTAAGGCGTAGACTTCACTGCCCAGAATAATGTCGATGGTCTGTGCAGAATCGAAACTCGGATCCGCTAGTGTGAGTCCGTTGAGAAAAGACCAGTTTTGTTGATAGCAACGTTGAGGTGGCAGATAATCTGTGAGGCGTGGTAGTACTAGAGCTGAGGTTTCGCACCGAAAGTGTGATGGCAAACGTGGCGAAATAACGATGCTCACAATTCCACGAGAGACCCCTGATGGGGTTGCACCAATTCCAGAGAGTGGTAAAGATGCTGAACGACGAGGTAAATGAAGACGTTGCGTTAATTTTTCCGAAATGAAGTTACTCTCGGCGCAGGGATCGACAAGGGCACGAACCCGAGTTGAAGCTCCATTCTGGTCGTAGATTTCGATTATAGCTGTAGCAAGTAAGACAGGAGTTGTAACGCCTGTTATTGTTTGGGTCACAAGAACGTTAGTTGCTTCAATGCTGACTTGTCTGGGCACGAACTCTTGAGCTTGACTGTCCTTAAAAGTCATGCGTGCAGTTGGAGAGTCATGCAGAAGCGAGTGATGACATTCACGACAAACTTTATTAGAGCGACAGTCCTTCACTAAATATTTACCGAGACAATTGAAGCAAAGATGATTACAGGCTAAAAATTCTTTCCGCTGATTTACTGTCTTGTTTCTGAACGTTTCACAGAATGCAAGATAATGCTTTTGTTGGCAGAATGAACAATTGTTTGATGAAGGCTTCTTATTTGGAGTCGACGGCTGAGTAGTGGAGAGAGCTTTGATATACCGCACTGATTTGTTTCCCGATGTTTTTGGTGGATCGGCTTTCGATAAAAGACGTTGTCGATCAGTATGATCAAGAGACTCCAGTGTCCGAATGCGAGTCAGTAAGGTCTTAACTGCCTCGAATGTTGGTGGATTAGTTACTGTTCCAAGTGAAGTTTCCTAGGATCGACGCGACCTCGAGTCATATTAGTTGCGCCGATTTTCGTAAGATTAAGAAAGGACCGTTGTATCCATCTCCTCTTTTTCTCCTGCGATTCAATTAGGTTAAGTACATATTTGCTGAGAATTACTGCAGCTTTGCCGTTCGGTGCTAGACTCGGTTGTCATGGTCGGAAGAAAATTAACGTACACCGTACAGAGTAATATGCACTACACCGGCGGATTTAATGTAAAAAAATGAATGTATTCCACTATGGGACACGACCTTTCGCTTTGGTCAAGTTCAATGTACTATAAGTATTACAAATTTCGCACGCGATCACGCATACTTGTTTGAGGCTTATACCGAAAACCGACTGGGCGCAGTGAAATCTGCTGCAACACGGCTATGCTATTCAAGACGAGTTGAGATTGAAATGTCGCACGCGATCACGCACACTTGTTTGAGGCTTATACCGAAAACCAACTGGGAACAGTGAAATCTGCTGCAATACGGCTATGCTATTTAATACAAGCTGAGAGCCAAGTTTGAGACGCGATCACGAACTCTAGCTTGACGTATATACACACTAAGCTAATTGACGCGCACTAATGTACTGTTATGCACAGTTAATGTTTTAAAAATCAATTTTGAAAAATCATGTGAGGATAATTACCGAATCAATAGATCCGGCTCGACGGACCAAATGTTGCGATTGCGAGAAATAAATCCACTCAAGTTGATTTGGTTTACTTTATTTTTAGATTTTTGATGGTTTTTAAAACAACGATAGTTACACGGCAGTGGTTCAGTCGTAACTAACTCAACGAGACTCTGGTCCGGCCGCGAGATCCAATCTGCGAGTGTTGCCGAACAGGTAGCGCGTTTCAGTCAGCGTACAAACCCGAACAACCTAATATTAGAGTAACTTAACCTTCACTGCAGAATAAAGTAACGTCAGAGTATCTACATTAACCCCACTTTCAATACAGAAAGAAATCTGTTTACGGATAAAATAATTTGAAAAAATTTCTTGCATGTGGCTCTAGAGTAGGGTGACTAACTGTACTATTTTACGAGTACTTATATTCTTTTACATCTGTACTCTTACTTATTCTTTTTCTTAGTTTTGGTACTCTTTTGTACGCATTTTTTACGAGAAATTTTTATTCCAAAAAAAGAATGCCCATGCCACTCTAACTTTTCGTTAGAATTCTTGCAGACTATTCAATGTGTATGGAGTAAATGGCGTTGTTGGTTCTCATTCAATAAGTAGTTTTGATGGAGCTAATTATAACACCAATTTTAGTAATACTCAGCAATACTGGTAATAATATGCTCAGTCGGCTAAATGGTGTTTTGCCATTCGAGAGATTTTTAAACGGTGTTGGATATTCAGCATATACATATATTAAACAATACCATTCATCGCGCTATAGACTTCTGGGATTTCGAATGTGTACCAGTCTGTTGTCAAAAATCTCGAAACCGGATGTCCGTCCATTCACTCTCTAGCTTTAGAACGCGCTGAGCTAAGAAACTCAAATTTTGTACACATCATTTTTGATGAAAAAGTAAGATCCAGTTCATAAACGGGCCAAATCACTCCATTCCTTCTACCCCATTTTCCATACAAAGTGACACAATATCACAACTTTATTATAGGTCAATTTTCTTAGATGATGCAACTGCTACTGATCTTAAATTTCAAACTCGCCACTTTCATAACAAATATATTTATTTCTTTAATAAAAATTTAAATCACGCCATTCTTTCTACCACCTCTCACTTTAAATTGTACAACTTCTCGCAATATAATAGACCAGTTTTTCAGTGCCTATAAAATGTATGGTGCTGAAATTTGGAGTAATGTGTGAGCTAGTGCTCTGAAATTTAAAACTTATGACTCTATTTGTGATATTTTTATAATCTAGATGAAATCTGAGAGTATTATAAGTTTGCCACAGTTTGTAACTTCAGGGAATAAGGCTCGGAGAAAAAAATGAATGATACAAAAGTTCATATAATCACTCAAAATCTCAAAACCGGATGTCCGTCCGTCTGTCTGTCCGTCCGTCCGTGTCTCTCTAGCTTGAGAACGCGTTGAGCTAAAAAGTTAAAATTTTGTGTACGTCGTTTTCGACAAAAAATTAAGGTCAAGTTCGTGAACGAGCCAAATCGCTCCACCCCTTCTATCCCCTCCCATACAAAATGACACAATTTCGCAATCTGACAATAAACGGATTTCCTTGAAAAGTACAAATGACATTCATCTGAAGTTTGGAGTGTAATACTTTTATGACGATTCCAATCTACTCTATAAAAATAAGTTGTGTCTTCCCCCTCCTTCCACCACCTCCCATACAACTGCACTTTTTCATGAAATGCTATAAACCAATTTACTCAGTGCGTATAATAGTTATCGAGCTGAAATTGTGCACGAAATATTGATTTAAAATTATTAGTAAGACCAAAATAAATGAAATGATTAGCTGTACCCCTTCTACCCCCTCCCATACAAAATGACACAATTTCGTAATTTCACAATAAACAGATTTGCTCGAAAAATATATATGCTATTGATCTGAAATTTGAAATATATTACTTTTATGATGATATAAATCTACTGTACAAAAATTATCTCTTGCTTCCACTACCGCCCACACAAACTGCACTTTTTCATGAAATGCTCTAAGCCAATTTACTCAGTGCGTATAAAATTGATCGAGCTGAAATTGTGCACTAAATATTTATTTAAAATTATTAGTAAAACCGAAAAAAAATTAGATGATTAGCTTTACCCCTTCTACCCGCTCCCATACAAAATGACACAATTTCACAACTTTATAATAAGTCGATTTTCCTGAAAAGTATGAATACTACTGACCTGCAATTTAAAACATGTAAAAAGCATAATATTTATAGTTATTTCTGAAAAGTCATTAAAAACTCGCCCCTCCTTCTTTCACCTCCCATACAAACTGCACTACTTCACTACATCCAATACACTAATTTTCTGAGTATCTATTAAATTTTTAAATCCTAAATTTTGCATAAAACATTTTGATAGCAACCTTACCGCCATGTGAAAAAATTAGTTCAATGTCGTCACCCCCTCTACCACTTCCCCTACAAAATTTCTTAAGATACAAAAATATCTCTTTCATCTAGAGTATCGCACGATTGGGCTTTATGCCCAATCGTACTCCTGTTATGTTTTTTTTACAGAATGTGTTGTAGGCAATTTCGGCCTTTATGTATGCACAAACACAGTCATGGAGGGTAGTTTTGGGATTGGGAAGGTAGGAAAAGGGTAGTGAGAACAACCGTAACAAGTGGAGAAGCTGGTATTTTTTTTAGTTCTACTGGCTGCTACTGACAAATATTTGCAGATGTTATGGGGGACTGAATGATGGAAAGCGTACGGAAACCATCTACTGAGTATACATAGTATATTATTTAGTTTTCATTAAAATATTTTGTAATCCTTTCACTCCTTCTACCCTGCCTCCCATACAAACTGCGCCATTTCATGAAATACAATGCACCAATTTTCTTAGTACCTATCATAGTTATGAAGCTCAAATTTAATGCAAAAGTATTTTGGTACTAATTATATTGAGATGTCAAAAATAAATTCGATGCCGCCACCCTTTCAATCACCCCCCATACAAAATGACGCATTTTCACAGTTTTATAATATTTCGATTTTCTCGGAAAGTATAAGGGTTACTGATCTGAAAAATCCATTTCCTTGTAGATTTTGGATACCCCTTTGTCTCTATATATCCTCCCAACCCTTCTGCCATTTACCATACAAAAGTCGCGGTTTGGCGATGTGCATTAAAACAATTTTCAGGACAATGATGCTCTTAATTAAACGTAGTATACTTTTATGGCAATTAGTTAGAAAATACGAAGCACTTTATTGCTGTGTGTCCGGTTCTTTCGATATTTAGAAGGCAAGACTTCGGTAAAGTAGTACTGCCGCATAATGAATTGATTAATGCATTAAATGAAGTGGGAGATATAGAGTGGAACAATATTTTTCTTTATATGAAAAACGCAATTGCTTATAGATAATATCTAATTTCTCAATTTAACTTTTAAATTAAAAAATTATGAATAACTCTTTCTGCTGTAATTTCTCTTTTATACTCAAGATGAAATCTGAGATTATTATAAGTTTGCCATAAAGTGAGCAACGATAAAAAATATGGCTCGGAGAAAAAACTGAATGATGATCATATTATCACGTAAAAAATCTCAAATTAAAACCGTATGTCGGTCTGTCCGTGTCCTCTCTAGCTCAAGAGTGCGTTGAACTAGAAAGTTAAAATTTTGCAGACGTCGTTTTTGACGAAAAATGAAGGTCAAGTTTGTGAACGGGCTCAATTGATCCACCTCTTCTACCCCTCCCATACAATATGATACAATTTCGGAATTTCAATTTAAATGGATTTTTCAAAAAGTGTAAATGCTATAGTTAAATATGAAGTTTAGAATTGATTTTTTATATGATGGCATCAATCCACAGTATAAAAATTATTTGAATCGACTAACTCCTTGTAGCACCTCCTATACCAATTGCACATTTTGTTCAAATACTATAAAACAATTTACTCCGCACGTACAAAATTTACCCAGCTGAAATTGTGCACTAAATACTTATTTAAAATTATTACCAAGATCGCAAAAAAATTTTTGATTAGCTTCACTACTTCTAACTCCTCTCTTTGCCCTCCCCCCCCCTTGGAGACATTTTCAAAACTTTACATGAAATCTGAGAGTATTACAAGTTTGCTCTAAAGTTTGTAACGCCAAGAAATAAGGCTCGGAGAAAAAAATGAATGATACAGAAGTTAATATTATCACTCAAAAATCTCAAAACTGGATGTCCGTCCGTTTGTCCGTCCGTTCGCTCTCTAGTTTGAGAACGCGTTGAGCTACAAAGCTCAAATCTCGTACACGTCGTTTTTGACAAAAAAGTAAGGCCCGTTCACGAGCCAATCGCTCCACCCCTTCTACCCCCTCCCATATAAAATGATATAATTGCGCAATTTGACAATAAATGGATTTGCTCGAAAAGTATAAAAGCTATTGGCCTGAAATTTCGAATACATTACTTTTATGATAACATCCCCTGATGGTGTTACCCAGAATCAGATCGACCATTTGGCTTTAAGTCACCGATGGAGAAGATGTCCACTTGATGGTTGCGGTATCAAAAATTATGGCTAAGGTAATTCTCGATAGGATTAGTGATGTCGTCGAGAGCACTCTCGAAGTTTATCAGGCTGGATTCCGTAAAGGGTCGTCTTGTACCGACCACACAAGTACCCTACGGATAATATTAGAGCAGTCAGCCGAAATGGGTTCGCCACTATATCTCATGTTTGTAGACTTCGAGAAGGCTTTCGACAGCGTTAAGCGAGATTACATATGGAATGCTTTGCGTAGAGAGGTATTCCAGATAAAGTCATGGCTATGATTAAAGAATCCTACGAAGATGCAAGGTGTCGCGTCTTGCATAGAGGAGAGCTGTCCGAGAGCTTCCCTGTGCGAACGGGTATCAGACAAGGCTGCATATTATCACCAGCCCTGTTTCTGGTGGTAATAAATTACATCTTGAAAGCTGCACTGGAAGGTGAGGAAGGTAAAGGTCTTCAATGGGGGCTAGGTATTTAACATCTTAAGTCACCTTCATTATGCTGATGACGTGTGTTTGCTTGCACATAACCGTTCGGACTTAGAGTCAAATGTTCGCTCGTTGCATTCTAAATGCAAAGAGGCGGGACTGAAAATAAATGTGCGTAAAACCAAGTACATGCACATGGGCTCGAACGCAAGCACACCGATTGTTCTTAACGGACAGGATGTGAAAGAGGTAAGACTTTTGCGATCTTAGAAGCATTGTCAGCATGGACGGCGGAGCCGAAAAGGATGTTAAGGCTCGGCTAAATAAAGCTCGTCAGGCCTTCGGTATCCTTTCCCCTTTCTGGAGGTTAATAGAGATCTCCGTTCGCACGAAGCTGCGAGTTTTTGACGCATGCGTCAAATCCATGTTGTTATATGGTTGTACTACGTGGAAAGTGACCGTTCGACTTACCAAGAAACTACAGACTTTCGTGAACCTCCGACGAATTTTAGGAATATTCTGGCCAGAAGTGATTTCCAACGACGAACTTTGGAGTACAACTGGCCAGACTAAAATAGGTATTGAGATTCAAAGGCGGAAATGGCAGGGGATCGGTCATACTTTGAGGAAACCAGAGCGAAACATCGCAAAACAGGCTCTGGATTATAATCCTCAAGGAAGACGTCGGGTTGGTCGACCATGTAACACATGGAAGCGAGCAGTTGAGAAGGAGGCCAGAGGAATAAACAAGTGCTGGCAACAGCTTAAGGCCGATGGTCAGGATCGCGTCTTGTGAAAGAGAGTTGTCCTATGCCCCTATATGGGGTCTTAACAGGAATTTGATTTTTAAATGGCAGATCAGTAACATTCCTAATTTTCAGGAAAATTGACTTTTTGTACGGTTGTTGAATTATGTCAAATTGTATGGGAGGTGGTAGGAAAAGTGAAGGAAATCGTCTATTTTTTTTTGGTATTACCAATAATTCTAAATAAATATTTGTTGCATAATTTCAGATCGATAGATTTTATACGCACTGAGTAAATAGGCTTAGAGCATTTCAGGACAAAGTGCAGTTTGTATGGGAGGTAATGGAAGGAGGGGTAGACGATACAATAGAGAATTGTATGCCATCTTCGACAATCCAGAAGTGTCAACCCTCATAAAATTTAAGAAGTTATAATGGGCTGGTCATGTGGAGCGTATGGATGATGGAAGAATTCCTAAACGCACACTAAAAGGGAAAGTCAACGGACAAAGACCGGTCGGAAAACCACGGAAGCGCTGGGAGGATTTGATTGATGCAGACAACAAATAACTGCTAAGATTTTCTAACTGGAGGACGCGGTCACTGAAACGAGATAGATGGAGGCAAAGTATTCTGGAGGCAAAGTATTCTGGAGGCAAAGTATTCTGGAGGCCGAAGTCTGATTTGGGCTGTAGCGCCATCGTAAGTAAGTCATGGCGTATGTCAGGAAAATCTTAAGTCACTGAAACTTTCACTCCATCTAGAGTATCGCATGATTAGCGTTTACCCGCAATCGGAGTTTCGTTATGTTTTATATTCTCTTTTCTCGCAAACAAACTCTAATGTACTGACTCTTCTGGAACTCTGAAAAATATGGAAAAACATTTGGACGGGTGTACTGATTTAAAATAACGTTAGAAATTGTCGGTCTAATCATTTTCATAATTTTTATACTCTAGATAAAATCTGAGAGTATATTGTGTTTGCCTTACCGTTTGTAACGCTAAGAAATAACGCTCGCACAGAGCCGCTAAGGGTACAGAAATATTTGTTGTCGCTCAAAAACCTCGATTCCAAGTGACTGCCCGTCCGTCTGTCCGTCTGTCTGTCTGTGCGTCTGTCTACAGTATAACTCTCGAAAGCTTTGAGCTATGATGCTAAAAGTTTGTGTGTAATTTTTAGCAAAAAAGTAAGGTCAAGTTCGTGAACGGGCCAAATCGCTCAACCCCCTCTACCCCTTCCCATACAAAATGACACAATTACGCAATTTGATAATAAACGAAAAGTATAAAAGTTATTGAGCTCAAATTTGGAGCATATTACTTTTATAATGACTTCAATCTACCGTATAAAAATTATGTGTGTCCTCCCTCTGCTTAGACCACCTCCCGTACAAACTGCACTTTTTCATGAAATGCTCTAAAATCAATTTACTCAGTGCGTATAAAATTCAGCGAGCTGAAATTATGCAAAAATTATTTATTTCGAATTATTAGTAAGACCAATAAAAATTAAATGATTAGCTTCACCCCTTCTACCCCCTCCCATACAAAATGACACAAATACGCAATTCGACAATAAACGGATTTGCTCAAAAAGTATAAAAGCCATAAGTCTGAAATTTTGAATATATAAATATTATGCGTGTCCTTCTCCTCCTTCCGCCAACTCCCCTACAAACTGGACTTTTTCATGAAATACTCTAAACTAATTTCCTAAGTACGTATAAAACGTATCGAGCTGAAATTAAATTAAATTAATAACTTATTTAGAATTATTATTCTGCCCAAAAAAAATTAAAAGATTAGTGTTACCCCTTCTAATACCTCCCATACAAAATGGTGCAGTTTTGGAATTCGCCAATAAACGGATTTCCTCGAAAAGCATGGATGCTATTAATCTGAAATTTGAAGTAAATCACATTTATGATGATTTCAATCTATCATATAAAAATTATTTAAGTCCTCCCCTGTCTTCCACCACCTCTCATACAAACTCTACTTTTTCATGAAATACTCTAAAACAATAACTCAGTGTGTAGAAAATCTATCGATACGAAATTGTGCACTTAATATTTATTTAGATTTATTAGTAAGCCCAAAAAAATGAACCTATTATCTGTACCCCTTCTACCCCCTCCCATACAATCTGACACAATTTCACAACTTTACAAAAAGCGGATTTTTCTGTAAAGTATGGATGCTATTGATCAACATTTAAAACATGTCACAAGCATGATTTTGATAGCAACTTTAGCGTAATGAAAAAAAAATTAATTCAATGTCGTCAACCCCTGTACCACTTCCCCTACAAAATTTCTTGAAATCAAAAAATTTCTCTTTCATCTAGAGTATCGCACGATTGGGCTTTATGCCCAATCGTAGTCCTGTTATGTTTTGTTTTTATTTTTGGCACAATATTACCAAAAATTAAAATAAACAATGGCAAGCGGAGGCGGGTGTTGGTAATAAATGTATATTATTAGTTTATGCACCAATTGTGGAAATATCTGCCATAACAAATAAAAATCTTTATTCACAATTGGAATGTGTCATTTGTGGATCAATCAATCAATTAAAACCACTTACAGAGGCATATGTTAGAAACAGTTTTCTAGAACAAGGCGCGATCCTGAGCACTGGCATTTAGTTGTCGCCAGGACTTGTTTATTTCTTTGTCCTATCACCGATGCACTACCGTTCTACATTTGATAAATTCAGTTACACTTAAAAGTACGTCTGTGAAAATAACAGAACGAGGTGGAAGGCCAAAATGTCGAAAATTTTCACTTATTGTTTTAGGGCCTGGTAAAAGATACAAAGTTAAAATTTGGCACGTGCATACATCCATTTGATATGGCCCAAAGGAGGGCCTTAACCTACACGAGGTGTTTCACACCAAACTTAACATTTTTGAATGAAATTTTAAGCTACGAAATTTAAAATTTTGTAAAATTCATTCAAAAAATGCTTAAAAGTTAATGATATTACGTAGCCAAATACCATCAAAACTTCTACTTTTGTATTTTTTCGACCTTTTCAGAAATCAATTATCACCAAACTATTATAAGCTGTCAACCTGAAATTTTGTACAAACACTTCTAAAAATATTTCAGATAAAAATGCATTAAAAGATTAGGAATCCCCTTTGCCCTTCCACCCCCTCCCTTGCAAAAGTAGAATTTCGACCAATTTCAATAAATCAACTAATAAACAACAAATTAAAAATTACGAACTTGAAATTTTGTATGAACAGCTTTCAGAAGTAACTTAACGAAACTGAATCACAAATTTTGCTATCGCCTCATCTCCTCCATCCCCTGCCATACAAATGAATGGTTTTAAGAATATAAAATACACCGATTTCATAGAATTCTCTTAATCCTAATATTCTATACAGCTAATTTTGAGCGCGATTCGAGCAATCAATTAAAAGATTATTGGCATGTAACCATCCCTTCTATCGCACCCCACCCCCCCTCCATACAAACTCCAACTTGTATATATAAGCACGAATGAAATATTGATTCTATGTACTCAAACTATTGATCGTAATCGCAGTTAAGTGTTAAACAATCGACAACTGTCCTGCCCTAGAACCCCATTCACATAATATTCCCCATCCACCCTAACCTGCATATTGTATTCCCACTTATCGCTATATACTAAAACTATATACTAAAGTTGTGCCCGATTTATTGGCAGATTTTTTATATTGGGAGTACAAATTGAAATCCGCTGTTTCAAAATTCGAGCCCTTATTGTGCAATAATGGTTAATATTTATTATTCAACGAAATGCCCATCGCAAACCACAACTTTTTCCGTCAGCATACGGATAACTTGTCGAAAAACCGGATACCGCGTCGAAAATCGACCAAATTTTTGACTTCTTCGTAAGAATCGAAGTGCTGCTCGGCCAGGCCATGCGTCATCGATCGCAATAGGTGGTAGCCAAAAGGGGCCATGTATAAAGAAAAAGACAGGTGCAAAAAACTCTTCCTTCCTTTTTGCAGTTGAAGCAGTATGTGAAAAAACGCCATTCGACATTTCTTGGCTTAAACTCGTATGGCACCCAATTTCCTTGCTTTTGCATCATTCCCAAGCTTTTCAAACGATGTGAAATGTCTTGTTGAGTTATGCCCAATAAACCTGCAAGTTGTTGTTTGGCATAAATCGTACAGTAATGCTTCCAATTCTGCGTCTTCAAACTTTTTAACGCTCCTTATCTTCCACGCCGAAATCACCCATTTTATAGCGTTGAAACCATTCGCGATACGTTCTTTCACTAATAACACCCTATCCATAAATTTCAACAAAGATTCGACGCGCCTCAGCCGCAGATTTTTTTGTATTGAAGCCAAAAAGCAAAACTTCCCGCAAATGACGCTTATTTGGCTCAAACTGCGACATATTGGTGCACAAAAAAGTATATGATGCCTATAAAACTTCACATATGTAATGATGAGGAGTTTTTGATAGATCGCCAAGTTTACCATCTGACGTTTCTGATCTGCCATTGTTGATCATCATTTACTGCTGGCGCCATCTATTGGGAAACGGCAGGTTTCAATTTGTCCACCTGATAGTTACTGAGTAAATAGGCTTGTAGTATTTCATGAAAAATTGCAGTTTGCGTGCGAGGTGGTGGAAGGAGTGGCGGATTCGAAAAATAGTATGCCCTAGATTGAAATTGAAATTTTCAGCTTCGCACCTAGAACGCTTAAAACAGCATTATTGAAAAATCGTAGTTTTTTATCTTTTTTTATAAGCTTACACATACAGAAAAATTTGCAAAAATAAATAGTGCAATGACAACCACATGACAGAAACGTAATACGTATGCAATGGACTTCCCCTTCATGACCTGGCAAAATACGTGAACAAATTTAATGACAAGCAAAAAGATTATTATAAATTCATACGGGCGCAAACAACAGGAAATTTTAAAATATATTTAGCAAAAGCTTAAGTCGGCAAAAAATACTGAAATTAGGCTTAAGAAATTCTTTAAATCTGAAATTAAGAAGTTACGAGTAAGCAAAACGTAATTGCAACCTTTGGTAAGGAATAATGAGTAGACATATATGTATGTAAGGAAAACTACAGGAGGCACACCTTAGGCATGAAATCTGAGCAAATCACACACGGAAATTCTCGGTCACTACAACGATGACAGGTTTTATGATTTATTCCTCGATCTTTCGCACTGAACTCAACTGATGAAACGATATCCTGCCTAATCACTCACATTTAAGGCCTAATAAGTTTTTTTTATATTGTGTGTTAAGAAACCGATCCGAAAAAACCACATGTAACACTCGATTGCAATTCCACTAGGAATATACGTCCCGGTCAATAGGCAGTCCTTCGATGTTTTGCGAAAATTTCAATAAAGCTCGCAAAAGGATATAACTAAGCAAAATATTCGTAAATGAAATCCAACCACACACACTTACAAAAAAATTTGTTCACTTTCAAATCGTACTATCATCGCGAAATTTTCTTTGGCTAATTCGATAATTATTTCCAGAAAAAAAATCAGTATTATTTATTTATTCAGCGTTCTGAATTCGTGGGGATTTTATTGAAAAATTAGGGAAGACTTATTGTGTGATGTTAAGGAAGAAAATGTATTTCTTTCAAGAATATTTAGGGGATGAAAAACTCTCCCCTGTTTGGCTCGAGTATAAGGACTGCACGGCTATTTTTTACGCTATGCCAACAAACTGCGAAATACAAAGAACCCTTAAAAAGGCAATGGTATTAATGCGGTGTGGTATCTTGAAAGTTCCAATAGGGTGGTGGTATTAATTGAATAAAACGGTCATGTGTTGGTATTAGGAGTTGCTTCCACAGTAATGCTCAGAAAAGTTGAAACAACAGTGAAAATTTCTCGCCAACTCAGCAATTGCAGTAAATAATTGCAAAACCGGAAGTGAACTTTAACATCTAATACCATTGACTCATAGAGGTCCTAATTATAATTTAGCTAATTCGTAATTTAGCTCGACTTCATCGTTAGTAGATTGGTGACATACAGCACTTTGCTAATTAAGAAGTGCCAGTCACTCATCTGACATATTTTTAAAAAGTTGAATTGCGTAGCAAATAGGCAATAAAATTTTGCAAGGAATGCGGCAAAAGAAAAACGATCCTTAGTACTGTTTTGCAATCGTTAGGAAGTAATTTTTCATAGCTGGGCGTTTAAATCACGATTCAAAGATTTTGTATAATTCAGAGCTGTCTGAAAATGACTTTTCTTCTTCTCTCTTGCATGAAAAAGCTTTTATGAAAGTTCCAGCGCTAGTACATTCTTCATCGTTTTAGCATAAAAATTATGAGAAAAATAAGAGGATTTAGCTAAATGAGACGATTTAGCTGTATGATGAGATGATTTAGCTGCTAAATGATCACTATTTTAATAATTTAGCTAAATAAGCGTATGACAAACAGCCGTTTAATGATAATTTAGGCTTTAATTATAATTTAGCTGTGCAATGGTATAACATAAAACAACATTTAATTATGATCATGACGAAAAGAGTGATCACACTGAAAACTTTTCTAATAGTGTTTTGCTTTATTTAAACAATAATGAAGCATAAAAAAAGCGGGTTTGAGATTTTTGTCTGTCTATCTGTCTCTATAGCTGGATTTAACTCAAAAATAGCTAAACCGATTCCAATGAAACTTTCACAGCTTATTGGGTGGGTGGGTATACTTGGAGTCATAATTTGATTTTACTTCAATTCCCCTACGCCTGCTAAAACTTTACATACAAACGTCATAATTCCACCATGTGAAGAATTTTTTTCTAAATAAAACAACTGTGTTCTGAATCAAGATTATTTAAATTTCCCTCTCTGGAAGAGGAATCAACCATCTGGTATACAGATGGTTCGCTGAGGGGACAGGAGCCGGAGTCAAAGGGCCTAACTTCTAGGTTTCAAAACCACTAGGCAAAGAAGCCACAATCTTCCAGGCTGAACTAATTGCAATGGAGCTATGCACCCAAGGCAATATAAGGAGAGCTCATAGCAACAACAAATCAATTTATATCCTATCGGATAGTCAGTCGATTCTCAAAGCCCTAGCATCCAATAAACACGGATCAAGAATAGTTTGGGACTGTCTTCAAGACCTAATCGCCCTGGGAAAAAGGAACGATGTAACCTTAATGTGGGTATCAGGGCATATGAGAATTGAGGGAAATGAAGAGGCTGATAGCCTTGCAAAATACGGCGCAGAAACAGATTTCATTGGTCCAGAGCCATTCTGCGGAAAACCAAAAGGGCACCACAACTCTATACGTAGCAAGTGGGTTGAACAAGAACATAAAATCTACTGGAATAGAGGGCTTGTCAATCTAAAAAAAAACAATCCTACGAAAAAAAAAACAAAGTGGAGGATATTTTAAAACTCAGCAAGAGTGATATTAGTACTCTAATCGGCTTAATAGCGGGGCACAGTGAAGTAAATCACCAGATCAAAAATATGGGCTTAGCTGAAACCGACATCTGCCGCCTCTGCCTAGAAGACTCAGAAACAACAGTACACATCCTATGTCACTGTGAAGCAGTAGCTAGGAAAAGACATAATCTTCTTGGAAAAGGTTTCCTTTCCACCGAAGAACTAGCAAATATGGCTCCCTTAAAGATATTCAGATTAGCTACTGAGTTATAGTAGGGTAACGGGGCAATAATCGCACAATAGGCCGAGAAGGCCGCAGTGCTCTCACGTGTTCCCCAAATTATGAAAAAAAAACAGAATTTCTAAATTTCAAATTAATCGGATGGAAAAACATAACAGGGCTACGATTGCGCGTAAAGCGCAATCTTACGATACTCTAGATGAAATAGAATTTTTTGTGATCCCAAGAAATTTTGTATGTGGAGTATTAGAAGGGATGACAGCATTGAACTAATTTTTCCCCATCATGCTAAAGTAGCTATAAAAATGTTTTGTACAAAATGCTTACTCCAAAAATTGAATGGGAACTGAAAAAATTAGTTAGTTAGATTTAGTGAAAATATGCAGTTTGTATGGGAGGTGGTAGAAAGAGTGGGGCGATTAGAGTGATTTTTTCAGAAATAGCTAGGAATATTGTAAAATTGACTTCCCTGAAATTTCAGATTAGTGCCATTTATACTTTTCAAGAAAATCGATTTTTTGTGAAGTTGTGAAACTGTGTCATATTGTATGGGAGGGGGTAGAAGCAGTGAAGCTAATCAAATATTTTTTTCTGATCTTAGTGCGAATACTAATTAAGTATTTATTACAAAATATGAGCTCAATAAATGTTATATGTTCTGAGAAAATCGTCTTAGAGCATTTCATGAAAAAGAGTATTTTGTATGGGAGGGGGTGGAAGGAGAGGGAGGAAGCAAATAATTTTTCTACTGTAGATTAGAATTACTATGAAAATAACATATCCGAAAATTTAGACTAATAGCTTTTATACTTTTCGAGCAAATCCGTTTATTGTCAAATTACGAAATTGTGTCATTTTGTATGGGAGGGGGTAGAAGGGGTGAAGCTAATAGTCTAAATTTTTTTGGGCTTACAAACAATTTCAAATAAATATTTGGTGCACATTTTCAGCTCTCTAAATTGTATACGCAATGAGTAAATTGGCTTAGAGTAATTCATGACAAGTACAGTTTGTATGGGAGGTGGTAGAAGGAGGGAGAGGATACGCATAATTTTTATACGGTAGATTGATATTATCATAAAAGTAACATATTCCAAATTTCCGGCCAATAGCTTTTATACTTTTCGTGCAAATCCGTTTATTGTCAAATTGCGCAATTGTGTCATTTTGTATGGGAGGGGGTAGAAGGGGTGGAGCGATTTGGCCCGTTCACGAACTTGACCTTACTTTTTTGTCAAAAACGACGTGTACAAAATTTGAACTATCTAGCTCAACGCGTTCTCAAGCTAGAGCGCGCACAGACGGACGGACGGACGGACGGACGGACGGACGGACGGACGGACGGACATCCGGTTTCGAGATTTTTGAGTGATAATATTAACTTCTGTATCATTCATTTTTTTCTCCGAGCCTTATTTCTTGGCGTTACAAACTTTAGAGCAAACTTATAATACTCTCAGATTTCATCTAGAGTATAAAAATGTATCCGGGGTTTTCGCTCTCACTCTCGAGTCGAATTTACATGTACGAAGGTTTAGCCAGTTCACAGTGTAAAAGTGAACCGGAAAGTTACATATGTATTTTGCACCGAATTTTTGGGTGGTGCAACTCCATCGACCTAATTGAGAATAACCCAAACGTTTCTAAAATTTTGCAAAAAAAATCGAAGCATTGAATTAAATATATAGGGAAACCCGGAGTACCGGGCAGAATGAAGTTCGACATTTTTCGGTATCAATAAGAAGAACTAAAAGGCCAAAAAAGCAACAAATTGCATCAATCAACAACCGTATTCACCAGATTTGGCCCCGAGTGACTTTTTCCCATTCCCGAAACTAAAATTACGGCTCTATGGAACCCCTTTCCAGTCGATTGAGGACATAAAAAAAAATCCGCCAAAGGAACTGAAGGCCATACCAAAAAGTGCTTCGAGGACTGGAAAAAACGCTATGTGTGTTACATCTAATAGGGATTATCTTGAAGGCGACAAAATAAATATTGATAATTAAATTAATATAGAGAGAAAGAGAATTGTCAACGTGATTTCTTAAGGCACATTGAAATTAATCGAGGACAACAATTGGTCAGAGTCGATAACTCCAGTTTTAACTTTAAAAGCAAAAACCACTCTTGCATGTACACGTCTGTTTTCCAAGGAGTCCAACGAAAGAAGTTTGAAGCGATCAACATAAGATGGAAGCTGATACGAAATGAACCTCTGAAGTCCATTCCGCATGCAGAAAATTAATGAGGTCCACCAGGTCTGGACAGCACTTCCTGCTGGCTGCTCAGGAGCGTGAGTGTGGGGAATTCGACCTGGGAGTCCTTCATCCTAGAGGGTGCTGTCGCTATTTCGGTGTGTTCTCTAATGCGTAGCGGATCATTTTGACCTGGGGCTCCGTATATGGACACATAGGCTATACGAGGCCCCAGGGCAGTACGGCAAGGTCAGAGGAGCGTAAATTGACGGAAGCGAGCTTCTTCGGACATAGTGAGCGTCGGGGTCACAGTTGAGCAGCTTAGCACTTTATTTAGTTAAAACAAAAAAACAATTCAAGAAGAAAGAAAAACATTAATGTTGCAGAATTCCGTCCGTACATATGCCTTACAGAAAATAAAATCAAGGAAAAACATAACAGGGCTACGATTGCGCGTAAAGCGCAATCTTACGATACTCTAGATGAAATAGAATTTTTTGTGATCCCAAGAAATTTCGCATGGGAAGTATTAGAAGGAATGACAGCATTGAACTAATTTTTCCCCATCATGCTAAAGTAGCTATAAAAATGTTTTGTACAAAATGCTTACTCCAAAAATTGAATGGTAACTGAAAAAATTAGTGAGTTAGATTTAGTGAAAATGTGCAGTTTGTATGGGAGGTGGTAGAAAGAGTGGGGCGATTAGAGTGATTTTTTTCAGAAATAACTAGGAATATTGTAAAATTGACATCCCTGAAATTTCAGGCTAGTGCCATTTATACTTTTCAAGAAAATCGATTTTTTGTGAAGTTGTGAAACTGTATCATATTGTATGGGAGGGGGTAGAAGCAGTGAAGCTAATCAAATATTTTTTTCTGATCTTAGTGCTAATACTAATTAAGTATTTATTACAAAATATGAGGTCAATAAATGTTATATGTTCTGAGAAAATCGTCTTAGACCATTTCATGAAAAAGTGTAGTTTGTATTGGAGGGGGTGGAAGGAGAGGGAGGAAGCAAATAATTTTTCTACTGTAGATTAAAATTACTATGAAAATAACATATCCGAAAATTCAGACTAATAGCTTTTATACTTTTCGAGTAAATCCGTTTATTGTCAAATTACGAAATTGTGTCATTTTGTATGGGAGGGGGTAGAAGGGGTGAAGCTAATAAACTAAATTTTTTTGGGCTTACTAACGATTTCAAATAAATATTTGGTGCACAATTTTAGCTCTCTAAATTGTATACGCAATGAGTAAATTGGCTTAGAGTAATTCATGACAAGTACAGTTTGTATGGGAGGTGGTAGAAGGAGGGGGAGGATACGCATAATTTTCGTACGGTAGATTGATATTTTCATAAAAGTAACATATATCAAATTTCAGGCCAATAGCTTTTATACTTTTCGTGCAAATCCGTTTATTGTCAAATTGCGCAATTGTGTCATTTTGTATGGGAGGGGGTAGAAGGGGTGGAGCGATTTGGCCCGTTCACGAACTTGACCTTACTTTTTTGTCAAAAACGACGTGTACAAAATTTGAACTATCTAGCTCAACGCGTTCTCAAGCTAGAGCGCGCACAGACGGACGGACGGACGGACGGACGGACGGACATCCGGTTTTGAGATTTTTGAGTGATAATATTAATTTCTGTATTCATCATTTTTTTCTCCGAGCCTTATTTCTTGGCGTTACAAACTTTAGAGCAAACTTATAATACTCTCAGATTTCATCTAGAGTATAAACAAAATACTTATAGGTAATTCATACGTTTTTTTATACTCTAGATGAAATCTGAGAGTATTATAAGTTTGCTCTAAAGTTTGTAACGCCAAGAAATAAGGCTCGGAGAAAAAAATGAATGATACAGAAATTAATATTATCACTCAAAAATCTCGAAACCGGATGTCCGTCCGTCCGTCCGTCCGTCCGTCCGTCTGTGCGCGCTCTAGCTTGAGAACGCGTTGAGCTAGATAGTTCAAATTTTGTACACGTCGTTTTTGACAAAAAAGTAAGGTCAAGTTCGTGAACGGGCCAAATCGCTCCACCCCTTCTACCCCCTCCCATACAAAATGACACAATTGCGCAATTTGACAATAAACGGATTTGCACGAAAAGTATAAAAGCTATTGGCCGGAAATTTGGAATATGTTACTTTTATGATAATATCAATCTACCGTATAAAAATTATGCGTATCCTCCCCCTCCTTCTATCACCTCCCATACAAACTGTACTTGTCATGAATTACTCGAAGCCAATTTACTCATTGCGTATACAATTTAGAGAGCTGAAAATGTGCACCAAATATTTATTTGAAATTGTTTGTAAGCCCAAAAAAATTTAGACTATTAGCTTCACCCCTTCTACCCCCTCCCATACAAAATGACACAATTTCGTAATTTGACAATAAACGGATTTGCTCGAAAAGTATAAAAGCTATTAGTCTAAATTTTCGGATATGTTATTTTCATAGTAATTCTAATCTACAGTAGAAAAATTATTTGCTTCCTCCCTCTCCTTCCACCCCCTCCCATACAAAATACTCTTTTTCATGAAATGCTCTAAGACGATTTTCTCAGAACATATAACATTTATTGAGCTCATATTTTGTAATAAATACTTAATTAGTATTCGCACTAAGATCAGAAAAAAATATTTGATTAGCTTCACTGCTTCTACCCCCTCCCATACAATATGACACAGTTTCACAACTTCACAAAAAATCGATTTTCTTGAAAAGTATAAATGGCACTAGTCTGAAATTTCAGGGAAGTCAATTTTACAATATTCCTAGCTATTTCTGAAAAAATCACTCTAATCGCCCCACTCTTTCTACCACCTCCCATACAAACTGCATATTTTCACTAAATCTAACTAACTAATCTTTTCAGTTCCCATTCAATTTTTGGAGTAAGCATTTTGTACAAAAAATTTTTATAGCTACTTTAGCATGATGGGGAAAAATTAGTCCAATGCTGTCTTCCCTTCTAATACTCCACATACAAAATTTCTTGGGATCACAAAAAATTCTATTTCATCTAGAGTATCGTAAGATTGCGCTTTACGCGCAATCGTAGCCCTGTTATGTTTTAATATTAATTTTTCGTTATTCCCTAATACAATACCGCTAACTATTCAAAACATCGTTGGGTACTAGTGATGTCAAAAAAGTAACTATTCGTTACACGAGTACTCGTTACTGACCGAGATCCGAAGTAACGAGTACCGACGCTGATTTAAACTCATTACTTAAGTAACTAAATGAGCTCGCGAAAAAGTAACTGAACTGTCAAAACGTTTCGTTACTCGAGTATTCGTTCCCCATACAAAAAAAAGTACCTACACCGAAAGTAACGTTTTGTTGCTTTTTTCGTTGGATCACAGGAGGGAAACCTACACTTATGCATAACGCCGTACCATCGTTCCAAAGCAAGAACGAGAAGGAATACTTTTACTTTACCTTTCAGCAAAGTCTACTGAGAGAACGATGTGTTTATACTCTAGATGAAATCTGAGAGTATTATAAGTTTGCCACAAAGTTTGTAACGCCAAGAAATAAGGCTCGGAGAAAAAAATGAATGATACAGAAGCTCATATAATCACTCAAAAATCTCAAAACCGGATGTCCGTCCGTCCGTCTGTCCGTCTGTCTGTCTGTCCGTCTGTCTGTCCGTCTGTCCGTCCGTGTCCTCTCTAGCTTGAGAACGCGTTGAGCTACAAAGTTCAAATTTTGTATACGTCGTTTTTAATAAAAAAGTAAGGTCAAGTTCGTGAAAGAGCCAAATCGCTCCACCCCTTCTACCCCCTCCCATACAAAATGACACAATTTCGCAATCTGACAATAAACGGATTTCCTTGAAAAGTACAAATGACATTGATCTGAAATTTGGAATGTAATACTTTTATGATGATTCCAATCTACTCTAAAAAATAATTTGTGTCTTCCCCCTCCTTCCACCACCTCCCATACAAACTTCACTTTTTCATGAAATGCTCTAAACCAATTTACTCAGTGCGTATAATAGTTATCAAACTGAAATTGTGTACAAAATATTTATTTAAAATAATTATTAAGACTGAAAAAAATGAGATGATTAGCTGTACCCCTTCTACCCCCTCCCATACAAAATGACACAATTTCGTAATTTCACAATAAACAGATTTGCTCAAAAAATATAAATGCTATTGATCTGAAATTTGGAATATATTACTTTTATGATGGTCTAAATCTATTGTACAAAAGTTATTTGAGTCCTCCCCTTCCTTTCACCACCTCCCATACAAACTGCACTTTTTCATGAAATGCTCTAAGCCAATTTACTCAGTGCGTATAAAATTTACCGAGCTGAAATTATGCACTAAATATTTATTTAGAATTATTAGTAAAACCGAAAAAAAATTAGGCGATTAGCTTTACCCCTTCTACCCCCTCCCATACAAAATGACACAATTTCACAACTTTATAAAAAGTCGATTTTCATGAAAAGTATGAATACTACTGATCTGCAATTTAAGACATGTCAAAAGCATGATATTTATAGTTATTTCTGAAAAGTCATTAAAAACTCACCCCTCCTTCTATCACCTCCCATACAAACTGCACTACTTCACTACATCCAATACACTAATTTTCTCAGTACCTATTAAATTTTTAAATCCTAAATTTTGCATAAAACATTTTGATAGCAACCTTACCGCCATGTGAAAAAATTAGTTCAATGTCGTCACCCCCTCTACCACTTCCCCTACAAAATTTCTTAAGATACAAAAATTTTCATCTAGAGTATCGCACGATTGGGCTTTATGCGGGGCAGGCTGTCATTGCTAGGGTTAGGGTTGACGGATCAGTGATACCAGATTATGGAATTTTTTAATGTTTGGAGAATTTTTTTTTTTATCATGTTTAGAAATTTTTGTTGAAGAAAATTTCAATTTAACACTGTCGTTTTATTCTTTATTTAGATGAAAAATTTATTGGACAAGATAAATTTGTGAAATTGAAAGAAGAAAAAAAAAAAGATTTACGAAAGTGTTTAAAGGGATTGTCTACTTAGAAGAGGGATAGTTAAAAAATCGGACTTGGCATCATTGTGATGATACACAAACTAGGTGAACAAAATCAAAAGCGATCCACAAGCGATTTCGTGTGGCATATATTTACTGCATGGGGTGCTGGAGGCAATTTCTCGTAGTTTAGTAAAGGTAAGGCACCTACATTCAGAGAGAAATTTAAAAAAGTTTCGATAGTTTTTTGGTATAGTTTTAACATCAATATCTGTGCCTCATTCATAATACAGTGTAATAAAATCAACTGCAACTCACGGTAATTACAATAATCGATAATTGCAAGAATTTTTGGATTTTTTTTAAATAAAAAAAGGATGTTTATTCTACCAGATGAAATTCCCTTGAAATTAACTAATGACGTTGCTACACGATGGAACTCAACATATTATATGTTTGAACGTATTATCAAAATTCAAGAACCACTTACTGCAACTATTGGTGTATTACATAACCCCATCGATCTGCTATTAGAGGACGCTGGCCCTGACGGCATTCCCCCCATCACCCTTAAAATGTGCTCCTCTTCTCTGGCTAAACCTCTTCGCAATCTTTTTTATTTATCTTACTCTTCTGGGTGCTTTCCACGATTGTGGAAAGTCGCGAATGTTCAGCCAATTCCCAAGAAAGGAAGCAAAGCGAACCCCGCTAACTACCGCCCGATAGCCATCACTTCAGTGCTCTCGAAAGTGATGGAAACTGCTGTCAATTGCAAAATAATTCACTATCTCGAGGATAAGCAGCTTATCCACGATCACCAATACGGTTTCCGTTCTGGAAGGTCGACGGGAGATCTCTTGGCCTACCTGACAGAACGTTGGAACTCTTGCTTGCACAAATACGGCGAAGGTCAAGTTCTTGCTCTTGACATTGCAAAAGCTTTTGACAGAGTTTGGCATGAATGTCTCCTTGTTAAGCTAAAGGCCATTGGCCTCGATGCTACCCTCATTCGATGGATTGAGAGTTTCCTATCTGATCGTACTATACGAGTCGTTTTAGATGGCGTTTCTTCTTCTTCTTTCCCAACTAATTCTGGTGTTCCTCAGGGCTCTGTCCTATCGCCTACTCTGTTCTTAGTATTCATTAACGACCTTTTGTCTTCTACCCTCAATCCAATCCATAGTTTTGCTGATGACAGTACCTTAAATAACACCTTTGAATTTAACTCTGCTGCGGATTCTCACAAGCAATCAATTGCTTCCAAACGCAGGGAGTTATTCAGTTCGCTGGACTCCGACCTCGGCTTAATCCTGGAATGGGGCAGGAAAAATAGAGTAGAGTTCAACGCTGCTAAAACACAGGCCTGTCATCTTTCTCTTAAACGTGATGTTCCAGCGTCGTCGTCTAATTTAGCTTTTAATGGCATACCAATTAGCCATTTAGAGGAATTTGTCGTTTTAGGCGTAAAGTTAAATAACCATCTGGATTGGAGCAAACATATCTATGATGTTGCACTTGATACCTCCAAACGCCTAGGTATTCTTCGCAAATGCAAAAAATATTTTACTCCTCACGACTTAGCTACCATCTACAAGGCTTACATTAGACCTCGTTTAGAGTACAATTCGCATTTGTGGGCTGGGGCTCCCAAAACACACCTTGCGCTGCTCGATCGAATCCAAAAACATGCGTTCCGACTAATCGGAGATGACAACATCACGATTTCTATTGATTCCCTCGAGCATCGTAGGAACGTTGCAGTACTCAGCATTTACTATCGCTATTTTCATGGTAAATGTAGCGCGGAACTTAGATCACTCATTCCTCCACTTTACACCTTTCCCCGTAATACTCGTCAAGCTAATCGCGCGCACGAGTATACTGTTAACCCTATTCCTACTCGTACAGTGAAATATAGGCAGTCATTCATCCCCCGAACGTCCAGACTTTGGAACGCATTGCCTGCTAGTATGTTTCCAAGCAAGTATAACCTTCAGCATTTCAAAAGTAATGTCCATCGCCACTTCCGTCTCTCTCCCCCAAAATTCCTATAATACTACCAAGTTTCATCCTCTTCCTATACCGTCATAACTGTGCAATAGCATTAAAGGGTGACCCCCTAAGTTATATTCGGTGCCTTAAAAAAAAAAAAAAAACTATATTAAAAGAGGTATGTTTAATTTTGAAACCGTTTGAACAAATTACAAATGAAATGAGTTCAGAAAAATCAGTAATTCTGTCCAAAATAGTTTTAATTGTTCGCGGATTAGTTACACTGCTTACAAAGACTCGTAATACAACTTCGACACGTATAGCAAAGAATATGGTTAACAAAATTTTAGAATCAATTTATCAAAAATTGCCTAACCTGGAACTAAATGCTAATTTAGCCAAAGCCGCTTTCCTTGACCCGAGGTTTAAAAATAGGGCTTTTACTACAGAAAATACGTTAAAAATTGTAAAAGAGCAAATCCAGGATGAATTAATATCTGTAATAAATACAAAACGGCAGGAAAATTTACCACAAACTGAGGTTTCGTTAAGTGCTGATAACATCAAAGCATCGAAGTCATACGGCGCTAATAGCTATGACTACACAGATTTAGTTTGGCAGGAATTTGATAGATCAGCTGGAACTATATCAACAGTTAGTCCAACTGCCGCTGCAATAATTGAACTCAGAACATTTATTGAAAATGCAACTCTAGAAAGAAAGCGAAATCCACTTGAATGGTGGAAAAGCAGGGAATTAATTTACCCTACATTGAGTGTTTTGGCAAAAACATATTGGAGTATTATTGCTACTTCAACACCATCTGAGAGACTCTTTTCTAAAGCTGGACAATTATTAACGGAAAGACGTAATCGGTTGAAAGGAGAACACGTCAAGAAAATTTTATTTCTTCATTGTAATCAGCAACTAATTTAGTTTTATATTTACTTGGTTTGACATAAAATCTTAGTTTCTTTAGGATCATATAATAGCAATTAAAACCCACTCCACGAAATGTACATAAAAATACGTAAATATAAATTAAAACCTTTTTTGTGAAGTAACATAAGCAACATCAAAAATGGAATGAAAATTAAATTTCATATCTTCAGTAAGTTTACTGCAATGCGTTAAAACAAGCAGTACATTCGAAATGTTTTTTTCTAATTAAATATATCAGTTAACATATTTTAAAATGTTTTTACATCTAAAATTGGAATTAAATATTATAATGTAATAAAAAAAATCATTTCTTATTTAAATTCATATTTTTAGCATTGCGGAACAAATTTTGGTTCCTCTCTAGTTTTTACTTCTGTTTGAATTTCTGATTTTCAAAACTGGCTTACCCATCCCTGCAACATGTTATGGCGGTCATTTAAAATAAACGAGTACCTAGTAACGAATAAAATGTAACGATTACTTTCCTCAAAGTAACGAATAGTTACTGGTACCGAAAAGTAACGAAACTTGACATCACTATTGGGTACCAGATGATGTGCTGCACCGTCTGGACTATCGTTCTTCAAATGCTATGCTCAGGTTCTTCACTGCACTGTCTGTTGTTATTATTTTTTTTCTTCATTATGTATTTCGTTGTGGTTATACGATTTTTTTCTTTCTTTATTATTCTTGCTTTATTTAAATTAGATTAAACATAAACAATCGTTCTATATGCCCTTGAACTCACTTCACTGATTTTAATTGTTTCACAAAAAGGATTGCAGTCAAAAAAAAACTTAATTAACTCCAAGAAAAACTTTTCACTTCCTGCAACTTTGAGTCAAAACCAAACGTATCCATCGAAAACAAAAAAAAAAAAAAACCTATTTTCATGTTCGCGTCGGCTTTTATCTCCTCCACTCAACCGTTTTTTTTATGTCATTTTGAAAAACTTCTTCGTGCCGAAATGAAGTCGGTCAGCATTCAAATTATTTCTAGTTTTTGGGTTGAAGCGCGAGATATCGTTAATGTGTGTGTGTGTTTTTTTTTTAAATAATATAAATATTAGAACATAAAATTTTATACAGAAAAAATAAAAAATGGCAATAATTCAGGTACGGATGGAACGAAAATAAATAAACTGCCAACAAGTCGGACGAAACTTTAAATTTCAAATTGATACCTTTTAATAGTTAGGTGATAATTGATTTTTATGAAAATGGTCGAAATCATACTTTTGTATGGGAGGGGATAGAATGCCAAGCGGGATCTCAAAACTTGACGCAATTTTATTTCAACTATTTTAAAAAGTTTTTGTGCAAAATTTCAATTTAATACCTTTTAACAGTTAGGTGATAATTGATTTCTTAAAATTGGTCGAAAAAATAATTTTGTGTAGGAGGGGGTAGAAATTTTGAAGGTTTTCGACCAGTTAATATTTTGTTTATTTATGGATTTTTTTCAAATGCATTTCGCAAATTTTCAAGTTTCTACCTTAAAATTTCACTCAAAAATTTTCAGTTTATGTGTTTTTTTTCACCAGAGCCCTAAAAAAATCACTCAAAATTTTCGACATTTTTGCTTATCACCTCCATCCCCTTACACCTTCTTCTTCTTCAATGGCGCTACAGCCCAAATCGGGCCTTGGCCTCCTGACCTTCAGGTTCCTTAACATTTTCATTATTTATTGCGGAAGAGTTGTTAGCTCTTCGCACAACCCTCTATCTACGAATTTTTCATTTTCGTAAATTGAGGTAACCAAGGTATATTCAAGCAGGTAGTGTGTGCTGGAATTATGCGTTGACCGGGATTTGAACTCACGACCTTCGCATTGTAAACCAAACACGCTACCTACTAGACTACACCCTTACACCTTCCAACTTAAAATTTTTACCAAAATTAACCACTATGCAGTTCTACAATCTGACAAATTTTTGATTTGATATCTGTACTCTTTTTTGAGATATAAGGATTTATAATTTTGAAAAGTGCGCCATTTTTGAAATGCTCCCCATTTCCCCCAACTACTGCAATTTCAACATGTTATATTTTTTTTGTATTTTCCTAGTATAGTTTGATATACGTTTCAAGTTTCAATTACATAGCTTAAGAGATAATTGAGATATTAATTTTTAAGTGTTTTTCTTTGCACCCTTCCTGACCCTCCCCCTTACAATAATTCGCCACTCTCTAAGCTGATTCCGATGGAACTATATGCCACCTTAATGGTCTCAAAATGTGATTTTTTTATAATCATTTGAAAAAACAATTCGGCCGACAATTTGTTCTTAGCCCCCCCCCCCTTTTCGGACGCCAATGGATAAAAAAATTAAATTATTTTTAAAGTTTGCCCCACAACTCTCTCTATATCTCTACTGATTTTTAACTTTCTATCTGCATTCGTGGTGGAGATATTAGCAAGTGTAGTTTTCGACTTTTTCCCTCCACCCGCCTCCCCCTTCCACATAACACCCCGCAAAATTTAGAAAATAGAGCTCACTTACCCAATCAACAATCTACCCAAAACTGAACATTCTATCTTTAACTGTCTCGGAGATATGAGTCCATATGTACGGCGTACAGCGAGACGGATTTTTTTTCTGCATTTTTAGGCTAATTTAGTCATGAAACGCGAAAAAAATATTTCAGGGTAGCAAATTTTTTTTTCTCCTGTCTCGATCACAATACTTTATTATTAGAATAATAAAGTAAAATTCATGAAGCGAAAGAAGTAAAAAAAAAAAACTAAAAAATTAAGCATTGAAAAAAAAAATGATGAGAAAAAAAATTTCTAAGCGCATTTCGTATCAAAGCCTAAGCGGATCTGGACACGGACGGCCACGAAGGACAAATCTTAAGAAATTACGCTGTCCAGATTCAATTTTAGCTACGTGAACAGAATAAAATGGACACCAGACAGGGTTCGATGGGATCATTGAACTCTTGGATCTTCTCTTGACAAATCTAAGTATAGCACTAGCTTTACTGGTAATATGATCAACGTGGTCGTCGAAGGAGAAAGTGCTATTAAATAGTACCCCAAAATCCCTTACTTTATCAGAACGAAGTAAAGCGGTTTCATCTACAACATAGTAAAATAGAATTGGTATTCTTATTCTAAAATACAAGACAGTAGTGCACTTACTAATATTAAGAGGTAAGTTATTTAGTATACATCAGTTATAAAAACACGTAAGGTCATTCCGCAAAGATAAGCAATCATAGTGATTAAATATAATTTTATACATATATCTTTGCATCATCAGCATAGATAAGAATGTTCAAGTCAACGATAATTGCACTCACGTCAATAATAAATAACAAAAATAGCAGTGGTCCAAGATGACTACCTTCGAGAACACTGGAAGTGTTGTAAATCGCAGAAGATAAGACACCACGGAATAGCACTTTTTGAACAGGATCAGTGAGATATGACTTAATACGCGAAACAAAATTCACAGGAAAACCAAGCAAGTTATGAATAAGGTGATCAATTTTATCGAACGCCTGACTAAAGTTTGCGTATTGTCCGACCTTCCGTCTATCGATGCGCTTTCTATCTCGAGAACTTTGTGTTATAAAATCACAAAAATCTTTATCTATTTCTGCATTCACAGATAATAAAAGCCCATGAGTTTATACCTACAATACAGTTCTATTTTTTTAATTTTTTTTAATGAGTACAGGATATATTGGCAAAATGAGTTGTTTTTTTAGCCAGTACTGTATCGTACAAACCCATACAAATGGACAATATTTAAGGGATGTTTATATAGCATGATGCCAGATTTTTCCTTCAATGCATTTGTATCCCAAAACTTTTACAATTGCGCAAAATCCAAAGCTTTTTTGACGATTTCATTCATCTATTCTCGAAAATTCAATATATTGCATGTATGGTAGACTATTTTATAAGAGAAATGATCCCTATGTCGCACACCATAATAAAAAACCTAGGCTACAGCTAGAAATAAGTAAAGTAAGGTATAAAGTGGTTTGAAGATTCTGCTAGCTTCGGCAAATTGCAATTCAGCTTACCTAGAGAATTATAGTTAGAGTGGTGGACTTTAATAGAATCTCGATACGCGGGTTTTGTCACATCTATACATCAAGAGATATTAGCATTTCATAGAAAGCCCCTTCTTTTTTGGCTTCGAAGGAACATGTGTAGATACTATTGCTGGTGTATTACATAATGAGAATGGGTCTTCGTGGCTTTGTGCGGCATAAGCCGCTTTTATGGACTAAAAAATCGCTCATTAAGTTAGCCCGTTCTATCTCATAAGTATATAAATGGCGTCAGTATCATCAGCAACATGTTTAGTTTGGCCGTGACTTTTCTGGCGCTCCATACGTGACCAAATATGTATATACATGTATGGTATGTATTTCCGCGGAAACCGAAAAGTATAAGAAATAAACATTTGAAGCAAAGAAATAGAGTATAACGGAAAGAACTTGTAAGAAAATAATTTTATATCATATTTTTTTCTTGTATTTATTTTATATACAATGTACGCACACGTACGCTTGTAGTATAATAATCCATAGAGGGCTGCCGGTAGATGCTGGTGACTGGCCGTCGACTCTGCAATTATATAAAATTGACAACCTATAAGTACTTTTACATGCATCTCTCCAGTGGATGACCACGACCACCACAAAATACATGATATATAAATAACACTAATTCGGCACCGATGTTGCGAACTGGATCAACACTTTCCCGCGGACATAGGAGGATTCGCCATCACTATTCCGTATGGGACAAATACATGCCAACATGGGAGGATCACCATCCCACACGTGGATACCCATGTAAACGAGAGAGGGAGGATATCCTACCAGTCCCTCATGCCACCTAAGAAGAATCGCCATTCATAGGGGTTCAGCTCCCGCCCTAGATCGCAACATCACTCAAACCACCGAAAAACATCTAGATCTATGCCTAAATACAAATCACATGCACCCAAACCGAAACCTGACACACGAAAAGCACTTAGTAAGAAAACTTACTTCATAGGCACAAAAATAAACAACACGACACTTTGAAAGTCAATCATCTACTGATCTACTGAACATCATGAACCAGAGTACATTTAGAACATGTCGTCGATGCCTGACGCGTCTTACTACGCAATAAAATTGTGTCAACAAACCTCTTGTTACAAACTATTACATATCCTCCTGAAAAAAGTGTTTGAGTGGGTCTTAAATTGCCAAAAACTTAAATTCGTCAAACTACCGTAGTTTTAATACGACATACAGCTTGAACAATATCTTCCATTGGTGATTTATTTTGCCGGCTGAAGGATGATTCTAACTCCTGACACACGATGAACGTGTCGTGTCCTGGATAATCGCTAATAAAACCCATCAAACACGAAACTATAATTATAACTAAAAGAAAGTATTTTGATGACAGTTTGGAATTTTGATAGAGAACTTAGGAATAATGGGACGCACCTCGATAATTATTGTAACCTCGTTTAATATGCCAAGGGCAATATTAAAATTATTCGCTGTTAAGCAAATTTATAGAATTCGAAACACCTGTAAATAGTTTTAGATTGTTTTCAACAGGGAATAAACTAGTTCAGTTGAAATAAACTACATTATTTGTATGTTGAACAAATTAAATCATTTAGATAATTACATACTATTATTATTTCAGATTTTCTATCTCTCAGATATCCCGAATAGTCGAGCAAACAGTGGCGTTACATATTGCTTCCATACGTACACAGCACTATCTATATATCTATATACCTCGGATTCATCATTAATTTTATGGTTGTTTATGTCTAGATCAGGCTAACCCAAACTATTTTTATCCCGGAACCCTCAAAAGCTTTTCCAAATATCATGAAACCCTTTATTTTCTAAGCAATAGCAATGGAGGTTGTTGTAAAATGAGGTTTTACCAATTGATGTAACTAATAATAATAATAATAATTATTATTATTATTTATTTCATCAAAAAAAGTTGACTACTACATTTATCCACAGTTGAAAACAATTAAAAAAGAATAAAAATAATAAAACAATAATAAAACATAATAAAACAGAATTAAGTACATGAAAATTTAAACTTTTTGCAAAATCAAACATTATTAACCTCAAGAAAGCTGACTTTTTACTTGTGGGACACTCATGTGAAAATCCAATTGCGAGAAGAAGTTATTGAAATCTCTTAACATGAATGAAATTGGTTCATAAAACCCATAGTTCGTGCGATGCTGCGGAATTTTACAAAGCTCATAATTTCGCAAAGGACGACATGGAACGTTGAATTTAATCATAGACAGCAATTTGTCAGAGTCAATTATACATGAAATTACTTTAAAACCAAAAACAACTCTGGCATGTATCCGTCTTTTCTCAAGGGAATCCATAGACAGCAGATTTAAGCGATCAACATATGGCGGTAACCTAAGTGGATCGGACCAGGGAAGGCTCTGAAGGACAAACCTTAAGAACCGACGCTGAACTGCTTCGATCCTATCTATGTGAACGGAATAAAATGGTGACCAGATAGGACTAGCATATTCTAGGATAGATCGGACAAATGCACAATACAACATTTTCGTTGTAAAGAAATCATTAAATTCTTTCGATTGTCTCCTAACAAACCCAAGGATAGCGTTCGCTTTACCAGCAATGTGATTCACGTGATCATCAAAGGTAAAATTACAGTTGAATAGTACGCCCAAATCTCGTACTTTGTCAGAACGAAGTAAAGAGCATCCATCTACAACATAGTCAAAATTCATTGATATTCTCTTCTTAGAATACGAAACAGCAGTGCACTTATTAATGTTGAGATGTAAATTGTTAAGTAAGCACCAGTCATGAAAACGCGAGATGTCATTTTGCAATAATAGACAATCATTGCTGCTGGAGACAATCTTAAAGATTTTCGCATCATCGGCATAGAGAAGAATGTTCGAGTTAGAGATAAACGAACTCACGTCATTAATAAAGAGAAGGAATAGAAGTGGTCCTAGATGGCTACCTTGGGGAACGCCTGAAGTATTAAATATTTCAGAAGATAAGGCTCCAAGAAAGTGTACTTTCTGAATACGATCACTAAGATACGACTTTATCCAAAGGACAAAAATATCAGGAAAACCAAGCAGGCCGAGCTTATGCACAAGAATATTATGGTCAATTTTGTCAAAGGCCTTACTAAAGTCAGTGTATATACAATCGACCTACTTCCCGTTTTCGATAGCAGAAAGACAGAAGTTCGAAAATTACATAAGATTAGTTACAGTGGATCTGCCCTTGACAAAGCCATGCTGGAATGATCCAATAATCGACTTGGAATGGAAATACATTACATCACACACAATAGATTCAAATAGCTTAGCAACACATGGAAGATTCGCTATAGGCCTATAATTACTTACATTGTCTCTTTTACCAGACTTAAGCAAGGGCATTATAGTTGAGTATTTCCATGACATAGGAAAAACTCCACTACGAAGTGATGAATTAAAAAGATACCCAAGGATAGGTAAAAGGGGTAAACTACACTTTTTAATCACAGAAGAGGGAACACCATCTGGTCCACTAGATAAATTAGAAGCAAGTTTATCAATGTATTTCAAAATAGTGGAGTCGTCAATGAAAAGATCTTTAGGAACCAAGGACGAAGAAGGAAACTGTGACATATATTGAAAGTTGCCAACGGATGTTAGCGGTGTACTGCAATCGAAGGCGGTCCGGAAATGGTTGGAAAATAAGTTGCTAATTGTAGTAGGATCAGCACTGACTACATCATTAAAAACCATACTGGAAGGATAACCATCAGAGTTTTTCTTAGAGTTGACAAAATTCCAGAATTGTTTCGGTTTATCTTTAAAAGAGTTTTTAACAGTAAAAAGGTATTGGTTATATGCAGCTCGAGACTGACTTATAAAACAATTACATAAATTTATGTAAACTATGTAGTCCGTATCACTCTATCTTTGGAGAATAGTGACTCCGCAGACCTGAGCTAATCATCCCCTGTGGGATGGGTGCAGCAGAATTCATCCACAACCAGTTCCGCTTGCCCTAAAAATGGCAAATAGATACTCACTGGATCATGGGCTAATCACCCAAGATCTTAAAAACTAACTAATACGAGAAACGTAAACAGCGCCTCAGATACGGACAGATTCTACGGTAATGACTTTTGGCATTCGAAAACGAAATATGATTGGCTTCTGGAAGGTTCGAACATTGAATGACAGGAAACGGCTGGGCTCACTTGCACCGCCAATCAGTCATCGACCGTGAAATGGAGCACTATAACATCCAAATCTTGGGCTTCAACGAACCCCGAGCGGAAACACCATTCTGTATGTTGGTTCTGAGAGTGAAGCCGAAAATCGCGTAGCGGTCGTCCTTACACCGAGAGCGAGAAACAGTCTCATCAGCTGGGAACCAATCTCGGATAGGATTATCGTCCTCAGGACCAGTGTCAGAGACGTCACAATTCTAAAGTACTACACACCAACTAATCCGGCAACACCTGCTGACAAAGAGGAGTTTTAGAACCAGCTGAGGGCTACCTTCGAGCGTATTCCAAAAGGAGATATTATTATTATATCAGGAGAGGTTGGCTCTGACAATACTGGACACGTCATGGGGAAGAGTGGTAACCCTTGGGTCGACGCGTCACGACCTTGGGTTAAGAGACCCGAAAACGGTAAATTATTTGTGAAGTTTTCTATTACTCGGCAAATGGACATCGGAGGGACCCTTTTCTACACAAAAGTCACCATAAAACATCTTGGGTTTCCCCTGATGATGTTACTCAGAACGAGATTGACCATTTGGCTATATGCAAACCGCCGATAGAGGAGATGTCTCCTTGATGTGCGAACAAAGCGTGGAGCTGACGTGGGGAGCGATCATCCTCTTGATGGTTGCCTACTTGAGATTGTGCTCAGCAGCTATCCGATGGCCACAAACTCTTCAAATGAAGCGCAAGCTTAATATGGATAGACTTAGAGACCCCAACAAAAAGCGCGAGTACACAAACATTCTACGCGAAAAATCATCCACATTGGGCGGATACGAAATGCGCACACTGGACGCCAATTGGGAGGCAACCAGAAACATGTTTCTAACTAGTGCTGAAAAATCTGTAGAATATGTGCAAAGCGGTGAGAAACCCAGGATGTCGCAAGACACAAGGGACAAGGTTGGCGATCGGAAAAAAGCCAAATTGGCAATTATCTCTCAACCCGATGTCAATCAACGAACACCCGACTTGAGACAGAACTACCGCGATGCTCATATACAGCTTAAAAAACCTGTTAGACGCGAAACTCGTCTAAATAAAGCTCGTCAGGCCTTCGGTATCCTTTCCCCTTTCTGGAGGTTAAGAGAGATTTCCCTTCGCACGAGCTGCGAGTATTTGACGTATGCGTGAAATCCGTGTTGTTATATGGTTATACTACGTAGAAAATGACCGTTCGACTTACCAAGGAATTGAAAGCTTTCGTGAACCAATGCCTCCAGTGCATTTTAGGGATATTCTGGCCAGAACTGAGCTCCAACGATGAATTTTGGAGTACAACTGGAGAGTCTAAAATATGCATTGAGATTATATCAGCTTCTGCACTCGTTACGGTCGTTCTCACTACTCTTCCCCTACCTTCCTAGTCCCATTCCTTCCCTCCATGACTGTGTTTGTGCATTGCACATAAAGGCCGAAATTGCCTATAACACCGGTTACTGTAAAAAAAAGGCGGAAGTGGCAGTGCATCGATCGCACTTTGAGGAAACCAGAGTGAAACATCGCCAAATAGGCTCTAGTTTATTATTCTCAAGGAAGACGTCGGGTTAGTCGACCACGTAGCACATGGAAGTGAGCAATTGAGCAGGAAGCCAAAGTAATAAACAAGTCCTGGCAAAAGCTTAAGGCCGATGCTCAGGATCGCGCCTTGTGGAAGATAGTTGTTTCTGTCCTATGTCCCTATAGGGAATCTTATAAGGAATTTGATTAATTGATTTTAAACTTTATTCAATAAAATAGATCTTAAAAAACCAATTCATCCTAAAAATAAATAATAGTGGTAATGATATTAAAAATCAAAAATATGATGACCTCGTCATTATCATTAGAGGCAAATATGATTCAATAATATCGGAAAATATACAATCAGCCTTAGAGGTGATAATGGACTGGTGTCAGTCTAAGAGCTTGAACAGTATCCCAAGTAAGACTGAGATAGTACCGTTGACAAATAGAAGGAAAACCCACATCATACCTGCTTTAATAAATGGAACATCAATACCCTTTTCAGATGAGGTAAAATATCTAGGTGTTATACTGGATAGTAAACTCAACTGGAACAAACATATAGAATGGACTCATGCCAAAGCTCTAAAGGGATTTTGGGTCTGTAAAAACTTAGTTGGCAGGAAATGGGGATTTAAGCCCAAAATGATTTACTGGTGTTACATAACAATCATTCTCCGAATAGACACATACGGATCAACGATATGGTGGACTTTTACAACGAAAAGCACAGCTTACGCTACAAAAACTCCAAAGGCTAGCTTGCCTTGGTATCACAGGAGCAATGGAAATCTGTCCTACAGCAGCAATGTAAATGTTTTTTAACATCCCTCCGGTACATCTCCAAATAAAATAGGAGGCTATCGCAGGGGTGTTACGCATACAAGAGAAAAACTATTATAAATCAGGGGATTTTAGAAGCGACCTCAAAATCCTAATAGACCCAAAAATAGAGGTTTTAACTTCCATACTATCGGACGCTATGCCGACAAACTGAAACTCCCTTCAAAGTTATAATCAGATAACGCAAGGACTGGCAACCCATGCTACCTGAAATAGTAGAGGAATCAAACATTCGGTACACAGATGGCTCGCGCACAGGGCACAGGAGCCGGAGTCAAAGGTCCTAACTTCTTGGTTTCAAAACCACTCGGCAAAGAAGCCACAATCTTCCAGGCCGAACTAATTGGGACTGACTTCATAACCTAATTGGAATAAACAAGTCCTGGCAACAGCTTAAAGCCGATGCTCAGGATCGCGCCTTGTGGAAGAGAGTTGTCTTAACAGGAATATGAAAATTTGATTGATTCAAAACCTAATTATTCTGGGGAAAAGGAATGATGTAACCTTAATGTGGGTGCCGGGACATGTGGGAATTGAGGGAAACGAAGAGGCTGATTGCATAGCAAAAAACTGCGCAGAAACAATTTTTATTGGTCCAGAACCATTCTGCGGAAAACCAAAAGAGTACTCCAACCCCATACTTAGAAAATGGGTAGAACGAGAACATAAAATCTACTGGTATAGGCTTGTCAATCTCAAAAAAACTGATCCTACCACAAAAAAACAAAGTGGAGGATATCCTAAAATTCAGCAATTACTATATTAGAATACTAGCAAACGCCCGCGACTTCGTCCGCGTAAAAATAAGCAATTTTATAGAGTGTAGTGGGATATATGTATAATCTGCTTACTTTAATGGGTCCTTGAAGAAAATGGTTTGTATATTGTTGGAATCAGATCCATAAATTATTCAGAATGAAAGCATGATACTCCCATTTTTATGGGACAGGCTCGTGATCAAATCAAACCCGTGATTTGAGATCATATAAGTATGGAAGAGCGTTAAGGACATGTGAATAGTTGTAGCTTGTGTTAATGAAAGAAAAGACCAAATAAAATAACGTTAAGCTTAAAAGCATAACAGGACTACGATTGTGCGTAAAGCCCAATCATACGGTACGAAATTTTATATGGGGAGTGGTAGCAGGGGTGACAGCACTGAACTAATTTGTTTCACATCATGCTAGAGTAGCTATAAAAATGTTTTGTACCAAATTTAAGCTTCAAAAATTGAGTAGGTACTGAGAAACTTAGTGCATTGAATTTAATGAAATTGTGCAATTTGTATGGGAGGTGGTAGAAGGAGTGGGGGGTTTTTGGTGATTTTTCGAGAAACAACTATAACTATCATGCAATTGATATACTTTAAATTTCAGATCTGTATCATTCATACTTTTCAAGAAAATCGAATTATTGTATAGTCGTGGAATGTGTCTCATTGTATGGGAGGGGGAAGAAGGAGTGAACCTACTCGGTTAAGTTTTTTCACGACATTAATAATAATGCTAATTAAGGATTAAGTTCAAATTTTTACCTCGATGAAATTTAAATGTACTGAGAAAATTCGTTTAGAGTATTTCATGAAAAAGTGCGGTTTATATGGGAGGTGGTGGAAGGAGAAGGGGGTTTCTGTTGATTTTTTGAAAAACAACTATAATCAGCATGCAATTGATATATTTGAAATTTCAGATCAGTAACATTCAGACTTTTCAAGAAAATCAAATTCTTGTGAACTCTTGGAACTGTGTCACATTGTATGGGAGGGGGTAGAAGGAGTGAAGCTAATCGGTTAATTTTTTCCCGATATTAATAATAATGTTAATTAAGGATTTAATACAACATTTTAGCTCGATGGAAGTTACACGTACTGAGAAATTTGGTGTAAAGTAATTCATGAAAAAGTGTAGTTTGTATGGGAGGTGGTGAAAGGAGTGAGGAAACTCAAACAATTTGTACACCAAAAGACTGCATTTATAATAGAAGTAATATATTCCAAATTTCAAATTAATAGCTTTTATGGTTTCCAAGAAAATTTGATTAATATATATTTTGAAAATGAGTCACTTTGTATGGGAGGGGGTAGAAGGCTTGAGGGGAGTGAAATGAAACCAAGTGCAGATTTCATTCCGATGGACACCTAACAAACTGTGCAAGTTTCATTACAATCGGTTCAGCCGTTTGTGCGTGAAAAGCGGTCGTACAGACAGACAGACAGACAGACAGACAGACAGACAGACAGACAGACAGACAAAAATTTCAAAAATGTGTTTTTATGCTTAGTTAGTGCTAAAATAACTCAAAAAACTAACTTATAGCCATTTATAAGCAAATAACAGACAGACACTACAATTATATTTATATGTATAGATTAGTACCCACCACAAAAGTATGGGCTTAGCTGGAACCGACATTTGTCCCCTCAGTCTCGAGGACTCAGAAACGACAGAGCATGTCCTATGTCACTGTGAAACAGTAGCTAGGAAAAAACACAATCTTCTTGGGAAAGGTCTCCTTTCTACCGAGGAACTAGCCAACATGTCTCCCTTGAAGATACTCAAATTAGCTAAAGCTATTATGTTATGGAAGGGTAAAGGGGCTACAAACGCCGAGAAGGTCGCAGTGCTGTCACGTGTTCCCCAAATAATAATAATAATAATAAAGAAATCAAAAATATAAACGCAAATTAAATAGAAATAAAAACTGAAATGAGAAGGATGTTTCTGATTCTTTGACTCCATGATCCTCTTAAAATTTGTCGATATGCTCGATAATTGAACTCGAATGTCTGGTGCGGCGTCAAGTCTATTTCGATATTTTGTTTTTGTCGCCTAATATTTCCAAGTATAAGTGGTATCAAACGGTAATATAATTCAAATATCCTGTTTCGCAAAACTAGGATATTCATCGTATACATCTGACCAGAATACTGGTAACAGAACTGCTCTAAACTTGTCTTTTAATTGATTATCCAAACTCATTTCAATTCAACTTTCATAATCCAAGGCCAGAAATCCTTTTGATATTTCTTTTATTTTGAAAGAATTTTGAACACAGCAATTATCATAGTTCTTTATGTTCGGAGAGTAATCAGCGATTCCAATAAACTGGAGAGATGAGTTTTTATATTATCACGGGTTTCCATATCCAAATCCACTTCAGATCCTGCATCACTGCAATATCACATAGCCTCAGGAAACACTCACAGTTATTTCGCTCCCCAGCTGAAGCCCAATATTTTATTTTTCTTAAAAAGCCTCTGAAGCTATTACGCGAAACCCTTCATTTTTTTGGTGGAGCTCACTTTGCGATCACTGGTCTAGACAATACTTGTAGTTATTATTTCCAGTTTTCATCTTTGAAAATTATTTCGAGCCCACCTAGAAAATTGTTCGTTTTATTTTATTGAAAAGCTAGGAATTCGGTATGATATTTCAAAATTTATTTATTTTTTTTGTAAGTAGGTAGGACTGTCCTTAATTATTATCCCAAAAATTAGCGCGGTCTGTTAATCAGTGTGTTTTGCAGCAGCTGGTTGAATGGGTACACCTCAGCAATCCACGGCGATTTTTACAATGGATAAAAAAAATGGAACAAAAAGTTTGTCTCAAATTTTGTGTTCCCAACCAAATTTCGTGTGCGGAATCGTTGCGAATGTTGGAAAAGGCTAACAGTGATTCAGTAATATAAAAAACACGATCATTCGAGTAGTTCAATGCATTTAAGGACAGACCAGAGATCCTTGAAGATATGTCTCGTTCTGGACGACCTCCGACCTCTTCAACTGACGACAACATTCAAAAAGTGGAGGAAATGTTGCTTGAAACTCGTCATACCAGTGTTAGGGAGATAGCAGGAGACCTCGACATCTCTCGCGAGTCCGTACGTTCGATTTTGGTGGATAATTTGACCATGAAACGCGTCCTTTCTCAACTCTTTCCAATAAACCCAAATTTTCTTTAAAAAAAGTACCGTGAACAGGTCACTTTGGACATGCTTGATCATGCGAATTCTGATCCCACACATTCATGGAGCGCATCATAACTGCTGATGAGGCATGGGTCTACGAGTTCGACATTCAAACCAGTCCACAATCATCGGAATGGAGGAAAAAAATGAGCCGAAAACGAAAAAACCACCCAAAACCGCTCAAAAATCAACACGATGCTCACTGTTTTTTTTTTCGATACTCGAGGTTTGATCCATCATGAGTTCATTCCGCAGGGACAGACGGTCAATAAAGAGTACTATTTGACCGTGCTGAAGCGTTTGCGTGAGCAAATCCTTAAAAAACGGCCGGAATTATGGAAGGAGAATTCATGGAGTTGTACTCCAAAGTTCGTCGTTGGAAAACTTCTGGCCAGAATATTCCTAAAATGCGTCAGAGGCATTGGTTCACGAAAGTCTGTAGGTTCTTGGTAAGTCGAACGGTCACTTTCCACGTAGTACAACCATATAACAGCACGGATTTGACGTATGCGTCAAAAACTCGCAGCTCCGTCCGAAGGGAGATCTCTCTTAACCTCCAGAAAGGAGAAAGGATATAGAAGGCCTCACGAGCTTTATTTAGCCGAGCCTCAACATCCTTTTCGGCTCCGCCGTCCATGCTGACAATGTTTCCAAGATAGCAAAAATCTTGCACCTCTTCCACATCCTGTCCGTTAAGAACAATCGGTGTGCTTGCGTTCGAACCCATGTGCATGTACTTGGTTTTACGCACATTTATTTTCAATCCCGCCTCTTTGCATTTAGAATGCAACGAGCGAACATTTGACTCTAAGTCCGAACGGGTATGTGCAAGCAAACACACGTCATCAGCATAATCAAGGTGACTTAAGATGTTACATAGTCTCCATTGAAGACCTTTACCTTCCCCACCTTGCAGTGCAGCTTTCAAGATGTCATTTATTACCACCAGAAACAGGGCAGGTGATAATATGCAGCCTTGTCTGACACCCATTCGCACAGGGAAGCTCTCGGACAGCTCTCCTCTATGCAAGACGCGACACCTTGCATCTTCGTGGGATTCTTTAATCATAGCTATGACCTTATCTGGAATACCTCTCCTACGCAAAGCACTCCATATGTAATCTCGCTTAACGCTGTCGAAAGCCTTCTTGAAGTCCACAAACAAGAGATGTAGTGGCAAACCCATTTCGGCTGACTGCTCTAATATTATCCGTAGGGTATTTGTGTGGTCGGTACAAGACGACCCTTTACGGAATCCAGCCTGATAAATTTCGAGAGTGCTCTCGACGACATCACTAATCCTATTGAGAATTACCTTAGCCATAATTTTTGATACGGCAGTAAGTAGACATATACCACGCCAATTGCCACAATCCCGAAGGTCGCCCTTCTTCGGAATTTTCACAATGACGCCCTCCTTCCACTCAGTCGGATATCTTCCTTCATTCCACACCTTAGTGAAGAGTCGGAGGAGTATATCGGCTGTTATTTCCGGGTCCGCTTTGAGGAGTTCGGTTGGTAGTCCGTCTATACCTGGAGCTTTCCTTCCCGCTATTAACCGAATGGCGGAAACTATATCTTCCTTATCTGGGAGATCGACCCTAATAGAGGAGTGTTGCGGTTGGATGTTTGGAAGTTGTCATGTTTCCGGAAGATCTTCCTCTGACAAGATGTTTAAAATATCAGAGAAGTATTCCTTCCATCGTCGCAACTGGTGTTCACTCATATTAAGGAGAGTTCCGTTGACATCTCTCACCAGGTGGTTGGCGGTGAAATTCTTGTTCGTCAACTGTTTCATGATTTTGAATAGTGAACCCATATCCCCAAGGTAAGCCGCAGATTCTGCCTTGTTTGCCAGATCTTCAATGGCCTCTCTGTTGTCGCGTCTAACAGCCTTTTTAAGCTGTATATGAGCATCGCGGTAGTTCTGCCTCAAGTCGGGCGTTCGTTGGTTGACATCGGGTTGAGAGATGATTGCCAATTTGGCTTTTTTCCAATTGGCAACCTTGTCCCATGTGTCTTGCGACATCCAGGGTCTCTCACCGCTTGGCACATATCCCAAGGATTCTTCAGCACTAGTTAGAAAAGTGTTTCTGGTTGCTTCCCAATTGGCGTCCAGTGTGCGCATTTCATATTCACCCAATGTGGATGACTTTTCGCGTAGAATAGTGGTGTATTCGCGTTTTTGTTGGGATCTCTGAGTTTATCCACATTAAGCTTGCGCTTCATTTGAAGAATTTGTGGTCGTCGGATAGCTGCTGTACACAATCTCAAGCAAGCAACCATCAAGTGGTGATCGCTCTCCACGTTAGCTCCTCGTTTCGCTCGCACATGGAGTAGACATCGGCGACTTATAGCCAAATGGTCGATCTGGTTCTGAGTAACACCATCAGGGGAAACCCAAGATATTTTATGATGACTCTTGTGTGGAAAAAGAGTCCCTCCGATGACCATTTGCCGAATACTGCAAAACTCCACAAATAATTCGCCGTTTTCGGGTCTCTTAATCCAAGGTCATAACGCGTCGACCCAAGGGTCACCATGTCTCCCCATGACGTGTTCTAGTCCAGTGTTGTCTGATCCAACCTGGGCGTTCATATCTCCCGAGATGATTATAACATCACCTCTTGGAACACGTTCCAAGGTGGCACTCAGTTGGCTATAAAACTCCTCTTTGTCACCAGATATTGCGGTATTAGTTGGTGCGTAGCACTGCAGAATTGTGACGTTTCTGACATTGGTCCTGAGTCCGACGACGATAATCCTATCCGAAATTGGTTCCCAGCTAATGAGACTGTTTCTCGCTCTCGGTGTAAGGACGAACGCAACGCCATTTTTGGCTTCACTTTCAGGGCCAATGTACAAAATAGTGTTTCCACTAGGGGTTCGTTCTTCTCCTGATCCTGTCCACCTGAACTCACTCAAGCCCAAAATTTGGATGTTATAGTGCTCCATTTCACGGTCGATCACTGGTTGGCGGTGCAAGGAACGAGGAACTCCAGCTCTTCCGCCGTCATTCAATGTTCGAACGTTCCAGAAGCCAATTATAGTCCGTTTTCGAATGCCAAAAGTCGTTACCGTAGAATCAGTCCGTATCCGAGGCGCTGTATCCGTTTCTCGTATCAGTTAGGTCTTAAGATCACGGGTGATAAGCCCATGATCCAGTGAGTGTCCATTTGCCATTTAGGGCAAGCATGACTGGCTGTGGGTGGATTCTGCAGCCCCCATCTCACAGGGGGAAAAGTATTATAATATAGATGTCATTAATATTATATTCCGTATACTAGCAAACGCCCGCGACCTCGTCCGCATAAAAATCGCAATAATAAGCAATTTTTGAAAATGTAGTTAGTAATTCATCATGTGGGATATATAATCTGCTTACTTTAATGGCTTTTTGAACATAATGTTTTGTATTTTGTTGGAATCAGAGCCATAAATTATTAGATAACATGATACTCGCATTTGAATGGGCGCATGATCAAATCAATCCCGTGATTCGATATCATATACGTATTGAAGAGCATTAAGGACATGTGAATAATTATAGCTTGTGTTAATTAAAAAAACATAACAAGACTACGACTGGGCGTAAAGCCCAATCGTGCGATACTCTAGATGAGAGAGGATTTTTTTTTTATTTTAAGAAATTTTGTAGGGGAAGTGGTAGAGGGGGTGACGACATTGAACTAATTTTTTCACATCACTCTAAGGTTGCTATCAAAATGTTATATTCAAATTTAGGATTCAATAATTTAATAGGTACTGAAAAAATTAGTGTATTGGATTAAGTGATATTGTGCAGTTTGTATGGGAGGTGGTAGAAGGAGTGTGAATTTATTAATGACGTTTTTAGAAATAACTGTAAATATCATTTAAATTGCAGATCAGTAGCATTCATACTTTCCCCGAAAATCGTCTTTTTTTAAAGTTGTTGAATTGTGTCAAATTGTATGGAAGGTGGTAAAAAGATTGAAGCTAATCGCCTAATTTTTTTTGATCTTACTAATAATTCTAAATAATTATTTAGTGCATAATTTCAGCTCGATAAATTTCATACATACAGGGTAAATTTATTTAGATTATTTCATAAAAAAGTGCAGTTTGTATGGGAGGTGGTGGAAGGAGGGGGAGAACTCAACTGATTTTTATACAGTAGATTTAAATTATTATAAAAGTAATATATCCCAAATTTCAGATCAATAGCTTTCATACTATTTGAAAAAATCCGTTTATTGTCGAATTGCGAAATTATGTCATTTTGTATGGGAGGTGTGGAAGGGGTGAAACTAAATATCAGTAGTAAGTATGACACTTTCGTGTAAGAAAGGTGTGTGTGTGTTAGTGAGAGCATGCCCGGGGCAAAATGGCGTACCCGACCATATGATTTCAAAAGCGTCCACCAATTGCCATATGATTTCATGCGGGGGGCTCTTAGCTGGCGTGTGTGTGCTTACGCGGGGGGCTGTTGCGGGGGGGCTCTTGTGGGAGGCTCTTGCGAGGGGGGCTCTTGCGAGGGGGGCTCTTGTGAGGGGGGCTCTTGCGGGGGGGCTCTTGGTGGGAGGGGGGGGTCTTAGCTGGGGTGTGTGTGCTTACGCGGAGGGCTCTTGCGGGGGGGCTCTTGCAGGGGGCTCTTGCGGGGGGCTCTTGCAGGGGGCTCTTGCAGGGGGCTCTTGCGGGGGGCTCTTGCAGGGGGCTCTTAGCTATCGGTGACGGGTGTCGTCAAAGCTCTGTGCTGGAGACTTGTTAGCACCTTGATGCGAAATTTTTTATTTTTTGATGAAAATGTTTAACGTGAGTGTGAAGAGCATTCCCGAAGTAAGTAAGGCACTTTTGTATAAAAATCCAGTATGTGCGGTAGAGACAGCCTATTGTTCGGGGGGCTCTTAGCTATCGGCGGCGGGTGTATGTTTGTAAACAAGAGCACATGTTTGCAAAGAAGAACATATGCGTCTTCAACTTTTTTTCGGTTTTTGCTTTTCGGCGACGTGTAAGATCAGGTTTTGGTTAATAAGATATGATGTGCATGTTGGATCTATTATCATGGCAGTCAGATGCTGGTCTTCTTGTATCTTCCATGTGTGTATGTTTTGATCTCGGATAGTATGATTTGTTCATTTTTCAGCTGTGTTATAAGATCTGGTATTCGTTTATGACTTTGCTCTTCTGGACTTAATTGTCGATTTAATTTAAATGCAAAATTGTGTGATTATAAATTATCTGATGTTGAGGTGGGTATTATGTGATGGGAGTAGTAATAAAACAAGTTTAGTGGATAATTTTTTATTGAATATTTATACAGTTAATGTTATAAGAGCTTAACTTTATTTTGATTACAGTATTGATTATATTTCTTAATTAAATTAGGCTGTAGTGATTCCTCCATTTCTAAAATCTTGCATTGAAACCTGAGTCGGTCTAATATATAGCTCTGCCAATCACCCTTTCTACTAGATCGATATGCATATTCCCAGGTAATCAAGTATTTGACCGAAACATGATCAGAAAAGCGAACATGTTTACAATCTGTAGATGACATCGTATAGGTTGACGAACTCGATTGCCATAAAAAATATCAGAAATATCAGTGTAATAAGCTTTAGCACAGTAGAAAATGATGGTAGATAGGATGTGTATGATTTTTTAAGCGGCTTTTCATATGGACCGCAGACGTCTCTACCGCTTGCAAACACACAATCTGGAGACAAACGTAAATGTTCAGCTTCCACATCAGAAGGTGAAGAAAATGCACTCATTCTAAGAGAGCAAAAGAAACACTTGGCAGAATCCTTTAAGTTAGTGTAAAAGAAACCACTTTTCACCAGTCTGAGTACTTTCCTCTCCTCCAGATTCAAATTCTTGAATGTCTTTAGACGATCGTACTCATGTCTTAAGTTCAGCATGTTGACTGAAAATCCGAGTGTTACAGAACATCTTTTATATCAATCCAGGAATTATGAGATAGCGAAAAACCTAGCCATTTTATAAAAACGCGATCTTTTTTACGTTTTAAAATCTTTTCCACAAGATAGACATCGGGGTGTCTGACCTTCGTCAATTCTGTTTTATAAAAACCTCCTTGGATGATGTTACCCTGATAATCTTCGAGTATGTATGTCCGTGGCTGTGTTTTCCGTACTTCTTTTATCTTGAATATCTCTGTCGACCAGTTCGGTGTATAACCTTTTTCAAAAACATGTTCGTAATTGCTTATTCGAACATGATTACCAACTTTATATCTTGGTTTTGAAATAACCTTAACCTTCCTATAGAACGATGACAGTAAATGATTCTCGTTTGATGTATTAACATCTATAGGCCGCATCTTAATAGTTCGATGTTTTGTTCTGTTGTACTTGTTAACTAGCTTAGGTAATACATCAACCCAGTGGTAATTACCGTTCATACTGAATTCTTTCCAAATGATATTCTTCAATGTTCGATTAAATCTCTCAACAATGGACGCTTTCAGTGAGCTGAATGTACAGTAGTGATTTATTTCATAATATTTCATTAGATGACGAAATACCTTATTAAAAAACTCCGTACCGCCATCGGTTTGCAGATTTTTAGGTATTCGTCTCTGTTTGAAAATCTTTTCCATAGCCTCTGCTACAACATCTGCGCTTTTATTTTTAATAGGAGAGGCCCATGCATATTTAGAAAAAATGTCAATTACAGTTAAAAGAAACTTAAAATCTCGATTTTTAGATGAGAATGCAGTCATATCAACAAGATCTGCTTGCCATAAATCGTCTGTACCTCTGATAGTAACCCGTCGACGAGTGAACCGTCTTCGTGCAGGTCTGTGTAATTCATTAACAACTTGTTGTCTACTCATCGTGTCAAAGCTATAAATATTCTTGCAGCGTTATATAGAAAAAATCGCTCGTACACAAAATGACACTGTTAAAACACCCGTTCACAATGATGGTTGCAGGTCCATCAGGTTGTGGAAAAACTACATTTATAGAAAACCTTCTTGGATGCAAAACAATGATTCATCCACAGCTAAAAAAAGTCATATGGTGTAATACAGAACAGCATGCTATAACTATACACGCACCATTTAAAAATATAGAGTACATAAACTCAATTCCAGACGAATTTCATAACGATACAAATGAGCCTATACATATTAATAGTGCTGGATGATATTATGTTAAATGCCTTTTCATAGCAGGTATGTGAACTATTCACAAAGGATTCGCATCATCGTAACCTCTCCGTTATTCTGGTGTCTTAGAATCTTTTTCATCAAGGTAAATTCTGCCGAGATATTTCGTTAAATTGTAAATATGTGGTATGTTTCAAAAATCCTCGAGACAAAAGTCAATTTCATTATCTGGCTAATCAAATATATCCGGAAAACAGCTCCGAGCTTATGAGAATATATAAAGGTATTACTCAGCAACCTCACAGCTATTTAATGATAGACTTACTCAAGATATAAATGATATATTGAGATTTAGAGCAGACATATTTAATAAAAATTTTGTTACGTGCTACTGCTCTAACGATAGTCTGACCGAAGAAAATGGTATCTCGAATGAAAAGATTGAAGGACAGCAAGCATATGTTGTACGTGCTTAAGAGCGCAAGTCCTTGTTTGAGAAAATCTATAATAAAAACAGCACATCCGGAGGTAATTAAAACTCTTTGTGAAATTACCCTGAATACGTTAAAAGGTAATCATTTACCTCGTGGGAAAAACATTCACAACTTAGTAAATATAAAAAGGGTATGCGTACAACTCATACGACTCAGCATGCAGTAACTTGCTGAACCAAGGCGTTGTGAGAATTGAGGGGAGATTCAAGAACTCTCTAAAACACAGTGTCACCTGTATTGTATACACAGAATATGATAGCACTATTGAAATCGATAAGAACTGAAATGTATACACAAGTTTCTAAAAGTATATATACACATACGATAAGTGGTAATGTTAGTGCAGTATCAACCTAGGTACGAAAAAGCAAACATGTCGAATTGCTTGGTAAATGTTGAATACTTCTCAGAAGGTAATTTAAACTTCTTTAAGAAAATATCCCTTACAGGTTTCAACGTACAGAATAAGCTCTACTCAAAAGAGATTATATATAAATATCCTACAACTTCAGCCACTTCTACAGATCAAACGGGTGTATGTGGAAACTTGGAGCTGAAACGACTAGATGAAGATCTTATCAAGACACTGGTAAAATTTTCAACAGTTTTCATTAATGGCGAATCATCAAAGGAATTCTTACAAAGCTACGTCACTTCTTATACAAAGATCATAAACCTTGAAAACATAATTTCAGAAAGTCAGGAATGAACACGATCGAACTTGCACGCGTTCTAAAAGCAAATGATGTCACTAAAAATTTATTCAGAGGGGTCTTCCCCTGCAACCACCTACCCCGTAAAATAAAAAAACCTGCATACATTATAGCAAACACTGATCCTTCTCATAAAGGTGGTACCCACTGGGTAGCATTTTATCTACCAAGGAATGGTCCTGCTGAATATTTCGACTCTTTCGGAACATATCCAGTAAATAAGTATTTTAAAAAGTTCTTACATGACAACTCAAAGGTGTTTAGAAATAATAAAAAGAGAATACAAGGGCTATTTTCGTCTACATGTGGCAAATATTGTTGCGTATACATATATTTTCGCTGCCGGGGGAAGGATCTAAAGTTATTTCTTAAACAGTTTTCTTCAAAAGACTTTACCCATAATGATATCAAGGTGGTTAATTTATACCATCATATTTTTTCAAATGCACAAAGTGGAGGGATTTGCCGTAACCAACATTGTAAATCGGAGGTTGAGAGTATAAAAACATCCGACTTTCAGTTTTTCTATCAAATTATTCCGAACAATATGACTCCAGCTATCACAAAACTAGAGGAAGTCACGAGGCAGCAACAAGCTAATAAAAGAAAAAAATCAGAAACATCGGCTGAATCTGTTAATAAGAAGATCAAGCAGAAAAGATCCGAGGTTCCTGGTGAAGGTTCTCTACTGAACTACACATACTATCTGGACGGTTGTCAAAACCGAAAGGTAGTATTGGGCTTTGATCCGTTCACATTTGAGGCAAAAATAATCTTCAGTCACACTGGGCGCTTCCCTATGTCAACAAACTACTCAGGATGGACTTCAGTATATAGTCATATGGTTAAAATGAAGCATAAAGATGGCGAAGTTATTCCTGCAAATCAAGCTAATTTAAAACATAACAGGGCTACGATTGCGCGTAAAGCGCAATCTTACGATACTCTAGATGAAATAGAATTTTTTGTGATCCTAAGAAATTTTGTATGGGGAGTGTTAGAAGGGATGATAGCATTGTACTAATTTTTTCGACATCATGCTAAAGTAGCTATGAAAATGTTTTATACAAAATGCTTACTCCAAAAACTGAATGGGAACTGAGAAAATTAGTGAGTTTGATTTAGTGAAAATGTGCAGTTTGTATGGGAGGTGGTAGAAAGAGTGGGGGGATTTTGATGATTTTTTCAGAAATAACTAGGAATATTATAAAATTGGCATCCCTTAAATTTCAGACTAGTGCCATTCATAATTTTCAAGAAAATTGATTTTTTGTGAAGTTGTGAAACTGTGTCATATTGTATGGGAGAGGATAGAAGTAGTGAAGCAAATCAAATATTTTTTTTTTCACCTTAGTAATAATATTAATTAAATATTTATTACAAAATATGAGCTCAACAAATGTTATATGTTCTGAGAAAATCGGCTGAGAGCATTTCAGGAAAAAGTGTAGTTTGTATGGGAGGGGGTGGAAGGAAAGGGAGGAAGCAAATAATTTTTGTACTGTAGATTTAAATCATTAAAAAAGTAATATATACCAAAATTGAGACCAATAGCTTTTATACTTTTTGAGTAAATCCATTTATTGTCAAATTGCAAAATTGTGTCATTTTGTATGGGAGGGGGTAGAAGGGGTGAAGTTAATCATCTCATTTTTTTTGACCTTACTAACAATTTTAAATAAGTATTTGGTGCACAATTTCAGCCCGCTGAATTTTATAAGCACTGAGGAAATTGGCTTAGAGTAATTCATGATAAGTACAGTTTGTATGGGAGGTGGTAGAAGGAGGGGGAGGACACGCACAATTTTTATATGATAGATTGACATTATCATAAAAGTAATATATTCTGAATTTCAGGCCAATAACTTTTATACTTTTTGAGCAAATCCGTTTATTGTCAAATTGCGTAATTGTGTCATTTTGTATGGGAGGGGGTAGAAGGGGTGGAGCGATTTGGCCCGTTCACGAACTTGACCTTACTTTTTTGTCAAAAACGACGTGTACAAAATTTGAACTTTCTAGCTCAACGCGTTCTCAAGCTAGAGAGCGCACGGACGGACGGACGGACAGACGGACGGACAGACGGACAGACGGACAGACGGACGGACGGACGGACGGACGGACGGACGGACGGACGGACGGACGGACATCCGGTTTTGAAATTTTTGAGTGATAATATTAACTTCTGTATTCATCATTTTTTTCTCCGAGCCTTATTTCTTGGCGTTACAAACCTTAGAGCGAACTTATAATACTCTCAGATTCCATCTAGAGTATAAAAAGGAATACATTATACCGATCGACAAAGGCAGTATTCGGCTGACATTCCAGCACCTTTTAAATTTATTCGAAAAGATGGAATTCTTCAATATTGTTATGTTCCATAATAACAGCGCCGCAGAAAGTGTTACAGAGTATTTCAACCAGTACGCAGCCAGATGCAAGGAGAAAGATGTATTACAATTGTCAAGTGATGACTTTTTTATACCTCCACGCACTTCATATGTACACATTAACTATTCAAGACTGTTTTATGAAATTCCATGGTTTTGTAGTGCTAGAATTATTTTTAATATAACGATTGCTGAAATAAAAAAGTATATTGAAACAAAAGCTTTTTATTTTATTTATAAATTTTATTCATTAACATAAATAGATAAATGTTTACACAATTTTGTGCAGCACAACGTGTAGGTCGGGCTTCACTATGGTTTTTACAGATTGTTTGGAAATGTTGAAGATCTTTTATTTTTGGGATTTCAAGTTGAATTATTTCAACGTCTAGTAAGTATTTTCTGATGAAGTTCTCTTTCACAAGACCCTTCACGTATATAGTAGAGTTGGTAAAGTCCTTCAGAATATCGGGTAGACTGTTGTAATATGTGTCACCACCACTCCAGTGCAAGCCGTTGATGTTTTCTCGTTCATACTTTTGCTGCTGATCCGCTTTTACACTCAATTCCTGATAGGGATGTTGAGGTAGGAAGTGATAGAGTGTTGGATATATCGAACCAAAAGGTAGTATGGCAAGCTCTTTGGCAAAATACTGACCACAATTTCCTGTAACAAACTGTATATCGAAAATAAAACTGCTCATGTTTGTGGTAAGGTGTGGTGTCATAAATACAGTTTTATTTATACACATTTATATATTTTTGAAAAAAATAAAAAACAATACTTTAAACTTAGGGGAAGTTTATAATATTAGCCTTTATTTGCATAACCCCATCCGATAGAAAAGATGTGTTGGACTGATTCACATTTGAGATTAGCCCTATAATGGTAGCACCACTCATCTCACTTACAGGCCGTAAACTGGCCCAGATAAGTTTCACATCAGGTGAATCAGGAAGTTCAATAGATAGACTAATTTTGCTTGCCTGAACCGAGCTGGAAGCTAGCTCTTCTACTATCCTGTCAAATATGCTCTCAAGTTCTTTAACAGGATCCTCAACGGTCTGTCTGAACTCCTTTAGTCGGAACACCATCTTTACCCCTCTCATGTTGAACTTTTTAAAAAAAGTCTCCTGTCTTGATAAAATCTCAATATTTCTTTCTAGCCCCTCACCAGTCTGAACTGATACTTCATCTCTCTGTATTTCCTGTAATACCCCATTTTCTGCAGACGACCTGTTACCAGTAGGTTTTCTGGAAACACCTGTTTCTTCTCCTAATTTCATTGCTTCACCCCGCTGTATTTCCCGTAATATTCCATCAGGGGTATTACCACCATGAAATTGGCCTTTTTGCCGGTTCCCTAGGTGGCGTTCTGGACGACTACTTTTATACACAATATCAAGATTATTTCACATGTTCTTGACAGGGGTCTTTTATCTGATCAAAGATCTTTTTATCAGTTCATTCCACCTTTTCATATAAAATATAAATTCATAGCTAACAATATTCGTATCTGCAATGTTGGACTTATTAAGAATCGGATTATTTTCTGTGAATGTACATCTTCCATTATGAGTATCAAGGTACTACCCAACTGCCTACTACAATATTCCGATTTGATATAAAAGCATACAATCCTCCTGAGGGATATCATATCATTCTTGAGACTCTAACTGTACAAAATGGTAAGTGTTTGTATGCTCTGATGTTCTTGGTATTTTTAACTAATTTATTTTTTTCTGTTTTTTTAGAATACTTTTGAACTTTTTGTCGTCGGCTGTCGGTGGTGATGGGGATACTATGGTGTCTAGATATCGGAAAGGATCACCATGTGAGATTTTTCCGATTGTTGAAGACAAAATACGGTCTTAGACTGGCAGTCCATCTGGATGACGGTGTCGGTGTCGATTTTCGAAAAAAGTAAAGACCTAGCGCCAGGTGGACGACCTGAACCAGGGATCAGATCAGTACATGGTGTTTGATGGGGTTGACGAGACTCGTGGCGGATTTTTAAAAAATAAAACGTTAAGTTACTTAACAATTGATAAAATCAATAAAAAATTATCCACTAAAACTTGTTTTATTACTACCCCCATCACATAATTTATAATCACACACACATCCTCTCCAAAAAATCAAAACATACCGATAACAGATCAAGATGTTACATATACTCGTCTTCGTAACCACGTGGTTTTGTTAACGAAAAAAAACCTGATAATGTTTGCACGTAAAAGATTTAAGCATGTTCGCAGAAAAACAACATCGAAAAATAAAAAATGTCACATCAAGATGCTAACCGGTCTCCAGTACAGATTTAGTAATATCTCGGCAGAATTTACCTTGATGAAAGTGCCTTTCTTACTACTCGCTCGCACAAAGCCGCCAAGGGTACAGAAATATTTGTTGTCGCTCGAAAACCTCGATTCCGAGTGACCGTCTGTCCGTCTGTCTGTCTGTCTGTCTGTCTGTCTGTCTGTCTCTCTGTCCGTCTGTGCGTCTGCGTACAGCATGAATCTCGAAAGCTTTGAGCTACAGTGTTAAACATTTTTGTGTATCAGTTTTGGCACAAAAGTAACTTTAAGTTCGTGAATGGGCTACATTCCCCACTCCGTCTACCTCCTCCCATACAAATTTCATGAAATTTCAAAATATTAAGATATTGATTTTTCTTTGAAACTATTTAAGCTATCGACTTGAAATTTAGGTCAAAGTATTATGATATAGATGTCATTAATATTACGGAATATTGACCCGATCCCCATACCCATACAAATGGACAATTTTGAAAAATACATATTTTCGATTTTCATTGAAACTAGTAAAGCTGAAAATACGAAATTTTGTCATAATTAATTCTACTATAATTGCAATTTATTTTAAAAATAATTATTAACTTCACCTCACTGCTTCTACCCCCTTCCATACAAATTTCACGAAATTTTGGAATTTAAATTAAATTATTTTTCTTCGAAACTGTTAAAGCTATCAACTTGATATTATGTATAAAGTATACAAATAGAAATATTAATAATGCGAAAATAATGATCCGTACACTCCTTCTACCCCCTCCCATACATGTGCATAATTTTTGTTAAATGCATTTTATCGATTTCCATTCAAACTAGAAAAAGTACAAACTTCAAATTTTGCCAGAATTTGTTTCTTAATAATTGAAATAAGTGTTAGAAAAAGTTCTCAGCTCCGTTTGACTCCTTCTACCACCTTCCATACAAATATCTGTAATGTAAATTCAAGAGAAGCATTTCTCCTTCGAGTATATGAGAGCTATCGACTTTGAAATTGAATCAAAGCATGGTGATAAGGATGATGATAAGCAGTTTCAAAATCATCTTAAGCGCTCTGCCACATCCCATACAAGTGCCCCAATTTCAGGAAAACTATGAGCAATTTCTTCAAAAATAATGAAAACTAAAAACTTTAAATTTAGCAAAAAACATTGTGCATGCCATGTTCAGTGTCATATACGAAAAATACAAACCTCCCCCTCTACTTCTACGACCTCCCATGCAAAAGTTTCTATTCACTATTCAAAAGAATTTGAGATGACACATTTTCCGGTATATTAAAGTCTTTTCCATCTCATCTAGAGTATTGGCTTTAAGCCCAATCATAATTCTGTTATGTTTGTTAGTTGTGGTAAAAATATTTGAGTAGGGGGGTGTAAGGGGAGGGAGGTAGTAAACAAAGATGTCGAAAATTTTGAGTGATTTTTTTAGGACTCTGGTGAGAGGTACAAAGTTTAAATTTTTTCATGTCGATACATCTATATGATATATGAACATAGAAAAAAAATAGTAATTTGTTCCGCAATTGTTATGCACTGACCCCCTAGTATAATGTTCACAAGGTGTTTCATATGCAATGACAAAAACACAAAAACTGAACATTTTTGAATAAAATTTTAAGGTAGAAACATGAAAATTTGCGAAATGCATTTAAAAAAAAATCCCTAAATGTATAAAATAATAACGGTTTGAATACCTTCAAAACTTCTACCCTGTCCCATATAAAATTATTTTTTCGACCATATTTCAATAAATCAACAAATTAAAAGCTACGATCTTGAAATTTTATACGAGCACCTTATGTGAATGTGAGGTACATCGAATTTTATGAAAATTCTATGCAACTTCGTCTATGAAATTTACATTCTATACAGAGAATATTGGACGCGATCCAAGCAAGCAAATAAAACATTATTACCATCCACCCACTCTTACTATCACCCCTTACCCCTTCCCCCATTAAAACTCAATCTTGCATAAATAAACAAATGAAATATTGATTATATGTACTGGAGCTATTGATCGTACTCGCAATTAAGTATTAAATTGACAACAGCCCTGCCCAAGAACCCCCTTTCACTTAGTCTTCCCTAAGCACTCTAACCTTGACTTTCCACGCATCCGCAATTTCTCACAAAAATAATAAAGTTTCGCCTGACTTGTACTCTAGATGAAATCTGAAAGCATGTTGTATTTGCCTTGTAACGCTAAGAAATATTGCTCGCACCAAGGGTACCAAGGGTACAGAAATATTTGCTATCGCCAAAAAATCGCGATTCCCAGTGACCGTCTGTCCTGTCTGTCTCCAACATAACTATCGATCGCTTGGAGCTATCGTGCTGAAATTTGTTGTGTGTCAGTTTTAGGACAAAATAAACTTAAAGTTCGTGAACGGGTTACATTCGCCCATCCTACCCCTCCCATTCAAATTTCATGAAATTTCAACATTTTAAGATTTATTTTATTTGGGTCACATTATAATGATGTATATAGCTTTAACATCACAAAATATATATATTTTTCTTTTTTTGAAACTGTAAAGTTATCAACTTGAAGCTTTGTGGAAAGTATAATATTTGAAATATCATTGACGACGTACATTTTTTATCAGTATACTCCTTCTACCCCCTCCCATAAAAATGCATAAATTGTGTAAATGTATTACATCGATTTCCATTAAAATTAGAAAAGGTACAAACACAATATTTTCCCAGAATTCGTCCTTTCATAATTGCAATAAATGCTAAGAAATTATCAGCTTCGCTTCACTCCTTCTATCCCCTCCCGTACAAATATCTACATATATTATAACTTCAACAAAAGCATTTCTCCTTCGAACATATGAGAGCTATCGAAATTGAAACAAATCATGGTTATAAGGATGTTAATAAGCAGTTTCAAAATCATCTAAAACTCTACACTCCTCTGCCCCTAATTTCAGAAAAACTATGTCCAATTTCTTTAAAAATAATGAAAGTTAAAAACTTTAAATTCAGCACGAAATATTTTGCATACCGTGTTCTGTGCCATATATGAAAATTTCAAACCTCCCCCCAACTTCTACCACCTCCCATATAAAAGTTACTATTCACTATTCGAAAGAATTTGAGATAACATATTTTGCGGTACATTAAGCTCTTTCCCATTTCATCTTTTACTTTACGTCCAATCATAATTCTGTTATGATTTTATATCCCATTTGTAGACTACACAGCAACGCAAAAACTTTTAAATCCGCACAAATACACCATTTATATAGTGAGCACAGCTTCTAAAATATTTCTCAAACTCTTAAATGTACATATGTCTCCTTAGTATTTGAGCTGAGCGCAATAGGCACAGGACTTTTCCAATTTTCAACAAAGAGTAAACCTGCTTTTAAACTACCCAATGTTAAACGTATTGTTGCGAGCTAGAGGCTCGCCGATTTCAAGTAAAACACAATTCGTTTAAAAATAATAGATAATTTATTATTCGCAGTCTTTTTACTTAATTTTCACGTTAACTTAATTCGCCTTCAAACGCACTACCGATATTTCGCTTTCTATCGCTTTTACTACCGTCGCGTTCAGATGTCGCTGATTCACTAAGTGGCTGCTGACAGCTCCGTGCTTTTTATAGCAAATCTCCCTAGTTCTGGAAGCTTCCGTCAGGCGGTTCTAGGTGTGTGTCTAGACTATTCAAGTTCCGTCGGGTGTTTGCTTGAACGTTCTAGATGGCGTTTTACACAGTAGGGGATACTGATCTTGTATTTTCCAGAAATATCGGCGGTTTTCCAGATCCATAACAGTATTAATGAGCTCTTGAATATTATCGCAATATGCAAATGTGTTGTCCTGGTTTCGGGTAAAATGTTGCATGCAAGGAGTTTGTCATTTCCGAAATGATGTTACTTTTACCACCGCTACTAAAAGTTCTAATGCATTCAAATGCTGCGCTAGGACTTCTACTTTTCGCTGCTATAGCTTCATCTGACGAACGATTAAATTTAAACCATCTTCCGATTCAAACATTTGACGTGGTGACATAGCGGATTCTGTTAGGAAGGCTGGTACTCAGAATATCTTGTTTCAGTTATAGAAGCTCCAGCAACCGATGACTAGGACTTGAACGCCTTTCCTCTTCAACAATGATACTAAAGCCCAAATCGATCTTTGGCCTCCTAACCTTCAACTTAACATTTATTCCCACTCGAACGGGTGTGCGGCGATATAAAAAGGGCGTGCGAATGTAAAAGAGATTTCGAAATTCGGAACCGAGCAAGTGTAACAGCGCAAATAATAAAGCGACAGAACATTTCTAGCCATTTTTCAAAGCGAAATTGTAAAATTTGTGTTTTGTCAATTATAGCAACCTCGAGCGCCGCCCAATACTCTAACTTTCGATATACCGCCTGCACTGTTCGGATCCTGTTACAGTTATATTTTTTGATAACTCGTTACTTTCATTTCATACAGCATCTTAGAAAATAATAAGATCACATCACCGCACGTCACACATTTAGAATTGAGTCCTTGATCACATTCGCATACCAACAAACAATTTTTTTCCGAATTCTTTTTCAGGAAACCGTGGAAAAAAATCTGCCAACAAGTCAGGTGCAACTTTATTATTCTTGGGACAAGTTGAGAATACATACATACGTCGGAAGTCAATATGCAGGTTAGGGTGGATAGGGAAGGCTAGGTGAATGGGGGTTCCAGGGCAGGGCTGTTGTTAATTATTTAACACTAACTGCGAATACGATCAATACCTCCAGTACATAGAATCAATATTTCATTCGTTTATATAATCAAGTTTGGGTTTGTATGGGAGACGGGGTGCGATAGAAGGGATGGTTACATGTCAATAATTTTTTAATTGATTGCTCGAATCGCTCTCAAAATTCGCTAGAATGTTATAGTGACTTCTATTCTGGAAAAAAAAAACAGAACAGACTTATGACTGGGCGTAAAGCCAATCATATATTATGATATTCTAGATGAAATGGGGTTGACTTAAATATACCGGAAAATATATCATCTCAAATTCTTTCGAATAGTGAATAGAAACTTTTGCATAGGAGGTGGTAGAAGTAGAGGGGGAGGTTTTTTTTTTTCGTATATGACACCAAACATGGCATACAAAATGTTTTTTGCTGAATTTAAAGTTTTTAGTTTTCATTATTTTTAAAGAAATTGGACACAGTTTTCCTAGAATTAGGGAATTTGTATGGGAGGTGGCAGAGGAAGTGGAGCGTTTAAGATGGTTTTGAAACTGCTTATCATCATCCTTATCACCATGCTTTGATTCGATTTCAAAGTCGATAGCTCTCATATTTTCGAAGGAGAACTGCTTTTCTTGAATTTATAAAACAGATATTTATATGGGAGGGAGTAGAAGGAGTGAAGCAGAGCTGATAATTTTTTCACGAATTTATTGCAATTATTACAAAACAAATTCTGGCAAAATTTTAAGTTTGTACTTTTTCTAGTTTTAATGGAAATCGATATAATGCATTTAACAAAAATTATGCATTTGTATGGGAGGGGGTAGAAGGAGTGTACGGATTAAAACAAATTTTTTTCACATTATTGATATTTCTATTTTTATACTTACCAAATACCAAGTTGATAGCTTTAACAGTTTCGAAGAAAAATAATTCAATTTAAATTTCAAAATTTCGTGAAGTTTGTATAGGAGGGGGTAGAAGGAGTGAGGTGAAGTTGATAATTCTTTTTAAAACTAACTGCAATCAGAGTAGAATTAATTCTTACAAAATTTCGTCTGTTCAGCTTAACTAATTTCAATGAAAATCGAAAATATGTATTTTTCGAAATTGTCCATTTGTATGGGAGGGGGTAGAAGGAGTGGGGTGATGTAGCCCATTCATGAGCTTAAAGTTATTTTTTTGCTAAAAATGACACACACAAATTTTTAGCACTATAGCTCAATGCTTTCAATATTAAAATATTTCTGTACCCTTGGCGGCTCTGTGCGAGCGTTACTTCTTAAGGTACGTTTACATCTGACACTTATTGCCCGAATTTATGTCCGAGAGAAATCGTGACTAGTGTAAACGCAGATGAATTTATGTCCGACACATATATTCTACTATCGGAGATAAGTGTCAACACTTCTGTCCAAACAGATTTAAACGCTGATTATTTGTAAATTCAAACTCGCTCGACACTTATCGCAGAAGTTGACTGCTTGTCTACTTTTGTAATAAGTGTCGGGAAAACTGTAGGATGCAATGCAGTTCTTTTGTAACGTAAAGAAAAGCACTTAAAAATTAATAACCCGACTATCTCTTAAACTATATAATTGAAACTTGAAACATAAATTAATCTATACTAGCGGAATATAAGAAAAATATAATATTTGGGCATAATAGCAGTGGGGGAAATGGGGAGTATTTCAAAATTGGTGCATTTTTGAAAATTTCAAACCGTTATATCTAAGAATCCAATACAGGTATTAAGTTGAAATTTTGTGAAATTGTCGAGCTCTATGATTTATAAATTTGATAAAATTTTTATTTTGGACGCACCTTAACGCTAAAGGTACGTTTACATCTGACACTTCTCTCCGGACATAAGTGTCAAGTGTCCGACAGAAATTCAGTTTAGCTGTTTACATCTGAGAGAAATTACCAGACACTTATATCGTCGATAAGTGTCCGTGTAGTAGCTCGTCCTCCTCATTCATCTCGAGCATGACTTGCTGAAATTTTCTTTTCATTTTTTTGCGTAAATATTCGGAAGAGATACTTCTTATTTCGGATGCAACATATTTGCCAAAAACATCATACTGATCCTCTTCTTCGTCCAATGTGCTTATAGCTTTTTGCATGAGTAAATCATTTCTTGAATCTTCAATTTTCCTCTTCTTGGGATTATTTTATTTTTTTTGTGATATGGCTGTGACGTGAGAATGCTCCTCAGACTGTTCGCATGTATGTTTATTATCAGATGATGTTTTGTTTTCATTTGTGGCCTCCTCCACTGCAGCATCCTAGTCAACATAGAAGAACATGTATAAATTAAATTAGGTATAAGTAGTAACAAATGTAATTAATTTTCCATTTTCATTACAGGCCTCGTCTACATTAGAGGACTGGCAAAATGTTGCCGAAAAATTCCAGCTGAAGTGGAACTTCCCCAAATGTTTGGGCGCTATTGACGGTAAACATGTTGTTATCCAAGCTCCTCACAACAGCGGCAGTTATTATTTTAACTACAAAGGGCATCACAGTGTTTCCTTAATGGCAATTGTTGATAAAGATTACAAATTCCTCATCGTTACAGTCGGCAGCAATGGAAGAGTATCAGATGGGGGAGTTTTCAGAGCCAGTGGAGTTGGAGAATTCATTGAAACTGCAGCAACAGGTCTCGAGAAAACGCCTCTCCCAGGCGGAAGATTATGTGTGCCACATGTCTTTGTAGCGGATGATGCTTTTCCTTTGCAACTTCATATTATGAAACCATATACATTCAACAGCCAAGGTTCCATGAAAATTTATAATTATAGACTCTCTAGATCAAGGAGAATAGTTGAAAACGCCTTTGGGATTATGTCCAGCGTATTTAGAGTATTAAGAAAACCGCTTCTCCTTGCTTCAGAACGTGTGGAGTCCGTAGTTATGGCCGTTCGCAGTTTACAGTTTAAATACCTTATCCCAATAAAACATAAGTTTTCCTGTGAATTAGGAAATACGATAAATGATTTAGTAAAGAATAAAAATAACAGAGCTACGATTGCAGGCGCTGGACGAATTCTTAATAACTAGGGTATACAGGGTGTTTGGTACTCCGTACATAAACTTGTAAGGGGTTATTCCTGGATATATTTTGAGCAAAAAATTGTTCTACGGAGATGGTCAATTTTCAATATCCACGGAGATACAGGGTGATCAAGAAAAGTCCTTCGGACCTGTACCCTCACTCACTCAAAACGCTATATCTTGAAAACTAATAATCACAATTCAAAGTGTTATAGCTTGTTTTTTAGGGAATCAAATTACCTTTCATTTAGTGTAATAGTCCGCATTGTAACTGTATCCAATTCTGAGATATTTGCTTCAGAACACAAATTTTTGACAGTTTGACCGTCAAAATTCTAAGATCAATGTAGTTTTTCTCTAAAAAACCCATTATAAAAATGTCATTTTATTGTTGTTTTCTTTTGTGTCATATTATTGCCTACAAAAGACGCATACACTTGCATTGCATAAGTTTTATAGTTTAGAAGAAATTATCATTCCAATAATTTAGCACTTTTGTCAAAAAAGCAAGAATAGGTTGATCAACACTCTCCGCTTGAGCTAAAAGAACTTAAGAATGGTTTTTACGGTTTATTTCAAATTTCCTTAATTACAATAAATGTTCAAAATGGCTACCTTCATTTTGAATGCACGCTAAAGCTCGTTTTGCCAGTGTTCTCTTTGTGTTCATACTCCTCAACTGCTGCCTTACTTCTGCTGCTGCCGCATCGATTCTGGTGTTTAGATCCTGCAACGTTACTACTTCCGTTGCGTAGACAAGGTCCTTCATCCGTCCCCATACAAAGAAATCCATAATAGTTAAATCAGGGGATCTTGCAGGCCAGTGTATCGGTCCATTTCTACCGATCCAGCGATTGCTATAATTGGAATTTAACCAATCTCTGATCTGTCGGCCGCAATGAGCTGGAGCACCATCGTGTTGGTAAAACATGGAAGCCAATCGTTGCAGTGGCATATCATCCAATAACTCCTGTAGATCATTTGTCAAAAAATGCAAGTAATTGGAACTATTTAAGGTAGGCGGAAGCCTAATAGGACCAATAAAATCATTGCCAATCACACCTGCCCATAAATTGACACTGAATCTGTGCTGAAATGATGCCTCTCTTCTTGTATGTGGATTGCTCTCAGCCCATGTGTGTAAGTTGTGGAAGTTTGTGATACCGTCCCTGGTGAATTGGGACTCATCCGTCCAAAGAATGTTGCTGATAAAATTCTCGTCACTTATTTGTCGTTCAAGGAGCCAATTGCAAAACTCCATCCTTTTGGGTAAATCAATGGGTAACAGCTCCTGCACTGGTGTGTGGTGGTAGGGATGCAAACGTTCTGCTTTCAGGACACTCCAAACTTTCCACGTAGAGACGTTAAACCGCAATGCCAAGCGTCGTATACTAGTTGATGGATCATTTTGAACTGCAGCTAGGATTCGTTGATCAATTGAAACAGCGATTACCGGCGCAGGATTTGCATTCACTCTGCTCGTCCTAACACTGCCTGTTTCCCTAATCCTTCTGTAAACGTCTTGGAATACTCTCGGGTAAGGTATTCGACGATTGGGAAATCTGTGATGATACAAAGATCGCGCCGCTTGCTCATTTCCCTGACACTCTGCATAGAGGAAAATTATGTCTGCATATTCTTCGTTCGTGAACTCAGGCATTTCGAAATTCTTTTCTAAATTTTAGTGACACCTTGTTCTTTTACAAATTTAACTAAAACTGATAAAATATGAAGTATGGTTTGCTTTTATAGGCTTTTCATTTTGTTAGGTAACCCATTAAAAAGGGCAAAGTGCTGCACCTAGTTGTGTTGAAACTCATTTTAATTTAATTCATTTTCTCGATAATTTTAATACTACCTAAAGGACATTCATTGATAATTTAAATAGTAATTAAAGGACACAAAGAATATTTCAGTTTAACAACATTTCAGGTAGTTTTTTTAGAACGAGGGTTGGTTTATGGCATATTTTATTTTTAAGCCATATGTATTTTCGCTTATTACCTGGAAAACGGGAAAACCTAAGTCATAAGTATGTGTGCATCTTTTGTAGGCAATAATATGGCACATAAAAAAAAAACATTAAAATGACATTTTTATAATGCGTTTTCTTGAGAAAAACTACATTGATCACAGAATTTTGAGGGTCAAAGTATCAAAAATTTGTGGTCTGAAGGAAATACCTCAGGATTGGGTACAGGTACAATACGGACTATTACACTAAATGAAAGATAATTTGATTCCCTAAAAAACAAGCTATAACACTTTGAAATGCGATTATTGGTTTTCAAGATATAGCGTTTTGAGTGAGTGAGGGTACAGGTCCGAAGGACTTTTCTTGATCACCCTGTATCTCCGTGGATATTGAAAATTGGCCATCTCCGTAGAACAATTTTTTGCTCGAAATATATCCAGGAATAACCCCTTACAAGGTTATGTACGGAGTACCAAACACCCTGTATAAAAATGTGAAAATTTCTGTTTATTACTTTATTATTTTAATACTAAAGTATTTTCATCGACTTGGAAAAAAAATATAACAGGACTACGATTGGGCGTAAAGCCCAATCGTGTGATACTCTAGATGAAAGAGAATTTTTTTTCATTTAAGAAATTTTGTAGGGAAAGTGCTGGAGGGGAGACGACATTGAACTAATTTTTTTTTTTAATTGCGTAATTTTGTATGGGGGGGGTAGTAGGGGTGGAGCGGTTTGGCCCGTTCACGAACTTCACCTGATTGACGTGATTCAGTCAATTAATTAAAAAATCATTATCATTACCATTACCCACCCTCACCCCTCCCCTCATGTAAGCCCAAACTTGCATAACTTGCATATATAAACGAATGAAATATTGATTCTATGTACTGGAGCTATTGATTCGCAATTAAGTGTTAAACATATAATATTTGGTTGAGGATCCTAATGTTACGATCTATTGAGAGTAATGAAATTGCTCTACGTCATAACATGGGATCTCTCGTTCAGCACCCAATCCTTCACACTGCTCGTGATAAGATGTGGGTACTCTACTCTTCGTGCTCATAACCTCTGCGTTGGTTCCCCTTTACAGGGTGTCAGGGTCCTTATGTCGTCAACTACGTACTCTCAAACATACAATCTAGGTTCCGAATGTAGTTCGGTATGGGGTGTTAGGAATTTTTGTAGTACATTTGGTCCATACTATCACATTGTTTGATACTCGATATGGGTACTAGAGTTTGGAAGTCATTTGACTAAGAATATTCTTATCCAAATTTGGAGTACTGTTAGTATTCAGAGATTGTAATGGTTTGGGTTTCTGAAAAAATCTTTTGTAATGATTTAGGTTTCTGAAAACAATTATTGTAAAAAATTGTAAACGATGGTAAAAATGGTAAAACATGGTAACGTTGGTAAGAAATTTTTGCAATGGTTTGGGTTTCTGAGAAATTGTTGTAAGAAATTATTGTAAAAATTGTAAAAAATGGTAAAGGGTGGTAAAATGGTAAAAATTGGTAAAAAATAATTATTGTAAAAATTGTAAAGAATAGTAAAAGGTGGTAAAATGGTAAATATTGGTAAAGATTTGGTCCCCATTAATTAGATTAGCATGTAAGTTAAAGTGGTAAAGTGATATAAAAACTGATATCAAAAATTGATGTAAAAATGATGTAAAATTCCCTAAAATCCAGGTCGTATGGTTGCATTGTTATACGCCATCACTATTAGGATTACCTACTAGTTGGTTGGTTGGTTGGTTTGACGCGTTTCGGACCCAACCACGGGTCCATCTTCAGAAGCCTTTGTTTCCTATCTACGGTCCCCTTGAATGGTTACGCGATTTGGATCGGCCATTGCGATTACCATTAAAAGACCGATCAAAGTTTCGACTTTGTCTTGTAATTTGTGCCAGTTCGCTAACCGTTGAAGTTAAAGCGGTAATTTGTTTTTGTAATGATTCAACTTCTGAATGCTGCACATTTGACGACTTACTAATCAAAGCACTTGCTAATTGCGGAAAACAAGAAGTGTCAGCAATTTTATCGGCGATTTCACTTAACTCGTCAAGTGAACCCGAGGACACTGTTAAAATGGCTTGAATTTGTGAAGGAAGTCGTTGTAGCCAAAACTTTTTAATAATGTTAGCAGGAAAGTTGTTTCCAGCGAGAGAACGGATTCGACCTAAAAGTTGAGATGGCTTTAAATCTCCTAGGTCGATTCCATTCATAAGTCGTCTCAACTTATGGTCCTCAGATTCTCCAAATCTCTTAATCATGGCATCTTTAAAATATACGTATGAATTTTCCGCTGGAATGCTGTCGATGATGTCCATCGACTGCTCGCATTCCGCTGCGCTTAACATGCTAAGCGCATGATTGAACTTAGTAAGTTCAGTTGTAATATTAGCTGCGGAAAATTGTGCATCCATGATGCGAAACCATGCAGCGGGGTTGGAAATTCAGAAAGGAAGTTTCTGAATTGCAACCGCGGCTAATTGCAAGTTACTAAATGAAGTCCGGGTAACTTCACCGGCTGATACTGACGATGTATCAATATTATTAACAGACATATTGTAAACTGTTGTTGTAAGAAATTGAAATCGAAAACACGAGAAAAAGAAATTTTTGTATGCGAAATCGAATAATATAAATTGAAAAATATAGAAGTAATTTTACACTTATTTACAATTGAAATGTAAAATATAATGATTAAATAAATACCGGAAATCCTCTTGCAATTTTTGTTGTTAGTTCAATTATTACTGTTGTCTCTGGAATTGATGACGCTGTTGCTACTGCTGCATTTTGTTGAATTCATTAGGTATCGGCATAAGCATCATGATGTTGTGTTTAAAGTTGGAATCTTCGATTTCCTTACAAAATTCTTGAAGACGATCGTTTAATTCTTTAGGTATTCACAATAAATTTCTTGAAATTTCGGTACAATCTATGAAATTTTCCTCGCAGTCGGATATTGAAAATCGATTGATGTTGAAAATCGTTGTCGATTAATTTCTTCTTAAAAGGCGTGCGATCACGTCGGGTTCACCATTTGTAGTGCAGCTAATTATTTTTGTTGATCTTATTTATTTATATTTAGATAAAATTAAATAAATGCACTACTTTTAAATTGATTAACATTTTATTAATACAAAATTTTATAAAATTTTTATTATTCTTCGTTTAAAGTTGGAATCTTCGATTTCCTTACAAAATTCTTGAAGACGATCGTTTAATTCTTTAGGTATTCACAATAAATTTCTTGAAATTTCGGTACAATCTATGAAATTTTCCTCGCAGTCGGATATTGAAAATCGATTGATGTTGAAAATCGTTGTCGATTAATTTCTTCTTAAAAGGCGTGCGATCACGTCGGGTTCACCATTTGTAGTGCAGCTAATTATTTTTGTTGATCTTATTTATTTATATTTAGATAAAATTAAATAAATGCACTACTTTTAAATTGATTAACATTTTATTAATACAAAATTTTATAAAATTTTTATTATTCTTAAATGAAGTTTGCTTTATTTTTAATTTCAACCACCCTGTGTGAATATTTAATATCAACTCCATAAAAACAATTAATTCTATATTTTTCGTTATATCGGTTCACTTGATTTAAATTAAAAACATATAGAGTATAATTCTGTCAGTGAAATTGTAAAGTATATTTGTAAGTGTAAGGTATATTTGCAAATGGAATTAATTGGTTGATTTCTTAAAATTCAACCAACTCTCCACACCCTTTAAACCACTATCTAATAATTGTTCTGATAAGGGTTCTAATAAGAAAATTATATCACGGGAGTTAAGATGTTGATTAAAAAGAAGAAAATTCTATCACGGGAATTAAGATGTTGATTAAAAAATATTTTATGTAATTCAAATAGTCTGTGATGACAGGTGGGGTGAGAAAATTATAATGGTCGGTGGTGTGGAAAGATTGTTGTTACACGTGGTTAAGTGTGGCAAAATTAAGAGATGGACTTACCCCGACGTCTATGTGTTATCCAATCACTTTTTTTATTTATTTATAAGCACCATATGTGACACGGGTAAAAGATATATTTTTATTTTATTATTTTAATAATAAAGTGTTGTGATCGACTTGGAAAAAAAAATGTGCTGTCCTGAAATTTTGTTTTTTCGCGTCTAATGACTAAATTAGCCGAAAAATGCAAAAAAAAAATCCGTCTGTCTGTACGCCGTCCGCCGACGTGTACGCTCAGCGCACATTAACTCCCAAACCCTTCAAGATAGAAAGTTCATTTTTGGAAGGATTGTAGATAGTTGCGGATCTCAGGCGGATACCCATTTTGGGGGGTGTACGGGTTCAGGGGGAGGCGGGGAGAGCGCTTAAGCCAAAAAATACGAATTCAAATATCTCAACCATGGTAACAGCTAGGAAGCTAAGACTCAACACACATATAGAGGGCTTTGTGGGACAACTTTTAAAAATAATTTAATTTTTTTATCCATTGGTGTCCGAAAAACAAATTGTCGGCCGAATTCTGTTTTCAAATGATTACATCTTCGAAATTACTTATCGTAAAAAATTCATATTTTGGGACCGTCAGTGTGGCATATAGCTCCTTCGGAATCAGCTTACTGAGTGGTTAATTATTGTAAGGGGAAGGGTCAGGGGGGTGCAAAGAAAAACACTTAAAAATGAATATCTCAACTATCTCTTAAGCTATGTAATTGAAACTTAAAACTTATATTAAGCTATACTAGGAAAATACAAAAAAATATAACATGTTGAAATAATAGTAGTGGGGGGAAATGGGGAGCATTTCAAAAATGGCGCGCTTTTCAAAATTACGAATCCTTATATCTCAAAAAAGGGTACAGATATCAAATCAAAAATTTGTCAGATTGTAGAACTACATAATGTTTAATTTTGGTAAAAATTTTAAGTTGGGAGGTGAAAGGGGAGGGAGGTGATAAGCAAAAATGTCGGAAATTTTGAGTGATTTTTTTAGGACTCTGTTGAAAGATACAAAGTTTAAATTTTGCATGTGAATACGTCTATTTGATGTAAATAGAAAAATAATAATAACTTGATCCATAATTGTTATAAACCGACCCCCCCGGTCTAACGTGCACAAGGTGTTTCATGTGCATTGAAAAAAACATATAAACTGAAAATTTTTGAGTGAAATTTTAAGGTAAAAACTTGAAAATTTGCAAAATGCATTTAAAAAAAATTCCTAAGTATACGAAATATTAACTGGTCGAAAAACTTTAAAACTTCTACCCCCTCCCATACAAAATTATTTTTTCGACCATTTTTAAAAAATCAATTATCACCTAACTTTTAAAAGCTATCAATTTGCAATTTTGCATAAAAACTTACAAAAATAATTGAAATGAAATTACGTTAAAAGTTTTGAAATCGCGCTTGCCCTTCTACCCCCTCCCATACAAAAGTATGATTTCGACTAATTTCATTAAATCAACTAATAATCAACAAATTAAAACCTACGAATTTGAAATTTTGTACGAGCACTTACAACAGAAAAGAAAGAAAATTGCATCACAAGTCTTACGATTCCCCTCCCTCCTCTACCCCCTCCCATACAAAATTATTTTTTCGAGCATTTTTAAGAAATAAGTTGTCAGCTAACTCTTAAAAACTATCAATTTCAAATTTTGCAGAAAAACTTATAAAAATAATTCAAATGAAGTTGCTTTAAAAGTTTTGAAATCGCGCTTGCCCTTCTACCCCCTCCCATACAAAACCATGATTTCGACCAATTTCATTAAATCAACTAATAACCAACAAACTAGAAGTTACGAACTTGAAATTTTATACAAGCACCACAAGAGAAGCAAAATAAAGCCCTGCCCAAGAACTCCCTTTCACTTAGTCTTCCCTAACCACTCTAACCTGCATATTGACTTTCCACTCATCCGCAACTTGTCCCAAGTATAATAAAGTTTCGCCCGACTTGTTGGCAGTTTATTTATATCTGTAACACTAAAAAATCAAAACCGGTAATAATTGGGTGTATTTGTCAGAAAAGATTGATGATGTTTTTCAGAGAATTATAAATATGAATTATTTAAACTTGTAACACTAAAAAACAAAACCGGTAATGATTGGGTGTATTTATCAGAAAAATTGATGATGTTTATCAGAAAAATATAAAACTGAATTATTTAAACTTGCTAAAAATTCTAATAAAAATGTTTCGCGGAAAAAATATAAAACTGAATTATTTAAACTTGCTAAAATCTATATAAATATAATTGTAGTGTCTGTGATTTGTTTATAAATGGCTATAAATAAGTTTTTTGCTTCATTTTAGCAATAACTAACCAGAATTTAACGTTTTTAAAAAATTTCTCTGTCTGTCTGTCTTTCCGGCTTTCACGCAAAAACGGCTGCACCGATTGCAATGATACTTTCACAGGTTATTAGTTCTGCCTCTGGGAGTAATCTGCTTTAGGTTTTATTTTTCTCCCCTCACGCCTTCTACCCCCTCCCATACAAAGTGACTCATTTTCAAAAACTTATAATAATCGAATTTTCATGGAAACTATGAAAGCTTTTAATTTGAAATTTCAAATATATTATTTCTATTATAAATGCAATTTTCAAGTATATAAATAGTTTGAATCCCCCAACTCCTTCCACCACCTCCAATACAAACTAAACTTTTTCATGAAATACTATACTCCAATTTTCTCAGTACTTATAACTTTGATCAAGCTAAAATTTTGTATTAAATCTTTAATTAGCATAATTATTATTATCAGGAAAAATTAACCGATTAACTTTACTCCTTCTACCCCCTCCCGTACAATGTGGCACAATTCCACGACTTTGCAAAAACTCGATTTTCTTGAAAAGTGTGAATCTAACTGATCTAAAATTTAAAACACATCAATAACATGGTGATTGTAGTTGTTTCTAGAAAAATTACTAAAAACCCTCCACTCCTTCTACCACCTCCCATACAAACTGCACTTTTTTCATGAAATACTCTAAACCATTTTTTCTCAGTACGTATAGCTTTGATCGAGCTAAAATTTTGTACTAAATCTTTAATTAGCATAATTATTATTATCGGGAAAAATTAACCGATTAGCTTTACTCCTTCTACCCCCTCCCATACAATGTGGCACAATTCCACGACTTTGCAAAAACTCAATTTTCTTGAAAAGTGTGAATCTAACTGATCTAAAATTTAAAACACATAAATTCCATGGTAATTATAGTTATTTCTAGAAAAATTACCAAAAACCCTACACTCCTTCTACCACCTCCCATACAAACTGCACTTTTCCATGAAATACTCTAAGCCAATTTTCTCAGTACGTATAACTTTGATCGAGCTAAAATTTTCTGATGAATCCATAATTAGTATTATTATTATTATCGGGAAAAATTAACCAATTGGCTCCACTCCTTCTACCCCCTCCCTTAAAATATGACACAATTTCACGACTTTGCAAAAACTCGATTTTCTTGAAAAGTGTGAATCTAACTGATCTGAAATTTAAAAGATATCAATTGCATGGTGATGATAGTTGTATCTAGAGTAATTATCAAAAACCCCCCACTCCTTCTACCACCTCCCATACAAATTTCACAATTTCACTAAGTTTCTCAAGTTACCTATTCAGTTTTTCAAGCTTAAATTTGGTGCAAAATATTTTTATAGCTACTCTAGCATGGAGTGAAAAAAATTAATTTAGTACTGTCATCCCTTCTATCACTCCCCACACAAAAATTCTTAAGATTACAAAAATTTCGATTTCATCGGTAGTATCATATAATGGGGTTTTACGCACAATCGAAGTCCTATTATGTTTTTAAGCTTAGTGTAATTTTATTTGGGCTTTTTTCAATTAACACAAGCTACAACTATTCACATGTCCTTAACACGTATACATATGATCTCGAATCACGGATTTGATTTGATCACGAGCCTCTCCCATTCAAATGCGAGTATCTTGCTTTCATTCTTAATAATTTATGGTTGTGACTCCAACAAAATACAAAACATTGTGTTCAAAGAACCATTAATGTAAGCGGATTAAATATCCCATATAATGTATTACTAACTACATTCTCAAAAATTTGCTTATTAATGCGATTTTTACGCGGACGAAGTCGCGGGCGTTTGCTAGTTTCTAATAAAAATGTTTCGCGGTTGTGTAAGGTTTTTTGGTATATTTATCAGAAGAATTGATGATATTTATCCGAAAATTATTAAACTGAATTATTTAACCGAATTATTGAATCCTATTTAGGCGTTTTTAATGTTTCACTGTTGTGGAAGGTTTTTTGACTGGCTATTTTGTGGTCATCATTTTTTCGTTTCAGTTCAGTTGGGGTGTTTTTGTGAATCTTCATGTGTGTGTGTTTAAGGGTTGCTGTTAGACATAACATCCCTTATTTCAGGTACTTAGTAATGAGTTCGGCTTGAGATTTGTTATTTTCAAGCTCGTAATCTACCTGTAGTGTGTGTGGAAAATTGTTTTTGGAAAAAAGTGTTATTTTAGGACTCATGATCTGTCTAGGGATTGTCTTATGGGGTTGCTTAAGACAATTGGTCATATGAGTGTAATCCGTTTAGGATATGTCTGGGATGGTTGTTTTTTATAAGCGCAAAGATATTTTTTTTGAATAGGTTGAATATTTTTGTGAGTCTGATGATCTTAATAGTGTTACGGGTATGAGGGGTTTTTATATATCCCATGCAAAAGTATGATTTCGACCAATTTCTATAATTTTAAAACTTTTAATGCAACTTCTTTTTACATACCTTAAAAGTCTTCGTGCAAAATTTCAAGTTGATAGCTTGTAGTGGTTTGATGATAAGTGATTTCTTAGAATTGGTCCAACAAATGCTTTTATATGGGAGGGGGTAGAAGTTTTGAAGGTATTCAACCAGTTAATATTTTAAACTTTTATGAACTTTTTATAATTGGGTTTCCCAAATTTTGAAGTTTGTAGCTTAAAATTTCAATCAAAAATTTGGATATTTTGTTTTTTTTTTTATTTCACATGTAACACCTTGTACAGGTTAGGGCACCCTTCGATGGATAACAGTTAAGGTTCAAATTATTATTTATTATATTTATTTTTTCTTTATGTATATCAGATGGATTTATGCACGTGAACAATTTGAACCTTCTATCTTTTACCACAGCTCTTAAAAAAATGCTAAAATTTTTCAACTTCTTAGCTCACCACATCCCTTCTCTTGCACCCTCCAGCTTAAAATTTTTAATAAAAACATAACAGAACTACGATTGCGCGTAAAGCGCAATCTAACGATACTGTAGATAAAATAGAATTTTTTGTGATACCAAGAAATTTTGTATGGGGAGTGTTAGAAGGGATGATAGCATTGAACTAATTTTTTCCCCATCGTGCTAAAGTAGCTATAAAAATGTTTATACAAAATGCTTACTCCAAAAATTGAATGGGAACTGAGAAAATTAGTGAGTTAGATTTAATGAAAATGTGCGGTTTTTATGGGAGGTGGTACAATGAGTGGGGGGATTTCAGAAATAACTAGGAATATAAATAAACTGCCAACAAATCGGGCGAAACTTTATTATTCTTGGGACAACTTGTGGATGAGTGGAAAGTCAATATGCAGGTTAGAGTGGTTAGGGAAAGCTAAGTGAAAGGGAGTTCTTGGGCAGGGCTGTTGTCAATTTAACAATATTTCATTCGTTTCTGCAAGTTTGGGTTTTTATGAGGGGAGGAAGAGGGGTAATAGTAAAGGTGGGTGGATGTTAATAGATTTTTAATTAATTGCTTGAATCACGTCCAATATTCTCTATACAGAATGTGTTTCATAGACGAAGTTGCATAGAAGTTTCATAAAATTCGGTATATTTTATATTCAAGAAACCGAACATTTGTATGGGAGGGGTAGAGAAGGTAGAGCAATCGTAAAATTTGATATGTAGTTTTATCTCGCTTCTGTTGTAAGGTGCTTGTATAAAATTTCAAGTTCGTTGCTTTTAGTTTGTTGGTTATTAGTTGATTTAATGAAATTGGTCGAAATCATAGTTTGGTATGGGAGGGGGTAGAAGGGCAAGCGCGATTTCAAAACTTTTAACGCAACTTCATTTGAAATATTTTTTTTTATAAGTTTTTATGCAAAATTTGAAATTGATAGCTTTTAAGAGTTAGCTGATAACTTATTTCTTAAAAATGCTCGAAAAAATAATTTAGTATGGGAGGGGGTAGAGGAGGTAGGGGAATCGTAAAACTTTTGATGCAATTTTCTTTCTTTTCTGTTGTAAGGTGCTCGTACAAAATTTCAAGTTCGTAGCTTTTAATTTGTTGGTTACTAGTCGATTTAATGAAATTGGTCGAAATCAGACTTTTGTATGGGAGGGGGTAGAAGAGCAAGCGCGATTTCAAAACGTTTAACGTAATTGCATTCCAATTACGTTTGTAAGTTTTTATGCAAAATTTCAAATTGATAGCTTTTAATAGTTAGGTGATAATTGATTTCTTAAAAATGGACGAAAAAATAATTTTGTATGGAGGGGGTAGAAGTCTTAAAGGTTTTCGACCAGTCAATATTTCGTATATTTATGGATTTTTTTTAAATGCATTTCGCAAATTTTCAAGTTTCTACCTTTAAATTTCACTCAAAAATTTTCAGTTTATATATTTTTTTCAATGCACATGAAACACCTTGAGCACGGGGGGGTTGGTTTATAACAATTATGGATCAAGTTATTATTATTTTTCTATGTACATCAAATAGACGTATCCACATGCAAAATTTAAACTTCGTATCTTTCACAAGAGTCCTAAAAACATCACTCAAAATTTTCAACATTTTTGTTTATCATGCTCCCCATTTCCCCCCACTACTATTATTTCAACACGTTTTTTTTTGTATTTTCCTTGTATAGCTTAATACACGTTTTAAGTTTCATTTACATAGCTTAAGAGATAGTTGGGATATTCATTTTTAAGTGTTTTTCTTTGCACCCCTCTGACCCTTCCCCTTACAATAATTAGCCACTCTCTAACCTGATTCCAATGGAACTATATGCCACCTTGATGGTCCCAAAATATGAATTTTTTACGATAAGTAATTTCGAAGATATAATCATTTGAAAAAACAATTCGGCCGACAATTAGTTTTTAACCCCCCCTTTTCGGCCGCCAATGGACAAAAAAATTAAATTATTTTTAAAGTTTGTCCCACAACCTTCTCTATATCTCTACTGATTTTCAACTTCCTATCTGGATTCGTGGTTGAGATATTAGCAAGTGTAGTTTTCGACATTTTACTTCCCCCCCGCCTCCCCCTCCACCTAACACCCCACCCCACCACCCCACCCCCACCCACCAAAATTTGGAAAACAGAGCTCACTTACCCAATCAACAATCCACCCAAAAACGAACATTCTACCTTTAACGGTCTCGGAGATATGAGTCCATATGTACGGCGTACGGCGGGACGGATTTTTTATGAAACGCTGAAAAAAAAATTTCAGGGTAGCAAAGTTTTTTTTTTCTTGTGTCGATCACAATACTTTATTATTAGAATAATAAAGTAAATTGACATCTCTTAAATTTCAGACTAGTGCCATTCATTCTTTTCAAGAAAATCGATTTTATATGAAGTTTTGAAACTGTGTCGTATTGTATGGGAGGGGGTAGAAGCAGTGAAGCTAATTAAATATTATATTTTTGATAATACTTATTAAGTATTTATTACAAAATATGAGCTTGATAAATGTTATATGTTCTGAGAAAATCGTCTTAGAGCATCTCATGAAAAAGTGTAGTTTGTATGGGAGGGGTGGAAGGAGAGGGAGGAGGCAAAAAAAATTTCTACTGTAGATTTAAATCATTATGAAAGTAATATATCCCAAAACTCTGACTAATAGCTTTTATACTTTTCGAGTAAATCTATTAATTGTATTATTGCGAAATTGTGTCATTTTGTATGGGAGAGGGTAGAAGGGGCAAAGCTAATCGCCTAATTTTCGCCTTACTAACAATTTTAAATAAATATTTGGTGCACAATTTCAGCCCGCTAAATTTTATACGCACTAAGTAAATTGGCTTAGAGTAATTCATGACAAGTACAGTTTGTATGGGAGGTGGTAGAAGGAGGGGGAGGACACGCATAATTTTTATACGGTAGATTGATATTATCATAAAAATAACATATTCCAAATTTCTGGCCTATAGCAGCAAATCCGTTTATTGTCAAATTACGCAATTGTGTCATTTTGTATGGGAGGGGGTAGAAGGGGTGGAGCGATTTGGCCCGTTCACGAGCTTGACCTTATTTTTTTGTCATAAGCGACGTGTACAAAACTTGAACTATCTAGCTCAACGTGTTCTCAAGCTAGAGAGCGCGCGGACGGACGGTTTTGAGATTTTTGAATGATACTATTAACTTCTGTATCATTCATTTTTTTCTCCGAGCCTTATATCTTAGCGTTACAAACTTTAGAGCAAAGTTATAATACTCTCGGATTTCATCTAGAGTATAATTATAAGTCATATACATATGTACTTCTACAATCTGACAAAATTTCAAAATATCTGCATTGGATGTTGAGATACACCGGTTTGAAATTTTGAAAAGTGCGGCTTTTTTTTCCATCCACCCCCCATTCCTCACCTTTTTTTAATGTGTCCAAATGTTATTTTTTCCCATATTTCGCTAGTATAGTTTAATACATGTTCCAATTTTCAATACAAAAAAACCTTAAGAGATAGTCGAGACATTGACATTTAAGTGTTTTTCTTCGCACTGGCCCTCCCCCTTAAAAATATCTGTCACCCTCTAAGTTGATTACGGTTGGCCTATGAGTCTCCTATTTGGCTGTAAAATACGAACTTATTCGGTTAAGTAATTTCGAAGATATAGTCACCCCACCTTAAGTAATGAATGAGTCTGCAATCCACCCAAAAATTAATTCTATATCTATAAGGGTCTCAGAAATATGGGTCTTTGAATGTCATTGGAGCGTAAATATACGGCGGACGGCGTACTGCGTACTGCGTACGGACAGATGAATTTCTTTTTTGTATTTTTAGGATAATTTAGTCATGAAACGCGAAAAATCAAAATTTCCAGGTAGCAAATTTTTTTTTCTGTGTCGATCTATACTTTATTATTAGAATAATAAAGTAAAATGCATAGATGTTCAAAATATTGATTGGTCGAAATCCTTCAAACCTTCTATCCCCTCCCATACAAAAGTATTATATCGACCATTTTTAGTAAATCAATAATCACCAACACATTAGAAGCTATTACCTTTAAAATTGTTACTATCATTTTAAAAATATATGAAACAAAATTAAATGAAAAGTTTAGCAATCCCTCCACAGTTTTTACCCCGTTCCTTCAAATTCAAAGTCCTGTTAAGACCCCCTATAGGGGCATAGGACAGAAACAACTCTCTTCCACTAGGCGCCATCCTGATCATCGGCCTTAAGCTGTACCAGGACTTGTTTATTCCTCTGGCCTCCTGCTCAACTGCTCGCTTCCATAAGTTACATGGTCGACTAACCCGACGTCTTCCTTGAGAATTATAATCCAGAGCCTGTTTGGCGATGTTTCGCTCTGGTTTCCTCAAAGTATGACCGATCCACTGCCACTTCCGCCTTTGAATCTCAATACCTATTTTAGTCTGGCCAGTTGTACTCCAAAGTTCGTCGTTGGAGATCACTTCTGGCCAGAATATTCCTAAAATGCGTCGGAGGCATTGGTTCACGAAAGTCTGTAGTTTCTTGGTAAGTCGAACGGTCACTTTCCACGTAGTACAACCATGCGTCAAAAACTCGCAGCTTTGTGCGAAGGGAGATCTCTCTTAACCTCCAGAAAGGAGAAAGGATACCGAAGACCTGACGAGCTTTATTTAGCCGAGCCTCAACATCCTTTTTATGGTTAAGAACAATCGGTGTGCTTGCGTTCAAACCCATGTGCATGTACTTGGTTTTACGAACATTTATTTTCAGTCCCGCCTCTTTGCATTTAGAATGCAACGAGCGAACATTTGACTGTAAGTCCGAACAGTTATGTGCAAGCAAACACACGTCATCAGCATAATCAAGGTGACTTAAGATGTTAAATAGTCTCCATTGAAGACCTTTACCTTCCCCACCTTCCAGTGCAGCTTTCAAGATGTCATTTATTACCACCAGAAACAGGGCAGGTGATAATATGCAGCCTTGTCTGACACCCGTTCGCACAGAGAAGCTCTCGGGCAGCTCTCCTCTATGCAAGACGCGACACCTTGCATCTTCGTAGGATTCTTTAATCATAGCTATGACCTTATCTGGAATACCTCTCCTAAGCAAAGCATTCCATATGTAATCTCGCTTAACGCTGTCGAAAGCCTTCTCGAAGTCCACAAACATGAGATGTAGTGGCCAACCCATTTCGGCTGACTGCTCTAATATTATCCGTAGGGTATTTGTGTGGTCGGTACAAGACGACCCTTTACGGAATCCAGCCTGATAAACGTCGAGAGTGCTCTCGACGACATCACTAATCCTATTGAGAATTACCGTAGCCATAATTTTTGTTACGGCTGTAAGTAGACATATACCACGCCAATTGCCATAATCCCGAAGGTCGCCCTTCTTCGGAAATTTCACAATGACGCCCTCCTTCCATTCAGTCGGATATCTTCCTTCATTCCACACCTCAGTAAAGAGTGGGAGGAGTATATCGGCTGTTATTTTCGGGTCCGCTTTGATGAGTTCGGTTGGTAGTCCGTCTATACCTGGGGCTTTCCTTCCCGCCATTGACCGAATGGCGGAATCTATCTCTTCCTTATCTGGGGGATCGTCACCAATAGAGGATTGTTGCGGTTGGATGTTTGGTAGTTGTTCTGTTTCTGGAATATCTTCCTCTGACAAGATGTCTAAAATATCAGAGAAGTATGCCTTCTATCTCCGCAACTGGTATTCACTCATATAAAGGAGAGTTCCGTTGACATCTCTCACCAGGTGGTTGGCGGTGAAATTCTTGTTCGTCAACTGTTTCATGATTTTGAATAGTGAACCCATATCCCCAAGGTAAGCCGCAGATTCTGCCTTGTTTGCCAGATCTTCAATGGCCTTTCTCTTGTCGCGTCTAACAGCCTTTTTAAGCTGTATATGAGCATCGCGGTAGTTCTGCCTCAGGTCGGGCGTTCGTTGGTTGACATCAGGTTGAGAGATGATTGCCAATTTGGGGTTTTTCCGATTGCCTACCTTGTCCCATGTGTCTTGCCACATCCAGGGTTTCTCACCGCTTTGCACATATCCCACAGATTTTTATTTATTTATTTATTTATTTAGCCATTGAACAAAATTTACATTTCAATTACACAATAGCAAGCAATAAGAAATATCACAAGAATTTCATAAGTTTAGTTTTAAAAGCATTAAAAGAAATAGACAAAGATCCAAGTTGCAGTTTGTCACGATTTCATTTCTTCAGCACTAGTTAGGAAAGTGTTTCTGGTTGCCTCCCAATTGGCGTCCAGTGTGCGCATTTCATATTCACCCAATGTGGATGACTTTTCGCGTAGAATAGTGGTGTATTCGCGTTTTTTGTAGGGATCTCTGAGTTTATCCACATTAAGCTTGCGCTTCATTTGAAGAATTTGTGGTCGTCGGGAAGCTGCTGTACACAATATCAAGCAGGCAACCATCAAGTGGTCCATACAAAATTATAATTTCAACCAATTTCAATAAATCAACTAATAACGAACAAATTATAAGCTACGAAGTTGAAAGTTTGAAAAGGAACAAAATAAAACTGCATCACAACTTCTACGATACCCGGAACTCTTCTAACCCATACAAATTTATTCTTTCATGACCATAAAATGTACCGAATTTCATAGAATTTACTTCGTTTTTGAAACTAATATTCTACAATATACATTGTGACCATAACCACTTTGTAAATAAAATTACACTGGGGAATAATATTTCAAATTTTTTGTTTGGTAAGCAGGTAGGACTGTCTTTAATTATTATCGATCGACTCAAAGCGAGCTCCACGGAGCGGTAATTTCAGTTCGAAGGATAGGAAAAAGTCACACGGCGCCAAATCTGGTGAATACGGTGGTTGATTGATTGATGGAATTTGTTGCTTTTTTGGCCTTAAATTCGGTTAAAATTGAGGGTCATTGCGATGGCGCATTTTCATCGTTGAGAATCTATGAATTATCCTTCCATAATTTCGGCCGTTTCTTAAGGATTTGCTCACGCAAACACTTCAATATGGTTAAATAGTACTCCTTATTGACCATTTGTCCCTCCGGAATGAATGCATGATGGATCAAACCTCAAATATCGAAAAAAACAATAAGTATCGTCTTGATTTTTGAGCAGCTTTGACGTTGTTTTTTCGGTTCCGACTCGTTTTTTTCCTCTACGATTGTTGACTAGTTTGCATGTCAAACTCATAGACCCATGTCTCATCACCAGTTATGATGCGCTCCCCGAGTGGGATCATAATTCGCACGATCAAGCATGGCCAAAGTGACCCATCCACGATAGTTTTTTTTTAAGAAAACTCAGCTTTATTGGAAAAAGTCGAGAAGGACGCGTTTCATGGCAAAAGCATCCACCAAAATCGAACGAACGGACTCGCGAGAGATGTCGAGCTCTCCTGCTATCTCCCTAACACTGGTATGACGATTTTCAAGCACCATTTCCATCACTTTTTGAATGTTTTCGTCAGTTGCAGAGGTCGAAAGTCGTCCAGTGAACTGCTCGAAGGTTCGTGTTTTTTGATATTACTGAATCATAGTAAGCCTTTTCCAAGATTCGCAACGATTCCGCATACGAAATTTGGTTGGAAACGCAAAATTTGAGACAAATTCTTTATTCCATATTTTTATCCATTATAAAAACCGCAATGGACTACTGAGGTGTACCCATTCAACCAGCTGCTGTTAACAAACTGATTAACAGACCGCGCTAATTTTTGGGATAATAATTAAGGACAGTCCTATCTGCTTACCAAAAAAAAAATTTTTCATATTTCGTTCCCCAGAGTAATTTCATTTACAAAGTACCCTTACTTTATGGTCACAATGTATACAAAATTTTGAACGTAATTCAAGCAATCAATTAAACATTTACTAACATCCAGCCAATTGTTCTATTCCCCTCCCTTATGTATAGGAGCTATTGATCGTGAATGCAATTAAGTGTTAAATAATTGACAACAACCATGCCCTGCAACCCCCATTACCTTAGTCTTCCCTATCCGCTACCACCCTAATCTGCATATTGACCTCCCAGTCATCCTCAACTCAACTCAGAAGAATAATAAAGTTGCGCCCGACTTGTTGGCATAATTGGAAATCTTTTTTCTTTTGCACAGAAGGAAAATGATTCACACTACACCTCGCACCATACCACACAGGCTACAATAAAAATTAAATAAGGAAGAAATTTCATAATACACAAGAAAATTTTTCTTAAGTACATAATAAGGTTAAATTATTGTTTGAATACATAACAAAGATAAAAGCACAACGCTCTACCATACTTACTTGAGATGATATCCAAATTGACTCGATGTTATGTTTAATGTTTGTCGTATAAGAGAATTCAATGCTCCATTTCGCGGATTATTAAAGCTTGTGGGATCGGTATTACAACGAGGACGATGTCCTTTAATTGGTCGAAATAAATACGGTAGTTCTTCAGATGCAGTTGCTGAAAATAATTTAAGAATTCATTGAAATAATCGAGGAATTATGTAAATATGTTCGACTGGAACCTAGAGTAGTACAGCTCAGCCGGGAGAGGCGAACACCTCGGGCCCTTCATCAATTGGAGACATTAAAAAATTACTTTTCTTCGATTTTTCAGTATATACGACAAAAATATAAAAATAGAATTTTGCATATTCGGGTCACAATTGAAAATGGGGCTAAATAAATCCTGAAAATTACCAAAAATCGATGCGCAGGATTCGCAGCTTGTCAAAGAGAGCTGTTTCTGTTCTCTGCTCTTATAAGCTATCTTATCAGGCAAATTGATCGGTTAATATTCGGGCCCAGGAGCTTGACGGGACCTCAGAGCATGTGGTCCCAAAGCATGCCGGATTCCGCCTAGAGCCGCTAAAGTGTATAATTCGCAACTGGCTATGAGTATACTTCTGTATCACGGCTTAGTTGATAACTAATTAGCTTTTTAGAAACACTTTGCCTTAAGCAACGATATGAACACAAGTACAATATAATCTTGAACCAAGAACTTTCAGATATAAAACGTGTTGATTTTGCAATTGTTAAAAAGTGCACTCAGATAATACTAGGCTTGCTTAACGGCAACATACAAATAATAATTGGCCTACAGCAAGGTGACCTTTTCCTCCTATTAAGCAAAACTATACATAAGTGCTTATATGGTGCCAACGGTCAAATCATCTACATAATACAAACTGATTAAATGCGGTTAAAACAACATTATCTGCGTATAATATTGATCTAAAGGGAGAATACGCCTTGTTTTCTTAATGAGATAACTCTATTTAAAATCCTACATAATTTCCTCCCTTACCGGTAAGCTTTGTTTTTGTTAAATTATCACAACTTGACCGATATATTGCATACATGGGATGTACTTTTAGTGTGTCCATAACAACAACCGACTGTTTACTTGAAGCTCGCGACGGTACTCGTATATGCCGACCCAGTTTCAACACTAAGAAAATATAAATCGGCGCGACGAACAAAAATAAAAGAAGTTAAATAGCTTATGACAATAACGTCTGTTATTCGACGACCGTTAAAATTTAGTCTACACGCATCCGCCACACGAAATATGTTTAGATATGTGATTCCAGGCAAACACTAAATATGTTCACACTACAAAATAATAACGTCCGGTAGAAATTTTCACATGTCACATTCTCGCCATTTATTAAGCTTAAATCGAAGTGTGTGGACATAATAACCACTAATACGAAATTAATAATAGAACTTTACCTTAATGCAATTGAATGTCGACTCTTAAAATAAAACATGTACTTGCAACGAAAATAAAGTAAAAAGTTTTTCCGGTTTACTAATAACATGAGGCATTCAAAGCTATTCGGAAAGTTTCTTCTGCTATGTTGAATTGGCGCTGTTGCACGATATCAGTGCGTAGGTACTACCAGATATACCTTAATAGACAGCAGCGTTTGAATCGTAACACTTAAATTCTAGACGAACTGAATCACTGAAGCAAGGTTTGGTTTAATATGCCAATAAATTGCTTACATTTTGTTTACACTTACAATAGTTTATAGATCGAATACAATCACACGTCATTTAATTTTAATTTGAATTGAAAATAAACGGAAGCGCCGAAAGCAACAGGAGTGGCTAATTTTTATGATTACAGCAATAATCTTTTTATTGGCTCATTTCAAATTGCGATTAAAATTAAAATAGGAATGAGACGACTTAACGAAATTTTAATTGTGATTTAAATTATATTTGATACCGAAAAATTAAGCTCTTTCCTTAAGGTTTTGCTTGTATCAGTCAGAATTTCAAATGAAAAATTGTTTTTTTGATTTTCAAAATATTCTTTATTTATCGTTTATGATTAATTTCTTTTGTTGTTAATTTTAAAGTTTAGTAACTGCAATATCACTGTAATAAAATCTTTAAAAGTTTCATTTTTATTCTAACAATAAAATTTTGCCATGTTGTCTTGAATATCTTAGATGGCTAAATATAGATTCGAAATCATAATAATTCTAACGAAGCACGACCAACGATTTATTGTTTTGTTGTAAACATTTGAACTTTACATTTCTTAAAAATTCAACTACAAGAAAAGGGAAGAAATTCGATTTCACTTTAAAAATTAGAGTGAGAGATATTTGCAAAAACAAATATCTTTGTTATAGTGCAGAAACAAAAGCACACAGAACTAGTTTAGTTTAACACTAATAAATAGAAATTAGTTATCTAGGTGCAATAAAATTAATTATAACTAAAGTACAGATATAATAAAAGAATGCGCGAGCATTAACATCAAAAATTCATAATTTTCATCTACTCAGGTATTAAATTTATTGCTTGTACAATTTCGTAGCAGCAGAATATTACGATAAAAAAAACGAACGAACTTTATGTCGAATAATCGAAGCTTAAAAATAATGAACACCATCTTCGATGTCGTTCGCCCAGCATTCCTTCAGATTTTTTCAAAGCCATCAGAAATGTATTTTGCGTATCCGTTATATCCGGAACGGTTTGCCGCCGCAGAAAACATTCATTTGTGCTATTAAATTTGATACAATTCTCAACTATAAATTTCAACGAGGCACGTCGATGGTTCTCGAATGATTCACGAAAACCGAACAGATTTTTTAAATCATCACAAAATTTAATATCGTATGATGCAAAATTACAGCAATATAAAAACGATCTTAGCTTTTCTTCGCCCGTTGTAGCTAAATTGATACCAGGCAAAAGTGTTTCAATGATTCCTTCGGTTGTTGTAACACTATCCACTATGTAGTAATTGATCAAGTCCTTGAGATAAACGTATCTAGTCTCTTCCTTATCATAGTACCCATTTTCCAAAATTGTTTGCAAAACGAATTGCCGATAATGATAGCAACTGTAATCGCTAATATGCTTCTTGATGAATTTCTCAGTTTGTAAGATTTCGGATCGAAGTAAATGCGGTGCACGCTGCAAAACCCATTGACGATGTGACCATGCATGATAATTGCTGAGATTTTTGTCAGCACATCGATCGCATATTCCAATTTCGATCGACCAATCGATAGATTCGGCACCTAGAAAAATATATTGACTATTAAAGTCACATTTTTTATTTCTATACTTTTAATCATTGCACTTACTTTGAAATGGATATAACCATCGTCGATAGGCAAATGCTTCACTGGATTTTGGCTTTTTCGTTAAAACTAATGCGGAAAATTGAAATTCCTTTTGAATTTTCAGCTTATTTTTTTCGACAAGTTGTCGTCGAATATGCCAGAATGATGTAACATCAGGATTGATAAGCAACGCGCAATTTATGTATTTAACTAATAAGTCGTTATTGATATATTTATTGCTGCCTAGTTTAAATGCTAAAATTGTCTTATGAGCATAATCATAAACGTGTTTGGCACACCACGATTCTAATCCTAAATTGTGCTCGACATGGATCACAGGCGATTTATTTTGATACGATAATGTTGGAATTATTTCGAATGAAGCCCTGAAATAAATGAAAGAAATCATTAAAAAAAACAAAAGCTTAGTAATTCATCTTGAAGACAAGGTTCAATACCACTTTTAAAACATATCATAACTAAGGGTACTTTCAAATTCAATTCAGGAACACTCGATTTTTTGATTCAGAAGCTCGCAATTTTTTGGCAAAATTCTATGTGAGTTCAACTCAGAAAATCCTAATAAGTTCGGGTGATATTTTTATACTCTAGATGAAATCTGAGAGTATTATAAGTTTGCTCTAAAGTTTGTAACGCCAAGAAATAAGGCTCGGAGAAAAAAATGAATGATACAGAAGATAATATTATCACTCAAAAATCTCAAAACCGGATGTCCGTCCGTCCGTCCGTCCGTCCGTCCGTCTGTCCGTCTGTCCGTCCGTTCGCTCTCTACATTGAGAACGCGTTAAGCTAGAAGGCTCAAATTTTGTACACGTCGTTTTTGACAAAAAAGTAAGGTCAAGTTCGTGAACGGGCCAAATCGCTCCACCCCTTCTACCCCCTCCCATACAAAATGACACAATTGCGCAATTTGACAATAAACGGATTTAATAAAAAAGTATACAAGCTATTGGCTTGAAATTTTGAGTATGTTACTTTTATGATAATATCAATCTACTGCGTGTCCTCTCCCTCCTTCTACCACCTCCCATACAAACTGTACGTGTCATGAATTACTCTAAGCCAATTTACTCGGTGCGTATAAAATTTGGCGGGCTGAAATTGTGCACCAAATATTTATTTAAAATTGTTAGTAAGGCCAAAAAAAATTAGACGATTAGCTTCACCCCTTCTACCCCCTCCCATACAAAATGACACAATTTCGCAGTTTGACATTAAATGGATTTACTCGAAAAGTATAAAAGCTATTAATCTGAATTTTGGGATATATTACTTTTATAATAATCTTAATCTACAGTAGAAAAATTATTTGCGTCCTCCCTCTCCTTCCACCCCCTCCCATAGAAACTACACTTTTTCATGAAATGCTCTAAGACGATTTTCTCAGAACATATAACATTTATTGAGCTCATATTTTGCAATAAATACTTAATTAATATTATCAATAAGATCAGAAAAAAATACTTGATTAGCTTCACTGCTTCTACCCCCTCCCATACAATATGACACAGTTTCACAATTTTACAAAAAATCAATTTTCTTGAAAAGTATGAATGGCACTAGCCTGAAATTTAAGGATTGTCAATTTTATAATATTCCTAGTCATTTCTAAAAAAATCACTAGAATTCCCCCACTCTTTCTACCACCTCCCATACAAACTGCACATTTTCACTAAATCTAACTCACTAATTTTTTCAGTTCCCATTCAATATTTGGAGTAAGCATTTTGTATGAAACATTTTTGTAGCTACTTTAGCATGATGGGGAAAAAATTAGTTCAATGCTATAATCCCTTCTAACACTTCCCATACAAAATTTCTTGGGATCACAAAAAATTCTATTTCATCTAGAGTATCGTAAGATTGCGTTTTATGCGCAATCGTAGCCCTGTTATGTTTCTTTATAGCTTTTAAGTGCAAATAGCGATTGTAGACTTAGGTTTTTCTGATGTACACTAGGCAGAAAAAGTCTGCGTACACACTCAACACATCCAACATATCTATAAAAAACATCGTTTTAATCAATTTATTTCATAATAATTTATTTTCTTTTTTTTCATGGCTTTATTATAAACATAAAACAAAACAAAAATGATGATTATTGTACTCCATAAAAATATTAAAATTAAAATACGAAATCAAATCCTGAATTGCAACAATAAAAAGTCTGCGTAAAAATATTTCTTTTCAAAATAAAACAATTGTTTTTCCTCGTAGCTTGTGGGATATCCTCGTCTCTTTATTACTTCCCACAACCGTTTTTGCATGGTATCTACCAGCTTCTTAGTGAACTCTGGGGTTATTGAGTTCCACTCCTGAATCCAGACTTCCTTGAGCATTACCTTCGACGTTATTGTGTGCGCTCGAATCCTTGGTTCCAAGTGATGCCACAAATGCTCTATTGGATTAAGGTCAGGAGATTGGGGCGGTGTACGAAGCTGATTTTGGGCATTATACAGCAACCAGAGTCTTACTAACTCCGCAGTGTGCTTAGGGTCGTTGTCTTCTTGGAAGTAAAAGTTGTCGCTTAAGCCCAAATGCTCTGCACTTTTCTTCAAATTGCGCTTGAGAATATTAAGGTAGTCTATTTTATTCATAATACTTTCAATAAACTCCATTTTTCCAACTCCTCCACTAGCCATACACTCCCATATCATAACACCGCCACCACCGTGCTTTACTGTTGGACAGAGATTTTTTACGTCGAAGGCCGCGCCAGTTTTTCTATCTTCCGACCTTTGATTCCAAATATACAAAATTTACTTTCATCCGAGAAAATAACTTGTTACCAAAATTCTTTTGGCTTATTTACGTATTCCTTAGCAAACGGCAGCCGCTTAAGTCTGTTTACTGTTGTTATAAATGGCTTTCTACGGGCAACGCATCCGTGGTACCCATATTTCCTAAGAATTTTACGAACACCATCATCAGAAGTAGACTTGCGGTACTTTGCTTTGATGTCCTTTGCCATATCAGCTGCAGTTAATCTAGGATTAGCCTTCATCGTTCGGAGCAAACTCCGAGTTTGCTGAAGGCTCAACTTTGGAGGACGGCCAGATCTGGGTTTTGAAGCCAAAACTCATGTGTTTTTGAAGTTGTTTACGGCTAGTTGGACAGATGAATGACTTCTGCTGACTATTGCACCTATTTCACGATATGACGAACCTTTTTTCCACAAATCCACGATAATTTTCCTTTCCCCAAATTCAATTTACTTTCCTTTATTAGACATCTCTTACTTAACGTTTTTTAGCAATTATTTTTAACGCAAACCTTAGATAAAAACACGTTTATCAACTTTCCTACACAAACTTTAATGTTATTAATGATTTAACTGCAACTCAGAGACTTTGACTGCCCTTTATACGCTTTGAACGCAGACTTTTTATTAATGGAATTTCAGACTATTTTTCGTTTCCGAATTTTACCATTGTTTTAGAGTACAGTAATTCTCATTTTTGTTTTGTTTTATGTTCATAATGAAGTAATGAAAAATAGGAAAAAAAAATATTTCGGAATAAAATGTTAGAAACGATGTTTTTTATACACATACTAGCGGACCCCGCGACTTCGTCCGCGCTAAAATCGCATTAATAAGCTATTTTTGAGAATGCTGTTAGTAATACAATATCTGGGGAAATATAATCTGCTCACTTTAAACCTCTTTCTAAATCAATTGCAAGTATTTTTCAAATGAAAATAAGTCGATTTGATATATTATTTTTGAATGTTAAGGATATTCTTCAATTTAAAGAGATTTACTGCTGTTGACATAATTACACTGACATCGATTTGAACAGATCTCAGTTTGTTTCCTGTCATTGGAACAACAAAAACCACTTTTATTTTAAATAGATGTTGACATTAACAACAACGATTGTTATGACTTCAAACAGAATGTTTTCAAATAATTTTTATAATCTAGATGAAATCTGAGAGTAAATTGTGTTTGCCTTGCCGTTTGTTACGCTAAGAAATAATGCTCACACAGAGTCGTTAAGGGTACAGAATTATTCGTTTCCGATCAAAAACCTTGAATCCGAGTGACCGTCTCTCTGTCCGTTCACGAACTTGGCATCACTTCTGAACAAAATCAATGAGCACAAAATTTGGACTTTATAGTTCAACGCGCTGTGGAACTATAAAGCGCACGGACGGACAAACGAACAGACGATTTCGAGATTTTCGAGCAAAAATATTGACTTCTGTGTCATTCTGTTTTTCTTCGAACGTTATTTCTTAGCGTTACAAACTTGAAAGAAAACATATAATACAGTCAGATTCATTCCATCTCGCTCCCCAATAAAACCCAAAAAAATCGAATTTTAGCGAATTTTCTTGAGAAATATTTAAACTATGGATCTGTAAATCATCATATTACAAATATATCATTCGCATAACAATGCTGGTATATGAACGAAAATTTTATCGATATCCCATCACTTCTTATGCTCTCCCCTTCGAATACCACAATTTTATAAAATTATTTTACTACTTTTCTAAATAACTATGAACTATGAACTGTGATAGTGTACATATTCTTTAATGTATTTTAAAGAAATATAGAATTGGAAATAGTTGGCATGATTACTTACGAATCTCTACACATAAAAAAGAAATGCCGGACGAACGCAAACCAAAACACACGGCCACATTATCATACATATACATATGCATCCGTATGCTATCTTTATAAATTAAAAAAAAAAAAAAATTCGTGCTTAGAGAAAAAAAAGAATCCCATCTGGAGTGGGAATCGAACCCATGACCTATTGACTGAAAACCAAGCACGCTGCCCACTACGCCACGGAAGCCTCATACATATACATATTTTTGTATATATGTATGTATGTAATTGTATGACTATGCGGACGTGTGCTCCCATTTGTGTTGTTCTGGAAATTTTTTTTTTTTTGTGTGTTGAGATAGCAGAGACTATTCCGAAGAAAAAAATTCATGCAAATCTGGTGAATAGTTGCGAACAGCAAACGAAAAAATGTCTCCATACAAAATGTACTGAAAGCGAAATTTTCCAAATTTTCCGGGATAATTTGCAATTTTTGGCACCGTTAGGATCTAAGTTGGGCTTTAACGAACACAACAAAAAAAATGTGATCCAAATCGGACGAACGGTTGCTGAGTTACACGTGTACACACGTAGACCACTTATTTTTATATACATAATATAGGTAAGATATATAAGAAGATAAGAAATAGTTCGCATGATTACTTACGAATCTCTACACATAAAAAAGAAATGCCGGAGGAACGCAAACCAAAACACACGGCCACATGGTCATACATATACATATGCATCCATATGCTATCTTTATACATAAAAAAAAAAAAAAAAATTCGTGCTTAAAAAAACCCCGTCTGGAGTGGGAATCGAACCCATGATCTATTGACTGAAAAGCAAGCACGCTGCCCACTACGCCACGGATGTCTCAAATATCGGATGAATAGTTGTGAACAACAAACGAAAAAATTCCTCCATACAAAATGTACTGAAAACGAAATTTTCCAAATTTCCCAATTTTCGTGGAAACTTTGGATATATATTTAGTGCACAATTTCAGATCGCTAAACTTTATAAGCACTGAGTAAATTGGCTTAGAGTAATTCATGACATGTGCAGTTTGTATGTGAGGTGGTAGAAGGAGGGGGAGGACACGCATATATTTATACGGTAGATTGATGTTATCATAAAAGTAATATATTCCAAATTTCAGGCCAATAGCTTTTATACTTTTCGAGCAAATCCGTTTATTGTCAAATTGCGCATTTGTGTATGGAAGGGGGTAGAAGGGGTGGAGCGATTTGGCCCGTTCACGAACTTGACCTTACTTTTTTGTCAAAAACGACGTGTACGAAATTTGAGCTTTCCAGCTCAACGCGTTCTCAAGCTAGAGAGCGAACAGACGGACGGACGGACATCCGGTTTTGAGATTTTGAGTGATAATATTAACTTCTGTATCATTCATTTTTTTCTCCGAGTCTTATTTCTTGGCGTTACAAACTTTAGAGCAAACTTATAATACTTTCAGATTCCATCTAGAGCATAAAAATCCGTCCCGCCGTACGCCGTACATATGGACTCATATCTCCGAAACCGTTAAAGGTAGAATGTTCGTTTTTGGGTGGATTGTTGATTGGGTAAGTGAGCTCTGTTTTCTAAATTTTGGGGGGTGTTAGGTGGAAGTGGGAGGAGGGGGGAGGGAAAAAGTCGAAACTTACACTTGCTAATATCTCCACCACGAATGCAGATAGAAATTTGAAAATTAGTAGAGATATAGAGAGGGTTGTGGGACAAACTTTACAAATAATTTAATTTTTTTATCCATTGGCGTCCGAAAAGGGGGGCTTAAAACAAATTGTTAGCCGAATTGTTTTTTCAAATGATTATATCTTCGAAATTACTTATTGTAAAATCTTCATATTTTGGGACCATCAAGATGGCATATAGTTCTATTGGAATCAGCTTAGAAAGTGGCTAATTATTGTAAGGCGGAGGGTCAGGGAGGGGTGCAAAGAAAAACACTTAAAAATGAATATGTCAACTATCTTTTAAGCTATGAAATTGAAACTCAAAACATATATTAAGCTATACTGGGAAAACACAAAAAAAATATAACATGTTGAAATAATAGTAGCGGGGGGAAATGGGGAGCATTTCAAAAATGGCGCACTTTTTAAAATCACAAATCCTTATATCTCAAAAAAGAGTACAGATATCAAATCGAAAATTTGTCAGATTGTAGAACTACATAATGGTTTATTTTAATAGAAATTTTAAGTTGGGAGGTGTAAGGGGAGGGAGGAGATAAACAAAAATGTCGAAAATTTTGAGTGATTTTTTTAGGGCTTTGGTGAAAGATACAATGTTTAAATTCTGCATGTGGATACGTCTATTTAATGTACATAGAAAAATAATAATAACTTGATCCATATTTGACATAAACCGACCCCTCCGGTCTAACGTGCACAAGGTGTTTCATGTGCAATGAAAAATACACATAAACTGAAAATTTTTGAGTGAAATTTTAAGGTAGAAACTTGAAAATTTGTGAAATGCATTTAAAAAAAATATCTAGATATACAAAATATTAACTGGTCGAAAATCTTTAAAACTTCTACCCTCTCCCATACAAAATTATTTTTTCGCCCATTTTTAAGAAATCAATTATCAACTAACTATTAAAAGCTATCAATTTGAAATTTTGCACAAAAACTTACAAAAATAATTAAAATGAAATTACGTTAAAAGTTTTAAAATCGCGCTTGCCCTTCTACCGCCTCCCATACAAAAGTATGATTTCGACCAATTTCATTAAATCAACTAATAACCAACAAATTAAAAGCTACGAACTTGAAATTTTGTACGAGCACCTTTTAGCAGAAAAGGAAGAAAATTGCATCACAAGTTTTACGATTCCCTTACCTCCTCTACCCCCTCCCATACAAAATTATTTTTTCGAGCATTTTTAAGAAATCAACTCTTATAAGGTATCAATTCCAAATTTTGCACAAAAACTTACAAAAATAATTCAAACGAAGTTGCTTTAAAAGTTTTGAAATCGCGCTTGCCCTTCTACCCCCTCCCATACCAAACTATGATTTCGACCAATTTCATTAAATCAACTAATAGCCAACAAGCTAAAATCTACGAACTTGAAATTTTATACAAGCACCTCACAAGAGAAGCAAAATAAAACTACATATGAAATTTTACGATTCCCCTACTGTCTCTACCTCCTCCCATACAAATGTTCGGTCTCGCGAATGTAAAATACACCGAATTTTATGAAAATTCTATGCAACTTCGTCTATGAAACACATTCTATACAGAGAATATTGGACGTGATTCAAGCAGTTAATAAAAAACCTATTAACATTCACCCACCCTTACTATTACCCCTCCTCCTCCCCTCATAAAAACCCAAACTTGCAGAAACGAATGAAATATTGTTCAATAGACAACAGCCCTGCCGATGAACTCCCTTTCACTTAGCCTTCCCTAACCACTCTAACCTGCATATTGACTTTCCCCTCATCCGCAACTTGTCCCAAGAATAATAAAGTTTCGCCCGACTTGTTGGCAGTTTATTTTTTATCAGTTGGTGGGTACAGGCAGGAAAGAGGTGAATGCGATGAGCATTATCTTCACTTGGGACTTTTTTTCTGATGCTCCTTTTCCGGTGGTCTATATGTCCGTCTGGCGCTTTGCTTCGAGTTCATATTGAAACCACTAAGTAAGTCACCAGTGACAGTCGTTGTAAGAAAATTCGTGCTGTTTCAAGCACTTTTAATGAATTCCTTGCAGTGCGCAATCAATTACTTCTTACTTGCATCTTCTGTTCCACGCAAGGCAGCAGTTTTGTTACTCATTTTGTAATGCAAGGCAAGGGTTTTGGAGCTCAAATCGATTTTTAGAAACAAGGTCAAGGAGCTAATTTTCTTTATTTTTCGTCTTACTAACTGAAAGAGCGTGGTGATACATATAAATCAATGCCATTTTGAAATATGCAAGTAGCGAGTTTTGGAATTCAGTGTCTCAATTCTCTTTCACACGGCATGATTCTGACCTGTCGCCAGGGCTTGTTTATTTCTCAGGACTCCTGTTCAACTGTTCGCTTCCATCGGATACATGGTCGACCAACTCAACGTCTTCCCTCAGTATTATAACCCAGAGCTTGTCTGCAGATGTTTCGCTCTGGGTTCCTCAAAGTGTGACCGATCCACTGCCACTTCCGCATCTGAATATCATCGTCGCAGGTTTGTTCACGAAAGTTTTCAGTTTCTTGGTAAGCCTAATTGTCACTTTCCATGTAGAACGTCCATATAACAATACGGATGAAAGGGGAAACTGAGTATGAGCATGAATAGCTTTGTCCGCTCGAGGTAACAAAATGCTTGCACCTCTCTACATCTTCTCCATTAATGCGCAAGCAAACAAACATCATCAGCATAATCAAGCAAAGCATTCCATATGTAATCTAGCTTAACACTATCGAAAACCTTCTCGAAGTCCACAAACATTAGATATAGTAATGAACTTATACCACGCCAATCACACCAATTCCGAAGTTTGGCCTTTTTCGGAGTTTTCACAATAACGTTTTTATTCCATTTAACCGAATATCTTCCTTCAATCGATAGCCTAGGGAGGAGTATATCGGACGTTATTCCCGAGCCCTTTTTAAGTATTTTGGTTGTCAATTCGTCTATATGACGGATTGTGGCGGTTGGATGTTTCGTAATTGTTATGTTTCTAATATATATTTATCTTGCAAGATGTTTAGAATATCAGAGAGTCTGGCAGAAATGTCACAATCGACACATGCAATGCCTTCTATAGTAGAAAGCCGAGTAACTGAATCCAACAACAACACGTTGGAGTCATAACAAACATGACAGTTCCATACAAATTCGAGCGCTTTTGTATGGAGCAGATACGGCGGGCTTCGTAAGAATCGCGTTTATTCTTAAATGCAGAGTTAAAGATAGTTCAGCTTTCTAAGGTACTTTATTGATAGTGCTCGGCATGTAATTACGTTGACACGTTGATATTAGTGCAATGGATTTTTAATTGAAAAAAGTGCGATCAAAGTCAAATCTCGGCTTCTCACACCGAAGAAAATCGGTCACTCATATTGTGCAGAGTTCTCCGGTTAATTTTCACACAGAAAATTGTAGAATTTTAGTTATTACGAAAAAGTGTGCACTCGCGTAATATTTTCGTGCTTAATTTGAACTAATTATGCTCTTTTCTTGTTTTCGGCAAAACGTGTTTTTACGACAAGTTCGTAAAAAATAATACAGGTGGTCCTTTGGAATGGACAAATCCATGACGTCATACCCACTGGAGTCATTCAAGATGGCCGCTACGTCAGTTCCGCCCAGCTTGAGATGTAGAAAGCATTGACACCTGCGAATTCACCATCTCCAGATTGCTCAAAAGATCGGAAGAAAAACCTCGGCAATGACCAAGTGATCCAACGTGGACGGGCGACAACGGGACTTGGGTTTTGAAAAAAAAGAGAGGTCGTAAGAAAATCTTTTTACCGGACGCGTTTTTGTTCAACTTGTACGAAAAACGAAGGAAAAATACCGAAATAAAAGGTCAAAAATCGCAATAAAGCAATTTCAACCCACAGACTAATCAAGAACTCAAGTTTCTTGCGAAAAAGTTGATGGGATCGCGAAGTTTTCTCCCCCCATCAAAAACGTGTAGTGTTTGCCAAAGTGGTTATTTTTTTTTGGAACGAAATGTGAAATTAATTAACACGGCTCTGAATCGAACGAAATTATCAATGTTTTCGCGGGAAAGTTCGACATAATAACCAGCAACTGACTGAAAGTGATCTGAGTTATGCTATCAACCAAAATGGTACAAGTCTAGGGCAGGCAAGTAAGAAGCGTGGTCAGGTCAGCATTAAAGTTAAAATTGAAGGTCACTGAGTCGATTTCTGGCTCCAAGACAATACGAAACGCACAGTTTCCATTGCCACTCGATTCGATTATTCAGATTTCCCTCGTTTTATTTCTCCGATAATCGGGAATCGTTGGACAGATCTTCTAAATCGCGCGACGACGGGAAATCGCTATCAGCGTAATAATCTAGAGCTCCGTCGCAATTCCGATCGACTTCCGACGTGCGTTTTCAGTGATTCTGAGGTTACTGCTCGCTTCGTACGACTCGTGCAAAACAAAAGACGATCGCTTAATTAAGGACTCGTTTATTGCCGCGTTTCGATCCGGATTAGCGCAAATCTCTTCATATTCGGGTTTTTTTTTTTTTTTAACCCCGTGTAAATCCTTCAGACAAGAAAGAGACGTGAAGCCGTACACAAATTTAAAAAAAAGGACAGCGAGAAAATTCGTGACAGTGATGCCCACAAGTTCCATGGAACGTGCGTGCGGTTTGGAAATGCTAGAGTCGCGCGCTTGGCCGGAATTTCCACGCGTAAAAGCCTGCGTTGGCGCTGCTGGTGAAATTCAGGTTTTTTTTTGTGTGTAGTGTTCGGCTCGTTCGCGCCGCAAGAAGAGGGCGAATAAGATGGCCGACTTCCAGATTCAACAATATTCACGATTTTAAGCATCCACTTTACTATCATAAACGCACAAAGTTTTATTTAATAAAAAACGTAACAGGACTACGATTGGACGTAAAGCCCAATCGTGCGATACTCTAGATGAATGAGAAATTTTGTTATTTAAAGAAATTTTGTAGGGGAAGTGGATCACATCACGAATCAAAATGTTTTATACAAAATTTAGGATTCAAAAATGTATGTATGTACTGAAAAACTCAGTGTATTGAATTTAGTGAAATTGTGCAGTTTGTATGGGAGGTGGTAGAAGGAGGGTGGAGTTGTTAATAACTTTTTTAGAAATAATTGTAAATATCATATATTTGGCAGAGCAGATCAGTAGCATTCATACTATTCAGGCAAATTGACTTGTTGTAAAGTTGTTGAATTGTGTCATATTGTATGGGAGGGGGTAGAAGGAGTGAAGCTAATTGCCTAATTTTGTTTGGTCTTACGAACAATTCTAAATAAATGTTTAGTGCTCAATTTCAGCTCCACCAATTTTATACGTACTGAGTAAATTTGTTTAGAGTATTTCATGAAAAGGTGCAATTTGTATGGGAGGTGGTAGAAGGAAGGGGAAGACTTAAAAAAATTTTCTACAGCAGATTGGAATTATTATAAAAGTAATATATTTTAAATTTCAGATCAATATCCTTTATGCTTTTGGAAAAAATCCGTTTATTGTGGAATTGAGAATTTGTGTCGTTTTGTATGGGAGGGAGTAGAAGAGGTAAAGTTAATCGTCTAATATTTTTTTTCGTCTTACTAATAAATCTAAATAATTATTTAGAGCACAATTCCAAATCGATAAATTGTGTACGCACTGAGTAAATTGGTTTAGAGCATTTCATGAAAAAGTGCAGATTGTATGGGAGGTGGTGGAAGGAGGGGGAGAACACAAATAATTCTTATACAGTAGAATTAAGTTATCATAAAAGTATTATGTTCCAAATTTCAGATTATTAGCATTTATACTTTTCGAGAAAAGCCGTTTATTGTCGAATTGCGAAATTGTGTCATTTTGTATGGTAGGGGGTAGAAGGGGTGAAGCTAATGATCTAATTTTTTTTAGTCTTACTAATAATTCTAAATAAATATTTAGTGCTAAATTTGAGCTCGATAAATTTTATACGCACTGAGTAAATTGGCTTAGAGTATTTAATGAAAAATTGCAGTTTGTATGGGAGGTGGTGGAAAGAGGAGGAAGACACGTATAATTTTTATACCATAGACTGAAATTATCATAAAAGTAATATATTCAAAATTTCAGACTAATGGCTTTTATAGTTTTCGAGCAAATCCGTTTATTGTCAAATTGCGTAATAGTGTCATTTTGTATGGGAGGGGGTAGAAGGGGTGGAGCGATTTGGCCCGTTCACGAACTTGTCCTTACTTTTTTGTCAAAAACGACGTGTACAAAATTTGAACTTTCTAGATCAACTCGTTCTCAAGCTAGAGAGGACACGGATGGTCAGACAGACAGATAGACGGACGGACGGACATCCGGTTTTGAGATTTTTGAGTGATTATATGAACTTCTGTATCAATCATTTTTTTCTCCGAGCCTTATTTCTTAGCGTTACAACCTTTGTGGCAAACTTATAATACTCTCAGATTTCATCCAGAGTATAAAAATTCAATTAGTGAAACGCACACGATTCATTCATAGTTAAATAATTAACGAAAGCTCAGTGTTGTCTTTAAGGACTTTAAGAAAATCATAAATTGAATTGTAGGGCCAATCGAGCGATCTCCAATTGAGGAAAATATTTACCAAAATCAAAAAAATTTAATTATTTTTTTGATTTTGGTAAATATATTTTTTTTTTTAATTAAGCGTTGTCTTTTATCATCATGAAATGCGTGCTAAGCGCGCCTCAAGAATCATTAGAATTATGTGGTTGATTAATTAAAATTAGATTAATTCGTTTAATATTTTCATTAATTTTCTCAAAATTTTTGTGTAATTATTTTTGGGAATTGTTTAGAACTTTTTTGACGCGAAGGCTAATATATCGTTGCTCTCTCGATAACAGTGAGAAATATAATTTTCGGGGAACGCTGTATCATCATTCCTCCTTCGCTCTCCTTTTTGCAACCATATCTGGAGACATAATGCAACGTCGGGATCGAGATGCACTTCATCGTCGTCAACAACAACACCATCTTCAGCAGTCTCAAAGGGTAAGTCTTTGGCCTCTTGATTATAATTTTTTTATGAATGTTCAAGTCCCATTTCTGTAATGCTTATACATGTCTTATAATTTTTTATATATATTTCCTTTTCTTTTGGGTTATAAACAAAAGCAGGATATTTAGAAATTATTCCTCGAGGAGTGTCCCACCCCTATTGTTGTGCGCACAAGGAATAGGTAGGGAATCAATAAACTTCAGGTTTAACTGTTTTGTAAATGTTCAAAAAATCTCAAAGAGTTAGAAACTACATGGGTTTTATACCCTCTTTAACTTATTATCATAACTATGTTAAATGAAAATAAATAATATCATAATTGGGTTGAATATAAAACTAAAGAAAACGTTTAAGTTGGGTTTTGATGTAAATTGAAAGAAATGGAAATTCTAAAGTTTCGAGATCTTAAGAAAAAATAATTTTCTAAAATCAATTTGTTTACCTTTGATACCCACATAAATTAAATTTTATTTCTCTTTGAAACTGTTTAAGTTCAAAACAATTGCAATATTAAAAAAAATGACATCAGTATTACTAAATTAATTTCGTTGTAAGACATCTGGACCAAACAAAAATTATTTTGTTTTTTTCACATAAATTTACAAGACAATTGGTTGTAATCCTTTTCTTCTTCTCTTTTTTTTGCTATATTTTTTTATTTTCTATTTAAAGACACGAATTATTTTAGCAGAAAAGAAAAGAAATTGAAAGCCTATCATTGTTAAATTCTTTATTACTAATGAATTATATAAATCATAATACAAAATGACGATCTAGTTTAAAAAATTAAAAGGCTCCTTCTCTAGTTTCCCCATCCGCCTCCCCCTCTCTTCATGGGGCCATACGAGGAAGGTTATTAGGAGACTGTATGGCTAAGGTAGGGTGGGCTGGGCGGTGTCAAAAACACCTGACACCATTTCGTCGAAACATTTGGTCGAGCTAACATTCCGACCATGAGTTTCTCTCAAATTTTAAAGTTGCCCTTTCCTGGGTAAGTCGACGTGATGAGCTCCAAAGCTCATTTTGTTGAACAGGACTAGGGTTTCATGATAATATCGGAGCAACGAACCCCCCACGACTCCCGTAGCTAGGACCCGGCATCAAGCTAGCACGTCGCTCCAGCCCGATATTATCACCGAGATGGACGTGGTGTGGATCTCGGCCCTCTCTAAGTCCCGAACCTTCTTTCCCTTCGGTTTATTCAGATGCATGGGCATCTGAATAAACCATCGAAGGCCTACGAATACAACAAGTGTCTACAGCTACTCAAAGATGAAATGGCCACATATTGCCAGATATTGACACAAGTGTTGACGATAGTTAGATAATCCAATAAATATAATAATGGTTGCAAAAATATAATTCTAATTAGAATCATTTTCACTTAATCGGAGTTTATTTTTAAAATTTTGATTGATAGCTGACGCCATTTTTCTGATCTAAATTCTTTTCACATTGATATGCTAATTCTATCAATTTTGTTTATTATACCTATATGTATTTTGTAAATTAAAAATGAATGAATAATTGTGTGTCAGTAAGTAAAGTTTAGGAAGGAAATACTAAAATGTTAATAAATATTCAGTTGAATATGCAGCTTAATACCATCTGGATACCGCAATGACTTTGAAGTAACTTTAATTAAAAAACATAACAGGACTACAGGCGTAAGGCCCAATCGTGCGATACTCTAGAAGACATTGAACTAAGTTTTTCTCATTACGCTAAAATTGCTATCAAAAATTTAGTAGGTACTTAGAAAAGTAGTAAATATATTGGATTTAGTGAACTTGTGCTTTGTGCAGTTTGTATGGAAGGTGGTAGAAGGAGGGGCGAGTTATTAAGGACTTCTTCAGAAATAACCATAAACATCATGCTTTTGATATTGTTATAGATCTGGCAAACCACGCAATCTGATCTTTCTGGAATATTCCAGAATTATGTAGAACAGTATCCCAATATATAAAAAGCCATAATTAAAGATCTAGACCTTTCCAGTATAGTTGAGACACACAACCGACGACATACACCACGGAAGGTTCGAGAATTGGGGAAAAATGGTATAAAAGCACGAAACTTTCAGGCGGGAGTCAGATATTCAGCGACAGTTATGTAAGACGCGAACCGGTGCAAGAAAGCGATATCGGTGGTAATGCCATATAGTGCGAATTAAGTTAAAGTGCGAATAAATAAATTATCACTTATTTTTAAACGAATTGTGTTTTACTTGAAATCCCGGCGAACCCCTAGCTCGCAACAATTGGTGTCAGAAGTTGGATTCCAATGATAAATGCGGGTTAAAAATCGCGAGTGAAATTAAAATTCTCGAACGGATAATTTTGAGAGCGAAAAAGTGAAACTAAAATTCTCGAATGGAGAGAGAATTTTGTGAAATCGAATATTCTCGAGTGCTTTAGTGAGCAGTGACTTTAATTAGTGAAGAAAATTTAAGTAAATTTGGATCGCGGAAAAACTTGAAATAATCGGTAGTGAAAATGCCGCGTTATCTAAAGGACCTAAAATTAACGGAGCTGAAGGAAGAGCTCGGTAGACGCGAGTTATCTACGACAGGGAACAAGTCTGAACTTGTCAGCCGTTTGATCGAGATACTTGAGGCTGAGGGTAAGGATGTAGATGGTTTCGAGTTCCAAATCGAAGAAGCTCGTGAAGAGGAGTGTTCTGGTACATCGGATGCTCTAACACAGTTAATGCAACAAATGATGAACAAATTAGAGCAACAATCAGTGGACACACCAATCTGAGGACTTTAATCGTAAATTAGGGCAACAATCAGCGGACATTAATCAGAAATTAGAGCAACAATCAGTGGACATTAAACAACAATCAGCTGTGACAACGGACATGAATCAGAAATTAGATGAACAATCTGCGGACATTAATCAGAAATTAGAGCAACAATCTGCGGACATTAATCAGAAACTAGAGCAAAAATCTGCGGATATTAATCAGAAATTAGATCAGACCTTAAAGGACCTCAACCAAAAATTGGAGCTGCAAAATAATAAAATAGACACCATGGGTAAGGCAATAGAAGAAAACGTAGAGAAGAAACTTCGAATCTTCGAAGAAGAAGTCGAACGCCTAAAAAGGGACTTCGATAACGTGAAAGCGACTGGAGTCATCAAGACAGAACACGTTACGCACAAGGGTCTCAAAGCTCCAATCTTCGATGGACAAACACCGTGGGCTATTTATAAGACCCTATTTGAGGCTGCCGCAAGAAACAATCATTGGAATGATCTGGAACGGGGAACAGCTGTTATATTGGCGCTAAGAGGTCCACCAAGAGGTTCTTCAAACGATTCCGCAGGAGCAACAACAAGATTTTTCAACGTTAGTCCAGACATTGGGTCTTCATTACGGCAGTGACCACATGCGAGAGATCTACAAAACACAACTGTACAACCGAGCCCAAAAGAATGATGAAACACTTCAAGAGCTGGCACGCGATATTGAACGACTCACACTATTATCGCTTCCCAATGCGCAAACAGAGCAACGCAAAGATACAGCTGTTTTCCCATTTAACATTGCTGTACAGGACAGAGAGCTGCAACAGGCGTTAAAATTGGAAGGTAAGGAAACGATTGGCGAAGCCTTAGTATATGGGCTGACGTTCGAAGCTGCCAAGCAAAGCTCGCGGACCAACTATCGAGTCCGGGAAATAGCAGAAGAGTGTGTGTGCCAGAAAGCAGAGCACACCAAGCGGAGCGAAGGATCTGGTGGCTCCCGATGCTGGAGTTGTGGACAGCAGGACACTTGACACTCGACTGCCGTAAACCCAGAAAAACGACCAACCATCGTTCCGGCTGCGCAGCTAAACAACGCGAGGTAGATCTTGGTTAAGAACTAGTCCTCAGAGTTCAAATCTTACACACGGTTTTGATAAAAGACGCCGGAGTCGATCGAAACCCCCGAGTCGGCAAAACCGATTGCGACAAGAACAATACATCGGGAAAGTCATGGAAGCAAAGTTAGGCATTCGAATAAGGATCGCGAACGAACAAGTGGAATTCGTTACGGTCAAGTACTTCATGCGAATGAACGTGACAAGGCCGAACATGAGAAGGGACGTGTTCGAGAAGATCGCGAAAGGAAGAATGTGGAACGTGAAAAGGAAAGTAAACGTGCTGCCAAGGAGGAGAAGGAGCGCAAAAAGGACAAGGAGAAAGAACGCGAACATGAGAAGGAAAAAGAAGCCGGAGAAACCATTCAGAGGATATCGACCGAGCCAAAGAATGGATGGAATCAGCAAGAACTGAAAGATGCCCAACGTAAAGATCCAGATATTTCACCGATCATGGCATGGAAGGATGAAATGAAACGGCCCGAGTGGAAAGACACCTCACAATTCAGCGAAACCTTAAAGTGTTATTGGGCACAATCAAACTCCCTTCACCTAGACGGCAGATAATTAAAACGGAAATGGGAAAACGCTGACGGAAAGTCGTATCACATATAAACCATCGTCCCGCATTCTAAAGTCGAGGAGGTTTTGAAGGAATATCATGGAGGTACCTCCGGTGGGCATTTGGGTGTAAATAGAACCTTGGCAAAGATACGAGAAAGGTTCTATTGGATCCATCTCCGAGATGATGTCGAAAATTGGTTCCGTAAATGTACTACGTGTGCATCGAGTCAAGGCCCACAACGCAGATCAAAGGGAGAAATGCAACAATACAAGGTGGGAGTCCCATTCGAGAGAATTGCTGTGGATATTGCTGGACCATTTCCGGAATCAGAAAATGGTAATCGCTACATTCTAGTGGTCATTGATTACAACAACAAATTGTTGCCAACTGGGTGAGCAGATTTGGAGCTCCACGTGAACTACACTCCGATCAAGGGCGCAATTTTGAATCTCAAATATTCAAACACGTGTGCCAAATGCTGGGAATAAACAAAACCAGGACAACTCCATTACATCCACAGTCCGATGGAATGGTGGAACGTTTCAATAGGACATTGAACTCAAAACTATCCAAACTCGTCAGCGAGAGGCAACACATCCCTCTATTTTTAATGGCCTACAGAACATCGGTACAATCAACAACAGGAGAAACTCCCGCCCGAGTCATTTTCGGAAGAAATATTCGAGTCCCTGCGGAACTAATGTTTGGAGTGCCACCAGACCAACCAACCAATGCCAAAGATTACGTCTCGGATCTTCGATGTCGACTAAAGACAATTTATAACCTGGTCAGAGATAAAATTGATTTGGCGACCGACGGCATGAAGACGAGGTATGATCAACGGGCGAATTCATCAGGATTCCAAGAGGGCGATTTGGTTTGGTTATACAATCCCAAACGACAGAAGGGGAGATCGCCGAAACTACAGCGCAACTGGGAAGGCCCTTACCAGATCATCAACCGGTTAAATGATGTCAACTACATCAAAAACCTCGTATTAAAATGAAACTGGTACATCTCGACCGACTAACAAAGTACCATGGTGTTCGGGATGAACAGGGACTAAGGAGAGGGTAATGTTATAGATCTGGCAAACCACGCAATTTGATCTTTCTGGAATAATCTATTACACCAAACTTTAAATTAATTTTATTTATAATTATTGTTTCTAATTTATTTATTATTTAAAATAACATTTTAAATATTTATTATTATATTATTATTAAAACAATGTGGAATTATTTTTTATAATAATTTTCAATTATATCATTATCTAATTTTTTTATATCTATTATTTTCAACACGTCGCTTACTACTGATCATTACTAGTGCAAAAAGTATTTTTAGTATAAACGATAGAAATTTTAAGTAGTAGTCCGATTTAATACTGAATAAACTATGTGTCGATATCGCTACATCACTCCCCCTCCAGCATAGCGTTACTTTATTTTAAATAAAACCACTCTTGGTTTGTTACAATCAGAAGACACGGTATCATTACTGCTATATGCTGGTTTTAATCTGTCAATACTAATTGATTTATTTTTTCCATTTACGTCCACAATGAAAAATTTTTTTAATTTTCTGATTATTTTATATGGACCTTCATAAGGTTGAGCTAATGCTGTTTCGACTTTGTCTGTGCGAATAAAAACAGATTCTGTGTTCTCAAGAGAACTAGGCAGATAAACATTAGTTTTAATTGTACTCCTTGGTTGTGTTGGTTGAATATTTTGCATTTGAGTTTTTAACTGCTTTGCAAAATCGCTTGAAAGTGGTTCATCTGAATGTGTACTTGGTAATGCGAAATCTCCGGGAACGCGTAATGTTTCTCCGTAGACTAATTCTGCAGGACTACACTTCAAATCATCTTTAGATGTGGTACGAAGTCCTAGTAGAATTAATGGTATCGCATCACTCCAATTTATGGTGTTGTTGCGAGCCATTAATGACGCTTTTAAAGTACGATGAAATCGCTCTACCATACCATTTGCTTGTGGGTGGTATGCAGTCGTGCGAATACGGGTACAACCAAGAATTTTGTTTACTTCTGCAAAGAGCTTGAATATGGACTGGAATGGAATGTGATGATACGCACGCACAAGGTCGATTTTCGAAAAAATTTTACAATTATGTAGTTGAAATGAAAAATTTTGTATGTGAGGTATTGGATACCTGTCTGGTATCGTTGCGGCATTGAGTTGCCGATATTCCCCACATGGTCGTCAATCTTCAGTGTTTTTCTTAGCTACCAAATCCAGAGGAGATGATACTGAAGAGGATGATGGACGACAAATTCCAAGATCTACCATATGTTGAAATTCCATTAAAGCAGCTTTGTGCTTTTTAGGGTCCAATCGACGTGGTTTGGAGAAAGGTAATTGACCTTGAGTCATAATATTATGAACAATGCTGTGCATAACAGGTTGATTGAAATCGGGAGTTTGTGTTAATGTTGGGTATTGTCCCAATATATTGCCAAACTCATTGTTGATTGTACTAAACTTAGGAGTAGGTGTGTCAACAAAAGCAGAAATAGCATTTACAAACAATTTAGTTTTCGAATCAACGAGTTTTTTATTTTTTAAATCCACCAACAATTCATATTTGGATAAAAAATCGGCACCAAGTATAGGTCTATTGACAGATGCAATAGTAAATACATGCAGAAACCTCCTACGTACTCCTAAATTAATTTCTAAAAGTTTAGTTCCGTACGTTGTTATCGATGAATCATTAGCTGCGGATAGGACTAAATGCGAAGTCTTTTTATAACTTTTAAAAATGTTTACAGGAATTACTGATATATCAGCAACTGTATCAACTAAAAAATTCAAATTGTTTATATAATCCTTAACAAAAAGGCGGCCAGAATAATAATTATTCCTACTAGTCGCCGCTTAAACTGTAGGATCCATTAAAAATTTAAGTTAGTTGATGGAGTTGGTGTACGATTCAAATTTTCGGAACAAGGAGCAACACATTTTGTGGCTTCATTTCCGAATTTGTGATGATACCAACATTTTCGCTCAACATTTTGAGTACGATTTCGACTGCTAGATCTACTTCGCTTGGAAAAACGTTGATATTGTTTTTCTTTCGAGAGCAATTTCGAAACCATGGATTTTAAGGAATTAATTTCATCTTTGAGATCACTAATTGTAGGATCAGTTACTGAATGATTTTTGTTTTTAAAAGATGAAAAGTTTTGCGACTTTTTATTATCAATAATTGATAAATTATGTTGTTTTGGTAAGACTTCCCAAAGCTTATCAGCCAATGAAGTCAAATCAGTTATGTCGTTATCACCTTGAGGAATTAACGATATATTAATTAAATGGGGTAACCTTCTAAGCCAAAGTTTTTTAACAAGACTACTCCCAATAGTACCTGATGTACCTGCCAATTGTTGTAAATATCTGAAAAATTCCGAGGGCTTTCTATCACCCATTTCTTCGTTCGAAAGAAGTTGTTCAATCCTACGTTCTTCGCTTACTGAATGGCGTTCAATAAGGATTTTCTTTAATTGTGGATATAAATCGGATAAAGGTGGATTTTGAATAAAATCCAAAATTGACTCTACTATCTCCTGCGGCAATGAAGCAATAATATGATAATATTTAGTAGAATCACTTGTAATTCTACTCAATTTAAATTGTGCTTCCGCTTGCACAAACCAAGAGTTGGGAGAATTTACCCAAAACAATGGTAACCGCATTGTTGTTACCGACTCTAATCTCTGATTTACTGGAAATGTAGCGCTATCGGAATGATTTCCAGTTTCAATTTCGATATTTTGATTTATTTCAGTCATTTTGCACTCGAATATTGATTTTTATTTTCCTTTGACAAATTTATTATGAGGATAATAAATTTCGCGTAATTTGTTTTCAATAAGCCCAGTCAAAATAGATAATGATTAACAATACAATACATATACTAACAATATATGTAGAAGAAATAACAGTAATAATAATAATCTAATTTACCAATACTTTGGAAAAATGTGCAAATCCATATTCAAGTTCTAGCTTGCTGTTGATGATTTTTGAATTTTTTTTTGAAGTTGATAAATATGTTGAATAATTGCTTGTTGTAGTTGTTAATCCTCTGCCTAAATCGGTTGTTTAATGTGATGAGCTTTAAGGATGATTCAAAACAATTTTTGTGACTGATTGCTGATGTTGCTATTGAATATTAAATGGCGCTTCAGTTAAATGTGGGCCATATGGTGGTACGGGCGTTTGCAATTGTAATGCTGGACCGGTTTTGATTAGAATAGAAATGCCAGAAATAGTTATGTTGATATTTCCTAGCATGGGTAGCTGTTACATTGGTTTACTGAGCGCATCAGGTGAAGCGATGGTTGAACACGTCTTGCTGAATATTCTCTCAAATTTTCTTTCAGATGTTCGAAATTGTTGAATATTCCTTCAGATTCTTGAAATTGTTGAAAATTCCTTGAAATTGTTGAATATTCTCTTTTTTTGAATTACTCTGGCTTAAAGCCAGGTCGGGGTCACCAATTATTACACCAAACTTTTAATTATATAAAACTCATGGAGTAATATTTAAATTAATTTTATTTATAATTATTGTTTCTAATTTATTTATTATTTAAAATAAAATTTTAAATATTTATTCAATCAATCAAATTCCTGTTAAGACCCCCTATAGGGGCATAGGACAGAAACAACTCTCTTCCACAAGGCGCGATCCTGAGCATCGGCTTTAAGCTGTTGCCAGGACTTGTTTATTCCTCTGGCCTCCTGCTCAACTGCTCGCTTCCATGTGTTACATGGTCGACCAACCCGACGTCTTCCTTGAGGGTTATAATCCAGAGCCTGTTTTGCGATGTTTTGCTCTGGTTTCCTCAAAGTATGACCGATCCACTGCCACTTTCGCCGTTGAATCTCAATACCTATTTTAGTCTGGCGAGTTGTACTCCAAAGTTCGTCGTTGGAGATCACTTCTGGCCAGAATATTCCTAAAATGCGTCGGAGGCATTGGTTTACGAAAGTCTGTAGTTTCTTGGTAAGTCGAACGGTCACTTTCCACGTAGTACAACCATATAACAACACGGATTTGACGCATGCGTCAAAAACTCGCAGCTTCGTGCGAAGGGAGATCTCTCTTAACCTCCAGAAAGGGGAAAGGATACCGAAGGCCTGACGAGCTTTATTTAGCCGAGCCTCAACATCCTTTTCGGCTCCGCCGTCCATGCTGACAATGCTTCCGAGATAGCAAAAATCTTGCACCTCTTCCACATCCTGTCCATTAAGAACAATCGGTGTGCTTGCGTTCGAACCCATGTGCATGTACTTGGTTTTACGCACATTTATTTTCAGTCCCGCCTCTTTGCATTTAGAATGCAACGAGCGAACATTTGACTCTAAGTCCGAACGGGTATGTGCAAGCAAACACACGTCATCAGCATAATCAAGGTGACTTAAGATGTAAAATAGTCTCCATTGAAGACCTTTACCTTCCCCACCTTCCAGTGCAGCTTTCAAGATGTCATTTATTACCACCAGAAACAGGGCTGGTGATAATATGCAGCCTTGTCTGACACCCGTTCGCACAGGAAAGCTCTCGGACAGCTCTCCTCTATGCAAGACGCGACACCTTGCATCTTCGTAGGATTCTTTAATCATAGCTATGACCTTATTTGGAATACCTCTCCTACGCAAAGCATTCCATATGTAATCTCGCTTAACGCTGTCGAAAGCCTTCTCGAAGTCCACAAACATGAGATGTAGTGGCGAACCCATTTCGGCTGACTGCTCTAATATTATCCGTAGGGTATTTGTGTGGTCGGTACAAGACGACCCTTTACGGAATCCAGCCTGATAAACTTCGAGAGTGCTCTCGACGACATCACTAATCCTATTGAGAATTACCTTAGCCATAATTTTTGATACGGCAGTAAGTAGACATATACCACGCCAATTGCCACAATCCCGAAGGTCGCCCTTCTTCGGAATTTTCACAATGACGCCCTCCTTCCATTCAGTCGGATATCTTCCATCATTCCACACCTTAGTGAAGAGTGGGAGGAGTATATCGGCTGTTATTTCCGGGTCCGCTTTGAGGAGTTCGGTTGGTAGTCCGTCTATACCTGGAGCTTTCCTTCCCGCCATTGACCGAATGGCGGAAACTATCTCTTCCTTATCTGGGGGATCGTCCCTAATAGAGGATTGTTGCGGTTGGATGTTTGGAAGTTGTTCTGTTTCCGGAATATCTTCATCTGACAAGATGTTTAAAATATCAGAGAAGTATTCCTTCCATCGTCGCAACTGGTGTTCACTCATATTAAGGAGAGTTCCGTTGACATCTCTCACCAGGTGGTTGGCGGTGAAATTCCTGTTCGTCAACTGTTTCATGATTTTAAATAGTGAACCCATATCCCCAAGGTAAGCCGCAGATTCTGCCTTGTTTGCCAGATCTTCAATGGCCTTTCTCTTGTCGCGTCTAACAGCCTTTTTAAGCTGTATATGAGCATCGCGGTAGTTCTGCCTCAAGTCGGGCGTTCGTTGGTTGACATCGGGTTGAGAGATGATTGCCAATTTGGCTTTTTTCCGATTGTCAACCTTGTCCCATGTGTCTTGCGACATCCAGGGTTTCTCACCGCTTTGCGCATATCCCACAGATTCTTCAGCACTAGTTAGAAAAGTGTTTCTGGTTGCCTCCCAATTGGCGTCCAGTGTGCGCATTTCATGTTCACCCAATGTGGATGACTTTTCGCGTAGAATGGTGGTGTATTCGAGTTTTTTGTTGGGATCTCTGAGTTTATCCACATTAAGCTTGCGCTTCATTTGAAGAATTTGTGGTCGTCGGATAGCTGCTGTACACAATCTCAAGCAGGCAACCATCAAGTGGTGATCGCTCCCCACGTCAGCTCCACGTTTCGCTCGCACATCGAGGAGACATCTTCTCCATCGGCGACTTATAGCCAAATGGTCGATCTGGTTCTGAGTAACACCATCAGGGGAAACCCAAGATGTTTTATGATGACTCTTGTGTGGAAAAAGGGTCCCTCCGATGACCATTTGCCGAGTACTACAAAACTCCACAAATAATTCGCCGTTTTCGGGTCTCTTAATCCAAGGTCGTGAAAGGTCGACCCAAGGGTCACCATGCCTCCCCATGACGTGTTCTAGTCCAGTGTTGTCTGATCCAACCTGGGCGTTCATATCTCCCGAGATGATAATAATATCACCTCTTGGAACACGTTCGAAGGTGGCACTCAGTTGACTATAAAACTCCTCTTTGTCACCAGATGTTGCGGTATTAGTTGGTGCGTAGCACTGCAGAATTGTGACGTTTCTGACACTGGTCCTGAGCCTGACGACGATAATCCTATCCGAGATTGGTTCCCAGCTAATGAGACTGTTTCTCGCTCTCGGCGTAAGGACGAACGCCACGCCATTTCTGGCTTCACTTTCAGGGCCAATGTACAGAATAGTGTTTCCGCTAGGGGTTCGTTCTTCTCCTGATTCTGTCCACCTGACCTCGCTCAAGCCCAAGATTTGGATGTTATAGTGCTCCATTTCACGGTCGATCACTGATTGGCGGTGCAAGGACCGAGTAACCCCAGCTCTTCCCCCGTCATTCAATGTTCGAACGTTCCAGAAGCCAATCATAGTCCGTTTTCGAATGCCAAAAGTCGTTACCGTAGAATCAGTCCGTATCCGAGGCGATGTATCCGTTTCTCGTATCATTTAGGTCTTAAGATCACGGGTGATAAGCCCATGATCCAGTGAGTGTCCATTTGCCATTTTTAGGGCAAGCAGGACTGGCTGTGGGTGAATTCTACAGCCCCCATCCCAGAGGGGGATAGTTAGCTCAGGTCCGTGGAGTCGCTAACTCCAAAGATAGTTGCAGGAATTGGTAAAACTTCATACTACAACTACCCCCTTGCGGGGGTATTTATTATTATATTATTATTAAAACAATGTGGAATTATTTTTTATAATAAGTCAGGGAGTCAGTTATTCAGCGACAGTTATGTAAGACGCGAACCGGTGCAAGAAAGCGATATCGGCGGTAGTGCGATATAGTGCGAATTAAGTTAAAGTGCGAATAAATAAATTATCACTTATTTTTAAACGAATTGTGTTTTACTCGAAATCCCGGCGAACCCTTAGCTCGCAACAATATGTTTTAAATTGTAGATCAGTAGCATCCATACTTTTCAGGAAGATCCACTTTTTGTGAAGTTGTGAAATTGGGTCAGATTGTATGGGAGCGGGGAGACGGGGGGAGGGGCAGATGTGGTTAGAAGGAGTGACGATAATCATCTTATTATTTTCTTACTAATAATTCAGATCAATAGCTTTAATACTTTTCGAGAAAATCGGCTTAATGTCAAAATCCGAAATCGTGTCATTTTGTATGGGAGGTGGTAGAAGCGGATTCGGCCCGTTCCCGAACTTGTTCTTACTTTTTTGTCAAAAACGAAGTGTACAGCTTCCTAGTTCAACGCGTTCTCGAGCTAGAGAGGACATGGATGAACAGGTGGACGGACGGACATCCGGTTTTGAGATTTTGAGTGATAATATGAACTTCTGTATCATTCATTTTTTCTCCGAGCCTTATTTCTTAGCGTTACAAACTTTGTCCCAAACTTATAATACTCTCAGATTCCAACATGGATCATCCAAGGGTTAAAAATAAAAACCCTGTGTCAATTTAGCTATGTTTCTTCCTAAAAAAACAAAATGTTCATTTTCTTGTCCTACTTATTTCGAATTAGAATTTGGTTTTTTTTGTGCATCTCGCTCCGGTAATTTTTTAGTCTGTTATTCAAAATTTTATAATTATCAGACATCAAATATATCCTCAACTAATGCTAACGATCAAAGTAGCAGTACATCGCCTGAATCAGAAGTCAGCAAAAACTCTTCACAGCTGACGTCGATAGCTTCACAGACGATAAATTCTGTCCTAATTAAAATTGCTCCCTATTTAAGAAGTTGACAGAGATTTCACTTAGAAAATCGGTTCATAAACAATCCAGAAATATGTATGAAAAACAGTATGAGACTCAAACAGACTCTCATTTGCTTCAGATATGTTATACACCGAAATTTGTGAAGCTTTTGAGATTGTGCAAATTTTCAGCAAATGCACTTCATTTTCAAGTAAGGGGCTCTCAAGTACTAGACTATACATATACCAGAACGTAATGTTTTTAGTTAGTGACTTACATACGTGTTTATAATTATTGCAGGCATCGAATGATTTAAATATAGTGCATCACTCGGATCGAGGAATGTATTCTAATAAAATCTCTGACGATTTTAAAGAGGGTAATTTTGTCATTGGGACCAAACCGACCGAAGGAACCGTTTCCCAACAATCTTGAGGGCAGGTCTTTTAATGAAAGTCACTATTCTGTAACCACGAAAACAAACTAAACTATCTTGGACATGTTATTCAAAAACATAACAGGGCTACGATTGCGCGTAAAGCGCAATCTTACGATACTCTAGATGAAATAGAATTTTTTGTGATCCCAAGAAATTTTGTATGGGGAGTGTTAGAAGAGATGATAGCATTGAACTAATTTTTTCGACATCATGCTAAAGTAGCTATGAAAATGTTTTATACAAAATACTTACTCCAAAAACTGAATGGGAACTGAGAAAATTAGTGAGTTTGATTTAGTGAAAATGTGCAGTTTGTATGGGAGGTGGTAAAAAGAGTGGGGGGATTTTAATGATTTTTTCAGAAATAACTAGGAATATTATAAAATTGGCATCCCTTAAATTTCAGACTAGTGCCATTCATACTTTTCAAGAAAATCGATTTTTTGTGAAGTTGTGAAACTGTGTCATATTGTATGGGAGGGGGTAGAAGTAGTGAAGCAAATCAAATATTTTTTTCTCATCTTAGTAATAATATTAATTAAATATTTATTACAAAATATGAGCTCAACAAATGTCATATGTTCTGAGAAAATCGGCTTAGAGCATTTCAGGAAAAAGTGTAGTTTGTATGGGAGGGGTTGGAAGGAAAGAGAGGAAGCAAATAATTTTTGTACTGTAGATTTAAATCATTAAAAAAGTAACATATACCAAAATTGAGACCAATAGCTTTTATATTTTTTGAGTAAATCCATTTATTGTCAAATTGCGAAATTGTGTCATTTTGTATGGGAGGGGGTAGAAGGGGTGAAGCTAATCATCTCATTTTTTTTGACCTTACTAACAATTTTAAATAAATATTTGGTGCACAATTTCAGCCCGCTGAATCTTATAAGCACTGAGGAAATTGGCTTAGAGTAATTCATGATAAGTACAGTTTGTATGGGAGGTGGTAGAAGGAGGGGGAGGACACGCACAATTTTTATATGATAGATTGGTATCATTATAAAAGTAATATATTCTGAATTTCAGGCCAATAACTTTTATACTTTTTGAGCAAATCCGTTTATTGTCAAATTGCGTAATTGTGTCATTTTGTATGGGAGGGGGTAGAAGGGGTGGAGCGATTTGGCCCGTTCACGAACTTGACCTTACTTTTTTGTCAAAAACGACGTGTACAAAATTTGAACTTTCTAGCTCAACGCGTTCTCAAGCTAGAGAGCGCACGGACGGACGGACGGACGGACAGACGGACGGACGGACATCCGGTTTTGAGATTTTTGAGTGATAATATTAACTTCTGTATCATTCATTTTTTTCTCCGAGCCTTATTTCTTGGCGTTACAAACCTTAGAGCGAACTTATAATACTCTCAGATTCCATCTAGAGTATAAACAAAAGACGCGGTGTATTGCGACCCATGTTGGTTATTCATCAGGAGCCAAATTTTCAAAAATTTTGGTGCGAAGCTAAAATTAATGATTGGAAGGGGTTGTTGAAAAAAATGCCCGTTCATGAAGTTAGTAATTATCACGAAAATAATCTTAGTATATAAAAATAAGTGGTCTACGTGTGTACACGTGTAACTAAGCAACCGTTCGTCCGATTTCGCTCAAATTTTTGTTGCTGTGTTCGTTAAAGCCAAACTTAGATCCTAACGGAGCCAAAAATTGCAAATTTTCCCGGAAAATTGGAAAATTTGGAAAATTTCATTTTCAGTACATTTTGTATGGAGAAATTATTCGTTTGTTGTTCGCGACTATTCACCCGATTTACATGAATTTTTTATTGTTCGGAATAGTCTCTGCTATCTGTACACATAAAAAAAAAATTCCGGACGAACGCAAATCAAAACACATGGCCACGTGGTCAGCAAGCGTTCTTCGGATTGATTGATAGACGATAAATTCCGCCAATCAGGAGATCAAACATTGCACAACGGAGTCGTAATGCAAAAAGAGTTACGAATATTCGTGCGAGTCAAACTGATGAAGAGCGGGCACGAGATACTCAGCAGAGACGCATACTTATTTCACAAGTTCGAGCAGAACGAACACAAGAAGTTCGACAAACGCAACAAGAGTCTCAAAGATTAAGACAGCGCCACGATCACATTAATTAACGAAACCAACGTAACGCAGATCGACGAGAAAGAAGAAACATCGGCAATGTCGATTTGCATCGTGCTGCTTTCCGCTCACCCACTTCATAATATTCTGCTGCGAGAATATGAAATCCTTGCAGATCCTATCCCTTCCCGACGAAAAGGCAAACTCACCTCATCTCTATCTAGAATTGCATCCCACCTCTTCACTCAAAACTACCCCCTCCCGCAATCTAAGCAAACCTTTCCCCCAAACCCAGACGCCATCACAATCAGAATTTTTCCCTACCAACCCATTATCGATATTTCACTTGCGGCGCACCCCAAAAACTCCACTCCAGCTTACATATACCATTCCCTTCACAAACTTTCACTGGAAAACTCCCGCAATAAGCTAATCCTCTATACTGACGGTTCCTATATCCAATCCACCCCTTCTTCTTACGCAGTAGTTAAAAAAGGTGTAGAGCAACCAACTATCACTCTCCATCAAGCCCTTCTCCCTCAGTACTCAGGTAGCTACGTCGCCGAGATGGCAGCCATTCTGGCTGCCATCCAAATTGCTAATCGTCAGCACTTAGCAACAGTTATATATAGCGATAATCTCAGTATACTCCTCGCCCTATCCAATCCCTATAATAAATGCCCCTCAGTCTCTACCGTCCGAAACGCTTTGTCTTTATCTCCCTCCATCTCTCTAGCCTGGGTTCCAGGTCATATCGGTATAGTCGGCAATGAAGCAGCAGATGCAGCAGCCAGAGAGGCCCTTACAATGCCTCTTGTTACAGAATCCCCCAACTTGCATCTCATCATCTCCCGTATTCATAAACATCTTTCGCATACTCTTCTCCAAAACACCTGGTCAATCAACAACTCCTTCCTTCGCTCCCACAATGCCCTCACCACCCGACCTATTTACCACCCCTTTTACTCGCGACAGGACTGTATCACGATACTTCGTATGCGACTCGGACGGACGCTGTTCAGCTGTGAGCACTACTTTGGGCATCCCCCAAATTTGTGCTCAAGTTGTAACAGCACACTAACTGTTCGTCACACGATCCAGGACTGCCCCCTCTCCAGGATCACGACCGACGAAGACCTCCCCATCAATTTGCAAACCTCCATTCTTCTCGACCCTAGCTCCCTCCACACAATCTCAAATATTAAACGTGCTACACTGCCGCATGATTTATGGCAAAAAATATAATCTGTGAAATATTGTATTACGAACTTGAATAGCACTCATTGCTCTTAATAAACAATATGAAAAAAAATTATAGAATAAATAACAATAAATATAGTATATTATAAATATAGTATATTAATTATAAATTCAAAAACATATAGACTAATATAGGTTATAATTAAGAGCATTGACTTATAAGAACCGTGTACATTTAGTTGAATACAGCCATAAGAGTAACGAATTAAAAAAAAAGATCTATATTAAATTAGTTATCTACAAAGATCATAAAATATAAAAAAAAGAGACGAATGTATGCAAATCAATATAGTAGTCATAAAAATAAAAAAAAAAACATATTTATCATATAAAGTCTAAAATAAGTATAAATTAAAAGTAAGCTTAGATTTAGATTAATACTTCAATTTTGACTAATTAATACTTAAGCTAGTTGTACGAATTACGATTAAAACAAAAACCTACTAAACGGCATCGTATGGCCTTAGATGCCCCTGATGCCTCTATAAAATGGCTTTATATTTATATGCAGTCATTTATTTTAAATAAATAAATAAAAATAATTTATCACTTATTTTTAAACGAATTGTGTTTTTACTTCAAATCCCGGCGAACCCCTAGCTCGCAGCAATATGCATTTACTATATCATTTCTTGTCCAAGTGATGGCGTATTCGACATTTCTTATTTCTTCTTTTAAAATGTCTAATCTATATTTAAAACTTAGTATTAAATTGTTATCTATCTCTTTATCATCATTTATTGCTTTTGTAATTCTACCTAGTCGTGCCATAAGTTCTGTCACATGTATATGGGCAATTTTTGTATAAATGAAAAAGAGTTTTTGACAAAGGAAAATATATTTTATTTTGGCATACTAATGGAAGTAAAATAAGCAACAAATTATTCAAAGTGGCCGCCTTTAGCCTTAACACAGCTCTTTAATCTGTTGGGCCAGTCATCGATAGCAGTACGCACTGTTTCTAGCGGAAAATTAGCTACTGCTTCTGTCAAAGATCGCTTAAGGCTCTCGATATTTGGGTGTCGTCTCGTGCACACCATGGACTCTAACTCCGCCCACAGTTTGTAGTCCAGGGGATTCAAATCTGGGCTCCCAGAAGGCCATTCCGTCGCCCTTATAAACTGTGGAGTATTGGTTTCCAACCACGCTTGTGTGGTTCGAGCTTTGTGGGCTGGCGCAGAATCTTGCTGGAAAACCCAATGTCGATTGTTGAATAGCGTAGAGTTCAGCGGCTTCACACATCCCTCCAGGATGTCCGTTTGATAATTTTTCGCTGCAGTTTTTACGCCTTTTTCGCAAAAATGAAGCTCGGTGACCCCTTCGTAGCTGACACCCCACCATACCATGACTGATGCTGGATGATGTCCTCGCTGTACCCTAGTGGCAACTTCTCGGGCTTCTATGGAGCTGTGGGCATACACCTTATCATTTTGGCGGTTGAAATGTTCCTCCACCGTAAAAATTTTTTCATCGAAAAATAAAATTTCTCGATGTTTGTTGTTGCCGTACCGCCGAAGGAGCTCTTTCGATCTGGTGCTCCTAATTTGCTTCAACTGCTCAGTCAGCAAATGTCCCGTTGATCGTCAAAAGGCACTCATCCCGAGGTCAGATTTTATGATGCGAGACATACTTCGGGTGGAGATGTTCATCTCTCGAGCCATGATTCGTTGTTTACGAAGCGGATTTCGTCGAATTCGACTCTCGACCGCTTTGATGGCAGCAGAAGAACGTACATCACGCGGACGTCCAGAACGAGGTCGATCTTCAATAGTCTGGATCGCGTTATATCTCTGGATCGCACGATACACAAATCTTTGCGTTATTTTTAACGGGCACAAAAACTTGAAAATTTCACTCGCGGATTTTCCACACTTATGTAGTGCAATCACTGCAGTTCGGTTTTCTATTACACCCCATTCCATCTTCACACGTTAATGAACACACTTTAAATGACCATCAACTGTCAACAACATTATGACGTTTATAAAACTGGCCGATATTTAAATGTCACTCATAAAATAAAGTTGTTGCCAATGTGAGAAATTATGTGACAGAACTTATGGCAGGACTAGGTATTAGTTACGCTTCTTATATCATTAATCTTTTGTGTGGTTAATTTATTAATAATGGGTTGTTTGTTATTATTTTCTAATTGATTGTTCGTTTTTTCTTTAAGAATTTCAAAGTCGTCATGGTCAGGATTTCCTGCTGTCCATTTCCATGCGCTACCTATAAAATTTAGTGAGCGTCTAGTTCTATCTTTAACCTTGAGTCTGTACAAAAACTTCCTTAGTCTGGGTTATTTCGTTGGAAAGGTATGTGGGATTTGTTGATGTGAGTAGTAGGGATATGCGGGTTCTGGAGCGGAAGTGAAATCGATACTTATCGATTATCGATTATCTATCGATATTGGTTTTTTTTTTTACCTGTCGATATTGGTTTTTTTACCTGCCGATATTGGTTTTCCCCTTACCTATCGATATTGGTTATTGGTTATAGGTGAGTATTGGTTATTGGTTATAGGTGAGTATAGATAAGAGATTATTGGTTATAGGTGAGTATTGGTTATTGGTTATAGGTGAGTATAGATAAGAGATTATTGGTATTGATCCAGATGGGTTATAGATTGGGGTTTATGTATTGGATATAGATTGGGGTTTATGTATTGGATATAGATTGTGTGTAGAGATTGTTATTGTTACTAATAAAGTGGTATCATTTCATGACATCATCATCGATCAAAATAGGAATAATTGTTTGCAGCTAAGAGTGTTCTTTATAGATAAGAGTTTGTTATGGTTAGTTTTTTTATATTAGAGATAAGAGATTTACGTTATGTTTCATATGTAACGATTGGTATTGTGGAGTTTTTTTTTATTTGAATTAAAATAATTTTTGGTTTAGAGTATTATGTAGATAAGAGAATGTTTATGAATTAGATAATTAGGTTTTATATATGCTAAAATTGATAATTGAATTCTGTGTGAGTAAAAGAAAATGCCAAGATTGATAAGAGTTGTACGAATTATGATTCATATATGATGATGAAATTGATATTAACAGGAATAAACAGGAATAAACACGTTCGTTCGTTATCTTTTTGACTTTAAACTTTGTGGGTGGTTTTGTTGTGAAATAATTGTAGCGGTTGAGAGTGTTCATTATAGATAAGATTTTATTGTGAAATAATTGTAGCGGTTGAGAGTGTTCATTATAGATAAGATTTTATTGTGAAATAATTGTAGCGGTTGAGAGTGTTCTTTGTAGATAAGAGAACGTTAAATTAATTTCATATGGACTAAAAACGGTTTTTTTTGTTGTGTTTCCTGTTTCCTGTGTTGTTTTTTTGCGATAAGAAGCGTGAGAACATTCAATTTCTTTGTTTGTGGTTTAGAGTATTGGTGTGACATAGATAAGAGTTTTAGTATAAAAAGAACAGCAAAAACCTCCTCGGCTATAGTTTGTCTTCAAATTTCATCAACCAACAATTCCACCATCGATTACAGTGCTCTACCATTCGTTAGGGTGTAGCCTAGTAGTTGGCGTGTTGGTCTTGTAATGCGAAGGTCGTGAGTTCATATCCCGGTCGGCGCATAATTCTAGCACACTACTTGCTTGAGTATACCTTGGTTACCTCAATCTACGAAAATGAAAAATTCGTAGATAGAGGGTTGTGCGAAGGGCTAACAACCCTTCCACAATAATTAATGAAAAATGTTAAGGAACCTGAATATCAGGAGGCCAAAGTCCGATTTGGGCTGTAGTGCCATTGTAGATGTAGACCATTCGTTAATATTGGGGCATTGAATGTTGTGTGTCAACATTGCAATGCGTTGAGGTTCGCGAATGAACCGCCAGGATTGTGTTGTGCGAGCGGCAAAGTCAGATTGCCACTATTGCAGCCGCCACCAGAGCCACTACGCTCATTGCTTTATGGCGATTCGCCTTTATCCAAACATTTCTTGGAAAAAACATACAACTACAATGATAGTTTTCAAATGACCTCATTCGGCGCTGACATTCAAGATTTAGGACGTTACAGTCCGACATTTAAGGTAATTGAATTCGATCTTATCTATAGTATTGTATGATTGGGCTTTACGCACAATCGTAGTCCTGTTAAGCTACAACTATTCACATGTCCTTAAGGCTCTTCAATACGTATATGATCTCGAATCACGGGATTGATTTGATCACGAGTCTGTTCCATACAAATGCGAGTATCATGGTTTCATTCTTAATAATTTATGGTTCTGATTCAAACAAAATAGCCATAAAACTAAGCAGATTACATATTCCACATAATGTATTACTAACTACATTTTCAAAAATCGCTTATTATTGCGATTCCTACGCGGACAAAGTCGCGGGAGATCGCTAGTAAATAATAAAAATGTACAATGTATGCTCAATGGCAAAAGCGAAACGATATGCCAAGTACAATGAGTGGTTTCATGGTTCGTTGGCAGGGGATTTCAAAACGTATGGCGTTAAGAGGCCACCGATAAAATTATAAATTAATAGATAGCTCCACGACCAAGTGGCGAACAAATGGTGAAAGAGTGGCAAACGACTGGCGATCGAGTGGCGAAAGTATGGTGAAAAGCGGCCTACAAGAACCCTATAAAAAGGCGGGCATTAGTCACGGAACACAGTCTAAATTTGGTAACGAAAGAATCTAGATAGGGTGATCGTGTGGAAAGCCACGATCGGAGATAAAAAAGCGGCAGTTGGTGATCGAAAGAACTCTCTAGTGTTTGTAAGAGTTAACAAAAAAGTTGAATTAATAAATTTGCGGGTATTTTAATTTAAAGAGAACTTGTAGTTTGATTATTACTTGAAATCCAGCAACTCCTTGCGCACTTCAATTGTTGTCAGAAGTGAGATTTCAAGTGAAAATAGTGAGTTACAATTGCGAAATTGTGGAATTTTATAATTGTGAAAATTGAAAATTCTAGTACGGATAATAAGAGAGTGACCGCAAGGAAAGTTCTCGAGCGGGATTTTGTGGTTGAAATTGCGTCTCCGGTGAAGAACTCCCGAACAAAAAGTGATAAGTTTTGTGATTTCCTTCCGCGGCGTGATTTTTCTTGAATAATTCGAGACATTGTGAAAAAAAATTTCTAGCGGGCAATAAAAGAGTTTTGTGTCGTGCAATAGATACAAATGCCGCGTTACGGAAGCAACTTTAAAGTTTTGGAACTAATAGAAGAGAAAACGTGCTTTGCCTACGGTCGGGAGCAAAGCACAACTTGTAAATAGAATGATGGACGCGTTAGCAGCTGGGGGACACAGTGCCGAAAATTATGAGTTCCCCATAGATCCACAAACCGAATAGCCGACCGACCAACAAGTCATAGAGCCAAGTGTTTCGGAAAGTTCTGGATAGCTAGACCCGATGATACAGCTAACACAGCAGATGATAGCCCAGCAAAGTCAACGGGTCAGAGATCTCTACCAAAAAATCAGCAGAGCACAAAAATGGACCAACAAAGTCAAGATCTTAACCAGCAAAATCAACAACTGGTTAATAAAGTAGATGCACTGTGTAAGCAAATTGAAGAACAATTGGACGTGAAACTTATGGAACAATGAAGGATCGAAAACGTCATCAGCGAAGTAGAGCGGCTAAAAAGGGATTTCGAGGCGGTGAAAACAACTGACGTTATCAAGTCCGTAAGCGTCGATCACAAAAATTTAAAGGCGCCATTCTTCGATGGTCAAACACCATGGACCATATACAAAACCCAATTTGAGGCGGCAGCTGGTACCAATCACTGGTCGGATCAAGAGCGAGCAACGGCCTTGATATTGGCGTTACGAGGATCCGCGGCTGAGATTTTGCAAACTACCACAACAAAAAGACTTTTAGTTTCTGGCGCAGACGTTGGAGCTTCGGTACGGTGGAGATCTTATGCGAGAAATTTATAAAACGCAGCTTCGCAACCGTGTGCAGAAAACTGCCGAAACCCTGCAACTGTCTGCACAGGATATTGAAAGGTTGGCGCTATTCTCCTTTCCCAGCATGGATCCAGCAAACCGAAATGAATTAGCAGTGGACGCATTTATCAACGCTCTGCTGGATAGAGAGTTACAACAGGCATTACGATTGGCGGCGAAGAAAACGCCGCACGAGGCTTTGGTGTATGCTCTATCTTTTGAAGCAGCTAAACAAATGACAGACGAATCAGCGAAATCAATGTTTAGTCCGAGGAATGTGTTCGTCAGAGGGCAGAGTGAAAATCGTGGAGTTCCAGTGTTGGAACTGTGGGCAGGCAGAATATCATCTATACAACGTAAATGTCGCATACCACGATGAATGCCAAATTCTTGCCCTGAATGCGTCAATCGGAGGGATACAAGAGGCGTGAATTCACAGCAGTGCGCCTCATCTGCTAATAGCCCGGAAACGTGTAAAATCCCATCTCAAGGGGAAGAGGTTGGCTGATAGAATCGACGCCACCAAGACCATCATCGCCGTCTCCTGACTTCATCACGGCGAAAGCGATTGGCCGAAGTGGAAACGCCAGACACAAAAGCAGAAGAAAAGAGCGAAGAGAAATGAAGGCTGTGTCGCCAGACAAGCGTCCCCAGATGATTGGCGAATCCGGAGAGTTGCTGATGGAGCAGTTCAAAGATTGTGCCAGAAGAACGAGTCCAGCGAGCGGAGCAACAAAAGGCCCCGATGTTAGAATTGCGGACAGACAAGTCAATTAAGACGCGACTGCTGTAGGCCTAGAAGAAAATCAGTTTCTTGTGCAGAATGTGCCTCCAAATCAGTTTTGCGAAATGATTGGCGAGTTCAGAAAAACATGGCAGCCCTAAAGTGGCAACAAGGTAGAATTTAAGACCTGCAGCTCTCCACGATATTGGGATTGCGGATGCGCAGGACATTTAAGGCACGACTGCCGCCATTCGAGAAAATCACCGAACAATTTATTCGAAATGTGCTGCTCATCTCGATGCACGACGATGGAGACGCAGCTGTCATCCAGAAAATAGTTCGCGGAAGATAGCGGCGCGCACAATTGGTGGACCAAACTAATGGAAGTTGAAGGATTCTTCATGGAGCATGACCAGCTAGAGCAGCCGGGAGGGACCGCAGCGAAAAAGTGGCCAACCTAGAGATGAAAACTGCCTGGCGAAAATGTAGTCGAAGGAACTCTTCAAGTTTCCAAGAAGCCGATTTGGAGCAGCTGTTTAGTCGTCGATACCACGATGAAAGATCGCCGAGCTTAGCGAAATTGGTAAAGACCATCCCGAATTATCACCGGAGTAGACAGAGCGGTGAAATGACATGGCCACCCTAACGATGGTAACGATTCTATTCGGGACGAACAGGAGCTAAGGAAGGGGTAATGTTGCATATTAACCCTAGTCGCACGTCAGAATGGCCACCAAGTGGCGAACAAGTAGCGACCTAGTGGCGAACGAGTGGCGAAAGAGTGACAAACGACTGGCGACCAAGTGCCGAATGAGTGGCGCAAGTGGGACAAGTGACTAGCGATCGAATAGTGAACGAGTAGCAAAAGACTGGCGATCGAGGGGCGAGAGTATGATGAAGAGCGGCCGACAAGAACCCTATAAAAAGACGAGTATTAGCCACGGAACACACAGTCCAAATTTGGTAACGAAAGAATCTAGATCGAGTAATCGCGTGGGAAATCGCGATCGGAGATAGAAAAACGACAGTTAGTCGAAAGTACTCTCTAGTGTTTGTAAGAGTTAATAAAAAAGTTGAATTAATAAATTTGCGGATATTTTAAATTAAAGTGAACTTGTAGTTTAATTATTAGTTGAAATCCAGAAACCCCTTGCGCACTTCAATATGTATCTGTAGATTTTGATAAAGGATGTATATTGATAGGGAAATCTTTTAGAGGTTTTGTGAAGTTGAAGAAACAGTGTGAAACTCATAAAGAATAACAATTTTTTTTCACTATTTTCAATAAAATTCTTTGTATGAAGTTTATAATGGTCTCCCCAGCTCCCTGTCCCCATTATAAAGGGGAGAGGGGTGCTTCACTTAGTTACGCTGCTGGGTCTTAGTCCTCAGCTGTTTAAATTTTGGAAGGTATGACCTTGTAGCAAATTTTTATGCTAATAATTTCTGTGTCTACGGGCAAGATATAAAGTCAGTCAACTCTGCTTGCAACTACATACCTTGTTTATTGCAACTGCATTAATTTCTATTAGTTGGGTTTATTCCCTTAATCTTATCTGTCTGAAGATTTATAAAAAATTCATTGATACTTTAAGTATCAGCAAGGCCTCCTATATCTGAAGTTATTAATCGGAAATGCGAATTGATACAATCATACGGTTTCTATGCAAATTCTTATTTATACATTTTTATATACCTAGTCGTGCCATAAGTTCTGTCACACGTACCTAGTCGTGCCATAAGTTCTGTCACACGTATATGGGCAATTTTTGTATAAATGAAAAAGAGTTTTTGACAAAGGAAAATATATTTTATTTTGGCATACTAATGGAAGTAAAATAAGCAACAAATTATTCAAAGTGGCCGCCTTTAGCCTTAACACAGCTCTTTAATCTGTTGGGCCAGTCATCGATAGCAGTACGCACTGTTTCTAGCGGAAAATTAGCTACTGCTTCTGTCAAAGATCGCTTAAGGCTCTCGATATTTGGGTGTCGTCTCGTGCACACCATGGACTCTAACTCCGCCCACAGTTTGTAGTCCAGGGGATTCAAATCTGGGCTCCCAGAAGGCCATTCCGTCGCCCTTATAAACTGTGGAATATTGGTTTCCAACCACGCTTGTGTGGTTCGAGCTTTGTGGGCTGGCGCAGAATCTTGCTGGAAAACCCAATGTCGATTGTTGAATAGCGTAGAGTTCAGCGGCTTCACACATCCCTCCAGGATGTCCGTTTGATAATTTTTCGCTGCAGTTTTTACGCCTTTTTCGCAAAAATGAAGCTCGGTGACCCCTTCGTAGCTGACACTCCACCATACCATGACTGATGCTGGATGATGTCCTCGCTGTACCCTAGTGGCAACTTCTCGGGCTTCTATGGAGCTGTGGGCATACACCTTATCATTTTGGCGGTTGAAATGTTCCTCCACCGTACAAATTTTTTCATCGGTAAATAAAATTTCTCGATGTTTGTTGTTGCCGTACCGCCGAAGGAGCTCTTTCAATCTGGTGCTCCTAATTTGCTTCAACTGCTCAGTCAGCAAATGTCCCGTTGATCGTCGAAAGGCACTCATCCCGAGGTCAGATTTTATGATGCGAGACATACTTCGGGTGGAGATGTTCATCTCTCGAGCCATGATTCGTTGTTTACGAAGCGGATTTCGACGAATTCGACTCTCGACCGCTTTGATGGCAGCAGAAGAACGTACATCACGCGGACGTCCAGAACGAGGTCGATCTTCAATAGTCTGGATCGCGTTATATCTCTGGATCGCACGATACACAAATCTTTGCGTTATTTTTAACGGGCACAACAACTTGAAAATTTCACTCGCGGATTTTCCACACTTATGTAGTGCAATCACTGCAGTTCGGTTTTCTATTACACCCCGTTCCATCTTCACACGTTAACGAACACACTTTAAATGACCATCAACGGTCAACAACATTATGACGTTTATAAAACTGGCCGATATTGAAATGTCACTCATAAAATAAAGTTGTTGCCAATGTGAGAAATTATGTGACAGAACTTATGGCAGGACTAGGTATATGGGCAATTTTTGTATAAATGAAAAAGAGTTTTTGACAAATATATAAAAATATATTTTATTTTGGCATACTAATGGAAGTAAAATAAGCAACAAATTATTCAAAGTGGCCGCCTTTAGCCTTAACACAGCTCTTTAATCTGTTGGGCCAGTCATCGACAGCAGTACGCACTGTTTCTAGCGGAAAATTAGCTACTGCTTCTGTCAAAGATCGCTTAAGGCTCTCGATATTTGGGTGTCGTCTCGTGCACACCATGGACTCTAACTCCGCCCACAGTTTGTAGTCCAGGGGATTCACATCTGGGCTCCCAGAAGGCCATTCCGTCGCCCTTATAAACTGTGGAATATTGGTTTCCAACCACGCTTGTGTGGTTCGAGCTTTGTGGGCTGGCGCAGAATCTTGCTGGAAAACCCAATGTCGATTGTTGAATAGCGTAGAGTTCAGCGGCTTCACACATCCCTCCAGGATGTCCGTTTGATAATTTTTCGCTGCAGTTTTTACGCCTTTTTCGCAAAAATGAAGCTCGGTGACCCCTTCGTAGCTGACACCCCACCATACCATGACTGATGCTGGATGATGTCCTCGCTGTACCCTAGTGGCAACTTCTCGGGCTTCTGCGGAGCTGTGGGCATACACCTTATCATTTTGGCGGTTGAAATGTTCCTCCACCGTAAAAATTTTTTCATCGGTAAATAAAATTTCTCGATGTTTGTTGTTGCCGTACCGCCGAAGGAGCTCTTTCGATCTGGTGCTCCTAATTTGCTTCAACTGCTCAGTCAGCAAATGTCCCGTTGATCGTCGAAAGGCACTCATCCCGAGGTCAAATTTTATGATGCGAGACATACTTCGGGTGGAGATGTTCATCTCTCGAGCCATGATTCGTTGTTTACGAAGCGGATTTCGACGAATTCGACTCTCGACCGCTTTGATGGCAGCAGAAGAACGTACATCACGCGGACGTCCAGAACGAGGTCGATCTTCAATAGTCTGGATCGCGTTATATCTCTGGATCGCACGATACACAAATCTTTGCGTTATTTTTAACGGGCACAACAACTTGAAAATTTCACTCGCGGATTTTCCACACTTATGTAGTGCAATCACTGCAGTTCGGTTTTCTATTACACCCCATTCCATCTTCACACGTTAACGAACACACTTTAAATGACCATCAACTGTCAACAACATTATGACGTTTATAAAACTGGCCGATATTGAAATGTCACTCATAAAATAAAGTTGTTGCCAATGTGAGAAATTATGTGACAGAACTTATGGCAGGACTAGGTATATACAGGGTGTTTGGTACTCCATACATAACCTTGTAAGGGGTTATTCCTGGATATATTTCGAGCAAAAAATTGTTCTACGGAGATGGCCAATTTTCAATATCCACGGAGATACAGGGTGATCAAGAAAAGTCCTTCGGACCTGTACCCTCACTCACTCAAAATGCTATATCTTGAAAACCAATAATCGCATTTCAAAGTGTTATAGCTTGTTTTTTAGGGAATCAAATTATCTTTCATTTAGTGTAATAGTCCGTATTGTACCTGTACCCAATCCTGAGGTATTTCCTTCAGACCACAAATTTTTGATACTTTGACCCTCAAAATTCTGTGATCAATGTAGTTTTTCTCAAGAAAACGCATTATAAAAATGTCATTTTAATGTTGTTTCTTTATGTGCCATATTATTGCCTACAAAAGATGCACACATACTTATGACTTAGGTTTTCCCGTTTTCCAGGTAATAAGCGAAAATACATATGGCTTAAAAATAAAATATGCCATAAACCAACCCTCGTTCTAAAAAAACTACCTGAAATGTTGTTAAACTGAAATATTCTGTGTCCTTTAATTACTATTTAAATTATCAATGAATGTCCTTTAGGTAGTATTAAAATTATCGAGAAAATGAATTAAATTAAAATGAGTTTCAACACAACTAGGTGCAGCACTTTGCTCTTTTTAATGGGTTACCTAACAAAATGAAAAGCCTATAAAAGCAAACCATACTTCATATTTTTATCAGTTTTAGTTAAATTTGTAAAAGAACAAGGTGTTACTAAAATTTAGAAAAGAATTTCGAAATGCCTGAGTTCACGAACGAAGAATATGCAGACATAATTTTCCTCTATGGAGAGTGTCAGGGAAATGAGCAAGCGGCGCGATCTTTGTATCATCACAGATTTCCCAATCGTCGAATACCTTACCCGAGAGTATTCCAAGACGTTTACAGAAGGATTAGGGAAACAGGCAGTGTTAGGAGAAGCAGAGTGAATGCAAATCCTGCGCCGGTAATCGCTGTTTCAATTGATCAACGAATCCTAGCTGCAGTTCAAAATGATCCATCAACTAGTATACGACGCTTGGCATTGCGGTTTAACGTCTCTACGTGGAAAGTTTGGAGTGTCCTGAAAGCAGAACGTTTGCATCCCTTCCACCACACACCAGTGCAGGAGCTGTTACCCATTGATTTACCCAAAAGGATGGAGTTTTGCAATTGGCTCCTTGAACGACAAATAAGTGACGAGAATTTTATCAGCAACATTCTTTGGACGGATGAGTCCCAATTCACCAGGGACGGTATCACAGACTTCCACAACTTACACACATGGGCTGAGAGCAATCCACATACAAGAAGAGAGGCATCATTTCAGCACAGATTCGGTGTCAATTTATGGGCAGGTGTGATTGGCAACGATTTTATTGGTCCTATTAGGCTTCCGCCTACCTTAAATAGTTCCAATTACTTGCATTTTTTGACAAATGATCTACAGGAGTTATTGGATGATATGCCACTGCAACGATTGGCTTCCATGTTTTACCAACACGATGGTGCTCCAGCTCATTACGGCCGACAGATCAGAGATTGGTTAAATTCCAATTATAGCAATCGCTGGATCGGTAGAAATGGACCGATACACTGGCCTGCAAGATCCCCTGATTTAACTATTATGGATTTCAATTTCAATTTTCAATATCCACGGAGATACAGGGTGATCAAGAAAAGTCCTTCGGACCTGTACCCTCACTCACTCAAAACGATATATCTTGAAAACTAATAATCACAATTCAAAGTGTTATAGCTTGTTTTTTAGGGAATCAAATTACCTTTCATTTGCTGTAATAGTCCGTATTGTAACTGTATCCAATTCTGAGATATTTGCTTCAGAACACAAATTTTTGACACTTTGACCCTCAAAATTCTAGGATCAATGTAGTTTTTTTCTAAAAAACCCATTATAAAAATGTTATTTTAATGTTGTTTTCTTATGTGCCATATTATTGCCTACAAAAGATGCATACACTTGCATTGCATTAGTTTTATAGTTTAGAAGAAATTATCATTCCAATAATGTAGCACTTTTGTCAAAAAAGCAAGAATAGGTTGATCAACACTCTCCGCTTGAACTAAAAGAACCTAAGAATGGTTTTTATGGTTTATTTCAAATTTCCTTAATTACAATAAATGTTCAAAATGGCTCCCTTCATTTTGAATGCACGCTAAAGCTCGTTTTGCCAGTGTTCTCTTTGTGTTCATACTCCTCAACTGCTGCCTTACTTCTGTTGCTGCCGCATCGATTCTGGTGTTTAGATCCTGCAACGTTACTACTTCCGTTGCGTAGACAAGGTCCTTCATCCGTCCCCATACAAAGAAATCCATAATAGTTAAATCAGGAGATCTTGCAGGACAGTGTATCGGTCCATTTCTACCGATCCAGCGATTGCTATAATTGGAATTTAACCAATCTCTGATTTGTCGGCCGTAATGAGCTGGAGCACCATCGTGTTGGTAAAACATGGAAGCCAATCGTTGCAGTGGCACATCATCCAATAACTCTTGTAGATCATTTGTCAAAAACTTCAAGTAATTGGAACTATTTAGGGTAGGCGGAAGCCTAATAGGACCAATAAAATCGTTGCCAATCACACCTGCCCATAAATTGACACTGAATCTGTGCTGAAATGATGCCTCTCTTCTTGTATGTGGATTGCTCTCAGCCCATGTGTGTAAGTTGTGGAAGTTTGTGATACCGTCCCTGGTGAATTGGGACTCATCCGTCCAAAGAATGTTGTTCATAAAATTCTCGTCACTTAGTTGTCGTTCAAGGAGCCAATTGCAAAACTCCATCCTTTTGGGCAAATCAATGGGTACCAGCTCCTGCACTGGTGTGTGGTGGTAGGAATGCAACCGCTTTGCTTTGAGGACACTCCAAACTTTCCACGTAGAGACGTTTAACTGCAATGCCAAGCGTCGGACAGCGTCGTTGTGTTGAAACTCATTTTAATTTAATTCATTTCCTCGATAATTTAAATACTACTTAAAGGACATTCATCGATAATTTAAATAGTAATTAAAGGACACAAAGAATATTTCATTTTAACAACATTTCAGGTAGTTTTTTTAGAACGAGGGTTGGTTTATGGCATATTTTATTTTTAAGCCATATGTATTTTCGCTTATTACCTGGAAAACGGGAAAACCTAAGTCATAAGTATGTATGCATCTTTTGTAGGCAATAATATGGCACATAAAACAACAACATTAAAATGACATTTTTATAATGCGTTTTTTTGAGAAAAACTACATTGATCACAGAATTTTGAGGGTCAAAGTGTCAAAAATTTGTAGTCTGAAGCAAATACCTCAGGATTGGGTACAGGTACACTACGGACTATTACACCAAATGAAAGGTAATTTGATTCCCTAAAAAACAAGCTATAACACTTTGAAATGCGATTATTAGTTTTCAAGATATATCGTTTTGAGTGAGCGAGGGTACAGGTCCGAAACACTTTTCTTGGTCACCCTGTATCTCCGCGGATATTGAAAATGGACCATCTCCGTAGAACAATTTTTTGCTCAAAATATATCCAGGAATAACCCCTTACAAGGTTATGCACGGAGTACCAAACACCCTGTATATATATTTTTTTTTTTAATTTTTATATTTATACTGCTGGTTGTATCTTCTTCTTCTTTATTCAGCCCACTGTAGTACCTACCTATGAGAGGGGGGAGCGATCGTGACATATGCCGCAAGAAAACATACCAACAGACAATGAACCTTACATTATAGCTGTATAAATAGGTTTAAAAAAGAAAAGAAATATAAATTATTGTCAAAAATAAAATAAGGACAGAGCTCAGGAGGGGAATATGGACCACTAAGGAAGAAGAACACCACAAACAAGAAGAATAAAGGGGGAAAAAAAAGAAGATATAAGAACACCAAAAATAAGGACGACAAGCATAAGAACAAAACACAGGTGAAGAAAGGGATCCACTTGGGATGAACAAAAATGAAACCACAACCAACAAGTAATAGAAGAAAACGAGCGGTAAACTATGATAGATTAAAATAAGGGTACAATTCTCATATGACGCTCTAAAACCACTTCATCTATCGGTTTTACTACAAACAGTAAAATGCAGTTTAGTGCATGTTAAGAGAGACAGACATATGAGAATTTTTCCAAAATAAGTAAAATAAAATAAATGGCTAAAATAAATTAATCTTCATCCCACTCTTGTGTAAAAAACTACACAAATACTACTCTTTTTATCATTTTTTTTTTTTTTCAAGAACCGGTAAATGGGATTTCGTGACTTTATTTCTACCATCATTCTAAGCAAAAAAAAAACAAATTTCGCGGTAAAAATAATATTCTTATTTAGCTATAATTTCAAAAGTTACGTTGTCTACCCTCGTGTGTAGATTTCTACACATATGGACTTTTAATGTGCTTGAAGATTTTGGATGCTTGATCGTGTGCGAGTCTTGCCAAAACAAACAAAAAACCAAAAAAACAAGTCTCTTTATGTACGAACCACCATTTACCACCAACTATACGAACGTTCGCAAGTGTGCATGCCAGTGTTACCAAAACAAGAGATCTTTAGTATCTATGCTATGATGTCAAATTTGCTTACACTTGATGAAAAAAGGAATAGAACTAAATTCAGTCCATTTCATATTTTCCCCTAAGGATCTTCTCCTTACGGAATAAGCGGTATCACTGATAAGGGAAAAGATTTATTTGTTTTTGGCATAAGTTTACTTAGGTCTCAATTTTCTGCACTTTGAAGATCGATCTTAGCCTGAATAGACGTGCTCTGTAAGATAGTGAAATTTCATTCTGCAATTGCGAATTCAATAAAGAAAAGAAAAATAAATGTCTGTTAGACAAAGCTACCTAACAGTTGAGAAAGTGGATGCGCTATTGAGTGAAAGGGATGGTAGTGATTATGGTGATTTTTCGGGAGACAGTGATGATGAATATGTAAAGATGAAGGTGATTTGTATTCAGAAGAGTGATTTTGATGCTAAGGAGGAAACAAACGAATCGGCTTTTGCCGGTGAAAATACGGATCCACTGTTTGTTTCAAAAGATGGCGTTGCGTGGCAACCAGAACCAGTTGAACATCCAAAAGGAAGATTTTGAATCTCGTTGGTGGTTTGGAAGGTCACAACGTAACGATGGATAATTATTTTCTTCGTATGATCTTGGGCAAACATTGTTGTCGACAGGCATTACAATGGTTAGCATAATGAGGAAAACTTAAAGAAGCATTCCGCCAAAGTTTCTTGAATGTAAAAAAATGCCTTTATATCAATCGACATTTGCATTCACCGAAAACACTGCTGTTGTTTCGTACATTGGGAGATAAAATAAATGCATTATTCTGCAGAGCATAATGCATAACTCTATATAAATTGAATCCAGCGAAAAAATGTTGCCGTCGATTATAAAGTATTACGACAAAACGAAAGGTTTGTTCAAACACATTGCACCTGCAAATTTTATTACATTCAATAATTTTTTCGCTTTATTCGACGTGCGTGGTGTGGATACTGTAGATTAAATGCTTTCATGCTACAGTGACCGACAAAAGTCTACATACGACCCCTATTTTCACTACTTGACGAGCCCCATGGCACTAATTAAAAAAGTAATGATGCAGTTATGTTCTAAGTCTATTTTAATTGATATTGAACAAAAAAATCTTTTCTCAATATAAACTTTACAAGTTATTCATACATAACTAAAAAAATGCATTGACAAAAGTCTGCAAACGGCTAGATAAATCATTCTTTATGCTACTGTGCGGTTCTGTTTTATAACGGAAAGTACCATTGGCATTTACGCTTCGCGTTAGGCTACAGTTTCGATAAGGCTGCAGCTGTGACGATGGCTTCTCGGAAGGAAATCTCATCAGAAGTACGGAACTTGGTGGTAAAACTTCGAAACGAAAGAAAATGCATCGAAGAGCTGTTCAAAGAACATTAAATAATAATGGTTATCACAGCAGAACACCACGCAAAAAACCCCTTATAAGCGAAAAAAATCGCAAACTTCGCCTAGGATTTCCCAAAAAGCATCTAGACAACGGACTTAATTTTTGGAAGAAGGCTTTATTCACCGATGAATTGAAGTATAACATATTTTGAAGTGGCGGTAGAGCTAAAGTTTGGAGAAAGGAAAACACGGAAATGTACATGAAACACCTAATTCCTACAGTCAAACATGGCGGTGGCAATGCGATGGTTTGCGGTCCTGTCGTAGCGTCGGATGTAGGAAATTTGGTGTTCAACGATGGCGTCATGAATCGCCATATCTACAAAACCATCTTGCAACACAATTTCAGGGAATCGGTCGATAAGTTGGACCTTGGTGAAAGCTGGACATTCCAACAAGACAAAGATCCCAAGCACACCGCTCAAATCGTGAAGGACTGGCTACAGCTGAAACACCCCCACAAAGTCCGGACTTGAATGTCATCGAGCACGTTTGGGAGCTTCTGGATCGAAAAATAAGAAAACACGACATTAGAAGTGCCAACAAAATATTAAGTTTTGAAATGAAATGTAAATTCCTTAATGAAGAGAAGCTCATTGAGGAATGGAGTCAAATAACGCCTAACGAGTTAGAAAATTTGGCCGCATCAATGCAGATGCCCATGGTGGGCCAACAAAATATTAAGTTTTGAAATGAAATGTAAATTCCTTAATGAAGAGAAGCTCATTGAGGAATGGAGTCAAATAACGCCTGACGAGTTAGAAAATTTGGCCGCATCAATGCAGATGCCCATGGTGGGCCAACAAAATATTAAGTTTTGAAATGAAATGTAAATTCCTTAATGAAGTTTTTGGTGGATCTCATGGTCGTACGTAGACTCTTGTCAATGCTATATTTTAGTTTTTTAGGATTAGATTTTTAAGTTTTTTGTTACATGTCAATAATAATAGATTACTTTTTCAAATAGTGCTGTTGGGCTCGTCAAGGAGCAAAAATACGGGCCGTATGTAGACTTTTGTAGGCCACTGTATTGAAATTCCATGTGTAGAAATCTACACACGAGGGTAGACAACATAAGTTTTTTTGAGGAGATGAGGGTTAAAGGGAAATTAGAAGGCATAATAAAATTGCAAGCACAAACTGCAGCATGCCGCAGTCACGGCTTTCGATGAAATTTCAGTTTCTTGGTCTTGTCATGTGCCTGGCTTCACTCTACCATCTGCAAGAATTATATAATAAAAACGTCGTATAAGCTCGACACGATAAGTTTAGATATACCATAAAATCAATAGCTTCCTAAATCATTCGACCTTGAATTCTTCATCTTTCAACTAGCTCCTACATTTCGCAGCTTGTTAATAAAAATAATTGCCCCAAATTAAGCAATCGTGCGCTGCGCCAAGCATCCACAACTCGCGCACCAGCAATATAATTAATAGCAACAGAACCGCCAATTTATAACAAGCTTGACGTCGTAAAAGAATTTGAATTTCATATTAGCCCCGTCCATCCCCGCCAATGAAAGAGCCTCTCGGGAACCGAAAAAAACGAGGTTATGTCCAGCACTTCTCCAGATTACACCCCTCGCGATCATCATATACCAACACAAATCACTTCCACTGCATTCAACCCTTTGGGAAATGCTCATATCTGCTTGCACTGCAAAACTATATCGGCAACCGCTCAACTGCATCTATCACCCCCACTTAGCAGCTGCAGCAGGCTCCCACACACATTCAACACTTCGCACTCACTAAACACAGCAATTCGGAACTTACAAATCAGGATCCCGAAAGAAAACTGAGCTAATCTCGTTGATGATTTTCTCACACAGCACGTCGTTCTCGATGTCCATAATTATTAATTATTAATTCACGTCAAGCGCGAGTCTAGCGAGCTAGAAACGGGTTTCAAAAAAAATCAACAGCGAGGACAACACCAAAACAAAACATCACCGCGTTAGAGTGAAACGGCAACGAAATTCTGAACAATCCTGAACGCTACACACGCACACACGTTCCACGTCTGCAGAAATCTTCTTCATTACAAATTTCTCCTCTATTAACTTTGTTTATGCCCTCTCCCCAATCCATTTCGTACTTGAATTGAAAATTTTGACAGTTGACAGCTGTTAACTATTCACTGTCATCAATTTTCCTTTCCCCGACATTTCATATTCGCATAACCTCAAAAGAAAATAAATCATCGCAAAGGTCGCGAGTATTTTCCAGTAAATTCTTCAAAAGTAATTCAGGAATAAAATTCCTTTTACGATGGCAACAAAAGTGGTGGCCACGGCAACTGTTCGCGCTCTTACAAATCGTAAATTACTCCCTACGCGAGCTGCCCTGACGCTGGTGAGTATGGATTTTCGATGGATCGCAATTTGTGATCGTACTGCGATTCATTTTTTTCGCTTATTTTTAGACTCCTGCCGCCGTGAAACGTATTAAGGAACTTTTAGAAGGAAAACCGGAATTTGTGAGTTAAGTGTGAGCGAAGTTGGAAGGTACTTAAATAAGAAATTTCCTTATAGAATGGCCTAAAGGTTGGAGTACGGCAAAGGGGTTGCAACGGACTTTCCTATACTTTGGACTACGCACAGACTAAAGGTAAGTCTACCGCAGAATTGATAAATTGGTTTTTTTTAATGAAGAGCAATAATGTGTTCCCTTAATCTTTTCTCGAAACGTGCATCGTTGAGTTTAATATATTTTAGTAATTATATATATCCGCCGTCTTATGTAATCGATTATTTTTTCCTAGTCGTACTCCGCTAGTTCTAATGTCCAATTTACTTCGTATCCCTTATGTACTTAATACACAAAAGACCTTTTTTGTTCGTGAGCTCATTTTTATTTCGTGAAAGTGCGCAAACGATAAGAAATGCTGTCAGGCATTTTGTGAATGATCTTCAATGCTTTCAATGTTATATCATATATAGCTAATAATCTCAGGAGCTCTGAGTAATTGACTCCATATTGGCAGATTATATCTTATTTTTGAAGGCAGTTAAAGCTTTTTACTGGTTTGTTCTTTGTGTTTAGATTTTAGTGTTTGAACGTGTTTTTCATCAGTAGTGATTCTTAGGTATTTGGTGTGATCGACACTTCATCATAAATGTAGCACATCTTTTTTTTGTCTGAAAATCATATATTTGATTTTATCTTCAAAATGCTTTGCAACCAATCTACTAATATTTAATTCCTTATGAGTTTGAAGTAGCATTGTTTCTGCATCCTTATTGTTAAATTACTAAAGCATCATCCGTATATTCCCCAAGTTTTCATCAACGAGCTTCTGTCATCTACTCTCAATCCAATCCATAGTTTCGCAGATGACAGTACTTTACAAAACACCTATGAATTTAACTATGCTGCGGAATCAAACAACCACTATAATGCTTTCAATCGCAGGGAGTTATTCAGTTCGCTGAACTCAGATCTCAACTTAATCCTGGAATGGGGAAGATGAAATCGAGTAAAGTTCAACGCCTCCAAAACATAGACTTGTCATCTATCCCTTAAACGTGATGTTCCAGTATTATCTCACAATGTGGCTTTTGGTGGCGCACAACTTTGCACTTCGGATAATTTCACGCTACTAGGCGTTAAAATGAATGACCACCTGAATGGGGCCAAGAGCATCTTTGATGTTGCCATCGACGCCTCTAAACGTATAGTTGTTCTCTGAAAGTGCATATTTGTGAATAAATCACACCGACCGACCTAGCAACAATCTATAAGGCATACGTTAGACCACGGTTAGAGTAAAACTCGCATGTTTGAGCTGAGACACCCAAAATACACCTCGCGTTGCTAGATCGTATTCAAAAACATTCGTTCCGACTGATTGGAGACGATACCATCACGTATCCCATCGATTCTCTTGAGCATCGCAGAACTTTCGGAGTACTCAGCATTTACTATCGATACTTCCTTCCATGGTAAATGCAGTGCGGAATTAAACGCACCTATTCCTTCAACTTTATACTTTTCCCCGCCATACTCGCCATGCTGAACGCGCGCACGAGTACACCGTCAAACCCTTGCCTTCTCGTACAGTAAAATTTGGAACACATTTAAGTTGGCTGTTTCTAATAACTCTTTACATTTTTTCTAAGACCTATACCGACATAACTGTGCATAGCAATATATGCTGACCCTCTAAATTATATTCGGTGCCTTAAAAAAATACATATGGCTCATACTTTAAATATACAATATTGGTCCCAGAACAGAGCTCTGTTGTAACAATTCTGTTAGTGATTAAAGATGTTCCATTTTAAGTTATCTTTTTTTTGTTCTCTAATGTGTAAAGGCTTCTAGGAAAACCTCTCTTATTCCGAATCCGTTTATAATTTGGAGCATCAAGTTGTGATCAACGATGTCAAAGGCCTTTCTTTAAATCAACGAAGATCCCAAAAAATGTTGAAAATGTTTACACCGCTCACGATTATTCGAATAAAACTATTCTCAGTATTAACTTAACACTAATAGTTTATTTCGCAGCATTAAACTAATAACTTTGCTGTAAAAAAGTGGGAACAAATTTATTTCAACTGTTCCAGAATTAACTTAGTCTAGTACTAATCCAATAACCGAACTATACTGACTTACATCTCCCCATTTATACCTCATATTAATACGTATTAAGCGCTAATAGTAACAAAAATAATAACGATGTCTCCCTCATGAGTCTGTACCATTTTTCCTTGAAATTCAAACCGCATTTGATCAAATCCTTATTTTTGTTAAATAATTTAATATGCTTGTAATAACTTTTTCGAAAATTTTACTCGATTTATATTTGTTAGGTGTTTTTTTTACAGAATGATCTGTGTTATAGCCAATTTCGGTCTTTATGTGCAATGCACAAGCACAATCATGGAGGGAAGGAATGGGATTAGGTACTTGTTTACCAGACATCGCAGGACATTTAGCGACCTTCTTGACCGACAACCAGCCTGACAAATATTCTCTATCTGCCATATCACATCACCAATTGCAAATATGGGTCATTTCTTGTTTCGTGCATAATTGTCAGTTGGATCACTTCAATCACTCAAATTCCAATTAAGACCCCCTAGCGGGTCATAGGACAGAAACAACTCTCTTCCACAAGGCGCGATCCTGAGCATCGGCTGTTGCCAGGACTTATTTATTCCTCTGGCCTCCTGCTCAACTGCTTCCATGTGTTACATGGTCGACCAACCCGACGTCTTCCTTGAGGATTATAATCCAGAGCCTGTTTGGCGATGTTTCACTCTGGTTTCCTCAAAGTATGACCAATCCACTGCCACTTATGCCTTTGAATCTCACTACCTATTTCAGTCTGGCCAGTTGTACTCCAAAGTTCGTCGTTGGAGATCACTTCTGGCCAGAATATTCCTAAAATGCGTTGGGGGCATTGGTTCACGAAAGTCTGTAGTTTCTTGGTAAGTCGAACGGTCACTTTCCACTTAGTACAACCATATAACAACACGGATTTGACGCATGCGTCAAAAACTCGCAAGTTCGTGCGAAGGGAGATCTCTCTTAACCTCCAGAAAGGGGAAAGGATACCGAAGGCCTGACGGGCGTTATTTTTATTATTTTTATCGCATTAATTGCTCAGAATTGCTAAGTGATTTTCCGATTTATTCTCCAGAAAGTCCATTGAGGCAGAAGACGGTGTTTCATCCCATCGCGCACCGCACAAATTATGGACTTAATGAATCTATTTCTAGATGCATCTCATACTTGATTGATTTTAGTGGCAGTCGAGCGCAGTTCAAAGTCAATTTAATTAGAATCCTATAGTTTTTCGGTACAATTATTTTTGTCTTTTAATTTATTATGTACAGTATTATTATGTTTTTAACCTGTTGAGTTAACCTCTCTATATGAATGAATAAATAAATAAACTTGCTTAGTAAGATTAAATTTTACCGTACATGCAATATTAACCTTTTCATGAAGGATTTCATATTTTCAATTCGCTTCTAATTAACTTTACCACTCTTTAGATAAATTAGACGAAGAAGTAATTCAGGATAGTATTAGAGTTTACATAGACAAAAAAGCCCAACTTTCTCTACTAGGTAAGTTGGAAAGAATAAATCAAATTAACTGCTACATTATTATTAAATTTTGTTTTTTAAATATTTTATTAGGAACTGAAATGGATTACGTCGAAACAAAATTATCCGCTGAATTCGTTTTTAACAATCCAAATATAAAAGGAACATGCGGATGCGGCGAATCGTTTAGTTTATAAATTTTAATTTAAAATTGCAGTATTGTATTTTACTGCGCTATTGCAAGATAAAAATTGTTGTTATACTCCTATTTAGTGAATATTTTTTTAGTCTCAAAATAACTAGCCGTTAAAATATGTAAATCTTAAACTTACAAAAAATAGTTTTAGGAAAAAAAACGAGATCACTTTATTTCGTTCGATGTAAATATTCTTACCAACGTTATTTAATTACCGAGAAAATTTTAATTTTCTGTGCAATGTAGATAAATACAGAACCGAAACAAGCAGAAAATTTTTTTTTTTTATTTTCTGTTTCCGTTTGAGTTTTTGCCATTTGAATTCCTTCCTGACTTATCCCATGAAGATGAACTTATAGTAACACACGTAACTAGAGTTTGTACACGAGGTTCCACAACTTATTGGAAAATTTTCAAATCGGAGACTATTTTTGTCTTATTTTCTATTGTAGGTCAAGTATAAATTCACAAGTTATTTTTGATGTTATCGCAAACTTTTATCATCTTTTCAGCTGTCACTCGTTGATTCTTTAAAAATCTGACTCGCTTGTTGGCCATACTCGAGATCATAGTGTAACTTATAGATCCTTGTAAGCACAACATTATTTTTAAATCTCCTTTTCTACAAAAGTAAAAATATTGTGCAGTGCAGAGAAGAAGAATAATTTCAGTTTTGGATTTTCGGAATTTTCGAGCAATTTATTTCAATGGGAAATGAAACCAGCTTCAGTGACAATATTTTGCACTAATGTTTAATTATTTAAAAATATATTGTTCAAGAAAATCCAAAACTCATTTCAGCCATAGGTTTCAAACTCTAGATCCTACTTGATAGATTCTCTAATTTATTACATTATTACAAGCGGAGAAATGAAGGGTTCGAAGAAAATTATTCGTTTCCTTTAAATTAGAGTTTTGAAAGTTCAAAACATAAATTCGTATGTTTTTGATCGAAATCTGAATTATTGTTTCAAGAGAAGAATATTACCAAAGGGCGGCACAAAGCAAGCAATAACCGAAACTTGGAAGGCGTTTTTCTCGAAAAAGCATTTTGAAATTTAGCGTAGTTATTTACATTGGGAGGATATTTAGAACATTGAAATATATGGAATTAGCTTTTGGTGATCGATTCAAAATTTTATTTTTTTATTAACACTTTTTGATTCAAACTTTTGGTTAAAATTAGGTTTTTAAAGGAGTACAATTCTTTCAAAAAAAAAAAAAAAAAATTACGGTTTAAAGCAAAAGTCCGGCCGAGAAAAAGTCAGTCTCTCTCTCGGCCGGACTTTTGCTTTAAACCGTCCGTTAAAAAAAAACGGTTACACAGTTTTTCATTCCCGGCGCCGGTGAACAAATACATGCTTCGACGATTCGATTAATTTCGCCAAAAGCTCGCAATTTTCCTCAATTATTTTATTATCATCGACTTTCTGTAAAAATGCCACCGAGATGGACGTTGGTGGATTTCGAACCAGTTTATTTCCCGTACCTTGTTTTTCCTTCCAGAATCCAGCCCGATTACATAAATCCAATTATCGTTTCTTTATTCATTTTCAATGTATTATTCCAAAGCTTTCTACATACCAAGCTAGGCAGAACTGACGTAGCGGCCATCTTGAATGACTCCAGTGGGTATGACGTCATGGATTTGTCCATTTCAAAAGACCACCTGTATTATTTTTGACGAACTTGTCGTCAAAACACGTTTTACCGAAAACAACATAAGAGCATAATTACATTAAGTTAAGCACGGAAATATTACGCGAGTGCATAGTTTTCGTAATAACTAAAATTCTACAGTTTTTTGTGTGAGAATTAACTGCAGAACTCTGCACAATATGAGTGACAGATTTTCTTCGGTGTGAGAAACCAAGATTTAACTTTGATCGCACTTTTTTCAATTAAAAATTTATTGCACTGATATCAACGTGTAATAATTACATACCAAGCACTATCAATAAAGTAACTTAGAAAGCTGAACTATCTTTAACACTGCATTTAAGAATAATCGCAATTCTTATGAAGCCCGCCGTGTCTGCTCCATACAAAAGCGAGCGAATTTGTATGGAACTTTCATTTTTGTTATGACTCCAACGTGTTGTTGTTGGATTGACTTACATGGCTTTCTACTTTAGAGGGCTTTGATTATTCCCAATATTTACTTGTCCGGGTGGGGGAATAGCTAACGTTGCGTGGGAGGTCGGAGAAGGTGTGGGAGATTCCAAAAATTTTTGTTGAACTTCATTTCAAATATTTTTAAAGGTATTCGTGCAAAATTTCAAATTAATAATTTCTGTTTTTTTTTTCAAAAAGTATAGTATAGTTTCCAATTTAATTCCTGAATGAAAAACAAATAAACAAAGTTAGAATTTTGCCCAGAAAACTTATAAATTACAAGCTTGGCTATTTTTGGTAAAACATGGTAAAGACAAACCAAAACGGTTTTTACAAATACTGGCCTTACAGAAGCATTTTATAATAAAATGACATACGAGGGGAGGTCAAAAAGTTCGCGGAATGAAGGGGTTGGACAAGGAAGGGCGAAATATTTTTGCTTGGAGCAAAGTATAAATACAAAGTTTCTATAAAATCGAATCACAATCATTTTGGTTTTCGCCAAATCAACAAGCCAATCGAAAAGAAAACGCTAACTGTTGACAAAATTGAGTTTCGTGCTGTCCAAGAAAGAAAAAACGCCTATTTACGAGGACTCTTGCCCTGGAAAAACGATGGTTTATACATAAGTTGCATAGTTTATTTAGGTAAGGGAAAGAGTAAATTGAAGATGATGAACGCTCGGGCCGAAAAATTGAAGCCGCTTGACAGCAAATTTCTCACAATTGAATTCGTTCACATAATTTTTCCATAAAAATGTTTTCTTTGAAAATTTCGGAAATGTTTAAAAATTTGTTCGTCAGATTTTATTGGTGAATGCGAGAAAAAATATAACGTGTTTTATGTTACAGTGCATCATGGGAGATAATGTGGTGCTCGACGGACAGCCCGACCTTGGTAGCGCTGCGAACGTTGTCGTTCGCTCATCTCAAACGATTCCGGATTTCAAGCATCACATATTATATTTCGATAATTTTTATACCTCGATTCCATTGCTGGTATATTTGCGTGCTAGAGGAATCTACAGTTTGGGCACAGTCAGTGTGAACAGGATTCCGAACTGCAAGCTTCCAAACGATGATGCCGTGAAAAAAGAAGAAAGAGGATATTCAGCTGAATGTGTTGGTTCTGCATATGGTGTTGATATCTCAACGGTACTGTGGAAAGATAACAAATGTGTTCGAGTGGCATCAACATATGTTGGAACAAAGCCGTTTATCCGCTCAAATCCAAACAAACAGCCCGCAAAAGCATCGAAAGATCGAAAAGGTAAAAAGTACATAGAAGTGAATTGTCCAGAAATAATAGTCGAGTACAATCGTCACATGGGTGGCGTTGTTTTGATGGATGGTCTAATGAACCGGTACCATATCAAAGCGAAAACTCGAAATGTAATGGTACGAATTTTTTACCATCTAATTGATATGGCTGCATTCAACGCTTATATTTTGGTTCGACAAATGCACGCAGCAAGGAGCAGTGATTCCAGTGATGTCTCAGCCGCAGACATCGATTTATTCAATCTACCACAGTTCTGAGAAAAAATTGCTGCTGGTCTCGTCTCATATACCCAGAAACGCGTTATTGGTAGACCATCACGGTCGTCAACACCCACAACACCGACACCACCATCAACACCACCGTCGTGCAATTTGAGGATTGGTCAAACCGCCAGGCATCCCGTAGACAATATTTGATTTGATAGACTGGACCACAATCCCATCATGCTAACAAATAAAGAAAAAAGAGACTGCAAGCTTTGCAAGAAGCCCAAGACACAATTTTTTTTGTACAAAATGTCGGTTGCATTTGTGCTTCACAGTAGCGAAAAACTGTTTTAATGCTTACTATTGTTCTTAGATTAATATTTTTTCCCTTTCTTTCACCTTTTGTGTCTTTTTTGTCAATAAATACTGTTACTCAGCATAAAATACCATGTTCATACCTTTTTGTTTTTTTACACTTGAACCGGCAAGCGTTCCTATAGGAACGCATCCTTTTTCAATGCCTGGCGATTGACTGCGCAGGTATTTTTGTTTGAAAATTGAAAGATATGTTTCTTAGACTCTGATTTATGATATAAAAAATTCCCAATGAAAAATATTCGCCTATTCAATTTCGCCGGTTAGAGGGTTAAGAACGCTGTGTACAAGAATGAAAGATAAGAGGTGTCGCGGACTCGGCGAGACAAGTAGCGAACGAGTCCGTCAGTACTTTTCCCTATTTTTTTTTCAGAGATAATAACGTCAAATTTCAGAGGTCTCTCATGAAAAACATGTTAACCCAGGCAATATACAGAGTTATTTTACTCAATGTACTGTACTCTGGTCCTGACTCATTTTTTCCCACATGAAAAACTAGATTAACTTCTGAGAATTCTAGACCTTTATAAGCAAAATAAAAAACATAACAGGGCTACGATTGCGCGTAAAGCGCAATCTTACGATACTCTAGATGAAATAGAATTTTTTGTGATCCCAAGAAATTTTGTATGTGGAGTATTAGAAGGGATGACAGCATTGAACTAATTTTTCCCCATCATGCTAAAGTAGCTATAAAAGTGTTTTGTACAAAATGCTTACTCCAAAAATTGAATGGGAACTGAAAAAATTAGTTAGTTAGATTTAGTGAAAATATGCAGTTTGTATGGGAGGTGGTAGAAAGAGTGGGGCGATTAGAGTGATTTTTTCAGAAATAGCTAGGAATATTGTAAAATTGACTTCCCTGAAATTTCAGACTAGTGCCATTTATACTTTTCAAGAAAATCGATTTTTTGTGAAGTTGTGAAACTGTGTCATATTGTATGGGAGGGGGTAGAAGCAGTGAAGCTAATCAAATATTTTTTTCTGATCTTAGTGCGAATACTAATTAAGTATTTATTACAAAATATGAGCTCAATAAATGTTATATGTTCTGAGAAAATCGTCTTAGAGCATTTCATGAAAAAGAGTATTTTGTATGGGAGGGGGTGGAAGGAGAGGGAGGAAGCAAATAATTTTTCTACTGTAGATTAGAATTACTATGAAAATAACATATCCGAAAATTTAGACTAATAGCTTTTATACTTTTCGAGCAAATCCGTTTATTGTCAAATTACGAAATTGTGTCATTTTGTATGGGAGGGGGTAGAAGGGGTGAAGCTAATAGTCTAAATTTTTTTGGGCTTACAAACAATTTCAAATAAATATTTGGTGCACATTTTCAGCTCTCTAAATTGTATACGCAATGAGTAAATTGGCTTCGAGTAATTCATGACAAGTACAGTTTGTATGGGAGGTGGTAGAAGGAGGGGGAGGATACGCATAATTTTTATACGGTAGATTGATATTATCATAAAAGTAACATATTCCAAATTTCCGGCCAATAGCTTTTATACTTTTCGTGCAAATCCGTTTATTGTCAAATTGCGCAATTGTGTCATTTTGTATGGGAGGGGGTAGAAGGGGTGGAGCGATTTGGCCCGTTCACGAACTTGACCTTACTTTTTTGTCAAAAACGACGTGTACAAAATTTGAACTATCTAGCTCAACGCGTTCTCAAGCTAGAGCGCGCACAGACGGACGAACGGACGGACGAGATTTTTGAGTGATAATATTAACTTCTGTATCATTCATTTTTTTCTCCGAGCCTTATTTCTTGGCGTTACAAACTTTAGAGCAAACTTATAATACTCTCAGATTTCATCTAGAGTATAAACAGACGAACTAATACGCTACGCTACAAGACTTGGTAATGAAATAAAATAATTTTTTTTCTCCCGCCCCTTGTAATACAATTCCCTGTTTGGACCGACGCGATTCAATGATCAAGAAAAACCGATCGACATACACTCGGCAGAAAAAGTTTGCGTACATACCCAACACATCCGATATATCTACAGGGTGTTTGGTACTCCGTGCATAACCTTGTAAGGGGTTATTCCTGGATATATTTTGAGCGAAAAATTGTTCTACGGAGATGATCAATTTTCAATATCCGCGGAGATACAGGGTGACCAAGAAAAGTGTTTCGGACCTGTACCGTCACTCACTCAAAACGCTATATCTTGAAAACTAATAATCGCATTTCAAAGTGTTATAGCTTGTTTTTTAGGGAATCAAATTACCTTTCATTTGGTGTAATAGTCCGTATTATACCTGTACCCAATCCTGAGGTATTTGCTCCAGAACACACATTTTTGACACTTTGACCCTCAAAATTCTGTGATCAATGTAGTTTTTCTCAAAAAAACGCATTATAAAAATGTCATTTTAATGCTATTTTTTTATGAGCCATATTATTGCCTACAAACGATGTATACGCTTGCATTGCATAAATTTCATAGTTTAGAAAAAAATATCATTCCAATAGTATAGCACTTTTATCAAAAAACAAGAATATGTTGATCAACGCTCTCCGCTTGAACTAAAAGAACTTAAGAATGGTTTTTATGGTTTATTTCAAATTTCCTTAATTACCATCAATGTTCAAAATGGCTACCTTCATTTTGAATGCACGCTAAAGCTCGTTTTGCCAGTGTTCTCTTTGTGTTCATACTCCTCAAATGCTGCCTTACTTCTGTTGCTGCCGCATCGATTCTGGTGTTTAGATCCTGCAACGTTACTACTTCCGTTGCGTAGACAAGGTCCTTCATCCGTCCCCATACAAAGAAATCCATAATAGCTAAATCAGGAGATCTTGCAGGCCAGTGTATCGGTCCATTTCTACCGATCCAGCGATTGCTATAATTGGAATTTAACCAATCTCTGATTTGTCGGCCGTAATGAGCTGGAGCACAATCGTGTTGGTAAAACATGGAAGCCAATCGTTGCAGTGGCACATCATCCAATAACTCTTGTAGATCATTTGTCAAAAACTGCAAGTAATTGGAACTATTTAGGGTAGGCGGAAGCCTAATAGGACCAATAAAATCGTTGCCAATCACACCTGCCCATAAATTGACACTGAATCTGTGCTGAAATGATGCCTCTCTTCTTGTATGTGGATTGCTCTTAGCCCATGTGTGTAAGTTGTGGAAGTTTGTGATACCGTCCCTGGTGAATTGGGACTCATCAGTCCAAAGAATGTTGTTCATAAAATTCTCGTCACTTAGTTGTCGTTCAAGGAGCCAATTGCAAAACTCCATCCTTTTGGGCAAATCAATGGATACCAGATCCTGCACTGGTGTGTGGTGGTAGGGATGCAACCGCTCTGCTTTTAGGACACTCCAAACTTTCCACGTAGAGACGTTTAACTGCAATGCCAAGCGTCGGACAGTGTCGTTGTGTTGAAACTCATTTTAATTTAATTCATTTCCTCGATAATTTAAATACTACTTAAAGGACATTCATCGATAATTTAAAAAGTAATTAAAGGACACAAAGAATATTTCAGTTTAACAACATTTCAGGTAGTTTTTTTAGAACGAGGGTTGGTTTATGGCATATTTTATTTTTAAGCCATATGTATTTTCGCTTATTACCTGGAAAACGGGAAAACCTAAGTCATAAGTATGTATGCATTTTTTGTAGGCAATAATATGGCACATAAAACAACTACATTAAAATGACGTTTTTATAATGCGTTTTTTTGAGAAAAACTACATTGATCACAGAATTTTGAGGGTCAAAGTACCAAAAATTCGTGGTCTGAAGCAAATACCTCAGGATTGGGTACAAGTACAATACGGACTATTACACTAAATGAAAGGTAATTCGATTCCCTAAAAAACAAGCTATAACACTTTGAAATGCGATTATTAGTTTTCAAGATATAGCGTTTTGAGTGAGTGACGGTACAGGTCCGAAGGACTTTTCTTGATCACCCTGTATCTCCGTGGATATTAAAAATTGACCATCTCCGTAGAATAATTTTTTGCTCAAAATATATCCAGGAATAACCCCTTACAAGGTTATGCACGGAGTACCAAACACCCTGTATAAAAAACATCGTTTCTAACATTTTATTCAGAAATATATTTTTTTCTATTTTTCATTACTTCATTATGAACATAAAACAAAACAAATAAACTGCCAACAAGTCGGGCGAAACTTTATTATTTTTGGGACAAAATGCGCATGCGTAGAAAGTCAATATGCAGGTTAGAGTGGTTAGGGAAGACTAAGTGAAAGGAGCTTCTTGAGCAGGGCAGTTCTCAATTTAACACTTTCCGGAAACGCTCCATATTTCATTCCTTTATTTATACAAGTTTGAGTTTTCATGAAGGGAGGGGGAGGGTGATAGTAAGGGTGGGTGGATGTAAATAGTTTTTTAAGTGATTGCTTGAACCAAATCCAATATTCTTTGTATAGTATGTCAGTTTCATAGACGAAGTTGCATAGAATTTTCATTGGATTCGGTGTATTTTAAATTCACGAAACCAAACATTTGTATGGGAGGGGGTAGAGGAGGTAGAGGAATCGTAAAATTTGTGATGCAGTTTTATTTCGTTTCTTTTGTAAGGTGCTTGTATAAAATTTCTGTAGCTTTTAATTTGTTAGTTAATAGTTGATTTAATGAAATTGGTCGAAATCATACTTTTGTGTGGGAGGGGGTAGAAGGGCAAGTGCGATCTCAAAACTTTTAACGTAATTTTATTTCAACTATTTTTGTAAGTTCTTGTGCAAAATTTCAAATTGATAGCATGTAATAGTTAGGTGATAATTGATTTCTTAAAAATGGTCGAAAAAATAATTTTGTATGGGAGGGGGTAGAAGTTTTAAAGATATTCAGCCAGTTAATATTTCAAACTTTTATAGATTTTTTTTAAATGCATTTCGCAAATTTTCAAGTTTCTACCTAAAAATTTCATTCAAAAACTTTCAGTTTATGTGTTTTTTTCATTGCACATGAAACACTTTGTGCACGTTAGACCCCCACTTCGGTGCATAACAATTTTGGAACAAATTATTTTTTTTTTCTGTGTACATTAAATAGATATGTCGACGTGCAAAATTTAAACTTTGTATCTTTTACGATAGCCATAAAAAAATCACTCAAAATTTTCAACATTTTCGCTTTCCACCTCCCTCCCCTTACACCCCCCAGCTTAAATTTTTTACCAAAATTAAAGACTATATAGCTCTACAATCTGACAAATTTTTGATTTGATATCTGTATTCAATTTTGAGTTTTGGTGATTTGTAGTTTTGGAAAGTGCGCCATTTTTGAAATGCCCCCCATTTCCCCCCACTACTATAATGTCCACATGTTGTATTTTTTTCATATTATGCCAATAAAGCTCAGTACACGTTTCAAGTTTCAATTACATAGCTTAAGAGATAGTCGAGATATTAATTTTTAAGTGTTTTTCTTTGCAGCCCCCCTGACCCTTCCCTTTACAATAATTAGCTTCTATCTAAACTGATTCTAGCACATCCGTAAGCCATCTTAATGGTCTCAAAATATCAATTTTTTATAGAAAGTATTTTCGAAGATATAATCATTTTAAAAAAAAATTCGGCCGACAATTGGTTCTTAGCCCCCGCTTTTCGCACCCCAATGGATAAAAAAATTAAATTATTTTTAAAAGTTATCCTACAAACTCCTCTATATGTATGTTAATTTTTAGCTTCCTAGCTGTAACCATGGTTGAGATATTTGAATACGTATTTTTCGCTTTAAGCGCTCCCCCTGCCTCTCCCTGAACTCGTACACCCCCCAAAATGGGTATCCGCCTGAGATCCGCAACTACTTATAATCCCTCCAAAAATGAACTTTCTTGAAGGGTTTGGGAGTTAATGTGCGCTGAGCGTACACGTCGGCGTACGGCGTACAGACAGACGGATTTTTTTTTTTTGCATTTTTAGGCTAATTTAGTCATGAAACGCGAAAAAAAAAATTTCAGGGTAGCAAAGTTTTTTTTTTCTTGTGTCGATCACAATACTTTATTTAGAATAATAAAGTAAAATGAGAATTACTGTACTCTAAAACAACGGTAAAATTCGGAAACGAAAAATAGTCTGAAATTCCAGGAATAAAAAGTCTGCGTTCAAAGCGTGTAAAGGGAAGTCAAAGTCTCTGAGTTGCAGTTAAATCTATACATCTATACATCTATACATATAAATATAATTGTAGTGTCTGTCTGTAATTTGCTTATAAATGGCTATAAGTTAGTTTTTTGAGTTATTTTAGCATTAACTAAGCATAAAAACGCATTTTTGAAATTTTTGTCTGTCTGTCTGTCTGTCTGTCCGACCGCTTTTCACGCACAAACGGCTGAACCGATTGTAATGAAACTTGCACAGTTTGTTAGGTGTCCATCGGAATGAAATCTGCACTTGGTTTCATTTCACTCCCCTCACGCCTTCTACCCCCTCCCATACAAAGTGACTCATTTTCAAAATATATATTAATCAAATTTTCTTGGAAACCATAAAAGCTATTAATTTGAAATTTGGAATATATTATTTCTATTACAAATACAGTCTTTTGGTTTACAAATTGATGAGTTTCCTCACTCCTTTCACCACCTCCCATACAAACTAAACTTTTTCATCAATTATTTTGCACCAAATTTCTCAGTACGTGTAACTTTCATCGAGCTAAAATGTTGTATAAAATCCTTAATTAACATTATTATTAATATCGGCAAAAAATTAACCGATTAACTTCACTCCTTCTACCCCCTCCCATACAATGTGACACTGTTCCACGACTTCACAAGAATTTGGTTTTCATGAAAAGTCTGAATGTTACTGATCTGAAATTTCAAATATATCAATTGCATGATGATTATAGTTGTTTTTCAAAAAATCACCAGAAACCCCCTTCTCCTTCCACCACCTCCCATATAAACCGCACTTTTTCATGAAATACTTTAAACGAATTTTCTCAGTACATTTCAATTTCATCGAGGTAAAAATTTGAACTTAATCCTTAATTAGCATTATTATTAATATCGGGAAAAAACTTAACCGAGTAGCTTCACTCCTTCTTCCCCCTCCCAAACAATGAGACACATTCCACGACTATACAATAGTTCGATTTTCTTGAAAAGTATGAATGATACAGATCTGAAATTTAAAGTATATCAATTGCATGATAGTTATAGTTGTTTCTCGAAATATCACCAAAAACCTCCCACTCCTTCTACCACCTCCCATACAAATTGCACAATTTCATCAAATTCAATGCACTAAGTTTCTCAGAACCTACTCAATTTTTGAAGCTTAAATTTGGTACAAAACATTTTTATAGCTACTGTAGCATGATGTGAAACAAATTTTTTCAGTGCTGTCACCCCTTATACCACTTCCCATACAAAATTTCTTAAAACCGCAAAAATAATTTCGATTTCATCTATACATAGTATCGTATGAATGGGCTTTACGCACAATCGTAGTCCTGTTATGTTTTTAAGCTTAATGTTATTTTATTTGTTTTTCTTTTTTTTTTTTAAATAGCACCAGCTACAATTATTCACATGTCCTTAACGCTTTTCAACACGTATACGATCTCGAATCACGGGTTTGATTTGATCACGAGCCTGTCCTATAAAAATGGTAGTATCATGCTTTCATTCTTAATAATTTATGGTTCTGATTCCAACAATATACAAACCATTTTCTTCAAAGAGCCATTAAACTAAGCAGATTATACATATATCCCACAAAATGTATTACTAACTACACTCTCAAAAATTGCTTATTATTGGTATTTTTACGCGGACGAAGTCGCGGGCGTTTGCTAGTCATTAATAACAATGAAGTTTGTGTAGGAAAGTTGATAAACGTGTTATTATCTAAGGTTTGCGTTAAAAATAATTGCTAAAAAACGTTAAGTAAGAGATGTCTAATAAAGGAAAGGAAATTGAATTTGGGGAAAAGAAAATTATCGTGGATTTGTGGAAAAAAGGTACGTCATATCGTGAAATAGGTGCAACAGTCAGCAGAAGTCATTCATCTGTCCAACGAGTCGTAAACAACTTCAAAAACACACGAGTTTTGGTTTCAAAACCCAGATCTGGCCGTCCTCCAAAGTTGAACCCTCAGCAAACTCGGAGTTTGCTCCGAACAATGAAGGCTAATCCTAGATTAACTGCAGCTGATTTGGCAAAGGACATCAAAGAAAAGTACCGCAAGTCTATTTCTGATGATGGTGTTCGTAAAATTCTTGGGAAATATGGGTATCACGGACGCGTTGCCCGTGGAAAGCCATTTATAACAACAGTAAACAGACTCAAGCGGCTGGCGTTTGCTAAGGAACAAATAAATAAGCCAAAAGAATTTTGGAATCAAGTTATTTTCTCGGATGAAAGTAAATTTTGTATTTTTGGAATTAAAGGTCGGAAGATTTTATGGAGAAAAACTGGCGCGTAAAACGTAAAAAATCTCTGTCCAACAGTAAATTACGGTGGTGGCGGTGTTATGATATGGGGGTGTATGGCTAGTGGAGGAGTTGGAAAAATGGAGTTTATTGAAAGTATTATGAATAAAAAAGACTACCTTAATATTCTCAAGCGCAATTTGAAGAAAATTGCAGAACATTTGGGCTTAAGCGAAAACTTTTACTTCCAACAAGACAACGACCCTAAGCACACTGCTGAGGTAGTAAGACTTTGGTTGCTGTATAATGCCCAAAATCAGCTTCGTACACCGCCCCAATCTCCTGACCTTAATCCAATAGAGCATTTATGGCATCACTTGGAACAAAGGATTCAAGCGCACACAATAACGTCGAAGGTAATGCTCAAGGAAGTCCTGATCCAGGAGTGGAATTCAATAACCCCAGAGTTCACTAAGAAGCTGGTAGATTCCATGTAAAAACGGTTGTGGGAAGTAATAAAGGGACGAGGATATACCACAAGCTGTTAACGAGGAAAAATAATTGTTTTGTTTTGAAAAGAAATATTTGTATGCAGACTTTTTATTGTTGCAATTCAGGATTTGTTTTCGTTTTTTAATTTTAATATTTTTAAGGAGTACAATAATCATTTTTTGTTTTGTTTTATGTTTGTAATAAGGCCATGAAAAAAAAGAAAAAAAATTATTATGAAATAAATTACTTAAAACGATGTTTTTTATAGATATGTTGGATGTGTTGAGTGTGTACCCAGATTTTTTCTGCTGTGTGTATCACGCTGGATGGCAGTTATACGATTTCAACATCATTCTACAAAAAGCGATGTACGGTCATTTGCATGTCTTTCGTGGGAGTGTTGCACACTTGGCGGTACTCTCTGCTCGAACATTACGACCCTAGATCTTTTACCGCGGATGAAAAATGGTAATCGGCTGGAAGTTGTAATAATACACGAATTTGATGTTAAGAATACGTTTTTATTATTACTGGAGACTTAAATCTACGAGACGCGGCGTAGCACCTCTCGTTATGGTGGTGAACTTAAATCTAATTTGAATTTCTACATACAGAGTAGATGAAATCTTCTAAAGCTATATATAGATATATATAATATCGTCCTTACATCACACACGACATCACACCATATTGTACCAACTGTTATTTGTTTGACTATCCGAATACAGAACATAATGTCCCATCGTCTTGAGTCAGGGCTTCTTTATGTAAATATTTATTATATACACTGGTGGTCAAAATAATAAATACACTCCTAAGTTTCTTGTAAAACATCTATTTTTTCAGCTGGCAATGATTTTCAAGTGACGTAATCAACTGCAATGAACCATTAGATTGTTTTAAGTAGCAAGCCTGTTCACATGTTTTATGCGGACATGTCAATTTGAATTTGATAGTCAAAGGACCACTTTCACATTGGACAAAATAATAAATACAGTGTTTTTAAATAAGTACTTTCGGGCTACTTCTTAGCTTTTTTTTCCAAATTTATTTTCTTTCGAGTAAGTTAAGTGGAAGCTTTTCTAACAAGTTCAAATTATCTGATTTTGTAATAATTGTTTAGTTCAAACATGGGCCGAAATAAGCACTGTTCCGCAGAAAAAAGGATCGAAATGCAACGCCTAAGGGACGACGGCTACTCTCTTCGACAGATTGGAAAAATTTCTCACTGCTCTTTTGGAATGGTCCAGAATGCCACGAAGGAGAAGAATGATAAAGAAAATCGCGGCCGACCACGGAAAACCACTCCGTCATTGGATCGAAAAATTGTACGCGTCTCTAAAAGGAACCCTTTCGCGTCTTCGGTCGTGATTTTTCGGGAAACAAATGCTAAAGTCAATGCTAGAACAATTCATAGAATTTATTGGACGCAGTTTACCAGCCCGATCACCAAGAAAAGTGCCTCTCCTAAGTAAAAAAAACATACGGAACCGACTAAATTTTGCAAGGGCCCATTTAGATTGGAGCGGAGAAGAAGGCACGAGAAAATGGCGAAATATTCTCTGGAGTGACGAGTGCAAGTTCAACATCTTCGGATCGGACGGAAATGAATATGTTAAACGTCCTTCCAACAAACCATTTGATCCACAATATACCAAAAAGACCGTTAAGCATGGGGGAGGTAGCATAATGGTGTGGGCAGCTTTTTTTTGGTATGGTGTAGGCCCAATTCAGTTGATTGACGGGATTATGACCAAAAAAAGTTTTTTGGATATATTAAAGGACATAATGCTGCCATTTGCAGAGGAAGACATGCCACTTCGATGGACATTTCATTTCAGATAATAATCCGAAGCACACTGCAAAAATAGTGAAGGAGTGGTTGCGGCGCAAGAAAATGTCGGTTCTCTATTGGTCAGCGCAGTCACCGGACTGTAATCCTATTGAAAACTTGTGGAAGCAAGTCAAGGATAAGGTTTATGTACATAAACCCAGAAATAAGTTCGAATTGTGGACTGCAGTAAAAAGGGAGTGGCACCTGATTTCAATTAAATAGTAGGCTTTCTTGACAGATAGTCGATTTATATTTTTTTCCAAATAATTTAAATTAAATAAATATTAAAAATATTAATAAAACTTAATAAACAATTATACTAATCAGCTTACGATCAAGTTAAAGTAAGTAATAATAAACTATGGCAAATTGTGGAATTTGTGGTGAAATTACGCAGCGCGGTAACAAAGACTCAATCCTGTGTAGTGTGTGTAATATCGTTAGTCATATAAAATGCGCAGCACTAAGCATTGATGATGTTAGTAATTTAAAAGAAAAAAACAAATTCAATTCTTATAAATGCAAAAAATGCCAAATTAAATTACGTACCGGATTACGATCGATTAGCACCCCAATTAAATTAGATCGCTCAAATTCGGATTACCAAGTATTATATGAGAAATTGGAGCAGTTAATAGAAAGTAATAATTTTATGGCGCAACAGTATGAAGATGCTAGAAAGGACTTTAAAGCAGCTACCTCGGAACTAAAATTATTAAATTCTAAAATAATCTCACTACAGAACGAGAACATGAAAAAGGATAAGCAAATTGCCGAACTTGAGATCAAGTTAAATGGATTGCAACAAAAACAACTTGATTGCACGGTGGAAATTTCGGGATTACCTGATGCGAGAGATGAAGAAAACAACACCTTGGTCCAGGATATTTTCCGCAAATTAAATACATATATCCAACAACATTGAAAACATCAATAGAATATACAGACGGCGTGGAAAGAACAAGAAGGGTAGAAGTATGGTCATTGAGTTCAATTCAAAAAAATTGGCAAATGAGTGTCTAACAAAGCGTGGGATGCACAATATTAATGACCAGGTAGTCTACATAAATGAAAGTCTCACACCTTACACTCGAAGACTATTTTGGCTTACGAAGGTAAGAGCTCGTGAAACAAATTATAAATATGTTTGGTGCAGGAATGGCAAAGTGCTTTGTAAAAAAGATGAAGACGGAAAAGTGATTCTCATAACATCAGAAGCAAGTCTAACTTTTTTATCGTAAATTTATCAGTTTTTAATTTTTTTTGCATTACGACTCATCATACTCGTATTTCCATTTTTATGTTACAATTTTCATGGTTCTTTTTATACAAAAATAAATTTTTACATGTATCAATGCATATTCAATACATTTCATACACATTACTTAACACTTGCGTGATTTCACATTACAATTTCATAATTTTATGTTACTATAGGTATAACTTTTCATTTTTAAAATATTATAATTGTTTAAACTTATACATACAATTTTATGTTAAAATATCGATTACAATGACTAGAATTTCCGTTATAGATTCAAATGAACAATGTAAAAGCAACTCAAACTTGCTAAAATGTTACTTTTTTTTTTTAATAATTCTTTATTTTTCAAAAATGGCCATTGATTTGATGAACAATATTGACTGTTACTCGTTATACAACGAAAAAATCTGTCATAGTGCAGATGATTTCAATTTGCTAATTAAAAATGATAATAATAATTCTTCCTTTACGATTTTCCATACTAACATACGAAGCTTAAATAAAAATTTTAATGATCTCGTGTTGTGTCTGAAACAATACAACTACTTTGACGTCATTGCGCTGTCCGAATCATGGAATCCATGTACTCAACGTCATTTCCAACTTCCTGACTATACATGTTTCAATACCAAGAATGAAATAAACCAAAACAGTGGAGTAGTTATGTATATAAGAAATAGTTGCAATATTAAAATAGTCGAAGAAAAAATATTAAGTGGAGCAACCTGTCTTGTGGCAGAAATAAGTACTCAACATAAATATGAATTAAAAGTTATTGCCATTTATAGGTCCCCAAACCATTGCATAAATACATTCAATAATGAAGTTGAAAGTATTCTAGATGAAATGAATGGGGATAACATAGTTTATTTAGGTGATATAAATATAGACATAAACTCAAATACGAACAATTTGTCTTCTAATTATATTAATATGATGAATGGAAAAGGACTAATCTCAATAATTAATCAAAATACTAGAGAAAACAGATGTATTGATCATATTTTCACGAATGTAAAATTTAAGAAATTCATTGGTGTAACCTCTGCAATTATTAATACAAATCTAACTGATCACAATAGTGTTAGCCTTATTTTACATTCTTTAAAAAATTCACGTTCTACTGATAAACCAAATGTTAATTACGAAAGATTGAGTTACGATTTATTAATTGATAAGCTTAGAACTACCTCTTGGGATAATATACTATTGAATAAGGATGCAGAAGATAGTGCCATTTTATTTTATAATAAATTAAATGAACTAATTAAAAGTAGTACTTTAAATTATAAGACACCATCAAGTAAAAACAAAAGATTGAAGCCCTGGATCACCATGGGTTTACTAATTTCAATTAGAAAGAGGGATAAATTAAGTAGGGCTCTTCAAAAGAGTCCCCAAAATGAACGATTGAGGTCATATTACCAAAAATATCGAAATAAATTAACTACACTTATAACTGTTACTAAAAATAATTTTTTTGCTACGCTACTACACAACGCCGGTAGCGACGGGAAAAAAATATGGAATGTTATCAATCTCAGTATAGGGAAAAGAAGTAGACATACACCAATAACATGCTTAACCGTTGAGGAAAAGAAACTAAATACTGACGAACATGCGAAAGAAATTGCAAACATTTTTAACGATTATTTCACAAAAGTCGGAAAAAATATTGCAGACAAAATAGTTACTGCTTCTACAAATTCACCCAGTATAACCCCTAAGACATCATTGACTGAAGATATTGATCTATCTATTGAACTTGAAATTAAGTCTATTATTGACAAGATGAATGGTGGTTCATGTCCAGGTTTCGATGGTATTACTATTGAATGTTTAAAAAAAATATCTTCTTTTATTATAAAACCATTGACTCATTTAGTTAACCTTAGCTTCGAAAAAGGTATATTCCCGCAAATCTACAAGACTGCAATAGTTTCGCCAGTGCACAAAGGATCCAGCAAACAGCTTGTTAATAATTATAGACCTATATCTTTAATATCTAACATTGCTAAAATTATAGAAAAAGTTGCCAAAAACAGAATAATGCAGTTCATAAGTCTTAATAGAATAATCTCTGATTGTCAATATGGCTTCAGGACTGGAAGTAGTACACATGATGCCGTTGCTCTACTTAGCAAAAAAATTGTAACAGCGCTTGATGCAGGAAAAAAAACCTTGCGCAATATTTCTAGATATTGCTAAGGCGTTTGATTCTATTCCGCATAAAAATATTGAACAAAAACTGCATAAGCTAAATTTTAATAGTAAGTGGATTGATTGGATATCTAGCTATTTAAGAAATCGAAAACAAATGGTAAAAATAAATGATATTTATAGCGACGAGCTTACTTTTATTCACGGTGTTCCTCAAGGAACTGTTCTTGGACCATTGCTCTTTCTGTTATATGTAAATGATATGTATTCCCAACCAATTCAAGGTGAATTAATATCATTTGCAGATGACACTGTTTTAATAGTTGAAGACAATGATTGGGAAAGTGTTACACTGAAAGCGAATTATAGTTTATCATCATTAAAAGAGTGGTTGAATTATAATTCGTTAACTCTAAATATTAGCAAAAGTAACTACATGACTTTCTCTCTATCAGAACGTAGTCAACCGACAGACTTGAGATTGAAAATACATTCGACATCGTGTCGATTAAACTGCAATTGTTCATCTTTGAATAAAGTGTCTCAAATAAAATATTTAAGAGTAATATTCGATCAACACCTAAAATGGAAAGATCATATAAATAGTGTTATAAATAGATTAAGAAAACTAATACCAGTATGTCTTGAAGTTAGAGCTTTTTTATCCAAAACAAATATAAGAATGTTTTATTTTGCAACTATTCACTCCATTCTACAATATGGTATTATTGCATGGGGTGTAGCCACACAAACTCTGATAAATACGCTTTTAGTTGCCCAAAAAATGTTACTAAAAATTTTATTAAAAAAAAAACGTAGATACCCTTCCTGTCTTCTATTTCCACTGCTTAATGTTCTAAGCATTGATAAGGTTTTTAGCATCATTGCTAGCATCCAAATATTTAAAGAGCTCAAAAATGGAATATTGAAAATCAACACAAATCTTACTCGCGGTGGAATCCAGCAGGAAATCAGTCTGCCTTTCAGACTCACGAATATTGGGCAAGCTCATTATTCCTATAAAGGCATTAAATTATTTAATTCTCTGCCATATCATGTAAAACGAAGCGAAAATCTTGTCATTTTTAAGGAAAGAATTAAACAATTTTTTTACAATTAATCATATAAAGTAATCAATATTTCATATTATGTTAAAAAAATTAATTAAAAATGAATATTTGTCAGGATAATTTTTTTTAAAAATTAATATTGAATTATTGATTGTTATTTTCTGAAATTTAACACGACTACTCACCCCTAGCACAAGGCTTGCCTTAAAAGAGGGAGTAGTGCTTCTATAACAATGTAAAAAATGAATAAAAAATAAAATATAAAAAAAAAGAAAGTTGTGAACGTTTAGTGGATTCGATGCCGGCTCGTTGCAAAGAAATTCTTAAAAATAAGGGTCACCCAATAAATTACTAAGTTGAAATTATAAAAAAAATATAACTAAAAACTTCTCTTTAAAAGAATTTAATTTTTCATTACAATTTCTCATACTGTATTTATTATTTTGTCCACTCTATAATTAGGATAATGAATCCAAATCGGAATATATTAAAAACCCTTAACAAGTAAGACGCTTTTTATCCTACTAATATGTTCTACACATTTCAACGTATCGTTTCAATAGACTGGCTTAACTTACAAGGTATTGAAAACTGAAAAAATAGATGTTTTCCAAAAAACGCAGGCGTGTATTTATTATTTTGACCACCAGTGTATATTAATTTGAAAGATCGTTTGACTTGAAAATATGGGTGGTCGATCATATTACAATTCTTTACAGGACTTTCTGAAACGTAAGTCTGGATGCAGCTGGTGTTTGGTCAGTTGCCATAACTCCTCCATCCTCAGTGAGAAAACCGTCCTTGATTTTGATATTATCTGTTTTAGTTGAGAATTTAACATTTATTTGAGGTCTAATTAATTTTTTACTTTTACATTTATAATTATTGACAGCAAAGCAAGTGCACTTGATGTTCCAATTACTGTTTTCTTAATTTTGTTCGGATATTAGTTGATTTTATTTCTTTAAGTTTGTCACTTTTGATATTATTCCAATGGATTTCTTCAAGCGTTAAAGGTGTTAATCTAACAGGTTTATAATTATACGTTTGTTTAGGTAGTATGATATGTGAGAAGTAAGATTTCTGATAATTTTCATAGATTTGGTTATCAATTATTAGCTTACATTTTTGTTATTTGATTATACAGTGTTTGGGTAATTTTAGTTTCTCTAACATTTTCTTTTGGTTACAGTTATGTGATATTTCCAATCTTTCATTATTGGTTACGATTATTATACCTAATGTTACTATTTTTGTTAAAAATTTCTGTGCAATTCGTATTTTCTGATATACATTTATCTTTTAATTTAAGCAATTTCTTTTCATTTAAGGTATATAGTATATATATAGGTATATAGTTTCATTTAAGGTATATAGTTCGTACCATTACAATTAATATATGTTTCTATTTCTGAATTAAGTTCATACGATTAATGATTGTGTCTAAGGTTGTACAAAGTATTTAGTACATTGATTGTTCGCCTAATGTGGTATGATTATTATTATTACAATTTGCTGTATATTAATTACAACATTACATCTTATATTTTCTAATTGTTTCAATGTTATATTATATTCATCGATCTCTTTATCTTCGAAGATATATCTATTTAAATGGTTGGTATTAGACATTAATATGGCTTCCTTGATTTTTTCAATATTTTCGTTGATAAGATTTACATCATGCTCTATATTTCGTATGTATTCTAATTCTATTACATGTTTATTTAGTTTCTCTATTTGATAATATTCGTTTATTCATCAACTGCCTGATTACTACAAATAATACAAAAAAAATAAAAATAAATTTAATACAACTTAACTATAAAGCAATGAAAATCAAAATAGCTAGTTAGAAGTCAATAAACAAAATAAAAATAAGACAACAACATAATAAAAAATAATAAATAATAAATAAACAATATAAAAACTAAAAGAAGAAACAAAAATAATAAAAGAAAAACAAGATAAAATAACAAATAAACAATAATGTAAAATAAAAAGATACAATAAAATTTTATTCAACGTCAAGAGAGCTGATTTTTTACCTGGGTGGGGGTCATGTTAAAATCCAACTGTGAGAAGTGTTGATTGAAAAGCCTGAGCATAGATGAAATTGGTTCATGAAAACCATAATTGGTGCGATGCAGTGGGACTCTGCAAAATTCGTTATTTCTCAAGGCACGATACGGAACATTAAAATTAATCGAAGACAACAATTGGTCAGAGTCGATAACTCCCGTTATCACTTTAAAAGCGAAAACCACTCTTGCGTGCTCACGTCTGTTCTCCAAGGAGTCCAACGAAAGAAGATTCAATCGATCAATATAAGATGGAAGCCTAAGCGGATCTGACCACGGAAGACCACGAAGGGCAAACCTTAAGAAATTACGCTGCACAGATTCGACTCTAGCTACGTGAACAGAATAAAATGGAGACCAGACAGGGCTCGCATACTCCAAAACAGAACGGACAAAGGCACAGTACAAAATTTTAGTAACGAATGGATCATTGAACTCCTTGGATCTTCTTTTGACAAAACCAAGTATAGCGCTAGCTTTACTGGCAATATGATCAACGTGGTCGTCGAAGGTGAAAGTGCTATTAAATAAAACCCCCAAATCACGTACTTTATCAGAACGAAGTAGAGCGGTTCCATCTACAACATAGTCAAATAGAATCGGTTTTCTTATTTTAAAATACGAGACAATAGTGCACTTACTAATATTAAGAGGTAAGTTATTTAGCACACACCAGCTATAAAAACTCGTAAGGTCACTCTGCAAAGTTATGCAATCATTGTGATTAGAAATAATTTTATAAATCTTTGCATCGTCAGCATAGAGAAGAATATTCGAGTCAACAATAAATGCACTCACGTCATTAATAAACAACAAAAATAGCAGTGGCCCAAGATGACTACCTTGAGGAACACCGGAAATATTGTAAATCTCAGAAGACAAGGCACCACGGAATAGCACTTTTTGAACACGATTAGAAAGATATGACTTAATCCATGAAACGAAATGCACAGGAAAACCAAGCAAGTTAAGCTTGTGCACAAGAATAAGGTGATCAATTTTGTCAAATGCCTTACTGAAGTCTGTATAAATGCAGTCAACCTGCTGCCCTTTCTCGAGAGCGGAAAGACAGTAGTTAGAAAATTGCATCAAATTAGTAACGGTGGATCTGCCTTTCACAAAGCCATGCTGAAACGATCCCAAAATCGACTTCGAATGGAAGTACAAAACATCACAAACAATTGACTCAAACAATTTAGCAACACAAGGAAGAATGGCAATTGGCCTGTAATTGCTTACAGCATCGCGCTTGCCAGATTTATGTATAGGTGTTATAGTAGAGAATTTCCATAATAAGGGAAAAATACCGGATCGAAGGGACAAATTAAATAGATAGCCGAGAATAGGTAAAAAAGATGAAGAACACCTCTTAATTACAGACGCAGGAATACCATCAGGCCCGCAAGAGAAATTATCGGCAATGTCCTCAATGTATTTCAAAATGGTTTCATCATCAATAAAGAGATCTTTTGGCACTAAGGAAGTAGAAGGGAACTTTGCCAAGTACTGAAAATCATTGAAGTCAGTTACTGAGGGACTATTGGAGAAAGCAGTGCGAAAATGGTTACCAAATAAATTGCTGATCACAAAAGGATTAGTGCTTACCATATCATTCAGAGACATACTAGTTGGATAGCCGTCAGAGTTTCTTTTTGAATTGACATATTTCCAAAATTGCTTAGGTTTGTCTTTTAATGACAATTTAACATTCTGTAGATATAGGGAATAAGCAGCACGGTATTCGGAATTAAAGGAGTCCCTGAGGTTGTAGTACAGCAGAAGGTCCGAGTTACTTCTTGAGTGGCAATACACTTTCCAAGCTTTCGTTTTCAGATTTTTTAGATGAAGTAAGCCATCGTCAAGCCAGGGAAACCTGTTGGAAGGGTTCGAGCGAGAGACAGGTATGCAACGCATGAAGCACCCATATAAAATCGAATAAAAATTAGAAGTCGCCATATTAACATCAGGCTCATCAAGTACAGACGACCAGTCACAGTTAGATATGTCAGAGTTTAAGGCATCAAAATCAGCTTTAGCGAAGTTAAAATAAGTATTAAAAATACATTTAGAATCTGTAAAATTTGAATGAAAATTAAAATCAATTTGAAGTGCTAAATGAATAGGTAATTCAGGCAGTAGAGGGCTGTGGCAGGAGCAACGGTCGTAAAGTTAGCATCGGTCGAAAAAACAAGATCCAAATATCTGCCGTAAGCATTTGGAATAGGACACACTTGTAGAAGTCCAGTTGATAGCATGTCGTCCAAAAATTGAATTTCATGACGAGGACATGAAGAATACGAAGGCAATAAATAGTCGTCGTCATCGGAACGTATCCAGTCTATAAGAGGCAAGTTGAAGTCACCAAGAATCAGAAGTTCATCGGACGGTTGAAGAATACTAAGGAGGGTATCCATTGCGTAGTAAACCGATTCGTAAGTAGACGCTGGTGATGGAGACGGAATGTAAATAGTGACAACATATAATTTTCTGTCACCCAGAGAAATAGCAACACATAATAGCTCAATATTCTCTGCACCAGGAACATCGAATAAAGTTGCAGAAAATTCACGACGGACGGCGCATATAACTCCACCACCTACAGGAGCATCAAGCCTGTCATGATGACGATCTCGACGAAACACCTCGAAGTCACGGGGGAAAAGCTCGGCATTAGTGAACTGGGCGGACAACCAGGTCTCAGTAATGCTAACTATATCGAACGAGCACGCAGTGGCGGCGACATGTAGCTCCTGCGTTTTTGTACGAAGTCCGCTTACGTTGCTATAGGAGATTGACACCGAGCGAGTCCGTTTTTTGGCGAAGTGCGTTGAAGCGATGAGCGAGCCAACCGCTTACGAGGAAGGAATTCTCGGACGATAGCGGACTTAGGCCAAAAGCTTGAAGAGACAGTATTGTATTGGTAATGCATTGAGTGGTTTTTTGGTAATTTCCATTAATATTTGCAATAAGATTTTTAATTTGCTTGTTGAATTTGTTATTTGATTCTATAATTATTTTTTGGTTATCTGATAAATTCTTTTGGGTATTTTCTAGTTATACTCTAGATGGAATCTGAGAGTATTATAAGTTTGCTCTAAGGTTTGTAACGCCAAGAAATAAGGCTCGGAGAAAAAAATGATGAATACAGAAGTTAATATTATCACTCAAAAATCTCAAAACCGGATGTCCGTCCGTCCGTCCGTCCGTCCGTGCGCTCTCTAGCTTGAGAACGCGTTGAGCTAGATAGTTCAAATTTTGTACACGTCGTTTTTGACAAAAAAGGAAGGTCAAGTTCGTGAACGGGCCAAATCGCTCCACCCCTTCTACCCCCTCCCATACAAAATGACACAATTGCGCAATTTGACAATGAAGAGATTTGCTCGAAAAGTATATAAGCTATTAACCTGAAATTTAGAATATATTACTATTATGATAATATCAATCTACCGTATAAAAATTATGTGTGTCCTACCCCTCCTTCTACCATCTCCCATACAAACTGTACTTTTCATGAATTATTCTAAGCCAATTTACTCAGTGCGTATAAAATTTAGCTAGCTGAAATTTTGCACCAAGTATTTATTTAAAATTGTTAGTAAGACCAAAAAAAATTAGACGATTAGCTTGACCCCTTCTACCCCCTCCCATACAAAATGACACAATTTCGCAATTTGACAATAAATGGATTTACTCGAAAAGTGTGAAAGCTATTAATCTGAATTTTTGGATATATTACATTCATAATAATATAAATCTACAGTAGAAAAATTATTGGAGTCCTCTCTCTCCTTCCACCCCCTCCCATACAAACATCACTTTTTCGTGAAATGCTTTAAGACGATTTTCTCAGAACATATAACATTTATCGAGCTCATATTTTGTAATAAATTCTTAATTAGTATTATCACTAAGATCAGAAAAAAATATTTGATTAGCTTCACTGCCTCTACCCCCTCCCATACAATATGGCACAGTTTCACAACTTCACAAAAATCGATTTTCTTGAAAAGTATGAATGGCACTAGTCTGAAATTTAAGGTATGTCAATTTTATAATATTCCTAGTTATTTCTGAAAAAATCACTGAAATTCCCCCACTCTTTCTACCCCCTCCCATATAAACTGCACATTTTCATTAAATCTAACTCACTAATTTTTTCAGTTCCCATTTAATTTTTGGAGTAAGCATTTTGAATAAAACATTTTTATAGCTACTTTAGCATGATGGGGAGAAAATTAGTTCAATGCTATCCCTTCTAACATTCCACATACAAAATTTCTTGGGGTCACAAAAAAATTCTATTTCATCTAGAGTATCGTAAGATTGCGCATTACGCGCAATCGTAGCCCTGTTATGTTTATACTCTAGATGGAATCTGAGAGTATTATAAGTTCGCTGTAAGGTTTGTAACGCCAAGAAATAAGGCTCGGAGAAAAAAATGAATGATACAGAAGTTAATATTATCACTCAAAAATCTCAAAACCGGATGTCCGTCCGTCCGTCCGTCCGTCCGTCCGTCCGTCCGTCCGTCCGTCTGTCCGTCCGTCCGTCCGTCCGTCCGTCCGTGCGCTCTCTAGCTTGCGAACGCGTTGAGCTAGAAAGTTCAAATTTTGTACACGTCGTTTCTGACAAAAAAGTAAGGTCAAGTTCGTGAACGGGCCAAATCGCTCCACCCCTTCTACCCCCTCCCATACAAAATGACACAATTACGCAATTTGACAATAAACGGATTTGCTCAAAAAGTATAAAAGGTTTTGGCCTGAAATTCAGAATATATTACTTTTATAATGATACCAATCTATCATATAAAAATTGTGCGTGTCCTCCTCCTCCTTCTACCACCTCACATACAAACTGTACTTATCATGAATTACTCTAAGCCAATTTCCTCAGTGCTTATAAGATTCAGCGGGCTGAAATTGTGCACCAAATATTTATTTAAAATTGTTAGTAAGGTCAAAAAAAATGAGATGATTAGCTTCACCCCTTCTACCCCCTCCCATACAAAATGACACAATTTCGCAATTTGACAATAAATGGATTTACTCAAAAAATATAAAAGCTATTGGTCTCAATTTTGGTATATGTTACTTTTTTAATGATTTAAATCTACAGTACAAAAATTATTTGCTTCCTCTCTTTCCTTCCACCCCCTCCCATACAAACTACACTTTTTCCTGAAATGCTCTAAGCCGATTTTCTCAGAACATATGACATTTGTTGAGCTCATATTTTGTAATAAATATTTAATTAATATTATTACTAAGATGAGAAAAAAATATTTGATTTGCTTCACTACTTCTACCCCCTCCCATACAATATGACACAGTTTCACAACTTCACAAAAAATCGATTTTCTTGAAAAGTATGAATGGCACTAGTCTGAAATTTAAGGGATGCCAATTTTATAATATTCCTAGTTATTTCTGAAAAAATCATTAAAATCCCCCCACTCTTTTTACCACCTCCCATACAAACTGCACATTTTCACTAAATCAAACTCACTAATTTTCTCAGTTCCCATTCAGTTTTTGGAGTAAGTATTTTGTATAAAACATTTTCATAGCTACTTTAGCATGATGTCGAAAAAATTAGTTCAATGCTATCATCTCTTCTAACACTCCCCATACAAAATTTCTTGGGATCACAAAAAATTCTATTTCATCTAGAGTATCGTAAGATTGCGCTTTACGCGCAATCGTAGCCCTGTTATGTTTTTTCTATAGCTTCTGTTATAACTTCTCTATCCTCCTCGTCCATGACACCTCCGAACCATTTTAATAATTTACCGTAAAGGCTCACCAAAACCCTTTTTTTCCTGGGTGAGTTAATGGGTTCTCTACAAGTAGTTCTCGCGTTGTTTGAACAGTAGTGTAGGCTAAGTAACCTACTGCCTGTATTTATCTCGTTTTCCTTATCAAAAATTTGCCTATTTATGGCGTCTCTAATTTTTGTTGTGGAAAAGATACTAGTAGTGTTGTCTAACTTCTTAACTGTTTGTCCTATTATGTTATCTAGTTTATATCTTGGTTTTAACCCTAATCCGGCAATTTGCTTTTTTTCGTTTAATGTCCATTCTGGTGTAGATTTAAATATTTCTTTATTTTCAAATTTGATTTTTGCGTTATTCGGTTCTATGATATTGGAGTCGAGGTTTAAAGTTTTAATTTCGTGTTGTAAGTGTTTCGTTGTCATTATTAGTCTCTCTATGTTGGGGTGATTGAATTTCTCGATTATTAGATTAATATTTTTCATTATATCATTGTAGGCTTGTTCGTACAAAGTTATATTAATAGTGTGCAATAGGTATGTTTTGTGTGATATCAAATTTATGTCTTTATCCTTGATGGTGGCGAATCCATTCCCGTATGTCATATCGTTTATTTCCATTTGTTGTCCTTGTGACTTAATGGTCCACATTAATACGAGTAGAAGTAATTGCTATTGTTGTAGCATCTCTGGAATGAGATGGAAAATTATTTTGGTATTTTTTCTTCTTTAAGTGTAGTTGCTTATGATAGTTTTTCTTTTTCATTTGTCTTTGATTTTCTCTCTAGGTTTTAACTTATGTTGTTTTACTTTGGTATAATTAGAATTAACTTCTTTTTCTTCGCGATTTTTGTTATGATAATTTAACATCTTGGTTTTATATCCTAGTATATTCTTATGAACAGTTTCGTTGTTAGCTTTGTTATGATGTATTTTTATTGGTATCTCTTTTGTGGCAGTATGTTGTGTGGTGTTGTATAATCTTAGTACCTCAGTTATGAGATTCATAAGTTTTAAATGGATTTCCTCTTCTTGTCTGAGATAATATATTCTTAAGTTCTCATTGAGTGTTGTGTGGAATGATTCAATATCCGAGTTACCTGTTTTGTGGTTGGGTGAGCAAAAATGAAAATTTATTTGTTGTTCTGTCAGCCAATCTTTAGTTTTTTGGCAATTGATTGCGCTTTCATTATCAGGTATTATTTTTTTAGGTTTCCCCATCCTATCTATCATGTCTGCTAGGGCGTTATCTCTTTTTCAGGTTTGGATAATATACCTGTTTTCCAGAATATTGTATAATTTATTAATTCCTAAATGGTTCAGTTTCTTATGCGTTGAGGCGATTTCTTCTTTTACTTCTTCTGTTGTTAAGTCCGTTAGATAGTGATTGGCATTTTAGATATTTGACGTTGGGGTTAGCTCTTTTCCAATTAATGTATACGTTCTGAAAATCTTTGTAAATTTGTTTATCTGAAATGTGTAGTCCCACATCTCCTTTTAGTGGAGAATTTTTTTTCAATATGTATTCGTATGTATTGTCATCTGGATTTGCGTAGGTTAAAATTAGTCGTTTTTTATTGTTCCTCAAATTTATTCTTTTTGCTGTGTTGTTTCTTGCTTTTTTTATAATTATTTGGGTCTTAAAGTAATTCAAAGGATTTTCGGATATAAAAATGTATTCTGTATTGTCCTCTTCTGCTGTGTGCTGGGTTGCTAAGTCTGAGCTTGAGTTTCCTTCTGAGCTTAAATGATTTATATTTATGCGTGATAATGCATCAGCTACATAGTTTTCCTTTCCTTAATTTCCATCTCTGAAGCTTCAGATTGGGTTCTCGTAAGTTCGCAAGATATTTAAGAGGTTTATGATCTGTTTGCAGTTTAAATTTAATTCCGTATAAATAAGGGCGGAAATATTTGGTTGCCCACACGATAGCTAAGAGCTCCTTCTCTATCGTTGAGTATCTCGTTTCGCTTTCGCATAAAGTTTTTGACGCGTATGCTATTGGATGTCCGTTTTGTGATAATACTGCACCGATCGCATATTGCGATGCATCGGTTGTTGAATCAAACGGTATAGTAAAGTTTGGATATTTGAGAATCGGGTCATTTAGAAGATATGCATTTAATTTGTTAAACGAGTCCATATATTCGTTGTCTGTTATGTCAACTTTCTTATTTTTTTTAGATACTTTGTCATGGGTTTTGCTATCTTTGCATAGTCCCGGATAAACTTCCTGTAAAAACCAGTCAGTCCTAAGAAAGATTTAATTCCTTTTTGTGTCTTTGGTACTGGAAATTTAAGTATGGCTTGCATCTTATTTGGGTTTGGTTTGACTCCCGCGGTAGTTATAACATGTCCCAAACATTCGGTTTCTTTTTTTAAAAATTCACATTTATTTAATTGAATTTTAAGATTAGCTTTTTCTAGGGTTTTCAAAATAATTTTCAGAGATAGAATGTGTTCTTCTAAAGAAGTGCTAAACACAAAGATATTATCCATATAAACACAACAGATTTTGTTTCTATGCTCTCTCAGGATATCATTCATAAGTCTTTGAAAGGTACTGGGCGCATTTTTGAGCCCAAATGGCATCCTTAAAAACTCATAGTGACCATTATCGGTCGAGAATGCGGTTTTTGTGTTGGTCTTGCTTATCTATCTCAATTCGGTGGAACCCTTTTGCGAGATCCAAGGTTGAAAAATACTGACATTTTCCTAGTTTATCCAATATTTCATTTATCGATGGAATAGGAAATTTGTCGTCAATTGTTATGCTGTTCAATATACGATAGTCGATTAAGATTCTGAATTTTTCTTTTCCATTGCTATCTGATTTTTTTGGTACTATCCAGATGGGTGAGTTAAAGGGTGAAGACGATTTCACAATTATGCCTTGGCTTAGCATTTCTTGAATTTGTTCATTTACCTCATTTTGGTAAACAACCGGGTATAGCTTTTGGTATATATGGCCCTGTCTTCTGTCAAATTTAGTTTGTGTTTGATCTCACTTGTAAAAGTTAATGGATCATCTCTAAGATGTCCAATTAGAGTCATAAAATGTTTTTTTTCTTGGTAATTTAAATGTTCGATACGAATATCATTTGACTCTACATATAAGGTCGTCAATGGTTTCGCTTATGAAAAATATTTCATTAGCTATTTGATATTTAGTCCCAAGTATTAATATTTAACCATTAATTGTTATGCACTGATCTTTGTAATTTATTATTGTTCCATTCTCTGCTAGAATGTCGTTACCGATGATTCCATCATAATCTGAGTCATAGTTTATAGCCAGAAATTCCATTTTGTTTTTTGGTTTAACATTTTTGAAATAGGGTATAGTTAATTTATTGCTTATTCGCGATGTGCCATGTAGCGATCTTATTGTTGTACTCGTTACACTAGAGAGTTCTATACAATTTTTATACTCTAGATGAAATCTGAGAGTATTATAAGTTTGCTCTAAGGTTTGTAACGCCAAGAAATAAGGCTCGGAGAAAAAAATGAATGATACAGAAGTTAATGTTATCACTCAAAAATCTCAAAACCGGATGTCCGTCTGTCCGTCTGTCCGTCCGTCCGTCCGTCCGTCTGTCCGTCCGTCTGTTCGCTCTCTAGCTTGAGAACGCGTTGAGCTAGATTGTTCAAATTTTGTACACGTCGTTTTTGACAAAAAAGTAAGGTCAAGTTCGTGAACGGGCCAAATCGCTCCACCCCTTCTACCCCCTCCCATACAAAATGACACAATTGCACAATTTGACAATTAACGGATTTGTTCGAAAAGTATAAAAGCTATTGGCCTGAAATTTGGAATATATTACTTTTATTATAATATCAATCTACCGTATAAAAATCATGCGTGTCCTTCCCCTCCTTCTACCACCTCCCATACAAACTGTACTTGCCATGAATTACTCTAAGCCAATTTACTCAGTGCGTATAAAATTTAGCGGGCTGAAATTATGCACCAAATATTTATTTAAAATTGTTAGTAAGGCGAAAAAAAATTAGACGATTACCTTCACCCCTTCTACCCCCTCCCATACAAAATGACGCAAATTCGCAATTTAACAATAAATTAATTTACTCGAAAAGTATAAAAGCTATTGGTCTTAGTTTTGGGATATATTACTTTCATAATGATTTAAATCTACAGTATAAAAATTATTTGCGTCCTCCCTCTCCTTCCACCCCTCCCATACAAACTACACTTTTTCATGAAATGCTCTAAGACGATTTTCTCAGAACATGTAACATTTATAGAGCTCACATTTTATAATAAATACTTAATTAGTATTATCACTAAGATCAGAAAAAAATATTTGATTAGCTTCACTGCTTCTACCCCCTCCCATTCAATATGACACAGTTTCACAACTTCACAAAAAATCGATTTTCTTGAAAAGTATGAATGGTACTAATCTGAAATTTAAGAGTTGTCAATTTTATAATATTCCTAGTTATTTCTGAAAAAATCACTAAAATCCCCCACTCTCTCTACCACCTCCCATACAAACTGCACATTTTCACTAAATATAACTCACTAATTTTCTCAGTCCCCATTCAATTTTTGGAGTAAGCATTTTGTATAAAACATTCTTATAGCTACTTTAGCATGATGGGGAAAAAATTATTTCAATGTTATCACCCCTTCTAACACTCCCCATCCAAAATTTCTTGGGAAGACATCTAGAGTATCGTAAGATTGCGCTTTATGCGCAATCGTAGCCCTGTTATGTTTAGGAATAAGTTTTTCATTAATCAGACTCCTAGTTGCTCCTGTATCAATTAGAATTTAATTTTTGGTTACCAATAGTTATTATTTTGACACATGGTAAGTTTTTTCCAAGGCTTGTATCTATAAATTTACGCATTCAGGTGCTTTTTTAGTAGATGTTGAAGGTTTCATTCCTCCATCCTTAGATTTATCATTGACCTCGATGATATGATTATGTCTGTAGACTCTCGAATTATCTACATCCATAGGTTGAATATTAGTATTCGCATTATTTTGATTGGCATAATTAAAATTGTTATATTTGTAATTTCTACTTCCAACAAAAGGTTGCTTATAATTTTGACTCCTTTTTTGAGTTGCCTTGTAAACTTATTTTGGGGATCGTAATTATGTTGTCTTGCAATAGCACTATTAGATTCATTTCTGGGGTAGTAGTTTGTTCTTTTGTTATTACTGTTATATTGATAGTGGTTTTTACCTTGGGGTGCTTATTAGTTTTCGGGTTTAATGAGAAATGCATATAACCTGCTTCTACTAGTATGGAATATGCTGTGTCAAGGGTTGTCGGTTTTTGTGCCGCAACAATGCCTCTCAACGTCGCAGCAACGTTTCGTTACTACAACATTGTTGCATCCGACTTCGTAACATTCTCGAGCGTCAGCATAATACCATCCGCTCGACCGTCATCATCCGAGCTCCACATGCTCAAGCGTCAGCGGAATGCCATGCGCATATCGCATGGCATATTCCGACCGATTTGATGACCACGCACTTCATGGATCGTCTTGTGCGATAAAAAATAGTCGCTGGCCAGTCGTTATTAAGCAGCCGTCATCAGTGGTCGTCAGTTTCTCCAGTTCCAGTTTTAAGTTGTTTAAATAAAATATTATTTATTTACCTCCGTGTTTCAATCACCCTCCTAGGCCCAAATTGATATACCTATATTAACTTGCATCGTCTGTCGAAGGCATAAGGCATTAATTGGTTAATTTAATTAATTAAATATATGTAATGATTGCAGTCGATCATACTTTGAACTTTCGATGGATTGTAATACAGTGGAAAGCCACCACCACATCTAGATCTTGCATTCTTGCGAAGAGCAAGCAATTTGAACATATTTCTTTTGCCTCGACGCAGTAATCAGGACATGGTCGCAGCCGGCCACGAAACGAGAGGTCAATCGATAATCTCTGATTGCTGAAACACGATGCTAACGCAAATTTCACAGTATGCGGTAGCTCCGATATTAACGAAAGACGCTTGGGGGCTTGCTTCTTGGCTACTTCTTAAGCGCCTCAATGGTGCGACAGCCCCAAACGTTCTGAGATTTTTGTGCTGTTTAGAAAGGCCGATCAAGTTGAGGGCGATGACATACCTAAAGTGTAGATCAACGAAGACTGAAAGTGAATGTACATAATACAAAGGGAATAACAATACTCCTGGGATGGGTAAATGTTGAATTTAATCTTTTTATTCCGTATTATTTACCGCTTTTAGAAATAAAAAGTTGATTTCTAATTTTCATAAATGATTATTAATTTTCAAAAAATTTGAAACAAGACTCAGAAATCGTCGAAAAAGTGAAGAAACTTGTTCTCGAAGATGCTCGTTTAAAGAAGGATCAAATCGCAATAATGGTTGGAGCATCAGATACAACCATTTTGAATATCCTCCACGATCATCTCGGCATGTCTAAAGTCAGCGCAAGATGGGTACCGAAAATGTTCTCAGCGATTCAAAAAAAGCAGCACGTCGAGTGTTCACGTGAGTTATTGGATCTCTATAGCAAGAACAGGGATGAAATTTTGACCCGGATTATTACTGGAGATGAAATATGGATTCATCACTATGATCCTAAAACAAAGCAGGAGTCAATGCAAAAGCTTCGAAAAGGCCTATCACCCCCTAAGAAGTTCAAAGTGTCACAATCCACCGAAAAAGTCATGGCAACTATTTTTTAGGGCACAGAGGGGGTTTTGATGATCGACGATTGCACGATAACGCACCTGTTCACAAGAGTCACGTTGGAATGGCTGTCCCACAGAAATGTGGCTACGAATTATTGAAGCGCCCCGTGATAGTTCAGATCCACTCCTTCCGATTACTATTTGTTTCCAAAACCGAAGAAAAAATGTCGGGCAGAAAATTTATCAAAAATAAACTTTGTGAAAGATGTAATAAGCTAAGGTGTGGCCTAGTGGGTAGCGTGTTGGTCTACGATGATGCGAAGGTCGAGAGTTCAAATTCCACTTCCAGCACACCACCCTGAGTTGTTCGAATGGCTAACAAACCTTCCACAATAAATAACGGAAAAAAGTTAATGAGCTTGAAGGTCAGGAGGCCAAGGCTCGATTTGGGCTGCAGCGCCATTGTAAAAGGTAGAAGGAGAGATGTAATAAATGTATTAGGATTAAGGGAAAATGTATTGAAAAGAAAAAATTATTTTATTCCTCGTCATTCCGCGAACTTTTTGACCTCCCCTCGTACCCCAATTTAAGTACAACCAGAGATAAGTGAAGACATAGAGATGTCCCACTCAGTAATAGAAAATAGTTATATGAAAGAAAAACTCGTCACATTCTCTCGCATCCAGGCGAATTCAATGCCGGTGCCAGCATGAAGGGGAAACAAAGGATTAATATAGAATAATCTAGAGCCTCTAAATGATGTTTATAACACGGATTTTCAACAGAAACCCAAAATGATAAGTTAGAAGTATTTTGTACATTTAAGATATAGGATTCTGTTATAATTTGTTTTAAGCAATTGAGTGATGGATTTTCTTCTAAAACTTTTTCGAACTGTTTAAAGCATATTTTTGAAACCTTAAAAAAAATCCTTTGGAGCTTTCAAACTGCCAAAATCAGAATGTGCGGAATAATTCTCATGGAGTATAAAAGACTCAGATGCACATTCCAAACTAATTACTACTTGACATAGGAAGCTGAAAATCAGCAGAGGTATGAAGAAAATTGTGGGACAAACTTTAAAAATAATTTCATTTTTTTATCCATTGGCGTCCGAAAAGGGGGGGGGGGGGGCTAAAAACAAATTGTCGCCCGAATTTTGTTTTCAAATGATTATATCTTCGAAATTACTTATCGTAAAAAATTCATATTTTGGGACCATTAAGGTTGTATATAGCTCCACCAGAATCAGCTTAGAGAGTGGCTAATTATTGTAAGGTGGAGGGTCTGGGGGGTGCAAAGTAAAACACTTAAAAATTACTATCTCAACTATCTCTTAAGCTATGTAATTGAAACTTGAAACATATATTAAGCTATACTAGGAAAATACGAAAAAAATATAACATGTGCAAATAATAGTAGTAGGGGGGGGAATGGGGAGCATTTTAAAAATGGCGCACTGTTCAAAATTACAAATCCTTATATCTTGAAACTGAGTTCAGACATCAAATCGAAAATTTGTCAAATTGTAGAACTACATAGTCGTTAATTTGATAAAATTTTAAGTTTGAGAGGTGTAAGGGGAGGAAGGTGGTAAGCAAAAATGTCCAAAAAATTTTTTAGGGCTCTGGTGAAAGATACAAAGTTTAAATTTTGCATGAGGATACATCTATTTGATATTCATAGTAAAAAATAATAATTTTTTCCACAACTATTATAAACCGACCTCCGGTCTAACGTGCACAAGGTGTTTCATGTGCATTGAAAAAAACACATAAGCTGAAAATTTTTGATTGAAATTTTAAGGTAGAAACTTGAAAATTTGCGAAATGCATTTAAAAAAAATTTATACGAAATATTAACTGGTCGAAAACCTTTAAGACTTCTACCCTATCCCATACAAAATTATTTTTTCGACCATTTGTAAGAAATCAATTATCACCTAACTATTAAAAGCTATCAATTTGAAATTTTGCACAAAAACTTTTAAAAATAGTTGAAACAAAATTGCGGCAGAAGTTTTGAGTTTGCGCTTGCCCTTCCACCACCTCACATACAAAAGTATGATTTCGACCAATTTCATTAAATCAACTAATAACCAACTAATTAAAAGCTATGAACTTGAAATTTTGTACAAGCACCTTACAAGAGAAATGAAATAAAACTGCATCACAAATTTTATGATTCCCTTACCCGCTCTATCCCCTCCCGTAAAAATGATCGGTTTCGTGAATGTAAAATACACCGAATTTTATGAAAATTCTATGCAACTTCGTCTATGAAACGGACATTCTATACAGAGAATATTAGAAGTGATTCAAGCAATCAATTAAAAAGCTATTAGCATCCTTATTATTACCCCTCCCCCTCCCCTCACAAAAACCCAAACTTGCAGAAACGAATGAAATATTGTTAAATTGTCAACAGCCCTGCCCAAGAACTCCCTTTCACTTAGTCTTCCCTAACCACTCTAACCTGCATATTGACTTTCCACTCATCTGCAACTTGTCCCAATAATAATAAAGTTTCGCCCGACTTGTTGGCAGTTTATTCGCTATATGTGTGTATTTTCTTCTTATAATCTATAAACTGATATGTTCGAATTGTCTTGAGTGTCACAATTTGTTTATATGACATCAGTTTCTGCAAAATTTATATATTGAACCAAATAACTGTCATCGTCGTCTTCGCAATTATTATTTTGGTCAGATTTTATTTATTAGAAATTTAATTTTGTTTATTTTGAATCGTTGGGATGGATGTGTGGCGTGTGAAATGTGAGTTTTTTTCGTACCATTCCCTCAAACGAAAGGATCATAATTTTAAATTTTTAAATTTCCCGATCGAGAGAAAAAGGCGGCACAATTCGAAAAGTCGCTTAAAGCTTGCGGGCTGATAAGTCCACCAACACGTGCAAATGCATATGTTTGTGGGAAACATTTCGAACATAACCAAATTGGGAAAAAATATTTAAAAAAGAGTGCAATGCCAACATTAAATATTTTTTCTTGATCTGAATTGGGATCCGATTTTGAGTATATGCAAATTTAGCCTTCCTTCGCTGGGTTCAGTTTATCGGTGCTTTCCTTTTAAAAACTGTAGCCCTAGTTTTAATGATACATTTATTTCAAAAGTTAAATAGATTTAGTCATGGGATGACTGTTCGAAAGAAGCAGTACTTTTGCTCGATGAAATATCAATTCGAAAAGGTTTAACATGTGATTCTATTAAAGACCAAATAGTGGGATATAAGTATTTAGAAAGCACTAGGAATAAAATGAAAGTCAAATAAGTATGTGTTTTCATGGCTAGAGGTATTTTTACTAATTTGTAGTGTGCTATTTCTCAACTGTAGCACCAATTTCTGGTGAAATTTTAACTCAAAAAATCAAGGATTGCAATTAGATTTGTACAGAAATGGGTTTAAATAAACGTTGCATAACAAGTGAACAGGGTTCGAATAATCATAACTATCAGCGAAGGCTGGGTATATTAGAGGAGAAAACTGTTTTTGAGTATAATTCCAGAAAAATTTGCTGCACGCTCGATATATGTACCTCTTATATTCAAATCCATTCGTTATATACTCATAAAAAATGAAATTAATACGCCTGGAGGAACAGTTAGTTGGGAACCAGCAAAAGAGTTGTACCGGTTTGAACAAAATAAGTCCACAAAAATGTGTCCCAAAGTAACTTTCGAACATACATATACATATATCCGAATACTTGGCAAAAAATGAAAGTTTCAAATGCTGTTCAAATAATGATCTTTTATATTCCATAAGAATTATTCCGCACATTCTGATTTTGGCAGTTTGAAAGCTTCAACGGATTTTTTTTTGAGATTCCAAGAATATGCCTTAAGCAGTTCGAAAAAGTTTTGGAAGAAAATCCATCACTCAATTGCTTAAAACAAATTATAACAGAATCCTATATCTTAAATGTACAAAATACCTCTAATTTATCATTTTGGTTTTCTGTTGAAAATCCGTGTTATAAACATCATTTAGAGGCACTAGATTATTCTATATTAATCCTTTTAGAGAAATATTGTAAATGGAAGTCCGACAAATCCCAAACAAATATGCATGCCAACCGTCATATGGGCATGTATTAAAAAGTTTGCAGTTCGAAGTGTATTGAATAATTTTATGCATAATCTCATGTTTCTAACTTATCCTAAAATCCAAAATGTCGAAAAGACAATTTCATTCATTCATAAATCATACAAAACCTACGCTTTACTAGGGATTTACATTGATTCATGAAATCAAAAACAAAGCGACGGTACTGGCTTTGCTAAAAGAGGAGATCAATTCAATTCTACATACGCAAAAAACGCACAGCTCAAGTATCTCTTTTCTAAGGATCGTGTATTTTCGACCTGGTCATAACCAGTTCATTATCAATTTCTGCCTCTACTTAATAACCTGGCTCATGATAGTGAAAACTGCATAAAAATTTGTTCAGTATTATTTTCGTGATACTGTTACACGCAAAAATTCAAAATTTTTATTCAACATGTTCAAAATTTTAATTTATCAAAATCAAAATAGTCGATGGCAATCATTTTTCAAAAGTTATAAAATTATATAACCACTTGACATAAATGGTTGACCTCCTTGAGGTTTATTTGTCCCGCAATTGTGAAAAAGTTTGAATTCAATATTGTGCACAATACAGTAACTCTAAGCCGTACGAAACAGCGGTTATCGAAATAAACTTGCACAGTTAAGTCGACGTGGGTAAGGGAAATATGTAAGTGGATATAGGGAAATTAGCGGGGAACACAGGATGGAAGAGTTTGAAGTGGCGGTGAACGTTGTTCTTAAACTGCTGGAGGATATTCCGTTGGGAAAAGATTGCCTGGCAATGAATTCCACAACACTGTCATCGGCGGGATGAACGACTGCCTGAACTTCACTCTTCTCCACGGCAAGAGCCTTACAGTGTACTCATGTGAGCTTGCAGCTTGGCTAGTATTTTGGGGGCATTGAATAGAGGTGGTGTAGGGGCTTTCAGTTCCTTGCTGCATTTACCATGGAAGTATCTATAGTAAATGCAGAGTACTCAAATATTTCGACAATGTTCGACGGAGTCAATTGAGGGCGATGTAGCCTCATCTCCAATTAATCGAAATGCATATTTCTGGATAGGGTCGAGTAGAGCCAGACAGATGTGATTTTGGGTCCCAGCCCAAACATGTGAGTTGCACTTAAGACGTGATCGGATATAAGCCTTATAGGTGGTAGCTAGTTCGGAGGCAGAAAAGTCTTTCTTACACTTCCGCAGAATACCGAAACGTTTCAAAGCATTAAGAGTCACTTCGTAGACGTAATGGCTCCAATCAAGGCGATTATTAAATGTTACACCTAGTAACGTGAAGTCTGCTGAAGGTGAAACGCCATTTAAGGACATATTAGCGGCCGACGTCGGAACGTAATGTTTAAGAAATAGATAACTGGACTGCGTTTGCAAGGCATTAAACTCTACTCTGTTAGTCCTGCCCTATTCCAGGATTAAACTGAGGTTAGAGTTCAATGACTGTATTGACTCATTACGGCATGAGGCCAGGGAGTCGAACTGGTAGATGTTATCCAAAGTGATCAGTCATCTGCGAAACAATGAATGGGATTGAGAGTCGACAACAGAAGGTCGTTTATGAAGACTAAAAAACGTGTAGGAAACAAAACTGAGCTCTAGGGGACGTCGAAATCAATGAAAAAGGGTGCAGAAGTTACTCCGTTACGACTCTAAAACAGCGCTCGGAGATAAAACTCTCAATCCATTTAAGAAAAGCTTTGTTACAACCATAGGCATTCAGCTAGGTTTAAAAGGACGAACATTCCAAAATTTCCTGCTTTAGATCTCTTATACCACCGCCATCTTGATATACCGGCCTGATGGCAGCCCGATCAGCTGTTAGTTAAGAGGCCAAAAGCAATTTCACAAAAACTTAAAAACTCACTTTTCATCAACTGAAACTTGTATAATTATGAATCGGAATATATGTATTTGTTTACTCACTCAAATGGTTTTCAATTTAAAATTAGCAAAATAGTGCAGAAAACAAAGAAATATGAAAATTTTTTATTAATTTTCGAGCTGCAATAGCTTGCGATGCATTTATAACTTTCCAATCTCGAAGAATCTAATCGATAGCTTGAATCTTGCGCAAAATGCTTTTCTTTAGCGGAAAGTACTGGCAGTGCCGTCGAAAGAACATATTTAGCATTGTCCTTAATTAAAAAATATCGAACTGCATTGGAAACGATCGCGAACACTGCGATTTCCGTAATATCCGTAATTCCTACTGTTGGCGCACACACACAGCAGCTTTGAATATGGTAGTTGCAATTACACTGTGACGACGTCAGTAACAAATGTCCCAGTCGGACTTTTTGGAAGCAGTGGGAAATATTCCTTCATGTTTCATCGATGTATTTCGATTGAAAGAGTAACTAATGAAAAATTCTATAGTTGCTCAATAACACAAGGAACTGATTCCACTTCTGCATTACACTACCTAAAAGGTAATGCGGAAGTAAAAGCAGTTTATTGATGATAATATAAGCAAATGGTAATGCAACAAGATAACTGAAAAGTCCCTTCATGTTATGCTGGCTCGCATGATGCAATATTCCGGGAAATTGTGAAATTGGTCTGGATCTTTCAGAGGTATACGGTTTACTTTGAGTGAAGTGGTCGTGCACCGGCAATTTGTTTTTAAACCCCCCGTCGTAAGGTGATTTTTTATACAAGGTAAGCGTAATTATGTTTTCTTTATAGACTCGGTGCTCTTCAACTTTTCTCTACTTAAAGAGCTCTGCGTTCGAGACTGTTGCATTTTTTGTTAACTCCAAGTTGAACGTTAAGCGTAAGAAAAAATGGAAACAGGATTTAGTAAGCGGCAGTTAAAACGGCTGAGTAGAAAGGAAGCTGGATTCATTTATGGTAAAGAATAATCTTCGCCGTATCTTCACAGAAGAAATTATATTAAATTTTAATTTTGATGGGGTACACGGCAAATTATTTTTAAAAGAATACAGCAATGTTATTGAAGCAATTTTTGGTAAAATGTACAACTTAACTTTGATTCAAGATTTAACAACTTTATTTTATTTACAGAGGCAGTGAAAACGGATGGGACAACATTCCCCCTTTTTTTAAGGGACCTGTGCACTGCTTTAAGGGTTCATAAGAACCTCCATTTCAAAAAAATATGCTTACAGATAAAACTTTGAAAAACATTATTATATTATTAACTTATTTTTTGTTCGTTTTAATGAAAAGAAGTTATTTATTTTTATTATATTTTATTTGTTACTTAGAAAATATGGTTTTGATACATGAATTTTTTAAATACATAAAATTTATTTTGGATTTCTATTGTTTTTTTTTTAAATAACTAAGGCAATTATTAAAAGGCGAATTCTGAAAAAATTTCATGTTTCTACTCTTGCTTGTTTTAACGGAATTCGATATACATAATGTGCTTTTCAGAATTCTGCAGAATTAGGTGGAAGGATTGAGGCGATCGGATCAATATTTTATGACATTTATGATATCCATATCATTATACTTTTGTCCAATTTTCAAGAGAATAGCTTGCTTTGAAGCTTTTGTTGCGTAAGTTTGTGGTTGCAGTGCTTTATTAATTACATATTCATTTATATAATTCACATTACCAAATCATGTTTCGGGAAGGCATTATGAGTCAATCTGAAAAGAAGTACTTCCTTGTAGCTTCATTTGTAACCTGAAATGAAGCAATTGCCACCAAAGACATCGCTGTAGAAATGTAATCAGAGTGTGTAATCGAGTCGGTAACCACTCTGTGTCATATGTAATGTGTTAAAAAGCAGATGATGGAATGCTTCCAAGTCCGACTGGGGTGTAGATGGACAAAATTGTTGTCCGTGTTTGATCCAATTTTTGAAAAACTAAACCAAAATATAACGGATTTTAGTGTCAAATTAAACGACCGGCATCTTATCTAGGACCAGGGCCGTAAATATTGAAAGCGATGCTGGTACCTCGAAAGAAAGCCAACTGAAACGTCAATAAAAGCTTTTTTCGATTCGAGTGCGCGAAGAATTTTTTAGACGTGCCGAGAAAAAAAAAATCCCAGGGAAATAAATTGGGTTTTACGGAGCAGTTTTCTTGAATTTCAACTAAGAATACGAGGTTTCGAAAGTTGAAAATCCGAAGAATGAATTAGCGGATGCCAATCCGATCGAAATCGTAGCGATTTCCGTAAAAATTGTTATAAAAGAAAACGTCGGCAGGCACTTTTTTTTATCATCGCTTTTTGTCTCAGAGTGGTGCCGTTGTCTAGTCCGGAAGTTTGGAGTACAAAAAGAAGGCAGAAAAAGTGAGAAATCGCCCTCGTAGGCGGCGGATGCAAAAGAAATAATCGCGAAAAAAAAAATCCTTCATTTCGTTTGCTGCGACGACACGAATACAGGATTTAAAATTTCGGAAAATTGGAAAGAGAATGATTCCTTCTATCGTCGAATTGATTTTCGTGGCTATTTCGTACCTGCATAAAAATCTCTGTGATTCATCAACGTATTGAGGACCGTGCGCGCTGCTCCACTTCTGGGAATCGGCAAAAAAACAATCAAGTTAGTCGAGGAAACATTTTCCAATCGCAGTTCAATTTAATAAAATGCTTCTCTTAATTCCAGAAAAGTGCTATTTAACCGGCTAGAATGGCCGAACTACTCAGAATGGGAGGTGCTATCGTAATCCAAAAAGATAAACTCGGATCGCCATCAACAGGATCCGAAGATGGTGGAGGAGGGGGCTGTGGCGGTGGCATAGACCTTGGCGATCTTGTTCAGGAGCTCGACCAAGACGAATTCGATGGACCAACAATGTCGAACGGTTTGTTATAAAAAAACGATTTGTTTACTTGTCTGCTTATCACACTTTTGTTGATGTTTTTTGCTGTTGTTTTTAGTCACAACTCATTATCGCAACCAAATCCAATCCCAGTTTGATTGATAAAAAGTCCTATAATCTCGGGTCGCTCGCGATAACTTCTAAATCGCATTTTCAAACGACCAACCCATCGATTGCCTTTATAATGAAATGCATAAATTATGAGAAACAGAAAAAATTGCGCTCCGTTCACTTTCGATTAAACCGCAACTTTCAATTGTAGATGGAAAAAATCTTGAATTTCGTTGAGTATGGGCGATATGGTGCATCATACACTTTTGTGGTCCGTATCGTGTTCGTGAGTCATTATTCGAACAATTTGTGGAGTTTTTTTCCCAGGTGCTCCGCTGCTTCATACTAGAAGAGAACACGTCGTGTCTAAGCGTATAAACACGCTCTGATTTTGTGCGACAGTTTCTTTATTATCTCTAGATGAAATCTGAGAGTATATTGCCTTACCGTTTGTAACGCACAGTGCCGCCAAGGGTACAGAAATATTTGTTGTCGCTCAAGAACCTCGATTCCGTGTAACCGTCTGTCTGTCTGTGCGTCTGTCTACAGCATAACTCTCGAAAGCTTTGAGCTATAGTGCTAAAAAATTGTGTGTCATTTTTAGCAAAAAAGTAACGTTAAGGTCGTGAATGGGCTACATCCCCCCACTCCTTCTACCCCCTCCCATACAAATTTCATGAAATTTCGAAATTTAAAGAAATTGATTTTTCTCCAAAACCATTTCAGATATTGACTTGAAAATTAGGTCATAGTATAATGATATAAATATCATTAACCTCAAGAAATATTGATCCGATCTCCTTACTCCTTCTACCACCTCCCATACAAATGCACAATTTTCAAAAATGCATTTATTCGGTTTGCATCGCAACTACCAAAGCTAAATGAACCAATTTTTGTCATAACTAATTTTATTATAATTGCAACTAATTTTGGAAAAACTATTAACTTTACCTCACTCCTTCTACCCCCTTCCATACAAATCTTACGAAATTTCGGAATTTCAATTAGTTTTCTTCAAAACCGTCAAAGCTATCAACTTTAAAATTTGAGAAAAGTATACTATTTTAAAAATGATTGATGTCAACAAAATTGGTTTTGATTCGGATATTTCTTCTACCTCCTCCCATACAAATGCAGAATTTTGGTAAATGCATTTAACCGATTTTCATAGAAACTTGAAATTTTGCCAGTATTTGTCCCTTAATAATTATAATAAATTCAAAAAAAATATCGCCTTCACCTCACTTCTACCACCTCCCATACAAATTTTTGTATTGGAAGTTCAAGAAAAGTTTTTCTCCTTCGAACATACATATGAGAGCTATCAACATTAAAATTGTAACAAAGCAATGTGATTAGGATGTTGATAAGCATATTCAAAATCATCCAAAATCTCCCACTCTGTCTGCCACCTCCCATATAAATACCATAAAATCAGACAAAAATTGTTCAATTTCCTCGAAAATTATGAAAGCAAGAAACTTCAAATTCAGCATGAAATATTATATATACTACGTTCAATGTTACATACAAAAGTTACAAACCTCTCCCTCTGCTTTTACCACCTCCCAAACAAAAAGTAAGTAAGTATTTCATCTAGAGTATAATTCTGTTATGTTTTTTAATTGGTTTTTGACTTTTTTTATTTTTATAATTAGTAACGTGTGTGCATTGCTGAGTTAGTAGTTCACTAAGGTGCCGCCGATAAAGGCAAGTGTTGAAGTCGTAGATTGAAATCCCAAATTTTACTTTTATTGTGTTGAAGAGTTGATCGTATGCATAACTATTGCTCGGGATTTTCGTTGATCGCTTCTGATAAGCCGTCAGCCCTGAGAATTGTGTTACAAAACTGTGCGAAAAATTACCTCTACGTGTTGTATTTCTGGCGCAAAATTCATCCACGTTGCCTCTCATATATGGACGTAAGTCGAATCAGTCTTGTCGAGACGCTGTCTCAAGGTAAGAATTAAATTCGATGGTAAAAAACAGAATTTTGTATGGTTCGATTAGTCCTATAATCAATGAGAGAGTGTAAGACCCGACTGGGAATTGAGTACTGGAATGATTTAATGAATCAGTCGTCTTCGCTGGGTTTCTGTTTTTTTTTTTTTTTTAAAAACTTAAGCTAAAAATGGTGCGCGATTAACTTCGAAATTTGAGAAAGTTGGTATACAGGCGATTAATGCAATGAAATTTGCAATGAAAGGTACTTTTTTTGCTGCTACTCTGATCCCAAATACTCGCGACTTGGCATTGGCGGCTTATTCGCCATCGCGTTCTCAGCACTATCGATCAAGATTCACTGGTCTTATTTGCGATCAACGTGTGGCAATAATTATCTTCAGACTATGAACTTCAAATTCCTGTTATGAACTTATTACACACTAATGCGAAAGTTTTATATCGAATGCAACTTGTAAAAAAATATGGAGTGAATATTTGATTGATTTATGATGATTCATTTCTGTTAAACAGGCAAGTCGGAGGAAAAGGTTTTAGAAATTTAAAGGGCGACGATATTCTAGAGCTCATAGAACTTTCCCCTTTTTTGTATTTATCCTATATTTTGTAAAGTTAACTTATGAACGTTTTACATTAATGAAACATTTTTGTTTTCCATGCCCGATTTATAATACTGAATCAGTAGTCTTAACATTCGCGAATTCAGCGAAACGAATTTCTCGCGAGTATCGGGGCACTGTACTAATTAAGTAGTATATTGGATTTTCATCATCATCAATGGCGCGACAGCCCAAATCGGGCTCTAGCATCCTGAAGTCGTCACCTCCAAACGTCTCAATCCAAGGACCGCGGCCTCCTGCTGCTAATTTTTGAAAAAGTTTTGCTTTCTTCATCAACCCATCGCTTGCGTAGTTTGCCTATTGGCTGGTTATCACTAGCTTTGCCTTTAAGAGCACGTTTGGGGATGCTTCTATCTTCCATTCGCTCTACATGGCCAGCCCACTGCATTTTACGTAGCTTGATGAACGTTGAATCTTCTGGCTCTGTATCTTATTCGCCATTCCGTTCCTTCCTTCGAAGGGCCTTTCTTTCAAATACATTAACTGCTTTTTCGGAAGTTCGCGTTAATGTCCACGTCTCGCTGCCATAACAGAGCACAGGTCGTATAATAGTTTTATATATCCGCAGCTCATTGTTCCTGTGCACTTTCTTGGATTTCATTATTGGAAGCACCGAATAATGCGTCTTATTTCCGTCGTTTGATTTCGTCTGTTTCATTGCCGTCCTTTGCTAGATTAGACCCAAGATATGTGAAGTTGTCCGCACTCTCCAAATTAAATTCCGCAATTTTTATGTTTTGTCTGATAGGCTTTCTCCTTCTTGTTTGCGTCATTACTTTTGTTTTGCTTTCATTAATGCGCAACCCGACTTCTTTTGCGGCGGAGTCAAGATTGACAAATACCTCCTTAGCACTAGGGAAGGATCTTGCTACAATGTTAATGTCGTCAGCGTATGCTACTAGTTGGGTGGACTTGAATAGTAGTGTCCCGTTGGTGTCGACTGGGATTTTTCGGACGACCTACTCTAGTGCAAAGTTGAAAAGCATGGGTGCTAGATTATCTCTCTGCTTTAATCCACATTTTATTCGAAAGCTGGTTGTGGAATCGTTTTGTATTCTCACTTGGGATTCAGTGTTCGTCATTGAAGTCTTGTTAGTCAGACTAATTTTGGGGGAATTCCAAAGTCAAGCATGATTTGGTACGGTAAACTCTTGTCGATACTGTCGTACGCTTGTTTAAAATCTACGAAGATTTGGTGCTCGTCTGTGTTATATTCCCAGCATTTCTCAAGCACCTGTTTCACCGAAAATATCTGGTCTGTTGTAGATCGTCCGGTTCTGGATCCACCTTGTATTCGCCAATTATTTGATTAGTATAGGGCTTAAGACGACGTTCAATTATTTTTATCATTACTTTATAGGACGTACACAACAATGATATTCCTCTGTAATTCTCACAGCAGAGTTTGCCTCTTTTCTTGTAAATTGGATATATGATACTTTTTCGACAATCGTCGGGTATGATTTCCTGTCCAAAATTTTTTTTTTTTCAATAAATTTACCAAATTTTCCTAGCTTAATATTCCAATCAAAAATTTAGGGTTTTTGTGTCCTAACACCTTGTGCACGTTAGGGCTCCATTTCAGTGCATAACAGGCGTAGTGGGCAGCATGCTTTCTTGACAGTCAATAGGTCGTGGGTTCGATTCCCAATCCAGGCAGTAGAATTTTTTAAACACGAATCTTTCAGTTGCTACTGGTAATGAAATTTATTCGAAATAAAATGGGCAAAAGATGTGAAACTGAAACAGTTCCATTTCTAGAAGGTATATGCTTTCTATCATTCAGTCCCTTAAAAAATCTTCAAATATTTGTCAGTAGCAGCTAGTACAACTAAAAAATATACCAGCATAACCTCTCGTTACGTTCGTTCTCACCCCCTTCTTCGAATTGTTCGAAGACACGGGAAATGGCAGAGGTAATGCTCTAGATAGTGATAATGTATAGATTCGGTTGCTGCCAACAATAAGCTAGCCTTATCCACTGAATCAATTATGGTACGACCACCATCAACGAGGGATGGTGTTGATGAAGAGATAAAACTATTATTGACCGTTTCGACAAATGAAGAGAACATCTATTATAAATCTCTCTGTTAGCTGCAGTTTGGTTATTTTTAAAGTTTTGAAACGACTATATCTTGGCCCGAATTGCATTGAGAAATTCTTTGTTAAACCAAGTCCTTCGCCGACCTGACTCTTTTTTAACTGGAGAGTTTCATACTTTTACTTTTCTAATCAAATCGGTCCTTGGCTTCCTGACCTTTGGGGTTCCTTAAAATTTTCATTACTTATTGTAGAAGGATTGTCAGCCCTTCGGACAACCCACTTATCTACGAATTTCTTCATTTTTTTTCCTAGATTGGGGTAACTAAGGTATATTTAAGCAGTTGAAGTGCCAAACGGTTCTCTGCGAAACGTCAGTGGTTCTAGTTCAGCAACTTTAAATTGAGCCCCAAACAAAAAAGTTGCCCTTATTTTTACTTTTCGAATGGGATCTTACTGAGAGAGATATTTCTCAGGTTGATTGGTGACAAATATATCTGTAAAGTCAGGTAATTGAGTGGGCTCAATTACAAGCTTTGATAACCGTTAAGGGAGGCAAAGAGCTCAGGGTATCGTCCCTCCTCTGGTGGAAGAATGTTTAAGCCCAGGGTTGAATTTGCGAAACGGACGAACTAATTGAAAAGGGGCATCACCACAGATATAGAGAGCGACTCCATGCTGGCCAAAAAATGCTGATATAAGGTGATAACCGAGCACAGAATAAAACTGTTCACTTCTTGGTAGCATCTTACGTTCGAGAATTTCTAATATATCGTATCATCACCTTTTGATGTTTGAGTGTATAACAGTGAAAAGTACGCTGAATCGCAGAACGTTAAACTGGTCGATTCAGAATAATTAATAAAAAGCAATAAGTAAAGAGGTAAAAACTAATAAACGTGCCATAATTCATTAATTATTTCTCCAGAACTATTATACTTTCTTTTTTGAAATTTCGCGTGCCAGAAAAACATAGATGTCCCATAGAGCACGACAAATTATGACCTAAAAACCAATCTTTAGATTTGTGCTCATATTCAATTCGTTCTGTGGCGAACTTGGCTTTATCCTGAGTAGAGATTTTCTAAATTTGTTTTAACTCCTTATACTCTCGACAGACGATGGCGGTTAATTAACATTATCCCTATTTTTGATAAAAATCGTGAGTTAAAATATATTAAGTCGTGTCGTTTGTTGAGACCATTATGTTGTTATTGTTCATTAATTTTTTAATTTAGCTATTTTACTTTTGTAAGTTTTTTTTCTAGTCTGTAGAGCGGGCTATTAATATATACATATATACGTCTTTTCTAAATAATGGATTAAATTTTGGCTATTTACTCTGGTACTCAAGAAAAGGCATTACCAACTCACACACAGCAGTAACAGTAATACAAATTTTGCATTAAACTTTGATCAGTAGGCCTGGGAGAATATCATCGACGCAGAAATTAATTAGCTCATACGATTTAGATTAGTTTAGAGAACACAGTGATCCAATAAAAGTGGATTTCGCACGCGCGTGTGTGTGTGTCACGCGCGTGCGAAATTCTGTCATGCTGTAGACACTGGAACCACTGGAATAATGACTCGGAATTGATCTTATAACGGTGTCTCATGGCGCTACCAGTTCCGCCTCGTCGACTTCTATATTTTTAAAAAATATTATTTTCATAAATGAATTTACCATTGGCTTGTAAACCGATTAACTCCTTCAAAATGAATATTAGAAAGTCATAATTTTTGCCCTGCACAACTTTCCCAATCAAACAAAATGCACCTATGAAATTTAAACCCCTAATTTAACTAGTCCAATGTTCTTTCTCAAAATGACCTCTTTGATAATAATATTTCGAAATGTGCAATTTATTGACTGAATTTTGCTTTGCAGGTGATCGACCAGCACTTATCGCCCCTCCGGAAAGTGAATGGTATCACGGTCGTCTCGACAGATATTCAGCCGAAGTCCGTTTGCGATCGGCTGGAAAACTGGGTAGTTATTTAGGTAAACATTCGACATCTTTGGAACCAAATTGAAACAAAAGTAATTTTATTTAACGTTTGCAGTTCGAGAAAGTGATAGGAAACCAGGTTCATATGTTCTAAGTTACCTAGGCCGAACAGGAATTAATCATTTTAGGTCGACGATAGTGTAAAACTAATTTTTCATAGCTAAATTGAAAAATATTTCCTTTTTTAACAGAATAACAGCCGTTTGCGGTGATTTTTATATTGGGGGTAGACAGTTCATATCGCTTAGCGATCTAGTCGGATATTACACGTCATGTAGTGATTTATTGAAACGAGAAAGACTCTCGACACCGATTCCACCACCGGAACCAGTAAACGATAAGAAACGTGTCGTTGCTATTCTACCATATACAAAAATGCCGGACACTGATGAATTGAGCTTTCAAAAAGGCGACATATTTTTCTTACACAACGATATGGGTGATGGATGGTTATGGGTGACAGCACATCGAACCGGCGAACAAGGAATGATCTTTCGGGAGCTTGTCGAAGATTTAGATCAGAGTATCGATCCGAATACCGTATTTCCGTGGTTTCATCCAAATTGCACAAAAAATGAAGCTGTCGATATGCTAGTTAAAGGTATTGAACTGGGATAGAAAAATTATGACAGGTAATTTAAAATAACTGTTTTCAGCTGGTCCTGGAAGTTTTCTTGTACGACCAAGCGATAATTCCCCGGGCGACTATTCGTTATTTTTCCATATAAACAACCAAATTCAACGATTCCGCATCGAAAAGAAAGGTGTAAGGTATTTAATGGGTGGTCGAACATTTGAATGTCTTGATGCTGTAATTAATCGCTACCGAAAAGAGCAAATTGTTGAAGGACATACTCTTCAGCATCCAGTAATGTTACCATATAGCTTGTGAACTAAAATATGTTAACAACAAATTACATTTTCTAGGTTGTGAATGGAGTCCAACCCGAATTTAATCCACAATCGGCTGCCGAGAAAGCCGCCGAAAAAATTTACGCAACATTACGAGAATGTCGCGATCAAATCGGTCTGAAGAAAATCAAAGGTATCAAATATCACGGTTATTTGCATAAAAAATCTGACAAGACTGCAAAATGGAAGCAATTGTACTTTGCGTTAATCAGCGAAGGTTCCGAAACGCATCTGTGCTTTTATGACAATCCGAAAAAGACAAAGCCGAAAGGTTTAGTCGATTTGTCGTGTGCGTATTTGTATCAGTGCCATGATTCGCTCTGGGAGCGGCCATATTGTTATCAAATTGTCGAACGAGCACTACCGTGCTTAGCGACCATCACATATTTGTGTGCACCTAGTCAAGAAAGCTATACCGAATGGATAAATGCACTGAAAACGCAATGCGTATCGCAATTGAGCCGGGCTCAATCGAAGGTGCCTAGATTGCGGGAATTACGATGTTTGAATTTGCATGTGCTGGAAGCACATCGGCTACCGTTTAAACTAGTACCGCATCCGTATTGCACGATTTCGTTGAATCAAGTCAAAGTTGGTAAGACTCGAGTGAAAATTGCTCCTGATCCAGTTTGGGAAGAGGAATTCGTTTTGGAGTAAGTATATTGAATTGTTTGGTTATTGCTTTTTTACATTCAACACTTTTATGAAATTTTCCAGTGATGTTCCTCCAGACGTAGTTTCATTGACAATAACCGCGTTGAGCCGCGGTAAACGCGGCAAAGACTCAGAAGTTGCTTATCTCACTGTGGAATTGGCAAGTTTGAAGAACGGTCAAGAAACCGAAGAATGGCATTCATTGACGGGTATGACACCGATGGGTGAGTGGGGCTCACTACGTCTACGTATTCGCTATTTAGACGATTTGATAATGCCATGCGAGGAATACAGTCCACTGCAACAGCTCTTACTCGAACCGGAACTCTATTCGGTTAAAGCATTAGCTGAATTGTGTCATAATGACCGTGTTCCGGTCGCAACATCACTGCTACGGGTATTTCGACATGAGAAACGAGAGACTGAACTTCTTCGAATTCTTTGTCAGGCCGAAATCGGACGTGAATACGAAACAACAACTCTGTTTCGAGGTGCGTCCTTAGCTACCACACTCATGGATTTATACATGCGTACCGAATGTTATGGATTCTTACAGTCGGCTGTTTCGGAAACGGTCCAAAGAATTTTGGATAGTAAACAATCGGCTGAATTGAATCCAACAAAAATGGATGTGAACGATGATGCATGTTCGAATGCGGAATTTCTCTTGCAGATTTTAGATCAAGTAACACAATCGATTTTTACATCGCCCGAAGCATGTCCACGATCGGTTCGTTTTATTTGTAATTGCTTACAAAAAGCGGTTGTCACGAAATGGCCATCGGAGCGATTGGTTCGAACGCGTGTCGTTTCCGGTTTTATTTTCTTACGATTGCTCTGTCCGGCACTACTAAATCCCCGACAATTCGGCCTAGTAAATGAAACTCCACATTCTGCTGCGACCCGATCGTTGGTTATGGTAGCAAAGTGTCTACAAAATTTGGCAAATTTAATTGAATTTGGCGGAAAGGTAAGGTTTAACGGATTTAGTTTTTCTTCGATTGTCTTACCCAGCTCGTAACTTTACAATAGGAACCTTACATGGAAGTCGTAAATCCATTTATTCTCAAAAACAAAGAACGCATGATCGTTTTTCTGGATCAACTATCGTCGGTCACGGACCCAAATCCACCGCCCGGAATGTACATAGAGCAAAATACAAATCACACATGCTCAGATACGGGTAAGTAACTAGAAAAATTAATTTCATTTCATATCATTGTGGAAGCATTTCCAATTTTATTATAGGACGAGAACTTGCAACGTTACATCACATTTGTGTCTCGTATTTATTGGAATTGCAGAATTTAGCGAAAACAAATTTATCGATTAAGAAACTCGTTACGGTCACGGATATGCTGACCAAGCATAAATTAAAGTATCGGGAGATGATCAGTTAAAATAATTGATCATTGAAAAAAAAAATACTTATGTTGGTATAAAGAGATTATTCTCGATTATTATGTTATAAATTTTTTTTATTGTCCTCTTAGTTTTTTAAGATTTTCGTATTGGAAAGACGCGCACAAAGTGATAAGCGATGTCGGTTTTTGAGTTCATATTTTTTAACCGGAAAGGTATTTCATACATAAGAGTAGAGTTTTTTTTTGTGTTTGTACGTACTTTGAATAATTTTTCCCTAATTACTCAAATGTATTATTTCTACACCCTGAATGAATTCAGATTTTGCCAAATTTAAGGCTTAGTGCTGCCAATATTTTTGGTTTAGGTTCTTTAGCTTGAGTATAAATATTGGCTGTTACATGGTAATGCCGCCAAGTTGTGACTCCGTTTAGTTTCATTTTTTTATAAGAACAATTTATAATATAATAAAGAAAAACTACAAAAATGTTTGCCAGTCTGAACAATTAACTTCGCGTTTTCGGTTCGCCAAAACTCCCCACCGTTTAATTTAACCTTTAACTTCTCACTTTCTATTTTGCGTCATAATTCAATAATTAATTTTCTGTTGGGATGAACATTCCAGCATTGAATGTGTATCTCTTCAATTCGTTCATTTCGTTTCTATCTTATATCTGTCTTTTATGCGTATGGGTTCAAACAGCAACCCGCGACGTATTTTAAGAACGCTCCCGTCAGCACAAAGACTACCTATGCCCATGCGAATAACTTCGGCTTTCCAACTAGGGTATAGTCTGGTAGGTAGCGTGGGTCTACAATGCGAAGGTCTTGAGTCAAAATCTCAGTCTACGCACAATTCCAGCACACTGCCTACTTGGATATGTATACCTTAGTCACCTCAATCTATGAAAATGGAAATTCGTAGATAGAGGATTGTGCGAAGGAAGAAAATGTTAAGAAACCTGAAGGTCAGGATGCCAAGACCCGATTTGGGCTGAAGTACCATTGTAGAAGAAGGTTACTGTTAGATAATTTCAAAAAAGTCAACCTCTAGTCGTTTTGGTATAATAACATGTCTCGTGTCATGATGGCATTTATAACTCGACATAGAAAATGCCCTAGTTTCAAGTTCTTATTTTATAACGTACATTTGATATTGTTCCCAAGCAATCGAAAGTTCTTAGTTTATGTTCAATCCTGCAAATAAGTGCGAATTTAAAAGTATCTAAAACAATTTGATAGCGTTTTTCAAACTCGACACTAGTTTAAAAATACTCAGAACTAGAAACTAAATTCTAGATTTATTTATTCAACGCTAATACTCATACTTCTAGCCTGAATGCTTTGTATTGTCTCTTAAGTTATGATGTAAACACAGTCCACACATCAAGGCAACTTCACTATAGCCTCTATCAGATTTCGTTGTCTTATTTTGATGCTGGGTTTCTTCCAGTATTATTGATAAAATTAACAAAAGGAAAAACATTTCTAACATTAAAAAAAATGAATATCAAAAACTTCATCGCATTTTGAATTGTGATTTTCTTTCTTTTCTTTCCTTCTCTCTTTTTATTAAGTGTTCATCTTATTTTTATTTTACACATAAAACGTAGACAAGACATTAGTTCTCAGGATTATTCGTTTTTTATTCGATTATTAAATAACTATAAAATTATAAAACAAATGTAAGATAAGTCGTAAATAATAGTCTATACCTAAACAAAAGAAAAGAAAAAAAATATTTCAATATAATCAATTTATGCTTCGAATAAATAAAAAAAAACAATGTTTTTCTTAACTATTTTCCAAAATTTTATATTATAAATTTCATTTGTGATGCTTAGTACCAAAGTTTAATTAATGAGATCGTCAATTTCTTTTCTTTTATTTAAAAAATAGGCATAAAGTCAAAACGAAATAATAACAATGCAAAATTTGTAGACAATAATTCAATTTTACATGAAAAGACATAATTCTTCTTGCATTTTAAATGTACGAGTAATGTGCTTAGTTTGGAAATATTTTTTTTTTAAAGATATCGACCAAAAATTGTTTTTTATTCGCACAAAAATGATGCAATGCGAACTGATACCATTAAGTCGGATAATCGTTTAAGTTGTTCGTTTCATTAAAAGAGATAATCACAAACTGGAATACTCCGATGATTTAGAGCCTGTTCAATTCTTTAGAATCATAATAATTTTAATTCATTTGTAATTTTTTTCATCTGCTTGTATGTATAGCTCTTACGTTTTTCTATATAATGGATTTAGATCATATTACTTTATTATTCTAATAATTAAGTATTCTGATTAACGCAAAAGGAAAAATTTCTATCTGAAAAAAAAATTTGTTTTTCACGTTTCAAAAAAATATGTCAGTCGGTATGGCATCAAAAGTTTTGAAATTTCTTCGCTCCTACAAAATTGTAATTTCAATTGAATTTGAAATACTGTACACACACCTTCCAAAAGAAATGAAATAAAACTGCATCACAAATTTTACGATTCCCCCAACTCTTCTACCCATCCCATATAAATGTATGGTTCCATGATACACCGAATTTCATAGAATTTACTTCGTCTGTGAAGCAGAGAGTTTTGAACGTGATTCAAGCAATGAATTAAAAAATTATTAGCACCTGCCCATCCCCTCTATCCCCCTCTCCCACCATCCAAACTCAAACTTGCATAAAAAACGAATAAAATCTTGACTCTACGTACTGGAACTGTTGATCATAATCGCAGTTAAGACATGCGCCCAATCAAATTGTACCGATTTGAAATATGCTTAAAACTAAAACGTTTAAATTATTTTAAATTGTAAATTATATTTTTATTTAATATGAGATCTTAGAAATTAGTATAAAATAAATTATTGCATTCCATCATCATCTGCACAGTGGTATCATCCACTTTACTGACACTGTTTGGCCAGTGATGAAGCATATGATGGTGATTCCTGATGATGGCTCCAGTCTTCTCTAAAATTTCTTTAACAATTGACCAAAATTGTTCAATGGAAACAGGGCAATTCGGTAGGTTCTGTATCTTCTTCTTCAATGGCACGACAGCCCGAATCGGACCTTGGCCTCCTGACTTACAGGTTCCTCAAAATTTTTATTACTTATTATGGAATCTGCGAATTTTTCATTTTCGTAGATTGAGGTAACCAAGGTATAGCCAAGCAGGCAGCGTGCTGGAATTATGCGTTGACCGGGATTCGAACTCACGACCTCCGCATTGTAAACCAATAAGCTACCCATTAGGCTACACCCTAGCTCTGTATCACTCTCTGTAATTTTGGTGTAATGTATACTTGCCAAATCTGACCAGATCATTACCAAAAAGCTTCATGCCGTCGAATAAATGGCAAAAGCCCTTTCTCTTCAATATAATTCAATATTTTAGATGTTAATGCTGAAGAGGTCACAATCGGTCGACTTGTTTTGCCACACGAGCAGATTGCTTGCCAAATCATTAATTTCTTCCCGAATTCATACAATTTCTTGAACTTTGCGATTGGTCACCTTAATGGCTCGATAGGACTTGAAGCCAGCTTCTGACAATATTCTTCTCACAGAAATCCTCGATGTTCCACTTTTTGACCAAATTCCTCTGTAAAAGATCTGAATTTGACTTCGCCTTCCGAACGACCTTCTTCACTATTTCTTATCACGTGTTCGTGTTCAAGAACTGGCCCCAAGGGGCTCGATCAACACTTCGAGTCTCCTTGCATCAATTTATAACCCGGATCACTGTTGATTTCACAGTGTTGATTCCTTTTGTGATCACAGAATATGACGCCGTTAGTTCTCCTGCAAAAAAGTACAAATAGTTTTTCTTGTTTTCAATTTCCATTTCTTTTTAGTAATAAACCATTATCTTAAAGTGATTTTTTCTTTTATTATGTAATCAAGAATATTAGGCTAACAAATGATTAAAAATTTGCTGTAATTTGATTTCAAATAGCAGTAGGTAATGCATTTCAAATCGGTGCAATTTGATCGGGCCCATGCCTTAAGTGTTAAGTAATTGACAACAGCCCTGCCCTAGAACCATTCACTTAATTTTCCCCATACACCCTAGAGTTAATGTATACGAACGGGCCCTCTTCGGCTTTTTTGAGTTTGGTCACGGAGTCGTCAATTGAGCTGTCACTCGACAATATTTAAAAAGTAGACGAGTGATAGCTCATACTGAAAAGATAATTAAAGAATGCGATTTCACTAAAAATTACTTCAAACATAATTCTCGGGAGTTTAAATTTTTACTTTGGCTTAAATTTCTATGAAAAATAAAATCGATCGCACAAAATAAGATAAAAACGATATTTGATTTGAACATTTCCCGTTCTGTGCTGGAACCTAGTGTGCAAACTTTAATAAGAGAAGTTCCGTTCCCATACATTAAATCTAATCGACCCTAACCTACATATTGACTTCCCCCGCATCCTCAACTTGTTCCAAGAATGGTAAAGTTGCACCCAACTCAGATATTTTATAATTTCGCCTGTAATCATAATTGAATCACCAAATTCGAGAAGGGCTTATATCGTTTTTTTTCAAAAAATTTTAGGAGATACAAATGTTGAATTTCTGCTGAACTGTATGGAATTTAAGAGCGATTTTTTTTTGAAAAATGCATCATAACATACTGAGATGTTTGTTTAATATAGAGTGCCGAAAAAACCAGTTGTGACAGTTTCCCGAGATAAGTCCTTTTCAAAATTGATTCAAGAACTCAGGTGGTTTTAGTAATAAAATGGTAAAATTAAAGAGATTATCATCAAACAGTCAATTTATTTGTTAAAAATATTTTATTTGTTTTTCATCTCCAAACTACTTGTTACGTTCGTTTTAAAAATTAGAAATCAAAATACCGTTTTATCAACTGCAAAACAAAGTTCTCTGCAAAATTGTTGATGCAAATAAAAAAATACTGAAATAATTTACCTGATAAAACAATCTGCGATTGCGCAATTTAAAAGAGAAGAACCCCTTCTTCTGAACCGATGAGAAATGTGAGCAATGGTTCGTCAGTTTACATAACCTAAATGTCTTCAATTTTTTTTTTTTACAGAATGACCTGTGCTATAGGCAATTTCGGCCTTTATGTGCAATGCACAAACACAGTCATGGAGGGAAGGAATGGGATTGGAAAGGTTGGAGAAGGGGAGTGAGAACGACCGTAGCGAAAAGGTCTCATCTCTCGGAGATGAAAAATTCATTCCAGAAAGGCATACATTTTTTCCACTTTGGAAAAGAGATACAAATCCTGGTCGCTTTTGGAACATGCATCTACACGTGAAGATAAAAGAAAACGGCGAAAAGTCACATTTAAAAAAAAGCTAATTTGGTGATTCAATTAAGGGCTTAGTTTGTTCTAATTTATTTCAAGATAACTTTTAAACTAATAAGGTAAAAGTGTGGCTCCGTGTTGTAATACATATAATATCATTTTTAATTTTCCATGTCATTCTTCGCCATCAATTCGATGTTGATGTGTCTGGAAATTGTTATGCACGCGCGAAAATTCTATAATTTTGTTCTCAGGACCTGAAAAGTATTATATACAGCATCGTTTTAAGCGAGTTTTATTGTAATTGGATTATTGAAGGCTCTTCTCAGAGATTTGAAAAAAAAGTCGCTATCGCAATTTTGGAATCACCAAAACTATTTTACGCTGCGAACCTTAAAAAGTGCTACAACATAAGGAGCATGTTTTGTGTTTCGAAAAAATAACACTATAAAACTCGTACCAAAAATGAGAAAAATTAACACTTTGAAGAGGCGGAAAAATCATCTAAACCGGTGGATCCTGTGAATCGGATATTCGAAGCGAATCGCACAACCAGAGGCGAATTTTTACCCTTGGGGTTGAAACTTCGTGATACAGCTCCAGTTCATTTCATATCGAAGTGTTAATTGTTTTCGTTTTTCAAGTATCACAATATGCCATACAGAAAAAGAGAAATTGGAGATTGAAACAGAAAATTTGTAAACTTACCAGACTCATTAAAAAATCTTTAAATCTGGTTAGTAGCCTATTTAAAATTTCTGTAATCAGAGTTTCGAATATAAACTTAACAAATCATCACTTAAAACATAAGAATTTAAAATAATACAACAGAATTCTAAAAACCGCTAAATTTAAAAGATGTTATTAAAATTAACTTAATGAAAGTACGTTTAGTGAGCGAAATTAATTTACTTGAAATCTAAAATCGCTTACATTAGTTTTGTTCGTTTCTTGACGTACAAGAATAAAAATTTGAATCAATTTACTCTGCAAAATTAGCAGTAAAACTAAATTTAATTTGGGGCTAGACACCAACGAGATCCTTCGAATTCAAATATATTTGATACACTGAAAAAAGTTAAATAATAACAGCGCCTATCTGCTCCAATAAGTATAAAGGGTGGTCCAACCAAAACGCACGATGTTAATTGTAAATAAAACAAAAAGTTTTCAGAGAATTATCTTAATATTTTTTATTATGATAGAAGGATCTATGACAATTACGGCTACGGTGGCATACTTCTATCCGGTGGTCCATATTTTCAATGACTCTGAGACATAATTGAGGTTCAATGTCGTTAATGTGCTGAATTATCTCATCCTTTAGCTCTTGAATTGTTCTTGGCTTATTGACGTACACTTTTTCTTTTAAATATCCCCAGAGAAAGAAGTCCAACGGTGTCAAATCACATGATCGTGGCGGCCAATAAACATCGCCACAACGTGAGATAACACGGCCATTGAATTTCTCGCGCAAAAGAGCCATTGTTTCGTTAGCTGTGTGGCAAGTGGCACCATCCTGTTGGAACCACATATCGTCCAGGTCCATATCCTCAATTTTTGGCCACAAGAAGTCCGTTATCATCTCGCTAACACCATTCACGGTAACTGCTTGGCCGTCCTCATTTTCGAAGAAGTACGGCCCGATGACGCCGCCAGCCCATAAACCGCACCAAACAGTCACTCCTTGTGGATGCATCGGCTTTTCAACAATCACTCGTGGATTCTCATTTGCCCAAATGCGGCAATTCTGCTTGTTAACGAATCCACTGACGTGGAAGTGTGCCTCGTCGCTGAAGATGATTTTCTTTGTAAAGTTACCATTCACTTCTGTCTGTTCAACCAACCATTCGGCGTATTGCCGACGCTTGAAATGGTCAGTAGGCTTCAGCTCTTGAGTCAATTGAACCTTGTAAGCGTGTAAATTCAAATCTTTATTCAAAATTTGCATCAGTGATGTTCGTGAGATGTTCAATAGTAGGGCACGGCGACGAGTCGAGGTTGACGGCTCTTCTGCCACACTATCGCGAACAACAGCAATGTTTTCCGGAGAACGAACTGGGCGAGCATGCACAGGTGAGCTCACATTTCCTACAGACCCGGTTTGCTGAAATTTGCGCACAATTCTCCCGATTGTGGACACATTTGGTCGATTATGCTGACCAAAAAAATCACGAAGCCCATTTTCGTAAAAGGCTTCAACAACCTTAACGCACTGCTCAATTGTGTACCTCTCCATGGTTGAATTTGTCAAACACTGAAACAAAGAAATGTCAAATTAAGTTGGCGGAAAACTTGACGTTAAGGTGTGACTCACAATTAACATCGTGCATTATGGTTGGACCACCCTTTAGTATCGTGCAGGATTATGTTGATGAAATTATTTGATACGAAATTTGCTTACGATGCCGAAAATGAGAATAATTCGTGTAATTTGAGATAATGCAGTAATTAACTGCAGCAAATACGTCTAGAGATCAAGTGAGATCTGGTCATGGTTGCAATTAATGTGCACAACCTTTTAAGCTTTTGTGTTTTTGAATGTAAAATTTATATATATGTGACTTTTATTTTAATAGTCTTTAGTAGTTTCTCTTTTCCTCCCAAAAAAATATAATACAATCCCCTCTCGTGACTGTTGGAAAAAACCTATACTGGGTAAGTTGTTAACTCATTTTATTACTTATTTACTTGCGCTATTTTCTTAAAGTATTACAAAATAGCGCTTTAAGCTAAAAATTAAATTCTCTTTAACTGATGAAAATAAACGGATATGCGACAAAAATAATTAAATAAATAAAACAGTAAATACAAAGAAAATAACAATTAAACTCCTTAAGACATAAAACAGACGTATTTAACGAGTCAATTAGATGATTGCATTAATGAAAAAAAAGAATGCCAAAAATTAACGAATTGACACGATTTTTTGTTAATAATAATTAAAAAATTGATAATAATTGATAAAAAAAAATATGTAAGAGAAAAAATTCAGGAAACAAATTTAAAATTTATAAAAAAATATATTTTGCAATTTATTATTTTCATGACGAAAAAAAAACTAGGGGAAAATTTCAATTCTTCTTAAAAATTTATTCTTAACTATTACGAAAAAATGAAAAAGAAAGTCTCTAGAATTAAGTTTTATATTGGTAGTTTTAATAATCATATATATTTACATATATAGCATAAATAAGATTGTGTTTCAATGTTATTTTTTTTTTTTTTTTGTATAATTTTGAAGATACGGTGTTTGCCATTCGTATTTATTTTCGAAATTTTTTGAACGGCGCACATACGAGCATGCTCACAACAGCATTGCGAGCATGTTCATTTGTGCTCAGATTCTCGATCGGGTTGGACAAACGTGTGCATATTGCTTTTGCTCGGTTCTGCGAATTCAGTATTAATGTACCTATATGTAGAATGAAATTTCTTCAACTTAAGCTTATATTTTCTACTGCAAACACGATAGATGATACACGGACTCTTATAAATAAAAACCCAAGAATAATTCACCGAAAACCTTGCCCAATTTTAAAGTTCTTGTTGTACATTAAGGGAACAAATTATCCGCACACTGGAGAGGTTGAAGAACATCCCCTAAAAAGCAAATGCTGGTGAACTTTGCGGTATTTTTTTGGTATTTTATAAATGAAAATAAAGTTATGTTTTGATAGACTTTTATCACGCATGTTGTACTTTGAAATTTGTGTGGTCAAACTATAAATTTGACAAAAATGAAACGGAGATATTTACCAATTTTGTCCAATTTACGCGAAAATCTTTTTCATATAAATAAATTATTGTTTCTTTGGATGCGACTTATTTATCCCTATACCCAAGAGTTTTAACAGGTGTTACTGCTTCAGAGACAAATTTATTATAGTTTCCTATTTGCGGAACTGCTCAAATTCAGAGTTCAATTATATTTGGATAAATTACTGATCCAAAGACGTCTCATGTACTTCCCTTATATGTGCAGCAGTCTTGCAATGACTGCAGCGAACACGGACGTTGAAATCGTTATTGCAGGTGGCTTCAATGTTCGTAAAATTGCCTGGCTTAAACATTCCTCTACTACGGACCAGGAGGTGCGTGATACTGAGCTTCTTGCCTGCATAAACGGTTCAACACAGCTGGTAAATGAGCCTACTTGTTTACCAGGCATCGCAGGAGGTTATATCCTCATTGCCAATTAGAAATAATGTATCATTTCTTGATTTGTGCAATATCTCCAGTTGCAGCAATTACACCGCTGACAATCACGTTACCTCGAAAAAATATTTGGCATTACAAAAGAACCAATTGGAGGGCGCTAAATGACTTATTCAGTGCCTTTAATTGGAAATTGTGCTTTGATTCCAATAACTGGGATGAAGCTTACAGACTTGTCTTCGAGCCTATCCTGAAAACTATAAAGCTCTACATACCTTCCAGTCATAAAAGAGTCAGACCGTCAAAGGACTCTTTGCTCAATAAAGATTGTCTCGATACCATTCAGGCCAAAAAAAACAAGCATTTCAAACATTAAGCTTAGGGCCATAGGTCTTAATGGTACCCTTGTTGAATGGATTGAGTTTTCTCTCTGAACACACTATACGAGTAGTACTAGATGGCGTTACTTCTTCCGCTTTCCCAATAGATTCCGGCGCCCCTCAAGGTTTCGTTTTATCTCGTAATTAAAAGTAGTCTGGGAAATAACATTTCAAAATTGTTTTCTTCGTAAGCAGATAGAATTAGGATGGTCTGTTAATCAGTTTCTTTACAGCAGCTGGTTCAATAGGTAGACTTAGTAGTCCACGGTGATTTTTTAAATGGATAAAAATATGGAACAGAGAGTTTAGTCTCAAATTTTGTGTTTCCAACCAAGTTTCGTGTGTGGAGTCATTGCGAATGTTGGAAAAGGCTTACGGTGATTCAGTAATATCAAAATCACGAGCCTTTAGCCGAGAGATCGTTGAAGACATGACTCGTTCTGGACGACCTTCGACCGCTTCAATTGATGAAAACATTCATAAAGTGAAGGAAATGGTGCTCAGAAATAGTCCGGTCAGTGTTAGAGAGATAGCAGGAGAGCTCGACATTTCTCGCGAGTCCGTTCGTTCCATTTTAGATGATACTGTGGCCATGAAACGCGTCCTTGCTCGACTTGTTCCGATAAAGTTGAATTTTCTTCAAAAAAAGTACCGTGAACAGGTCTCTTTGGACATGATTGATTCGGCGAACTCTGATCCTACATTCATGAAGCGCATCAAAACTGTTGATTAGACATGGGTCAAAATAAAAATCGCTCAGTAGTCCACGGTGTACCCATTGTCTTGCTTATTGTCTACTTCTGTCAAGGTTTTGGTAAATACGAAATTTCCAAATTCTATAAACATTCATTTGTTACCCTATGTGATGGGCGCAGTACAGTTCATTTATAGCAGTTTCACTCCTAATAAAAATTACAAACACGGGCTTATTCCATGTGACTTAAAAGCTGAACTGATACTAGGATCGAGAACAGTGGCTTGGATGCGGACCGATTCTACGGTAATGACCTCTGGCTATCGAAAACGGACTATGACTGGCTTCTGGGAAGTAGGCCCGGGAAATAAACAAATCCTTTTGATAACTAAAGGCCGTTATGTTCAGGATTGCGTCGTGTGTAAGAGAAAATTGACTCTTGTGTCTATAGAGTTTCTTCACCGAAACAAAAATAAATAATTAAAAATTATGGATTATGAAAATCACTTAAAACAATGTAAACTATAAAATCACATTTTTAATGTCTTACTTAGAAATAAAATACACATTTTCACATACACATACTCTACATGGACGAAGTTTCCTTCAGGGAAGAATATAGCACTTGCCAGTCTTCTATATTTTGCTTAATCCAGATTGCATTTTTCTTTGACCACAACACCGGTCGGTAAAATTTTTATAGCGCGTCCAGATTTAACCCAATCGACAACTATCAATTTTGGTGGAAATAATTGATCTGAAATGCAAATAAAATCATAAATAAATAATTGCATTGAGCAATTTTCTGACGCGTATGAATACCGACCCAAGATAAGCGATCAAATCGATATATTCGCACTGCAATTAACGTATTTCCTGTGCGCTCGTGCCGTAAAATGAGTTTTCTGGTCCGGGGCGGCAATGCCTTTATTATCGATTTAATTCCGCTGCATGTTTTCGTTGTGCTTATCATGCGCTGCTATTCGCCTCGTCTCTTCACAAGTTATACCCTTTTCTACATTCTCGGCCTATTGTTTTCAATGCAGATGTTACTCGGATTCCAACCGATTAAAACAAGCGAGCACTTGGCCACTATGGGAGTTTTCGCTCCGCTTATGGCTGAAGGGTTCTTGAAATGTCTTCAGAGCGTCTTGTCGAAAACAGAATTCAAAAATTCCTTTTTGGCGCCCTGTTCGCATTGAAAGAGTTAGTGACGACCGCTGATTGAATCCATTGGCTCTTGGTTAAGGGCGGGTAGAAGCCAATGAGCGGGGATCATGTGCTTTGGGTGTTTAAAACCTTTTCGTCGCTCTCAACGCAATATAATTGGTTATATTTTTTTCCATAGGCTTGGGATATCTTATATTTATTCTTTGGTACAACTAAGCAGATTATGATCACGTATTGAGTCAAAAATATTAAACTTTACAATGTATATGTCAGATGTCGCCTACAAACAAGAGTGTTGCAATTCTGGATACATAAATAGCAACATACGTATACGTTTCGATAAAAATGAAGCCGATTTACTTCAATTACTACACTTGAAGTAAACAACGTTGGCTAATAAGTCCTTGGTCAATCAAAATTGTTTAGTTTCAGTCGAACTTATCGAAGTTTAAGAATTACAACCTCAAAATCAGTTTTTTTCGTGCATCAATCGTGAAATAATCAATTTCAAACGAAGGGAAACAACATTCGAATTTTTAATTCCTATAAAATATGGTACAATCAAAAAATTTATTATGTGAAGCACATTTCCCTATTTTTTTTCTTTTTCTTTTTTCCATTCTATGATTAAAACAAATTTACTTAATTAAAGGCGCAATTACTTAATAAAAATAACATCCGAGAACCGATTGGATTTTTGGGGTTCCTCGACAGACATGAATAGAAAAAAAAATCCTAAATTATGCACATTTCAACAATCTATTCTATAGAAATAAATTCACACTTAAGTTAAATTACGTCGGCTCTTTGTGTTTCGTTTTGCTTTTCACGTTCAATTTCCTTTCGATACGAATAAAAGAAGTTCTAAACTAAGTCGATTCGATTATCGGGAATAAGAGTTCCAGTGTGTATTTTTGATTCTTTCATCTTACCGAACGAGCTTAGGAGATCTTCCATGTTAATAGCCAGCATTTCGCAACGTTTCTCGTCCGCTGTAGCAATCATATCCTGATTTTTTCGCATAAATTCACGCATCCGATGAACAGATGCGGTACGGCAAAGTTCACGCAGATCGGAGCCCGAAAAGCCATTGGTCAGTTTCGCCAGACGACATTCGCCGAGGTGGTTTCGTTTTCAAGAATTAATTTCAAGATTTTCACACGTTGTTCGTCGTTCGGCAGACCGACATGAAACTGTGCCGGCATCCGACGTAGGATAACTTTATCGAGATCTTGTGGACGATTCGTTGCACCCATAACGATCACCGTCGATCCCGCTTCGGTACTGAAACCGTCCCGGTTGCTTCGTGATCGTGGATATTACTTACGCGATTGCAGGAATGAGTCGATTTCATCGATGAAAATTATGCATGATTGAATTTTCATGGCGAGCGTGAATACGGCCGAGGCAAGTTTCTGCGATTCGCCGAAAGTTTAAAATTAAGGTTGTGTAAGCGAGGGCTGAGTCTTTTTATTTCGCCAATCGTTGCTGCAAATTGCTCAACGCCAGACAGTTCTTCGCATTTGGATTTATTTTCTTGCAAACGTTTGAGTTGTTCAGGCGACGAAAGAATCGCAGTGTCACATCGAAGCAGGCAGGTTTTGATTTGTTCATACGATAGATGTTTTAGGGATCCTCCAAGTAAAATGGCAATATTCTGTGCTGCCTTAGAATCAAGGACTCTCAGGTCGATTACATTTTTCTTCATTGTTGTCGGCTTATCCACAGCATCTTTATTATCTTTCTTTACTGGTTTTGATGAAAATTTCGTTGATAACTCTATCAAAAAATCATCTGAAGCGAGCTTATCTTCCTGACATTTTATCCAAAATGCTTTTTCTGACATTTTTTGCGGAATAATAGCTTTCCAATTCGCACGCTTCATTGGGGTTTTTACATCCCATTTTTTCTTCGGTTTCAGACCATGAGGTAGTATAACCATGTTTGGATTCATAAAACCGCCGAAGGGAGGTGGTGGTGGTCCCATTCCAGGCATCGGAGGAGGTAATCGCATTCCCGGCATCGGAGGTGGTGGCGGAGCTCCAGAACCGGGCATTGGTGGAGGAGGCGGTGGACCACCTATACCTGGAACAGTCTGCAAAAAATTGGGAAACGGCGTCTTTCACCTCTTGGTTCGATGAAAATTTTTGTCCACCGAGGTGAGTTTTCAATTTGGGGAACAAAAAAAAGTCACATGGGGCCAAGTCGGGCGAATAAGGTGGGTGGTCAACGATCTCATACCGCAAATCGTGTAAAAAATCTTATGACCGCTTGGTACTGGACGTGCTCCATCGTTGACGATTCGCGTGACACGTCAACTTAGAATGGCTGCCAAAAACAAACTGTTACCTACAGAAACCTGAAAAAAATTCATGAGACCGTTCGAAAGTGCCATCTACCTAGCGATAGCAAGAACTTTTTCGTGAAACCACGTTTTGTCATTTGGGCCAGGGACTTATCAAACGACCCTCGTAGAATGCAACGAGCGAACATTTGACTCTAAGTCCGAACGGTTATATGCAAGCAAACACACACCATCGGCATAATCAAGGTGATATCAGATGTTAAATAGTATCCATTGAAGACCTTTACCTTCGCCACCTTCCAGTACAGCTTTCAAGATGTCATTTATCACCACCAGAAACAGAGCTGGTGATAATATGCAGCCTTGTCTGACACCCGTTCGCACAGGAAAACTCTCGGACAGCTCTCCTCTATGTAAGACGCGACACCTTGCATCTTCGTAGGATTCTTTAATCATAGCTATGACCTTATCTGGAATACCTCTCCTACGCAAAGCAATCCATATGTAATCTCGTTTAACGCTATCGAAAGCCTTCTCGAAGTTCACAAACATGAGTGGCGAACCCATTTCGGCGGACTTCTCCAATATTATCCGTAGGGAATTTGTGTGATCGGTACAAGAAGACCCTTTACGGAATCTGACCTGATAAATTTCGAGAGTGCTCTCAACGACATCACTAATCCTATTGAGAATTACCTTAGCCACGATTTTCGATACAACAGTAAGTAGACATATACCACGCCAATTGCCACAATCCCGAAGGTCTCCCTTCTTTGGAATTTTCACAATGACGCCCTTCTTCCATTCAGTCGGATATCTTCCGTCATTCCACACTTTAGTAAAGAGTGGGAGGAGTATATCGGCAGTTATTTCCGGGTCCGCTTTGAGGAGTTCGGTTGGTAGTCCGTCTATACCTGGGGCTTTCCATCCCGCCATTGACCAAATGGCGGAAACTATCTCTTCCTTATCTGGGGAATCGTCCCTAATAGAGGATAGTTGCGGTTGGATGTTTGCTAGTTGTTCTGTTTCTGAAATATCTTCCTCTGACAAGATGTTTAAAATATCAGACAAGTAATCCTTTCATCGCCGCATCTGGTGTTCGCTCATATTTAGGAGAGTTCCGTTGACATCTCTCACCAGGTGGTTGGCGGTGAAATTCCTGTTCGTCAACTGTTTCATGATTTTAAATAGTGGACCCATATCCCCAAGGTAAGCCGCAGATTATGCCTTGTTGGCGAGATCTTCAATGGCCTTTCTCTTGTCGCGTCTAACAGCCTTTTTAAGCTGTATATGAGCAGTTCGGTAGTTCTGTCTTAACTTAAAAGTTCTTTGGTTGACATCGGGTTGAGAGATGATTGGCAATTTTACTTTTTTCTGATCGCCAACCTTGCCCCATCTTGCCATATCCAGAGTTTCTCACCGCCTTGCGCAAATCCAGAGTTTCTCATCGCCTTGCGCATATCCAACAGATTCGTCAGAACTTGTTAGGAATGGTTTTTCGGTTACCCCCACACTTGGCGTCCGGTGTGCGCGTTTCATCTCCGTCAAATGTGGATGACTTGTTGCGTAGAATGGTGGTACACTTGCGTTTTTTATTGGGGTCTCCAAGTTTATCCACATTAGCTTGCGCTATATTTGAAGAATTTGTGGCCATCGAATAGCTGCTGTACACATATTTTGGTCAGCATATTTTCGATGATGAAATTCATATTTACATTAACAGGAATAAACACGTTCGTTATCAATTGAAATTTAAGTTTTGTGGTTTTTGGTTTCATATATGCTAAAATTAACGATTGAATTCTGTGTGAGTAAAAGTAGATAAGAAAATTTTTGTTATGATAGGTTGTTTATAAATAATTGTTTATAGTTTTGCGGTTCTTTGTTCTTATGGAAAAAGATCCATTCTGCTTGTATGTGTGTGTGGTCAGCATATTTCTGTATAAATAAGATTTTATTATAGATAAGAGTTTTAGTATAAAAAGAACAGCAACAACCTCATCGGCTATAGTTTGTCTTCGAAATTCGTCAAGTGAAGTTAATCAAGTGTAAAGTTAATCAAGTCAAGAAATATAATTCAACAAACAACCATTAGGTAAGCATATATTATATAAACTAATATTCAAATAATAATAATAATAATTTTTTTTAGATTACAAAACATGTTTCAAATGGAATCACAACCACTATTTGATGAGATGATTGACGTCGAGGGTTCCGATGCACTTAAAGAATTAAATTCTTTAAATTCAAAACCGCTCCTCAAGGTGAAGGATATGGAACCATACAAACTATTCAAGATAGTTAACGCGAAGAAATGTAGGACGGAATTTGGATCAAGTATATTACTTGAACTGGAAGATAATGAAGTATTTTTACCATCGAGATATAGTAAATTATCAAACGAGACTTTAACACAACTCAACACACAAAATTACAGCGTGGCTAGAGGACCCTCAACCGGAAAAAGCCACCAGATGCTCTTTTCATATTACAAGCTCTAATTAAATGACAAAAGGAGAAAAAAAATAACAAATAAAAAAAACAAAAATGTATTTCTAATAAAAAAAAATCAATTTTAATAAAATAAAATAATAATTATAAAAAATTTAATCATATATTATTTTTCTTTGACTTATGATATTTCCATTTCATAAAGTTGTTTTACACTTCTCATCATTATCATCATCAATGGCGCGACAGCCCAAATCGGGCCCTGGCCTCCTGAAGTCGTCGCCTCCAATCGTCTCGATCCAAAGACCGCGTCCTCCAGCTGCTAATTTTTAGAATGGCTTTGCTGTCTTCATCAACCGAGTCTTCCCATCGCTTGCGTGGTTTGCCTACTGGCCGGTTACCACTCGCTTTGCCTTTAAGAGCACGTTTGGGGATTCTTCTGTCTGCCATTCGCTCTACATGGCCAGCCCACTGCAGTTTACGTAACTTGATGAACGTTGAAGATATATGAAGTTGTCCACACTCTCTAAATTATATTCCGCAATTGTTATGTTTTGTCTGATTGGCGTTCTCCTTCTTGTTTGCGTCATTACTTTTGTTTTGCTTTCATTAATGCGCAACCCGACTTCTTTTGCGGCGGAGTCAAGATTGACAAATACCTCCTTAGCACTAGGGAAGGATCTTGCTAGAATGTTAATGTCGTCAGCGTATGCTACTAGTTGGGTGGACTTGAATAGTAGTGTCCCGTTGGTGTCGACTGGGATTTTTCGGACGACATACTCTAGTACCAAGTTGAAAAGCATAGGAGCTAGACCATCTCCCTGCTTTAAACCACATTCCGTTCGAAAGCTGGTTGTGGAATCGGTTTGTATTCTCACTTGGGATTCAGTGTTCGTCATTGTGAGTCTTGTTAGTCGGACTAGTTTTGGAGGAATTCCAAAGTCAAGCATGATTTGGTACAGTACGCTCCTGTCGATACTGTCGTATGCTTGTTTAAAATCTACGAATATTTGGTGCACGTCTGTGTTATATTCCCAGCATTTCTCAAGCACCTGTTTCACCGAGAATATCTGGTCTGTTGTAGATCGTCCGGTTCTGAATCCGCCTTGGTATTCGCCAATTATTTGATTAGTATAGGGCTTAAGACGACGTTCAATTATTTTTGTCAGTATTTTATAGGACGTACACAACAATGATATACCTCTGTAGTTCTCACAGCAGAGTTTGTCTCCTTTCTTGTAAATTGGACATATAATGCTTTTTCGCCAGTCGTCGGGTATGATTTCCTCTGTCCAAATTTTGCATATCATGCTGTGCAGTATTTCAGCGACACAGTTTCCACCGTTTTTCAGAAGTTCAACTGGTATTTCGTCAATTCCCGGCGCTTTGTTTCGTTTTTGGTCACATAGGGCTGCTTTGATTTCAGGAAGCGTGGGTGGTGTCGATGATGGTTCATCTTCGTCAGTTGAGGCTTGAATTGAAATGTTGTCTGTCGTTATCGGTGCTACTGGGATGGGATTCCTTTTGATTTCTTCTGTGTCGCTGATGATATTGCCCTCTGCGTCTTTGCAGAGACTGGTTTTTGGTTTATATCCCTTTTTCAAGTCTTTTACTATGGCGTATGCGTCCCGCGTATTATTTTTTCTCATGTCGTCGTCCATTTTTTTGTATCTTGCCATTATGGTACTTCCTTTGTTTTCGTCTGCAGGTCTTTTTCGCATATCGCCTAAGTTCGTCATATCTTTCTTTTTTGGCTCGTGTTGGTCGTTCAGTAAAAATTTTGTAAGCTTCGTTCTTTCTATCTATTGCGTCGCGATATTCTTGGTCGAACCAATCATTACTTTTTCGCCGTGCTTGATATCCTAATACCTCTTCCGCGGAGGATTTGATGCCGTCTCGTATTTTTATCCACGCATTATCCACTGGCATATTTTGGATATTTTCATATATTGGTGTCAGGTGTTTATTACATGCTAGCATGTAAGCCTGCACCACCGTTTCGTCGTTAAGCTTGTCGACATTGAATTTGCGAGATGTACTCGTTTTCGAATACCCACGACAAGCTATTTTGCATCGATACTTAGCTCTGACCAGATAGTGATCAGAGTCACAATTCGCACCGCGGAGAGTTCGTACATCAAGTATGCTGGAAGCAGCCCTTTTCTCAATAAGAACGTGGTCTATTTGGTTGAAGGTGTGACCATCTGGTGATGCCCACGTTCGTTTGTGAATATCGCGATGTGGGAAGCACGTAGAGCTTACTATGATATTTTTGCTGCTTGCGAAATCAATAAGACGTTGGCCATTGTCGTTGGTTATGTCATGGAGACACTTTACACTTCTAGCATCGATTATTTCGACATCGGATTTGTATTCTGCGTCCTGAATCCGAATAAGTTCCACTTCTCCATTGCTAAGAATTCTTTCTTTCAAAGTTGCTATCATAAGTATAACGGATTGTAAGTAGCAAGTCGTCTTGGAACTGTAGTTTGAAGTGCCTGTAAAAAAAGGCCGTTCACTTTCAATAATTCCAGCAATTTCACGTTCTTTTTTTTAAGTAAATCCTGCCTAAAACTCTCAATTGCTTCTTGAACAGTAACGTATTTCTCCTCTGGTTTTGTTGTTGTTGTTGTTTTTTTAGTGGTGTTTTTGTTGTTGTTGTTATCATTGAAATTTGCAGTATAGTTACGCAACATGACGTAATCCATTGGATTTACACAAAATGACGAAATCAATAATAAATTTGCAGTATAGTTACGCAACATGACGTAATCCATTGAATTTACACAAAATGACGAAATCAATAAGTCTTATGAAGTAGTTGAACACAAATAAAATACTTAGTAAAAGAGAAGCAGCCCACCACCTACGACCAAACTTATAAAGCTGAAATAAAATGCAGTTGGAAAAGTACTTGATATTTTTAATTAAATATAATTCCATCTTGTTGGAAGAACACCACGAAGAAATTCTAAGAGATATACTAGTTTTAATACAATACAATAAAATGGATGAAGCAAATTCAAAATACGGAAGACATTTCATCAGCTGTCCTTGGTCTAAAGATGACGCAAAATCCGGACCAGATACATGCGCTTGTTATAGTGTTTATCGGAAATACAACAACGTTAAACGACTTATAAAATTTTACAATAGGTTAAGAAATGAAAGTTGTAAAGATTGATTTTTTATTCAACAATAAAACATATATTTCATTAAATCTGATTTTGTATTTTTTTTTTAGCACCAGATTAAAACTTCATTAGGTTTAGTTAAATTTTGCATTTCTTTAGTATAAAATCCGACTTCGACTTTATGGAATTCTATATACTTCTTCTTCTCTCTGCTGATGCATCTTAAAGTTAGTGTCCCCGTATTGAATTCTTCCAACACTTTATCGCTACATTTATTATATCGCGAAGGTAAAAACAGTCTCATTCTATTCTCCAGTTCTACGACAATAGCTTTTCTATATTTAGAATAAGAGAAAAAATGACATCCATATCTAGAATAAAAGAAAAAAAATGAAAAAAAAAATTTTTTTTATTATACAAATTAGAGACTTACCGCGGTATCATTCTTTCCCCTGCTTTCCCAACTTCAAGTCCGATATTTTCATAATAATAATCAATGCTTTACAACTCGATAGTTCGTTACTAGTTTCCATTGTGTTCTTGCTCTATTTAATATTTTTTTTTTTTAACTGATCTATTTATATTAATTTCTTATCACTAACTAATAATTTCCATCCCCTCCTACCAAGTGTACTGCCTTGAAACTGCTTCTATACTGAGGTGTACTGCCTTGAAACCAACTAATACCACCTTGAAACCAACTATACAACCAACCAACCAAACAACTACACAGCTATATAACCAACCAACTATACAGCTGTACAACCAACTATATAGCTATACAACCAACCAACTATACAGCTATACAACCAACCAGCTACACAGCTATACAACCACCTATGCAACCAACCAACCAACTACACAGCTATACAACCAACCAACTACACAGCTATACAACCAACCAACTACACAGCTATACAACCAACCAACTATACAGCTATACAATCAACCAACCAACCAACCAACTATACAGCTATACAACCAACCAACTACACAGCTATATAGCTGTACAATCAACTATACAGCTATACAACCAACCAACTATACAGCTATACAACCAACCAACTACACAGCTATACAACCAACCAACTATACAGCTGTACAACCAACTATACAGCTATACAACCAACCAACTATAAAGCTATACAACCAACCAACTATACAGCTATACAACCAACCAACTACACAGCTATACAACCAACCAACTACACAGTTGTACAACCAACTATACAGCTATGCAACCAACCAACTATACAGCTATACAACCAACCAACTATACAGCTATACAACCAACCAACTATACAGCTATACAGCTGTACAACCAACTACACAGCTATACAACCAACCAACCATACAGCTATACAACCAACCAACTACACAGCTGTACAGCCAACCAACTATACAGCTGAACAACCAACTATACAGCTATACAACCAACCAACTATACAGCTATACAACCAACCAACTATACAGCTATACAACCAACCAACTATACAGCTATACAACCAACCAACCAACCAACTTGTAATCACACTGATTCTCGAATATTCAAAAAAAAAATCTATACTTTTTTTCCCTACAACACTCAGTAGTAATGTTTCTAAATTTATCCAATATTAAGTACAACTATAATCTGACTTTGATTCGGTGAAATGTTTAAAATTTCTATAAATATGCAAGATATACGAATTTTTGTTTAGTCATATCATAATCAGCATGTCGATGACCTTGATCTTGGATAGAAACACTTTTATCTTAAACGCAGAATATTTTCCTCTATTTCCTCTCTGTTGAAACATGTAAAGTTGACGATATTGTAGAGTTGAATACAATTCAAATGTAGTGTAATTTTAAAAAATAGAAAATAAGAAATTGGCTTTATGTGCTGAAAAATGTAAAAAAAGGTTTCTAATTGTGATTGAAACAAAGCTGTTATATATTAAGAATTATTTTTATTATTATCTTAAATTCTAAATATCACAATGTCTCTCTTATCATCTAAATGGCTTAAAGCTATCTCATTAATACATGCAGTATAAATTTTATATAACTTAGACCTAAATATATACATATTTTATTATTATCTTAAATTCTAAATAATTTTATGTAACTTAGACCTAAATATATACATATTTTATTATTATTTTAAATTTAAATTTTATAATGTCCCCATGCATATGTACTAATTTTATCATCCTTAATTAGTCTCTTATCATCTAAATGGCTTAAAGTTATCTTATTAATACATTCTGTATAAATTTTATGAAGCTTAGATCTAAATATGTACATATTTCCTCTAAAAATTTTCTCTCTATATAAACATTCTCTATAATTGTCTATTGTCAATATGTCTGTTGCAGTCTTTTTAACACCTTTGGCCTTTTTTATAGTTTTACTATTATCTATACTTATAGAATACATTTTCGATCGTAACCCTATAAATTCCTTTATTATTTTTCCGTGCGTCTCGTCTTTCATTAGTCCTAATATTTTGCAATTTTTCAAAGGAATGTTATAGGGATTGTCTTTCGAATATTCTGAAGTATCAAAGTGTCTGTCAATGTCGTCTAAAATGTCTGTATAAAAATCGTCTGTCTGAATTGTATAAATAAATGAATCCGTATCCATATAGTTTAGAAGAACATTGTCCGTGTATTTTGGTTTTATATAGTTATAGTGGAAGTCGTACATCTTTAGCTTGGAAATATCAAGAACAGTAAAACCTAAATAAATTGGCTTATCATAACAAACATTTACTCTGTCCACCTGAATGGCAACCATGGTTTCCGAAAATATAGCTACACTATGAAAGTTTGGTTTGGCTATAAGAGCGCGGGCACCTAAACTTCTTCCCTTACTCTCCCATTTTGTAACTAATTTTACATCTTTTCTTTTTTCCACATTCCCATCGTTTTCCCATATACCGCGTTGTTTAATAGCTTGAAGAAATTTTTTTCAAATGAATTTGTGCTTTTTGTACGATGATAATTATTCAAATCAATATAACTCTTTAGCCAATCAGACTGTTTAAATTGTAGAATCCTATGAATACAAACAAGTTTCAAACCATTCTCTAGGCACTGTTGTAGATTCCGATAGTGGATAATATATTTATGTTTGTTGGGGTGCTGCTTTGTTTTCTGCACAAAAAGGTAAATCGTTATGATCATTGTGTTTTGAATCGGGATACTCTAAATCGACCTCTAATATGTATCCAATATCGGAATCTAGTGGAATATTGCGAATGTCAATGTCATTGACATTTTGAACCCATGCGAATGAAGAATGTGGAAGAGGTTGAGACATTGCCCACCCGTACATGTTATTGGCATCCAAATATGTAATGTATTTTGAGGGTTTCGTTTCATCGAAATTGTCCATGTATTTGTTGTTGGCCACAGAGTGTCGATGCGAACATTGCGTAATACCCCCTCTAATACCGCGTTTAATAAAATTATAAATGTTAATGTCAGTCAAAAGTTCTAGTTTAATGTTTGTGGTTTTTAACATAGCGTCCCACGCTAACCCCGGAGCAGTATAGTATTGACAGGCATCCAGCTCATAGATTTGTTTACAAATTTTTCTAAAATTTTCAAATACGTCCGTTAAAAGCAAAACATCTGTTTTCAAATATAACTCTAAATAATCCCAAAGTGTCTTACAATTAAATTCTTTCCAAACTTTTTGTGCGTGTTCATAATCGATTTCACTGCACTCACTATTTGTTAATTTACTCGCGAAATTTTCCCTTGGTGGCAAACAAACATCATCCAAACGAGTCCACGAATTTATATACTCATAGGGAAATACACCCTTTCTTGTGAGCAGTTTAAATTTGCTTTCTTCACCGTATATTGAACGTATTGTCTTCAGTTTTGCCTCGGGTAAATATCTAACAAGCTCATCTAAACTACTGTTCATAAATCTAATTGAATCTAAAAATCTTAATTCTATTGTATTGGTATCGCTAACCGTAATTCTCTTCGATACGGAAATGTATCGTTCTTTATTTTGAGGTATTACTTTTATATCACCATCTATATTCGCTAGTTCGAATTAAAAGTACACTTAATGTAATACGAAAAGGCACATGGTGTGTGCTCCTGTACAACAGCTGATGAAGATGTTTCTGGGTTAGCAAAACAGGTACTAACCTCTTCAAGTAAACACTCAAAGTCTGCATATATAACGAATGGTACATCCAATTGGCGCTCATAGTATTGAAATTGCAATGTGGATTTTTCGAGACTTGGCATGCTGGACACAACCTTACCACACTCATTTTTGTGTTGTAATTGGGCTTCTTCATTATGGAAATGTTGCAGACATGTATTACATATGAAAATTTTAATCTTGTTTAGAGTCTGTTGATGACGGATCAACCTTAAACAGAAAGAAAAACAAAAAAATGTTATTACCTTGAAATGTTCTTGATCCAGACGTAGTGATTCAGCTCATCAGTGTCTTGTATCAGTAATAAATTTATATGACACTTTTTCTCATTCTTTGTGTGATAATATGGGCCCACAATTTTTTCTGCTTCATACCCAAACACATTGACGCTTATTGATGGGTTTAATTCCTCAAACTTTGCTACTTTCTGCACGTCCAGTGGAAACTCAAGATCGTTGAACTTTAATGTTATTCCATTGGAAAGATGTATAACACTTTGTGTTATATCGGATATTTGATATGACGATGGTCTGTCTGAACTGTATTTCACCGGCAACAATGCAGAAATTATACTCCATTTAAAACAGAATTCATCGTTATTTTTTACGTTTACACAAGCATGTTTATCTGTTATAAAAGGCGGTAAACGCACGTATTTCGTTCCCCTAAGCGGCTTGTATTCGTTTACGCATATTTCGCAGTGGGTTATTTTCACCAGAGTCTATCCACTATCTCTGTTTGTGGCTTGATTGTTTTATCAAGTCGTTATCGTAAAAATAAAAATGCAAGCAGTGGAATAAGTTATAAAAATATTTATTTACCTCTGGTCTGCTGCGGCCTAGTGCGGATGACGGTTCGATTGAAAGTGATTTTTAACTACGAGATTTGACATTTACAACCCGTTAGCAAAGCGCCAGTAGTCGGGTGCTACTACAATGCGGCATTTATTTTAATAAGAAACATAAGAAAGAATTGAATAATTTCGAAACTGAACATGCCGGCCGCTTTGAAGCGATTGCTTCAACACTCCTTTCTCGGTTGATTACAGACTTCTGTATCCAGTGGTAGTGGACATACCTTCGTGATTGCTCGACGTACAACACCGCTCGCTGTTTTGACCACTACTACACGAATGTGGCCGTCTTTTCCAGGATGCGTCTCGAGTATACGACCCAAATTCCACCTGGTCGAAGGCAGATTGTCGTCCTTCAGTAGAACAAGGTCGCCGATACTAACGGGGTTGGTAGCCTGTTTCCATTTGTACCTGGTTTGAAGAGAGCTTAAGTATTCCATACTCCAGCGCTGCCAAAAGTGTTGTTGTGCTTGAACTACACGCTGCCAACGAGAAAGACGATTAATTTTTGCGTAAATAATGCAAGGGTCTGGAATGGCATTAATGGGACCATGAACCAGAAAATGCCCAGGCGTGAGAGCTTCTAGATCAAGCGGATCACTTGAAATGGGTGTGATCGGCCTCGAGTTGATTATTGCCTCCACTTGGCAAACAAGTGTATTAAATTCCTCGAAGGTGAAGTGGGCATTGGCAGCAACACGTCTTAAATGATATTTGGCCAATTTAACTGACGCCTCCCAGAGGCCACCGAAATGCGGAGATCTAGGTGGTATGAAATTCCAATTTATGCTTTCTTCCGAGTAGAAGTTTGATAGATGTTCCTTGTGCATTTGCGATTCGAATAATGTCCTTAGCTCTAATAGTTGGTTGTTTGCTCCTACAAAGCTTGTTCCGTTGTCAGAGTAAAGAGCAGCTGGCTTTCCTCTACGAGCGACGAAGCGTTTTAAGGAACCGATGAATGCTTCTGACGTCAAATTTGAGACTGGCTCTAGGTGCACTGCCTTTGTTGCAAAACATATATAAATGCACAAATAAATTTTAACCGGTGGCCTGCCTCTGATGAGGCTAGTATTAAAGAATGGGCCGCAGAAATCTAGTCCAGTATGAGTGAAAGGACGACTGGGTGTAACCCTGGACTCTGGAAGGTTTCCCATTAGTTGATGAATTGATTTGGGTCGAGTGCGAAAACAGATAATGCAATTATGAATTACTTGATTTATAATCTCCTTCCCTCCAATGGGCCAGAAACGAGTTCGAATGATGGCAAGAAGCGTCTGGGCTCCAGCATGCAAATTTTTCCGATGATAGTATTCTATTAGCGTCCTCGTAAAGCAGTGGGATTTTGGAAGTAGTATTTGATGCTGAGCGTCGTGATCCAATTGGGAGTTTTGCAATCTGCCTCCGACTCGCATAATTCCGTTGTTGTCAAGATATGGACTCAAATTATTCAAGGGTGATTTGAGTTTATTTAGGTTTTCAGTTCTGATTTGAGATATTTCTGCGTGGAATGCATTTCGCTGAATGGCCTTTATTATAAGTTGCAGGCCGTACTCAAGATCTTGTATTTGCAAAGGTCCATTTAGTTTGGTTGCATTACCAGATTTAGAGTTATAAATAAACCTGTGCGCGTATGCAAATATTCTTTGCAGTTTACGATAAGAGTTATGAAAGGTGCTAGACTGTACTAGGTCTGGTACTGACTTTGCGAGCAATGATGATTTGACGTTACGCTGTTCTGGTAGTTCTGCAGTGTAGATAGCGTCATGCTTCGGCCAAGAATTTTTCGGCTTAGTTAAAAAATCTGGCCCATGAAACCACAACGAATTTTCGAGTAATTCAGAAGGCCAAGTCCCTCTACTTAGTAGATCGGCAGGATTTTCCTTAGTTCCGATATGATTCCATTGAATACCGTTAGAGAGCTGTTGAATTTTTGATACGCGATTCTCGACGAATGTAGCCCATTTAGCTGAAGGTGAAGAAATCCAAGCCAAAACTATCTGCGAGTCTGACCAGCAAAACGATGCGGAAATACTTATTTGCAGTGCATCTTGAACTCGAAATAATAATTCCACAAGAAGAAGGGCAGCGCAAAGTTCCAGCCTTGGTATCGAAGTAGTTTTGAGTTGCGCGACCTTTGACTTTGCCACCAGCAAGTTTGATGAAAGGTTACAAGAGTCAACAAAAAATCTTGCGTATATGCATGCTCCATATGCCTTCATGCTGGCGTCTGCAAATCCATGTAACTCGATAGAAGACTTCCGAGATATGATGAACCGAGGAATTTTGATGTCGTTCACGTGTTTTAGTTCTTTTGAGAATTTAAGCTAGTCTGAGTTAAGATCTAGGGGTAGAGATTCATCCCAGTTAATCTTCATTGACCACAGTAATTGCATGAATAATTTTGCTTTAACGATGATTGGATTTATTAAGCCGAGAGGATCAAATAAGCGCGCAATGAGAGATAGCACGATGCGCTTAGTGATCTTATTCGAGTGGTCAGGAATTGAATTGTTAGTATATGTGAAATGATCATATGTAGGGTTCCAAATCATTCCAAGAGTTTTGATGACGTCGCTGGTTCCGTTAATAGTCATGAATTTTTCTCTATGCGCGCTGTCAACAGTTTCAATGACTTCCTCATTATTGGAACACCATTTTGACAAGGTGAATCCTCCTTTGCTGAGTATCTTATTGACCTCATTCTTTATTTGAAGCAAGTCACTAGTTGAATCAGCACCAGTTAGCATGTCATCCACATAAAAATTATTTTGAACAACGATCGAGCCAATAGGTGATGCATTTTTCTCTTCTGTCTGTATGTAACAAGAGGCTTTTCAGGACTATCGCGCCAAAGTATACATTGCAGATAATTGTCGGGATCTTGTACTCTGACTTGCCTGTACATTTTAGAAATATCAGCTGTTAATGCATAACGATGAAGCCGAAAGCGAAGAAGAATCGTGAATAAATCTGGTTGAATAACCGGTCCAACGCGAAGAATGTTGTTTAGTGCATATCCTGAATCCGTTTTACATGAGCCATCGAATACGACTCTGAGCTTTGTACTACTACTCTCTGGTTTTAGAACGGCGTGATGAGGGAGGTAGTACATATTGGTTTGTGCGTTGATAGTTTCACGTTTCACTATTTCCATGTGGTGTAAATCGATATATTCTGCAATGAATTTAGAATATGGTTCGAGACTAGAAGATTGATATAGCTTTCTCTCCAAACTGAGGAAACGTCTTTGCGCGATATGAAATGAATTACCGAGAACATCAGGCTTGTGAAGAAAAGGAAGCCGTACAGTAAATCGTCCATCCGCTAGTCTTTGATGCGTGTTTAAAAAATGCGACTCGCATTCTTCTTCATCTGTAGTTCTGCTATTCGATGGGTTAGGATCTTCTATTTGCCAAAATTGCCTCAGTAGTGGATCTAGCGGATCAAGCGAAACGAGAGTAGGAAGCGAAGCAACATGGCAAGAGGAAGCCGTTGATGGTGATCGAAAAATTCCTGAGACAATCCATCCGAGGAGTGTTTTTTGTACTGTTGGATAATTTTCGCCCAACTTGATTTGACCGACGCATAGAAGATCGAAGAAAAGCTCAGCTCCAATGAGTAAGTCTGCCTTTTGCGGTTGATTGAATAAAGGGTCGGCGAGAGCGATATTGTTGGGTATATTCCATTCCCTTGTATCCACGAGACGATCTGGTTGAAGTTCGGTTATTTTGGGCAAGATAAATGTCTCCAACTTTCTAATGAAGTTGTTGTGGCATGAGCGTAGAGTTAATTCCGATTTGAATTTAACTCTGGTGTTAGTTGTTGCTATGCCAGTTATTGGAACATCGACTCGAACACGTTTTACTTGTAATTGTTGCACACGATGTTCCGTTGCGAAATTGATTTGAGAGGCAGAGTCAAGCAGTGCTCTGCACTTTATAAACTCTCCAGATTTATTTTTTATTTCTACGATTGCTGTAGCAATGAATACGTGTCCTTCACGTCTGGCTATAAGCGACACGTTTCAAAGATTATTTGAATTCGAAGAAAATGACTGCAATGCAGGAACATTTGGTAAGGATGTGGCGTTTGTTGCTGGTTGCGGATCCATGTTTCCCATGTGAAGCAAAGTATTATGTTTATTGCCGCCATGACGGCAATGGCTTGACTTGCAGTCCCTCAATAGATGACCCGATCTAAGGCAATTTATGCAAAGCCTTGATTGTTTGGCCATATTGAAACGTTCCGAAGGAGGTTTTTCCAGAAATTTCGGACAATTAAGTATTTTATGTTTGCCCGAACCACATATCAAACAATTGTATCTATCCTCCGTTGTAATCATAGCGATTTTTTGAGGTGACTTACTAGCAATTGTAGAACCTTGGGTGCCGCAATGAAAGTGTTCTCTTCTCTGACATTGAGTTTCAATGAATGAAGCCATTTCACTCCAAGTGGGAATTTTCGTTAAGGGAGCTTCATCTTCCCATTTTGTTCTGGTAGCGTCGTCAAGTTTTGACTCTATTATATGAAGCAAAAAAACCTTCGCCTATTAGTTCTTTGCTTCCCATTGACAGGAGTGCTCGATAATGTGCATTCACTGTATCACTCAATGCTCTCAAATGTTCAACAGAACCATTTCTTATATTACGAAGACCGACAATTTCCTTAATATGCGTTTGAAATATAAGTCGCTTATTGTCGAATCTCTCCTTAAGCATTTGTATGGCCACATCATAATTTCCGGCTGTTATTTCTAATGAGTCAATAACTCGAAGAGCAGATCCCTTTAATATGGATCTAAGAAGTTGAAACTTTTCTATATTCACTAGCGAATCGTCATCGTGCACTAGAGTAGTGAACATCGATATGAAATTTGGCCACTCAGTGTAGTCGCCTGAGAACTGAGTGAGTTGCAACTTTGGAAGATGTGACGTTCGCGGTCTTCGAAATATTTCAGGCACAACAGAGTTGTCCAGATTTGCTATTGATTCATTCCTTGGAACCATGAGCGAAAGTATTTTTGATTTTATGTGGCAAAATGTATCTTCAAACGATTCACGTTTATCGCCACTTCTTTCTGCCTCATCCAGTGCCTCTATTTTATTTTGGACTGAGTTGAATCTTTTAATATAGTTATCAAGCAGCTCCAATTTGACCTGTAGCTCTGATTTATTTGCTGGGATAGATAGCCTATCTGCAAAGTTTTTCATTTTAGTCTGCTGACCAATAATAACGCCACGCTTTATGCGTAAGTCTGACAATATCATGGCGATATTTTGCTTGCCTTTAAAATTGCTCGCGCCCGTGCTGGAACCCGAGCACTCTGAATTAGACATGGCTGGCAATAATTTTTTAGGTGAAAGCACGACGTGTCAAAATCGTCAGCAATGAAAAGGAATATTACGAAGCGAAAAATATGTTTCTGCACAATTAGCAATTTAATTCTGCGGGTGAAATGCCCGAGGTTTCAGAGTTTTCAGCGCCGGACAGAATATCATGAAATGAAAAGTCTGTTTGTGCAGAAAGTAGCTGTTTTACAGTTAAATTCGTAAGTAAAACGCACGATGTTTCAGATTTACAGAACTTAACGGTTGTTACGAAACGAAAATGTCTGTATTTGTAGAAAATAACTGTCTTACCGTTAAGTCCGTAGGTAAACGCACGAGGCTTCGGATTTACAGCATGAACGGTTGTTACGAAACGAAAATATCTGTATTTGCAGAAAATAACTGTCTTACCGTTAAGTCCGTAGGTAAACGCACGAGGTTTCGGATTTACAGCATGAACGGTTGTTATGAAACGAAAATATCTGTATTTGCAGAAAATAACTGTCTTACCGTTAAGTCCGTAGGTAAACGCACGAGGTTTCGGATTTACAGCATGAATGGTTGTTACGAAACGAAAAAATGTTTTTATTCACGACATAGCGGTTTACCGTCAATTCCGCAGGTAAAATGCACGCGATTTCAAATTGCAGCACTGAACGGAGTGTGCAAAACACGAAAAGATGCATTTATTCCCGAGATAGCGGTTTCACTGTCCGTTCCGCAGGTAAAATGCACGCGTTTCACAATTAATATATGCGCACTATTTATCGAATGTTTCGTGATCAAAGTGATCACGTCGGGGTCACCAATGATTGTTGCTTGATTGTTTTATCAAGTCGTTATCGTAAAAATAAAAATGCAAGCAGTGGAATAAGTTATAAAAATATTTATTTACCTCTGGTCTGCTGCGGCCTAGTGCGGATGACGGTTCGATTGAAAGTGATTTTTAACTACGAGATTTGACATTTACAACCCGTTAGCAAAGCGCCAGTAGTCGGGTGATCAAAACTTTGAATATTATTCCTTTTATGTGTGTTTGTACGAATGTGGTGATTCCAGTCTAGTATTTTCACCATCACCTGACACAAATCACAAAGTTTGAAAGATGAAGGTGGGCTAAGTTTAATCGTTTTATGTGGTATGATGTTCTTAACTGGTGTCCCCAATCGTTTCATTGAAGATAGTTCCTTCCTCCCTCCTATTGCGTTGCGGTTCATCGTAATATTTTCTATTTAAAATATATACATTTTTGTAAAAGCTAGAAAAAAAATAAAAGCTTAAGCCAACACTTACTGTGAGTATTTTCTACATGTCTTTTCAGACCATCAGCCGTCGGGAAAATCACTCCACACACTTCACAAAGTACAGACTCCACACTTTTTTATATAAAAATCACTTGATTAACTTCACTTGATTAACTTTCGTTGACAAATTTCTAACAACAAACTATATGCATAAAAAATCACTTGATTAACTTCACTTGACGAGTTTCTAAGACAAACTATATGTATAAAAAATCACTTGATTAACTTCACTTGACGAATTTCGAAGACAAACTATAGCCGATGAAGTTGTTGCTGTTCTTTTTATACTAAAACTCTTATCTATAATAAAATCTTATTTATACAGAAATATGCTGACCACACACAAACAAGCAGAATGAATCTTTTTCCATAAGAACAAAGAACCGCAAAACTATAAACAATTATTTATAAACAACCTATCATAACAAAAAATTTCTTATCTACTTTTACTCACACAGAATTCAATCGTTAATTTTAGCATATATGAAACCTAAAACCACAAAACTATAAACAATTATTCATAAACAACCGAACGAACGAACGTGTTTATTCCTGTTAATGTAAATATGAATTTCATCATCGAAAATATGCTGACCAACGTATATCCAAGCAGAATGGATCTTTTTATCCATAAGAACAAAGAACCGCAAAACTATAAACAATTATTCATAAACAACCTAACGAACGAACGTGTTTATTCCTGTTAATGTAAATATGAATTTCATCATCGAAAATATGCTGACCAACGTATATCCAAGCAGAATGGATCTTTTTCCATAAGAACAAAGAACCGCAAAACTATAAACAATTATTTATAAACAACCTATAATAATAACAAAAAATAAAAAAAACCCTTATCTACTTTTACTTTATAACCAATAACCTCTTACAAACAATAACCAATAATCTACTCTAAAATTAATATCGACAGGTAAAGGGGTACCAAGGTGTATCTAAGCAGGTAATGTGCAAGAGCTTGAACTCGTTTATCAAAAAATGATCATATATGTTAGCGAATTGAGGTGAAATTTTCATATCAATCTCACTCGTAAACCAAAAAATTCCATACAAAAAAAAAGTTAACCACATATCATATGAATACTCTAAACCATAAATAAATCGAAAGAATTATTCCTAATCGATGATGACGTCATAAAATAATATCACGCTATTAATAACAATAACAATCTCCATACACACAATCTATCAATTTTCATCATATATGAAACCTAATCCGTAAAACTAAACATGCTGACCACAACCTATTTCACAATATTGTTATAAATCTGACAACCTCGACGTCCCCAGCAACACCGAGAAAAGTCCATCAACATTTAAAACGCTATACACATGTTTCCAGACACTTCTACCGAGCCCCACAATGTAGCCAATCATTCTAGACACACACACACAACGACACCTGTCTGGGAGACTTAGTATAAATAACCGCCAACTTTCAGACAACGAGTTAGTTAGATTTTGGCGACACCTATCGGTGGAAGAAGGCGAATCGGTACAAGTGATAGATTGGCAGTGTTCCTGAGTTGTACGAATTAAGTTTTAGAGCGAATTTAGTGAAGTGATCAAGAAATAAAGAAAAGTGCGATTAAATAAAATTATTCATTATTTTTAAACGAATTGTGTTTTCCTTTGAAATCAGCGATCCCCTAGCTCGCAACAATTGGTGTCAGAAGTGGGATTTCAAGGATAAATTCGGGTTAAAAATCGCGAGTGAAATTAAAAATTCTCGGAACGGATAATTTTGTGAGAGCGGAAAAGTGAAACTAAAATTCTCGGACAGTGAGAATTTGGTGAAACCGAATATTCTCGAGTGCTCTAGTGAACAGTGACTTTAATTAGCGAAGTAAAATCGCGGAACTAAAATTCTCGAACGGACAGTGAGAATTTTGTGAAATCGAATATTCTCGAGTGCTCTAGTGAACAGTGACTTTAATTAGCGAAGTAAAATCGCGGAACTAAAATTCTCGAACGGACAGTGAGAATTTTGTGAAATCGAATAATCTCGAGTGATTTAGTGAGCAGTGACGTAAATTTAAGTGAATTCGAATCGCGGAAATAATCGGTAGTGAAAATGCCGCGTTATTTAAAAGACTTAAAAGTAACGGAGCTGAAGGAAGATGATCGAGACACTTGAGGCTGAGGGTGAGAATGCAGATAGTTTTGAGTTCCAAATCGAAGAAGCTAGTAAAGAGGAGTGCTCTGGTACATCGGATGCCTAAACACAGTTAATGCAACAAATGATGCACAAATTGGATCAACAATCTGCGGATATGAATCAGAAATTAGAGCAACAATCAGTGGACATTAAACAACAATCTGCGGACATTAAACAACAATCTGCGGACATTAAACAACAATCCGCGGACATTAAACAACAATTAGACCAGACCTCAAAGGAACTCAACCAAAAATTGGAGCTGCAGAATAATAAAATAGACACCATGGGTAAGGCAATAGAAGAAAACGTGGAGAAGAAACTTCGAATCTTCGAAGAGCAAATTACGGAAAAGACATCCGGGATTGCAGAAGAAGTCGAACGCCTAAAAAGAGACTTCGATAACGTCAAAGCGACTGGAGTCATCAAGGCAGAACACGTTGCGCACAAGGGTCTCAAGGCTCCAATCTTCGATGGACAAACACCGTGGGCTATTTATAAGACCCAATTTGAGGCCGCCGCAAGAAACAACCATTGGAATGATCTAGAACGGGGAACGGCTCTTATATTGGCGCTAAGAGGTCCACCAGCAGAGGTTCTTCAAACGATTCCGCAGGAGCAACAACAAGACTTTTCAACCTTAGTCCAGACATTGGATCTCCATTATGGCAGTGACCACATGCGAGAGATCTACAAAACGCAACTGTACAACCGAACTCAAAAGAATGGTGAAACACTTCAAGAGCTGGCACGCTATATTGAACGACTCACACTATTATCGCTGCCTAATGCGCAAACAGAGCAACGAAACGATACAGCTGTTTTCGCATTTAACAATGCTGTACAGGACAGAGAGCTGCAACAGGCGTTAAAACTGGCAGGTAAGAAAACGATTGGCGAAGCCTTAGTATATGGGCTGACGTTCGAAGCTGCCAAGCAAAGCTCGCGGAGTAACTATCGAGTTCGAGAAATAGTAGAAGAATGTGTGTGCCAGAAAGCCGAGTACACCAAGCGGAGCGAAGGATCTGGTGCTCCTCGATGCTGGAATTGTGGACAGGCAGGACACTTACGACGCGACTGCCGCAAACCCAGAAAAGCGATCAACTACTGTTCCGGCTGCGCTGCTAAACAAAGAGGAGGAAGGGGCGAACCGTCACGAGAGCACGCTTCGCCTAATGACAGTCCGGGAAACGAGTAAAGGCCAACTTCATGGGGCAGAAGTTGGCTGGTAGAATCGACGCCCCCGGAACCATCATCGCAGTTTCTCGACTACATCGTTGTGAAAACGACTTATGTATGAGTGGTCGAGTCGGCAAATTAAACTGCATCATAACAGTCGACACAGGCGCAACACGGTCAGTGTTAAGATCTGACCTCGTAGATCGTACTTGGCTTCACAACACCAAGAAGTATGCACTTCGCACTGCTACAGGAGAAACTACAAGGGTCCATGGAGAAATAGCTCGTGACATACAGCTTGGAGATTTGACCTTCTCGCATGTATTCGTGGTAGCTGATATTACCGATGAGTGTATCCTTGGAATGGATTTTCTGAAACCACACGGTATACAGCTGGACTTAGGACAACGAATAATGAAGTGGCGGAATATTAAAATCCCGATGGAAATAACATCCTCCAACACAACAAAGCTGCGAGTTGTATTATGCGAAGATGCGGACATACCAAAGTCATCTGAGAATGTTATTTGGGCAGAGCTCGATGGTGATCCCGGGAACCACCGATTCTACCTCATAGAACCGGAAACGACACCTGCATTACGAAGTCTAATACTAGGAAAAACGCTCGTAAAAAGGAATGAGAAGATGATGGTACCAATAAGAGTCCTGAACGTTGCGGACAGCACTACCAGCGTAAAGAAAGGAGATGTAATTGGCAGCTGTGAACCAATATCGGCGGTGACGAGTATCGACAAGGCAGAACCACATGACGTACCCTCTAAAAATAAGCCAAGAAGAAAGGACAATGTAACATCAACACTTCTTCAGTCAAGCAACCTTAGAGGAGAACAACACAAGCAAGCAGTAGATCTAATCGAAGGATTCAGCGACGTCTTTTCCACCGGTGATGACGACTATGGCAGAACAAACTTAGTGAAACATCGTATAGGTACCGGAAGTGCTACACCGATACGTCAACCTCCAAGAAGAGTACCATTAGCGAAACAAGGAGAAGTCAATTCAATGGTCAAAACTATGGAGCATCAGGGAATCATCGAAGAATCAAAGAGCCCGTGGATATCGCCAGTAGTGCTGGTAAAGAAGAAAGACGGCAGTACCCGTTTTTGTGTGGACTACAGGCGACTAAATGATGTTACGAAAAAGGATAGCTATCCACTACCTAGAATCGACGATATCATGGACACCCTGACCGATGCTAAATGGTTCTCAACGTTGGACCTGAAGAGTGGTTACTGGCAAGTGGAGATAGATGAAAAAGATAGAGAGAAGACAGCATTCTCTGTCGGCAGTGGACTGTGGCAGTTCATCGTAATGCCATTTGGCCTGTGCAATGCTCCAGCTACGTTCGAAAGACTGATGGAATTCGTTTTGCGTGGTCTGAGTTGGAAAACTTGTCTCGTTTACCTAGATGATGTGATCGTTATCGGAAAAACATTCAATGAACACCTAAAAAATCTGCAGGAAGTCTTCCAGCGACTGCGAGCGGCAAAATTAAAGCTGAGTCCGAAAAAGTGCACTTTGTTTAGTGCAGAAGTCAAGTACTTGGGTCACATCGTTTCAGCTGATGGCGTAAAGACAGATCCGGAGAAGATACTGGCGGTGAAAAATTGGCCTACTCCGAGTGATAAACACCAGTTGCGCAGCTTCCTAGGCTTAGCGACATATTACCGACGATTTGTAAAAGACTTTGCTAACACGGCGAAATGTCTGCATCAGTTAACAGAAAAAGGGAAGCCATTTACATGGAGTCAACAGTGCCAGGAAGCATTGGAGAGGATAAAAGACCAACTCTGCGACTCCCCAGTTCTGGCGTATCCAAAACCAGGTCATGGTTTCATCATAGACACTGACGCCAGCAATGTCGGTATCGGAGCAGTACTATCACAAGAGATCGATGGGCAGGAGAGAGTGCTATCTTACTACAGCCGAGTACTCTCAAAATCAGAAAGGAACTATTGCGTAACTCGCCGAGAGCTACTAGCCATAGTAGAAGCAACAAAACATTTTCACAAATACCTCTATGATCAAAAGTTCCTTCTTCGAACGGATCACGCATCGCTTAAATGGCTACTTCAGTTTAAGAACCCCGAAGGCCAAGTAGCCAGATGGATCGAAAGGCTCGAATCCTACGATTTCGAGATTGTTCATCGAAGAGGAAGAATCCACGGTATGCCGATGCGCTTTCACGTCGTCCTTGTCCACCGAACTGCAAGCATTGTCACCGTATAGAAGGAAAAGAGGCCGGAGAAACCATTCAGAGGATAACGACCGAACCAAAGACTGGATGGAATCAGCAAGAACTGGAAGACGCCCAACGTAAAGATCCAGATATTTCACCGATCATGGCATGGAAGGACGAAATGAAACGGCCTGAGTGGAAAGACATCTCACAATTCAGTGAAACCTTAAAGTGCTATTGGGCACAATGGAACTCCCTTCACCTAGACGGCGGATTATTAAAACGGAAATGGGAGAACGCTGATGGAAAGTCGTATCACATGCAAACCATCGTCCCGCATTGTAAAGTCGAGGAGGTTTTGAAGGAATATCATGGAGGTACCTCCGGTGGGCATTTGGGAGTAAACAGAACCTTGGCAAAGATACGAGAAAGGTTCTATTGGATCCATCTCCGAGATGATGTCGAAAACTGGTGCCGTAAATGTACTACGTGTGCATCAAGTCAGGGCCCACACCGCAGATCAAAGGGAGAAATGCAACAATACAACGTGGGAGTCCCATTCGAGAGAATTGCTGTGGATATTGCTGGACCATTCCCGGAATCAGAAAATGGTAATCGCTACATTTTAGTGGTCATTGATTATTTCAGCAAGTGGCCTGAAGCTTACGCAATTCCAAACCAAGAAGCAGTAACCGTCGCCGAACAAATCGTTACCAACTGGGTGAGCAGATTTGGAGCTCCACGTGAACTACACTCCGATCAATGGCGCAATTTCGAATCTCAAATATTCAAACACCTGTGCCAAATGCTGGGAATAAACAAAACGAGGACAACTCCATTACACCCACAGTCTGATGGAATGGTGGAACGTTTCAATCGGACATTGAACTCAAACCTATCCAAACTCGTCAGCGAGAGGCAACAGGACTGGGACCAGCACATCCCTCTATTTTTAATGGCCTATAGAACATCGGTGCATTCAACAACAGGAGAAACTCCGTCCCGAGTCATTTTCGGAAGAAATATTCGAGTCCCTGCGGAGCTAATGTTTGGAGTGCCACCAGACCAACCAACCAATGCTAAAGATTATGTCTCGGATCTTCGATGTCGACTAAAGACAATTTATAACCTGGTCAGAGATAAAATTGATTTGGCGTCCGACCGCATGAAGACGAGGTATGATCAACGGGCGAACTCATCAGGATTCCAAGAGGGCGATTTGGTTTGGTTATACAATCCCAAACGACAGAAGGGCAGATCGCCGAAACTACAGCGAAACTGGGAAGGCCCTTACCAGATCATCAACCGGTTAAATGATGTCGTCTATCGGATTCAACTACATCATAAACCCCGCACTAAAATGAAAGTGGTACATCTCGACCGATTAACAAAGTACCATGGTGCCATTGAGGAAGTGAACGACTCTGTTCGGGACGAACAGGGACTAAGGAGAGGGTAATGTTATAAATCTGACAACCTCGACGTCCCCAGCAACACCGAGAAAAGTCCATCAACATTTAAAACGCTATACACATGTTTCCAGACACTTCTACCGAGCTCCACAATGTAGCCAATCATTCTAGACACACACACACAACGACACCTGTCTGGGAGACTTAGTATAAATAACCGCCAACTTTCAGACAACGAGTTAGTTAGATTTTGGCGACACCTATCGGTGGAAGAAGGCGAATCGGTACAAGTGATAGATTGGCAGTGTTCCTGAGTTGTACGAATTAAGTTTTAGAGGGAATTAGTGAAGTGATCAAGAAATAAAGAAAAGTGCGATTAAATAAAATTATTCATTATTTTTAAACGAATTGTGTTTTCCTTTGAAATCAGCGATCCCCTAGCTCGCAACAATATAAACAACGAAAGCATTCTTAAAGTCCAACTAAAAATATAACCCACGTGTTCATTCCTATCAATGTAAATATCAATTTCATCATATATGAATCATAATTCGTACAACTCTTATCAATCTTGGCATTTCAAAAAAAAAGTCAGTTAGGGATACTGCTACTGCCATCTCTGAAGAAACAGCGGAAGCCTTCTCGAAGTCCAACTACCGGTTTGGATCCCCACTAATAAGTATTGCCATAAACCACCTCCGGTTTGGATCCCCACTAATAAGTATTGTCATATGAACTTCCGGTTTGGATCTCCACTAATAAGTATTGCCATATGAACTTCCGCTCCAGAAGCCTTACATACCCACTACTAAGGAAGACCACAACGTTATTTTTGGCTTCACACCAACCCACAGAATGGTGTTTTCGCTCATGATTCGTTCTTCTCCGACTCCTGTCCACCTAACCTTGCTCAAGCCTATAACTTGTATGTTATAGTACTTCATTTCAAGGTTGATCACTAATTTGTGTTGTATGGATCGAGTTATGCCGCCCGTTCTACCATCAGTCAAACCTCGAATGTTTCAGAAGCCAATCATACTCGGTTTTCGAATGCCAAAAGTCTTTACCGTAGAGTTCGTCCATATTTTCGAGGCACTGATCCAGCGAGTGTCCATTTGTCATTCTTAGAGCAAGCAGGACTGGCTATGGGTGTATTCTACTGCCCCCATCCCACAGGGTGAATTCTATTGAAGATAATAATTTTTATTTCAGCTATACTTGAAACGTTTTTGTTAACCGTTATAATTTAAATTTGGGTAAGGATTTTAATAATTTTTTTCAGTTGATTCAAATCATTATGAATACGAAGTCAAAGAAATGTTGTATTACAAAAAAAATACTATATTGGAGAACTGTGTTACTTACCGTGTCTGGCGTCACACGGCGCAAGACTTGCACTATGGAAGTGTACCGGCTAGACCCCACCAAACCGCGCCGTGCCCGACTATTTCTGTTTACTTTTGACGGACACGGTAAGGTGCAGTCATAAAAGTAAGACCAAATCTGCAAGAGAATGGAAGCAATTTGGATGGTTGAAGAAATAAAAAAAAAAATGAGAAAATAAGAAAACAGGTACTTTTTTGGTTGCTTCTCATACAGTTATACTTCTTTGAAGGATTCTGGGCCAAATACAAGTTTCTTTTTAAAAATGCAATAAAATGAATAAATTTTTTTCCATGTATTATGGCTTCATTAGTAAGAGCAAGCATTCCCATTAATGATGGAACTTCGTTCAAGTGGCTTCGGCTGGCTTCGCATTAGCGCATTCTGTCACTCTAATTCTCCAAGACAATGTCGATAGTTTCGGGTTGTAGCTCACGGATTGCTTGGATGATATTGGCCTTAATTGCTTGAATCGTTTCTGGATTGTTGGCATAACATCGGTACTTCACGGTTCCCCAGAAAAAAAAGTCCAAACGGGTTTTCCGAGCCCCAGATGCAGCAATTTTGTTTGGTAACGTAGCCTCCAAGATGAAAATGCGCCTCGTCAGAAGAGATGATTTTTCGCCAAAAATAACTTTGGAAATAAGTTTTCAATGTTTCTCAACGTTATTCAAGTGTAAAGCGACTCATTTCGTTCCGCGGGGGTATGATACTGACTTTCTGTCAAGATTTCGAGCGGGAAACAGCTTTCAGTGTCAAAATAACCTATGATTTAAAAAGAAACCACTGAATTGCCCACTCTATAGTTGTATTTTTATGGTAGGCAGAACATTGCAATAGGCGAACACAACTTCGAGCAGGTGGATGAATTCGTATACCTGGGAGCCCTTCTCACAATGGACGGCAATGAGCGACATGAAATTCAAAGAAGAATCACGGCAGCTAACAAGGCATTTTATGCGGTCCTCCTCCTAATGAAATCAAGGAAGGTCCATCGAAACAATAAACTACGCATCTACAAGATATTAATTCGTCCTGTGCTGCTATATGGATGCAAAACGTGGACCTTGACGCGGTTTTCGGAGAAGTTAATTGACACTTTTGAGCGAAAAATTCTTCGAAAGGTATACGGAGCAGTTAAGGAAGGAGATGATTGGCGAATTCGATACAAAAATGGGAAAGAATCGGGAAGCCAGGAGTTGCGTTTATCGTCAACAAGAAGCTGAAAAACCAACTTAATAACTTCAAACCCGACGACGAACGATTGTGTGCAATCCGTATTAAAACAAAATTATTTAAAGTTTGGCATATTCATGTCCATGCTCCAACAGAAGACAAAGATGACGAAGTTAAAGGCGATTTTTACAGCAACTTAGAATCAACATTCCACTCCCTTTCGTCGAACGATATTAAAATAGTTTTAGGTGACTTTAAGTAAAATCAGCCCTAAGGAACCACCCACACAACCAAGCGCAGGGCACTGATCAAATTCCAGCTGAGCTTCTGAAAGCCGGTGATGCCTTCATAGCGCATCTCCTACATAGATTAGTTACGGACATATGGACGTAGGAAACACTTCATGAAGATTGGCGCAAGAGCATCATATGTCCAATTTATAAAAAAGGTGACAAACTCTGCTACGAAAACTACCGAGGAATATCTCTGTTGTGTACGTCCTATAAAATCTTGACGAAAATTCTGGAAAAGAGAATTAAGCCCTATGCTGAGAAAGTAATTGGTGAATACCAAGGCGGATTTAGAGCTGGATGATCGACCACGGACCAGATATTCTCAGTTAAACAGGTGCTGGAAAAGTGCTGGGAATATAATATTGATGTGCACCAGATATTTGTTGACTTCAAGCAAGCATACGACAGTATCGACAGGCCCGTACTGTACCAAATCATGCTGGAGTTTGGAGTCGGGTTACAAGAATGGCAATGACCGAGTCTTTGTCGCGAGTCAGAGTAGAAAACGATCTGACTTCCAGTTTTAAAACAGACAACGGCCTTAAGCAAGGTGACGGCCTCTTTGTCACTAGGTGTTGTGGTATTAGTTGGTGCGCAGCACTGCAGAATTGTGACACTTGTTTTGAGTCTGACATATGTAGATAATCCTAACCGAGATTGGTTCCCAGCTGATGACACTGTTTCTCGCTCTCAGTGTAAGGATGACCGTACGCCAGTTTTGGCTTCACTCTTAGGACCAATGTACAAAATGCCGCTCAGAGTTCGTCCGTCCTTAATAGCATCATAAGAAATGCGACATTTCCATAAGAAATCATCGAAGGAACCCAACTTTTACGAGCTTCCGTTAGAACTTAAAAGATTGATTTCCTTCAAAAATTATATAAGAAGGGTGTGGCTTAACACCAGATTTCGTACATATAAAACTAAATTAAACCATGTACAGATAGAAATAAGAACAAAACTAAGCGCACTCAAAAACATCAGTTGGAACAATAAACCCAAATTCTTAGTAGCTTCTCTGAAAACCATAAACATTTTTAGCAACACAGTTAAAAAATGCGGTCGTAATATTCCTCCATACAAAATTTACCCCGCCAAATCTTGGTCAGAATGCTCGTAATATTCCTCCATACAAAATTTACCCCGCCAAATCTTGGTCAGAATGCTCGTAAAATTCCTCCATACAAAATTTACCCCGCCAAATCTTGGTCAGAATGCTCGTAATATTCCTCCATACAAAATTTACCCCGCCAAATCTTGGTCAGAATGCTCGTAATATTCCTCCATACAAAATTTACACCGCCAAATCTTGGTCAGAATGCTCGTAAAATTCCTCCATACAAAATTTACCCCGCCAAATCTTGGTCAGAATGCTCGTAATATTCCTCCATACAAAATTTACCCCGCCAAATCTTGGTCAGAATGCTCGTAAAATTCCTCCATACAAAATTTACCCCGTCAAATCTTGGTCAGAATGCTCGTAATATTCCTCCATATAAAATTTACACCGCCAAATCTTGGTCAGAATGCTCGTAAAATTCCTCCATACAAAATTTACCCCGCCAAATCTTGGTCAGAATGCTCGTAATATGTCTCCATACAAAATTTACCCCGCCAAATCTTGGTCAGAATGCCCGTAAAATTCCTCCATACAAAATTTACCCCGCCAAATCTTGGTCAGAATGCTCGTAATATTCCTCCATACAAAATTTATCCCGCCAAATCTTGGTCAGAATGCTCGTAATATTCCTCCATACAAAATTTACACCGCCAAATCTTGGTCAGAATGCTCGTAAAATTCCTCCATTCAAAATTTATCCCGCCAAATCTTGGTCAGAATGCTCGTAATATTCCTCCATACAAAATTTATCCCTCCAAATCTTTATTTGTCAGAATTTTCCGCTCGTAAAATTCCTCCATATCTTTATTATTTTTTCCTAGTACGAATCTAATAACGGATTTGTACAACGAGAAATTCGAGAGACTGTCACTTCGAACTGGCGCAATGCTTTCTACATCTCAAGCTGGGCAGAACTGACGTAGCGGCCATCTTGAATGACTCCAGTGGGTATGACGTCATGAATTTTTCCATTCCAAAGGACCACCTGTATTATTTTTGACGAACTTGTCGTAAAAACACGTTTTGCCGAAAACAAGAAAAGAGCAAAATTAGTTCAAATTAAGCACGGAAATATTACGCTAGTGCACACTTTTTCGTAATAACTAAAATTCTAAAATTTTCTGTGTGAAAATTAACCGGAGAACTCTGCACAATATGAGTGACAGATTTTCTTGGGTGTGGGAAGCCGAGATTTAACTTTGATCGCACTTTTTTCAATTAAAAATCCATTGCACTAATATTAACGTGTCATAATTACATGCCGAGCACTATCAATAAAGTACCTTAGAAAGCTGAACTATCTTGAACACCGCATTTAAGAATAAACGCGATTCTTACGAAGCCCGCCGTGTCTGCTCCATACAAAAGCGCTCGAATTTGTATGGAACTGTCATGTTTGTTATGACTCCAACGTGTTGTTGTTGCATTCAGTTACTCGGCTTTCTACTATAGAAGGCATTGACTGGCGACAATTTTACGTGTTAATCAACAACAATCTGCTGAACATTACCAACGAGGCGAACAAAGAGCAAGAAATTACAAATGTGTTTTTAGAGAATTCAGAAAAAGGGCGCCTAAACAAGATCCACCAGGAAGATTGTCGATGGATATGAAAAAACACGTTCTAGAAAAAATTGATGGACCCGGAAAGAAAAAATTTGCGCAAAGACAATGTCGCAATCTCAACAAGTGCGAAGTGAAACTTGTTTTATGTGTAAATTTTGCGGCATACCTCTTCATAGAGGTAAATTTTTTGAGCGCTATCACACTATAAAACATTATTAGTGTTCATTATTTACTTCATTAAGTTATTTGTTGATTGAAAAATTTTGGTAATAAATAATATTGACGAAAATTATAAATTTTTCCTTTTTTTGTACTTTCAACTGTATATTCTATATTCATTTATACAAAAAGTGCCTATCTTTCATAACAACGATGAAGTATGTTGCCGTTCTGAATATTCAGAAGGCATTTGTGGGTACATATTTGCGACGTCTGGACCGTGTTCATTCCGCCGCCCATCGAATATTGCGACATCATTGCTGCTGCGTGATCTCCATGAACTTCAAGTACTTCTCGTCGACGGGCACTTCGTCGGAGTCGCTGTCGGACGAGGTTTCCGGTTTCCCGTTGCGTTCGATCTTCACCAGCTGCCGCTTCAACTCGGCATTCTCCAGTCGTAATTGTTCAGCCGCTTGGCAAACAAACGGATCCGGTGCGAGCAAGTGAGGCCATCCGTCACCGTCGGCCGACTTGCGGAAAAAAAAACCCCCGTGATAGTGGAGGACGTTACAAAAATGAGAATTTTTTACCATTTATCGGTGAGCATGGCCACATCTAAATTCACGAATCGCATTCCTGCTTCTTTAGCCGTGGTCTTTGCCATTAGGGTCTTCCTGCAGCCAGGCGGACCGTGGAGAACCATTTTTCGGGGATTAGAGCTACCGGCGAAACCCCATTAAAAAAAACGAGTGTCGCAGCTACCTCCCGGGTCACTCGGAAATGTTGCACTTCTTTATTTTCGTGTAGAAGACTTAATAATACTTGAAAATGCTGTAAACAGTTGGACTGTTTCAACGCCTTCTATAGTAGAAAGCCGAGTAACTGAATCCAACAACAACACGTTGGAGTCATAACAAACATGACAGTTCCATACAAATTCGAGCGCTTTTGTATGGAGCAGGCACGACGGGCTTCGTAGGAATCGCGTTTATTCTTAAATACAGTGTTAAAGATAGTTGAGCTTTCTAAGATACTTTAATAATAGTGCTCGGCATGTAATTATTGCACGTTGATATGAGTGCAATAGATTTTTAATTGAAAAAAGTGCGTTCAAAGTTAAATCTCGGCTTCTCACACCGAAGAAAATCTGTCACTCATATTGTGCAGAGTTCTCCGGTTAATTTTCACACAGAAAACTGTAAAATTTTAGTTACTGCGAAAAAGTGTGCACTCGCGTAATATTTCCGTGCTTAATTTGATTTAATTATGCTTTTGTGTTGTTTTCGGTAAAACGTGTTTTTACGACAAGTTCGTCAAAAATAATACAGGTGGTCTTTTGAAATGGAAAAATCCATGACGTCACACCCGCTGGAGTCATTCAAGATGGCCGCTACGTCAGTTCTGCCCAGCTTGAGACGTAGAAAGCTTTGACTGTTTACAACATGACAGATGCGAACTGTCATCCCGAACATATGATTGCGATCATATGATGTTGCGTTCCGTTCCCAATCATTTTCCGGCCGCAATAATTTGTTATGTAGACGACGAACTATTGCGGCAATCCTAGCGGCTACTTTTGGCACAATCATAAACTAGAGTCAGTCCCTCCATTAGAAGAAGGCTGCCTGGCTAGAGTCTGGCAGAGACGTCACAGTCGACACTTTTTGACTTTCGAAATCGAATTCGCGTAAGCTTTCGAAAATTGTAATTTGGCAGTATATGTGAGAATGTATGTAACCAGCTGGTAATAGTTAGCCATTGATGCACTGGCGGCGCTTTCGTCGAACTGTCACAATTGGCGCGCTTTTTATGGTTTAGGTTTAAATTATTATTTTAATACAGTGAGTTTTCTTTGAAAAACTGTGTTAAAAATGTCGTGTAGTGCACTGAGATGTACAAGTAGTAGTAGAAAGAAAGGGAATAGGCTCTTTAAATTTCCGCAGAAAGCTACTTTACGTGAGAAATGGGTAAGTCTATTAAACAAACCAAATTGGAGGCCGACCAAAAATTCATGCCTTTGCACTCGCCATTTCAATGTGAGTCAAATAACGATAAACAAAAACGGTCGTTTAAAATTAGTAAAGGGAGCTATTTCTACAATATTCGTCACGGACGCTGGGGATAGTGACGACGAAACTATTTTTGAAGACATCGAATATTTAGAAGAAGAGAGCGATTTTTCAATTCTGAATGAGCCAGAAATAATTCAAACTGTAACGTCTAATAATACCTCTAAAAAACCAAAGATTCAGAAATATTATTTTTGAGGTCGCATTTACATTCTGTCGTTGTGGATATTATTAACAGATGTGAGGCTATAAAGTTAAAAATCCACTGTGTTAAGTCCGATATTACCTGCAGTATTCCCCATCCTGTAGGAAGTGATCGGCGGCTTTGGTTTTTTGCAGATATCCCACATTTGCTGAAAAATTTTACCCAGTGTTTAGTTAATAATAAATTGTTTACCATCAGTAACGACATGAAGCAAATGTATGAGCTTCCTACTAACACCATTAAAAGTGAGCACATACAAAAACTAGTTAGTTTTCAGCACGGTCGTCTTTTCAAATTAGCTCCCCATTTAGAGCAGTTCATGCTGCATCCTAATACTTTCCAAAAAATGCGTGCGAGTTAAGAACTCTGTATCAAACAGAGCGATAAACTCTTCGGATTCATCGGCTTGTTCCTCGCGAATTGTTCGGCATCGCGCCCCCAAATAGTTCCGAAGATTGACGGCATGAATGGCAGCACAAGCTCGTTTATCCAAAGTTGCATTGATTCCAATCGAAAAGAAAATCTCCCACGAAAGTTGTCCCAGATCGTCAAAAGAAGTTTTCAGCACTATATAGCAGTCGCCTGTATAGAATTTTCCGTGTGCCACTTCGTCAATTTTATTCGGAAGGAAATTTTCAATTTCCCAGATAGTCAGACCGGGCAATTGACTGTCGTCCTTTTCGAAGAACTTGGCGTAGTCGAGTGGCGGCTTTTCGAGCGATTCATCCCAACGTTTCGGTTTCAAACTCTCCGGTTTTTCATCCTCCTCCCAAGTCGTACTGGTATCCTCATCCTTGGCCACGTCTTTCATTCCTTTCAGTATTTTCGCCGAATCCTGATCAGATTCGGCTCGCGGACCACGACGCAATCGAATCTTCCGAGCAATTGGATCCTTGCTAGCATTCCCGGCCGGAACTGATGGCGGAACATTCGCTCCGGCCTCGCTTCGGGTAGTGTTATAAGGCGATTCGAGCTCAAGCTCAATTTTTTCAGAGCTCCACAACGAATCGAGTGTCGTAAGTTCGTCCAAGCGGAAAAGTTCCGGCGGTATCCCGGAATTCTTGATTTGATTGTGACTTAGATTTAGGGTTCGTAAACAGCCGAGTTCGGTCAGTTCGCCGCCGTACAGCTTTCTCGAGTTCGTTATGGTTTACCGATAGATGTTCAAGCTTATGAAGATTTCCCATCTCTTCGGGAATCTCTTTTAAATTTGTCCGGTCCAATTTTAGCCATTGGACGCGAGTCATGAGACGCATTGATGTTGGAAATCTATCATCCTGGAATTATAGAGAAGAAATTTAATTTTACTTTTTGCATTGTTGCATGTTCGCTAAACTTACAAAACTTTTAGTGTATATACAGATGACTGACGTTTGAAAGATGACATTTCTCAACTTCGAAAGTCATAAGAAACAGTTTCGAAAATGTCCGACTTGTATATGTATGCGTGGCACTTTCAGAGATTTTCTTTTGCAAACTTTGTAAATATTTCACAAAATTGTTCCTTCAAAATTTTTGTTTATGACTTCTTAGTCAAGTTTTATGAACTGCGCACAATTCTTGATGTTAATAACGTACCGAAAAAAAATCGACACTTTTTTTTAAATTTCGCTCCAAAACCAGGGCTTCAGCTCTGCCAAACTATGGAAAAGCGCCTCTAGTGTCCCATGGAGTAACTATATCATAAACAATGTTACTTTCAACCAGAGTACAACAAAGAGTAAGAACACTTTATATAGTGCCTGGGTTAACATTTTTGTGACGTGTTACCTCTGAAAATAAAGAGAGCAACGTGTCCCGCCGAGTCCGCGACACTTCTTATCTCTCATTCTAGTACATGGCGTTCTTACAGCTTTTGCTCGCGTCGTATTCAACTTGAACGGCGGGTGTGCGGGTCATGGTCAGCGGGTGGTCGACGATTCTCTCTGTTTTCGATATTTTCAGTGTGACCCAATTGAATTACATCTTCTTTTTTTTTTGTTTGACCAGATTGTTTATTGGAAAATTTTAATGAAGATAATATGTCTTACGATTTTTATAGTAAATTGTAAATTACTGTGGTAATAAAAATTTGGATGAATTGAACTATGTTTTTTATTTGCAAATCCAAATACAACCTTGTATTGGCAGATCATTAGCTGATGCTGCGCTGTATGATACCACTGACACATTGCGCAGCTAAATTATAATTAAGGCCCATACTATCATTAAATAGCTGTATATCATATACCGATTTAACTAAATTACAAAAAAAAAGTGGCCATTTATCAGCTAAATCCTCTCATTTCTCAAGCTAGAGAGCGAACGGACGGACGGACATCAGGCTTAGGGATTTTTGAGTGATAATATTAACTTCTGTATCATTCATATTTTTCTCCGAGCCGTCTTTCTTAGTGTTACAAACTTTAGAGCAATATTATAATACTCTCAGATTTCATCTAGAGTATAAAAAAAATACCAAAAGAAAACTTTGCTGCCACTTATATTAAAGCTATCACAATATTAAATATATATCTGTAAGAATTCAAAATAGCATGAAAACGGGTAAATAAAGTAAAAACTAATAAACGTGCCATAATTCATTAATTATTTCTCCAGAACTATTATACTTTCTTTTTTGAAATTTCGCGTGCCAGAAAAACATAGATGTCCCATAGAGCACGACAAATTATGACCTAAAAACCAATCTTTAGATTTGTGCTCATATTCAATTCGTTCTGTGGCGAACTTGGCTTTATCCTGAGTAGAGATTTTCTAAATTTGTTTTAACTCCTTATACTCTCGACAGACGATGGCGGTTAATTAACATTATCCCTATTTTTGATAAAAATCGTGAGTTAAAATATATTAAGTCGTGTCGTTTGTTGAGACCATTATGTTGTTATTGTTCATTAATTTTTTAATTTAGCTATTTTACTTTTGTAAGTTTTTTTTCTAGTCTGTAGAGCGGGCTATTAATATATACATATATACGTCTTTTCTAAATAATGGATTAAATTTTGGCTATTTACTCTGGTACTCAAGAAAAGGCATTACCAACTCACACACAGCAGTAACAGTAATACAAATTTTGCATTAAACTTTGATCAGTAGGCCTGGGAGAATATCATCGACGCAGAAATTAATTAGCTCATACGATTTAGATTAGTTTAGAGAACACAGTGATCCAATAAAAGTGGATTTCGCACGCGCGTGTGTGTGTGTCACGCGCGTGCGAAATTCTGTCATGCTGTAGACACTGGAACCACTGGAATAATGACTCGGAATTGATCTTATAACGGTGTCTCATGGCGCTACCAGTTCCGCCTCGTCGACTTCTATATTTTTAAAAAATATTATTTTCATAAATGAATTTACCATTGGCTTGTAAACCGATTAACTCCTTCAAAATGAATATTAGAAAGTCATAATTTTTGCCCTGCACAACTTTCCCAATCAAACAAAATGCACCTATGAAATTTAAACCCCTAATTTAACTAGTCCAATGTTCTTTCTCAAAATGACCTCTTTGATAATAATATTTCGAAATGTGCAATTTATTGACTGAATTTTGCTTTGCAGGTGATCGACCAGCACTTATCGCCCCTCCGGAAAGTGAATGGTATCACGGTCGTCTCGACAGATATTCAGCCGAAGTCCGTTTGCGATCGGCTGGAAAACTGGGTAGTTATTTAGGTAAACATTCGACATCTTTGGAACCGAATTGAAACAAAAGTAATTTTATTTAACGTTTGCAGTTCGAGAAAGTGATAGGAAACCAGGTTCATATGTTCTAAGTTACCTAGGCCGAACAGGAATTAATCATTTTAGGTCGACGATAGTGTAAAACTAATTTTTCATAGCTAAATTGAAAAATATTTCCTTTTTTAACAGAATAACAGCCGTTTGCGGTGATTTTTATATTGGGGGTAGACAGTTCATATCGCTTAGCGATCTAGTCGGATATTACACGTCATGTAGTGATTTATTGAAACGAGAAAGACTCTCGACACCGATTCCACCACCGGAACCAGTAAACGATAAGAAACGTGTCGTTGCTATTCTACCATATACAAAAATGCCGGACACTGATGAATTGAGCTTTCAAAAAGGCGACATATTTTTCTTACACAACGATATGGGTGATGGATGGTTATGGGTGACAGCACATCGAACCGGCGAACAAGGAATGATCTTTCGGGAGCTTGTCGAAGATTTAGATCAGAGTATCGATCCGAATACCGTAATATAGAAAAATTATGACAGGTAATTTAAAATAACTGTTTTCAGCTGGTCCTGGAAGTTTTCTTGTACGACCAAGCGATAATTCCCCGGGCGACTATTCGTTATTTTTCCATATAAACAACCAAATTCAACGATTCCGCATCGAAAAGAAAGGTGTAAGGTATTTAATGGGTGGTCGAACATTTGAATGTCTTGATGCTGTAATTAATCGCTACCGAAAAGAGCAAATTGTTGAAGGACATACTCTTCAGCATCCAGTAATGTTACCATATAGCTTGTGAACTAAAATATGTTAACAACAAATTACATTTTCTAGGTTGTGAATGGAGTCCAACCCGAATTTAATCCACAATCGGCTGCCGAGAAAGCCGCCGAAAAAATTTACGCAACATTACGAGAATGTCGCGATCAAATCGGTCTGAAGAAAATCAAAGGTATCAAATATCACGGTTATTTGCATAAAAAATCTGACAAGACTGCAAAATGGAAGCAATTGTACTTTGCGTTAATCAGCGAAGGTTCCGAAACGCATCTGTGCTTTTATGACAATCCGAAAAAGACAAAGCCGAAAGGTTTAGTCGATTTGTCGTGTGCGTATTTGTATCAGTGCCATGATTCGCTCTGGGAGCGGCCATATTGTTATCAAATTGTCGAACGAGCACTACCGTGCTTAGCGACCATCACATATTTGTGTGCACCTAGTCAAGAAAGCTATACCGAATGGATAAATGCACTGAAAACGCAATGCGTATCGCAATTGAGCCGGGCTCAATCGAAGGTGCCTAGATTGCGGGAATTACGATGTTTGAATTTGCATGTGCTGGAAGCACATCGGCTACCGTTGAAACTAGTGCCGCATCCGTATTGCACGATTTCGTTGAATCAAGTCAAAGTTGGTAAGACTCGAGTGAAAATTGCTCCTGATCCAGTTTGGGAAGAGGAATTCGTTTTGGAGTAAGTATATTGAATTGTTTGGTTATTGCTTTTTTACATTCAACACTTTTATGAAATTTTCCAGTGATGTTCCTCCAGACGTAGTTTCATTGACAATAACCGCGTTGAGCCGCGGTAAACGCGGCAAAGACTCAGAAGTTGCTTATCTCACTGTGGAATTGGCAAGTTTGAAGAACGGTCAAGAAACCGAAGAATGGCATTCATTGACGGGTATGACACCGATGGGTGAGTGGGGCTCACTACGTCTACGTATTCGCTATTTAGACGATTTGATAATGCCATGCGAGGAATACAGTCCACTGCAACAGCTCTTACTCGAACCGGAACTCTATTCGGTTAAAGCATTAGCTGAATTGTGTCATAATGACCGTGTTCCGGTCGCAACATCACTGCTACGGGTATTTCGACATGAGAAACGAGAGACTGAACTTCTTCGAATTCTTTGTCAGGCCGAAATCGGACGTGAATACGAAACAACAACTCTGTTTCGAGGTGCGTCCTTAGCTACCACACTCATGGATTTATACATGCGTACCGAATGTTATGGATTCTTACAGTCGGCTGTTTCGGAAACGGTCCAAAGAATTTTGGATAGTAAGCAATCGGCTGAATTGAATCCAACAAAAATGGATGTGAACGATGATGCATGTTCGAATGCGGAATTTCTCTTGCAGATTTTAGATCAAGTAACACAATCGATTTTTACATCGCCCGAAGCATGTCCACGATCGGTTCGTTTTATTTGTAATTGCTTACAAAAAGCGGTTGTCACGAAATGGCCATCGGAGCGATTGGTTCGAACGCGTGTCGTTTCCGGTTTTATTTTCTTACGATTGCTCTGTCCGGCACTACTAAATCCCCGACAATTCGGCCTAGTAAATGAAACTCCATATTCTGCTGCGACCCGATCGTTGGTTATGGTAGCAAAGTGTCTACAATATTTTTGGTTTAGGTTCTTTAGCTTGAGTATAAATATTGGCTGTTACATGGTAATGCCGCCAAGTTGTGACTCCGTTTAGTTTCATTTTTTTATAAGAACAATTTATAATATAATAAAGAAAAACTACAAAAATATTTGCCAGTCTGAACAATTAACTTCGCGTTTTCGGTTCGCCAAAACTCCCCACCGTTTAATTTAACCTTTAACTTCTCACTTTCTATTTTGCGTCATAATTCAATAATTAATTTTCTGTTGGGATGAACATTCCAGCATTGAATGTGTATCTCTTCAATTCGTTCATTTCGTTTCTATCTTATATCTGTCTTTTATGCGTATGGGTTCAAACAGCAACCCGCGACGTATTTTAAGAACGCTCCCGTCAGCACAAAAACTACCTATGCCCATGCGAATAACTTCGGCTTTCCAACTAGGGTATAGTCTGGTAGGTAGCGTGGGTCTACAATGCGAAGGTCTTGAGTCAAAATCTCAGTCTACGCACAATTCCAGTACACTGCCTACTTGGATATGTATACCTTAGTCACCTCAATCTATGAAAATGGAAATTCGTAGATAGAGGATTGTGCGAAGGGTTAACCACCCTCTCACAATTACAAAGAAAATGTTAAGAAACCTGAAGGTCAGGAGGCCAAGACCCGATTTGGGCTGTAGTACCATTGTAGAAGAAGGTTACTGTTAGATAATTTCAAAAAAGTCAACCTCTAGTCGTTTTGGTATAATAACATGTCTCGTGTCATGATGGCATTTATAACTCGACATAGAAAATGCCCTAGTTTCAAGTTCTTATTTTATAACGTACATTTGATATTGTTCCCAAGCAATAGAAAGTTCTTAGTTTATGTTCAATCCTGCAAATAAGTGCGAATTTAAAAGTATCTAAAACAATTTGATAGCGTTTTTCAAACTCGACACTAGTTTAAAAATACTCAGAACTAGAAACTAAATTCTAGATTTATTTATTCAACGCTAATACTCATACTTCTAGCCTGAATGCTTTGTATTGTCTCTTAAGTTATGATGTAAACACAGTCCACACATCAAGGCAACTTCACTATAGCCTCTATCAGATTTCGTTGTCTTATTTTGATGCTGGGTTTCTTCCAGTATTATTGATAAAATTAACAAAAGGAAAAACATTTCTAACATTAAAAAAAATGAATATCAAAAACTTCATCGCATTTTGAATTGTGATTTTCTTTCTTTTCTTTCCTTCTCTCTTTTTATTAAGTGTTCATCTTATTTTTATTTTACACATAAAACGTAGACAAGACATTAGTTCTCAGGATTATTCGTTTTTTATTCGATTATTAAATAACTATAAAATTATAAAACAAATGTAAGATAAGTCGTAAATAATAGTCTATACCTAAACAAAAGAAAAGAAAAAAATATTTCAATATAATCAATTTATGCTTCGAATAAATAAAAAAAAACAATGTTTTTCTTAACTATTTTCCAAAATTTTATATTATAAATTTCATTTGTGATGCTTAGTACCAAAGTTTAATTAATGAGATCGTCAATTTCTTTTCTTTTATTTAAAAAATAGGCATAAAGTCAAAACGAAATAATAACAATGCAAAATTTGTAGACAATAATTCAATTTTACATGAAAAGACATAATTCTTCTTGCATTTTAAATGTACGAGTAATGTGCTTAGTTTGGAAATATTTTTTTTTTAAAGATATCGACCAAAAATTGTTTTTTATTCGCACAAAAATGATGCAATGCGAACTGATACCATTAAGTCGGATAATCGTTTAAGTTGTTCGTTTCATTAAAAGAGATAATCACAAACTGGAATACTCCGATGATTTAGAGCCTGTTCAATTCTTTAGAATCATAATAATTTTAATTCATTTGTAATTTTTTTCATCTGCTTGTATGTATAGCTCTTACGTTTTTCTATATAATGGATTTAGATCATATTACTTTATTATTCTAATAATTAAGTATTCTGATTAACGCAAAAGGAAAAATTTCTATCTGAAAAAAAAATTTGTTTTTCACGTTTCAAAAAAATATGTCAGTCGGTATGGCATCAAAAGTTTTGAAATTTCTTCGCTCCTACAAAATTGTAATTTCAATTGAATTTGAAATACTGTACACACACCTTCCAAAAGAAATGAAATAAAACTGCATCACAAATTTTACGATTCCCCCAACTCTTCTACCCATCCCATATAAATGTATGGTTCCATGATACACCGAATTTCATAGAATTTACTTCGTCTGTGAAGCAGAGAGTTTTGAACGTGATTCAAGCAATGAATTAAAAAATTATTAGCACCTGCCCATCCCCTCTATCCCCCTCTCCCACCATCCAAACTCAAACTTGCATAAAAAACGAATAAAATCTTGACTCTACGTACTGGAACTGTTGATCATAATCGCAGTTAAGACATGCGCCCAATCAAATTGTACCGATTTGAAATATGCTTAAAACTAAAACGTTTAAATTATTTTAAATTGTAAATTATATTTTTATTTAATATGAGATCTTAGAAATTAGTATAAAATAAATTATTGCATTCCATCATCATCTGCACAGTGGTATCATCCACTTTACTGACACTGTTTGGCCAGTGATGAAGCATATGATGGTGATTCCTGATGATGGCTCCAGTCTTCTCTAAAATTTCTTTAACAATTGACCAAAATTGTTCAATGGAAACAGGGCAATTCGGTAGGTTCTGTATCTTCTTCTTCAATGGCACGACAGCCCGAATCGGACCTTGGCCTCCTGACTTACAGGTTCCTCAAAATTTTTATTACTTATTATGGAATCTGCGAATTTTTCATTTTCGTAGATTGAGGTAACCAAGGTATAGCCAAGCAGGCAGCGTGCTGGAATTATGCGTTGACCGGGATTCGAACTCACGACCTCCGCATTGTAAACCAATAAGCTACCCATTAGGCTACACCCTAGCTCTGTATCACTCTCTGTAATTTTGGTGTAATGTATACTTGCCAAATCTGACCAAAAAGCTTCATGCCGTCGAATAAATGGCAAAAGCCCTTTCTCTTCAATATAATTCAATATTTTAGATGTTAATGCTGAAGAGGTCACAATCGGTCGGCTTGTTTTGCCACACGAGCAGATTGCTTGCCAAATCATTAATTTCTTCCCGAATTCATACAATTTCTTGAACTTTGCGATTGGTCACCTTAATGGCTCGATAGGACTTGAAGCCAGCTTCTAACAATATTCTTCTCACAGAAATCCTCGATGTTCCACTTTTTGACCAAATTCCTCTGTAAAAGATCTGAATTTGACTTCGCCTTCCGAACGACCTTCTTCATTATTTCTTATCACGTGTCCGTGATTTTCTTCCAGTTCAAGAACTGGCCCCAAGGGGCTCGATCAACACTTCGAGTCTCCTTGCATCAATTTATAACCCGGATCACTGTTGATTTCACAGTGTTGATTCCTTTTGTGATCACAGAATATGACGCCGTTAGTTCTCCTGCAAAAAAGTACAAATAGTTTTTCTTGTTTTCAATTTCCATTTCTTTTTAGTAATAAACCATTATCTTAAAGTGATTTTTTCTTTTATTATGTAATCAAGAATATTAGGCTAACAAATGGTTAAAAATTTGCTGTAATTTGATTTCAAATAGCAGTAGGTAATGCATTTCAAATCGGTGCAATTTGATCGGGCCCATGCCTTAAGTGTTAAGTAATTGACAACAGCCCTGCCCTAGAACCATTCACTTAATTTTCCCCATACACCCTAGAGTTAATGTATACGAACGGGCCCTCTTCGGCTTTTTCGAGTTTGGTCACGGAGTCGTCAATTGAGCTGTCACTCGACAATAGTTAAAAAGTAGACGAGTGATAGCTCATACTGAAAAGATAATTAAAGAATGCGATTTCACTAAAAATTACTTCAAACATAATTCTCGGGAGTTTAAATTTTTACTTTGGCTTAAATTTCTATGAAAAATAAAATCGATCGCACAAAATAAGATAAAAACGATATTTGATTTGAACATTTCCCGTTCTGTGCTGGAACCTAGTGTGCAAACTTTAATAAGAGAAGTTCCGTTCCCATACATTAAATCTAATCGACCCTAACCTACATATTGACTTCCCCCGCATCCTCAACTTGTTCCAAGAATGGTAAAGTTGCACCCAACTCAGATATTTTATAATTTCGCCTGTAACCATAATTGAATCACCAAATTCGAGAAGGGCTTATATCGTTTTTTTTCAAAAAATTTTAGGAGATACAAATGTTGAATTTCTGCTGAACTGTATGGAATTTAAGAGCGATTTTTTTTTTGAAAAATGCATCATAACATACTGAGATGTTTGTTTAATATAGAGTGCCAAAAAAACCAGTTGTGACAGTTTCCCGAGATAAGTCCTTTTCAAAATTGATTCAAGAACTCAGGTGGTTTTAGTAATAAAATGGTAAAATTAAAGAGATTATCATCAAACAGTCAATTTATTTGTTAAAAATATTTTATTTGTTTTTCATCTCCAAACTACTTGTTACGTTCGTTTTAAAAATTAGAAATCAAAATACCGTGTTATCAACTGCAAAACAAAGTTCTCTGCAAAATTGTTGATGCAAATAAAAAAATACTGAAATAATTTACCTGATAAAACAATCTGCGATTGCGCAATTTAAAAGAGAAGAACCCCTTCTTCTGAACCGATGAGAAATGTGAGCAATGGTTCGTCAGTTTACATAACCTAAATGTCTTCAATTTTTTTTTTTTACAGAATGACCTGTGCTATAGGCAATTTCGGCCTTTATGTGCAATGCACAAACACAGTCATGGAGGGAAGGAATGGGATTGGAAAGGTTGGGGAAGGGGAGTGAGAACGACCGTAGCGAAAAGGTCTCATCTCTCGGAGATGAAAAATTCATTCCAGAAAGGCATACATTTTTTCCACTTTGGAAAAGAGATACAAATCCTGGTCGCTTTTGGAACATGCATCTACACGTGAAGATAAAAGAAAACGGCGAAAAGTCACATTTAAAAAAAAGCTAATTTGGTGATTCAATTAAGGGCTTAGTTTGTTCTAATTTATTTCAAGATAACTTTTAAACTAATAAGGTAAAAGTGTGGCTCCGTGTTGTAATACATATAATATCATTTTTAATTTTCCATGTCATTCTTCGCCATCAATTCGATGTTGATGTGTCTGGAAATTGTTATGCACGCGCGAAAATTCTATAATTTTGTTCTCAGGACCTGAAAAGTATTATATACAGCATCGTTTTAAGCGAGTTTTATTGTAATTGGATTATTGAAGGCTCTTCTCAGAGATTTGAAAAAAAAGTCGCTATCGCAATTTTGGAATCACCAAAACTATTTTACGCTGCGAACCTTAAAAAGTGCTACAACATAAGGAGCATGTTTTGTGTTTCGAAAAAATAACACTATAAAACTCGTACCAAAAATGAGAAAAATTAACACTTTGAAGAGGCGGAAAAATCATCTAAACCGGTGGATCCTGTGAATCGGATATTCGAAGCGAATCGCACAACCAGAGGCGAATTTTTACCCTTGGGGTTGAAACTTCGTGATACAGCTCCAGTTCATTTCATATCGAAGTGTTAATTGTTTTCGTTTTTCAAGTATCACAATATGCCATACAGAAAAAGAGAAATTGGAGATTGAAACAGAAAATTTGTAAATTTACCAGGCTCATTAAAAAATCTTTAAATCTGGTTAGTAGCCTATTTAAAATTTCTGTAATCAGAGTTTCGAATATAAACTTAACAAATCATCACTTAAAACATAAGAATTTAAAATAATACAACAGAATTCTAAAAACCGCTAAATTTAAAAGATGTTATTAAAATTAACTTAATGAAAGTACGTTTAGTGAGCGAAATTAATTTACTTGAAATCTAAAATCGCTTACATTAGTTTTGTTCGTTTCTTGACGTACAAGAATAAAAATTTGAATCAATTTACTCTGCAAAACTAGCAGTAAAACTAAATTTAATTTGGGGCTAGACACCAACGAGATCCTTCGAATTCAAATATATTTGATACACTGAAAAAAGTTAAATAATAACAGCGCCTATCTGCTCCAATAAGTATAAAGGGTGGTCCAACCAAAACGCACGATGTTAATTGTAAATAAAACAAAAAGTTTTCAGAGAATTATCTTAATATTTTTTATTATGATAGAAGGATCTATGACAATTACGGCTACGGTGGCATACTTCTATCCGGTGGTCCATATTTTCAATGACTCTGAGACATAATTGAGGTTCAATGTCGTTAATGTGCTGAATTATCTCATCCTTTAGCTCTTGAATTGTTCTTGGCTTATTGACGTACACTTTTTCTTTTAAATATCCCCAGAGAAAGAAGTCCAACGGTGTCAAATCACATGATCGTGGCGGCCAATAAACATCGCCACAACGTGAGATAACACGGCCATTGAATTTCTCGCGCAAAAGAGCCATTGTTTCGTTAGCTGTGTGGCAAGTGGCACCATCCTGTTGGAACCACATATCGTCCAGGTCCATATCCTCAATTTTTGGCCACAAGAAGTCCGTTATCATCTCGCTAACACCATTCACGGTAACTGCTTGGCCGTCCTCATTTTCGAAGAAGTACGGCCCGATGACGCCGCCAGCCCATAAACCGCACCAAACAGTCACTCCTTGTGGATGCATCGGCTTTTCAACAATCACTCGTGGATTCTCATTTGCCCAAATGCGGCAATTCTGCTTGTTAACGAATCCACTGACGTGGAAGTGTGCCTCGTCGCTGAAGATGATTTTCTTTGTAAAGTTACCATTCACTTCTGTCTGTTCAACCAACCATTCGGCGTATTGCCGACGCTTGAAATGGTCAGTAGGCTTCAGCTCTTGAGTCAATTGAACCTTGTAAGCGTGTAAATTCAAATCTTTATTCAAAATTTGCATCAGTGATGTTCGTGAGATGTTCAATAGTAGGGCATGGCGACGAGTCGAGGTTGACGGCTCTTCTGCCACACTATCGCGAACAACAGCAATGTTTTCCGGAGAACGAACTGGGCGAGCATGCACAGGTGAGCTCACATTTCCTACAGACCCGGTTTGCTGAAATTTGCGCACAATTCTCCCGATTGTGGACACATTTGGTCGATTATGCTGACCAAAAAAATCACGAAGCCCATTTTCGTAAAAGGCTTCAACAACCTTAACGCACTGCTCAATTGTGTACCTCTCCATGGTTGAATTTGTCAAACACTGAAACAAAGAAATGTCAAATTAAGTTGGCGGAAAACTTAACGTTAAGGTGTGACTCACAATTAACATCGTGCATTATGGTTGGACCACCCTTTAGTATCGTGCAGGATTATGTTGATGAAATTATTTGATACGAAATTTGCTTACGATGCCGAAAATGAGAATAATTCGTGTAATTTGAGATAATGCTGTAATTAACTGCAGCAAATACGTCTAGAGATCAAGTGAGATCTAGTCATGGTTCTAATTAATGTGCACAACCTTTTAAGCTTTTGTGTTTTTGAATGTAAAATTTATATATATGTGACTTTTATTTTAATAGTCTTTAGTAGTTTCTCTTTTCCTCCCAAAAAAATATAATACAATCCCCTCTCGTGACTGTTGGAAAAAACCTATACTGGGTAAGTTGTTAACTCATTTTATTACTTATTTACTTGCGCTATTTTCTTAAAGTATTACAAAATAGTGCTTTAAGCTAAAAATTAAATTCTCTTTAACTGATGAAAATAAACGGATATGCGACAAAAATAATTAAATAAATAAAACAGTAAATACAAAGAAAATAACAATTAAACTCCTTAAGACATAAAACAGACGTATTTAACGAGTCAATTAGATGATTGCATTAATGAAAAAAAAGAATGCCAAAAATTAACGAATTGACACGATTTTTTGTTAATAATAATTAAAAAATTGATAATAATTGATAAAAAAAAATATGTAAGAGAAAAAATTCAGGAAACAAATTTAAAATTTATAAAAAAATATATTTTGCAATTTATTATTTTCATGACGAAAAAAAAACTAGGGGAAAATTTCAATTCTTCTTAAAAATTTATTCTTAACTATTACGAAAAAATGAAAAAGAAAGTCTCTAGAATTAAGTTTTATATTGGTAGTTTTAATAATCATATATATTTACATATATAGCATAAATAAGATTGTGTTTCAATGTTATTTTTTTTTTTTTTTGTATAATTTTGAAGATACGGTGTTTGCCATTCGTATTTATTTTCGAAATTTTTTGAACGGCGCACATACGAGCATGCTCACAACAGCATTGCGAGCATGTTCATTTGTGCTCAGATTCTCGATCGGATTGGACAAACGTGTGCATATTGCTTTTGCTCGGTTCTGCGAATTCAGTATTAATGTACCTATATGTAGAATGAAATTTCTTCAACTTAAGCTTATATTTTCTACTGCAAACACGATAGATGATACACGGACTCTTATAAATAAAAACCCAAGAATAATTCACCGAAAACGCTGCCCAATTTTAAAGTTCTTGTTGTACATTAAGGGAACAAATTATCCGCACACTGGAGAGGTTGAAGAACATCCCCTAAAAAGCAAATGCTGGTGAACTTTGCGGTATTTTTTTGGTATTTTATAAATGAAAATAAAGTTATGTTTTGATAGACTTTTATCACGCATGTTGTACTTTGAAATTTGCGTGGTCAAACTATAAATTTGACAAAAATGAAACGGAGATATTTACCAATTTTGTCCAATTTACGCGAAAATCTTTTTCATATAAATAAATTATAGCTGGTAAATGAGCCTACTTGTTTACCAGGCATCGCAGGAGGTTATATCCTCATTGCCAATTAGAAATAATGTATCATTTCTTGATTTGTGCAATATCTCCAGTTGCAGCAATTACACCGCTGACAATCACGTTACCTCGAAAAAATATTTGGCATTACAAAAGAACCAATTGGAGGGCGCTAAATGTATTCAGTGCCTTTAATTGGAAATTGTGCTTTGATTCCAATGACTGGGATGAAGCTTACAGACTTGTCTTCGAGCCTATCCTGAAAACTATAAAGCTCTACATACCTTCCAGTCATAAAAGAGTCAGACCGTCAAAGGACTCTTGGCTCAATAAAGATTGTCTCGATACCATTCAGGCCAAAAAAAACAAGCATTTCAAACATTAAGCTTAGGGCCATAGGTCTTAATGGTACCTGTAGCGACACCAATAACGTGGTGTGCTACATCAATAAGCCACGACGGTGATCGTCGCGGCGGGCGTCAGTAAATATCGCTGGCGTCGGTGAGGGAACGATGCGTGAGCCGCCAGCGTCCGGAGGGGCGAGCGATGCTTGCACCAATGAGTGCGGCGCCTGCGTCCGGGGGCTAGCCTGGTCAGCTCTAACAAGAGCTGTTGGGTGGTTTCCAACTCTAAATCGTTGGTGCAAGGTTCCAGTTCTGATAAGAACTCTTATTTTACTCTCGGAACAATTCCAGTTCTGATAAGAACTGAAGTGTATGTTCTTTTACTTTTGGGCACTTTTTGGCAGTGAATAAAAAGACCTTGCTCGTTCTGTTTCAAATTCAATACTGACATTTATTTATTATAATCTTAGCCTACTTATACCTAAAAATATAATTATCGGTCTTGTACCCCTCCAAATACTTTTAATATAATTTATATAATCGTTCTTCGACCTAATCGTACAATTTGACCTAACGGTTATTATTTTTAAATTTCGTGTGCCATTTGGTTGGACACAGTACAGTCCAAATAAATAGCCCACATCACCCCCCTTCCAGACGAAGGCGTAATGATTTACAATTAGAATTTTATTTGAATTTATTTTTGCTTGCATTTACTTTACTTGAAATTATTTTTACTTGAAATTCACTTAATTTTGCTTGAAATTAACTTTTACTTGAAATTTACCTTTTTTGGTGTACATTCGGAATTCGATTCGATAACAAAAGCTGGTTTTAAACGATCGATGCTTATGTTAGCATTTTTATTGTTGATATTCACGATATAAGTCTTTCTAAATCTACGTACCACCGCGTAAGGACCTTCATATGGCGGTTGTAAACCCGGTTTAGTTCCTTCGACTCGAACAAAAACTTGCTCACAATTTTCTAAGTCTTTTGGGATGTAAACAGGGGTGTCGGTGTTCTTCGCGTTTGTCGGTTTTAGCTTTGACATTTTGTTGCGCAGTTGGGTGACAAAAGTTTCAGGCTCAAAATCGCCTGAAGAGTTGTCAATAAAATATTCGGCTGGAAGTTTCAGTGTTTGACCAAAAACCAATTCTGCCGGCGAACAGCTCAAATCCGCTTTGAAAGCTGCTCTTAGTCCTAGAAGGATTATTGGGAGATCTTCTGTCCAATTTGCTTGGCTCTCGCGACATTTTAAAGCGGTCTTCAGTTGGCGATGAAAACGTTCGACCATTCCATTCGCCTGCGGGTGGTAAGCCGTCGTGCGAATTCTATGAGTTCCTAGGCATTTATTTAACTCGGAAAATAGCTTTGACTCGAACTGAGTGCCTTGGTCGGTTGTGATTCTGGAGGGAACACCGAAACGAGATATGTATTCCCGGAAAAAAGTTGATGCAACAGTGTTCGCTGTAATATCTCGAAGTGGATACGCTTCCGGCCAACGAGTGAAACGGTCGACTATAGTTAGAATGTAACTAAAACCGTTTGAAGGCTTCAAGGGACCGACTAGGTCCATATGAATGTGCTCGAATCGACTATTCGGTGGCGTGAAATTGCCAAGAGGCGCCCTGGTGTGCCGTGTCACTTTGGAACGTTGACAACGAATGCAGTTTTTCGCCCAGTGATTGATGTCTGTATTCATTTTGGGCCAGAAATATCGCTCACTTATTAGCTTTCTCGAGCCACGGATTCCGGGGTGTGTCATGTCATGTAGTGACCTGAAAACTGATTGACGGAGTTTTTGAGGTACGTATTTGAGAGGTCGAAACTTCGCACCACACTGAAAAGTTCATTAAGGGAAACACTCGCTTTTCGAGTTTGAAAATCGAAGTTTTCGATTTGGATGCCGTCTGAAGTTCCTTCAATTCCTGATCGTTTTCCTGGAGTTTGATAAGGTTTTCCAGGGTTAGTTTCTCACTGTCTATAGAATAAAGAGGAATATTTTCTGCGCGAGACAGTAAGTCAGCCACTACATTGTCGCGACCTTTGATATGCCGTATATCGCTTGTATGCTGGGCGATAAAATCTAAATGTCGCGTTTGTCTAGGGCTTCGATCAGCTTTTGTATGTAACGCCGTTGTTAAGGGCTTGTGGTCCGTATATACGGTGAAATGACGACCTTCCAAAAAATGCGAAAAATGTTTAATCGCTAGGTAAATGGATAGGAGTTCGCGATCGAAAGCGGAATACTTGCATTCGGCGGTACTTAGTTTTTTTGAGAAAAATCCCAAAGGCTCCCAATGATTTTCTTCGCTTAATTGGTCCAGTACCGCTCCTACTGCGATATTTGATGCGTCTACTGTGAGTCTCAGTTTTGCATCGTTCAAAGGGTGAACGAGAAGCGTTGCTTTCACTATTGCTTCTTTAATTTTATTCACTGCATCCTCACACTCTTCTGGCCAATTAAATGTTTTAATTTTTTTCTTTTTGTTGGAGTGTTGTGCGACGAGGGTGTGAATTGGTGCCAAAAATTCTGCTAGCTTGGGGATGAATCTGTGGTAATAATTTACCATTCCTACGAAACGTTGAGTGAGCCGAAGTGAGTTCGGACTGGTAAAATTCTTTATGGCTTGAATGCGCATTTCCGAAGGAAGGATTCCTTTGTGATTGATCTTGTGACTTAAAAAATCGATCTCTTTCAGTCCAAAATTACACTTGGCGCTGTTGATTTTTAGATCGTAGGAGGCAAGTTGCGTGAATAACTGTCGTAGGTGATCTGCATGCTCTGCATGGGATCTGCTTGCTACGAGTATGTCGTCAATATAGACGAAAACGAAAGGAAGCTCTCGTGTCACCTCGTTCATGAATCTCTGAAAGGTTTGGGCTGCGTTGCGCAAACCGAAAGGTATTCGGGTGAACTCAAAGAGTCCAAAAGGTGTCGTGATTGCTGTTTTGCATATGTCCTCTTCAGCTACTGGGATATGATGGTACGCCCGCACTAAATCCACTTTTGAAAAAACCGTGCACCCCTGGAGTTGGAGTGAAAAGTTGTGGATGTGTGGAATCGGATACCGATCGGGTGTAGTAATTGCGTTTAAACGCCGGTAGTCGCCACATGGGCGCCAATCTGTGGGGTCCCTTTTTGGTACTAGATGCAGTGGTGAAGAGACCGGTGAAGACGATGGGCGCCATATACCCAACTGTAGCATGTGATCGAATTCTGTCTTAGCTGGCCTAAGTTTTTCAGGGTTCAATCGACGAGGTCTCGAAAATGGGAGGTGCCCGTTTGTAACAATGTGATGGACGACCTTGTGGTTTGCGGGTAGAGAATAGTCTGGTGCTGTGGTGAGAGTAGGAAACTCTTCAATAATTATTCCATAATCTCCGTTGTTTTTGCTTATTTTTGGCGGGTCCGAAAACTCTTTGCACCTGATTCCGTCAACTGATAGTTTTGTTGCAGAATCGATTAATTTTCTTTTCCGCATATCTATTATAATGCCGAATTTGTTTAACAAGTCTACGCCAATGATTGGTTTTTGAACGTCGGCGACCACGAAAGGAAAAGTGAAAGGTCGCCGTAAGCCAATGTCGAGCTTCAATAATTTGATGCCGAAAGTTTTGATTGCGGATCCGTTGGCAGCAGTGAGATTTGTTTCCGTTTTACCGAATTTTTCTTTTGGGAAAAGGGTTTTTGGGATAACTGACACCTCCGCGCCCGTGTCGATCAGAAAATTGCACTTGTTCTCAGAACAGCGCGCGAATAAACGGTATGCAGGTTTAATCCGACTGTCTGTTGTAGCGACAGTCGGGTTGATTAGTTTTTTTTACCGGTAGTTAACTTCGGTTTAAAGTTACATGGACCGACGCATTTGGTTGCTTTCTCGGCAAAACGCGCATGATACCAGCAACTAGTGTCACCCGACCGCGCAGACGTGTGATGTTGACCTTTGTCATATTTTTTATTACTTCGCGAGCAGCTGCGGCTGCGGTTCGACCACTGATGACGATTAAGACCGCGAATTTCGTTTCGCAATTCGCTAATTTCCTTTTTCAAGGATTCCAACTCGCTATCACGGGTCGAAACGATCGCACTTATGTTAGGTTTTTGCGTCACCTCCCACATTTTGTCCGCGAGTTCAAGTCTTTGTTCAAATTTTTGGTCCTTAGCTACTGCTAAAGGGATTGATACCATGGCCGGTAATTTGCGTTCCCAAAGGGTTTGGATAAGCGTATCACCGATAGCGGTAATATTTCCGGCCAAGTTTGACATGTGTCGGAACAGTTCTGAAGGTTTGCGATCGCCGAGGTCCTCCGAGCTTAACAACTGCTCTAACCTTTTTTCTTCAGATGCGCTATGGCGCTTAATTAATGTTTGTTTCAAACTCTCATATTTTTCTGACTCGGAAGGAGCGTTTAAAATGTCTATTACCGAATTAATTGCTTCAACGGGCAATGAAGCTAAAACATACGCGTATTTACTTTCATCTTTCCTAATCTTCTTTGCGGTAAATTGAGCCTCTGCTGCTATAAACCAAGCAGAGGGAGCCTTGTCCCAAAATGTTGGGAGTTTTATATATGCGACTTCTACTTCTTCCTGCGTCATCTTCAACAGAAAGACAGAATGGCAAAAAGAGTGCGCGTAAGTTGAAATCGTTTCAAGGATTGAGGTGTGGCGGCTTATAATGCGAAAAATACCGATACGTCACTGAATAGAAATTAAAACTTCGCGCATTGAATCGAATTCCGATGTATTACATTACGATGATAGTAAAAAATTTTAGATTCTGGCACTTTTAAAAAAAAAATAAAAAAATCCAAAGAATACAAATAATAAATTTTTAACATACGTGAGATTTTTGTGTTTTTGAAGATTAGTTGTCGCTGATGACGATACTGGATTTCATTAAGATGATGCTGATTTTCATGATTTCGGTGTTGATGTTGATGAGTGATGATAATGATGAGTTTAGATGATTTGATTGTTGATGATGATTCCGTTGATACTTCTTGAAGATTTGTTGTCGGTGATGACGATGCTGGTTTTCATTATTATGATGATGCTGATTTTGATTCATTCGGTGTTGATGATGATGATGATTCCTGTTGATACTTTTTGACTCCACAGAGGAGTTCGTGTTTAAATTACCTTTCGGGGTCACCAATTATGTAGCGACACCAATAACGTGGTGTGCTACATCAATAAGCCACGACGGTGATCGTCGCGGCGGGCGTCAGTAAATATCGCTGGTGTGATGACGCGGGTCTGGGGCATTGACCAAGATAACCATCGTTATCAGACAAACATTCGCTGTCGCGGGGAAGGTCACGGTTCTGACGTAACTCATTCTCGAGGCATAAACAAAAAGCCATAACGCAACGTTATTACACTAGCATAATTTCGATCTCGAGCTGCATGCCTGTCGTTTGGTCACCTGATCTCTGTAAACAATGACAAGCGCTATGCCCGAGCTCGAGATCATGAGAATTTGTATACAAAAATAAGAACAGATGCCCTCATGCGCATACTGTGTATGTATATCAGCATGTGCGGCTAAGAATGAGTCGTAAGAACCTAAGTGCACCTTGCAATGCGACAGAAAAACAAAATGTGTGGGTGCGAAGAAGAGGAAGACAATGAAGCGACGGTCAATGTACCTTATGGTTTCGCGTTATCACATTTTCTCGGGAGGAAGATGCACTGAAGATGATTCCAAATTTGCTGACTGGGAAAATCTTGCAGCGCATGCACTTTGCAATTGATGGTAACTAGCTCATCCGAGGCAGATATTGTTGATTGAAAAAATAGCTAGCCTCAGCAAAAATAAAGTATAAAATGAAGACACCGATCTAGAATCGGGGCCCTTTTTCTAGAGACCATCACGACAGAGCTTTCCTAGCGCTCTACAAGTGAGGAGTTGAAAGAAAATAAAGTGCAAAGTCAGAACGAGAGTTTTAAGTGTTAAGGACTAGTTACTAAAATAAAGTGCAAAGTAAGACCAAGAGTTTTAATCGTCAAATAAAAGTTTTGCTAAAAAGAGGAAATATGGAGGTATTATTTGTGACAGTATATAACTAATTTTCATCCACAGGTACCAATACCAAATCCTGGTCCGCCCATGGCCTCGTAAGGCTAAGCGAGCGACTGGCCCCTTGGGCTCGATGACTAGGTAGCCCCTGTCTTCGACGACGTTTTACCAACACCAAATCCTGGTCCGCCCATGGCCTCGTAAGGCTAAGCGAGCGACTGGCCCCTTGGGCTCGATGACTAGGTAGCCCCTGTCTTCGACGACGTTTGAAATCGCCCCTGGCTTCCAACATAACCAAGTGAGCGTTTGGCCCGTCGGGCCTCCACTAGTCGTTTGACCCTACCCCTGTTTCTTAATATCACAATATATTTCATAGTATCACAATTAATACAAGTATCACCAGAAAATTGGTATCACACTGGCGTCCGTGAGGGAACGATGCGTGAGCCGCCAGCGTCCGGAGGGGCGAGCGATGCTTGCACCAATGAGTGCGGCGCCTGCGTCCGGGGGCTAGCCTGGTCAGCTCTAACAAGAGCTGTTGGGTGGTTTCCAACTCTAAGTCGTTGGTGCAAGGTTCCAGTTCTGATAAGAACTCTTATTTTACTCTCGGAACAATTCCAGTTCTGATAAGAACTGAAGTGTATGTTCTTTTACTTTTGGGCACTTTTTGGCAGTGAATAAAAAGACCTTGCTCGTTCTGTTTCAAATTCAATACTGACATTTATTTATTATAATCTTAGCCTACTTATACCTAAAAATATAATTATCGGTCTTGTACCCCTCCAAATACTTTTAATATAATTTATATAATCGTTCTTCGACCTAATCGTACAATTTGACCTAACGGTTATTATTTTTAAATTTCGTGTGCCATTTGGTTGGACACAGTACAGTCCAAATAAATAGCCCACAGTACTCTTGTTCAATGGATTGAGTTTTCTCTCTGAACACACTATACGAGTAGTACTAGATGGCGTTACTTCTTCCGCTTTCCCAATAGATTCCGGCGCCCCTCAAGGTTTCGTTTTATCTCGTAATTAAAATTAGTCTGGGAAATAACATTTCAAAATTGTTTTCTTCGTAAGCAGATAGAATTAGGATGGTCTGTTAATCAGTTTCTTTACAGCAGCTGGTTCAATAGGTAGACTTAGTAGTCCACGGTGATTTTTTAAATGGATAAAAATATGGAACAGAGAGTTTAGTCTCAAATTTTGTGTTTCCAACCAAGTTTCGTGTGTGGAGTCATTGCGAATGTTGGAAAAGGCTTACGGTGATTGAGTAATATCAAAATCACGAGCCTTTAGCCGAGAGATCGTTGAAGACATGACTCGTTCTGGACGACCTTCGACCGCTTCAACTGATGAAAACATTCATAAAGTGAAGGAAATGGTGCTCAGAAATAGTCCGGTCAGTGTTAGAGAGATAGCAGGAGAGCTCGACATTTCTCGCGAGTCCGTTCGTTCCATTTTAGATGATACTGTGGCCATGAAACGCGTCCTTGCTCGACTTGTTCCGATAAAGTTGAATTTTCTTCAAAAAAAGTACCGTGAACAGGTCTCTTTGGACATGATTGATTCGGCGAACTCTGATCCTACATTCATGAAGCGCATCAAAACTGTTGATTAGACATGGGTCAAAATAAAAATCGCTCAGTAGTCCACGGTGTACCCATTTTTTACCAAAATGTCTTGCTTATTGTCTACTTCTGTCAAGGTTTTGGTAAATACGAAATTTCCAAATTCTATAAACATTCATTTGTTACCCTATGTGATGGGCGCAGTACAGTTCATTTATAGCAGTTTCACTCCTAATAAAAATTACAAACACGGGCTTATTCCATGTGACTTAAAAGCTGAACTGATACTAGGATCGAGAACAGTGGCTTGGATGCGGACCGATTCTACGGTAATGACCTCTGGCTATCGAAAACGGACTATGACTGGCTTCTGGGAAGTAGGCCCGGGAAATAAACAAATCCTTTTGATAACTAAAGGCCGTTATGTTCAGGATTGCGTCGTGTGTAAGAGAAAATTGACTTTTGTATCTATAGAGTTTCTTCACCGAAACAAAAATAGATAATTAAAAATTATGGATTATGAAAATCACTTAAAACAATGTAAACTATAAAATCACATTTTTAATGTCTTACTTAGAAATAAAATACACATTTTCACATACACATACTCTACATGGACGAAGTTTCCTTCAGGGAAGAATATAGCACTTGCCAGTCTTCTATATTTTGCTTAATCCAGATTGCATTTTTCTTTGACCACAACACCGGTCGGTAAAATTTTTATAGCGCGTCCAGATTTAACCCAATCGACAACTATCAATTTTGGTGGAAATAATTGATCTGAAATGCAAATAAAATCATAAATAAATAATTGCATTGAGCAATTTTCTGACGCGTATGAATACCGACCCAAGATAAGCGATCAAATCGATATATTCGCACTGCAATTAACGTATTTCCTGTGCGCTCGTGCCGTAAAATGAGTTTTCTGGTCCGGGGCGGCAATGCCTTTATTATCGATTTAATTCCGCTGCATGTTTTCGTTGTGCTTATCATGCGCTGCTATTCGCCTCGTCTCTTCACAAGTTATACCCTTTTCTACATTCTCGGCCTATTGTTTTCAATGCAGATGTTACTCGGATTCCAACCGATTAAAACAAGCGAGCACTTGGCCACTATGGGAGTTTTCGCTCCGCTTATGGCTGAAGGGTTCTTGAAATGTCTTCAGAGCGTCTTGTCGAAAACAGAATTCAAAAATTCCTTTTTGGCGCCCTGTTCGCATTGAAAGAGTTAGTGACGACCGCTGATTGAATCCATTGGCTCTTGGTTAAGGGCGGGTAGAAGCCAATGAGCGGGGATCATGTGCTTTGGGTGTTTAAAACCTTTTCGTCGCTCTCAACGCAATATAATTGGTTATACTTTTTTCCATAGGCTTGGGATATCTTATATTTATTCTTTGGTACAACTAAGCAGATTATGATCACGTATTGAGTCAAAAATATTAAACTTTACAATGTATATGTCAGATGTCGCCTACAAACAAGAGTGTTGCAATTCTGGATACATAAATAGCAACATACGTATACGTTTCGATAAAAATGAAGCCGATTTACTTCAATTACTACACTTGAAGTAAACAACGTTGGCTAACAAGTCCTTGGTCAATCAAAATTGTTTAGTTTCAGTCGAACTTATCGAAGTTTAAGAATTACAACCTCAAAATCAGTTTTTTTCGTGCATCAATCGTGAAACAATCAATTTCAAACGAAGGGAAACAACATTCGAATTTTTAATTCCTATAAAATATGGTACAATCAAAAAATTTATTATGTGAAGCACATTTCCCTATTTTTTTTCTTTTTCTTTTTTCCATTCTATGATTAAAACAAATTTACTTAATTAAAGGCGCAATTACTTAATAAAAAACATAAGAGAATTATGATTGGGCTTAAAGCCCAATCATATGATACTCTAGATGAGATGGAAATGACTTTAATATACCGGAAAATATGTCATCTCAAATTCTTTCGAATAGTGAGTAGAGACTTTGCATGGGAGGTGGTAGAAGTAGAGGGGGAGGTTTGTATTTCTCCTATCTGACACCGAAAATGGCATGTAAAATGTTTCGAGCTGAATTTAGAATTTTTAGTTTTCATTATTTTTAAAGAAATTGGACATAGTTTTCCTGAAATTGGGGCATTTGTATGGGAGGTGGCAGAGGAAGGTGAGCGTTTCAGATGATTTTGAAGCTGCTTATCATCATCCTTGTCCCCATGCTTTGATTCAATTTCAAAGTAAATATAGCTCTCCTATATTCGAAGGAGAAATGCTTTTCTTGAATTTATAATACAGATATTTATATGGGAGGGGGTAGAAGGAGGGAACCTGAGCTGATAATTTTTTCCAGCATTTATTGCAACTATTAAAAAACAAATTCTGGCAAAATTTGAAGTTTGTAATTTTTCTAGTTTTAATGGAAATCGATATTTATATTATATTAAAATTATGCATATGTATGGGAGGGGGTAGAAGGAGTGTAAAAATGAAAACAATTTTTTTTCCTGTTATTGATATTTCTATTTTTATACTTTATGCAAAATATCAAGTTGATAGCTTTAACAGTTTCGAAGAAAAAGAATTTAATTTAAATTTCAAAATTTCGTGAAATTTGTATGGGAGGGGGTAGAAGGAGTGAGGTGAAGTTGATAATTTTTTCAATACTGATTGCAATTATAATAAAATTAATTCTGGCAAAAATTCGTTTTTATAACTTTACTAGTTTCGATAAAAATCGAAAAACTGCATTTTTCAAAATTATGCATTTGTATGGGAGGGGGTAGAAGGGGTGATGGGATCGGATCAATATTCAGTCATATTAATGGCATCTATATTATAATACTTTAACCCAAATTTCAAATCGATAGCTTAAACAGTTTCAAAGAAAAATCAATTTCTGAAAATTTCGAAATTTCGTGAAATTTGTATGGGAGGGGGTAGAAGGAGTGGGGGGATGTGGCCCGTTCACGAACTTAAAGTTTCTTTTTTGCTAAAAATGACACACAACAAATTTCAGCACGATAGCTCAAAGCGTTCGAGAGTTATGTTGTAGACAGACGGACAGACGGACAGACGGACAGACAGCAACTCGGAATCGAAGTTTTTGAGCGACAACAAATATTTCTGTACCCTTGGCGGCTCTGTGCGAGCATTATTTCTTAGCGTTACAAACGGTAAGGCAAACACAATATACTCTCAGATTTCATCTAGAGTATAATAACATCCGAGAATCGATTGGATTTTTGGGGTTCCTCGACAGACATGAATAGAAAAAAAAATCCTAAATTATGCACATTTCAACAATCTATTCTATAGAAATAAATTCACACTTAAGTTAAATTACGTCGGCTCTTTGTGTTTCGTTTTGCTTTTCACGTTCAATTTCCTTTCGATACGAATAAAAGAAGTTCTAAACTAAGTCGATTCGATTATCGGGAATAAGAGTTCCAGTGTGTATTTTTGATTCTTTCATCTTACCGAACGAGCTTAGGAGATCTTCCATGTTAATAGCCAGCATTTCGCAACGTTTCTCGTCCGCTGTAGCAATCATATCCTGATTTTTTCGCATAAATTCACGCATCCGATGAACGGATGCGGTACGGCAAAGTTCACGCAGATCGGAGCCCGAAAAGCCATTGGTCAGTTTCGCCAGACGACATTCGCCGAGGTGGTTTCGTTTTCAAGAATTAATTTCAAGATTTTCACACGTTGTTCGTCGTTCGGCAGACCGACATGAAACTGTGCCGGCATCCGACGTAGGATAACTTTATCGAGATCTTGTGGACGATTCGTTGCACCCATAACGATCACCGTCGATCCCGCTTCGGTACTGAAACCGTCCCGGTTGCTTCGTGATCGTGGATATTACTTACGCGATTGCAGGAATGAGTCGATTTCATCGATGAAAATTATGCATGATTGAATTTTCATGGCGAGCGTGAATACGGCCGAGGCAAGTTTCTGCGATTCGCCGAAAGTTTAAAATTAAGGTTGTGTAAGCGAGGGCTGAGTCTTTTTATTTCGCCAATCGTTGCTGCAAATTGCTCAACGCCAGACAGTTCTTCGCATTTGGATTTATTTTCTTGCAAACGTTTGAGTTGTTCAGGCGACGAAAGAATCGCAGTGTCACATCGAAGCAGGCAGGTTTTGATTTGTTCATACGATAGATGTTTTAGGGATCCTCCAAGTAAAATGGCAATATTCTGTGCTGCCTTAGAATCAAGGACTCTCAGGTCGATTACATTTTTCTTCATTGTTGTCGGCTTATCCACAGCATCTTTATTATCTTTCTTTACTGGTTTTGATGAAAATTTCGTTGATAACTCTACCAAAAAATCATCTGAAGCGAGCTTATCTTCCTGACATTTTATCCAAAATGCTTTTTCTGACATTTTTTGCGGAATAATAGCTTTCCAATTCGCACGCTTCATTGGGGTTTTTACATCCCATTTTTTCTTCGGTTTCAGACCATGAGGTAGTATAACCATGTTTGGATTCATAAAACCGCCGAAGGGAGGTGGTGGTGGTCCCATTCCAGGCATCGGAGGAGGTAATCGCATTCCCGGCATCGGAGGTGGTGGCGGAGCTCCAGAACCGGGCATTGGTGGAGGAGGCGGTGGACCACCTATACCTGGAACAGTCTGCAAAAAATTGGGAAACGGCGTCTTTCACCTCTTGGTTCGATGAAAATTTTTGTCCACCGAGGTGAGTTTTCAATTTGGGGAACAAAAAAAAGTCACATGGGGCCAAGTCGGGCGAATAAGGTGGGTGGTCAACGATCTCATACCGCAAATCGTGTAAAAAATCTTATGACCGCTTGGTACTGGACGTGCTCCATCGTTGACGATTCGCGTGACACGTCAACTTAGAATGGCTGCCAAAAACAAACTGTTACCTACAGAAACCTGAAAAAAATTCATGAGACCGTTCGAAAGTGCCATCTACCTAGCGATAGCAAAAACTTTTTCGTGAAACCACGTTTTGTCATTTGGGCCAGGGACTTATCAAACGACCCTCGTAGAATGCAACGAGCGAACATTTGACTCTAAGTCCGAACGGTTATATGCAAGCAAACACACACCATCGGCATAATCAAGGTGATATAAGATGTTAAATAGTATCCATTGAAGACCTTTACCTTCGCCACCTTCCAGTACAGCTTTCAAGATGTCATTTATCACCACCAGAAACAGAGCTGGTGATAATATGCAGCCTTGTCTGACACCCGTTCGCACAGGAAAACTCTCGGACAGCTCTCCTCTATGTAAGACGCGACACCTTGCATCTTCGTAGGATTCTTTAATCATAGCTATGACCTTATCTGGAATACCTCTCCTACGCAAAGCAATCCATATGTAATCTCGTTTAACGCTATCGAAAGCCTTCTCGAAGTTCACAAACATGAGTGGCGAACCCATTTCGGCGGACTTCTCCAATATTATCCGTAGGGAATTTGTGTGATCGGTACAAGAAGACCCTTTACGGAATCTCACCTGATAAATTTCGAGAGTGCTCTCAACGACATCACTAATCCTATTGAGAATTACCTTAGCCACGATTTTCGATACAACAGTAAGTAGACATATACCACGCCAATTGCCACAATCCCGAAGGTCGCCCTTCTTTGGAATTTTCACAATGACGCCCTTCTTCCATTCAGTCGGATATCTTCCGTCATTCCACACTTTAGTAAAGAGTGGGAGGAGTATATCGGCAGTTATTTCCGGGTCCGCTTTGAGGAGTTCGGTTGGTAGTCCGTCTATACCTGGGGCTTTCCATCCCGCCATTGACCAAATGGCGGAAACTATCTCTTCCTTATCTGGGGAATCGTCCCTAATAGAGGATAGTTGCGGTTGGATGTTTGCTAGTTGTTCTGTTTCTGAAATATCTTCCTCTGACAAGATGTTTAAAATATCAGACAAGTAATCCTTTCATCGCCGCATCTGGTGTTCGCTCATATTTAGGAGAGTTCCGTTGACATCTCTCACCAGGTGGTTGGCGGTGAAATTCCTGTTCGTCGACTGTTTCATGATTTTAAGTAGTGGACCCATATCCCCAAGGTAAGCCGCAGATTATGCCTTGTTGGCGAGATCTTCAATGGCCTTTCTCTTGTCGCGTCTAACAGCCTTTTTAAGCTGTATATGAGCAGTTCGGTAGTTCTGTCTTAACTTAAAAGTTCTTTGGTTGACATCGGGTTGAGAGATGATTGGCAATTTTACTTTTTTCTGATCGCCAACCTTGCCCCATCTTGCCATATCCAGAGTTTCTCACCGCCTTGCGCAAATCCAGAGTTTCTCATCGCCTTGCGCATATCCAACAGATTCGTCAGAACTTGTTAGGAATGGTTTTTCGGTTACCCCCACACTTGGCGTCCGGTGTGCGCGTTTCATCTCCGTCAAATGTGGATGACTTGTTGCGTAGAATGGTGGTACACTTGCGTTTTTTATTGGGGTCTCCAAGTTTATCCACATTAGCTTGCGCTATATTTGAAGAATTTGTGGCCATCGAATAGCTGCTGTACACAATCTCAAGCAGGCAATCATCATTTGGTGACCGCTCTCCACGTCAGCTCCACGTTTCGCTCGCACATCGAGGAGACATCTCGACTTATGGCCAATTTAGTTCTGAGTAACACCATCAGGAGAAACCCAAGATGTTTTATGGTAGCTCTTGTGTGGAAAAAAGTTGCCGATTACTACGAATTTCTACAAATAATTCGTCGTTTTCGGGTGTTTCCAAGGTCACTATGTACCCCCACGACGTATAATGCGTCCAATATTATCAAAACTAACCTGGGCGTTCATATGTCCAGAGATGATAATCATGATATTCACCTCTTGGAAAACGCTCGAACGTGACACTCAGTTGGCTATACAAATTCTATTTTTCCCCAATTGTTGCGACCTTAGTTGGCGCGTAGCACTGCTGCATTGTTACGTTTCCGACCTTGGCCCTGAGTGTGCGACGATCATCCCATCCGAGATTGGTTCCCAGCTAATTAGAGTGTTTCTGGCCCTCGGTGTAAGGAAAGTAGTGGGTATGTAAGGCTTCTGGAGCGGAAGTTCATATGGCAATACTTATTAGTGGAGATCCAAACCGGAAGTTCATATGGCAATACTTATTAGTGGGGATCCAAACCGGAGGTGGCTTATGGCAATATTTATTAGTGGGGATCCAAACCGGTAGTTGGACTTCGAGAAGGCTTTCGCTGTTTCTTCAGAGATGGCAGTAGCAGTATCCCTAACTGACTTTTTTTTTGAAATGCCAAGATTGATAAGAGTTGTACGAATTATGATTCATATATGATGAAATTGATATTTACATCGATAGGAATGAACACGTGGGTTATATTTTTAGTTGGACTTTAAGAATGCTTTCGTTGTTTATATTGTGAAATAGGTTGTGGCCAGCATGTTTAGTTTTACGGATTAGGTTTCATATATGATGAAAATTGATAGATACATTTACATTTTTTTGTGTATGGAATTTTTTGGTTTACGAGTGAGATTGATATGAAAATTTCACCTCAATTCGCTAACATATATGATCATTTTTTGATAAACGAGTTCAAGCTCTTGCACATTACCTGCTTAGATACACCTTGGTACCCCTTTACCTGTCGATATTAATTTTAGAGTAGATTATTGGTTATTGGTTGTAAGAGATTATTGGTTATTGGTGAGTATATATATTGGTTAATGGAAGAGAAGAGAGAGAGAGAGAGAGAGAGATGATGTATTGGTATTGATCCAGATAGGATGCTGGATAGGGGGATGTTGTATTAGTCCAGATGGGGTATAGATTGTGGTGTATGTGTATATATGTGTGTGTGTGCATGTGTGGAGATTGTTATTGTTATTAATAGCGTGGTATTATTTCATGACGTCATCATCATTTGGGGTTGCCATAATGTCAAAAAAAATAAAAAAAAATAAAAAAAAAATAAAAAAAAATAAAAAAAAATAAAAAAATATAAAAAAAATAAAAAAAAAATAAAAAAAAATTAAAAAAAATTTAAAAAGAAATAAAAAAATTAATTATCATAAAAATATATATTTATAATAAAAAATTATAAATTACATTATTTTGCTTTTCTTTTTATTATTCCACTTTTACTTAATATTATTCCACTGCTTCTTCACTTACGAACAGGAATAAACACGATCGTTTGTTATTGCAATTAGTTTTTTCTTGTGTGGTCAGCATATTTCCGATTGTATGGAAAAAGATCCATTCTGCTTCTTTGTGTGTGGTCAGCATATTTTTGATGATGAAATTGATATTTACATTATCAGGAATAAACACGTTTGGTGGTTTTAGGTTTCATATAGGCTAAAGTTAGCGATTGAATTCTGTGTGAGTAAAAGTAGATAAGGGTTTTTTTTATTTTTTGTTATTATTATAGGTTGTTTATAAATAATTGTTTATAGTTTTGCGGTTCTTTGTTCTTATGGAAAAAAAGATCCATTCTGCTTGGATATACGTTGGTCAGCATATTTTCGATGATGAAATTCATATTTACATTAACAGGAATAAACACGTTCGTTATCAATTGAAATTTAAGTATTGTGGTTTTTGGTTTCATATATGCTAAAATTAACGATTGAATTCTGTGTGAGTAAAAGTAGATAAGAAAATTTTTGTTATGATAGGTTGTTTATAAATAATTGTTTATAGTTTTGCGGTTCTTTGTTCTTATGGAAAATGATCCATTCTGCTTGTATGTGTGTGTGGTCAGCATATTTCTGTATAAATAAGATTTTATTATAGATAAGAGTTTTAGTATAAAAAGAACAGCAACAACCTCATCGGCTATAGTTTGTCTTCGAAATTCGTCGAGTGAAGTTAATCAAGTGTAAAGTTAATCAAGTCAAGAAATATAATTCAACAAACAACCATTAGGTAAGCATATATTATATAAACTAATATTCAAATAATAATAATAATATTTTTGTTTAGATTACAAAACATGTTTGAAATGGAATCACAACCACTATTTGATGAGATGATTGACGTCGAGGGTTCCGATGCACTTAAAGAATTAAATTCTTTAAATTCAAAACCGCTTCTTAAGGTGAAGGATATGGAACCATACAAACTATTCAAGATAGTTAACGCGAAGAAATGTAGGACGGAATTTGGATCAAGTATATTACTTGAACTGGAAGATAATGAAGTATTTTTACCATCGAGATATAGTAAATTATCAAACGAGACTTTAACACAACTCAACACACAAAATTACAGCGTGGCTAGAGGACCCTCAACCAGAAAAAGCCACCAGATGCTCTTTTCATATTACAAGCTCTAATTAAATGACCAAAGGAGAAAAAAAATAACAAATAAAAAAAACAAAAATGTATTTCTAATAAAAAAAAATCAATTTTAATAAAATAAAATAATAATTATAAAAAATTTAATCATATATTATTTTTCTTTGACTTATGATATTTCCATTTCATAAAGTTGTTTTACACTTCTAGCATCGATTATTTCGACATCGGATTTGTATTCTGCGTCCGGAATCCGAATAAGTTCCACTTCTCCATTGCTAAGAATTCTTTCTTTCAAAGTTGCTATCATAAGTATAACGGATTGTAAGTAGCAAGTCGTCTTGGAACTGTAGTTTGAAGTGCCTGTAAAAAAAGGCCGTTCACTTTCAATAATTCCAGCAATTTCACGTTCTCTTTTTTAAGTAAATCCTGCCTAAAACTCTCAATTGCTACTTGAACAGTAACGTATTTCTCCTCTGGTTTTGTTGTTGTTGTTTTTTTAGTGGTGTTGTTATTGTTGTTGTTGTTGTTATCATTGAAATTTGCAGTATAGTTACGCAACATGACGTAATCCATTGGATTTACACAAAATGACGAAATCAATAATAAATTTGCAGTATAGTTACGCAACATGACGTAGTCCATTGAATTTACACAAAATGACGAAATCAATAAGTCTTATGAAGTAGTTGAACACAAATAAAATACTTAGTAAAAGAGAAGCAGCCCACCACCTACGACCAAACTTATAAAGCTGAAATAAAATGCAGTTGGAAAAGTACTTGATATTTTTATTTAAATATAATTCCATCTTGTTGGAAGAACACCACGAAGAAATTCTAAGAGATATACTATTTTTAATACAATACAATAAAATGGATGAAGCAAATTCAAAATACGGAAGACGTTTCATCAGCTGTCCTTGGTCTAAAGATGACGCAAAATCCGGACCAGATACATGCGCTTGTTATAGTGTTTATCGGAAATACAACAACGTTAAACGACTTATAAAATCTTACAATAGGTTAAGAAATGAAAGTTGTAAAGATTGATTTTTTATTCAACAATAAAACATATATTTCATTAAATCTGATTTTGTATTTTTTTTTTTAGCACCAGATTAAAACTTCATTAGGTTTAGTTAAATTTTGCATTTCTTTAGTATAAAATCCGACTTCGACTTTATGGAATTCTATATACTTCTTCTTCTCTCTGCTGATGCATCTTAAAGTTAGTGTCCCCGTATTGAATTCTTCCAACACTTTATCGCTACATTTATTATATCGCGAAGGTAAAAACAGTCTCATTCTATTCTCCAGTTCTACGACAATAGCTTTTCTATATTTAGAATAAGAGAAAAAATGACATCCATATCTAGAATAAAAGAAAAAAAATGAAAAAAAAAAATTTTTTATTATACAAATTAGAGACTTACCGGGGTATCATTCTTTCCTCTGCTGTGATACGGTATCGCTTTCCCAACTTCAAGTCCGATATTTTCATAATAATAATCAATGCTTTACAACTCGATAGTTCGTTATTAGTTTCCATTGTGTTCTTGCTCTATTTAATATTTTTTTTTTAACTGATCTATTTATATTAATTTCTTATCACTAACTAATAATTTCCATCCCCTCCTACCAAGTGTACTGCCTTGAAACTGCTTTGTACTGCTTTAATACTACTTCTATACTGAGGTGTACTGCCTTGAAACCAACTAATACCACCTTGAAACCAACTATACAACCAACCAACCAAACAACTACACAGCTATATAACCAACCAACTATACAGCTATACAACCAACCAACTATACAGCTATACAACCAACCAGCTACACAGCTATACAACCACCTATGCAACCAACCAACCAACTACACAGCTATACAACCAACCAACCATACAGCTATACAACCAACCAACTACACAGCTATACAACCAACCAACTACACAGCTGTACAACCAACTATACAGCTATACAACCAACCAACTATACAGCTATACAAGCAACCAACTACACAGCTATACAACCAACCAACTACACAGCTGTACAACCAACTATACAGCTATACAACTAACCAACTACACAGCTATACAACCAACCAACTATACAGCTATACAACCAACCAACCAACCAACCAACCAACTTGTAATCACATTGATTCTCGAATATTAAAAAAAAAAAATCTATACTTTTTTTCCCTACAACACTCAGTAGTAATGTTTCTAAATTTATCCAATATTAAGTACAACTATAATCTGACTTTGATTCGGTGAAATGTTTAAAATTTCTATAAATATGCAAGATATACGAATTTTTGTTTAGTCATATCATAATCAGCATGTCGATGACCTTGATCTTGGATAGAAACACTTTTATCTTAAACGCAGAATATTTTCCTCTATTTCCTCTCTGTTGAAACATGTCAAGTTGACGATATTGTAGAGTTGAATACAATTCAAATGTAGTGTAATTTTAAAAAATAGAAAATAAGAAATTGGCTTTATGTGCTGAAAAATGTAAAAAAAGGTTTCTAATTGTGATTGAAACAAAGCTGTTATATATTAAGAATTATTTTTATTATTATCTTAAATTCTAAATATCACAATGTTTCTCTTATCATCTAAATGGCTTAAAGCTATCTCATTAATACATGCAGTATAAATTTTATATAACTTAGACCTAAATATATACATATTTTATTATTATCTTAAATTCTAAATAATTTTATGTAACTTAGACCTAAATATAAACATATTTTATTATTATTTTAAATTTAAATTTTATAATGTCCCCATGCATATGTACTAATTTTATCATCCTTAATTAGTCTCTTATCATCTAAATGGCTTAAAGTTATCTTATTAATACATTCTGTATAAATTTTATGAAGCTTAGATCTAAATATGTACATATTTCCTCTAAAAATTTTCTCTCTATATAAACATTCTCTATAATTGTCTATTGTCAATATGTCTGTTGCAGTCTTTTTAACACCTTTGGCCTTTTTTATAGTTTTACTATTATCTATACTTATAGAATACATTTTCGATCGTAACCCTATAAATTCCTTTATTATTTTTCCGTGCGTCTCGTCTTTCATTAGTCCTAATATTTTGCAATTTTTCAAAGGAATGTTATAGGGATTGTCTTTCGAATATTCTGAAGTATCAAAGTGTCTGTCAATGTCGTCTAAAATGTCTGTATAAAAATCCTCTGTCTGAATTGTATAAATAAATGAATCCGTATCCATATAGTTTAGAAGAACATTGTCCGTGTATTTTGGTTTTATATAGTTATAGTAGAAGTCGTACATCTTTAGCTTGGAAATATCAAGAACAGTAAAACCTAAATAAATTGGCTTATCATAACAAACATTCACTCTGTCCATCGGAATGGCAACCATGGTTTCCGAAAATATAGCTACACTATGAAAGTTTTGTTTGGCTATAAGAGCGCGGGCACCTAAACTTCTTCCCTTACTCTCCCATTTTGTAACTAATTTTACATCTTTTCTTTTTTCCACATTCCCATCGTTTTCCCATATACCGCGTTGTTTAATAGCTTGAAGAAATTTTTTTCAAATGAATTTGTGCTTTTTGTACGATGATAATTATTCAAATCAATATAACTCTTTAGCCAATCAGACTGTTTAAATTGTAAAATCCTATGAATACAAACAAGTTTCAAACCATTCTCTAGGCACTGTTGTAGATTCCGATAGTGGATAATATATTTATGTTATTCAAAACACAATGATCATAACGATTTACCTTTTTGTGCAGAAAACAAAGCAGCACCCCAACAATGCTTTGTTTTCTGCACAAAAAGGTAAATCGTTATGATCATTGTGTTTTGAATCGGGATACTCTAAATCGACCTCTAATATGTATCCAATATCGGAATCTAGTGGAATATTGCGAATGTCAATGTCATTGACATTTTGAACCCATGCGAATGAAGAATGTGGAAGAGGTTGAGACATTGCCCACCCGTACAAGTTATTGGCATCCAAATATGTAATGTATTTTGAGGGTTTCGTTTCATCGAAATTGTCCATGTATTTGTTGTTGGCCACAGAGTGTCGATGCGAACATTGCGTAATACCCCCTCTAATACCGCGTTTAATAAAATTATAAATGTTAATGTCAGTCAAAAGTTCTAGTTTAATGTTTGTGGTTTTTAACATAGCGTCCCACGCTAACCCCGGAGCAGTATAGTATTGACAGGCATCCAGCTCATAGATTTGTTTACAAATTTTTCTAAAATTTTCAAATACGTCCGTTAAAAGCAAAACATCTGTTTTCAAATATAACTCTAAATAATCCCAAAGTGTCTTACAATTAAATTCTTTCCAAACTTTTTGTGCGTGTTCATAATCGATTTCACTGCACTCACTATTTGTTAATTTACTCGCGAAATTTTCCCTTGGTGGCAAACAAACATCATCCAAACGAGTCCACGAATTTATATACTCATAGGGAAATACACCCTTTCTTGTGAGCAGTTTAAATTTGCTTTCTTCACCGTATATTGAACGTATTGTCTTCAGTTTTGCCTCGGGTAAATACCTAACAAGCTCATCTAAACTACTGTTCATAAATCTAATTGAATCTAAAAATCTTAATTCTATTGTATTGGTATCGCTAACCGTAATTCTCTTCGATACGGAAATGTATCGTTCTTTATTTTGAGGTATTACTTTTATATCACCATCTATATTCCCTAGTTCTTTTACGAATAAATGACAATCATACCCAGAAAAGTTGTGAAAAAAGATTGGAAAGAATTTAGGCACTCTAAATAATAATATACATTGATTATGAGCTGGACCCCTATATTCCCCAGTTAAATGGCAGTGGTCTATTACTCGATCGTCGAGAAGAGGTTTCTTACACATGTAACAAAGTTCCGTTTCAGTCTGAATTTTCATCTGTTGTGTTGTCAGTCTAGGTATAGGTTTCGGTTTCGGTTTCATAATATAATTGGAATAGAGCCACCTCACATCCCTAACAAGCGAATCTAGAAAATTTTTAGAGGATTCTTTTCCCTTATACACTCTTAACCTATCTAATGACGAATTAAAAGTACACTTAATGTAATACGAAAAGGCACATGGTGTGTGCTCCTGTACAACAGCTGATGAAGATGTTTCTGGGTTAGCAAAACAGGTACTAACCTCTTCAAGTTAACACTCAAAGCCTGCATATATAACGAATGGTACATCCAATTGGCGCTCATAGTGTTGAAATTGCAATGTGGATTTTTCGAGACTTGGCATGCTGGACACAACCTTACCACACTCATTTTTGTGTTGTAATTGGGCTTCTTCATTATGGAAATGTTGCAGACATGTATTACATATGAAAATTTTAATCTTGTTTAGAGTCTGTTGATGACGGATCAACCTTAAACAGAAAGAAAAACAAAAATAATTAAAAAAAAGAATATGAAAAAAACTCAATGTTATTACCTTGAAATGTTCTTGATCCAGACGTAGTGATTCAGCTCATCAGTGTCTCATCTCATCTTGTCTAATGACGAATTAAAAGTACACTTAATGTAATACGAAAAGGCACATGGTGTGTGCTCCTGTACAACAGCTGATGAAGATGTTTCTGGGTTAGCAAAACAGGTACTAACCTCTTCAAGTAAACACTCAAAGCCTGCATATATAACGAATGGTACATCCAATTGGCGCTCATAGTGTTGAAATTGCAATGTGGATTTTTCGAGACTTGGCATGCTGGACACAACCTTACCACACTCATTTTTGTGTTGTAATTGGGCTTCTTCATTATGGAAATGTTGCAGACATGTATTACATATGAAAATTTTAATCTTGTTTAGAGTCTGTTGATGACGGATCAACCTTAAACAGAAAGAAAAACAAAAATAATTAAAAAAAAGAATATGAAAAAAACTCAATGTTATTACCTTGAAATGTTCTTGATCCAGACGTAGTGATTCAGCTCATCAGTGTCTTGTATCAGTAATAAATTTATATGACACTTTTTCTCATTCTTTGTGTGATAATATGGGCCCACAATTTTTTCTGCTTCATACCCAAACACATTGACGCTTATTGATGGGTTTAATTCCTCAAACTTTGCTACTTTCTGCACGTCCAGTGGAAACTCAAGATCGTTGAACTTTAATGTTATTCCATTGGAAAGATGTATAACACTTTGTGTTATATCGGATATTTGATATGACGATGGTCTGTCTGAACTGTATTTCACCGGCAACAATGCAGAAATTATACTCCATTTAAAACAGAATTCATCGTTATTTTTTACGTTTACACAAGCATGTTTATCTGTTATAAAAGGCGGTAAACGCACGTATTTCGTTCCCCTAAGCGGCTTGTATTCGTTTACGCATATTTCGCAGTGGGTTATTTTCACCAGAGTCCATCCACTATCTCTGTTTGTGGCTTGATTGTTTTATCAAGTCGTTATCGTAAAAATAAAAATGCAAGCAGTGGAATAAGTTATAAAAATATTTATTTACCTCTGGTCTGCTGCGGCCTAGTGCGGATGACGGTTCGATTGAAAGTGATTTTTAACTACGAGATTTGACACTTACAACCCGTTAGCAAAGCGCCAGTAGTCGGGTGCTACTACAATGCGGCATTTATTTTAATAAGAAACATAAGAAAGAATTGAATAATTTCGAAACTGAACAATCTCTTTCTTGGAACTCTTGCATTTTCTTAATAATGCTATCAACGTTATTTTTGAATGCTAACTGCAAGTCACATTCATCCAGAATGGTTTGCATTTTTGGTTGAAACGATTTAATGCTTATCACACATTCGCTTTCTTCCTTGTCATCTTTCAAACAGGTTTTCATGTAATCCGCAAATAGCTCAATATTAAACTTTATAGCGGATGATGTTTCTAATATTTTTTTCAAGATGACCATTAGTGGTTCCTCTAGACTTTTTAAAAATATTTCCGGAATTAATATATTATCGCTTTTATTTTCGTATATAAGCGTTTGAATTCTATTCTTGTAGGTGCTCTTAATTAACTTGAAATGCTGATCAAAACTTTGAATATTATTCCTTTTATGTGTGTTTGTACGAATGTGGTGATTCCAGTCTAGTATTTTCACCATCACATGACACAAATCACAAAGTTTGAAAGATGAAGGTGGGCTAAGTTTAATCGTTTTATGTGGTATGATGTTCTTAACTGGTGTCCCCAATCGTTTCATTGAAGATAGTTCCTTCCTCCCTCCTATTGCGTTGCGGTTCATCGTAGTATTTTCTATTTAAAATATATACATTTTTGTAAAAGCTAGAAAAAAATTAAAAGCTTAAGCCAATACTTACTGTGAGTATTTTCTACATGTCTTTTCAGACCATCAGCCGTCGGGAAAATCACTCCACACACTTCACAAAGTACAGACTCCATTACTTTTTTATATAAAAATCACTTGATTAACTTCACTTGATTAACTTTCGTTGACAAATTTCTAACAACAAACTATATGCATAAAAAATCACTTGATTAACTTCACTTGACGAATTTCTAAGACAAACTATATGTATAAAAAATCACTTGATTAACTTCACTTGACGAATTTCGAAGACAAACTATAGCCGATGAGGTTGTTGCTGTTCTTTTTATACTAAAACTCTTATCTATAATAAAATCTTATTTATACAGAAATATGCTGACCACACACAAACAAGCAGAATGAATCTTTTTCCATAAGAACAAAGAACCGCAAAACTATAAACAATTATTTATAAACAACTTATAATAATAACAAAAAATAAAAAAAACCCTTATCTACTTTTACTCACTCAGAATTCAATCGCTAACTTTAGCCTATATGAAACCTAAAACCACCAAACTTAAATTTCAATTGATAACGAACGTGTTTATTCCTGATAATGTAAATATCAATTTCATCATCGAAAATATGCTGACCACACACAAACAAGCAGAATGGATCTTTTTCCATACAATCGGAAATATGCTGACCACACAAGAAAAAACTAATTGCAATAACAAACGATCGTGTTTATTCCTGTTTGTAAGTGAAGAAGCAGTGGAATAATATTTAGTAAAAGTGGAATAATAAAAAGAAAAGCAAAATAATGTAATTTATAATTTTTTATTATAAATATATATTTTTATAATAATTTTATTTTTTATTTTTTTTTTAATTTATTTTAATTTTTTTTTTAATTTTTTTTTATATTTTATTTTTATTTTTTTTATTTTTTTTTAATTTTTTTTTTTATTTTTTTTATTTTTTTTGACATTATGGCAACCCCAATTGATGATGACGTCATGAAATAATACCACGCTATTAATAACAATAGCAATCTCCACACATACACATACACACACACACACACACATATACACATACACCACAATCTATACCCCATCTGGACTAATACAACATCCCCCTATCCAGCATCCTATCTGGATCAATACTAATACATCATCTCTCTCTCTCTCTCTCTCTCTCTCTCTCTCTCTCTCCATTAACCAATATATATACTCACCAATAACCAATAATCTCTTACAACCAATAACCAATAATCTACTCTAAAATTAATATCGACAGGTAAAGGGGTACCAAGGTGTATCTAAGCAGGTAATGTGCAAGAGCTTGAACTCGCTTATCAAAAAATGATCATATATGTTAGCGAATTGAGGTGAAATTTTCATATCAATCTCACTCGTAAACCAAAAAATTCCATACACAAAAAAATGTAAACAACATATCATATGAATACTCTAAACCATAAACAATTCGAAAGAATTATTCCTAATCGATGATGACGTCATAAAATAATATCACGCTATTAATAACAATAACAATCTCCATACACACAATCTATCAATTTTCATCATATATGAAACCTAATCCGTAAAACTAAACATGCTGACCACAACCTATTTCACAATATAAACAACGAAAGCATTCTTAAAGTCCAACTAAAAATATAACCCACGTGTTCATTCCTATCAATGTAAATATCAATTTCATCATATATGAATCATAATTCGTACAACTCTTATCAATCTTGGCATTTCAAAAAAAAAGTCAGTTAGGGATACTGCTACTGCCATCTCTGAAGTAACAGCGAAAGCCTTCTCGAAGTCCAACTACCGGTTTGGATCCCCACTAATAAGTATTGCCATAAGCCACCTCCGGTTTGGATCCCCACTAATAAGTATTGCCTTTCGGTTTGGGTCTCCACTAATAAGTATTGCCATATGAACTTCCGCTCCAGAAGCCTTACATACACACTACTAAGGAAGACCACAACGTTATTTTTGGCTTCACACCAACCCACAGAATGGTGTTTTCGCTCATGATTCGTTCTTCTCCGACTCCTGTCCACCTAACCTTGCTCAAGCCTATAACTTGTATGTTATAGTACTTCATTTCAAGGTTGATCACTAATTTGTGTTGTATGGATCGAGTTATGCCGCCCGTTCTGCCGTCAGTCAAACCTCGAATGTTTCAGAAGCCAATCATACTCGGTTTTCGAATGCCAAAAGTCTTTACCGTAGAGTTCGTCCATATTTTCGAGGCACTGATCCAGCGAGTGTCCATTTGTCATTCTTAGAGCAAGCAGGACTGGCTATGGGTGTATTCTACTGCCCCCATCCCACAGGGTGAATTCTATTGAAGATAATAATTTTTATTTCAGCTATACTTGAAACGTTTTTGTTAACCGTTATAATTTAAATTTGGGTAAGGATTTTAATAATTTTTTTCAGTTGATTCAAATCATTATGAATACGAAGTCAAAGAAATGTTGTATTACAAAAAAAATACTATATTGGAGAACTGTGTTACTTACCGTGTCTGGCGTCACACGGCGCAAGACTTGCACTATGGAAGTGTACCGGCTAGACCCCACCAAACCGCGCCGTGCCCGACTATTTCTGTTTACTTTTGACGGACACGGTAAGGTGCAGTCATAAAAGTAAGACCAAATCTGCAAGAGAATGGAAGCAATTTGGATGGTTGAAGAAATAAAAAAAAAAATGAGAAAATAAGAAAACAGGTACTTTTTTGGTTGCTTCTCATACAGTTATACTTCTTTGAAGGATTCTGGGCCAAATACAAGTTTCTTTTTAAAAATGCAATAAAATGAAAAAAATTAAATTTTTTTCCATGTATTATGGCTTCATTAGTAAGAGCAAGCATTCCCATTAATGATGGAACTTCGCTCAAGTGGCTTCGGCTGGCTTCGCATTAGCGCATTCTGTCACTCTAATTCTCCAAGACAATGTCGATAGTTTCGGGTTGTAGCTCACGGATTGCTTGGATGATATTGGCCTTAATTGCTTGAATCGTTTCTGGATTGTTGGCATAACATCGGTCCTTCACGGTTCCCCAGAAAAAAAAGTCCAAACGGGTTTTCCGAGCCCCAGATGCAGCAATTTTGTTTGGTAACGTAGCCTCCAAGATGAAAATGCGCCTCGTCAGAAGAGATGATTTTTCGCCAAAAATAACTTTGGAAATAAGTTTTCAATGTTTCTCAACGTTATTCAAGTGTAAAGCGACTCATTTCGTTCCGCGGGGGTATGATACTGACTTTCTGTCAAGATTTCGAGCGGGAAACAGCTTTCAGTGTCAAAATAACCTATGATTTAAAAAGAAACCACTGAATTGCCCACTCTATAGTTGTATTTTTATGGTAGGCAGAACATTGCAATAGGCGAACACAACTTCGAGCAGGTGGATGAATTCGTATACCTGGGAGCCCTTCTCACAATGGACGGCAATGAGCGACATGAAATTCAAAGAAGAATCACGGCAGCTAACAAGGCATTTTATGCGGTCCTCCTCCTAATGAAATCAAGGAAGGTCCATCGAAACAATAAACTACGCATCTACAAGATATTAATTCGTCCTGTGCTGCTATATGGATGCAAAACGTGGACCTTGACGCGGTTTTCGGAGAAGTTAATTGACACTTTTGAGCGAAAAATTCTTCGAAAGGTATACGGAGCAGTTAAGGAAGGAGATGATTGGCGAGTTCGATACAAAAATGGAAAAGAATCGGGAAGCCAGGAGTTGCGTTTATCGTCAACAAGAAGGTGAAACACCAACTTAATAACTTCAAACCCGATGACGAACGATTGTGTGCAATCCGTATTAAAACAAAATTATTTAAAGTTTGGCTTATTCATGTCCATGCCCCAACAGAAGACAAAGATGACGAAGTTAAAGGCGATTTTTACAGCAACTTAGAATCAACATTCCACTCCCTTTCGTCGAACGACATTAAAATAGTTTTAGGTGACTTCAAATCAGCCCTAAGGAACCACCCACACAACCAAGCGCAGGGCACTGATCAAATTCCAGCTGAGCTTCTGAAAGCCGGTGATGCCTTCATAGCGCATCTCCTACATAGATTAGTTACGGACATATGGACGTAGGAAACACTTCATGAAGATTGGCGCAAGAGCATCATATGTCCAATTTATAAAAAAGGTGACAAACTCTGCTACGAAAACTACCGAGGAATATCTCTGTTGTGTACGTCCTATAAAATATTGACGAAAATTCTGGAAAAGAGAATTAAGCCCTATGCTGAGAAAGTAATTGGTGAATACCAAGGCGGATTTAGAGCTGGATGATCGACCACGGACCAGATATTCTCAGTTAAACAGGTGCTGGAAAAGTGCTGGGAATATAATATTGATGTGCACCAGATATTTGTTGACTTCAAGCAAGCATACGACAGTATCGACAGGCCCGTACTGTACCAAATCATGCTGGAGTTTGGAGTCTCACCGAAACTGGTTCGGGTTACAAGAATGGCAATGACCGAGTCTTTGTCGCGAGTCAGAGTAGAAAACGATCTGACTTCCAGTTTTAAAACAGACAACGGCCTTAAGCAAGGTGACGGCCTCTTTGTCACTAGGTGTTGTGGTATTAGTTGGTGCGCAGCACTGCAGAATTGTGACACTTGTTTTGAGTCTGACATATGTAGATAATCCTAACCGAGATTGGTTCCCAGCTGATGACACTGTTTCTCGCTCTCAGTGTAAGGATGACCGTACGCCAGTTTTGGCTTCACTCTTAGGACCAATGTACAAAATGCCGCTCAGAGTTCGTCCGTCCTTAATAGCATCATAAGAAATGCGACATTTCCATAAGAAATCATCGAAGGAACCCAACTTTTACGAGCTTCCGTTAGAACTTAAAAGATTGATTTCCTTCAAAAATTATATAAGAAGGGTGTGGCTTAACACCAGATTTCGTACATATAAAACTAAATTAAACCATGTACAGATAGAAATAAGAACAAAACTAAGCGCACTCAAAAACATCAGTTGGAACAATAAACCCAAATTCTTAGTAGCTTCTCTGAAAACCATAAACATTTTTAGCAACACAGTTAAAATAAACTGCCAACAAGTTGGGCGAAACTTTATTATTCTTGGGACATGTTGCGGATGTGTGGAAAGTCAATATGCAGGTAAAAGTGGTTAGGGAAGACTAAGTGAAAGGGAGTTCTTGAGCAGGGCTGTTGTCTATTTAACAATATTTCATTCGTTTCTACAAGTTTGGGTTTTTATGGAGGGGAGGAGGAGGGGTAATAGTAAGGGTGGGTGGATGTTAATAGCTTTTTAATTAATTGCTTGAATCACGTCCAATATTCTCTGTGTAGAATGTGTTACGAAGTTGCATAGAATTTTCATTCACAAAACCGAACATTTGTATGGGAGGGGGTAGAGTAGGTAGGGGAATCGTAAATTTTGATATGCAGTTTTATTTCGCTTCTCTTTTAAGGTGATTTTATAAAATTTCAAGTTCATAGCTTTTAGTTTGTTGGTTATTAGTTGATTTATGAAATTGGTCGAAATCATAGTTTTGTATGGGAGGGGGTAGAAGGGCAAGCGCGATTTGAAAATTTTGAAAACAATTTCATTTGAATTATTTTTATAAGTTTCAATGCAAAATTTGAAATTGATAGCTTTTAAGAGTTAGCTGATAACTTATTTTATAAAAATGCTCGAAAAAATAATTTTGTATGGGAGGGGGTAGAGGAGGTAGGGGAATCGTAAGACTTGTGATGCAATTTTCTTTCTTTTTAGTTGTTAGGTGCTCGTACAAAATTTCAAGTTCGTAGCTTGCAATTTGTTTGTTATTAGTTGATTTAATAAAATTGGTCGAAATCATACTTTTGTATTGGAGGGGGTAGAAGGGTAAGCGCGATTTCAAAACTTTTAACGTAATTTCATTTCAATTATTTTTGTAAGTTCTTGTGCAAAATTTCAAATTGATAGCTTTTAATAGTTAGGTGGTAATTGATTTCTTGAAAATGGTCGAAAAAATAATTTTGTATGGGAGGGGGTAGAAGTTTTAAAGATTTTCGACCAGTTAATAATTCATTCTTTTATGGATTTTTTTTAAATGCATTTCGCAAATTTTCAAGTTTCTACCTTAAAATTTCATTCAAAAATTTTCAGCTTATGTGTTTTTTCATTTCACATGAAACACCTTGTGCACGTTAGACCAGGGGGGTCGGTGCATAACAATTGTAGAATTTCTATTATTTTTTATGTATGTACAATAAATTGATATATTGATCTGCTAAATTTAAACTCTGTATCTTTTACCAGAGCCCAAAAAAAATTACTCAAAATTTTCAACATTTTTGCTTTCCACCTCCCTCCTCTTACACCCCCCTACTTAATTTTTTTACCAAAATTAAAAACTATATAGTTCTACGATCTGACAAATTTTTGATGTGATATCTGCCCTCAGTTTTGAGATATAATGGTTTGAAATTTTGGAAAGTTCAATGCTCTCCATTTTCCCCCACTACTATTTTCTCCAAATATTATATTTTTTTCATATTTCTTTAGTATAGCTTAATATAAGTACCAAGTTTTAATTGCATAGCTTAACAAATAGCCGAGATATTGATTTTTAAGTGTTTTTCTTTGCACCCCCCCTGACTCTCCCCCTTACAATAATTAGCCTCTATGTAAGCTGATTCCAGTGAATCTGTATGCCACCTTGATGGTCTAAAATTATAAATTTTTTATGCTAAGTAATTTCGAAGATATAATCATTTGAAAAAAAAATTCGGCCGACAATTGGTTTTTAGCCCCCCCTTTTTGCACCCCAATGGGTAAAAAAATTAAATTAATTTTAAAAGTTGTCCCACAAACCCTTTTATATGTACATTGATTTTTAGCTTCCTAGCTGTAACCATGTTTGAGATATTTGAATTCTTAGTTTTCGGTTTAAGTGCTCCCCCCGCCTCCCCCTGAACCCTTACACCCCCAAAAATGAGTGTCCTCCTGAGATCTGCAACTACCTACAATCCCTCCAAAAATTAGCTTTCTATCTCGAATGGTTTGGGAGTTAATGTGCTCTGAGCGTACACACCGGCGTACGGCGTACGGCGGACGGCGGACGGCGTACGGCGGACGGCGTACGGCGGACGGCGGACGGCGTACGGCGGACGGCGGACGGCGTACGGCGGACGGCGTACAGACAGACGGATTTTTTTTTTTTGCATTTTTAGGCTAATTTAGTCACGAAACGCGAAAAAACAAAATTTCAGGGTAGCAAATTTTTTTTTTTTCCCAAGTCGATCACAATACTTTATTATTAAAATAATAAAGTAAAATGCGGTCGTAATATTCCTCCATACAAAATTTACCCCGCCAAATCTTGGTCAGAATGCTCGTAATATTCCTCCATACAAAATTTACCCCGCCAAATCTTGGTCAGAATGCTCGTAAAATTCCTCCATACAAAATTTACCCCGCCAAATCTTGGTCAGAATGCTCGTAATATTCCTCCATACAAAATTTACCCCGCCAAATCTTGGTCAGAATGCTCGTAAAATTCCTCCATACAAAATTTACCCCGCCAAATCTTGGTCAGAATGCTCGTAATATTCCTCCATACAAAATTTACCCCGCCAAATCTTGGTCAGAATGCTCGTAATATTCCTCCATACAAAATTTATCCCTCCAAATCTTTATTTGTCAGAATTTTCCGCTCGTAAAATTCCTCCAAATCTTTATTATTTTTTCCTAGTACGAATCTAATAACGGATTTGTACAACGAGAAATTCGAGTGCACACTTTTTCGTAATAACTAAAATTCTACAATTTTCTGTGTGAAAATTAACCGGAGAACTCTGCACAATATGAGTGACAGATTTTCTTGGGTGTGGGAAGCCGAGATTTAACTTTGATCGCACTTTTTTCAATTAAAAATCTATCGCACTAATATCAACGTGTCATAATTACATGCCGAGCACTATCAATAAAGTACCTTAGAAAGCTGAACTATCTTTAACACTGTATTTAAGAATAAACGCGATTCTTACGAAGCCCGCCGTGTCTGCTCCATACAAAAGCGCTCGAATTTGTATGGAACTGTCATGTTTGTTATGACTCCAACGTGTTGTTGTTGGATTCAGTTACTCGGCTTTCTACTATAGAAGGCATTGACTGGCGACAATTTTACGTGTTAATCAACAACAATCTGCTGAACATTACCAACGAGGCGAACAAAGAGCAAGAAATTACAAATGTGTTTTTAGAGAATTCAGAAAAAGGGCGCCTAAGCAAGATCCACCAGGAAGATTGTCGATGGATATGAAAAAACACGTTCTAGAAAAAATTGATGGACCCGGAAAGAAAAAATTTGCGCAAAGACAATGTCGCAATCTCAACAAGTGCGAAGTGAAACTTGTTTTATGTGTAAATTTTGCGGCATACCTCTTCATAGAGGTAAATTTTTTGAGCGCTATCACACTATAAAACATTATTAGTGTTCATTATTTACTTCATTAAGTTATTTGTTGATTGAAAAATTTTGGTAATAAATAATATTGACGAAAATTATAAATTTTTCCTTTTTTTGTACTTTCAACTGTATATTCTATATTCATTTATACAAAAAGTGCCTATCTTTCATAACAACGATGAAGTATGTTGCCGTTCTGAATATTAAGAAGGCATTTGTGGGTACATATTTGCGACGTCTGGACCGTGTTCATTCCGCCGCCCATCGAATATTGCGACATCATTGCTGCTGCGTGATCTCCATGAACTTCAAGTACTTCTCGTCGACGGGCACTTCGTCGGAGTCGCTGTCGGACGAGGTTTCCGGTTTCCCGTTGCGTTCGATCTTCACCAGCTGCCGCTTCAACTCGGCATTCTCCAGTCGTAATTGTTCAGCCGCTTGGCAAACAAACGGATCCGGTGCGAGCAAGTGAGGCCATCCGTCACCGTCGGCCGACTTGCGGGAAAAAAAACCCCCGTGATAGTGGAGGACGTTACAAAAATGAGAATTTTTTACCATTTATCGGTGAGCATGGCCACATCTAAATTCACGAATCGCATTCCTGCTTCTTTAGCCGTGGTCTTTGCCATTAGGGTCTTCCTGCAGCCAGGCGGACCGTGGAGAACCATTTTTCGGGGATTAGGGCTACCGGCGAAACCCCATTAAAAAAAACGAGTGTCGCAGCTACCTCCCGGGTCACTCGGAAATGTTGCACTTCTTTATTTTCGTGTAGAAGACTTAATAATACTTGAAAATGCTGTAAACAGTTGGACTGTTTCAACGCCTTCTATAGTAGAAAGCCGAGTAACTGAATCCAACAACAACACGTTGGAGTCATAACAAACATGACAGTTCCATACAAATTCGAGCGCTTTTGTATGGAGCAGGCACGGCGGGCTTCGTAGGAATCGCGTTTATTCTTAAATACAGTGTTAAAGATAGTTGAGCTTTCTAAGATACTTTAATAATAGTGCTCGGCATGTAATTATTGCACGTTGATATGAGTGCAATAGATTTTTAATTGAAAAAAGTGCGTTCAAAGTTAAATCTCGGCTTCTCACACCGAAGAAAATCTGTCACTCATATTGTGCAGAGTTCTCCGGTTAATTTTCACACAGAAAACTGTAAAATTTTAGTTACTGCGAAAAAGTGTGCACTCGCGTAATATTTCCGTGCTTAATTTGATTTAATTATGCTTTTGTGTTGTTTTCGGTAAAACGTGTTTTTACGACAAGTTCGTCAAAAATAATACAGGTGGTCTTTTGAAATGGAAAAATCCATAACGTCACACCCGCTGGAGTCATTCAAGATGGCCGCTACGTCAGTTCTGCCCAGCTTGAGACGTAGAAAGCTTTGACTGTTTACAACATGACAGATGCGAACTGTCATCCCGAACATATGATTGCGATCATATGATGTTGCGTTCCGTTCCCAATCATTTTCCGGCCGCAATAATTTGTTATGTAGACGACGAACTATTGCGGCAATCCTAGCGGCTACTTTTGGCACAATCATAAACTAGAGTCAGTCCCTCCATTAGAAGAAGGCTGCCTGGCTAGAGTCTGGCAGAGACGTCACAGTCGACACTTTTTGACTTTCGAAATCGAATTCGCGTAAGCTTTCGAAAATTGTAATTTGGTAGTATATGTGAGAATGTATGTAACCAGCTGGTAATAGTTAGCCATTGATGCACTGGCGGCGCTTTCGTCGAACTGTCACAATTGGCGCGCTTTTTATGGTTTAGGTTTAAATTATTATTTTAATACAGTGAGTTTTCTTTGAAAAACTGTGTTAAAAATGTCGTGTAGTGCACTGAGATGTACAAGTAGTAGTAGAAAGAAAGGGAATAGGCTCTTTAAATTTCCGCAGAAAGCTACTTTACGTGAGAAATGGGTAAGTCTATTAAACAAACCAAATTGGAGGCCGACCAAAAATTCATGCCTTTGCACTCGCCATTTCAATGTGAGTCAAATAACGATAAACAAAAACGGTCGTTTAAAATTAGTAAAGGGAGCTATTTCTACAATATTCGTCACGGACGCTGGGGATAGTGACGACGAAACTATTTTTGAAGACATCGAATATTTAGAAGAAGAGAGCGATTTTTCAATTCTGAATGAGCCAGAAATAATTCAAACTGTAACGTCTAATAATACCTCTAAAAAACCAAAAATTCAGAAATATTATTTTTGAGGTCGCAATTGAAACTAAGTCAAATTAAAAATAAAAATCTCATGTTAGAGATTTCAAAATATAAAAATTAAATTAAAATGCAAGCTCCAGCAATAAGGCGAAATAAAAATGCAGAAGCAAGAAACATTTTTAACGCGGATCAAATAGCTCATTTGAACGGTAAACGTAATGTGAAATGGTTGAAGGCTACAATTACATCATCATTACATATCAAATTTGCTTGTGGTGGTAAAGGATATGCACTTTTGCGGAAAAAAAATATCCTCTCCCAGCGGAAAGAACGTTAAGGAAGAAACTTGAAACACTTCACTTCGAACCAGGAATAGTTTTAGACGTTTTCAGGTTTAGAAATCAAAGTGGAGGGAATGAGAGAAGAAGAGAAGCATTGTGGGCTCTATCCAGATGAGATAAAGATAAAGAAGGGGTGCGAATATGATGCTTCTCTCGATAAATTTTTAGGGAAAATTACACTACCCGATGGGAGTGCGAATGCTGCTAATGCTTTACTTTTTGTAATTGCAGGGCTAAGTATCAGATGGAAACAGATAGTGGCTTACCATTTTACTGGCCAATGTACTACTGGTGACCATTTACATTCTGTCGTTGTGGATATTATTAACAGATGTGACGCTATAAAGTTAAAAATCCACTGTGTTACTAATGATATGGGGCCAATAAATCTGCAAATGTGGAACAAATTCGGCATTAGGCATTAACTGAATCCGACAACAACACGTTGGAGTCATAACAAACATGACAGTTCCATACAAATTCGAGCGCTTTTGTATGGAGCAGGCACGGCGGGCTTCGTAGGAATCGCGTTTATTCTTAAATACAGTGTTAAAGATAGTTGAGCTTTCTAAGATACTTTAATAATAGTGCTCGGCATGTAATTATTGCACGTTGATATGAGTGCAATAGATTTTTAATTGAAAAAAGTGCGTTCAAAGTTAAATCTCGGCTTCTCACACCGAAGAAAATCTGTCACTCATATTGTGCAGAGTTCTCCGGTTAATTTTCACACAGAAAACTGTAAAATTTTAGTTACTGCGAAAAAGTGTGCACTCGCGTAATATTTCCGTGCTTAATTTGATTTAATTATGCTTTTGTGTTGTTTTCGGTAAAACGTGTTTTTACGACAAGTTCGTCAAAAATAATACAGGTGGTCTTTTGAAATGGAAAAATCCATAACGTCACACCCGCTGGAGTCATTCAAGATGGCCGCTACGTCAGTTCTGCCCAGCTTGAGACGTAGAAAGCTTTGACTGTTTACAACATGACAGATGCGAACTGTCATCCCGAACATATGATTGCGATCATATGATGTTGCGTTCCGTTCCCAATCATTTTCCGGCCGCAATAATTTGTTATGTAGACGACGAACTATTGCGGCAATCCTAGCGGCTACTTTTGGCACAATCATAAACTAGAGTCAGTCCCTCCATTAGAAGAAGGCTGCCTGGCTAGAGTCTGGCAGAGACGTCACAGTCGACACTTTTTGACTTTCGAAATCGAATTCGCGTAAGCTTTCGAAAATTGTAATTTGGTAGTATATGTGAGAATGTATGTAACCAGCTGGTAATAGTTAGCCATTGATGCACTGGCGGCGCTTTCGTCGAACTGTCACAATTGGCGCGCTTTTTATGGTTTAGGTTTAAATTATTATTTTAATACAGTGAGTTTTCTTTGAAAAACTGTGTTAAAAATGTCGTGTAGTGCACTGAGATGTACAAGTAGTAGTAGAAAGAAAGGGAATAGGCTCTTTAAATTTCCGCAGAAAGCTACTTTACGTGAGAAATGGGTAAGTCTATTAAACAAACCAAATTGGAGGCCGACCAAAAATTCATGCCTTTGCACTCGCCATTTCAATGTGAGTCAAATAACGATAAACAAAAACGGTCGTTTAAAATTAGTAAAGGGAGCTATTTCTACAATATTCATCACGGACGCTGGGGATAGTGACGACGAAACTATTTTTGAAGACATCGAATATTTAGAAGAAGAGAGCGATTTTTCAATTCTGAATGAGCCAGAAATAATTCAAACTGTAACGTCTAATAATACCTCTAAAAAACCAAAAATTCAGAAATATTATTTTTGAGGTCGCAATTGAAACTAAGTCAAATTAAAAATAAAAATCTCATGTTAGAGATTTCAAAATATAAAAATAAAATTAAAATGCAAGCTCCAGCAATAAGGCGAAATAAAAATGCAGAAGCAAGAAACATTTTTAACGCGGATCAAATAGCTCATTTGAACGGTAAACGTAATGTGAAATGGTTGAAGGCTACAATTACATCATCATTACATATCAAATTTGCTTGTGGTGGTAAAGGATATGCACTTTTGCGGAAAAAAAATATCCTCTCCCAGCGGAAAGAACGTTAAGGAAGAAACTTGAAACACTTCACTTCGAACCAGGAATAGTTTTAGACGTTTTCAGGTTTAGAAATCAAAGTGGAGGGAATGAGAGAAGAAGAGAAGCATTGTGGGCTCTATCCAGATGAGATAAAGATAAAGAAGGGGTGCGAATATGATGCTTCTCTCGATAAATTTTTAGGGAAAATTACACTACCCGATGGGAGTGCGAATGCTGCTAATGCTTTACTTTTTGTAATTGCAGGGCTAAGTATCAGATGGAAACAGATAGTGGCTTACCATTTTACTGGCCAATGTACTACTGGTGACCATTTACATTCTGTCGTTGTGGATATTATTAACAGATGTGACGCTATAAAGTTAAAAATCCACTGTGTTACTAATGATATGGGGCCAATAAATCTGCAAATGTGGAACAAATTCGGCATTAGGCATTATAAGTCCGATATTACCTGCAGTATTCCCCATCCTGTAGGAAGTGATCGGCGGCTTTGGTTTTTTGCAGATATCCCACATTTGCTGAAAAATTTTACCCAGTGTTTAGTTAATAATAAATTGTTTACCATCAGTAACGACATGAAGCAAATGTATGAGCTTCCTACTAACACCATTAAAAGTGAGCACATACAAAAACTAGTTAGTTTTCAGCACGGTCGTCTTTTCAAATTAGCTCCCCATTTAGAGCAGTTCATGCTGCATCCTAATACTTTCCAAAAAATGCGTGCGAGTTAAGAACTCTGTATCAAACAGAGCGATAAACTCTTCGGATTCATCGGCTTGTTCCTCGCGAATTGTTCGGCATCGCGCCCCCAAATAGTTCCGAAGATTGACGGCATGAATGGCAGCACAAGCTCGTTTATCCAAAGTTGCATTGATTCCAATCGAAAAGAAAATCTCCCACGAAAGTTGTCCCAGATCGTCAAAAGAAGTTTTCAGCACTATATAGCAGTCGCCTGTATAGAATTTTCCGTGTGCCACTTCGTCAATTTTATTCGGAAGGAAATTTTCAATTTCCCAGATAGTCAGACCGGGCAATTGACTGTCGTCCTTTTCGAAGAACTTGGAGTAGTCGAGTGGCGGCTTTTCGAGCGATTCATCCCAACGTTTCGGTTTCAAACTCTCCGGTTTTTCATCCTCCTCCCAAGTCGTACTGGTATCCTCATCCTTGGCCACGTCTTTCATTCCTTTCAGTATTTTCGCCGAATCCTGATCAGATTCGGCTCGCGGACCACGACGCAATCGAATCTTCCGAGCAATTGGATCCTTGCTAGCATTCCCGGCCGGAACTGATGGCGGAACATTCGCTCCGGCCTCGCTTCGGGTAGTGTTATAAGGCGATTCGAGCTCAAGCTCAATTTTTTCAGAGCTCCACAACGAATCGAGTGTCGTAAGTTCGTCCAAGCGGAAAAGTTCCGGCGGTATCCCGGAATTCTTGATTTGATTGTGACTTAGATTTAGGGTTCGTAAACAGCCGAGTTCGGTCAGTTCGCCGCCGTACAGCTTTCTCGAGTTCGTTATGGTTTACCGATAGATGTTCAAGCTTATGAAGATTTTCCATCTCTTCGGGAATCTCTTTTAAATTTGTCCGGTCCAATTTTAGCCATTGGACGCGAGTCATGAGACGCATTGATGTTGGAAATCTATCATCCTGGAATTATAGAGAAGAAATTTAATTTTACTTTTTGCATTGTTGCATGTTCGCTAAACTTACAAAACTTTTAGTGTATATACAGATGACTGACGTTTGAAAGATGACATTTCTCAACTTCGAAAGTCATAAGAAACAGTTTCGAAAATGTCCGATTTGTATATGTATGCGTGGCACTTTCAGAGATTTTCTTTTGCAAACTTTGTAAATATTTCACAAAATTGTTCCTTCAAAATTTTTGTTTATGACTTTTTAGTCAAGTTTTATGAACTGCGCACAATTCTTGATGTTAATAACGTACCGAAAAAAAATCGACACTTTTTTTTAAATTTCGCTCCAAAACCAGGGCTTCAGCTCTGCCAAACTATGGAAAAGCGCCTCTAGTGTCCCATGGAGTAACTATATCATAAACAATGTTACTTTCAACCAGAGTACAACAAAGAGTAAGAACACTTTATATAGTGCCTGGGTTAACATTTTTGTGACGTGTTACCTCTGAAAATAAAGAGAGCAACGTGTCCCGCCGAGTCCGCGACACTTCTTATCTCTCATTCTAGTACATGGCGTTCTTACAGCTTTTGCTCGCGTCGTATTCAACTTGAAAGGCGGGTGTGCGGGTCATGGTCAGCGGGTGGTCGACGATTCTCTCTGTTTTCGATATTTTCAGTGTGACCCAATTGAATTACATCTTCTTTTTTTTTGTTTGACCAGATTGTTTATTGGAAAATTTTAATGAAGATAATATGTCTTACGATTTTTATAGTAAATTGTAAATTACTGTGGTAATAAAAATTTGGATGAATTGAACTGTGTTTTTTATTTGCAAATCCAAATACAACCTTGTATTGGCAGATCATTAGCTGATGCTGCGCTGTATAATACCACTGACACATAGCGCAGCTAAATTATAATTAAGGCCCATACTATCATTAAATAGCTGTATATCATATACCGATTTAACTAAATTACAAAAAAAAAGTGGCCATTTATCAGCTAAATCCTCTCATTTCTCAAGCTAGAGAGCGAACGGACGGACGGACATCAGGTTTAGGGATTTTTGAGTGATAATATTAACTTCTGTGTCATTCATATTTTTCTTCGAGCCGTCTTTCTTAGTGTTACAAACTTTAGAGCAATATTATAATACTCTCAGATTTCATCTAGAGTATAAAAAAAATACCAAAAGAAAACTTTGCTGCCACTTATATTAAAGCTATCACAATATTAAATATATATCTGTAAGAATTCAACTTTACCGACATTTATAATAAATTGATTCGCGACTAGATAATTGATATGTGGCAGCACTGCGGCGGAGACTTCAAATTTCTCTTGCTCTTGTCTAAATTTTTTGCGAGAATGAAATGGAAATATCAGATTAAATGTTCACTGCAAGCTTGAGAGCGAGGAAGCACACGTATCGGCGATGAAACACGAGTCTGTTTTCGGCAAATTTTCGGAGCCGGGTCGCATTTTTAGCTGAATGTTCCTATTATGTATATACTATGCTTTCAACTAGGAAAAACTGTTCTTTGTGTTATTAGCCTCACTCTTTGTCAGACCACCGGTGAATAAACTTATCAATTTCAAACGAACTTTTACTTTGCTTTTTTTCTTTCTTTTTATAGTTTTCAGATCATCATCTGAAACACAGTTAATTCATTATATATTCTATATTTTTTCCATGATGCATCATTTAAGCTATGACGTAATTTCAATTTTTTAATTTTTGTTATTGTATATGAAGAAATATTTTTTGTTTTTTCAAATTATCAAATGTAAAAAACGGTTTTTTGGAATTTTCTATATTTCATTATATTGTGGGCACACAATCAAAATAATGAAATTTATTTTAACTACTTAATTTAAAATTTGAAACATTTACATTTTTTCACTCAGTAAGCGCACAGCGCCATACTATTGATATTTAAAAACTTTAAAAACTAACGTAGTAGTCTTTTTGAATAGCGTGTTATGATTTAGGCCGACGGAAAGAATTATTTTGACTTAAAGCCAAAATAATTCTGAAAGGAAACGAAAACGTCAATGTTCGGGACAAGAAAGGGCCAATTCCTCCTACTTCCGAATTGGTGGCTGAATAAGGAACGGAAGCGACACGCTTGCTGGCGGCCGGGACTAGCTACGGCAGTGTGGGGGGGTACTTGTTCCTTAATCAGACCATAAAACCCATGGCCTGTATAACAAAAATTTCGTGTCGGCTTACTCCGGGTTAGGGTGAAAATTGGGATAATTTTCCCCAGTGGGCGTGAAAGACCATGAAGTGATGGAGTTGCCGACCTCGCGATTTGTGTTAGGGCGCTAGGGTGGTTTTAGCGCCCTCTCTGCCCTCCCTACCTCAGCCACGACTTTCCTCAAGAAATATGTTTGTCGTGGCCCCATGTCGAGGTTCGGGGCAAAAGGAGCTAAGCGCTCGGGTTCATTTTATAAAAGGGCTCTTCAGCCTTTAATCATCTTGTCTCAAAAAATATAATTATCCTCAAAAGGAACAATTTAAAAAAAAATATAATCAAAATAACAACTAAAGCAAAAAACAACTTACCAATCATGAATTATCATTTTCTTTCTTTCCGCGTTATTAATTTTTATTCCTTTTCTTTTTTTTTTGTTAAGTTTATTATTATTTTCGTCCGTTTGTTCTGTCAGGTTTTGTCTGTCGTTGTCTTTTTTTTTTTTTTTTTTTTTTTTTTTTTTTTTAATTTTTAAAATTATTATTTTTATTTATGTTTTCATTGTTCATCATTTAATTTAATTTATTTTATTTATTTATTCAATTTATTTATTTCTTTGTTAATGGTTATTTTCTCGGCCCGTCGCCATCTTTTCAGTCGCGCGCGTTTCGATCCCAATGCGCCTTAACGGTAGAGTCGTTTCTCTACGGCAGTACACAGGAGATGATTTTTTTTTCACTTTCGTCGAAAATTATCTAACATCGGTTATGCAATTTATTCCAGATTGGAACACATTAAATCAATTGATTGGGGCGACATTCCGTTTTCATGCTCGTTTGTGTAAAAAAAAATTTTGGGCCGCCACGCGGTTTGGACCGACAAAAGAAATTTACCGCACAACTTCCTTTTTTTTTCTCTTCCTTTTCCTCTCGTAATTCCCAAATTTTATCCTCATTAATTTTAATTCGGAAATTCAAGCAACTAAGCAGATGCTCTGATACTTTTCGCTTAAATTGCGATCAAAATGGCCTCTACGATACGATGACAAACACACCAACACGCTTTAAAAACTCTTATTAATTTTTTTTTCTTTTTGTTAAACATTCTAACTTCTATTTTACTTCACGTTATTAATCACTCAATTAATCGAGTTCATATTTGAAGATCAAAAAAAAAACGCGGCACCGATTTTATTATTAGATAATAATTCCTTAAATATTTAATTTCTTAAAAATTACGATTTAGATTATGCCCATCAGGTACGCGGTGTCTCCGAAGTCATCTTGCGACCCGCTAAAATCGGAAGATCGCGAATTCGCTTCGCCAATTGGTAATGCATTGATATTACAACATAGTAGAACACATACCGAGATGTGTGAATCACGACATTTCAGAGAACGTTTAATCAAAACTGAATCGGTTTTGTAATTACACTGTTTGCAGCTAGAAAGCTTGATAGAATCAAAAAAAAGCACAATCCCGAGATTGCTCAAACAAAACTCTAATTAGATTACACAAATTTACGAACGTGACACGTATCATTCTAGAATACCATTTGTTGTAAACCGGCCATATAAATTCGTCACGATTACTTTTATCCCGATAATTAAGTCGGCATCAATCTTCCAATTTCGCTTTTCGATTAGCCGCGCAATAAAACTCTAATAATTTACACTCGCTATGTTCTAGCGTTCAACATAATTTAAGCACGATCGCGAACAGGAGAATACTCAATTAGCGCTTCCTAGATCTTCTGGAATTCCAAACGCAACCGTCCGGTCACTCTCGTCGACCCAACTCTTTTCGAGACTGCGTGCCGACCTTGCTGCTCTTCTTCTTCTTCTTAAAAAGCACGGGACAGCAATTCGTCACGGAATTCCTCCGGGCAATAGAAATGAACTGCGCGATTTTCGTCTAATTGGAACTTTTCCTTTTCTTTCGGAATTTGCCGCGGAACTTTGCGAATTATCGAAACTTTTTTTTTTTTCAGGCCCACAGACGGGGTGAGGCTGCTGTGAACACCACTTGAGAAGGCTGCACAAAAAAATCTCGGGGAGGGAAATTAAATCACACGCACGAAGCTCCCAAGAAACCACTTCACTTGCAAATTTTCCGCCCGATTTTCTTTCGCTTCTTCTTTTACTTTTTCCCTATCCACAATTTTCCTCCGATCGTTTTCTTTTAATTTCGATATCGAACAAAATCGCCACTATCTTCAACTTTGAGCACAATAATTTCGCCCCTGCACAACATTTTTTTTTCCATTAATATTTTCCCGGATTTTAAGGTGGTTTTCAATGAGAGGCGTTAAGACGAAGAAACAGACACAAATTCCAATTGGGATTTTCGCCCCGCGATATTTCCATCCAGCTCGACCTTTTTTCTGCGCTGAGGAAAAAACGCACAGACGCGTCACTTTTCAATAAACGCGTAAGCAGACGGTTTTCGAACACATTCGTGAGACTTTAGCGGAAACCGATTTCAAAAAAAAATCCGGCAAAATTCATTTTTTCCACGATAAGAAATAAAAAAAATCTCGACGAAAGACGCTTCTGCCTCATCAAAAAAAAACTCCCGTCTCGCACGCGGTCTCTTCTTCCGGCATCTCCCGAGTAACGGGACCCTCTCGATCTTGCTTCGCAACTTTTTCGTGCCCGCCGCTGCGTGCGCTAGTGGTCGTGTTTTTCAGCCATTGAACGCCGTCGTCCATGGAATTTGATGTAGTTTAGTTTTCTTGTTGTTTTTCTTTTTATATAAAAAGATCTAATTGCCGTCAGCGACAACTCAACAACATAGGCGGTTCGCCGTTGATTTCCAGCGCCGAACCGACTAAGAAAACTGTCGCTAGGTGTCTCGTGCTCACGACTGAGAGCCGGGCAATAAGTGGTGTATTCCAAGAATCACTGCCGGAGATCTTTGGAGTGGTAGACTCCCACACGTTTGCCTCCTACATCCTCCAATTCGTGTCGTGAGTTGCCAAGCACACGACGAATCCTGCACTTGAGGAACTTTTTCGCCAGCTTAGCATTATAATTCTGCGCGGCTGTGGACAAGGAAAAGTTTCTTCGGAATACTTCTTGTCCTACACGAAATTGTGTTTGAGCAGCACGCAGATTATAACGCCTGCTACTGTCCTCATGTGCGACCCTTATTTTCGTCTGTGCAAGCTGTCTCACGATAGGAATTCCCTCTCGAGGTCGAAGCTGTACATTTGACTCGCCCAACGCTCGCAAACGCTTCAGCAGTTCGTAGTCCTTCCCGTGTAACATCATATGATTCCCAAACAAAACCTGATAAGGAGAAAATCCAGTGGCTTGGTGGAGTGAGCTCCGAAGGGCACATCCTATTTTGCTTAGACTCTCATCCCATCGTGTTTGGTCATCATTGATGAATGTTCGAATTCCGGCTAGGATGGACTGATTGACACGTTCCGATGCATTTGCTTGCGGTGCTCGGGGTGTACAGGTGTTGAACTCCGTATTTGTCTAGCATAGAGTTAAATACTTTCGACTTAAATTGAGAGCCATTATCGGAGAGGATCATCTCAGGTGTCCCAAACGTGTGGAAGACCTGCCCCTCCAGATATTTAGTGATTTCTTCAGCAGTAATTCTCCCCAAGGGGTGTAAAAGGGGGAATTTGGTGAAATGGTCCAAGACGATAAGAATTGCGATTTTACCCCGTTTGGTACGTGGATATGGTCCCAATACGTCGATGTAAAGGTGTTGGAATGGCTGATCTGTCCGGAACGGTTCTCCCATAGGTGCTCGTAGAGGTCTGTTCGGGGACTTTGTCTCTTTACAAGTGTCGCACGCCAGAACGTAGGTGCGTACTTGTGTAGCCATCCCGGGCCAGTACAAAAATCGTCTGACTCGCTCTAGCGTTTTAGCATAACCACCATGGACCGTAGTGTCTGCTTTGTGCGCCTGAGCAATCGCAGTTGACGTAAGGCTCGATGGAATCCATAACTTCCAGGCCCTGTCCTCCGCAATCGGGTCACCGACGTGAGGCTCTGTCCGCTTATACACGAAACCATCCCTCACGCATACGTCAGGAAGCCGATCGGCGTTCGCATTAACCGTGGACACCAATTCTTTGTATTCTTTGCCAGAGAATTCTAGAGAATTCATGTCCACGATCGGTGCCACGTCGATCAGCGCATTTAGTCCCTCTTCGTATACGCGAGAGAGGGCATCGGGTACAACGTTCAAGCTCCCTCGTCGGTGCTCGATTACGAAGTCGAAACCCTGAAGTTTCAGACTCCACCTCGCTAACCGTCCTTGCAGGTCTTTCTGCGACATGAGCCATTTGAGACTTGCGTGGTCGGTGATGACTTTGAACGCAGTCCCTTCTACATAGGCTCGAAATTTTTTCACGCTCAACACAGCTGCATAACATTCAAGTTCGGTTACGCTATAGTTGCGCTGAGCGGAAGTGAGCTTCTGTGACATATACGCTACTGGAGATTCTGATCCATCGTCGTTTTCCTGAAAGAGAACGCTACCCACCCCTGACTTACTAGCATCGCATTGTATTACGAAAGGCCTCTTGAAATCTGGGTTGATCAAAACGGGTGCTTTCGTCAGCAAGTCTTTCACTACTAGGAAGGAAGTTTGTGCCTCTGTAGTCCAAGCAAACTGGTTGGACTTCTTTAGAGTGTCTGAGATCGGTGATACGGTAGCAGCAAAGTTGGGGACGAATCGTCGATACCAGCCTGCCATACCAAGAAAGCGTCGAACTTGACGTGCTGACTTTGGCGAAGGGTAATCGACTATGGCTGAGACTTTGTTCGGGTCTGTCTTCAAGCCTCCATCTCCAACGATGTATCCGAGATACTTCACTTCTCTCAAACAAAACTTGCTCTTGCTGACGTTGATCGTCAAGCCAGCTTTTCTTATACAATCTGCGACTTCGCTCAATAAAGTCAGATGTGAGTCGAAATCCTCAGAAATCAACAGCAGATCGTCCAAATATACGAATACCTGCTCCTTCAGCTCGGGTGGGATGACTTTGTCCATCAAACGACACATCCTTTGCGGCGCGTTGCATAAACCAAAAGGCATGCGAGTGTATTGGTATAGAGGCCGACCAGGAATAGTAAACGCTGTGTATTCTCTAGATTTTTGTTCGAGAGGAATCTGCCAAAAGGCATCTTTGAGGTCTAGGCTGGTTATAAAATTGGCTCGCGGCAAACGACTTAAGATACCGTCAATGTGTGGTAATGGATAAGCATCCTTCTTCGTCACATCATTGACTTTGCGCGAGTCCAAGCATAACCGTACCTTGCCTGGCTTCCTCACAAGAACCACAGGTGAACTCCATGCACTCTGGCTGGTCTCTATAACGCCAAGTGCTAACATACGATCGATCTCGTCATACAACAGATTTTGGATCGCAGGCGAAACGGGATAATGTCTTTGTTTGATGGGACTAGCATCCCCAACGTCTATACTATGTTCAACGACATTGGTTACACCGAGTCCGTATTCTTCGTATGATGGAAATTTGGACTTTGCCAATTCCAACCTCTTTACATCTGAGGGCGTTAAATGGTGGGCATCCTGAGCAATTAGTTGCGATGCAGTATCGGGAATATCGACCGCGCTGATGATGTTAGGAGCTAGATGAAATGATCGCCAGAAATCTACCCCAAGGTACAATTCCTGCGATAGGCTCGGCACGATATATAAGGTAATAGCTTTAGTAGCACCACGAAAGGTAATGTCGGTAACTACTGTGCCCAAAACTCTTTGTGCAACACCATCAGCTGTCTTCACGTCTTGACAGACTGGTCGATAACTCACCTGTGCATCTTGAAGGCGTTGTAGGGAATTTGCTCCAAGGCAACTAATGCTCGCACCACTATCGAGGAGTCCTTTAACGTCCACTCCATATAGGGATACCATGGCGTACGGACGTATATCGAACGGCTCGGTAATGATGGTAGACAGAATCGCTTTCTTTTTTTCACGCACCATCCTCCAGAACATACGAAGGCGTAAGATTGACTTTCTACGACCGAATCCACCCGCTAGTGATGATACTTGATCAACGCTAGTGACTGAAGTAGGTGCAAAAATTCGCTCTCGAGCTTCCATATACTCTTTTAGTCGAAGGTGATAAGGCTTGAGAGGATGGCGGGAATGTCGTCTTAGATTTTTGGGTACGATAAGGTCATTTTCAGGTCGAGAAACAGCCAACTCCGTATTATCATTTACTCTTTTCAGAATAGTGACTTGCGAAGTGATAAGATTCCGAGGAATAGGTAAGGATGATTTTACTTTAAAAGGATGGGAATCAGGTTCAGAAAATGTTGAAGGTATGGTGGTAAAATTTGGAGGGGTAATTAAAGGGGTCGAAAAGTTGGTAGAAATTTTTTTGTTCGGGAGTACTAAATTAAATGGGGAATCGGAAAGGGGTTTCTGTACTACGTTTTCTACTGTGATCGGGGTACAGTGTTCAGACGAAAGGGGCCCGCTGTCCTTCCGTCCCTTCGGCCGTTTCCCGCCTTGCAATGAACACAGTTGGGCTTCACCACGTCCGCCCTTCCACATCCATAGCAGAAAATGCATTTAGGTGGTTCAGTACATTCTCGATAGCCGTGTCCCTCCTTATTACAGTTCCAACACGTCAAGGACTTAGACAAACCAGCTACCTCGTCAACTTCGGGATCTACCAACTCTTCCACTTGGGTTTCGATGATTTCGTGGACTCTGTTCGATTGCCAAGAATTCGCTCGTGTAGTCTTCTGTACAGTCTCTACACGCTTCACAAGATGTCGTAGCTGAGCCATATTTTGTACTTCGTAAAAGCACATTTGCTGTTGCGTACTAGCTAATAAATTACTACGAACGATTCCGACGAATTCTCTTTCTGACATAGGAGTGGGCAGCAATGTGCGGAGTACAGTCATGTCTTGTTCATAAAGCAAGAATGGCTCATTTGGTGCCTGACGTCTTCCTAGCATCTGCTTGCGCACCTCCCAATCGTCACTACTCTCTCCCCAAGCTTCCAAGAAAGCAAGTCGTAAATCAGTCCAGTGGGTCTCTAAGTTGGATCTCCTCCAGAGCCAATACCACTGGTTTGGACGACCGTCCAACAACAGATGAAAATTCTGGGCCAACAGGTCCATGCGCCCGCCCAGATCTCCTATTGCAAGAGCTTCGGCCCTGAAGACCAATTCTTCTGCTCGCAATGAATGGCTTTCTCCATTAAAACGCAATCTCCAATGGCGTATCGGACTGCCTGGATTGCGGTGTCTTAAATTTGGGCCGTTGCCATTGCGATCGCCGATCTGAGCGGTCGCACGGGCCAGTCGGCCACGAGTTGTCACCTGTTCGTCCAGTGCATCATGTCGATTTAAAAATGGTGGTGGTGGTAATTCTACGTTGATATTATTACTGCTTGGCGGTTGCTGAGTCTGTTCCTCACGCAACACCGTGCGTATTATTCGCACCAAATCATCCATAGAGCTCAACACTAACGGCGTCGCTGGTATTGACTCTGTCGGCGGTTCATCCCCAACATCAGACCATCTCACTCTCCTCTCAGTCTCTCGTATTTCATTACCCGTCGGTGAATTTAAATTTAGCTCAGTCAGTGGATTGGGTCCAGTGACCATCGATCCGTCCGGGGCGTAGAAAGCTCGTCCGCCTCCCGTCTCGTGTGGCACATCAAAATTTAACCCCACAGGCGAAATACCAACTTTTTGAGCGTTTGTGGCCTGTGACTTCTTTTTGCCGCGTGTCACTGGGCCTAGTTTGGCGGACGCGCCCTCCACATCCAGGACGGACCAATAGTCTCTAGGACCCAAATGCCCACGACAATTCGGACAGTTATGGTTATCTATTATCCACGATTCCAAACAATGCTTATGGAATCGATGACTACATTTGGTGACTACTTCGTTCACCGGATCTATCTGCTCCTGACAAGCTGAGCATACAGCGTCTACGTTTGCCTTTGGAGAATGAATTAAAGACATGGCTCAAAATAGAGTAAGAATGACTGCAAAACTACGATTGGGTTAATAAATGAGAAGAGAAAATGAGGGGGCTGATCAAAAAAAACACAAAACCAACTCTCCTTGAAAGAAAGAATTGATCAGTCGACGAATGCCTACCAAAAGGTGTGGTTAAATGATATAGGGAATCTGAGTGTCTGTACACAAAATGAAAGACGTTAATAATAAATGATCGAGTGAAAATATTTAATATACGTAATAATTGAATGATTGAAGTTAATCGTCAATGCATCCAGACGGATAAAAATCTGACTGAACGATTGAACGAACTACTAATAAAATTTTTGGGGAAGCTTGTGAATGTATAAAGAATGACTGGATAAACAAGTTGAGCGATCAGATAACTGAAAGTATAATTGTCTCAAAAAAAACCCATTTGTTTACGAATGTATGTATGTTGAATGGCTGAAGAAAAATCGTTAAGACTAAACGAATGAATGCTATTCTGAACGAATGAACGACCAAAAAAAAAATTCAAATTTCTAACAACAAACTATATGCATAAAAAATCACTTGATTAACTTCACTTGACGAATTTCTAAGACAAACTATATGTATAAAAAATCACTTGATTAACTTCACTTGACGAATTTCGAAGACAAACTATAGCCGATGAGGTTGTTGCTGTTCTTTTTATACTAAAACTCTTATCTATAATAAAATCTTATTTATACAGAAATATGCTGACCACACACAAACAAGCAGAATGAATCTTTTTCCATAAGAACAAAGAACCGCAAAACTATAAACAATTATTTATAAACAACCTATCATAACAAAAAATTTCTTATCTACTTTTACTCACACAGAATTCAATCGTTAATTTTAGCATATATGAAACCTAAAACCACAAAACTATAAACAATTATTCATAAACAACCGAACGAACGAACGTGTTTATTCCTGTTAATGTAAATATGAATTTCATCATCGAAAATATGCTGACCAACGTATATCCAAGCAGAATGGATCTTTTTATCCATAAGAACAAAGAACCGCAAAACTATAAACAATTATTCATAAACAACCTAACGAACGAACGTGTTTATTCCTGTTAATGTAAATATGAATTTCATCATCGAAAATATGCTGACCAACGTATATCCAAGCAGAATGGATCTTTTTCCATAAGAACAAAGAACCGCAAAACTATAAACAATTATTTATAAACAACCTATAATAATAACAAAAAATAAAAAAAAACCCTTATCTACTTTTACTCACTCAGAATTCAATCGCTAACTTTAGCCTATATGAAACCTAAAACCACCAAACTTAAATTTCAATTGATAACGAACGTGTTTATTCCTGATAATGTAAATATCAATTTCATCATCGAAAATATGCTGACCACACACAAACAAGCAGAATGGATCTTTCTCCATACAATCGGAAATATGCTGACCACACAAGAAAAAACTAATTGCAATAACAAACGATCGTGTTTATTCCTGTTTGTAAGTGAAGAAGCAGTGGAATAATATTAAGTAAAAGTGGAATAATAAAAAGAAAAGCAAAATAATGTAATTTATAATTTTTTATTATAAATATATATTTTTATAATAATATTTTTTTTTATTTTTTTTTTAATTTTTTTTAATTTTTTTTAATTTTTTTTTAATTTTTTTTTATATCTATTTTTTATTTTTTTTTTTTTTTTTTTTAATAATTTTTTTTTATTTTTTTTGACATTATGGCAACCCCAATTGATGATGACGTCATGAAATAATACCACGCTATTAATAACAATAGCAATCTCCACACATACACATACATACACACACACACACACACACACACACACACACATATACACATACACCACAATCTATACCCCATCTGGACTGATACAACATCCCCCTATCCAGCATCCTATCTGGATCAATACCAATACATCATCTCTCTCTCTCTCTCTCTCTCTCTCTCTCTCTCTCTTCCATTAACCAATACATATACTCACCAATAACCAATAATCTCTTACAACCAATAACCAATAATCTACTCTAAAATTAATATCGACAGGTAAAGGGGTACCAAGGTGTATCTAAGCAGGTAATGTGCAAGAGCTTGAACTCGTTTATCAAAAAATGATCATATATGTTAGCGAATTGAGGTGAAATTTTCATATCAATCTCACTCGTAAACCAAAAAATTCCATACACAAAAAAATGTAAACAACATATCATATGAATACTCTAAACCATAAACAATTCGAAAGAATTATTCCTAATCGATGATGACGTCATAAAATAATATCACGCTATTAATAACAATAACAATCTCCATACACACAATCTATCAATTTTCATCATATATGAAACCTAATCCGTAAAACTAAACATGCTGACCACAACCTATTTCACAATATAAACAACGAAAGCATTCTTAAAGTCCAACTAAAAATATAACCCACGTGATCATTCCTATCAATGTAAATATCAATTTCATCATATATGAATCATAATTCGTACAACTCTTATCAATCTTGGCATTTCAAAAAAAAAGTCAGTTAGGGATACTGCTACTGCCATCTCTGAAGTAACAGCGAAAGCCTTCTCGAAGTCCAACTACCGGTTTGGATCCCCACTAATAAGTATTGCCATAAGCCACCTCCGGTTTGGATCCCCACTAATAAGTATTGCCTTTCGGTTTGGGTCTCCACTAATAAGTATTGCCATATGAACTTCCGCTCCAGAAGCCTTACATACACACTACTAAGGAAGACCACAACGTTATTTTTGGCTTCACACCAACCCACAGAATGGTGTTTTCGCTCATGATTCGTTCTTCTCCGACTCCTGTCCACCTAACCTTGCTCAAGCCTATAACTTGTATGTTATAGTACTTCATTTCAAGGTTGATCACTAATTTGTGTTGTATGGATCGAGTTATGCCGCCCGTTCTACCGTCAGTCAAACCTCGAATGTTTCAGAAGCCAATCATACTCGGTTTTCGAATGCCAAAAGTCTTTACCGTAGAGTTCGTCCATATTTTCGAGGCACTGATCCAGCGAGTGTCCATTTGTCATTCTTAGAGCAAGCAGGACTGGCTATGGGTGTATTCTACTGCCCCCATCCCACAGGGTGAATTCTATTGAAGATAATAATTTTTATTTCAGCTATACTTGAAACGTTTTTGTTAACCGTTATAATTTAAATTTGGGTAAGGATTTTAATAATTTTTTTCAGTTGATTCAAATCATTATGAATACGAAGTCAAAGAAATGTTGTATTACAAAAAAAATACTATATTGGAGAACTGTGTTACTTACCGTGTCTGGCGTCACACGGCGCAAGACTTGCACTATGGAAGTGTACCGGCTAGACCCCACCAAACCGCGCCGTGCCCGACTATTTCTGTTTACTTTTGACGGACACGGTAAGGTGCAGTCATAAAAGTAAGACCAAATCTGCAAGAGAATGGAAGCAATTTGGATGGTTGAAGAAATAAAAAAAAAAAGAGAAAATAAGAAAACAGGTACTTTTTTGATTGCTTCTCATACAGTTATACTTCTTTGAAGGATTCTGGGCCAAATACAAGTTTCTTTTTAAAAATGCAATAAAATGAAAAAAATTAAATTTTTTTCCATGTATTATGGCTTCATTAGTAAGAGCAAGCATTCCCATTAATGATGGAACTTCGTTCAAGTGGCTTCGGCTGGCTTCGCATTAGCGCATTCTGTCACTCTAATTCTCCAAGACAATGTCGATAGTTTCGGGTTGTAGCTCACGGATTGCTTGGATGATATTGGCCTTAATCGTTTCTGGATTGTTGGCATAACATCGGTCCTTCACGGTTCCCCAGAAAAAAAAGTCCAAACGGGTTTTCCGAGCCCCAGATGCAGCAATTTTGTTTGGTAACGTAGCCTCCAAGATGAAAATGCGCCTCGTCAGAAGAGATGATTTTTCACCAAAAATAACTTTGGAAATAAGTTTTCAATGTTTCTCAACGTTATTCAAGTGTAAAGCGACTCATTTCGTTCCGCGGGGGTATGATACTGACTTTCTGTCAAGATTTCGAGCGGGAAACAGCTTTCAGTGTCAAAATAACCTATGATTTAAAAAGAAACCACTGAATTGCCCACTCTATAGTTGTATTTTTATGGTAGGCAGAACATTGCAATAGGCGAACACAACTTCGAGCAGGTGGATGAATTCGTATACCTGGGAGCCCTTCTCACAATGGACGGCAATGAGCGACATGAAATTCAAAGAAGAATCACGGCAGCTAACAAGGCATTTTATGCGGTCCTCCTCCTAATGAAATCAAGGAAGGTCCATCGAAACAATAAACTACGCATCTACAAGATATTAATTCGTCCTGTGCTGCTATATGGATGCAAAACGTGGACCTTGACGCGGTTTTCGGAGAAGTTAATTGACACTTTTGAGCGAAAAATTCTTCGAAAGGTATACGGAGCAGTTAAGGAAGGAGATGATTGGCGAGTTCGATACAAAAATGGGAAAGAATCGGGAAGCCAGGAGTTGCGTTTATCGTCAACAAGAAGCTGAAACACCAACTTAATAACTTCAAACCCAACGACGAACGATTGTGTGCAATCCGTATTAAAACAAAATTATTTAAAGTTTGGCATATTCATGTCCATGCCCCAACAGAAGACAAAGATGACGAAGTTAAAGGCGATTTTTACAGCAACTTAGAATCAACATTCCACTCCCTTTCGTCGAACGACATTAAAATAGTTTTAGGTGACTTTAAGTAAAATCAGCCCTAAGGAACCACCCAAACAACCAAGCGCAGGGCACTGATCAAATTCCAGCTGAGCTTCTGAAAGCCGGTGATGCCTTCATAGCGCATCTCCTACATAGATTAGTTACGGACATATGGACGTAGGAAACACTTCATGAAGATTGGCGCAAGAGCATCATATGTCCAATTTATAAAAAAGGTGACAAACTCTGCTACGAAAACTACCGAGGAATATCTCTGTTGTGTACGTCCTATAAAATCTTGACGAAAATTCTGGAAAAGAGAATTAAGCCCTATGCTGAGAAAGTAATTGGTGAATACCAAGGCGGATTTAGAGCTGGATGATCGACCACGGACCAGATATTCTCAGTTAAACAGGTGCTGGAAAAGTGCTGGGAATATAATATTGATGTGCACCAGATATTTGTTGACTTCAAGCAAGCATACGACAGTATCGACAGGCCCGTACTGTACCAAATCATGCTGGAGTTTGGAGTCTCACCGAAACTGGTTCGGGTTACAAGAATGGCAATGACCGAGTCTTTGTCGCGAGTCAGAGTAGAAAACGATCTGACTTCCAGTTTTAAAACAGACAACGGCCTTAAGCAAGGTGACGGCCTCTTTGTCACTAGGTGTTGTGGTATTAGTTGGTGCGCAGCACTGCAGAATTGTGACACTTGTTTTGAGTCTGACATATGTAGATAATCCTAACCGAGATTGGTTCCCAGCTGATGACACTGTTTCTCGCTCTCAGTGTAAGGATGACCGTACGCCAGTTTTGGCTTCACTCTTAGGACCAATGTACAAAATGCCGCTCAGAGTTCGTCCGTCCTTAATAGCATCATAAGAAATGCGACATTTCCATAAGAAATCATCGAAGGAACCCAACTTTTACGAGCTTCCGTTAGAACTTAAAAGATTGATTTCCTTCAAAAATTATATAAGAAGGGTGTGGCTTAACACCAGATTTCGTACATATAAAACTAAATTAAACCATGTACAGATAGAAATAAGAACAAAACTAAGCGCACTCAAAAACATCAGTTGGAACAATAAACCCAAGGACCGAGAACATTGAGCAACATCGACAGCATCTTAGAATTGTTTTTCAACGTTTATGTGACTACGGTTTGAAAATAAACATCGCCAAATGCGTATTCGGTCAAAGCGAAGTGAAGTTTCTGGGACACAAAATCTCGAGTGCTGGCATTGCACCGGATTCTGAAAAAGTCGAAGCAATCGTCAAATGTCCAAAACCGAAAGAAGCACACGGACTTCGTAGTTTTATCGCATCACTCAATTTTTACCGCCGTTTTTTACCACATGCTGCGACCAATCAGGGAAAACTGCAAGCGATGATAAAAGGTAATAAGAAAAACGATAAAACGAAGTTAATTTGGTCCGAAGAAACCGAAAAAGCGTTTGAGGAAAGCAAGCGGGAAATAATTGACGCAGTCACTTTAACTCACCCGATACCAAACGCAAAGTTGGTTTTGACCGTCGATGCAAGCAATTTTTCTGTCGGTGCAGCGCTTCATCAAATGAACAACAATGAAATGCAGCCGCTTGGATTTTATTCGAAACGCATGACTGATACACAGAAACGGTACAGCACCTATGACAGAGAACTGTTGGCTATATACCAATCAGTCAAATTTTTTCGGCATATGATCGAAGGAAGAAATTGTACGATTTTAACTGATCATAAGCCGATCACATTCGCGTTCCAGCAAAAACCAGAAAAGACTTCACCTCGTCAAGCTCGACAGCTCAGTTTCATTAGTGAATTCACTACTGATATTCAACACGTACCCGGTAACAAAAATGTCATTGCTGATTTTCTTTCACGCATCGAAGCAATTCAAACCGACGGTGCCGTCGATATTGAGAAATTGGCGCAGCAACAAAAAGACGACGATGAACTCAAAGGATTGCTTTCAAACAACTCAAACACATCGTTGCAGCTGAAACTAGTCAACCTACAGAACTCAAGCAATGCAATTTACTGTGATGTTTCAACAAATCGAGTACGCCCGTACATACCGAAGCAGCTCAGACAACAAGCATTCAATTCAATACACAATTTGGCACATCCGAGCAAAAAATCATCAATTAAATTGGTCAGTGAACGTTTTGTGTGGCCAAACATGAAAAAGGACATCGCTCAAATGTCAAAAATATGCATTGCATGTCAAAAGTCAAAAATCATTCGTCACAACAGATCGACAATTGAAAGTTTTAAAGTTCCAGACAATCGTTTTCAACATATAAACATCGATCTGATCGGGCCTATGCCGTCCTTGAATGGTTTTCGATACTGTCTGACATGCATCGATCGATACACTCGTTGGCCTGTCGCAATTCCAATAGAAGACATGACAGCCGAGACAGTGGCAAAAGCGTTGATAAGTGGGTGGATTTCGCACTACGGTGTTCCGGCAGAAATCACAACGGATCAAGGGAAACAATTCGATTCGAAATTATTCAACGAACTGTCAAAGACATTGGGTATCAAGCATTTGAGAGCTACAGCTTATCACCCACAGGCCAACGGAATCATCGAGCGGTGGCATCGAACACTAAAAACTGCAATCAAATGTCAACAATCAAACAATTGGTCTGAAAAATTGCCGTTAGTGCTACTTGGGCTTCGTGCAGTATTCAAAGATGATCTGAACGCATCGCCGTCGGAAATGTTGTATGGTACGACAATCAGATTACCTGGTGAATTTTTCGACGCAACGAAAAATTACGTATTGGAGCCCGATTTCGTAAAAAATCTTCGCAACTGCATGGAAAATATTCGACCTGTTGCTACATCGAATCATGCAAAAGGAAGCGTTTTCGTCCAAAAGCAACTGAAGGATTGCACACACGTGTTTCTACGCGACGATAAAGTGCGACCACCATTGAAAACGCCGTACGATAGCCCATATGAAGTTGTGAAACGAGACGAAAAAACCATCGACATCCTCGTGAAAAGCAAAATCATCAAAGTCAGCATAGATCGAGTTAAAGCAGCATTTTTGCCAGTTGATGATTACAACGCAACATCGAAGACTTCGACGAAATCGACTGCAATCGCGCTAAAACATCAACCTATTAATTCAAACCAAAGCAAGTCCAAAGAGGAAGAAGATGTACCACGAACGACACGTTCCGGGCGAAAAGTACATTTTCCAAAACGGTTCACAGATCTCTCATCGTGACTTCGGATAGCTCAGCCACTGGTGGGGGAGTACTGTGGGCATACAATCAAAATAATGAAATTTATTTTAACTACTTAATTTAAAATTTTAAACATTTACATTTTTTCACTCAGTAAGCGCACAGCGCCATACTATTGATATTTAAAAACTAACGTAGTAGTCTTTTTGAATAGCGAAAGATAAAAAAGTTTCATTTTTCTTAAAAATTGTAATTTTTAGTTTTTTCAAAATAAAAATGAAAACAAAGAATCATTTTTTATTTTTCGAGTAGGACACTCGCGCCTACAATATGAGCTAGCACTCCATCAAAATTAAGTATTTTTGTAAGTGCATCATTTAAACTGTGAGTCACTGTATTTTAGGATGAAGCATGAAGACGAGTATTCTGAGCTGCATTAGATCAAAGCGGGAACTCCACAAGGATCAAAGATGTGTACTTGGACCGAATCTCTACCTCTTGTAAACTTATGACCTACCAAACTTGTAACATAATAACGACGCTACTTTTGTAGACGACACCGCAATAATGACTGCAGGAGATACTATTTAGAATTAAAATTGCAAACAGCCATTTCCAAAATTTTTCATTGCACCAAAAAATGGTTATTAATAACTTTTTCAAAAATAACTATAAGCCTTGTGAATTTTACATGTTTGATATTGCATAGTTTTCAGGAAAATCGCCTTTTTTTAAAAGAGTGAAATTGTGTCATATTTTGCGGGACGGGGTAGAAGCTAATCGTCTTATTTTTTTGACCTAACTAATAATTGTAAATAATTATCTAGTACACAATTTTTATACGTACTTGGTATTTAATGAAAACGTGCAGTTTGTATGGAAGATGATGGAAGGAGTGAAGTGCTTGCTATGCTAAAAAAATGAGCTACGTCTCGTTGTTACTGGCTCGTTAGTTAATGTATATATTTAATAACAATAAAAAATAGTGATAGGATTTACAGCGGTTATGATACCTCCTCCTCAACAGGTAAATCCGCGAAAAATCCCTTGAAACTCGGAATCACTTCAAACTCCGCTTCGATAATAATGTAGAAGTAAATGCGAAATTTCTTTGTAAATTAAAGCGTCGTCATTGTGTATTTTTGTTTTCATAGAAAAGATAAGGTCGTGGTTCCTAGGTCTGTCTTCATAAAAGAAAAAGAATTGAGAAAATTCAAATTTCAGACAAAATGTCCCGCGCAATTGCTGTACATGCATTGCCCAAACTCCCAAACTCTAGTAGGACAGAAGTGTTAGTGCGTATCGAGTATATATCGAGGTCGAATGATTTTTTTTTTGACATTACTAATGTTCAGAAGAACAGAAGCGAATTATACTGTTTATTCTAATTAATTTCGGTAAAAAAGTGTTTTTAATATTAAAAATTGCTCATATCGATTAATTAATTGAAAACTAAACTAAAACAGAAAATCGCTCTGACATGTGTAAAATTTACGCAGCCTACAGTTTTCATTCTAAATGCTGCGACCTCAGCTACGTATCGGTTGCGTAAGGTATACGTTTCATTGTAAATGAAGCACGAAAAGCAGCAATTGGCGACATTTCTAAAAAACGCCAGGTTGTTTGCATCTGTGAAGAGTTTAATTTGAACGGGATTGTAATTGGATGAAACAACGAATAAATTTTCAGTAAATCGATCTCCAAATGAGCTTAAACTGGATAAAAATCACCGAGAGGTATAAATCAAATCAATTTTTTCCCACTTTTAAATTTATAATATTACTAATCGAGCAGAGCTCGCGAGGGCATTAAAATCATAAACTCACTCAACAACGAAGTTTTTTGCACGATTTTGGATTACGTCCATAAGAATATGAGTCCGGCTGAAGAGGATCACGACGAACGTGAAAATGCTTTGGAGGAGCTCGAAAAATTGGTAGGCGTCCCGCGGGCGGATTTCCTGTTGCTTATCAAAACTCTCTCGTACATCCTGAAACGAACATCGACGTTTGTGATCAAACCAACCAAACTCCAGCACGAATTGAAAGAGAAGCTGAAATTAAACGACGACAAAGTCGAGGCGATCATCAAAAAATGGGTGAAGAATACGAAGCCGATTTTGGACAATTTGGAAGCGACTAATGCGCCGTCTAACGAACTGCAGGACATCGCGTGGAAGTTAAAAGTACAAATGTCTACACATTGTCAACAGCGAGATAAAACTGTGCTGGCGCTCCTGCAGTTCCGGACAACAGAAGGACCTCCCATCAATTTAGAAATGAATCGTGAAGAGTTGGCCAATCTTTACGGACAATTGGAAGCGGTACAGAACGAATTGGACGCGTTGCGCAACAAGTAAGATGCTAGCAGTCGCGATTAGCGTGTAAATTGATGCCAAAACGATTCCAGTTGTAATTGTTGTTTGATGGTCTCGATTATTGAAAGGCCAGTTTGAAAAAGTTTATTCCAAAAATTTATCTCGAATAAAATACTTAAAACTTAAAAAAGAGATAGTTCTAAATTAAATTAACAATCGATGATTCTATCGCATTCGCCGATTGCTGTATGCTCGTCCGATCGCTGGTAAAATGCAAACTTTCGTCCTGATTTTCGGCAACGCTGGACGCACTCGTTATCAGCTCAAGAGCACCTTGCAGCTCGAGCAGATTATACGTTAAATTCATTTCATGCCTTAGCACTTTCGCCAAATTTATGAAGATTTGGCCGAGATTGCCGGTGAATTGATCGAATTCATCTTCGTAAATGTCCAAGAGGATTGTGGCGACGTCGGTCAGAACACGCATGAATCGATTTTCGGAAATGTACTTTAGAATGAATTGCACTATTGTCGCAAGCGACTTATTTTTGCGTCCGGCCAAAGCACGATGCAAGCCTTTTCGATGAATCAGCTCCTGAAACACACTGACCGTGACGTGTGGCGACTTGTTCATCACGTACGGCATTATAACGGCATCCAATGCTTTCGTGTACTCGAACCTTTGTAGAAAAACATCATATTTCGGAACGTTACATGTGCTACGATTGTCTACAACTTGATTGACGGGCAAGCTCTCATGCAACCGCCTTCGTTCTTTTTTCGGTTCTTTCTGACCGTTTTCTTCTTTTTCCATGTTCTGTATCGAGACCAAACCATCGACCATGCCGGCCACAAGCGTCTGTTCGTTCGGTGCTACACCTAAGCTCAAAATTGCATTCGGGAAATCAATGTTGTGCACCGATTGGTATGTTCCGACGTCGTAGATTTTCACATGTCGATCCAAACCGGCTGAGAGAATTCGCTTTCCGTTGCTAGCCAGTCTCAACGAAGTTACAGTCTTATGGTGCTGCGATAGCTGCGCGAGCAGCTTACCGCCCGCTAACGCGTCCCAAACTTTAATTTCGGTGCCACCGGCACTTACGAAGATACCGCCGGTCGGTAAGAACAGAAGACTTTCGACGGGACTGCCATGATCGACACTGAACGAGACTGCTTCGGTCCGCATATCGTACATTTTGATGAGGTTATCGTAGCCGCCCGACAAAATAATATTTGACGAAGCAGGATTCACACAGCCCGCTCGAATGTAATCGCTGTGCTCCTCAAACGTATGAATCGCCTTTTCGGTCGGCACATCCCACAGTTTTACTGATTTATCGTCCGAGAAGCTGGCGATTCGGATCAGATCGGGAGTGAAGAAAGACCTATGTACGGCCGCCTTATGGCCGCAGAAATTACGTAGAACGGCGCGGCTCGACACGTCGAATAAACTGACGGAACCTTGCTCGTCGCCGGCCACTAGCAGACGTCCGTCCTGTCGGAAACTTCCGCCATACGCATTCTTTTGAAAACGCGACATATTCTTGGCAACCAGTTTTGTGATCGGGTTGTAGATTTGAACGCGAACCGAACATGTTACTGCAAAGTAGTGCGGCTCGACCGGACTGAAATCGATATAATCTATAGCTCCGAACTCTTTGACCAGAGTTGGCTTCTGTAAAACATGCATAATAGAGGTTAAGATTCACGGCATAATTTATTTTTACTTACACTTAGCCTTTTCCAGTAGATAACATCCGGAGTTACAACTGCACCGGTTTTAATATATTTCTTGGTATTAAGTGCTTTAAATTGCGGCATATTCTTGACTTGATTTCTTACAAAACACACATTGCGAGCTAAACAATTGACTTTCACTGACAGTAGTCAGGACGTTTGAAGTCAAGCCATGCTGAGCCAACTTCATGCGAGAAAACTTGGTGAATTTTGGTCTACTAACACATACATTTACGTGGACTAAAATGCGTGAGCGAGAGATCTCATTTTTCTCTGAATGAATTTTACTCGCTGATACCACCTCTTGCAGAAATGATACCTCTCTCTTGCAGAAATGATACCTCTTGCAGAAATGGCGAAACGCAATTTTTCTGAGTTCTTGAAGATTTCGCCTAGTATCAAGAGATGGCGCTTTTGAATTTTCAGAAGAGTACTGTCAATTCGGTTCGTAGAAATTCTTACTTTCAAATATTTTCATAAAAATGCGCTGTGTAATTTGTAATAAAAGTAAAAATATAATTTTAACTATTCGAGTTGACTCAAAAGGGTAGTGCGCTTAATATTAGTACATTGTAGTGTGTTTTAGTGTTTGAACAGTAGAAATTCGTAGTTCCATTTTTTCTCTTTATGCTTAATTGCTTATTTTATTTGCATGATTTATGTTTCAATTTTGCAAGCCATCTATCTTGTGTTATTAGTTACCCTAATTTAAATAACCGTTTTGTGCTCCGGAGTTCAAGGATTTTTTGCCCTATTTCTTTAAACTAAATATTTTGAAAATATTTCCTTATTCGTATCTGATATACATAAAGCCCTTAGGAAATATTTAGTTCTTCTTGCTGTTTAGCTTGTATATTCATGGCTTTTAACGTGTATATTAATTTTTTGAAAGGAGGGGGACATTGCTTCCCTAAGAACTACTCCGCAATATTTCAACAATGGGTTGATATTGCGGGCGATGCTGTTAAAAACGGTTCGACGGCTGATGTAGTTAAGTGTAGACGGATTTGCAGTCTTCATTTTTCGGAGGATCAGTATGCAACGTGTTACAAGTCAAGGAGACTTAAACGCGATGCTGTTTCAAACACATATTTGAACGTCTGCCGTGGTAAGTAAACTTACATTCTTAATTTGTAAAATTATATTATCTTAAACACGTTATTAAGATTACAGCACTTCGAACAGGAGCCAGCCGGAAGAAATTGCCATCGAAGAAGATTACCGAATCGTCTTCGAAGAAGAGGCTCGAATAAACATTGAACATGTCCATCGAACGGCCAATGTGGAAGAATTTCAGATGGCCATCAATGACAAATCCAGGAATGGTAAGATATGGTATTTTTGAATATTATAACAATGTAAACCTGGTACTAACTAGAATAACATAATTTACTATTTTTTGTTATAAGGACTTTAGATTGTCTAAAATTTTGTTTAATAACATTACAGATCAAAGCACATTTATGCCCGCCACGCCTATAATCGTCACAGCAGCAAACAATGGAGAGAAGCCATTGGCCAAAAAAAACGGAACAAAATCGGTAAGTCCATTCCAATTCATAATATTGAGTACCGACATACAAACATCCCAGTTAAATAAAATAAAAAAAAACCCTTGGATTCCGCGAAAAGGGTAAATCGAAAATTGGTAACATTTCTTGCACACCCTTCTAAACAACACCTTTTTGCAACTATTACCAAGGGATTTAGCTTTAGTGCAAAACTATTACATTCCATGCAATATTTTCAAAGCCATAAAAAACCAAAGGGTAGACGATTTTCCCATGAGGAAAAGGTTCTTGCTCTTTCTCTTTATAAGCAGAATCCCAAATCATATAAATTTCTGTCGAAATTAACTACCTTACCCGCACCTCAAACATTAAAGAACCTTTTAGCCAATTTCCCAATTATATTTGAAAACCTTAAAGCTTCTGTCCAACTTTTACCACCAAAACAACGCATTTGTACATTAATGTTTGATGAGATCAGTTTGCAGGCAAACTTAACGTATGATGCTAAAACTGACCGAATCATTGGATTTGAAGAGTTCGGGCACAGCAAATCCTTTAAATTTGGTGACCATGTTCTCATGATAAAAGGGGTTGTGAGAAAATAGAAGCAGCCGATTTGGTTTTCATATTGTCAAGATTCCACCAATTGTGAAGATTTAGTTAAAATATTAAAAATAGTAATACGAGAGTTGACGAAAGTAGGTTTCAATGTAATTGCAACAGTTTGCGATCAAGCTAAAGCCAACGAGTCTGCTATAAGGCGATTATTGCAAGAAACTAATAATTTAAATGGAGGTTTTTTTGAAGTTGATGGTGCACATGTTGTTCCATTATTCGACCCTCCTCATCTATTAAAGGGTATTCGAAATCATTTTTTGGTTAAAAAAGTTTCTTTCGACTACGCCGGTGAAAGAAAAATTGCATCGTGGGGCGATTTAATCAAAATATTTAATTTAGATGATTTATTACCTCTTATTACCGAATACCATGTTATTGCTGAAAAAATCCCTAAAATGAAAGTTAAATATTGTGCACAAGTTTTCAGCCAACGTTTTGCAGCTATTATGAAATTTGCTGCTTCTAATAAATTTTTCGAATCTGAAACAGCAGAGGGAACTGCTATATTTTTTAAATTTCTTTGACCAATTATTTGATTCCGTTAATGGTAGTTTTTCTCAGGTTAGAAAAAATAAAATTTATCGGACCGCTATTAAAGATAATTTGCCTCATTTACCCTTCTGGAAGGAAGCCAAAAAGTTCTTATCTTCAATCAAATTTTTAAACGTCACTAAAAAAAACAGTGCATTCCACCATCAGTGAAAAATTGGATACGCACTTTAGATGGGTTCGAGATAATTTGGAAAAATTTAAAAAATAATCATTCAGCTAATTCCCTATTACCGCGACATTTCAACAAGGACCGACCCTATCGAAAACTTTTTCGGATCAATACGTAGTCTAGGTTTTCGAAACATTAATTCTTCACGCTACTCTTTTGCCAACGCGTACAAAACTTTGCTGTTAAACAATCATTCAATTGGCAGCAATTGTCAAAAAGATTCATTCCTCGCATTGTCTTCTTTGGTAAGTTTAGCTATTGACTCTGCGACGAAACCGGTAACACAAATGCCAGGAAGTGATGAGCCCACGGAAGAAGAAGATGAACCACTTTTGTGTCGTATTGACTCATCGGCTATACCAGATCACGATTACTGCATTAATTATAGTAACCTAGATTCTTCCAAATCCAAGTATGTATATAGTTGGATATTTAATTAAAAAATTACGCGTTGAAGTCTTTCAAAATTGCAAGATATGTAACGAAGAAGTTTTTGAAAAACGTGAAACCATAAATAATAACGACTATTTAGAAGCCAGGGAGTTTAATAAGAAAATACGCAGATTAAATTATCGTAACACTAATATGGTGAATGCATTTACATCTATTAAAAGCACTACAGCCAACTTTTTGGGACGTTATCTGAATTCAAAGGATATTAAACGAAAAATAGAAAAACATAACAGGGCTACGATTGCGCGTAAACCGCAATCTTACGATACTCTAGATGAAATAGAATTTTTTGTGATCCCAAGAAATTTTGTATGGGGAGTGTTAGAAGGGGTGATAGCATTGAACTAATTTTTTCCCCATCATGCTAAAGTAGCTATAGCAATGTTTTATACAAAATGCTTACTCTTAAAATTGAATAGGAGCTGAGAAAATTAGTGTGTTAGATTTAGTGATGTGATGTGATGTGCAGTTTGTATGAGAGGTGGTAGAAAGAGTGGGGGGATTTTAGTGATTTTTTCAGAAATAACTAAGAATATCATAAAATTGACATCTCTTAAATTTTAGACCAGTAACATTCATACTTTTCAAGAAAATTGATTTTTTGTGAAGTTGTGAAACTGTGTCATATTGTATGGGAGGGGTTAGAAGCAGTAAAGCTAATCAAATATTTTTTTCTGATCTTAGTGATAATGCTAAATAAGTATTTATCACAAAATGTGAGCGCGATAAATGTTATATGTTCTGAGAAAATCGGCTTAGAGCATTTCATGAAAAAGTGTGGTTTGTATGGGAGGGGGTGGAAGGAGAGGGAGGACGCAAATAATTTTTATACTGTATATTGAAATCATTATGAAAGTAATATATCCCGAAATTTAGACTAATAGCTTTTATACTTTTCGAGCAAATCCATTTATAGTCGAATTGCGAAATTGTGCCATTTTGTATGGGAGGGGGTAGAAGGGGTGAAGCTAATCGTCTAATTTTTTTTGGGCTTACTAACAATTTTAAATAAATATTTGGTGCAGCTCGCTAAATTTTATACGCACTGAGTAAATTGGCTTAGAGTAATTCATAACAAGTACAGTTTGTATGGGAGGTGGTAGAAGGAGGGGAAGACACGCATAATTTTTATACCGTAGATTGATATTATCATAAAAGTAAGATATTCCAAATTTCAGGCCAATAGGTTTTATACTTTTTGAGCAAATCCGTTTATTGTCAAATTGCGCATTTGTGTAATTTTGTATGGGAGGGGGTAGAAGGGGTGGAGCGATTTGGCCCGTTCACGAACTTAAAGTTACTTTTTTGCTAAAAATGACACACACAAATTTTTAGCACTATAGCTCAAAGCTTTCGGGAGTTATGCTGTAGACAGACGCACAGACAGACAGAGACAGACAGACAGACAGACGGTCACTCGGAATCGAGGTTTTTGAGCGACAACAAATATTTCTGTACCCTTGGCGGCTCTGTGCGAGCGTTATTTCTTAGCGTTACAAACGGTAAGGCAAACACAATATACTCTCAGATTTCATCTAGAGTATAAAAATATAGAATTTAATGCGGAATTTCTTACTTGCCCTCATCATAAGTCAACTATTTTGAAAAATGTCATATCTAGAAGTGTACGTTTGCTAATATTTAATTACTGCCGCGACGTTAACAGACTGCTTACCGGAGCAGTTAGTCAATATGATACTAAAGATCCTTGTAAAATTGCAGCAAGAAGCTATCATTTGAAACATTAAAAAAAATAATAAAAAAGTAATTAAAATTTATGATTTTAAGTTTCAATCTCCGTTATTCCGTGTGTATTTTTTTCTTCTGCTTGTTCTGTCCGCAATACTCTTTATTATCTTGACTTGTCTGGTAATCCGTCTATATATATATTTGATTAACAATTTTTTTGGTCCACGTACAATATGTTTTCGCGTTTTCGTAATTTCTTTGTTACTGTCTCCAGTTTACTTTAATCACTATATTTTAGATGTCTGTTATTCTGTCTGCTTACTGTTTTTCTGTCTGTCCGTTATAGATCCTAGCATACTCTGTATATTAAATAGTTTGCACTTGATTCCTGGTCTACCTGTAATTGCCTTCATATCTAGTTTGTTTATATCTCTGTCTACGATTTCAAGATTAACCTTTCATTTCCCATGCATCAAAGTTTCTAATTAGAATTAATTTTTCAATTTTAATTATCTTATTATAATATTCTTCATCTGATTGTCAATTTGTTTGTAATTCGCTTCTACGTTGGTTTTAGCTTGTCACTGCCACTGCCACTCTCTATCTTTTCAATGTGCTCCCAGCTTATTTCAATTTCTTTATTACATATTATCCTGTCTGATACTGAATATTGCATGAAACACTACTTACTACTGTGATGATTTTAATTCTCAGTCTAGTTAAGAATCTACGTGTCATTGATTTTCTTATTTTATCCAGTGTTTTTTTATTTTTTCTGTTGATCCGTCTGTATGTAAAAACTCAATTTGTGTCGTTGCAATAAGAATATTATAGTGATTTCTATTCGCCAAAAAAATGTGACCCGTTTTTGCCCTTTAAAATGCAAAATTATTGCAGTTTTACACTCATTTTTCTCAGTTTCGTCGGTCAGGTCAATTTCCAATAGAACACTTTAAGTGCAAGTTTTTTGCATTTTTTTTTATCATGTTGTCTCTATACCGAACAGCTGATTGCCTTTCGAAACTGTCAAAACAAAGCGTTTTAATTTGTCTTGTTATCTCTAAATGGTCCTGTGAAGATTTTGGGAAAATTAAGAAAAGTTACGTATGCACTCATATTGCATACTTCATGTAAAGTTTTAAGTCCTTTTAAGTAAGATCTATCCGTTAGAATCTGTTACCGATGTTGTCAGATGATTTATTTTTTTCATGTTGTTGTACATTACAGGTCAATTGAGTTGCACCGCCGAAAAATTCGGGGCAAGAAATGTGCATTTTCAGGTCAAGTTTTACCTAGTGCGCAAACCATTTTTCTAGCAGGGCAGAATTTTTTTTCCAATAGAACATAGGAACTGCTAGAAAAAATGTTAAGGGCAAAAACGGGTCACATTTTTTGCCGAATAGAAATCACTATTAGTTTATTTTGAAGTTCCACTTCTGCAACAACAAAATTAGATCTTATACTGATATTTTATAATATAATATCATATATCTTTTTAGCTTTTCAGTTACAAGATTTTGTGTTTATTTTCTATTTTTAACCAAAATGTCTTCCTTATTGGCTTGTCTACTTCTGTCAATAAAGGTTTTGGTAAATACGAAATTTCCAAATTCTATAAATAACTTTCATTTGTTACCCTATGTGATGGGCGCAGTACAGTTCATCTACAGCCATTTTAATTCTAGTAAAAATGACCAGCACTTCGACAGGGCCTTATTACCCGTGTCTTAAAAGCTGAACTGATACTAGAATCGAGAACAGTGTCTTGGATGCGGACCGATTCTACGGTAATGACCTCTGGCTATCGAAAACGGGCTATGACTGGCTTCTGGGAAGTAGGCCCGGGAAATAAACAAATCCTCTCGATAACTATGCCGTTATGCTCAGGATCGCGTCGTGTGTAAGAAAACATATAGGGTTTCTCCTTCTATTAAATAAAATCATAAATAAATAATTGCATTGAGCGATGAAAGTATGTAAATCCACCCAAGATAAGCGTAAACCTTCGGAGAGAAGTAAAAACGGTGGTCTTTTGAAATGGAAAAATCCATGATGTCACACCCGCTGCAGTCATTCAAGATGGCCGCCACGTCAGTTCTGCCTAGCTTGGTATGTAGAAAGCTTTGCTAGAAGTAAAACAGCTGTAGATGAACTGTACTGCGCCCATCACATAGGGTAACAAATGAAAGTTATTTATAGAATTTGGAAATTTCGTATTTACCAAAACCTTTATTGACAGAAGTAGACAAGCCAATAAGGAAGACATTTTGGTTAAAAATAGAAAATAAACACAAAATCTTGTAACTGAAAAGCTAAAATGAAATATGATATTATATTATAAAGTATCAGTATAAGATCTAATTTTGTTGTTGCAGAAGTGGAACTTCAAAATAAACTAATATTCTCACTGCAACGACCCAAAATTTATTATTTATTTATTTGGGCTCTTGAACAAAAAGATTACAATTTCAATTAAACAAAAGCGGAAAACAAAAGAATAGCAAAGAGGAAAATTTAAACATTGAAGATGATAGTTTATAATATACGCTAAAAAATAAATGAATAGTAAAGATAAAAATTTAAACATTAAATATGATAAATTTAATTCTATTCTTAAATAATGGAAAAGAAGAAGAAGCTAAAGAACCGAATTGGAGTCGGTCATGGTTCCTTTGCATTCTTAGCATCGGAGAGTGATGGTATACATCGAGAGAGGCTCGTGAAGGATTGAAGATGTCTGAATTCCTTGTTGAGACTATTCCTGGTCTAAAGTTCAGGTTGTCACAGAGGTGGGTATTGAGCAGGTAGTTGCACAGCTTGAAGAGGAAGCAAGCATCGAGGAAGGTCCGCCTTAAATGCAGTGGCTGTAGGTGAAGTACTTCAAGTCCTCCATTGTAGCCGATATGAGGCTTCCTTAATCTGTAGAAAGGGGTTCACTGAACAGATTCGATGGTTCGAACATGGCAAGAATGGTGTGGGTTCCAGACGGTGGAACAGTATTCCAAAATACTACGAACGAGTGTGGAAAATAGGAGAGCAGCTGTTCCTGGACGATTAAACTGGACGGTCGTGCGGAGGGCGTCATTGTGAAAATTCCGAAGAAGGGCGACCTTCGGGATTGTGGCAATTGGCGTGGTATATGTCTACTTACTGCCGTATCAAAAATTATGGCTAAGGTAATTCTCAATAGGATTAGTGATGTCGTCGAGAGCACTCTCGAAGTTTATCAGGCTGGATTCCGCAAAGGGTCGTCTTGTACCGACCATACAAATACCCTACGGATAATATTAGAGCAGTCAACCGAAATGGGTTCGCCACTACATCTCATGTTTGTAGACATCGAGAAGGCTTTCGACAGCGTTAAGCGAGATTACATATGGAATGCTTTGCGTTGGAGAGGTATTCCAGATAAGGTCATAGCTATGATTATAGAATCCTACGAAGATGCAAGGTGTCGCGTCTTGCATAGAGGAGAGCTGTCCGAGAGCTTCCCTGTGCGAACGGGTGTCAGACAAGGCTGCATATTATCACCAGCCCTGTTTCTGGTGGTAATAAATGACATCTTGAAAGCTGAACTGGAAGGTGGGGAAGGTAAGGGTCTTCAATGGAGACTATTTAACATCTTAAGTCACCTTGATTATGCTGATGACGTGTGTTTGCTTGCACATAACCGTTCGGACTTAGAGTCAAATGTTCGCTCGTTGCATTCTAAATGCAAAGAGGCGGGACTGAAAATAAATGTGCGTAAAACCAAGTACATGCACATGGGTTCGAACGCAAGCACACCGATTGTTCTTAACGGACAGGTTGTGGAAGAGGTGCAAGATTTTTGCTATCTTGGAAGCATTGTCAGCATGGACGGCGGAGCCGAAAAGGATGTTGAGGCTGGGCTAAATAAAGCTCGTCAGGCCTTCGGTATCCTTTCCCCTTTCTGGAGGTCAAGAGAGATCTCCCTTCGCACGAAGCTGCGAGTTTTTGACGCATGCGTCAAATCTGTGTTGTTGTATGGTTGTACTACGTGGAAAGTGACCGTTCGACTTACCAAGAAACTACAGACTTTCGTAAACTAATGCCTCCTGCGCATTTTAGGAATATTCTGGCCAGAAGTGATCTCCAACGACGAACTTTGGAGTACAACTGGCCAGACTAAAATAGGTATTGAGATTCAACGGCGGAAGTGGCAGTGGATCGGCCATACTTTGAGGAAACCAGAGCAAAATATCGCAAAACAGGCTCTGGATTATAATCCTCAAGGAAGACGTCGGGTTGGTCGACCATGTAACACATGGAAGCGAGCAGTTGAGCAGGAGGCCAGAGGAATAAACAAGTCCTGGCAACAGCTTAAGGCCGATGCTCAGGATCGCGCCTTGTGGAAGAGAGTTGTTTCTGTCCTATGCCCCTATAGGGGGTCTTAACAGGAATTTGATTTGATTGATTGATCGTGCGGAGGACGAAGCCAGCAAGTCTGTATGCCTTATTAGTAATCTCGGAGAAATGATTGACGAATTTAAGTTGACGATCAAAGACCACTGCTAGATCCTTTATTGTGGTTACTGCTGTAAGGATGGATCCATTAATAGAGTAAGAGAGAACAGAGGAGGCAGTCTTATACGAGTACTCCATAGTAAAACACTTTTCTATGTTCAAAAAGATATCGTTGTTTGAACACCAACGAGAGACAGCAGACAAATCAGCCTGGAGAATCATGCCATCAGAAACGGAGGAAATTTCCCGGAACAGTTTGAGGTCATCAGCGAATAAGAGACAGTTCGAAGATACAAATTGGGGCAAATCATTTATGAAGAGAGTAAATAATAGAGAACCAAGGATCGATCCCTGCGGGACACCAGAGTTGGCAAGAAACTCAGTAGAAGAGTATCCGTTGAACGTAATTCGGAGACGACGGTCCGTAAGGTACGAACTGAACCAGTTCAGGAGAGAGCCAGAGACACCGTACTTTCCAAGTTTTGAGATTAGAATTTTACAATTAACAGTGTCGAAAGCTTTTGAAAAATCGGTATATATGACTTGGACAGTATTATGACGATCTAAGGATTGAGCAACGAAATTAGTGAATTCACATAAATTAGTAGAAGTAGATCTACCTTTCACGAATCCATGTTGGGCTGGTGATATCAAGTGATAAAGTTTATCCCATATTACATTATGAACTAATCTTTGAAAAACCTTTCCAAAACAGTTCAGGGTGGAAATCGGGCGATAATTCAAGACATTTTCGGTATCTCCTTTCTTTAAAATGGGTACTATGTTAGCTAACTTCCAGCATACAGGAAACGAGCATTCTTCAAGAGACTTATTGAACAAAATAGATAGTGGCACTAAGAGCTCCGAGGAGAGAGCTTTCACAAAAAGGTTCGGGATCCCATCCGGTTCGCCGCTGATTTTTGAATCTAGAGAATTGATGATTAATATAATGTCTCTCTCACTAATGGATATCTCAGAGATCAACTCCTGGGGTGGGATGAAGAAGTCATAAGACAGATCATTACTCGAGTGGCTAAACACAGAGGAAAAGTATTTGGCAAAAAGCTCACACATTTCTTGTGAAGAGGTAGTGGCAGTATCACTAAGCTTAAGTTGTGAAGGAAAAAATTGTTTATTTCTACGCTTTCTAACATGCGACCAAAACGGTTTGGTCTCATTGCGCAACAGTGCCACCTCTAGCTGAGAAATATTTGCAGAGAAAGCCTTCTTGATGTCCGATTTGACCCGCTTACACTGAAGGGAATAGTTTTGGTAATCAGATATAATAAGAACTAGCAATTTATATTTTTCAAACTCTATTTAATTACGTTAATTATTCATAATTTTGTATGGGTGTATCGTCCGGGAGATGCCGGGACTCGATCGGTCCTCACTCTGAAATATATAATTAAAAATCCCCTTTAAGTATAACCTCACTCAGTGATTACGCATACATTCTCACACTATTAAGGATAGTGGTCGAGAGATTATCGCCATCATGGTGACAAACACCTCACAGCAAGTGACATACACTCGCAAATGGCCGACGACAAACGCCCGAATCTCTCCACCACCACGATCACTAACACACAAACACATTAAACCAGTTACACTATACGATGGCGACATATGCCTAAATTGCACGCGCACTCACCGGTCCTCGGATGTTGGTTCCTCGGCTGTCTAGTACTGAATGCCGGCAATGCATCCGAGTGCCAGTCTCTCAGTTAGCCAAATCAAGCTCTCATTCTAATTTAGTGTTACCATCACTACATTTTCTCATTTTAGAGTGACCAACCTGACTCATCACGTAACAGATAGAAGAGACGAACGCTTATACTTTTTATGCAAACGCTCTTTTTTACGAAGAGCGCAAATAATAGAATGGTTATACCATTCAGGGTAGTCACGACTAGAAATGACACAATAGGGAACATTCGGATGAATTATATCATCAAGGATGGAGTGTAGTTGCGTCGACGATTCATTAGAGCTTTTGCTGCTAAAAAGTTCAAACCAGTTAATATTACCGAGGTCACAACTCATTTGCTCGTAGTTTCCCTTATAGAAATTGTATTTCTTATCCGTGCAAATAAGAGATGGATTACATAACTCTATATGCAGGTTGATCTGAAGGGGGGGATGATAAGGGTCGGGTGGCACTAATCCACTAAAGGTGTCAACATCGATCCGAGAAGCACTGACATTGGAAAGAATCAAGTCTAGGATCTTCCCCCGACGATTTGTGTTAGTATTTTGTTGAGTAAGTGAACACAGGTTCATAAAGTGATCAACACACAAGTCTATGCTAGATACAGGCAATAAAGGGTGTGACCAGTCTGCTTTCCATTGTAAGTCGGGGAGGTTGAAGTCACCACAGATAAGGAATGTCGAGGTAGCGTCAGCTGAGTTGACGATATCAGAAAGGCTGTCAAAAAACTTTTCAATAATTTCCACTGCACAGCAACAAGGAATATAGACACAGCATATATATAGGTATCGACCATGAGAGACTTTAATTTTGAGGAGAAGGTGCTCTATGGGAAAAGCATCAAAGTCCGGACAACGCGACGTTGACAGGGTATTTTTAACCGCGATGAGGACACCGCCACCATCCTTTTTGATAGCAATTCGTGGAAAATTCAGATGATACAAAGAATATCAGGCATACTCTCCAGAAGGGATACTATGAAGTCATTCAACTTGGTTCTAAGGCCACGCACATTTTGGTAGAGAATAGTGAGATTATTATTAGATAAGCTAGAAATGTTAACAAAGCCTGATATATTCTTGTGAACATTAGATGATGATGGATAGATAGCAGTCAAACATGAAGTATTTATGCTGGTTTTAGCTGATTGCTTCTTCGACGAAAATTCCATTGAGAGCTATTTCTTGGTTTAAATTCCTGAACAATAACGCCTGGAGGCCAAAATTCAGCTGAGTTGGCAGCAGTAAGGTTTGCGGGCAAGAAAACTTTGAATGACGCAATAATTTTACCTGGAAGATTGTCCTGTGTCAGCTTAGTACAGCTGATGACAGCTGGAGTATAGCCCAGCTTCGACGTGATGCAATCAGACAATTCTCTCGAAGTCGTATCGTAGGCCAAAAGAGACACAAATAGCTGTCTGGGAGGTTCAACGACACGTAGCGTAGATGATGAATTTGATGAATTAGAACCGGCCGGTACATTCCTCGATGAATTTTTGAAGACGTCAACCACCAACGAATTAGGTCGCACATTAGAAGGCGTATTAGTAGACGGCAGGGACAAAGCTCCCGGTATAACTGCAGGATTCGACGAAAGTATCGGTTTTGCAGTAGTAGGTGTCTTCACTTGTTTTTTCGAACCTTTAGAACTTGCATCAGCACTTGAAGAAGAAGAAGATGAAGAAGATGCGGTGGCAGCAGTAGCGATCCTGGTGATTCGAGCACTATGTAAAGCCTCCTCTGATGACGGCAGAGAAACGGACGGAAGCATCTGGATCTGGCTCTGCGAGATCGCAGCCACACTAGCTACCAGCTCACAGATTGAAGTTTTCATTTCTTCCATTTTTTTATAAATTATTGAGAGGCCCGTTGCTCGGCAATCTTCACAAGTCCAGGATATACCAGGAAAATTCATTGCTGCGAAAAATTTCGGCACAGTGACAGAGTCATCAATGCAGGTGACATGATATGCACAGGCACAGATGCTGCTATAACAGACCAATACGGCGATTTCCAAAAGTTAACACGGGCAAAAAAGTTAAATTGTGTGCTCCTAATGAACTGCAACAACGTGACAACTAGTACAGTAATGTAAATAGACTTAAAACGCCTATGAGAACGCAGTTGATATGCACACAATCACTATTTTCGGTTGTCAAGGTAACTATAATGCTGCACTGTACACTACGGAACCGTTTAGTTTTTTTAAATGTAGAAAGTTAGGAGTTCTAGGGTTTCGAACGTTATGCTTTAATTGAGCAATTACTGTACTCGGAAATGAAATAAACACTAATCCCAGAATTAGGTTGTCTTTAGGTTGACTTTAATGTTTTAAAACAACTAAGAAATAGATCTAGTTAGTTATTGAAAATTCGAAAAAAAGCAGCCGCGATTGCAAATGCGTGTTGTTTGTTCGCCTAATAGATGACTATTGAGAACTGAAGAAAACTGAACTAAGAAAGGCCAGCGCGACTGCCTTTTAATTCCATCTTTTTGCTGACGCTGGGGCGTGTCTGGCTGCGTACTTTAGCTCCACTTGTGCGCGATAAGCTCAAATTAATTGCTGATCGCGCGCGTTGTCGGGCATGCCACTTGATAACTTTTTCGTTGCATATCTGGCGATATGCGATATATAAGGGACCGTTTGCTTGTGCGCGATAAGCACGTATACGTCCGCGAGATGCGCAGAGTGTATCGTCAGCATCTCTGGCGATATGCAAAAAGGGATCGTTTGCTTGTGCGCGATAAGCATGTATACGTCTGATGTCATGGACGCTGGATTGTGTCGACGACGTCGTATCGCCACATCACTACCCCTCTGTGAAGAGAGCCGTGATGTGCTGTCTTTAGGACGGATCGCGTTCATGCGTAGACGCAGGTCTCGAAGAAAGTCTGTCTCGTTAACAGACGGTCGTTCTTCTGAGAAAAATTCGCCAGGGATGCGGAACGTCGTCCCGTAAACCATCTCCGCTGCGGAAGTCTGCAGGTCTTCCTTCAGAGATGATCGCAGTCCGAGCAGGACCAAAGGTAACGCTTTCACCCATTCGGTGGAGGAATGGCAACGAATTGCGGCTTTCACTGTGCGGTGTCATCGTTCGATGATGCCGTTTGCTGCTGGATGGTACGGAGTCGTCCGGAGGTGCATGGCTCCTAGGAATTGTTTGAGCTCTGTGAAGAGTTGACTTTCGAACTGTCGTCCCAGGTCGGTAGTAATTTTCGCGGGAACTCCAAATCGGCTGATCCAGCCCTGTAATAGCGCTTCGGCGACCGCGGATGCGGTAACGGTTTGAAGCGGAATGGCCTCAGGCCATCGTGTGAAACGGTTGTATCGATCAATATTTTATAAGTATCTATCAATAGCAAATAAATGTATATCAATATAATATCTATTAATACAACATAAAAACGTATCAATATCAATACACCAAAAATTTCCATCATTCATCTCAATTAAAATTATCTATTATTCAATGTAACGTAAAAATTCCACATAGATTGTATTTAATTACAAATATGCAATTTAGCGAATTCATTAAATTCCATTCTCATAAGTCTTTTCATGCACCTGTCGCATAAGTCGAATCATATTGCATCTGCCAGTTCGCTAGCTGAATCGAGGCATCATATTGCGTCTGATTTCTTATCGCTAGAACTATGCATGGAAAGGCTTGTGAACCAAAAATTCTTATATTATTTCCCGCGAGAATACGATGTAAATAATTGTATAAATAAGTTAGATAAGTTCAATAAAAAGTTAGTTATCCATTAACTCGAGCGCGTTTTATTACGTTCTTCGTACCCGAACAAATCGTGTACTGGTCCAAGACCTTTACACATCCACAAGGAATCTTGGTGTTACACTAAGTGTCAACCCGACTTAAAATATCTAAGCAAAACAGTTTAGATCAAACATTGGTGACCCCGACGTGATATTACGAAGTATTCGCGATCGACACAGTTAAGTTCACGCGAATAATACAAACACGATCGGAAGTTTTTAAGCACGATCGATAATAAAACGCGGTCAAATTGTTTACGCGATCGATACAGCTTTAACGTGGTCAAACAGTTAGCGAAACATATTTTAGTGCGTGATCAACAGTTCCTGATTTTAATCAATATCAGCGATCGACAAAATTCAATATGAATTTAGATGAACTAACGAAACAACAAGGTGAAACCGGATCCGAGATTGAAAGGCTGATCCGAAATTACAAAAAGGATTCAGCAGACCGAAAAACGCTGGAATACTTAGATGAGAAGGCATCGGAACTAGCCAAACTTTGGGAAAGGTTTCAGGCAGCTGATTACGATACCAACTGCAAATACGATGATTAAGGTCAACATTCGTATTTCTCAAAGGGATACTTTGCTAACATGAAAAAGGAATACAACTGGTTCATGCAGGATGTTGCACAGAGACGTCTTCAGCTACGGAATCCAGATCCTAAGCCTCCTGGCATCACCGGAAATCCGTCATCTACTTCTCTGGCACAAACGCATCCTTCTATACGCCAAATTAAGGCAGCAATGAAGGCATTACAGAGAGCCGCAAATGAGTGAAACCTTCACATCTTGTCAGGTCAATCTACGAATTATCGAACGACTATGGCTAAATGTCGATCAGCTTCAAGAGAAATTATGGGCAGACTTGGACGACCCAGTAACCTCAGGCTTTGATGAGGAAGAATATTACGACCTAGAAATCAAGGCACGAGAAGCAATTATTCTGCTGCACGAAGCATTCAATGCAACTGCTAAACCACACAAGGCGACAATCATCGAACCATAGATTAAGTTACCATCAATATCTATTCCAACGTTTGATGGCAACTACCTCAATTGGAGCCAGTTTCACGATTTATTCGACCAAATGGTCCACCAACAAAATTTGAGCAATGCACAAAAGATGTGGTATTTAAAAACCAGCCTAAGTGGCGAAGCAGAGAGGCTCATACACCATCTAACATTGTCTCACGACAACTATCAGTCCGCCTGGAATATGCTGAAGGAAAGATTCAGCAATACCAGGGTTTTGGTCACGGCCTTGTTAAACAAACTCCTAGCATTACCCTCAACGCAAGCAGGCTAAGCAAAATCAATAAAGGTTCTTCACGACACAACTAGGGAATGTTTATTTGGCCTTCAGGATATCAATGTGTCAACCGAAAATTGGGATCCGTTATTGCTGCATATACTCATTCGGAAACTCGATACCGGAACTCACATGCTCTACGAGCAAGGTTTAAAAAACCCAAGGAATCTTCATTCAGTAGAAGATTTTCTGAAATTCATGGAAAATCACTTTCATTCGCTAGAGTCATTGTCGAACACAACAGTGAAAAATGGCTCTAAAGAACGACGATTAACGAAACATTCATAATCCAAGGTCTTAGTTGCATCCACGCAAAGACCTTGCTGCATTCTCTGCAAGGCAGGTCATCCGCTATTCTCTTGTCGGGTGTTCTTGAGTACTGACAAAAGGCTGCGAGTCATTCAACAAGCCAAGTCCAGGCATTGTTCTAAGTGTTCCAAGAATCACAACACATTACTTCAGTAGTGGGTATATGGGGATTCTGGCTCTCTTTGACCTTGACCTTTGACTTGTGGGGATCCAAACCGGAGGTGGCTTATGGCAATACTTATTAGTGGGGATCCAAACCGGTAGTTGGTGAAATGCCAAGATTGATAAGAGTTGTACGAATTATGATTCATATATGATGAAAATTGATATTTACATTGATAAGAATGAACACGTGTGTTAACAATTACATTTTTAGTTGGACTTTAAGAATGCTTTCGTTGTTTATATTGTGAAATAGGTTGTGCTCAGCATGTTTAGTTTTATGAATTAGGTTTCATATATGATGAAAATTGATAGATTGTGTGTATGGAGATTGTTATTGTTATTAATAGCGTGATATTATTTTATGACGTCATCATTATCGATCAAACTATATGTGTTTAGGAATAATTGTTTCGACTTGTTTATTGTTTAGAGTATTCATATGATAGGTTGTTTACATTTTTTTGTATGGAATTTTTGGTTTTCGAGTGAGATTGGATGAAAATTTCACCTCAATCCATGACGTCATCATCATCGATCAAATTATATGTGCTTAGGAATAATTGTTTGAATTGTTTATTGTTTAGAGTATTCATATGATAGGTTGTTTACATTTTTTTGTATGGGATTTTTGGCTTACGAGTGAGATTGGTATGAAAATTTCACCTCAATCCGCTAACATATATGATCATTTTTTTGATAAACGAGTTCAAGCTCTTGCACATTACCTGCTTAGATACACCTTGGTACCCCTTTACCTGTCGATATTAATTTTAGAGTAGATTATTGGTTGTAAGAGATTATTGATTATTGGTGAGTATAGATATTGGTTAATGGAAGAGAGAGAGAGAGAGAGAGAGAGAGAGAGAGAGAGAGAGAGAGAGAGAGATGATGTATTGGTATTGATCCAGATAGGATGCTGGATAGGGGGATGTTGTATTAGTCCAGATAGGGTATAGTTGTGGTGTATGTGTATATATATATGTGTCATCATCAATTGGGGTTGCCATAATGTCAAAAAAAATCAAAAAAAAAAAAATTAATAAAAATAAAAAAAAAAAAATAAAAAAAAAAAAAAAATCATAAATTTACAGATTTGCATGACAATGTTCCTATGCCTAATACTGATAAACCCGATTAATGGGCTATTTAACGTACACGAACTGACAGGATTTACGGAAATACAACTTAACAAAGTAGAAATAGTGACCAAAGCAAATATTATCATACACATAATTGACATAAGAGAAATTTTAGACGTAATAAACGAATTTTCAACCAATACAGCTAATTTTAACGGAGAACAGAAGAACTTACTTATTACAGAACTAAAACAATTGACAAACAAAAATTTAAAAATATAATTCCTAAAGAAAATAGAAAGAAAAGTGCTTTATTGAATATAGTCGGATGTACAGCATAATGGTTATTTGGAACGATGGACGAACAAAACAGACTAGACATATAAAATCACATGAAGACGACAGACGAAAATAATCATAATCTCATTACCGTAATAAACCATCAAATAATTATAAACAACAATTTAATGAATTTTTCACGAAACACTTTAAAAATTGAAAAATAAATATATCCAACCATATCAACTACAACAACAACAACAACAACTACAACACTAGAAAATACAACCAAACAACCATACAAACACCTGCTACCAACTTGTACCCATATGATACCAACTTACCTTATTAAATTTTACTATAAGTTAAGAAATAAAAAAGAGTCTTGTGTGTTGTTATACTTGTATACCAAATTCTGGTTAATATGCATATTTCAAGAAAAAAAACAAACTGAATGATGGTTTTAATCATATTTATTATCAAGATATTTTTTTTTTTTTAAATAAATAAACATAAGAAAATTACGATATGTATATTATATAGAATAGCTATTTCTTGAACAATGAAACAGTTTTCAGATCCTCTAAATTTAATATTTATATTATTACTTCAGCTTTTCTCAATGCTTCTGAAAGCTTAATCTAACTGATACTTTTGAAACACATTTAAAGTCTCCGGATGTAAGAAGCATACGTAAATATGTGACAACTCCTTCAGGTCGGCAAGAACTCATTGAATATATGAACAAGCGAGAATTTGATGAAATACCTACAAAATATTTAAATATATTTGCAAATAATCCGGATTTCATTGATAGTACTTATGGTGTTTATCATGATAATGAGCAATGGAAAATTGGAAACTCGATTTTTACAATCGATGGTAGTCAAATGTTAATAAAAGATAAAACCTATGAGGGTACTGCGGGCATATATGTGCTACTATTTATGAAAGTTCCAGATAAGACTCTGTACAATGAAGATGATTTACAGAATTATAGAAATATTCTGCTCGATACTAATGCCTATAGACGTCACTATACCAGCAAAGGACAAATAAATGGAAACCGTAGCTATAAATATACAAAAATTATTAACAAACTTTTAACTCATAGAGGAGGAGATTTAATACAAACATCAATCGAACCCAGCAAAGGACAAATAAATGGAAACCGTGGCTATAAATATACAAAAAAAATTATTAACAAACTTTTAACTCATAGAGGAGGAGATTTAATACAAACATCAATCGAACCAAAACCGTATGTTTTTTGGAATGACCCCAATGAATTGGTGTACTGATTACGATTAGAGATAGAGACGGGAGATAGTAGTCATAACAACGAGATTGTTGCCATCATTGAAGCATTGAGAAAAGCTGAAGTAATAATATAAATATTAAAATTTGAGGATCTGAAAACTGTTTCATTGTTCGAGAAATAGCTATTCTATATAATATAACCGATACATATCGTAATTTTCTTATGTTTATTTATTTAAAAAAAAAAAAATATCTTGATAATAAATATAATTAAAACCATCATTCAGTTTGTTTTTTTTCTTGAAATATGCATATTAACCAGAATTTGGTATACAAGTATAACAACACACAAGACTCTTTTTTATTTCTTAACTTATAGTAAAATTTAATAAGGTAAGTTGGTATCATATGGGTACAAGTTGGTAGCAGGTGTTTGTATGGTTGTTTGGTTGTATTTTCTAGTGTTGTAGTTGTAGTTGTATTTTCTTTAGGAATTATATTTTTAAATTTTTGTTTGTCAATTGTTTTAGTTCTGTAATAAGTAAGTTCTTCTGTTCTCCGTTAAAATTAGCTGTATTGGTTGAAAATTCGTTTATTACGTCTAAAATTTCTCTTATGTCAATTATGTGTATGATAATATTTGCTTTGGTCACTATTTCTACTTTGTTAAGTTGTATTTCCGTAAATCCTGTCAGTTCGTGTACGTTAAATAGCCCATTAATCGGGTTTATCAGTATTAGGCATAGGAACATTGTCATGCGAATCTGTAAATTTATGATTTATTTTTATTTTTTTTTTTTATTTTTATTTTTTTATTTTTTTTTTTATTTTTTTTTTTTTTATTTTTTTTGACATTATGGCAACCCCAATTGATGATGATGTCATGAAATAATACCACGCTATTAATAACAATAACAATCTCCACACATACACTCACACACACACACACATATATATATACACATATGTACACCACAACTATACCCCATCTGGACTAATACAACATCCCCCTATCCAGCATCCTATCTGGATCAATACCAATACATCATCTCTCTCTCTCTCTCTCTCTCTCTCTCTCTCTCTCTCTTTCTCTCTCTCTTCCATTAACCAATATCTATACTCACCAATAATCAATAATCTCTTACAACCAATAATCTACTCTAAAATTAATATCGACAGGTAAAGGGGTACCAAGGTGTATCTAAGCAGGTAATGTGCAAGAGCTTGAACTCGTTTATCAAAAAAATGATCATATATGTTAGCGGATTGAGGTGAAATTTTCATACCAATCTCACTCGTAAACCAAAAATTCCATACAAAAAAATGTAAACAACCTATCATATGAATACTCTAAACAATAAACAATTCAAACAATTATTCCTAAACACATATAATTTGATCGATGATGATGACGTCATGGATTGAGGTGAAATTTTCATCCAATCTCACTCGTAAACCAAAAATTCCATACAAAAAAATGTAAACAACCTATCATATGAATACTCTAAACAATAAACAAGTGAAACAATTATTCCTAAACACATATAGTTTGATCGATAATGATGACGTCATAAAATAATATCACGCTATTAATAACAATAACAATCTCCATACACACAATCTATCAATTTTCATCATATATGAAACCTAATTCATAAAACTAAACATGCTGAGCACAACCTATTTCACAATATAAACAACGAAAGCATTCTTAAAGTCCAACTAAAAATGTAATTGTTAACACACGTGTTCATTCTTATCAATGTAAATATCAATTTTTATCATATATGAATCATAATTCGTACAACTCTTATCAATCTTGGCATTTCACCAACTACTGGTTTGGATCCCCACTAATAAGTATTGCCATTAGCCACCTCCGGTTTGGATCCCCACTAAGTCAAAGGTCAAAGGTCAAGGTCAAAGTTAGCCAGAATCCCCATATACCCACTACTTACTTCACTTGGAAAACAAAAATAATCAGGAGCAACCCAAGGGTTCAACTACTCTACGGCCGTCCAGTTGCGGAGCAGGCACTAGGCCCGAGGCAACCGCAGCAGCATCTGGTCAGACAGTATCGGTCGACCAGACAACGTCTCTCAGTACAAATACTTCCTTGAAGACTCGCGCCTATGTTTTACTGAGCACAGCCATTATCAAGTTAACGGATGCGTCAGGAAATCAAATAGAATCGAGAGCAATATTAGATTCTGGCTCTCAATTGAATTTCATTTCCGAAAGGTTGCTGAAAAAACTGGGACTTCATGGTACCAAACACTCCATGAGCATTGAGAGCATTGGTCAACGTAAAGGAGAGACCAAAAAACGTGTGAATGTGCAAATCCATTCAAAAACAACTGGGTTCAAGGCCAACATTGAAGCCCAAGTACTGACAAAAATTGTATCGCCGCAACCGTCACAACAAATCGACATATCATCCTGGTCGATTCCTAACAATATAAAACTAGCTGACCCATTATTTTATCAACCAGGTCCCATCGACATTTTAATTGGTGCTGAGTTGTTTTATACCACATTAGCGATAGGCCAAATCAATTTGGGAGATTGCTTGCCCATACTACAAAATTCAGTGTTCGGTTGGACAGTTTCTGGGAGAACCCAAAATAGAAACCCTGCGCAAAATACTGTGTATTGTGGCATATGCAGCGACGATGAATCACTCGACAAACATGTTGAAAAATTCTGGCAGCCAGAAGAAGCAGGTGAACAATCAAGGAACGTCACTACGGCTGAAAATCTCTTTCTACAAACCACTAGAAGAGATCAAAATGGACGTTTCGTGGTCAAATTGCCATTCAAGGTCGAACCTAGCAAATTAGGAGAGTCAAGCGAAATGGCACTCCGGCGCTTTCACTCGCTTGAACGAAAATTATCGCGAGACCCAGCTGTTAAGGCACAATACGTGCAATTTATGAAGGAATACCTCGACCTTGGCCACATGGAGGAAGTATGCTTCACGATGATCCAAGAACCTACCATATCATAGCGTGCTCAAACCAGAGAACACCACAACAAAGCTGCGCGTCGTCTTCGATGGGTCCGCGAAGACAACATCAAATATTTCACTAAATGACATCCTGGCAACTGGTCCCACCATCCAAGATGACGTCTTCACCATTCTAATGAGATTCCGTCTGCCTCGATTCTCTGGTGGCGAAATGATGTGGATTTGCCGCTCAAGTATTATCAACTCAGTACGGTGACCTATGGCACCACCCCTGCATCATATCTTGCAACAAGAAGCCTGCATAAACTGGCAGACGAAGTGGCATGTCAACACCCGTTGGATGTCCGTCTATTGTGCTCGAAATCAAAGATGGCACCTCTGAAGCAAATCACTCTTCCACGCTTGGAGCTGTGCGCTGCCAAATTAGCAGCACAGCTTTTGGTACTTATCCAAAGGGACCTGAGGTTACAAAACGAAAAAACCTCGCCATTTTTATATAATTGCGCACTAATACTACAACATCCTCTCCTCTTTACAAAAGTTAATTCAATTATAATGAGGAACAAAATTAAAATGTATAATTCAGAAATTCAAATATAATAAAAAATAAGAAATAATTAAATTAAAAAAAATGTAAACAAACTTTAATATAATGCGTATATCAAAAAAACTTCAGAGCTATTGCAATTATGATGCAGTAAAACGATCTGGCTTTCTTACTGTTCTTTTAGGTCTTGCAGCTGCAGTTGTCTCAGATTTATAGCTTACTCTGGAATCGTGAGAATCCTGATTACGGATTGGTGAATCTTCTCGCTGGTGTCGTTCCGATGATTCATCGTTTAGATTCGACTGTTGCTTTTATCAGTTTCTGTGGACTTAACACTAATTGAAATAGGCTTAATATGTTGACGATTCCGGATGTATTTTCTTCCTTCCACTACTTCGACTGACCTATCTGACGTTGTATTGATAACAGATCCTTTTGACCAACTGGTATCATCGGGTTTCCGTCGAATTTGTACCACCACATCTTGTCCAATTTCTAGATTTGGTAGTTTGAGGCTTTTTGAATCATAATATTTCTTGGCTACTCGTCGTTGGTGTATGATAGTGTCTCTCACATTCTGTTGAGCTTCGGGCTTTAGTTTCTTTGACACGACAGGTATTGAGCATCTAGTTCTCCTTGACATAAGTCGTTGTACCGGACTGGAGCCCATATGGTTTATAGTGTTTCGATGATCTAACAGCATCTTCCAAAAACAGTTTTTGGTTCTAGTAGCTTTTTTTAACAAAAACCGTTTCAACACATACAATCGAAAAAAAATGTGCGCGTAGTGACGGAAGTGGATAATAGCTGTAGCGGAACAGAAGATGATGAGCGAATATTATTTGTGAGTTTAATGGATGAACCATCCAAACAGAAATAAACTGGAATTATCCGAAAAAAAGTAAAATTTTTCGTCGAGAACGGACAACAGCAAGCAATAACGTGTGTTATTGATACAGGTGCGTCCTGTAATATTATGAACATTGACGCGTTTAAAAATTTATCAAAAAAAAATCTCCAGAAAAGTGAAGTAAAATTGAAAAGTTTTAGCGGACACATCTTAAAGCCAATTGGAGTGGGAAAGTTAGAGTGCGAAATTAACGGGGAAAGACATAAAATAAAATTTCAAGTGTTAGAAACGAAATGTGAAACAATCGTTGGTGCCCAAGACGCCATGAGACTAAAAATCATTCGAGTGAACCAATTGGAGTGCGTGAGTAAAGCAGCAACACAAAAAATTATAGATAAATACAGTGATGTTTTTGAAGGCGATGGAGAATTGCCAATACCACTAAAGCTTCAAATAGATAGTAGTGTGCAGCCTAAGCAACAACAGCCTCGAAGAGTGCCGGTATCATTACGTCAAGAGCTCAAACAAAAATTGGATGAGCTGGAACAACGCAAAATAATAAGTAAAGTTGATTATCATACACCATGGATTAGCAACATTGTATTAGTGAAACGAAATAAAAAAATGAGGATTTGTTTTGATCCAACCGATCTTAATAAAGCTCTTAAAAGAGCAAATTACCAAATTTCTACAATCGATGAAATTTGACAAAAGCGAAAGTATTTAGCAAACTTGATGCTAAAAACGGGTTCTGGCAAGTGGTTCTGGATAAAAATAGCAGAGACATGACTACCTTCTGGACACCATTCGGACGGTACTGCTGGAATCGGATGCCATTTGGAATTTCTCCTGCGCCTGCACATTGGCAGATGACTCAACACGAAATTTTAGATGGACTCAATGGAGTAGAAGTAATTGCAGATGACATACTGGTCACGGGCAAGGGTGAAAATATGGAACACGCAGTATTGGACCACAATAGAAATCTGGAGAACCTTTTAGACAGACTTCGAAAGTATAATTTTAAATTAAATAAGTCAAAGAACATGATTCTGTTAACTGAAGTACCATACTACGGGCATCTTTTGACTCATAACGAACTGAAGATTGATGGCAGCAAAACCGACGCAATCAGTAAAATGCCAGCACCACGGAACAAAGCGGAAACACAGACATTTCTCGGATTATATACGTATCTATCAAGATTTTTACCGAACCTTTCCACAATTGCAACCCCACACCTGACACCATGTTGTAAGAGCTGATAAAAACTACGTTTCGGTATGACGGTTTATAGGCAACTCGCCATTTTTATATAATTGCGCACTAATACTACAACATCTGTGGACTGACTTAATGATCGTCCTTGATTGGATAAACGCCAAATCTTCAAACTATCATACGTTTGTGGCCAACAGAATATCAACCATCCAACAAATATCCATTCCTGAGCAATGGAGACACACCAAATCAGCCGAAAATCCTGCTGATTTCTTAACACGGGGAATCTCGCCCGAAAAACTAGCAACCAGCCACCTCTGGTTTTATGGACCTACGCTTCTACATGGAAACTACAATCTATGGCCTAAACCTCACACAAGGGTCTTAGAATCACAACTAGAAAGGAGAGAAAAACCACGAGCCGTATGCAGTGGAACAGCGAGCGAATCGACTAACTTCATTCAAATCATTGATCATCGTAATTCCTTTCGCCGCCTGCAGCGTGTTGTTGCATATGTTCTTCGATTTGTAAACAAATCAGCAAGGCGTGCCGAATCTCCACATATAGCTGCACTAAACGTTAAGGAATTAGACAATGCCCAAACAATCTATACTACAAACTACTACAAACAAAACAAATTTGCAATCGAATTTTCTATAACTAACTAGATCTATTTCTTAGTTGTTTTAAAACGTTAAAGTCAACCTAAAGTCAACCTAATTCTGTGTGTGATTAGTGTTTCATTTCCGAGTACAGTAATTGCTCAATTAAAGCAAAACGTTTGTAACCGTAGAACTCTAACTTTCTGCATATTAAAAATTTAAACGGTTCCGTAGTGTACAGTGCAGCATTACGTTGACAACCAAAAATAGTGATTGTGTGCATTCCAACTGCGTTCTCATAGGCGTTTAAGTCTATTTATATTACTAGTTGTAACGTTGTTGCCGCTCATTAGGAGTATACAACTTAACTTTTTTTGCCCGAGTTAACTATTGAAATTCGATCATGCTGTGCAAGAAATGCAAAACTGCAATTAACAATCCAGCTGTATCGGTCCGATGCAGCAGCATCTGTGCATGTGCATACCATGTCACCTGCATTGATGACTCTATTACTGTGCCGAAATTTTTCGCAGCAATGAATCTTCTTGGTATATCCTGGACTTGTGCCTGTCAATAATCTATAAAAAAAATGGAAGATCTGAAAACTTCTATCTGTGAGCTGGCAGCTAGTGTGGCTGCGATCTCGCAGGGCCAGATCCATATGCTCCCATCCGTTTCTCTGCCGTCATCAGAGGAGGCTTTACATAGTGCTCGAATCACCAGGAGCGCTGCTGCTGCCACCGCATCTTCTTCATCTTCTTCTTCTTCAAGTGCTGATGCAAGTGCTAAAGGTTCGAGAAAACTAGTTAAGACACCTGCCACTGCAAAACAGATACTTTCGTCGAATCCTGCAGTTATTCCGGAAGCTTTGTCCCTGCCATCTACTAATACGCCTTCTAATGTGCGACCTAATTCGTTGGTGGTTGACATCTTCAAAAACTCATCGGCGAATGTACCGGCCGGTTCTAATTCATCAAATTCATCACCTACGCTACGTGTCGTTGAACCTCCCAGACAGCTAATTGTGTCTCTTTTGGCCTACGATACGACTTCGAGAGAATTGTCTGATTACATCACGTCGAAGCTGGGCTATACTCCAGCTGTCATCAGCTGTACTAAGCTGACACAGGACAATCTTCCAGGTAAAATTATTGCGTCTTTCAAAGTTTGCTTGCCTGCAAACCTTACTGCTGCCAACTCTGCTGAATTTTGGCCACCAGGCGTCATTGTTCAGGAATTTGAACCTAGAAATAGCTCTCAACGGAATTCTCGTCGAAGAAGCAATCAGCGAAAACCAGCATAAATACTTCATGTTTGACTGCTATCAATCCTTCATCATCTTATGTTCACAAGAATATATCAGGCTTTGTTAATAATAATAATAATAATAATAATAATAATGGGTTCTTATTTTTCTCTGTATGATATCGAGATCTGTAGTAGTCCATTTAATGACTCCAAAGCTGTATGTCAGAACAGGTATGGCAAAGGTGTTTATGGCTTTTATAAGATTTTTTCCATTTAGGTGAGACTTAGCAAGTTTGTGTAGTCTTCCAAATAATTCGTCTTTTAATTTCTTCTTCACTTTTCATTGCTCAATTCTTCTGCTTTGCATCACTCCAAGGTACTTATAGACGTCGTCCTGACTCATCTCTCCAATTTCGAATAGCTGCGTTTCGGCAAGTGGTGTTATTTTGCCTCTATTTATCGCTATTGTTTGGCATTTTTCAAGACCGAAGCAAATTTGAATGTCGTCGCTGAAAAATTTCGTGATGTTTAGTAAATGATTCAGGTGTACTTTGGTTGAAGCATAAAGTTTGAGGTCATCCATATATAATAGGTGATTGATCTTGTGAGTGACTTCTTTATTCTTTTTTATTTTAAATCCACATCCGGATCTATTCAAGAGGTTGCTTAGTGGGCGTATAGCTATGCAAAACCATAAGGCGCTTAAGCAATCTCCTTGAAAGATGCCTCGTCTGATAGGTATAACGTTTGTTTTGTGATTCATTATGTCGTTTTTTATCTCTATCGTAGTTCTCCAGCTTCTCATTGTGAATGTCAGGAAATTGATCAATGTAGGGTGAATTTTATAGATAGATAGGACGTTTATTAGCAATGAATGTGGAATACTGCCAAAAGCCTTTTGATAGTCAATATATCCTGCATGTAGGTTGCGTTGTTCCTTTGTAGCTTGCTCAAGTATGATCTGATCGATTGTAAGTTGTTCTTTGCAACCTCTTGCGCCTCTTATGCACCCTTTTTGCTCTTCGGCGATGATGTTCTGTTCTGCCATGTGTGTATAAACAATGTTGTCTATACAAGCTGTAAGTACCTTATACATCGTGGATAGGCATGTGATTGGTCTGCCTTTAGAAGGGTCTCTATTAAAACGCGATGATTTGGGTAGCAAGTATGTTATGCCTTTGGTCAAGAATGATGGTAAGTAGCTAGGACTGCTGATAAAACAGTTGAACAATTCGACTAATTTTTGGTGTGTTGAAGTTAGTCTTTTATACCAGAAGTTTTGTATTTTATCTTCACCAGGAGCTTTCCAGTTTTGGGCTCTAGCCAGAACTGTTTTTAGGTTTTCTGATGTTATGTTGTAATTCATCATTGACATCAATGTTGACATATTTTCGTTTTCCTCCTTAATCCACTGAGCATTGGTGTTATGATGTACGGGTTTCGCCCATATTGATGACCAATATTCTTCTACGCTTTCTACTGATGGTAAGTCTTGGTTTCGGTCTACATTATCAAATTAACATAATTTGAGTCCTCTGTAAAAGCACTTCTCATTTTGGTTAAATTTAGCATTATTTAGTTTTCTCTTCTCTGAAAGGAGAGACTTCTGCCTTTTGGTTTTAATTACAGATAGCTTTTGTTTGAGGGTGTCTAGAACTCTTCTTGGTATTTGATCATTGCTTTCGTATTTCGAGTGATTTTTAAACTTTTGACATATATTATTGACTTTGCTTTTAAGCCTTCTGGACTTATTACCTCTCAAGAATTCAGTGATGGATGTGATTTGGCTTCTTAAATTTAAAATGTCTTTTTCAAGTCTTTTCAGCCACGGCTTTGATATTGTAACATTTTTCCTGTAAGCCTGTGAATGAGGCTTAGGTCCTTTTCCCAGTAGAGTTGTTGTAGTCTGGGCTGCACTATATATGACAGTATGTATATCTTCTAAGTTCTCAATGTTTTCTATTATATTGGGTATGATATGTTCATTTAGATATTGTATTATTTGACACGCCTTTCTTGACGTACTGATTTTTGCTATGGATGGTCTAAGAGCTGGGTTGGACTTATCATATACAGAGAAAATTTGCCAGAAGATTTCAGTTGTCTTGATACATAGTTCAGTAGTGTTTTCGTTTGAGGCTAGATTGCTGGGCGTATGAACGATGTCTACACTATTGTCGATGTGGATCTGATCTATTTGCGTTGACGTATTTTCTTGAGCAATTACTTCATCTGTTATTGCATCAGCTACTAATGTTATAGTGGACCTGATCTCATCTTTTATCCGTTCTCTAGTAGACTCAGGGATCAGCTTGTTTCGATGTATGACTCTTATTTGGTCGGCAAGTCGTTGTTGCGTAGCATTATACTCAAGGTGACAAAGAGTGAAAGCTGTTTGTAATTTTCGACGGTATTCTGTCATACTTACGATGGCGCTACAGCCCAAATCGGACTTTGGCCTCCTGAATGCTTTGCCTCCATCCATCTCGGTTCAGTGACCGCGTCCTCCAGTTTGAAAATCTTAGCAGTGATTTGCTGTCTGCGTCAATCGAATCCTCCCAGCGCTTTCGTGGTTTTCCGACCGGTCTTTGTCCGTTGACTTTCCCTTTTAGTGTGCGTTTGGGAATTCTTCCGTCATCCATCCGCTCCACATGACCAGCCCATTGTAATTTTTTAAATTTTATGAGGGTTGACACTTCTGGATTGTCGAAGATGGCATACAATTCTCTATTGTATCGTATTCTCCAGATTGAGTCTTCCCTCACAGGTCCGAGGATTCTTCTGAGGACCTTCCTTTCAAAGGCGTTAAGTCGTTTTTCGGACGCCTGAGTTAATGTCCACGTTTCGCTGCCATAGCATAGCACAGGTCTTATGATTGTTTTGTATAGCTTAAGTTTTGTTTTCCTGTGCACGTTCTTGTTTTTGATTATTGGAAGTACCGAATAATAAGTCTTGTTTGCCATCATTATCCTTCTTTTAATTTCGATGGGTTCGCTTCCATCCTTCGATAGATTTGCCCCTAGATATATGAAGTTGTCTACGTTTTCTAAGTTATAGTCTCCTACTGTAATATTTTGTCTGATTGGCGTCTTTTTCCTAGTTTGCGTCATAATTTTTGTTTTGTTTTCATTAATGCGTAGTCCAACTTCCCTTGCTACCGAGTCAAGGTTTACAAATACTTCCTTAGCACTCTCCAGAGATCTTGCAAGGATATCTATGTCGTCGGCATATGCTACGAGTTGTGTGGATTTGAAGCATAGTGTTCCCTTGGTGTCAACGGGAAGTTTCCGAACAACATATTCGAGTGTTAAGTTGAAAAGCATTGGTGCGAGGCCGTCACCTTGTTTAAGGCCGTTGTCTGTTTTAAAACTGGAAGTCAGATCGTTTTCTACTCTGACTTGTGACAAAGACTCAGTCATTGTCATTCTTGTCAGTCGAACCAGTTTCGGTGGGACTCCAAACTCCAACATGATTTTATACAGTACGCGCCTGTCGATACTGTCGTATGCTTGTTTGAAGTCAACAAATATCTGGTGCACATCAATATTATATTCCCAGCACTTTTCCAGCACCTGTTTAACTGAGAATATCTGGTCCGTGGTTGAGCGTCCAGCTCTAAATCCGCCTTGGTATTCACCAATTACTTTATCAGCATAGGGCTTAATTCTCTTTTCTAGAATTTTCGTCAAAATCTTATAAGACGTACACAACAGAGATATTCCTCGGTAGTTTTCGCAGCAGAGTTTGTCACCTTTTTTATAAATTGGACATATGATGCTCTTGCGCCAATCTTCAGGAAGTATTTCCTGCGTCCATATGTCCGCGACTAATCTATGTAGGAGATGCGCTATGCAGGTGTCGCCGGCTTTCAGAAGTTCAGCTGGGATTTGATCAGTGCCCGGCGCTTTGTTGTTTGGGTGGTTCCTTAGGGCTGTTTTTACTTCTTCGAGTGTGGGAGGACTCAAAGCGGATCCTTCATCAGCTGTTACATCAGTTATACCTGCTATTGTATCTGCTGCTGCTGTTCGTGTAGGTGATGGGCTCGGGTTAAGAAGGTGTTCAAAATATTGTGCCCATCTTAGTTTTATATCTTCCGCGTTACTTATAATGTTCCCTTCCGCATCCTTGCATAGGGTCGTTTTCGGTTTGTAACCTTCTTTCATCCTTTTGACAAGGGAATACGCGGCTCTTGTGTTGTGTAATTTAAATTGTTCGTCCATGTTTTTAATTTCGTCATTATTGTACTTCCGTTTTTTTTGTCTGCATATTTTGTTTGCAAATCGTCTAAGATCCTTGTACTTGTCTTGTTTGGCTCGTGTCGGCCGTTCCGTTAATATTTTGTAAGCTTCATTTTTTCGTTCTAAGGCATCTTGGCATTCTTTGTCGAACCAATCATTTCTTTTGCGCCGGGGTTGTTGTCCTATCACCTCCTCTGCGACAGATGTAATGCCATCTTTGATTTTTTGCCACATTTCTTCTATAGGCATGCTGACAGTGGTATTCAGCATTGTCGCGAAGTGCCTCTCCAAGGCTAACGCATATTTCGCAACTATTTTCTCGTTTTTGAGTTTCCCTATGTCGAATTTAGGAACCGGTTGTATTTTTGAGTGTCCTCGGTTTGCGATTCGACATCGAAACTTGGTCTTTACCAAATAGTGGTCTGTGTCGCAATTAGCCCCTCGACATGTACGCACGTCGAGAATGCAGGAGGCCGTCCTTTTCTCTATTAGAACATGGTCTATTTGATTGAATGTTCTTCCGTCGGGTGAAGCCCACGTTCTCTTATGAATATCACGATGCGGGAAGCATGTCGAGCTTACAATAAGGTTTTTGCTGCTGGCGAAATCAGTCAGCCTCTGGCCGTTGTCGTTACTAATATCATGGAGACTATGCCTTCCAATTGTCCCTATGTATGCTTCTTCTTTGCCCACTTTCGCGTTAAAGTCACCTAATACTATTTTAATATCATTCGACGGAAGGGAGTCGAATGTTGATTCTAAGGTGCTGTAGAAATCGTCTTTAACTTCGTCGTCTTTGTCTTCCGTTGGGGCGTGGACATTAATAAGCCAAACATTAAAAAAACTTGTTTTGATGCGGATTGCACACAATCGTTCATTGACGGATTTGAAGTTGGTAACTTGGTGTTTAAACTTCTTGTCGACGATAAACGCAACTCCAAATTCCCGGCTTCCCGATGATTTCCCACTTTTGAAAATTGTGTGCGATCTTAAGTCATTAATCTCGTTACCTAATAATTTAGTTTCTTGGAGTGCAATTATGTTTATATTGTATTTGACTGCCTGTTCCAGAAGCTCTCTCACTGCTCCTGCTCTGTACAGGGATCGCACGTTCCAAGATCCGAAGGAATAGTCCATTTTTCGTTTGCGTGGTCGTTGCCGTTGAATCAATCCAGTCCGAGGCGTTGCTTCAGGTTTCGAAACGGGTGTGTTTTTTCCGAGGATGAGTTGTTAACACATCGCCCAACCCCCAACTTGGAGGGCCATATTATTATAGTGCTAGAATTTTTCTGTTTCATTAGCACTCGCGCCCATCAGTTCAGCAAGTCAAGTCCGGATGGACAAGACCAGGATCCGGTGGCTACCACGAGGAGGTATGATGAGCACAATTGATGTGTATATGACAGTTACAACACTGGGCGTCGCCTAATGACGCCGATCAGATGCCTACCCTGTCTATACCCATCCAACCACCGGTATTCTGTCATGTCCATTTCTATTTATGTTACTTGGTAGTAAATGCGTAATAGGGTTAATTTCATATGTCCATTTCCTACGCTGTCTTATTTTACCAGCTGCCGTGAGAGCTACATCAGGCGGTGCATGCTGTTCACTTGTGGGCTGGTTTTCATTACTATTGTTTGTATATTGTTGGGCCACTGGCGACTCATCTCCTTGCGGAGCCAAGCCCGCGCCGGTAGTCGTGGTATCTACCGACGTTTGAGTGTATATCCCCACTCGATTTTGATTATTATTATTTTCCATTTCATAGTTATGTTGTTGCATTTTTGACCTCCTGCCAGGTATGAAGAAAAGGCCGCTTCATATCTGAAGTACAGACGCCTACCATGATGCTTTCTGGTTGCCAGTTTAGGAGCATGGATTTTTCTTTTTGTTGTTTGGTCCGCGGGTGGTATTTTATTTCCCACCTACCCGATATATCTATCGAGCGTTCTCCTATCCGCCAGCTTGGGGACGCGCCCTCTAGGGATACAACACCCCCCGTAGTGCTATTGTAGCATAGAACTCTTATGCGCTTAGCATGAAACCATTTTTGCTGGAACCATCACATTGGACTGTTGAATCGTTGTTTTTTACAATCTTTTTGCATTTTTCACATTTAGTACTTCCAATTTCAAGATCCGTGTCCGCCATATCGATATGAAAATTTTTGTTGTTTTAGAAATTCAAAATGAATTATAGTAGCGGAAATTTGTTAACATCTACATCTGCAAATTTTCATTGTTTCTTGTTTGCCTTTTTAAAATCAATTTTAACTAATCGTTTTTCACCTAATGACTTATATGAATAACTTTGCTGTACTAGTAAGCACTTCTTAGTACCATTAATTTTTAATTTAATATAAATTTTAATTTAATTTTTATTAATATTGGACGGAGAAAATTTATTGGCAAATTTTCGTCCGTTGACGTTCCGGTTTCAAAGCCTATTATAACCACCATGACAAAATATAAGGTACACCATCCAAAATCCTGTGTAGATAGAATGACTCTCCCGAGAAAATTAGGAGGAAGAGGTCTGATCGATCTTCAACTACTACATGAGAGCCAAATCACATCGTTACGCAGATATTTTCCTGGGAAAGTGAATGACTCAAACCTGATAAGAGCTATGGTACTGGTTGATGAAGCATATACACCTTTGAAACTGCATATATCTTCACTCGAAATTAATACCAAAACTAGCTCCCAAAAGCTTCAGGATTGGGCAGCAAAGCCCCTGCATGGAAAATTCTTCCACACGTTAAGCAATCAAAATGTTGACCAAAAAATGTCAAACAAATGGCTAACCAATGGAAGTATTTACTCCGAAACGGAGGGTTTAATGCTTGCAATCCAAGACGAGGTGCTACCAACTAGGAACTATTGGAAATATGTGGTTAAGCAACCGAATGCACATGAACACACCTGTAGAAGATGTGGCATGCGTGGCGAGACCATTAATCATATAATATCGGCATGTTCAACACTGGCTCAAAGTGATTATCTCAAACGCCACAACAACGTTGCCAAAATAATACATATTGAAATATTGAAAGCGAACAATATAATCCCAGAAGAGTCAAGGTACTATATATATGAACCAGACCCAGTCATCGAAACAGATAACCTAAAAATATACTTCGATAGAACCATATACACAATGCATCGAAGAGAACACAACAGACCAGATATCACCATAGTCAACAAAGTGACAAGAGAAGGATACCTAGTGGACATAGCAGTGCCGCTTAGTAGAAATATGGAGAAAACCTACGTGGAGAAATTAAATAAATATGCTGAAATTGCAACGGAAATCAAGGCACAGTGGAAGCTAAGATCGATGCAGGTCGTACCAGTCATCATATCTAGTGTAGGAATTATCCATAAAAACTTAGCTACAAGCATGAACATACTAGGATTAAAACATAGAATTATAGAAATCATTCAAAAAGCTGTAATAATTGATACTTGTCATGTACCCAGAAAATTTTTGCAATGAATTTGTAAAATTTCGCTTTAGTTTAGTATAATTTTACTTAGACTTAAGGTCTCTAAAATTGTACTTTAAAACCATTTATGAGAAATACAAACATAATCTCACTATTCTCTACCAAAATGTGCGTGGCCTTAGAACCAAGTTGGACGACTTCATGTTATCCCTTCTGGAGAGTATACCTGATATTCTTTGCATCACTGAAACGTGGCTAATGCCTTCAATTCATAACTCTGAATTTTCCCCGAATTGCTACACTGTTCACAGGCATGACCGTGATCTTAGTCGCTCTATCAAAAAGGATGGTGGCGGTGTCCTCATCGCGGTTAAAAATACCCTGTCAACGTCGCGTTGTCCGGACTTTGATGCTTTTCCCATAGAGCACTTTCTCCTCAAAATTAAACTCTCTCATGGTCGATACCTATATATATGCTGTGTCTATATTCCTTGTTCCTGCGCAGTGGAAATTATTGAAAAGTTGTTTGACAGCCTTTCTGATATCGTCAACTCAGCTGGCGCTACCTCGACATTCCTTATCTGTGGTGACTTCAACCTCCCCGACTTACAATGGAAAGCAGACTGGTCACACCCTTTATTGCCTGTATCTAGCATAGACTTGTGTGTTGATCACTTTATGAACCTGTGTTCACTTACTCAACAAAATTCTTACACAAATCGTCGAGGGAAGATCCTAGACTTGATTCTTTCTAATGTCAGTGCTTCTCGGATCAACGTTGACACTTTTAGCGGATTAGTGCCACCCGACCCTTATCATCCTCCCCTTCAGATCAACCTGCAAATAGAGGTATGTAATCCATCTCTTATTTGTACGGATAAGAAATACAATTTCTATAAGGGAAACTACGAGCAAATGAGTTGTGACCTCGGTAATATTAACTGGTTTGAACTTTTTAGCAGCAAAAGCTCTAATGAATCATCGATGCAACTACACTCCTTCCTTGATGATATTATTCATCGGAATGTTCCCTATCGTGTCATTTCTAGTCGTGACTAGAGTTACTCTATGAAAAAGAAAGAACAAGACGTACTAGAGTTCGGCCAAGAATAGCTATTTCAGCTCGGCTAATGATCGATTCCATGCAGAAACCGCAATCCTCAGCAAGCCCTTTTTGATTTCGACATCATGCAATTTGAAAAATAAATAAATTCTTCGGTCGCGCCGAACTGAGCTCAGGACATTCGAAAGGCTCGAAACGATTTTCTCGACTCGGTGGTATTTTCGTCAGCTGCTGAACCCAGCTGACGTTTCAGAATGTCGTTCATCTTTTGCCCATCTTCCTAGTTGTTTCTTCTCTAAAAAGAATAGGAAAGACACTGGTTTTTCCTGGTTTGTGGTTTTCTTGTAGCCTTTATAGATTTTCCAGAGGCAGGCAGAGGGAGGAAAAATCCTCGACTTCATATTCGCAGGATTTCCGGGTAAAACACTGCTGCTTACGGAAGAATACAATTTATTAATAACATCCATCGCGAAAACACAACAAAACTTCAAAATCGTTCGTCTTCTTCTTGATGGTGTTTTGACAGAGTCGGTCATTTTCAGCCCAAGAAGTTTTCAATTCGCTCTTTGTCTCAAAGAAATTTTTTCAATTCGCCCTTTGTCTCAATTTTGACCCAAAGAAATTTTTTCAATTCGCCGAAGAAATTCATTTAATTCGCCTGGTCCAAAAAAGTTTTTCAAATCGAAGGCGAAAACCCATACGATCAATCAATGTATGCAACTATTTATTATTATTATATTGTACATGAGAAATCATTTGGTTTCGAGACTTCGAATGCTGAGAATTTTCGGCAAATTGAGGACTGCTTTTTGAGACTACAAAACCACAACTAACGTTCGTTTCTTCGAGACAATAATAATAATAATATATATAAACTACAGTCTGTTGAGTAGATCGCCTCCACGTGGTGCAGACTGGGTAATGCTGAAAGATCTACAGATAGGGGGGAATAAGTCGAATAGCTTGCTATCGGCTCCGTATCCTATCAAGATAGGGGGGAACAAGTCGAACAGACAACTGTCGGCTCCGTATCCTATCTATGGTCTTTGGCGGATGTGATGGGGGGGATTTAAATCGTTCAGCTAGCTGTCGGTTCCGTATCCTATCACAGCATGGAGCCTACTGAAAGCTGGACTGGTCATGTTTCAGGCAGTTTTCAAGAAGCTCTATGGTTACAAGGGGATTCATCCCTGTAGTGATTCGCAAGTGTACGTACTACCTATATGGTGACCAATATAAAGTATGACGCTAGAGGAGTAAACCTCGTATATAAAAATCCCCTAATCCACGGTGGAACAGCATATGCCAATGGATGAATGGTTAGTGGGTAACTAACCATTAATATGCGAACTCTGGATACCTGGTGACCTCCAGTTTTAATCAGCCTTCCCCTAGTAATGCGGAGCTCTGCTAGGGGTGACTCTACTTTCTCGCGCTACTCATGGGAACATGAACAACAATTTTATTAAAAAAAACAAACAAACAGCGGCTAATAACGCAACGGAAGTGGGTAGTGGAACAAGCACCCCTCCAATAAATATGCTTGACTTGACTGTAGAGGGTAATCCTTCGGTTAATAATAAGCATATAAGACCACCACTAAAAGCGGATAGAATAACCGCAAAAAAACCACAATCGGACGAACAACTGATACTAGCAGAGCTAAAGCAGTTGAGTCTGACTGAGAATAAGAAGAGATTAAGCGGGGCCGGCAGAAGAAGGTATATGTACCACCGCAGCCACGGGAAAAACCCAAATGAGGCATACAACCTTGCCTGCCTGCCAATGCAAAGCACATTGGAACCGGCGCAGAAAATGGCGACAAAAAGAGGTAGAACTTCTTCAGCAACACCGCCAGCCGCCGGAAATGTAAACAAAAAACAGAAGACTGTAAATAAAATTACGCTTAGACCGGCAGAAGATGCTCAGCCATCCACGTCGGGCATAAGCTACAGAGACGCGGTCAAAGGAGTAAAGGTGGGTATAATCCACACCGAACATCCCCAAAAAATACTTACTCCAGAGCAGCTAGCTGCTATACAAAAATCCATCCTGGACAGCATTCCATCAGCAGCCATAGAAGGAATAAGGCCACAATTTTGTGGACTTAGCCTCAAGCCAGGATGGATGTTAATTGTATGCGGAGATGAACAAACCGCATCGTGGCTTGAAACAGCAGCTAAAAGCATAAAACCGGACGACACCACCACCATCAGGGCGGTCCGGGAGGAGGACATCCCGAGATTAGAGATAGTCACGGGATTTTTCCCCCAAGAAGAAGACTCGACAGAGAAGATCATAACCCTCATCGATTCTCAAAACGAAGGTTTGTCCGCCTCTAATTGGAGAGTCCTTAGTAGAAGGAAAGAGGGCACAAACACAATCTTAACCTTCTCCATCGACGGCCAATCGATGGAGGGGCTAAAACAGAAGGGGCACCGAGTCTGGTACAAGTTCTCGAGTGTGACTCTACGCCCTAAGGCTAAGGAGGTCAGAAGCGGCAAGCCGCAATCTACCGACGATGGCCAAAAGTCTGAATAACATAAAAGTTATTCAGGGAAATCTCCATCGGGCAGCAGCGGCCATGGACGTATTAACGTGGAGATTTGCAAAAGAGGAATTCCATGTTGCCCTCCTACAAGAACCGAGGGCCATGCAGGGCAAAATTATTGGAATTCCACACAAAATTGGTAAGTTGATTTACGATAAAAGAAGCGAGAGGCCAAGGGCAGCACTTCTTATATCATCTGAAATTAAATACCTAATCATTCCAAGTTTCATTAAAACAGATCTAGTAGCTGTATTGATGAAAATACCAAAGGCAGGAGGGACCCAAGAGGTAATAATAGCCTCAGCATACTTTCCTGGTGAGGAGTTAGAGGCTCCACCTCAAGGCGTCATGGAAATAGTGGAGTACAGCATACAACACAAACTACAGGTTATACTGGGCTGTGACGCGAACGCACACCACATTATCTGGGGAAGTAGTGATAGCAACAAAAGAGGTGAGTCACTTTTGGAGTTTCTTACTACTAACAACCTAGATATAATCAATAGAGGAAACACACCGACCTTCATAAATTCAATAAGGCAGGAAGTACTTGACCTAACTATAACAAGCCCCAGCCTGGTTGACAAGTGCGAAAATTGGCACGTATCTAAGGAAGCTTCATTATCAGACCACAGGCACATCTGTTTTGATATTAAGACTTCATTTAGTTACATAGAACAATACAGAAATCCTAAACGTACCAACTGGAATCTTTACCAGACAATCCTAGAGTACGAAATAGGTATAGAGGAAGAAACAATAAGCAGCCCAGACTGCATTGATAAAATCACAAATAAACTCGTAAACAATATTATCAATGCTTACGAGCAAAGTTGTCCTGTTCTACACAAAAAAAGGGCCAAACAAACACCTTGGTGGAACGAGGAATTAGCGGCAAAACGCAAACAAACTAGGAAATTGTTCAATAGAGCAAAAACTTTTGGTACCTGGGACGATTATAGAGAGTCCCTCACTGAATACAATAAACTTCTAAAAAAGTTAAAAAAAGAGTCTTGGAAAAGATTCTGTGAAGAGATAGATGATCTCCCAACAGTCTCAAGACTCCAAAAGGTGTTATCAAAAGACACCCCGACAGACATCGGACTTTTAGAGAGACCAGATGGTTCCTTAACCAAAAGCAGCATGGAAACTCTTGAAGTTTTATTGGCAACACACTTCCCAGGCTGCAAAATAATTAACAATAATGAAGATTTAGATGAAGAGGAAAGGATGTGTCGTCAAACTCCATACAGCAAAAGTATTGCTGGTAAAATCTTCACTCCAGAAAAGATTAGATGGGCGATCAACACCTTCAAACCCTATAAATCAGCCGGAGTAGATAAAATATTCCCCGCATTATTGCAAAAGGGGTTAGAGATCCTAATGCCAATATTGATAAGGATCTTTAAAGCTAGCTTTATATGGGGATACATCCCCAAAATCTGGAGGAAAGCGAGAGTGGTATTTATACCGAAGGCAGGGAACCGTCCCAGTGAACAGCCAAAGTCATACCGCCCTATAAGTCTTACCTCCTTCTTTGTCAAAACGATGGAGAAATTAGTGGATACCCACATAAGAACGGGACCTAACAAAGTCTGTCTTAATAAAAACCAACATGCCTACCAAAAAGGCAAATCAACAGAGTCAGCCCTTCATAGTTTGGTTAGACAAATCGAAAAGGCAAAAGACTATAAAGAAATTGCCCTTTGTGCATTCCTGGATATAGAAGGAGCATTTGACAATACTCCCCATGAAGCCATAATAGCGGCAGCTAGGAAAAAGGGTCTGGAAACGGCCACAATAAAATGGATACACGCCATGCTGAAAAGCCGAATGACAACCACGGAACTAGGTGATAGCACAGTGACTGCACAGACCTATAGAGGATGTCCTCAAGGTGGGGTACTATCCCCACTACTTTGGTCAATTGTGGTAGATGAGCTCCTGGACCGTCTAACAGACCAGGGATACGAGGCAATAGGATATGCTGATGACCTTGTCATTATCATTAGAGGCAAATATGATTCAATAATATCGGAAAGAATACAATCAGCCTTAGAGGAGATAATGAACTGGTGTCAGTCTAAAAACTTGAACATTAACCCAAGTAAGACTGAGATAGTACCATTCTCAAATAGAAGGATAAACCACATTGTACCTCCTGTAATAAATGGAACAACAATACCCTTTTCAGATGAGGTAAAATATCTAGGTGTTATACTGGATAACAAACTCAACTGAAACAAACATATAGAATGGACTCATGCCAAAGCACTAAAGGCATTTTGGGCCTGTAAAAGCTTATTTGGTAGAAAATGGGGATTAAAGCCCAAAATGATTTACTGGTGTTACAGAACAATCATTCTCCCTATAGTCACATACGGTTCAACGATATGGTGGACTAAAATATTACAAAGGAAAGCGCAACTTACGCTACAAAAAATCCAAAGGCTAGCTTGCCTTGGTATCACAGGTGCAATGAAAACCTGTCCGACAGCGGCAATGGAAATGTTCCTTAACATTCCACCGATACATATCCAAATAAAAAAGGAAGCTATCAGGGGAGTGTTACGCATACAGGAGAAAAACAATTATAAGTCAGGGGATTTTAGAGGTCACCTTAAAATCCTAAAAGACACGAAAATGGAAGTTATAACTTCCACATTATCGGACGCGATGCCGACAAAATCCAACTTTGAAACCCCCTTCAAAGTTATAATCAGGGAACGCAAGGACTGGCAATCCATGCTAACTGATATTGTAGAGGGAGCAACCATCTGGTATACAGATGGCTCCCGCACATCTGAGGGGACAGGAGCCGGAGTCAAAGGTCCTAACTTCTCGGTTTCAAAACCACTCGGTAAAGAAGCCACAATCTTCCAGGCCGAACTAATTGCAATGGAGCTATGCATCCAAGAAAATATAAGGAGAGCTCATCGCAATAAATCCATTTATATCCTATCGGATAGTCAGGCGGTTCTCAAAGCTTTAGCATCCAACAAACATGGATCGAAGATAGTATGGGAATGCCTTCAAAACCTAATCATCCTGGGAAAAAGGAATGATGTAACCTTAATGGGGTACCAGGACACATGGGAATTGAGGGTAATGAAGAGGCTGATCGCCTTGCAAAAAAAGGCGCAGAAACAAATTTTATTGGTCCAGAGCCATTCTGCGGAAAACCAAAAGGGTACTTTAACCCCATACTCAAAATGTGGGTAGAAAACGAACATAAAATCTACTGGAATAGACTTCCAGGCTTGTCAATTTCAAAAAAACTGATCCTACCACAAAAAAACAAAGTGGAGGATATTTTAAAATTCAGCAAGAAGGATATTAGTATCCTAATCGGCCTAATGACGGGGCACAGTGGAGTAAACCACCACCTCAAAAATATGGGCTTAGCTGAAACCGACATTTGTCGCCTTTGTCAGAGGACTCAGAAACGACAGAACACATCCTATGCCACTGTGAAGCAGTAGCTAGGAAAAGACACAGTCTTCTTGGAAAGAGCTTCCTTTCTACGGAGGAACTAGCCAATACGGCTCCCTTAAAGATTCTCAAATTAGCAAAAGCTATTGAGTTAAAATAGGGTGAAGGGGCTATAAACGCACAATAGGCCAAGAAGGTCGCAGTGCTCTCGCGCGTTCCCCTAGTAATAATAATAATAATAAAAATAATAATAATATAAACTACATATTATTATTATTAACATTGCACAGATTCATTATTTTATTAGGATAGTTTTCTTCGGTGGGAAGTAGGATAATTTTCTTCGGTGGAATTAGGGATAATTAATTATTATTTTCAGGCAAAGAAGAAAAGCACTACTAGAAAAGATGGGAGGAAAAACTAGAAGCTGTGTTTATGAATAAACCTCCTCAATAAAATTATTACCTGAACTTAATAACAAAACATAAGAGAATTATGATTGGGCTTAAAGCCCAATCATATGATACTCTAGATGAGATGGAAATGACTTTAATATACCGGAAAATATGTCATCTCAAATTCTTTCGAATAGTGAGTAGAGACTTTGCATGGGAGGTGGTAGAAGTAGAGGGGGAGGTTTGTATTTCTCCTATCTGACACCGAAAATGGCATGTAAAATGTTTCGAGCTGAATTTAGAATTTTTAGTTTTCATTATTTTTAAAGAAATTGGACATAGTTTTCCTGAAATTTGGGGCATTTGTATGGGAGGTGGCAGAGGAAGTTGAGCGTTTCAGATGATTTTGAAGCTGCTTATCATCATCCTTGTCCCCATACTTTGATTCAATTTCAAAGTAAATATAGCTCTCCTATATTCGAAGAAGAAATGCTTTTCTTGAATTTATAATACAGATATTTATATGGGAGGGGGTAGAAGGAGGGAACCTGAGCTGATAATTTTTTCCAGCATTTATTGCAACTATTAAAAAACAAATTCTGGCAAAATTTGAAGTTTGTAATTTTTCTAGTTTTAATGGAAATCGATATTTATATTATATTAAAATTATGCATATGTAAAAATGAAAACAATTTTTTTTCCTGTTATTGATATTTCTATTTTTATACTTTATGCAAAATATCAAGTTGATAGCTTTAACAGTTTCGAAGAAAAAGAATTTAATTTAAATTTCAAAATTTCGTGAAATTTGTATGGGAGGGGGTAGAAGGAGTGAGGTGAAGTTGATAATTTTTTCAATACTGATTGCAATTATAATAAAATTAATTCTGGCAAAAATTCGTTTTTATAACTTTACTAGTTTCGATGAAAATCGAAAAACTGCATTTTTCAAAATTATGCATTTGTATGGGAGGGGGTAGAAGGGGTGATGGGATCGGATCAATATTCAGTCATATTAATGGCATCTATATTATAATACTTTAACCCAAATTTCAAATCGATAGCTTAAACAGTTTCAAAGAAAAATCAATTTCTGAAAATTTCGAAATTTCGTGAAATTTGTATGGGAGGGGGTAGAAGGAGTGGGGGGATGTGGCCCGTTCACGAACTTAAAGTTTCTTTTTTGCTAAAAATGACACACAACAAATTTCAGCACGATAGCTCAAAGCGTTCGAGAGTTATGTTGTAGACAGACGGACAGACGGACAGACGGACAGACAGCAACTCGGAATCGAAGTTTTTGAGCGACAACAAATATTTCTGTACCCTTGGCGGCTCTGTGCGAGCATTATTTCTTAGCGTTACAAACGGTAAGGCAAACACAATATACTCTCAGATTTCATCTAGAGTATAACAATATATTTCTGAAAAGTTCTTTTCTTCCAGCTTTTCCGTTAAATTTGAAAAAGCGCACCGCTATTTTCCAGCTTGCGATAAGTAAGCTAATGTGATTGCAATCCGTTCATTAGAACGTGAAACCTACCAAATTAAATTTTCATCACTTAAAAGTACTGCAAATTAAAGATATTCGCGAGTTAAAATCAGGAAAAGTTGCACGCACACATACGCATCAGGACTGTAATTTCGAATTTTGAACTTTAGTTTTGTTCTTTTTTAGTGAAGAAATGTCAAGAGAACTGTCACGATGACAATTCATTTTGTACGTTCGGCGAAGGTAAGTGAAAAACTCTAATTATTTCCGTAAATTTTCATAAATTTCAGCATTCCAGAAAACCGAAGTGGAGACCATCAAAGCTCAATAGCGGAAATTCAATTATTTTGGAATATCTCGACGAGAAAGCAGAGAAACAAGCGATATGGCGCTAGGTTTAAAGGTCAGTTTGTGCCTTCGATTTGCAATTATGGTTTGAAAAGTTTTTATTGACAATTTTTAGATTGGAATCTAATCTCAATAATAGTGTAGGATGCAAAAATAGACATGGAAACGAGAACCGACAATAATATCACGCAAGGTAAGATCGCTAGTTGATTCGGTTAATTCGTGATTAAAGCTCTTTATTTCGTAGCTTCCGGCCGGAAGTATTATGTAGACACAATGTACGTTAGCGTCCCGCGAGCCAACATGAAAATACAAACGTACTTGAAGGACGGAATGATCGACAATTGGGAGCTTTTCGAGAAAGTCCTCGACTACACCTACGCCAAGGTGATCCAATCAGAGTCCGAGTACCACTCAGTCCTTTTCTCCAAGGGCTCGGCTCGGGCTCATCGGTCCAACACCAGACTCAAGATGATTTCTGCGAACGCCAGCGTTGAACGGAGATTCGGAGCTTGGAACATTCCAGCAGATTTGGATTTCATCGCAAGAGTACGAGGAATCTGGGAAGTGTCAGGTGGAACAGAAATGCAGAAGCAGAGGCTAATTATCTTAAATAAAATATCGACCAAAGTAAATTATAATTAAATCTCTTTCGTTTAAACAAAACATGGAACTTTATTCGCGTATTTGAATTACATTTCCTTCTTTACTTCTCTGGTTTGAGCATGTCGCTGTCTGCAACCATTTTCTGGAAATAAAATCTTATAAAATCGTACCAAAGTCGCAAATATAAAATCCTTACCTTAATCGCATCGATATTCTACACTATTATTGAGGCAATGTACACTGCGTCAGCCCCGGCGCCGGAATTATTAGACTTTTTAATTTTCTTTAATTCCTGTGAGTAGATCGACCTAACAAGAAATCGAAAAAGAAAGATGAAAACAAAACAATATCTACTTATAATAGCTATTAAAATATGTTATGAATAAATGTTAACACTAACCTGATGTTTTTAATTTTCCCCTATCTTAAGGTCTCTACTTATTTCCATAAGCTCTTTAAAAAAGGAAATGGATTTTTCGTATACCTCAGTGTTACTTAGAGAAAGTGACAAGGGTCCACCGTGGGATGAAGCTAAGGAAAACCATTTGTTAAGAACTCTTAAAAACCAAGCGGTTGTCTCTAAAGCCTAGTTCGCACTAGGCTAGTGATTTAGGCGAGTGGAGAGTAATTTAGTTACTAAACGACTACCAACTAACCAAAAATCGTTCGCACTACAGTCGTGTACATTACATTACATTTCGACTAAATCGTCAGGTTCTTACTTGTTTAGTGAATGAATCACGATGCAGTGGTGGTAGTGCGGGGCTCTACTCGCCCGAAAAATAGAATGAAATCAATGGAGTATTTAGTAGAGTAGTTCAGTCACTTACTAAACTACTCCACTAAAATTGTGTTGTTCAGACACGTTTAGTAGCTAAATTACTTGCCACTTGACTAAATTACTAGCCTAGTGCGAACTAGGCTTTAGAGACAACCGCTTGGTTTTTAAGAGTTCTTAACGAAGAGCCATCCTTTTTGTAACGATTAACGCTCTAGTATGCAGAACTCCCGAGGATACCATTCGAACCGATTAACTAAAGTAATAAGTGATGTGTTCTCTAATTTCGTCAGTAATATCACTCTAATTCAGGAAAAAGAACATTAGAATGAAAGAATCGTCAGTGAATTATTTCATTTAGAACATTTTATTGTTATTTATAGATGTAACTTAATTGAATAGTGTGATATTACTGTCCAACAAGCAGCACGAGGAGCTATTAGAGACAATGCCTGTCGGGACGTGATTCGGATTAGGTATATTAGTAGATGAATGAGGATGATACGTTAGACAATAATCCAAAATAAGTAATAACTATTTAAAGCAATAACAATCCTACAAAGTTCACTTAAAATCAAAATACGACAAATATCACATGTAAAGCCGATTGCAAATATAATTATAAACATAACAGGGCTACGATTGCGCATAAAACGCAATCTTACGATACTCTAGATGAAATAGAATTTTTTGTCATCTCAAGAAATTTTGGATAGGGAGTGTTAGAAGGGGTTATGTGAAGTTGTGAAACTGTGTCATATTGTATGGGAGGGGGTAGAAGCAGTGAAGCTAATCAAATATTTTTCTGATCTTAGTGATAATACTAATTAAGTATTTATTACAAAATGTGAGCTCTATAAATGTTATATGTTCTGAGAAAATCGTCTTAAAGCATTTCATGAAAAAGTGTAGTTTGTATGGGAGGGGGTGAAAGGAGAAGAAGGACGCAAATAATTTTTCTACTGTAGATTTAAATCATTATGAAAATAATATATCCCAAAACTCAGACTAATAACTTCTATACTTTTCGAGTAAATTAATTTATTGTTAAATTGCGAATTTGCGTCATTTTGTATGGGAGGGGGTAGAAGGGGTGAAGCTAATCGTCTCATTTTTTTTCGTCTTACTAATAATTTTAAATAAATATTTGGTGCACAATTTCAGCCCGCTAAATTTTATACGCACTGAGTAAATTGGCTTAGAGTAATTCACGACAAGTACAGTTTGTATGGGAGGTGGTAGAAGGACGGGGAAGACACGCATAATTTTTTGTCGGTAGATTGGTATTATCATAAAAATAATATATTCCAAATTTCAGGCCAATAGCTTATATGCTTTTCGAGCAAATCCTTTAATTGTCAAATTGCGCAATTGTGTCATTCTGTATAGGAGGGGGTAGAAGGGGTGGAGCGATTTGGCCCGTTCACGAACTTGACCTTACTTTTTGTCAAAAACGACGTGTACAAAATTTGAACAATCTAGCTCAACGCGTTCTCAAGCTAGAGAGCGAACAGACGGACAGACGGACGGACGGACAGACGGACATCCGGTTTTGAGATTTTTTAGTGATAACACTAACTTCTGTATCATTCACTTTTTTCTCTGAGCCTTATTTCTTGGCGTTACAAACCTTAGAGCAAACTTATAATACTCTCAGATTTCACCTAGAGTATAAAAAGCCATAAATTAAATAACATGCAAATACACCATTGGCGCGTCTGTGCGAGCATTATATTTTGACGTTATAAATTATAGAGCAAACTTATAATACTACTAATACTGGCATCTAGAGTATAAAAACTTTCATTATACTACTAATGAATTAAGTTATTCCAAGTTAAATATAATGAAGCAAGTAAATGTAATATGTTGCTATATCTAGCGGTTAAGGTAGTTAGGATAAAATATGTAAAGCAATAACGATTCACCAAAAATAAATTATATTTTGTTATTAATTATAACAATGTAAAGCAATAAAAATTCAACATAAATAATTCAAAAATAAAATATTTAAATATCACAAGAAAAATATTGCAAAAATAATATATCTTATATATAAACATAACAGGGCTACGATTGCGCGTAAAGCGCAATCTTACGATACTCTAGATGAAATAGAATTTTTTGTGATCCCAAGAAATTTTGTATGGGGAGTGTTAGATGGGATGATAGCATGGAACTAATTTTTTCGCCATCATGCTAAAGTAGCTATGAAAATGTTTTATGCAAAATGCTTACTCCAAAAACTGAATGGGAACTGAGAAAATTAGTGAGTTAGATTTAGTGAAAATGTGCAGTTTGTATGGGAGGTGGTAGAAAGAGTGGGGGGATTTTAATGATTTTTTCAGAAATAGCTAGGAATATTATAAAATTGGCATCCCTTAAATTTCAGACTAGTGCCATTTATAAGAAGAAGAAAATCGATTTTTTGTGAAGTTGTGAAACTGTGTCATATTGTATGGGAGGGGGTAGAGGCAGTGAAGCAAATCAAATATTTTTTTTTTCATCTTAGTAATAATATTAATTAAATATTTATTACAAAATATGAGCTCAACAAATGTTATATGTTCTGAGAAAATCGGCTTAGAGCATTTCAGGAAAAAGTGTAGTTTGTATGGGAAGGGGTGGAAGGAAAGGGAGGAAGCAAATAATTTTTCTACTGTAGATTTAAATCATTAAAAAAGTAATACATACCAAAATTCAGATCAATAGCTTTTATACTTTTTGAGTAAATCCATTTATCGTCAAATTGCGAAATTGTGTCATTTTGTATGGGAGGGGGTAGAAGGGGTGAAGCTAATCATCTAATTTGTTTTGACCTTACTAACAATTTTAAATAAATGTTTGGTGCACAATTTCAGCCCGCTGAATTTTATAAGCACTGAGGAAATTGGCTTAGAGTAATTCATGATAAGTGCAGTTTGTATGGGAGGTGGTAGAAGGAGGAGGACACGCATAATTTTTATATGGTAGATTGATATTATCATAAAAGTAATATATTCCGAATTTCAGGCTAATAGCTTTTATACTTTTTGAGCAAATCCGTTTTTTGTCAAATTGCGTAATTGTGTCATTTTGTATGGGAGGGGGTAGAAGGGGTGGAGCGATTTGGCCCGTTCACGAACTTGACCTTACTTTTTTGTCAAAAACGACGTGTACAAAATTTGAACTTTATAGCTCAACGCGTTCTCAAGCTAGAGAGCGCACGGACGGACGGACGGACATCCGGTTTTGAGATTTTTGAGTGATAATATTAATTTCTGTATTCATCATTTTTTTCTCCGAGCCTTATTTCTTGGCGTTACAAACCTTAGAGCAAACTTATAATACTCTCAGATTCCATCTAGAGTATAAAAATAAGTGGTCTACGTATGTACACGCATCACTCAGCAACCGTTCGTCCGATTTGGCTCAAATTTTTTTTGTTGTGTTCGTTAAAGCCCAACTTAGATACTAACGGAGCCAAAAATTGCAAATTTTCTACGAAAATTGGAAAATTTGGAAAATTTCGTTTTCAGTACATTTTGTATGGAGAAATTTTTTCGTTTTTTGTTCACAACTTTTCATTCGATATTCGAGACATCCGTGGCGTAGTGGGCAGCGTGCTTGCTTTTCAATCAATAGATCATGGGTTCGATTCCCACTCCAAACGGAATTTTTTTAAGCACGAATTTTTATTTTTTTTTATGTATAAAGATAGCATATGGATGCATATGTATATGTATGACCATCTGGCCGTGTGTTTTGGATTGCGTTCCTCCGCCATTTCTTTTTTATGTGTAGAGATTCGTAAGTAATCATGCGAACTATTTCTTATCTTCTTATATATCTTACGTATATGTGTCTTTTATATATAAAAATAAGTGGTCTATGTATGTAGACGTATAACTCAGCCACCGTTCGTCCGATTTGGCTCAAATTTCTGTTGTTGTGTTCGTTAAAGCCCAACTTAGATCCTAACGGAGCCAAAAATTGCAAATTTTCCCCGAAAATTGGAAAATTTGGAAAATTTCATTTTCAGTACACTTTGTATGGAGAAATTTTTTCTTTTGTTGTTCGCAAGTATTCACCCGATTTGCATGAATTTTTTTTCTTCGGAATAATCTCTGCTATCTCAACACACAAAAAAAAAAAAAAGAATTCCGGAAAAACGCAAATCGGAGCACACGGCCGCATGGTCATACATATATACAAAAATATGTATATGGATATGTATGAGGCTTCCGTGGCGTAGTGGTGGTATTCGAAGGGGGGAGCATAAGAAGTGATGGGATATCGATACAACTTTCGTTTATAGACCAGCATTGTTATGCAAATGATATATTTGTAATATGATGATTTACAGATCCATAGTGTAAATATTTCTCAAGAAAATTCGCTAAAATTTTGGGTTTTATTGGGGAGCGGGATGGAATGAATCTGAATGTATTATATGTTTTCTTTCAAGTTTGTAACGCTAAGAAATAACGTTCGAAGAAAAAACTGAATGACACAGAAGTCAATATTTTTGCTCGAAAATCTCGAAACCGTCTGTTCGTTTGTCCGTCCGTGCGCTCTATAATTCCACAGCGCGTTGAACTAGAAAGTCCAAATTTTGTGCTCACTGATTTTGTTCAGAAGTGATGCCAAGTTCGTGAACGGACAGAGAGACGGTCACTCGGATTCGAGGTTTTTGATCGGAAACAAATAATACTGTACCCTTAACGACTCTGTGTGAGCATTATTTCTTAGCGTAACAGACGGCAAGGCAAAAACCAATATACTCCCAGATTTCATCTAGATTATAAAAATTATTTGAAAACATTCTGTTTGAAGTCATAACAAACGTTGTTGTTAATGTCAACATCTATTTAAAATAAAAGTGATTTTTGTTGTTCCAATGACAGGAAACAAACTGAGATCTGTTCAAATCGATGTCAGTGTAATTATGTCAACAGCAGTAATTCTCTTTAAATTGAAGTAAATCCTTAACATTCAATAATAATATATCAAATCGATTTATTTTCATTTGAAAAATACTTGCAATTGATTTAGAAAGAGGTTTAAAGTGAGCAGATTATATTTCCCCAGATATTGTATTACTAACAGCATTCTCAAAAATAGCTTATTAATGCGATTTTAGCGCGGACGAAGTCGCGGGGTCTGCTAGTATGTATATAAATTCAAAAATAATCCAAATTCTTTAAGATTCAGGTTCAGATGAAGCAAAATACGAAAAGCAATTAAAAACATAAGAGAATTATGATTGGGCTTAAAGCCCAATCATATGATACTCTAGATGAGATGGAAATGACTTTAATATACCGGAAAATATGTCATCTCAAATTCTTTCGAATAGTGAGTAGAGACTTTGCATGGGAGGTGGTAGAAGTAGAGGGGGAGGTTTGTATTTCTCCTATCTGACACCGAAAATGGCATGTAAAATGTTTCGAGCTGAATTTAGAATTTTTAGTTTTCATTATTTTTAAAGAAATTGGACATAGTTTTCCTGAAATTGGGGCATTTGTATGGGAGGTGGCAGAGGAAGGTGAGCGTTTCAGATGATTTTGAAGCTGCTTATCATCATCCTTGTCCCCATGCTTTGATTCAATTTCAAAGTAAATATAGCTCTCCTATATTCGAAGGAGAAATGCTTTTCTTGAATTTATAATACAGATATTTATATGGGAGGGGGTAGAAGGAGGGAACCTGAGCTGATAATTTTTTCCAGCATTTATTGCAACTATTAAAAAACAAATTCTGGCAAAATTTGAAGTTTGTAATTTTTCTAGTTTTAATGGAAATCGATATTTATATTATATTAAAATTATGCATATGTATGGGAGGGGGTAGAAGGAGTGTAAAAATGAAAACAATTTTTTTTCCTGGTATTGATATTTCTATTTTTATACTTTATGCAAAATATCAAGTTGATAGCTTTAACAGTTTCGAAGAAAAAGAATTTAATTTAAATTTCAAAATTTCGTGAAATTTGTATGGGAGGGGGTAGAAGGAGTGAGGTGAAGTTGATAATTTTTTCAATACTGATTGCAATTATAATAAAATTAATTCTGGCAAAAATTCGTTTTTATAACTTTACTAGTTTCGATGAAAATCGAAAAACTGCATTTTTCAAAATTATGCATTTGTATGGGAGGGGGTAGAAGGGGTGATGGGATCGGATCAATATTCAGTCATATTAATGGCATCTATTTTATAATACTTTAACCCAAATTTCAAATCGATAGCTTAAACAGTTTCAAAGAAAAATCAATTTCTGAAAATTTCGAAATTTCGTGAAATTTGTATGGGAGGGGGTAGAAGGAGTGGGGGGATGTGGCCCGTTCACGAACTTAAAGTTTCTTTTTTGCTAAAAATGACACACAACAAATTTCAGCACGATAGCTCCAAGCGTTCGAGAGTTATGTTGTAGACAGACGGACAGACGGACAGACAGCAACTCGGAATCGAAGTTTTTGAGCGACAACAAATATTTCTGTACCCTTGGCGGCTCTGTGCGAGCATTATTTCTTAGCGTTACAAACGGTAAGGCAAACACAATATACTCTCAGATTTCATCTAGAGTATAAATATATGCACATTGAATTATATTAAGTTTTCTTAAGTAGTTTTAAATAAAGAACTAGAATAAGTATTAGAAAAAGAAGCCAAAGAAGCTATAAATGAAAAAATATTCGAGTTGTTTAAAGAAATATTGATTAAGCTAAATTGAAATCTAAATTACATTTAATTTTATTAAGTAGTTTTTAACAAAAAAAATAGAGTAGGCATTAGTTTTGCTTACTAAAGGAAGCTCTACCATAAACTACATTTCCTGACCTATCCCTTTTTTGACCTGCAATCTTGGATCGTAGCATAGTATACCTATAAATAAATTTTTCCCTTATCTTGTGGCAGTCCAAGAAATTACTTTCTATTCCCAAAAAACAATTTGCTAAATTTTGTCTAAAGTCTCTATTAATGTCTTTTAAATCCTTTTCTAGGTGGAGATATATCTTTTCGATCTCAATCAAAAAATTAAAAGCCGCGTCTGATGCATAGTGGAGATAGCGAACGTTATTACAGGTATATTCATATTCCTTTAAGGTTACGAAGCTACTGTAGACGTTAGTCGGATTAGCCGTTATTAAATCACTAAAACAGGATTCACAGACAGCATTATTTACCTTTATACAAGAGAGTATATACCCAGCAAGATTATATAAAATGTTGAGTGTTGTACAGTCCAAACTAACGGCATCGATTTCTGACCTATCTAATCCTTCAAAGCTCAATAGCGGAAATTCAAACACAGGGGGAGTAACAGTTTTGGTTTCAAGATAACTCAGAAATCCATCTAAATGTTCTCTATCGTCTTCATCATAGGAGCGAGCCACTCCTAGAATGATGCAGATATTGAGCCACACATTGTAGTCTTAGACTATGTTTAAATTGAAGTGCAGAAGGTTTTGACTGATTAGCTCGTACAGAGCTAAAAAGATTTTCGACACAGTCTTGGGAAAATCTCGACGTTAATGCAAAATTAAAATTACATTCGTTTAGAAGGTGGCTCGAAAGTTCTATTAAGGAAGTAGTTGTTAGTTCAATACCTGTTTGAACAGGCTTCCAAATTCCATTATCACCTACCTTAAGGTCTCTACTTATTTCCATAAATCTTTAAAAAAGGAAATGGATTTTTCGTATGCCTCAGTGTTACTTAGAGAAAGTGCCAAGGGTCCACCGTGGGATGATGCTAAGGAAAACCATTTGTTAAGAACTCTTAAAAACCAAGCGGTTGTCTCTAAGCTACGATCACCATGCTTCTTAGCCAGAAATTCTAAAGCTGCGCTCACGTCGTCATTAATGACGTAATATGAGTTAGCAACTCGCATTTTTTGGTACGTATTGGGTTGGAGCATATATTGTTCTAAGTGGGGAGCTAGCTTAAATAAACGACCTTTCTGAAATGTAACTAAAGACTGAATATGCTCACTTTTTATATCATTTGTGGGAAGCTCGTACATATATTTGAAATCATTGCTTATTTTGAAAGACCGGTTGTTCAATAAGCATTGTGTAAAATTTTTCAGTAAATGTGGTACATCAGCGAAAACCCATAATCTACGATTGTTATCAACAGGATGAACCACACTGCTGCTTATCTCAGACTTAGAATGCTTAATTCCTAATTTGCTCCACATTTGCTGATTGATTGGAGCCATGTCACTAGTTATGGAATGTACTTTAATACCTATCTGCTCACATTTACAAATGATATCTATTACTAGATTATACAAATGGTCACCTGTTGTGCCTTGGCCAGTAAAATGGTATGCAACAACCTGCTTCCATCTACTACTTAAGCCCCCAATAATAACTACTAGAGCATTTGCTGCGTTCGTGCTTGAGTTTTCGGGTAGAGAAATATTTCCAATAAATTTATCTAGACTTGTATCATAATCTCTACCCTTCTCTATTTTCATTTCGTCCAAATGGAGACCGCACTGTTTTTCCTCTTCCCTCATACCACTTAGCTTTACCTCTAGAAACTGAAACACATCAGATAGAACGCCCGGTGCGAACTTGAGGTTTTCTAATTTCCTTCTTAAAGTTCTTTCTGAGGGAAGAGGATAATTCTTTTTTCGAAGTAATCCATAACCCCACAAGCCATAACCCCACAAGCAAACTTAATTGCTAAGCAGGACCTTATGGTGGATTTTGACCACGAAACATTCCTTTTATTTTCCACTTCGCTGATCTCCAAATCCGCGGAAGATATTGACGGGATAGCCTGTTTAGATAATTTCAATTTGCCTTTATTGTTAAAGACAATGGTACTTACAGAAAAATGCATTGAACACAGATGCGAATTTTTAGTGGGAGACCATCCACTCCTGTTTACCAATTTTTTCCACTTCTCGCTCTTTTCCTTATCTACCGGAAACTTAAAAACCCTGTCCCCCTTTTTCCTACTTGCAATACACCCAACTGCACAACTCGACATTATTGATTAAATTAAGAAAACAAATAACTAATTGCATAAGCCCTAGCTAGCCCTAGCTGAAATAATTGAAAAAGCCCGCCAGATGTCAAATTTCGAAATTGCAGCTATGCCAGCGACATTCGCGTCGAAATAAGGAAGTACAAATAGTACTACTAAATTTGTAAATGTGTAAATTTTCTTGTATTAAATTTCCTTGTATTAAATTTTCATGTCTTATGCCAGTCAGTTCCCGCGCATTTCATGTATTAAATTTTCTTGTATTAAATTTTCTTGTATTAAATTTTCTTGTATTAAATTTTCTTGTCTTATGCCAGTCAGTTCCCGCGCATTTCATGTATTAAATTTTCTTGTATTAAATTTTCTTGTCTTATGCCAGTCAGTTCCCGCGCATTTCATGTATTAAATTTTCTTGTATTAAATTTTCTTGTCTTATGCCAGTCAGTTCCCGCGCATTTCATGTATTAAATTTTCTTGTATTAAATTTTCTTGTATTAAATTTTCATGTCTTATGCCAGTCAGTTCCCGCGCATTTCATGTATTAAATTTTCTTGTATTAAATTTCCTTGTATTAAATTTTCATGTCTTATGCCAGTCAGTTCCCGCGCATTTCATGTATTAAATTTTCTTGTATTAAATTTTCTTGTATTAAATTTTCTTGTATTAAATTTTCTTGTCTTATGCCAGTCAGTTCCCGCGCATTTCATGTATTAAATTTTCTTGTATTAAATTTTCATGTCTTATGCCAGTCAGTTCCCGCGCATTTCATGTATTAAATTTTCTTGTATTAAATTTTCTTGTCTTATGCCAGTCAGTTCCCGCGCATTTCATGTATTAAATTTTCTTGTATTAAATTTCCTTGTATTAAATTTTCATGTCTTATGCCAGTCAGTTCCCGCGCATTTCATGTATTAAATTTTCTTGTATTAAATTTTCTTGTCTTATGCCAGTCAGTTCCCGCGCATTTCATGTATTAAATTTTCTTGTATTAAATTTTCTTGTATTAAATTTTCATGTCTTATGCCAGTCAGTTCCCGCGCATTTCATGTATTAAATTTTCTTGTATTAAATTTTCTTGTATTAAATTTTCTTGTATTAAATTTTCTTGTATTAAATTTTCTTGTCTTATGCCAGTCAGTTCCCGCGCATTTCATGTATTAAATTTTCTTGTATTAAATTTTCTTGTCTTATGCCAGTCAGTTCCCGCGCATTTCATGTATTAAATTTTCTTGTATTAAATTTCCTTGTATTAAATTTTCATGTCTTATGCCAGTCAGTTCCCGCGCATTTCATGTATTAAATTTTCTTGTATTAAATTTTCTTGTCTTATGCCAGTCAGTTCCCGCGCATTTCATGTATTAAATTTTCTTGTATTAAATTTTCTTGTATTAAATTTTCTTGTATTAAATTTTCTTGTATTAAATTTTCTTGTCTTATGCCAGTCAGTTCCCGCGCATTTCATGTATTAAATTTTCTTGTATTAAATTTTCTTGTATTAAATTTTCATGTCTTATGCCAGTCAGTTCCCGCGCATTTCATGTATTAAATTTTCTTGTATTAAATTTTCTTGTATTAAATTTTCTTGTCTTATGCCAGTCAGTTCCCGCGCATTTCATGTATTAAATTTTCTTGTATTAAATTTTCTTGTATTAAATTTTCATGTCTTATGCCAGTCAGTTCCCGCGCATTTCATGTATTAAATTTTCTTGTATTAAATTTTCTTGTATTAAATTTTCTTGTATTAAATTTTCTTGTATTAAATTTTCTTGTCTTATGCCAGTCAGTTCCCGCGCATTTCATGTATTAAATTTTCTTGTATTAAATTTTCTTGTATTAAATTTTCATGTCTTATGCCAGTCAGTTCCCGCGCATTTCATGTATTAAATTTTCTTGTATTAAATTTTCATGTCTTATGCCAGTCAGTTCCCGCGCATTTCATGTATTTAATTTTCTTGTATTAAATTTCCTTGTATTAAATTTTCATGTCTTATGCTAGTCAGTTCCCGCGCATTTCATGTATTAAATTTTCTTGTATTAAATTTTCTTGTATTAAATTTTCTTGTCTTATGCCAGTCAGTTCCCGCGCATTTCATGTATTAAATTTTCTTGTATTAAATTTCCTTGTATTAAATTTTCATGTCTTATGCCAGTCAGTTCCCGCGCATTTCATGTATTAAATTTTCTTGTATTAAATTTTCTTGTCTTATGCCAGTCAGTTCCCGCGCATTTCATGTATTAAATTTTCTTGTATTAAATTTTCTTGTATTAAATTTTCTTGTCTTACATTTTCATGTTATTTCTTTCCACATTTCAAGAAAAGCTAGTCGAATTATTTTTTAGAAGAAAAGATTTTCGGATTTTACCAACATTAGCAGAAACACATTAGCATAAGCACTTTAGGCGAAGCACCTGATCCAAAGCACATTATAATTATATTATATTATAAACCGAATTACACAATATCGCAACAATTTTAACGAGTTAAAAAGATGTAAAAAATTCAAATGTTCTGATTTGTGTAAAAAGAGCATGAATTCAGGAGATCAAGATCAACATCAGATGGAACAATCTACGAGATCTCGAAAGGGAAAAAACTCAACCTTGTGGTGCACATGCAAATTGTTTTTGCAAAAACAACAATTTTTGTTATGAAATTCTGACCTCCTGGAATTGACCATCCGTGACTGCAAAAGCGGCGCTCTGCTAGCTCTTGGATCTTAGTTCTGGAAAAAAAAGTCAAAACTAAACTATTTTCCTTCGGAGTCCTGGATTATCTTACTACATGAACGCCGAAGCTACTTGGTAAAATAGCCTGAGTGGAATACGAATGGTTTTCCTGGACGCTTTTTGAATATTTCGCATCGCAACCCTGTTTTGATACAAAAAAAAAATAGGATGTGCTTTCAGTTCCTTAACCTTTCACTTGAGGTTGAAATAATTGCGTAGTGAATAAAAGATTAATTTTCGGAATGATTCACTCCAATAATACAAGTTTTAAAATTATATGTAAAATGATATATGTATCAGTGCCTGATTTATATTTTCAGTCCTTAAACGATTTCACGAAACCGTGCAGTTCAAGTACGGTGCGGTGCAAAAAAATCAATCTTTCATACTATCAAAATGGGGCTGGAAGGACTTGATGAGTTGCATGCAACGTTCCGGAAACCAATAGCGGCAATATTATGGTATAAGGGCAGTTTAGCTTCGCAAAATTTTTTATCTCTTACCTCGAACAATTCCAAGAAGCCTAATAAAAAATATGTAATCGTAGCTCGCAAGTTTTAATCATTTCTCGAAAAACACATTTGTAATTTAAAAATACTTTGTTCGACTCGTTGGTAATGTCCAGCAGATTGTTGTTGATTTTCACGCGATCCATAGTAATCGTTTGGTGCCTTGATTAGCAATTAGTCAATTTTTTATTATCCTGCACTGAGCTAACGAATAGATCACGAAAGGCTACCCATTCATAATGTGTTTTTTCTTTTTCTAGAATGTACCAACCTTATTTTTACAATTGTAAAATTTTCATGGGAGCAGATAATAGTGAAGAAGGTCAAAGGAAAAGCAACAATTATGCTAATAATATTGTTATAGATCTGGCAACCTCGCAATTTGATCTTCCCCGAATATGCCCGAATTATGTAGAATAGTCCCCCAATATGTAAAAAGCCATAATCAAAGATCTAGATCTTCCAGTATAGTTGAGACACACACCCGATGAATACAACACGGAAGGTTCGAGAATTGGGGAAAATGGTATAAAAGTACGAAGCTTTCAGACGAGAGTCAGTTATTCAGCGACATTCATGGAAGACGCGAACCAGTACAAGCGATAGTCAAAGTACGAGGCGGTAGTGCCATATAGTGCGAATTAAGTTAAAGTGCGAAAAAATAAATTATCACTTATTTTTAAATGAATTGTGTTTTACTTGAAATTCTGGCGAACCCCTAGCTCGCAACAATATCATTGATGTCTAAAAACTTGTTTTTGATTTGAATACTCCTTCTGCACAAATGCACAATTTTGGTAAATGCATTTAATCGATTTTCGTTGAAACTAGAAAAAGTAAACGCTTAAAATTTTGCCACAATTTATCCCTTAATAATTGCAATAAATTCTAAAAAAAAAAAGGAACTTCGTTTCACTCCTTCTACCACTTCACAATTTTTATATTGGAAATTCAAGAAAATTATTTCTCCTTCGAACATATGAGAGCGATCAACTTTAAAATTGTAACAAAGCAACATGATTACGATGTTGATAAGCAGATTCAATATCATCCAAAGCTCCCACTTTCTCACCCACCTCCCATACAAATGCCATAAATTCAGACGAAAATCGTTCAATTTCCTCGAAAAATTATAAAAGCTACAAACTTTAAATTCAGCATGAAACATTTAAGTATTACGTTCGGTGTTATATTAAAATAAACTGCCAACAAGTCGGGCGAAACTTTATTATTCTTGGGACAAGTTGCGGATGAGCGCAATCGTAGCCCTGTTATGTTTTTAAGGAGTTTTATTTCTTCTTTTTAAAAAAAAAAATTCTAAATTTTAGAAATGTTAATAAAATGTAGGCGTCCTTTATTTTTGATAGTCTGGCTATTATATTTTCGATTGAAAAAAAAAATGTACGTTGCGTTTACGTCAAAAAATTTATTTCCAGTCTGACTTTGTTACGACGAAAAAATCAAATGAATCGTATTTGAACCATCAAGTAACGGACTTTCAGCTTGTATAATGTCCGAACTTAAAATTATGTTATTTGAATTGCTAACAATTAAATCGATCGCGGACGGATCGTCTGAATTACTAATTTCAGCGTCAGCAATTTCATTATTTTTCAGAATTATATTCATATGGGAAGTCTCTTGTAGGCTATTTAAGAATTTGTTTGAACCAGTATTTGCGGCATTTGAAACTTGCGGTTTCTGATGAGCCAACGTATTTAAATGCGCTTTCAAATGATGCGGATCGCATCTGAAAAACAGTGAGAAATCAGTTTCAAATTTTCGGAAAAATATATTTTATAGTTTTACCCATAGCGTTTTTCGCCCGTATGTGTTAACAAGTGAAAATGAAAAATTTGCGCACTCTCTGATTAAAAATGTATGACTTGTAAAAAATACAAAACTTTTTCAGCATATTACCTTTCGTGCTTGTTTTTAGTACCAAGATCTGAAAATTTCCGGCCACAATACTGGCACTCGTAAGGTTTTTGTCCGGTATGCCTGCGCATATGTCGCGTTAACTGAGTATTAAGACCGAATGCAACTCCACAAATCCTAAAATCATGACCACAATGAATTTGAATCGTAATCAGTTTTTTATGTAGTAAAACTCGAGAGCACCTTGCAGTTCGAGCAGATTTTGTACCAAATTTAAGCTTCAAAAATTGAGTAGGTACTGAGAAACTTAGTGCATTGAATTTAATGAAATTGTGCAATTTGTATGGGAGGTGGTAGAAGGAGTGGGGGGTTTTTGGTGATTTTTCGAGAAACAACTATAACTATCATGCAATTGATATACTTTAAATTTCAGATCTGTATCATTCATACTTTTCAAGAAAATCGAATTATTGTATAGTCGTGGAATGTGTCTCATTGTATGGGAGGGGGAAGAAGGAGTGAAGCTACTCGGTTAAGTTTTTTCCCGATATTAATAATAATGCTAATTAAGGATTAAGCTCAAATTTTTACCTCGATGAAATTTAAATGTACTGAGAAAATTCGTTTAGAGTATTTCATGAAAAAGGGCGGTTTATATGGGAGGTGGTGGAAGGAGTAGGAGGTTTCTGGTGATTTTTTGAAAAACAAGTATAATCATCATGCAATTGATATATTTGAAATTTCAGATCAGTAACCTTCAGACTTTTCAAGAAAATCAAATTCTTGTGAAGTCGTGGAACTGTGTCACATTGTATGGGAGGGGGTAGAAGGAGTGAAGCTAATCGGTTAATTTTTTCCCGATATTAATAATAATGTTAATTAAGGATTTAGTACAATATTTTAGCTCGATGGAAGTTACACGTACTGAGAAATTTTGTGTAAAGTAATTCATGAAAAAGTGTTGTTTGTATGGGAGGTGGTGAAAGGAGTGAGGAAACTCAAACAATTTGTAGACCAAAAGACTGCATTTATAATAGAAATAACATATTCAAAATTTCAAATTAATAGCTTTTATGGTTTCCAAGAAAATTTGATTAATATATATTTTGAAAATGAGTCACTTTGTATGGGAGGGAGTAGAAGGCGTGAGGGGAGTGAAATGAAACCAAAAGCAGATTTCATTCCGATGGACACATAACAATTTGTGCAAGTTTCATTACAATCGGTTCAGCCGTTTGTGCGTGAAAAGCGGTCGTACAGACAGACAGACAGACAAAAATTTCAAAAATGTGTTTTTATGCTTAGTTAGTGCTAAAATAACTCAAAAAACTGACTTATAGCCATTTATAAGCAAATAACAGACAGACACTACAATTATATTACTATGTATAGATATAGATAATACCTAGTCAACTCATAAATATTGGTACACAACTAAACGCATTCATTACGAATGCAATATTGGGCGCATCCATTTCGTCTTGACTGCGATTTGATAGTTGACATTTCTGCTTCATTTCCACGTAAAAAGTTTTTGGCATCAATTGTTTACAATCATGGAATGGGGCGACACCGAAAATCGTATTGTTGTAGTTGGCCTACAAAAATGCAACATGGAAAAAGGCGATATCTTTCGGACGTTGCGACCGCTTGGAATCACTCACAATTTTGTGTATCGTGCTATGAAGTTGTTTGAGGATACTGGTGGAGTACGAGACCGTCAAAGATCCGGCCGTCCGCGCACTGTGAGAACTCCGAAAGCGATCAAAGCCGTGAAGAAACGAATCGACCGAAAACCGCTGTGAAGACAGAAAATCTTGCTCAAATGCTCGCTTCCATGTGCTACATGGTCAACCAACCCGACGTCTTCCTTCAGGATTATTATCCAGAGCTTGTTTGGCATTGTTCCTCAAAGTTTGAACGATCCACTGCCACTTACGCCTTCGAATATCAGTGTCTATTTTAGTCTGTCCAGTTGTACTTCAAAGTTCGTCCATGGAGATCTCATCTGGCCAGAATATCACTTAAATGTGTCGGAGATATTAGTTCACAAAAGTTTGCAGTTTCTTGGTAAGCGCACCGGTCACTTTCCATGTAGTGTAACCATACAATCCTAATAGGCTTCCTTGACAGCTAGTTTAACTTTTTCAAAACTAATTAATAATAAAATAAATATTAAGTAGTTATTAAATTCCAAACGTTAGAAAATGATGGCAAATAGAGGAAAACGTCTGTGCAAACCTTGCAACAAACCGGCGATCTTATCAAGCAATAAGGTGATAGTGTGTGACGGATCATGTAAAAAAGTGTTCCATAAGTTGTGCTCCGGCCTCAACAAAAAAGAATTGTCCGACCTAGAATTAGATGAAACTAAACTATGGTTTTGTCATTCTTGCAAGTCCCAAAGAGAAAAAAGACGGTCAACAATGGCGGGTCGACAAAACAGTGTAGGATCGGTCTACGGTCTACGTAAGCGACTCCAAGGTCCATTGAAAGGAAAGCTTGGAGCCAATTAGCTTGAATATCCTTAATAAAAAATTGGACGCTTTGCTGGTCTAATCAAAATTAGAAAAGCAAATTGATTCTCTGCAAGACATTGTTGAGAATATAAATGTATTGTAGAAGACCTGTTTCCCGCAAGGGGTTAGTTGTAGGATGAGGTTTTACCAATTCCTGCAACTATCTTTGGAGACGAGCGACTCCACGGACCTGAACTAACTATCCCCCTGTGGGATGGGGGCTGTAGAATTCATGCTTGCCCTAAAAAATGGCAAATGGACACTCACTGGATCATGGGCTTATCACGCGTGATCTTAAGACCTAAATGATACTGGACTAGAACACGCATGGTGACCCTTGGGTCGACGCGTCACGACCTTGGATTAAGAGACCCGAAAACGGCGAATTATTTGTGGAGTTTTGTAGTACTCGGCAAATGGTCATCGGAGGGACCCTTTTCCCACACAAGAGTCATCACAAAACATCTTGGGTTGGAAGGCGGGAAGGAAAGCTTCAGGTATAGACGGACTACCAACCGAACTCCTCAAAGCGGACCCGGAAATAACAGCCGATATACTCCTCCCACTCTTCACTAAGGTGTGGAATGAAGGAAGATATCCGACTGAATGGAAGGAGGGCGTCATTGTGAAAATTCCGAAGAATGGCGACCTTCGGGATTGTGGCAATTGGCGTAGTATATGTCTACTTACTGCCGTATCAAAAATTATGGCTAAGGTAATTCTCAATAGGATTAGTGATGTCGTCGAGAGCACTCTCAAAGCTTATCAGGCTGGATTCCGTAAAGGGTCGTCTTGTACCGACCACACAAATACCCTACGAATAATATTAGAGCATCCAGCCGAAATGGGTTCGCCACTACATCTCATGTTTGTGGACTTCGAGAAGGCTTTCGACAGCGTTAAGCGAGATTACATATGGAATGCTTTGCGTAGGAGAGGTATTCCAGATAAGGTTATAGCTATGATTAAAGAATCCTACGAAGATGCAAGGTGTCGCGTCTTGCATAGAGGAGAGCTGTCCGAGAGCTTCCCTGTGCGAATGGGCGTCAGACAAGGCTGCATATTATCACCAGCCCTGCTTCTGGTGGTAATAAATTACATCTTGAAAGCTGCACTGCAAGGTGGGGAAGGTAAAGGTCTTCAATGGAGACTATTTAACATCTTAAGTCACCTTGATTATGCTGATGACGTGTGTTTGCTTGCACATAACCGTTCGGACTTAGAGTCAAATGTTCGCTCGTTGCATTCTAAATGCAAATAAATAAATGTGTGTAAAATCAAGTACATGCACATGGGTTCGAACGCAAGCACACCGATTGTTCTTAACGGACAGGATGTGGAAGAGGTGCAAGATTTTTGCTATCTTGGAAACATTGTCAGCATGGACGGCGGAGCCGAAAAGGATGTTGAGGCTCGGCTAAATAAAGCTCGTGAGGCCTTCTATATCCTTTCTCCTTTCTGGAGGTTAAGAGAGATCTCCCTTCGGACGGAGCTGCGAGTTTTTGTCGCATACGTCAAATCCGTGATGTTATATGGTTGTACTACGTGGAAAGTGACCGTTCGACTTACCAAGAAACTACAGACATTCGTAAACCAATGCCTCCGGCGCATTTTAGGAATATTCTGGCCAGAAGTAATCTCCAACGACGAACTTTGGAGTACAACTCGCCAGACTAAAATAGGTATTGAGATTCAACGGCGAAAGTTTGACCGATTTCAAATGGGCGGACACGAGCACAAACTTGGGTTAAACTACAAGTTTTTGGATAGAATACTCATTAAAACCGAAAATAAATATGACAGTCGTATTGCATTTACCGAATTTACCGAGAGCCCCGTAAAATTCTATCCATAGTCAATGAATTCATCACTGATTTTCATAATGTCGTAAAGACTGCTCGCACACCCAACATTATAGTCGGAGATTTTACTTGACCTATTAAATCATAAAGCGATAAACGTTAAAAGCTTCAGGAATACCATTAACATCAACAACTTTTATTTCTGTAACACTCAATACATAACAAGACCTGCCATCAAACCAAATATAGACCACGTGTTAACCAATGAAAGCTATGGCAAGAGGTTAAGGTGGTTTTCATACTTAAACCAGGCAGAGTCTCTCACAATAGCCCAAATGCTTTCCGACTTATCAGCTTGACTTCGTTCTTACCGCTACCTACGTGCAAATCTGAACCTCTCGGTCAGATTCCCCACCAACACGCTTATCTAAAAGGTAGTTTCACTGACACCGCCTTGCATGTGACGGTAGCCGCCGTAGAGAAAACTTTCCATCATAAAGCGGTTGCACTCGGTGCCTTTCTATACGTGGAAGGCGCTTTTAACACGTCAACATTGATGCTATACTTGAGGCCTTGCGTAGCCATAGTGTGGAACCTCTCCTGACGGCATGGATAGCGAAGCTTCTTCGCCCACGAAAAATCGTAGTACGGTTGGGTGACGAGGCAAGAAAGGGCTCTGTCCACAAAGAAACGCCACAGGGCGGCATAATATCGCCTCTCCTGTGGGTCCTAACAGTGAATGAACTCCTTTCCATTTTAAATCGGAGCGGCTACCCCACAATAGCATATGCAGACGATCTTGTCGTCATACTAACTGGTAAGTTTGAACAAGTTCTAGGGGACCTCATGCAGTCCGCTTTACAACTGTTAGAGAGCTGGGCACTAAATAAAGGACTTACCATTAACCCTCAAAAACAGAACTGGTCCTCTTATCCAGAAGAAGAAGACCATATGTTTCGAATCCACCAAACATTCGGGGTATCACTATGGTGATACCTCGAACCAAGTTAAATATTTAGGTCTTATTCTTGATAGTTAATTGTCCTGGAAGGCCAACATTCAAGAACGAGCAAAAAAGGCTACCATAGCCTTTTTTGCTTGCAAAAAGACATCGGTTTGAAATGGGGCCTTAAGCCGCATCTCATCCATTGGATGTATACCAGTATTGTCAGAAAAATTATTTGCTATGGCGAGCTGGTGTGGTGGCCAGTGGTGGAACTAAAAATCAACTTAGCACTTTTACAGCTGTGCATAAAAGGTGCTCTTATAACCACACCAACTGCAGCCATTGAGGTAATTCTCTCACTACCTCCACTTGATCTTTTTATAAAACAAACAGCGGATGTAAGCTGCCATTAGATTAAAAACCACTAATTCGTGGTCAGCGCCACAAATTGGCCGTGACAAAACTTTAAACGTCATTAGAGACAAAAACTCCATTTTAGACTGCGGGTGTAATTGCATGAACCAACCGCAGGTTGAAAAACAGAAGTTTCACATTAAGTTTCCTGAAAGAAACGAATGTACAACAAACACGATAGTCAGCATCTGTACAGGTCCTCATCTCTATACGGACGCATTTTAAACTAACCAGGGGACAAGTGCAGGGACTTATTCACACGATCTCGACATCCACACTTCATTTCATCTTCCAGAACACGCGACCGTGTTCCAAGCGGAACTATAAGCTCGGAAATTGTTATATTTTCTCGGACAGGAGGGCTACGCTTCTGGCACTCCAATCCTACGGGACAACGTCACAACTTGTGTCCATTTGTAGACACAATTTCAATCGCCTAGCGGCCATAACGGAAGTTTTTCTAATTTGGATACCGGGTCATAGCGACCTGCAAGGAAACGAGGCAGCAGACACGCTTGCACGGCAAGGATCTGCTAACATCAATTCCACTAGGAAGTCATTCGATGTAGCACCAAAGTGCTGAAGGCTAGCTTCTAAGAAACTATTTTGGATTCTTTCTTGGCGGGGTGGCGGCAGCTGGACAGCTGCTGACCGGCCGAATCCTTTTGTGAAGAACCGAATGAAAATAGTACACCTCAGCTGTTACAACGTACTCGCTATAGCGTCCGAATTATTGTTGGCCTGACCACAGGTCATTGCTTGCTAAATCTGCACGCATTTAGGGTGCAGATCGCGAGCGACAGCCTTTGCAGAGGTTGCGCGGAGGTCGAAAAATCTATCGAACATTATTTTTGTCAATGTCCGCAAATAATCGTCTCCTTTGTTTAGGTTCTAGATTCTTCTCAGAATTAGACGACCTCAGGGGCGTCCAACATTCGAGCCTGCTACGGTTCGCAAACCGAACAAGTAGCTAGAAAAAGAGGAGTGACTTCCATCTTATAATCAATAGGGGGAGTACAATGCCACAGCTATGGCATCTTCATTCACGAATGGGTTGTATACAAGACTGGCGATTTGCTCAAGGCCAACAGCTGTTCGAAAAATCAAGAAGTTTTACAATAAGCTTTGGATAGATGATAAGCTGACAAGATATTTTACCGCCAGTAATTATTGGTATAGCAAATTTACAGAGGACAAAAATAACATCATCTTATTAAGAGAGCTTAACTTCTGGAGGAACAAAACAACAACGCTCAAGAGAAATAAATGAATGCTCTACTTAACAAGTAAATTTGAAAGGAATTCGGACCACCCAAAGCTATTTGGTCTGCCATTAAAGGCAGCGTTTACAATGGCACGCTACCAACAAAAAAATGCCAACTTCTATATAACATGTCTGGCAGAGATTCCAAAACTACGGCTGCTAACGACATTAAAAATTATTCCATCTCAGCTGTTAAGTATCTAGCTATTTCGAGCCGAAATACGTTTGTTCCTTTTTATGAACGCTGTCCTATAACTCTTCGCTTCGAATTCGCGTTGACGACGAAAGATGACTGTTATCGTGAAACTATAAAATTCTCAATTATCGTCAAGAATTAACTCCAAGAACACTTAACGTCTCACCAAATTATTTCTCAGAAACAGTATGGATTTAAGCCACAATCAAACACAAAAGGAACATTATTTGATGCCCTGGCTAAACTCCAGTCTTCATACGGTAGCTGTTTTATTGATTTGTCTAAGGCGTTCGATACATTAAATTCTACTCAAAAAACTTTGTGCAATTGGAATTCGTGGGATACCATAGAGATGGATTGAAAGTTATCTTACTTCCAGATCCCAATCTGTCATGGTTGATAATGTTAGCAGTGCTCTACTCCCTATCACTAGTGGCGTTCCACAAGGAAGTGTATTGGGTCTCGTTCTATATATATATAACATTTACACGAACTCTATCACAAAACTGGGCCTCAATGGTGCAATATCACTCTATGCAGACGACACAGCACTAATACAGGGTATTTTCTAGGGGCGGAGGACTTTAAATTGAAATAAAACACAGAAAAATGTTTTGAATATCCATGAAATTGGCTTTGTTTGAAAGATAATTTTATAACATTAATGTTTGAATAGATTTCGGGCATGTGCTCGCGGGTGGCGCGTACATGGTGTAATTTGGAAGTCTAATTTTCACACACTCTTCGCAGTAAATCAGGCTGTCTTTCGGCAATAACGCGTCGAATGTTGGCTTCCAAGTGTTCAATAGTTTCTGGTTTATCAGCATAGACATGAGACCTTACATATCTCCAGAGAAAAAATCTAATGGCGTCAAATTGCAAGAACGAGGTGGCCAGGTCCATTTCGTGAAATTAATCGATCATCAAATGTTTCTTTCAGTAAATTAATTGTATCTCGCGCTGTGTGGCATATGGCGCCGTTCTGTTGAAACCACGTGTCTGCCTTCCAATTGCAGCATGAAAAAGTTAGTAATCCGTAAAAACTAACTAAATTAGTAACCGTTCCCAGTTGACTGTAACGTTCTGAAGATATATAAACCAATGATTCATTCCACCGACCCATAAAGCGCACCACACCGTGACTTTTTCTGGGTGTAATAGTGTTTCGACAATGGCTTGTGAACTATCATCGCTCCAAATGCAGCAATTCTGCTTATTGACATAACCATTTAGCTGAAAATGTGCTTCATCACTAAAAAAAAATTTCAAATTGTGGACTTGCAGTACGCCATGTACGCGCCAGCGTGGCGACCAAATGCCCGAAATCATATTCAAACATTAATGGTATAAAATTATCTTTCAAAAAAACCAATTTCATGGATATTAAAAACATTTTCCTGTGTTTTATTTCAATTTAAAGATCGCCGCCTTTTAAAAAAACGCTACATAACCAGCAAGATTATGATTGATATTTAGTCAGATATCATGACAATTTATTAAGAATTAATGATACGCATCCAGTTCACGTGGAGCTCCAAATCTGCTCACCCAGTTGGTAACAATTTGTTCGGCGACGGTTACTGCTTCTTGGTTTGGAATTGCGTAGGCTTCAGGCCACTTGCTGAAATAATCAATGACCACTAGAATGTAGCGATTACCATTTTCTGATTCCGGAAATGGTCCAGCAATATCCACAGCAATTCTCTCGAATGGGACTCCCACGTTGTATTGTTGCATTTCTCCCTTTGATCTGCGGTGTGGGCCCTGACTCGATGCACACGTAGTACATTTACGGCACCAGTTTTCGACATCATCTCGGAGATGAATCCAATAGAACCTTTCTCGTATCTTTGCCAAGGTTCTGTTTACTCCCAAATGCCCACCGGAGGTACCTCCATGATATTCCTTCAAAACCTCCTCGACTTTACAATGCGGGACGATGGTTTGCATGTGATACGACTTTCCATCAGCGTTCTCCCATTTCCGTTTTAATAATCCGCCGTCTAGGTGAAGGGAGTTCCATTGTGCCCAATAACACTTTAAGGTTTCACTGAATTGTGAGATGTTTTTCCACTCAGGCCGTTTCATTTCGTCCTTCCATGCCATGATCGGTGAAATATCTGGATCTTTACGTTGGGCATCTTCCAGTTCTTGCTGATTCCATCCATCCTTTGGTTCGGTCGTTATCCTCTGAATGGTTTCTCCAGCTTCTTTTCCTTCTACACAGTGATAATGCTTGCAGTTCGGTGGAAAAGGACGACGTGAAAGCGCGTCGGCATTACCGTGGATTCTTCCTCTTCGGTGAACAGTTTCAAAATCGTAGGATTCGAGTCTTTCTATCCATCTGGCTACTTGGCCTTCGGGGCTCTTAAGCTGAAGTAGCCATTTAAGCGATGCGTTATCCGTTCGAAGAAGGAACTTTTGACCATAGAGGTATTTGTGAAAATGTTTTGTTGCTTCTACTATGGCTAGTAGCTCTCGGCGAGTTACGCAATAGTTCCTTTCTGATTTTGAGAGTACTCGGCTGTAGTAAGATAGCACTCTCTCCTGCCCATCGATCTCTTGTGATAGTACTGCTCCGATACCGACATTGCTGGCGTCAGTGTCTATGATGAAACCGTGACCTGGTTTTGGATACGCCAGAACTGGGGAGTCGCAGAGTTGGTCTTTTATCCTCTTGAATGCTTCCTGGCACTGTTGACTCCATGTAAATGGCTTCCCTTTTTCTGTTAACTGATGCAGACATTTCGCCGTGTTAGCAAAGTCTTTTACAAATCGTCGGTAATATGTCGCTAAGTCTAGGAAGCTGCGCAACTGGTGTTTATCACTCGGAGTAGGCCAATTTTTCACCGCCAGTATCTTCTCCGGATCTGTCTTTACGCCATCAGCTGAAACGATGTGACTCAAGTACTTGACTTCTGCACTAAACAAAGTGCACTTTTTCGGACTCAGCTTTAATTTTGCCGCTCGCAGTCGCTGGAAGACTTCCTGCAGATTTTTTAGGTGTTCATTGCATGTTTTTCCGATAACGATCACATCATCTAGGTAAACGAGACAAGTTTTCCAACTCAGACCACGCAAAACGAATTCCATCAGTCTTTCGAACGTAGCTGGAGCATTGCACAGGCCAAATGGCATTACGATGAACTGCCACAGTCCACTGCCGACAGAGAATGCTGTTTTCTCTCTATCTTTTTCATCTATCTCCACTTGCCAGTAACCACTCTTCAGGTCCAACGTTGAGAACCATTTAGCATCGGTCAGGGTGTCCATGATATCGTCGATTCTAGGTAGTGGATAGCTATCCTTTTTCGTAACATCATTCAGTTGCCTGTAGTCCACACAAAAACGGGTAGTACCGTCCTTTTTCTTTACCAGCACTACTGGCGATATCCACGGGCTCTTTGATTCTTCGATGATTCCCTGATGCTCCATAGTTTTGACCATTGAATTGACTTCTCCTTGTTTCGCTAATGGTACTCTTCTTGGAGGTTGACGTATCGGTGTAGCACTTCCGGTATCTATACGATGTTTCACTAAGTTTGTTCTGCCATAGTCGTCATCACCGGTGGAAAAGACGTCGCTGAATCCTTCGATTAGATCTACTGCTTGCTTGTGTTGTTCTCCTCTAAGGTTGCTTGACTGAAGAAGTGTTGATGTTACATTGTCCTTCCTTCTTGGCTTATTTTTAGAGGGTACGTCATGTGGCTCTGCCTTGTCGATACTCGTCACCGCCGATATTGGTTCACAGCTGCCAATTACATCTCCTTTCTTTACGCTGGTAGTGCTGTCCGCAACGTTCAGGACTCTTATTGGTACCATCATCTTCTCATTCCTTTTTACGAGCGTTTTTCCTAGTATAAGACTTCGTAATGCAGGTGTCGTTTCCGGTTCTATGAGGTAGAATCGGTGGTTCCCGGGATCACCATCGAGCTCTGCCCAAATAACATTCTCAGATGACTTTGGTATGTCCGCATCTTCGCATAATACAACTCGCAGCTTTGTTGTTTTGGAGGATGTTATTTCCATCGGGATTTCAATATTCCGCCACTTCATTATTCGTTGTCCTAGGTCCAGCTGGATACCGTGTGGTTTCAGAAAATCCATTCCAAGGATACACTCATCGGTAATGTCGGCTACCACGAATACATGCGAGAAGGTCAAATCCCCAAGTTGTATGTCACGAGCTATTTCTCCATGGACCGTTGTAGTTTCTCCTGTAGCAGTGCGAAGTGCGTACTTCTTGGTGTTGTGAAGCCAAGTACGATCTACGAGGTCAGATCTTAGCACTGACCGTGTTGCGCCTGTGTCGACTGTTATGATGCAGTTTAATTTGCCGACTCGACCACTCATACATAAGTCGTTTTCACAACGATGTAGTCGAGAAACTGCGATGATGGTTCCGGGGGCGTCGATTCTACCAGCCAACTTCTGCCCCATGAAGTTGGCCTTTACTCGTTTCCCGGACTGTCATTAGGCGAAGCGTGCTCTCGTGACGGTTCGCCCCTTCCTCCTCTTTGTTTAGCAGCGCAGCCGGAACAGTAGTTGATCGCTTTTCTGGGTTTGCGGCAGTCGCGTCTTAAGTGTCCTGCCTGTCCACAATTCCAGCATCGGGGAGCACCAGATCCTTCGCTCCGCTTGGTGTACTCGGCTTTCTGGCACACACATTCTTCTACTATTTCTCGAACTCGATAGTTACTCCGCGAGCTTTGCTTGGCAGCTTCGAACGTCAGCCCATATACTAAGGCTTCGCCAATCGTTTTCTTACCTGCCAGTTTTAACGCCTGTTGCAGCTCTCTGTCCTGTACAGCATTGTTAAATGCGAAAACAGCTGTATCGTTGCGTTGCTCTGTTTGCGCATTAGGCAGCGATAATAGTGTGAGTCGTTCAATATCGCGTGCCAGCTCTTGAAGTGTTTCACCATTCTTTTGAGTTCGGTTGTACAGTTGAGTTTTGTAGATCTCTCGCATGTGGTCACTGCCGTAATGAAGATCCAATGTCCGGATTAACGTTGAAAAATCTTGTTGTTGCTCCTGCGGAATCGTTTGAAGAACTTCAGCTGGTGGGCCTCTTAACGCCAATATAAGAGCCGTTCCTCGTTCCAGATCATTCCAATGGTTGTTTCTTGCGGCAGCCTCAAATTGGGTCTTATAAATAGCCCACGGTGTTTGTCCATCGAAGATTGGAGCCTTGAGACCCTTGTGCGCAACATGCTCTGTCTTGATGACTCCGGTCGCTTTTACATTATCGAAGTCCATTTTTAGGCGTTCGACTTCTTCTTCGAAGACTCGAAGTTTCTTCTCTACGTTTTCTTCTATTGCCTTACCCATGGTGTCTATTTTATTATTTTGTAGTTCCAATTTATGGTTGAGGTCCCTTGAGGTCTCATCTAATTTCTGGTTAATGTCCGCAGATTGTTGCTCTAGTTTCTGGTTAATGTCCGCAGATTGTTGCTCTAATTTCTGATTAATGTCCGCTGATTGTTGTTTAATGTCCGCAGATTGTTGTTTAATGTCCACCGATTGTTGTTCAAATTTCTGATGCATGTCCGCTGATTGTTGTTCTAATTTCCGATTCATGTCCGTTGTCACAGCTGATTGTTGTTTAATGTCCACTGATTGTTGCTCTAATTTGTGCATCATCTGTTGCATTAATTGTGTTAGAGCATCCGATGTACCAGAACACTCCTCTTTACGAGTTTCTTCAATTTGGAACTCAAAACTATCTGCATTCTCACCCTCAGCCTCCAGTGTCTCGATCATACGGCTGACAAGTTCAGACTTGCTCCCTGTTGTAGGTAACTCGCGTCTACTGAGCTCTTCCTTCAGCTCCGTTACTTTTAAGTCTTTTAAATAACGCGGCATTTTCACTACCGATTATTTCCAGTTTTTCCGCGATTCGAATTCACTTAAATTTACGTCACTGCTCACTAAATCACTCGAGATTATTCGGTTTCACCAAATTCTCACTGTCCGTTCGAGAATTTTAGTTTCACTTTTCCGCTCTCACAAAATTATCCGTTCCGAGAATTTTTAATTTCACTCGCGATTTTTAACCCGAATTTATCCTTGGAATCCCACTCTTCTGACACCAATTGTTGCGAGCTAGGGGTTCGCCAGATTCCAAAGGAAAACACAATTCGTTTAAAAATAATGAATAATTTTATTTAATCGCACTTTATACACAATTTCCCGATCACTTCACTAAATTCGCTCTAAAACTTAATTCGTATAACTCAGGAACACTGCCAACCTATCACTTGTACCGATTCGCGTTCTTCCACCGATAGGTGTCACCAAAATGACTGACTCGTTGTCTGAAAGTTGGCGGGTATTTATACTAAGTCTCCCAGACAGGTGTCGTTGTGTGTGTGTGTCTAGAATGATTGCCTACATTGTGGAGCTCGGTAGAAGTGTCTGGAAACATGTTGATAGTGTTTTGAAATGTTGATGGAATTCTCTCGATATTGTTGGGGACGTCGAGGTTGTCAGATTTATAACAGTATTTCTTAAATTGAATGAAATTTTTACCTCTTTTGTTTCAGCACTAGTGACGAAGAATTGCCACGGTTTTCCTCCCCAAACTTTTCGCAAGATGAGATCGGCAAGCCCATTCTCGATCAAGTTCTCAAGCCAGGGGATGTGCTGTATTTTCCACGCGGCACCATTCATCAGGCTTCCACTCAACCGGGCCATCATTCGCTGCACATTACACTCAGTCTCTACCAAAAACACTCGTATGCTGACCTATTTGAAATCCTGATCCCGAAAATGCTGTCCCGTGCAATCCAACAAGACGTAGAGCTTCGACGCGGACTACCGCTCCATATTTGGCATAATGTTGGAACGATATTCACGGACGAAGAATCGCGATTGCAGGAACGTGAAGATATCATGGAAAAATGTGAAAAACTAATGCATCGAGTCTTGCGCCACGCCGAACTTGATTCAGCGGTTGATCAAATGGCCAAGAGATTCCAACATGATGCTCTGCCACCCGCAATAACACCGGCCGAACGAGTTCGAAGCCTGTTCGGGGCAAAAACCACTGTGAATAAAGTCGGTCGCGTCGAGTACGACTACGAGATCACGCTCGACAGTCACGTTCGATTATTGCGGGCCAATATATTGCGTGTTGTTGAGGAAGAAGATGCCGTTCGGCTCTACTACTACGTCGATAATTCCAAGGAGTATCATGAATACGAACCGAATTTCCTGGAAATTGAAAAGGAAAGCCTGTCGACTGTTACGCAACTGATTAAGGAATATCCGGACTATATTTGTACGAGTGAGTTGGAAGCAGACTCCGACGATAGAAAGTTGTCGGTTATTCAGGGACTTTATGAAAGGGGGCTAGTGATGGTCGATGAACCGATGAGGCTGTGATCTCGGTTTAGGGAGTAAGTGAACAGTTTTTATTTGTTGAACAGAAGATTTTAAATACATGGACTGACGATATTGAATGTTTTTTTCTAAAGAATATTGCACTGTAGATAAGATTGTTCCCCTCGTTGCATTAGCATATAATTTGTGTTTGACAAATACGAATAACGAAGAAGAATCAAATTTAATTATTCAGGTTTGCTATCGTAGGCAACCTATAGCTCTGTATCTCAATACAAGTACATACGGTCTAATAATTTTGAGTTTTGTATATTTGTTTTTTTTTGCTAAAAAGGAAAACACTATTTTTTCGAGATTCCAGAGAGGGAAGAAATTGAATGTTCGACGGGAGTAAAAGAAGGAAACTAGCCAACATCGCTCCCTTAAAGTTACTTAGATTATCCAAAGCTTTTGAGTTATGGTAGGGTAAAGGGGCCATAAACGCACAATAGGCCGAGAAGGCCGCAGTGCTCTCACGTGTTTCCCAAATAATAAAAAAAGGGAAAAACCGAGAGTTAAAACGATCGTACATTAAATTTTGTTTTTAGGGGTGATATTTTTTTTTATCGAGTAGGAAGTATAGGGAAATAAAAAAAAAATATTTTTTTTTTTTCAATTGAATTTTAGTTATCGACGACTAGTATCGATTAATTAATAAATGGTTTATTCCAAAATAAGTTTTATTAAATAAAAAATAATAATAAGTGGTTGAATTCTCGTAATTGTATGATAAATCGAATTGGGTATAGGACTGCAATAGCTTGCAAAAATTCCGTACCTTAATTGACGGCATTAGGCGATATTGGCTGCTTTATTTGGCGAGGACGGGAGGATATTTCAGCAATTAAAAGGGATATTCTACAGCTTATTTGACTGAAATTAAGAAAAAGTTTCAACTATCAAGAAAAAAAAGAAGTATTCAACAGCTTGTTTAGCTGAAGACAAGAAAGGGCATTAGCAATCAAAGTAGATATTCTCAAAAGCTTGTTTGGCGGAAAGAAGAAGGCGTAAGCCTTACAGTTTATGAAGGTTGAAAAAGACAGTGGGAATGAGCACCTTAATTTCTGAAGTATAAGAAGTGTTGAGTGAGCGTTGGTGAAGACAAGAGGAAGTTAGAACTCTGTGAAGACAAGAAGAAGTTAAAACTTTCAAAAATTTGTTAGAAGCAAATATATATGTATATAAATATTTTACACCCTAAACTGTCGTCATCAGGTGCTGAATTCTTAGATAATCTGTCTAATTTCGATTTTAATGAGTATCTGGAATAACTAGAGCAATTGGTTTAAACCCTTCATGTATTGACCATATATTTTCAAAAAGTCCGAAGATATCACTTTTAAACCTGCAATATATGAATCGAATGTAACGGATCGTTTTAGTGCCTTGGCGCAACTTACTTTCAATAACAGAATTAAATCAAATTCTCATAAAAACAATGTAATACGTACAAAGGTTGATAGTAACATTCTCAACAACATTTTGCCTATGGAGAATTGGTCAAGCTTATATTCTTGTGAAGATGTAAATACTAGTATGAATATATTTTATGATATCTTAGAAACAGCCATCTGTCGATCAAGTAAAATTACTAGTAGTGGCCTGAAAAGAAACTTGTTTCCCATAAAGGCCTGGGCCACTCCCGGTATTGTAAAATCTATTAGGCGAAAAAATAAACTAGCGCAACTAGCAAGACGTCAGCCATTTAATACAAGACTTTCGAATTTTACAAATCATACAGAAATCATCTAAATTCTGTTATTAGAAACGCGAAGATCTATTATTATAGGAGTGAAATAGAATCTGTTAAAAACGATCCCAATAAGTTGTGGCAAAAAATTAATGAAATAACTTATAAAAGAAAAACTAAGAACAAAATCGAACAAATAAGGAACTGTAATAATGAAATCATTAATAATAAATGAACAATCATTTCATAAATGTTGGAGAGGAAATATCTAACTCAGTTTCCTTCTCACAAAATGTAACGCCATCATCTTTTACACAAGGCCAAAATGCGAGACATCTTTTCGACATTAAGCCAATGATCCAAATGAAATCCTCTTTCACGTTGGGAATTTGTCAAATCATAAAGCTCCAGGTCTCAAAAACCTCAAAAATCCTCAAAGATATTCGCCAAACAGTTGTAACGCCTCTTTGCTTTATTTTCAACCAATCTCTATTGAAAGGTATATTTCCACAACGCCTCAAAATTGCTACTGTTACTCCATTGTATAAGGATAAAGATAAATTGGATCCTAATAACTATAGGCCAATATCTCTTCTATCATCCTTAAGCAAAATTTTTGAGAAGTGCATCAAAGCCCGGATTATCAATCATCTCGAAAATAACGATTTCTTAGCAGCCAACCAATACGAATTTAGGTGTAGTAATAGCACATCAGATGCACTATATGATGTGACGAATTTCATAAACAAAAAGGTTCTAGCTATGTTTCTTGACATTAAAAAACCACCTTCGACACCGTCGATATAGGTCTGCGAGGAAATGCACTTGCTGTATTAAAATCCTATTTAAAAGATAGAATGTCAAGATTGACTGGGTCCCTTATTGTTTCTAATATATATAAATGATCTCTGTAGACTTGAGGATCGTTATGTTATGGGGCATATTGTTGCTTTTGCTGATGACACAGTGATATTATATAATAGCAACGACTGGAATGATGCTTTCTCTAAAATGCAGCAAGACTTGACCGTGATATATAATTGGCTGTGTTTCCACAGGCTAGCCCTAAATATAGAAAAGTCAAATTGCTTAGCTTTTGGTAAAAATAGAGATCTTATTAATCATCCCCTCAAAATTAATGATATACAAATAAAAATATCAAAGAAATAAAATACTTGGGAATTATTATTGATGTTGAGCTCAACTGGAAAAAGCAAGTGTCAAATATCTGTACTAGTCTCAGACAAACTGTTTACAAAATGCTAACACTCCGTGATATTCTCTCGCAAGAACAAATAAAAATGGTATACTTTGCGATTTTTCAATCGATATTGCAATATGGGATTTTGATTTGGGGATCTGTTTATTTTTCAATGATTAAGCCATTACATAACTTACAGGCAAGAGTAATTAAAATTCGTTTAAAAAAATCTAAATTATATTCAACTACTCGGGCGTTTCAGGAATTTGATGTATTGAATATTCGTCAACTTTTTGTTCTTACAGTTTTAAAATTTATTTTTATACATATATCGAAATTTCCACTCCAACAGTTTAACTACAGCACTCGTAGTCAGCGCACTATGCCTTTAGCGATAAGAATATCTAAGAAATCCAGTACTTCTAGACAGCCAAGCATTCTCGGACCAAAACTGTACAATAAAATTCCGTTACATATAAGACAACTCATCAATACTAACAACTACAAAATCATGCTAAAAAAAATTTATATGGGACAATCAAGCATTATTTGATGAAATCATAAATTAAATTTTCTTTTAATTCTCATCTTCTCCTTTTCTTTCATTTTCTTTTCTTCTTCAAGTCTAAAAAAATTACTTAAACAATAATACAAAATGAAAATAATTTCAAACTTTTAGCTTTTGCAATAATTTGTTACAAATTTAAATATCTTATTTAATAATTATACATATCTCTACGGCTCTCACTCTCAAGCTTCGCTTATGTGGGTAGCTAGCTTAATAAATTACATATTGTACATATTTATACTCTAGATGGAATCTGAGAGTATATTGTGTTTGCCTTGCCGTTTGTAACGCTAAGAAATAATGCTCGCACAGAGCCGCCAAGGGTACAGAAATATTTGTTGTCGCTCAAAAACCTCGATTCCGAGTTGCTGTCTGTCCGTCTGTCTACAGCATAACTCTCGAAAGCTTTGAGCTATAGTGCTAAAAAATTTTGTGTGTTATTTTTAGCAAAAACGTAACTTTAACTTCGTGAATGGGCTACATCCCCCCACTCCTTCTACCCCCTCCCATACAAATTTCATGAAATTTCGATATAAAAAGAAATTGATTTTTCTTTGAAACTATTTAAGCTATCGACCTTCATTCCTATCCTATCGACCTTCATTCCGAAATTTAAGCATTTAATATACCACTTCTGGCAACATCCATCGCATTTCAAAGCACAACCATCAATTTTCAATTTCGTTTTGGAGCCATTTTCCAATTTTCATTTAACGGTACGTACCTTTCGTTTGCTGTTGTCCCTACTTCGTGGACGTACTTTTGATCCAACTGTGGTTTGTAATAGTTCTCTTCCCATTCGGAACTATTGAGGACAAGGATCAAGTTGCCTGGATCCGTGTGGACTTTAAGGAAGTTGACCAGAACTCGATCGTAGGGGATTCCTCTAAAAATAATTGCTATATGTTTATAATATGAAACTCTAATTCACGAATTACATCAGTTCGTAACTTTGTAAAAACTGTATCGCTTAGACGCCTCTACTCATATTCATAACATCAAACATCTAAATACCAACAGCAACATAGTATTCACCTTCTATTCCGATAAACATCTATACAATACGCACCGAGCTTACAAAATATATCCGTCTACCATCCGTACCTCGAAATACTGACCCTATTCAGTATTAAACAAGGCAATTTCGATTTACAACGAACTATCTGATGATCATCAAGAATCTACAAACCACTTTAAATCCAAATTAAGGCATTTTTTGTTATTACAATCATTTTTAAATTCATAAAATCGTTCACTTCGTTCAATAATTTTAATAATGTATCTTAAATTTCAATGCAATTCAATTTTTTTTTATTATTTCCTGAATTATTTGTCAATATTGTATAAAAAAAGTATGTATAATTGCTGTCCTCACGAGATTACCTCATGGCTTAGCATGAAAAAATTTACTTTACTTTACTTTAGAACAACACGGATTTCATGAACGCGCCAAATACTACAACTTCGTGCGAAGGAAGAACTCTATTAACTTCCAGAAAGGGGAAAGAATACCGGAGGCCTCACGAGTTTTATTTACACGAGCCTCAATATCCTTTTCGCCTCCTCCGTTCATGCTGGTAATGCTTTCGAGGTAACAAAACTTTTGCACCTTGCTAATGGACATGATGTGGAATCTTGTCCGTTAAGACAATCGGTGTGCTTGGGTTCGATCCCATGTACATGGTGTTTTTTTTCGAGCCGAAGAACTTTAAATTGAAATAAAAAACAGAAAAATGTTTTTAATATCCAGAAAATTGGCTTTATTTGAAAGATAATTTTATAGCATTAATGTTTGAATATGATTTTGGGCATGTGCCCACCGCCGCTGGCGCGTACATGGCGTCAACACCCTATACTTGGTTTTACGCTCATTTATTTTCAATCAAACTTTTCGAACGGTTATGTGCAAGCAAACACACTTCATTAGCATAATCAAGGAGACTTAATAAAATCGAAAGATAGCTTGGTTATGGTTTTGGGTTCTTTTCGTGATTTATGACCAATTCGATAAAGTAACTAAACTCTCTAAGCAGGTGTCTTGATCTTTCTTCTCCATAAGTTATTTCTAATTTAGAGTATTCCATGGTTGAAAGCCCAATAATTTTCAAATATGTACATAATATATTTTTTTTTCATAATATAATAGTTCTCGGCACTTTTTGGTTTCGTATTGTTTTTCTTGTGTGTAGAAAGATTTTAAGCTTTCCCTTAACTCTGGTCACAGTTTTACTGTTTGTCAGCAGTTTCTATGGTGCAATAATACAGGTTTTGCATATTGCTGGTTATTTCTTACTTCTCGAATTTTTTTTGTCTTTATAAATAATATTCCTGCACAACTGATAATTAATACAAAATACATTTATTTTTATTCAAAACATCTGTACACACTTCTACGACCAAAACATTATCGACAACGCCATAAGGACACATGCACAAGCGACATACGGCGATTTCCTCTCACCGATTCGAGCTAATTTCCAAAATATTCCAAGCATCCTAAAATTAAAAAAAAGAACTAACTAAAAATTCTGATTCCAAAATTAAATTCGCATACCCCGTCTTGTTTCTGTCCATAACATTGGGAAATAACGAACGTAGATACGCACAGGTGCATATCAGAAGCAAAACCACCGATAATAAGCTTTGAAAATTGAATAATGCACTCTAAAAATATTCCATAGTTATAAAAAATTGATAAAATTTCATTAAAATAAAATAAACACAAACTTACCATGTTTTAACGGGACCGAACTGCGAACAGCTGACTTTTTTGTGGAGTTCGAATTCACGTTGCGGTGACGTTTGGAACTGTCAAAATTAGTTCACAATGCGAAACGTGACAGACTTTTGAATTTTTTTCGCAGGTCGTTATGCTTTATTTACAATGATAGGTAGGTATACATACTTTACATAGCCGTCGTACCTTTTCCCTCGGTAGGGGTTTGTTAGAGTCAGTATTCCTTACTAAAACTCTAATCACTATTTTTAAATTACTTTTTTATCCAATTATTATTTTTCGATTCAAAACACAGAGCTTTTATTTTTTCAATCGTTCTCGAATAAGTATTTTATTTTTTTATATCTATTTTTTCATAGCCTACTTAAGAAGTCAAAATATTACAATTATATTAAGTGAAAATATTATATACCTGGCATTTCGATATAGTGTGCAGTGCGCATTGAAAATGAAATGTACAGGTTGTAACCAAAATTCGTTGTTATTTTAATTCATAATAATAATTATTCGGATATTATTAATATTGTAGGGTGCACTACAGTACCCCCTTTCTAGTGAAACGGTTATACCAAAAAAAAAATTTTAATGATAATAATAGTTTATCCTATATATAGCGTATTGACGAGTTGACTAGCGAATTTTACTTTTTTATTTCCTTCGTGTCTTCTTTAATAGTATTTGCTGTGGCTATTCCGAATGTCGGGTTTCAATCAAGGGTGGCTTGACTTTGTCAACTCTAACGAATGCATGGGTGCAAGTATCTAGTGACTTCGGTATAAAGTCTTTGGAGTTGCTGCAAGAACGTGGTTCTGTTGCTTTAATATCTCTCATATTGCTACGTAGCCTTTCTATAAAGTTTTCTGTTAAGTTCGATGAATTGGAATTTTCGAAAAATTCGCCGGGGATTCTAGAGCTTGCCCATATACCCATTTCGGATGGGGAGCATTTTAGGTCCTCTTTGACGGCTACTCTTAAACCAAGCATCACCATTGGTAGCTCGTTGCTCCAGTGCATGGTGTTGCACCTTGCCATGAGTGATGCCTTGATTTGGCTATGCAGACGTTCTACCATCCCATTAGACTGTGGGTGGTAAGCGGTGGTTCTTAGTTTGTTTGTGCCAATTAAGTTTGATAACTCGCGGAATAGTTTTGATTCAAATTGCGAACCTTGGTCGGTTGTGAGTGTTAAAGGGATACCGAACCGTGAAATATAATGCGTTACGAAAGTTTTCGCGACGGTTTCGGCTGACATGTTTGGTATAGGGATTGCTTCGGGCCAACGGGTGAAACGATCGATAATTGTTCAGATGTAGGAGTTTCCATCCGATGTGGGAAGTGGACCAACTAGATCCACATGGATGTGGTCAAATCTACCAGCCGGTGTTTCAAATCTCCCGGGTGTTGACTTTGTGTGTCTATTAACTTTACTTTTTTGGCATGGGATGCATGATTGAGTCCACGCTTTAATGTCTTTTGCATATTCGTCCAAAAATATCGAGCTGAGATTAGCTTTCTTGTGGCTTTAATGCCTGGGTGCGACAGAGAATGAAGCTTATGAAAAACATGTTGTCTAAGTGCCTGCGGAACAAATGGTCGAGGCTTTCCGGTACTCGTTTCGCACCAGAGCTTGTCATCGGATAGTGGAGTAGGAACTTGTTCCATTTTTACTTGAGAATCTTGCCGTTTCGGATCTTTAAGCAATCTCTGCAAATCGGTGTCAGATGATTGGTGCTTGACGAAAGTGGCGTGATCCAAATGAAGATTTATCGAAGAAATATCCGTACCTATTTTCGAAAGGCAATCGGCTACGATATTGTCCTTTCCTTTAACATGGCGGATATCCGTTGTAAATTGTGCAATATATTCCAGATGGCGTGTCTATCTAGGACTTCTATCATTTTTTGATTTGATAGCATATACCAATGGCTTATGATCTGAGTAAACGATGAATGACCTTCCATCTACAAAGTATTTGAAATGTTTTATAGCTAGAAATATAGCTAGGAGCTCACGACCAAACGTGGAATAATTCTTTTCTGCGGATGAAAACTTCCGAGAGAAAAATGCTAAAGGCTGGCATTTTTTGTTGTGATACTGTTGTAGTACAGCTCCGACAGCGTGGTCAGAGGCGTCTGTCGCTATACTAATCTCCGCGCCCTCGACAGGGTGAACGAGTAAAATAGCTTTGCACATCGCGTCTTTAATTTTTTGAAAAGATGTCTCGCATTCATCAGGCCAGGAAAATGTTGGTTTTACTTTTGATTTGATTTGGCTTTGTAATGTAGTGATGTGCGAATATATTGGTGCAAGAAATTCGGCCAAGTGTGGAACAAAACGATGGTAATAATTAACCATTCCAATGAACCTTTGTGTTTGTTTGATGGATTTAGGTGACGGGTAGTCTTGTATGGCTTTAGTTCTGTCCGCTGATGGAGTGATTCCATCTTTGGAAATTGTGTGGCTAAGAAAATCAAGTGTTGGCGCTCCAAAAATACATTTATTTGGTTTTATTGTTAAACCGTATTTTGATAACCTTTCGAAAAGGAGTGTTAAATGATTTTTGTGCTCAGTGATATCTTTACTAGCTATCAATATATCGTCAATGTAGGCAAAAACAAAATCTAGTCCTAGCACGACTTCATTCATAAAACGCTGGAAAGTCTGGCCGGCGTTACGTAATCCGAAACTCATATAGTCCAAAAGGAGTCGTGATTGCGGTTTTGTGAATGTCCTCTAACGCAACTGGAATTTGGTGATATGCCCTAAACAAGTCTATTTTAGAGAAAATGGAACATCCTGCAAACTTCATGGTAAAATCTTGCATATGAGGTATTGGGTAACGATCAGGTATTGTGACGGCATTTAGTCTACGGTAATCACCGCATGGGCATAACTCGTCACTACCTCTTTTGGCCACCAAATGCAGCGGTGAAGATACTGGGGAAAAAGATGGTCTGCAAATTCCCATGTTCGCCATATGCTGAAATTCCAACTTGGCGGCTTTGTATTTTGCTGGCTCAAGTCGACGAGGTTTGGAGTATGGTAAATGGCCTTCTGTTAATATATGATGTACTACGCTGTGTTTTGTGGATAGCGTAAAATCCGGTGATGCGGTTAACGAAGGATATTTGCGAAGTAGTTCACCGAATGGATTGTCTATTGAGTAGTTTGTTGGAGTTGAGGTTTTTGTATTAGAAGACTTCGCGCTTATGTGCAAAGTCGTTTTACTATCTATTAATCGTTTGCATTTAAGATCAACGTTTAATGCGAATTTTTTCCAAGAAATCCGCGCCAATAATGGGTTGGTTTACTTTGGCTATGATAAAAACGTGTAAGAATGTTCGTCTAAGACCTAAATCTACTTGCATCAGTCGAGTTCCGAATGTATTTATGGTTGTTCCGTTCGCGGCGAACAGGCACAAGTCAGAGTTATTGCTTGTAGTATTGGTGCAAAATTTACGTGGAACTACAGAACGATCGGCACCTGTGTCAATCAGGAAATTTAAATTGCTATTTTGGTCTTTGACGAATAGGCGGCGACTTTTTAATAACACCCCACTATCAGCCGCTTGAATAGTGGGATTATTTAGTTTGTTGAAACGGATGTTGATGGGGTAGAATTTTTAAATTTGCATGGCGTTATACATTTTTTGGCATCACTTCCATATTTGAAATGGTACCAACAAAGAGATCCGTTTGGATTGTATTTGTTTCCCCTTGACCTGGATCTATTGTTAGACGAACCAGTTGAATTTCTACCTCTTGTGAGCGACCTTGAAGTTCTAAGGTTACATTTATTTGTTATTAATTGTTTCAACTCTTGAATTTCTCGCTTCAATTTTTCAATTTTTTCAAAATTGGAATCATTAAAGTGCTTTTCTGGGCGCATGTTAATAGCTGATACAAAATTATCATTATTTTCATCGCCTCCCAAATTTTGTCAGCTGTATCGAGAATACACTGCATATCGTTGCTCATTTGGGGGATCAGCGCTATATTGATTAAGTTGGGTAATCTCGCTACCCAAAGTTTTTTCACTAACTCTTCCCCAACTGTCCCTGAATTTCCTGCCAATAGTTTCATTGTGCGGTAGAATTCGGATGGTTTTTTATCACCCATTTTTTCCACTGAAATTAATTTTTTTATTCTTGACTCAATGCTGAGTGAGTGGCGATCTATGATTGCTTTTTTTAAATATGAATACGTATTATCCTTTGGCGGATTTTCAAGTATATCAGTAAGCGATTCAGCAACGTCGTGGCTGCCACAACGTAGTTATATTTAGAAGCATCGCTACTTATTCTGCTTATTGCAAACTGTAATTCAACTTGAATGAGCCATGTTATACGGCTATTAGGCCAGAAAGTGGGTAAGCGCACGTTCATAGGACTTAATTCATTCCCATACGCATTGCCGCAATGTGAGTTCAGTGAATTCTCGTTTGATGATTGCCTTATGTCTTTAACATTTGGCTGGATTATCTCTTCGTCTTCGATTCCCATGATGTGAAATCAAGAATTTCAACTTTTTAAAAAAATCGAGAGAGAAAGAAAAAGGAAGAAGAGAAAGGAAAATATATATCTTATATATAAAAATAAGTGGTCTACGTATGTACACGCATCACTCAGCAACCGTTCGTCCGATTTGGCTCAAATTTTTTTTGTTGTGTTCGTTAAAGCCCAACTTAGATACTAACGGAGCCAAAAATTGCAAATTTTTCGCGAAAATTGGAAAATTTGGAAAATTTGTTTTCAGTACATTTTGTATGGGGAAATTTTTTCGTTTGTTATTCACAACTATTCACCCGATATTTGAGATATCCGTGGTGTAGTGGGCAGCGTGCTTGCTTTTCAGTCAATAGATCATAGGTTCGATTCCCACTCCAGACGGGGTTTTTTTAACCACGAATTTTTTTTTTTTTTTATGTATAAAGATAGCATATGGATGCATATGTTAATGTATGATCATGTAGCCGTGTGTTTTGGTTTGCGTTCCTCCGGCATTTCTTTTTTATGTGTAGTGATTCGTAAGTAATCATGCGAACTATTTCTTATCTTCTTATACATATATGTATATAAAAATAAGTGTGTACACGTGTAACTCAGCAACCGTTCGTCCGATTTGGCTCAAATTTCTTTTGTTGTGTTCGTTAAAGCCCAACTTAGATCCTAACGGAGCCAAAAATTGCAAATTTTCCCCGAAAATTGGAAAATTTGGAAAATTTCATTTTCAGTACATTTTGTATGGAGAAATTTTTTCGTTTGTTGTTCGCAACTATTCACCCGATTTGCATGAATTTTTTTTCTTCGGAATAATCTCTGCTATCTCAACACACAAAAAAAAAAAGGAATTCCGGAAAAACGCAAATCGAAGCACACGGCCGCATGGTCATACATATACTTACATATATACAAAAATATGTATATGGATATGTATGAGGCTTCCGTGGCGTAGTGGTGGTATTCGAAGGGGGGAGCATAAGAAGTGATGGGATATCGATACAATTTTCGTTTATAGACCAGCATTGTTATGCAAATGATATATTTGTAATATGATGATTTACAGATCCATAGTGTAAATATTTCTCAAGAAAATTCGCTAAAATTCGAGTTTTTTGGGTTTTATTGGGGAGCGGGATGGAATGAATCTGACTGTATTGTATGTTTTCTTTCAAGTTTGTAACGCTAAGAAATAACGTTCGAAGAAAAACAGAATGACACAGAAGTCAATATTTTTGCTCGAAAATCTCGAAACTGTCTGTTCGTTTGTCCGTCCGTGCGCTCTATAGTTCCACAGCGCGTTGAACTATAAAGTCCAAATTTTGTGCTCACTGATTTTGTTCAGTAGTGATGCCAAGTTCGTGAACGGACAGAGAGACGGTCACTCGGATTCGAGGTTTTTGATCGGAAACAAATAATTCTGTACCCTTAACGACTCTGTGTGAGCATTATTTCTTAGCGTAACAGACGGCAAGGCAAACACAATATACTCCCAGATTTCATCTAGATTATAAAAATTATTTGAAAACATTCTGTTTGAAGTCATAACAAACGTTGTTGTTAATGTCAACATCTATTTAAAATAAAAGTGATTTTTGTTGTTCCAATGACAGGAAACAAACTGAGATCTGTTCAAATCGATGTCAGTGTAATTATGTCAACAGCAGTAATTCTCTTTAAATTGAAGTAAATCCTTAACATTCAATAATAATATATCAAATCGATTTCTTTTCATTTGAAAAATACTTGCAATTGATTTAGAAAGAGGTTTAAAGTGAGCAGATTATATTTCCCCAGATATTGTATTACTAACAGCATTCTCAAAAATAGCTTATTAATGCGATTTTAGCGCGGACGAAGTCGCGGGGTCTGCTAGTAATATTTTAATTTTAAAATTGCATTCAAAAATCCGAAGAGGAAAATTATCGACAAACAGAAAACTCGTCGTATATAAAAAAAACACACACACGAATGAAATATTAGTTGCCCTTAACAATCAATCACCATTACAAAAAGAAACCGTTCATCCTTTTTAGTTTTTACTTTTTTATATATATATCCGAATAATATGAATCAATCTTTTTGATATGCACTGACTGATAAAATATTTTTTCGATATGCAGTGACTGATAAAAATATATTGTTATATCGAAATTTCAGGTACTTACATGAAAATTATATAATAATTTTGATATAAAAAATTATAATTGGTGTTTATAATATTTCCTATGTTTTTGTTGCTGCCTTGGATGTTTGGTATTTTTTTTTCTTCTTTTTCTTTCGTTGTTCGGCACTCTTGCGTTTGCACAAATGTATGCTGTGAATTTACCGCTTGGATGCCGCCGCTGGTCGCTGCTTTTCGCCGATTCAGTGTGCCGAATTCGCAAGTACGGCACTTTTTCTATGAGAAAAAAAAATTTTCTTGAGACGATTGACTGCTGCACTCCTGCATTGCAATGTTAAATTCTTCGGGGTCACCACTGTTAGAGTCAGTATTCCTTACTAAAACTCTAATCACTATTTTTAAATTACTTTTTTATCCAATTATTATTTTTCGATTCAAAACACACAGCTTTTATTTTTTCAATCGTTCTCGAATAAGTATTTTATTTTTTTATATCTATTTTTTCATAGCCCACTTAAAAAGTCAAAATATTACAATTATATTAAGTGAAAATATTATACAGGGTGTTTGGTACTCCGTGCATAACCTTGTAAGGGGTTATTCCTGGATATATTTTGAGCGAAAAATTGTTCTACGGAGATGGTCAATTTTCAATATCCGCGGAGATACAGGGTGACCAAGAAAAGTGTTTTGGACCTGTACCCTCACTCACTCAAAACGCATTTCAAAGTGTTATAGCTTGTTTTTTAGGGAATCAAATTACCTTTCATTTGGTGTAATAGTCCGTATTGTACCTGTACCCAATCCTGTGGTATTTGCTTCAGACCACAAATTTTTGATACTTTGACCCTCAAAATTCTGTGATCAATGTAGTTTTTCTCAAAAAAACGCATTATAAAAATGTCATTTTAATGTTGTTGTTTTATGTGCCATATTATTGCCTACAAAAGATGCATACATACTTATGACTTAGGTTTTCCCGTTTTCCAGGTAATAAGCGAAAATACATACGGCTTAAAAATAAAATATGCCATAAACCCTCGTTCTAAAAAAACTACCTGAAATGTTGTTAAACTGAAATATTCTTTGTGTCCTTTAATTACTATTTAAATTATCGATGAATGTCCTTTAAGTAGTATTTAAATTATCGAGGAAATGAATTAAATTAAAATGAGTTTCAACATAACGACGCTGTCCGACGCTTGGCATTGCAGTTAAACGTCTCTACGTGGAAAGTTTGGAGTGTCCTAAAAGCAGAGCGGTTGCATCCCTACCACCACACACCAGTGCAGGAGCTGGTACCCATTGATTTGCCCAAAAGGATGGAGTTTTGCAATTGGCTCCTTGAACGACAACTAAGTGACGAGAATTTTATGAACAACATTCTTTGGACTGATGAGTCCCAATTCACCAGGGACGGTATCACAAACTTCCACAACTTACACACATGGGCTGAGAGCAATCCACATACAAGGAGAGAGGCATCATTTCAGCACAGATTCAGTGTCAATTTATGGGCAGGTGTGATTGGCAACGATTTTATTGGCCCTATTAGGCTTCCGCCTACCCTAAATAGTTCCAATTACTTGCAGTTTTTGACAAATGATCTACAAGAGTTATTGGATGATGTGCCACTGCAACGATTGGCTTCCATGTTTTACCAACACGATGGTGCTCCAGCTCATTACGGCCGACAAATCAGAGATTGGTTAAATTCCAATTATAGCAATCGCTGGATCGGTAGAAATGGACCGATACACTGGCCTGCAATATCTCCTGTTTTAACTATTATGGATTTCTTTGTATGGGGACGGATGAAGGACCTTGCCCACGCAACGGGAGTAGTAACGTTGCAGGATCTAAGCACCAGAATCGATACGGCAGCAATAGAAGTAAGGCAGCAGTTGAGGAGTATGAACACAAAGAGAACACTGGCAAAACGAGCTTTAGCGTGCATTCAAAATGAAGGTGGCCATTTTGAACATTTATTGTAATTAAGGAAATTTGAAATAAACCATAAAAACCATTCTTAAGTTCTTTTAGTCCAAGCGGAGAGTGTTGATCAACATATTCTTGTTTTTTGATAAAAGTGCTATACTATTGGAATGATATTTTTTTCTAAACTATGAAATTTATGCAATGCAAGCGTATACATCGTTTGTAGGCACATAAAAAAATAACATTAAAATGACATTTTTATCATGCGTTTTTTTGAGAAAAACTACATTGTTCCCAGAATTTTGAGGGTCAAAGTGTCAAAAATTTGTGTTTTGAAGTAAATATCTCAGGATTGGGTACAGGTACAATACGGACTATTACACCAAAGGTAATTTGATTCCCTAAAAAACAAGCTATAACACTTTGAAATACGATTATTAGTTTTCAAGATATAGCGTTTTGAGTGAGTGAGGGTACAGGTCCAAAACACTTTTCTTGGTCACCCTGTATCTCCGCGGATATTGAAAATTGACCATCTCCGTAGAACAATTTTTCGCTCAAAATATATCCAGGAATAACCCCTTACAAGGTTATGCACGGAGTATCAAACACCCTGTATACCTGGCATTTCGATATAGTGTGCAGTGCGCATTGAAAATGAAATGTACAGGTCGTAACCAAAATTCGTTATGTTATTTTAATTCATAATAATAATTATTCGGATATTATTAATATTGTAGGGTGCACTACAGGTTTTCCGCGTCACGGCCGCTTTTCGGTTCAATATATTTTGTTCTTCAAACTCGCGATTATTTATCATACATGTAACAATACTAAGTTTATAGTTGGCGCTCTTCTACCTAAAGGTGGGTTTTCCTATCCGGCGTGTTTTGTACGTTGCATACAACATAAAGAGACAATCATGTTGTCGATCCTGGACTGACAAATACTAATCGAGCAACTTCTGATACCCACCTTGCTTGAAATTTTTGTTCCCTTTAAACTGGTCGCTTTTGAGCTCTGGATGTTGTTTATACAATTTTCTAAACTCAATCCAAAATTCGAAATTAATTAAAGAAGCCATATAACAAAATTTAACACTCCGAAATAATAAAAGAAATTATGAATTCCATCATATTATTTAATTTATAAAAATTAACACTACTACTAGGGTTTTAGAGGTTGAAAAAAGTAACAGAAGGGATGGATTTATGGCAGTTGAGCGTATATTATCAAAGGATTGGTATTCCACGTAATTGGTATATACTATTAAAACTCTTCCACAAAAATAACTTTGTTCTAATATAAAAATCATTTCAATTGTCTTATTCTAACAAAAAAGGTATTCTAAAAAAATATCATCCCTAAAAAAAATATCTGCCCGCCAGTCGGGCGAGACCCATATTCGTACAAAATTTCTCATATATCGCTAAAAATTTCGGTAATAAAACTCACTGACCCCATCTAAATTCCAGCTCTTAGTTGCTTTCAGTGCAAAGTCTAGAACATGATATACAAATTTTTTTACATTCATTGCCCTTCGAAATAACGCATGTTGTCATGCAAGCTAGCTCCGCTCACAGATTTCAAATCGGGGAATTTCGCGCACAACCCTAGGCCCGCACACTCAGGATCGAGATCATGATCGTCGTTTATGGGCCGCTTCAAGCGCCTAGGACAAGAAGCCAGCACTCACTGTAGCACTGAATGTAGCGCTAGTGTTCTCATACATAGAATTTGTTCCACCTCAAATGAGGTGTGAATGTGAAATTGCGAATGTGGTAAAAACATAGAACTGAAACACTAAACATTCTATGTACACGGCATAAGAGCGCAATAGGTATATGTATTGTTTGTGGCCCTGACCGAAGCTCTCCCAATCACGCATACATGTCCGTCATTACCTCATTCGCTTATTTGCCACTATCGCACCTCAATAAGACAAATTGTATGCATGCGAAACCGCAATGTGACAGTGCTACAATTTCACATTCATACCTCATTTTAGGTGAAACAAATTGTATGCCACTATTGCGACACATCATATTAGTGTTGGGTAGGACAAGAATTTTTGTCCCATATTTGTATGAGGGGCTCATTTGAAATTTGAGGTGGTACAATGTCCCATTCAAAAGCTCCATGTCCCATTCATACATACAATGCCCGTCCCATTCATACATACAATGTCCGTCCCATTCATACAATTTGTCTTTTTGAGGAGCAATGGTAGCAAATGAGCGAAAAATGACGTATATTGCGCTTTTATGTGTGCGCGTAGAGTATTTTAACCCTACTAACACCGTTTCTTATTGAGATGCGGTAGTAAAATGACGTATTATTAGGTGTGGCATTTGTGGGTTGTGTTTATAATATACATTCTTTTTTATTTTATTTATTCTTATTTAATTTTAAAAATTAAAATACAAAATCTCCTTAATTAATATCACAAAAAAATACATTCTTATTTATTTCAGTTATTCTTATTTACACTTATTCGGTTTCACTAGGGTTAAAACACTATACTAGCCATGTAAGTCAATCCAACAACAACAAGTTGTAGTCGCAATAAAAATGACAGTTGCGTTCGCCAGCTTTTGTATGTAGCGGACACGGCGGGCTTCGTAAGAATCGCGTTTATTCTTAAATGCAGTGTTAAAAATAGTTCAGTTTTCCAAAATACTTTATTAATAGTGCTCAGCATGTAATTACTACACGTTGATATCAGTGCAATAGATTTTTAATTGAAAAAAGTGCGATGAAAGTTAAATCTTGGTTTCTCCCATCCGAAGAGAATCTGTCATTCATGTGCAGAGTTCTCCGGTTCGTAATATTTCCGTGCTGAGAGCTTTGCTTTCAGCCATACAAATGCATGGGACAAAACCCGGTGAAGTGAGTGTGATTTGAGTGTAGAATATGTATGTAAGGAAATGAAGAGCCCTATAAAGCCCTATAAAGAAAACTGAAGCAATTCCTATACATGAATAACACGATCGCCACCTGTCGCCGACCCTTCTCAGATTCCCAAAAATTGGTAAATTTGCTCTCAGTTCGACGACAATACAAGCAAAAGTGCAGGTATCGCCTCTCTTTTCTCTATCGTAAATCATTCCCCTTGCATTTTACCTCCGCAAGTTCCTACAAGACCGGTTTATTTTTAGCCGTCGTATTTCTCCGATGTTACACGATCGGGACAAAATCGACCAAGCTGTCAATTTGTCACGTGGTGAAAAAAAGCGGGAAAAGAATAAAAAATTTTCGGAAGTAATTTCTTGAATGAAAATAAGTGAAAAGTTAATATTTTCAAACTCAGGACAATAAAACAGTGTAATTAGTAAATTATTTGCTAAGGATTCCGGAATTTAAAAGAGTTTTTAAGTGAAGAAACACTGTTACTAAGTAAAATAAAAACATGAAGTGTTGTATTTCCACCTGTGGAAAAAAGTACGTCAAAAAGGGCGAAGCGGTATCATTTTTTAGGTAAGTACACAAACAGTGAAACTGGTCGCAGTAGGGGTTTTGTCCTTTTCTTAAGTTTTCATTCAATAATAACAAATTAAAAAAAATTAAACTTGAGAATCGACCAAATGATATGCGCATTTCGATATTAATGCAGTGGCGTAGTATAAAGGGTTGTAATGCTGGAGTAAAACTATGCTTTTAAAATTCGCAATCGGTTTTTTTTAAGATCTTTTAGAAATATTTTTGACCGTCTGAGGTAATAAATTATTGCTTAATTTTTTAAGGTTTCCAAAGAATGAACATAATAGAAAGCAATGGCCCCCTTCAACCAATTACTCAAACTTTAACGGCGGCACTGGGGTTAAAACTGGTTTCTCGTTTTTTTCTTACTCTTTTTTTTCCAAACAGCAAAAAAGCTTCAATTCTCTTTCAGAAATGGTCTTCCTTTACTACTACTTCTATGATTCAGATGCGACAAAAGCTCTGAAGTGGGACAAAAACTTTGAAGTGGGACAACAATATTTTTTGTAGTGATGGGACATTTTGACGTGCATGAATGGGACATTTGTACCACTTCTTGTATGAGTAACCCAACACTACATCATATCTTATTAGCTCTCCTGGTGATTCATGCGCGTTATGTAATTGCCGTATTCGCTTTCACACAACTTCTCAGTCTCCATCCGCACGACTTTCTCAAAACAGTGTAGTGAGTGGTACAAGTAATGGCTTGTTACGGCTGCCACGACTGTAATTTAAAAGTGAAGCGGGACAAAAATATTTTTGTAGTAATGGGACTTTTTGACTTGCATGAATGGGACATTTGTACCATCTCATGTATGGGTAACCCAACACTAAATCGCGTTTATCACTGCGATTGGAAAAGAGAAGATTTTGCCATCCCTAATTGTAAGCCGTTCATTAGTACGTGAAACTTACCAAATCAATTTTTTATCGATTAAAAGTTCTGCAAATACTAGGGGTGTAAATATGAAACCGGAATTTTTTTGCTAAAAAAAACAGTTATTGGTTGGAAATTAAAAGGAGTATTTTATTCAAAGTATAGCCCTTCGCTAGCTATACATTTTCCCCATCTCTCTGGTAATGTTTGGATGCCTCGCCAAAAAAACTGTTGGTCTTTTGATGAAAATCAGTCATCGAGCCATATTCGTACATTTTCGTAGGAAGTGAAGCGCTGCTCAGCAAGTGCGTGTCCCATCGATGCAAACTAATGGTAATCAGACGGAGCCAAGTCTGATGAGTAAGCGGCATGGGAAAGAATTTCCCAACTGAACGACTCTATCATTTCCTTGACCAGTCTTGCTGTGTGTGATGGTGCATTGTCATGAAGCAAAATCACTTTGTTTTTTCTCTGCTGGTATTCTGGGCGTTTTTCACTCAAAGCTTGATTCAATGCAATCATTGTTGTCGGTAGTGTTCAGTGTTAACGGTTTCAACAGGTTTCAGCAGCTCATAATAAATCACACCCTTCTGATCCCACCAAACGCAGAGCATTGTTTTCCGGCCATAGCGATTTGGTCTTGCAGTTGAAGTCGGTAGTTGGCCTGGAGTTACCCATGATTTTTTCCGCTTCGGATTCTCAAAATAAATCAACTTTTCATCGCCAGTCACAATTTGATGGAGAAATGACTTTCTTTTGTATCTGGCGAGCAGCATTTCGGAAGTGGTTTTTCTGTTCTCCTGCTGTCTTTCGTTGAGATCATGTGGTACCGATTTTCCCATCTTGTGGATCTTTCCCATGGCTTTCAAACGTATGGCGACGAATTTTTTAAACCACTCAAAGCACTGTGATTTACCAAGAGCATGATCACCGTAAGCATCGACAAGCATTCGATGCCATTCAGCAGCAGTTTTCTTCAAATGGTAACAGAAAATTAAAGCTGCCCGCAAATCGTGGTTTCGCGGTACAAAGTTCGACATGTTCCCTGTTATTAAAAACTATTCTGTCGTATGAAACTTGAAGTGCTATGAGTTGACAATCTTTGTCTGATGTCAAAACAAGAAAATGGCGCCACTGACGCGTGTTCATAATAACCGCATTGACCAGTGAGGCCCTCTATGATCAAATTCCGGTTTCATATTTACACCACTGGTAAAAGATCCTTGCGAAATAAAATCACTAAAAAGTCACACGAACACGTTGCATGTACACATATGAAAATAAAAAGCGCCCAATATGACTCTTTTAGGTGCCTTGTTCTTTCGTCTTCATAAAGTAACTCTATTACTAACTTTTTGGAAAACTTATAACACTGTCAGATTTCATCTATCGCAGAGTATAAAAACTTCTTTGCACCACAAATACAGGTAAATGAACTAAAAACCCGATATTTTACCACTCATACTCGTTAATTTAAATGTTACAGCCAAACTTTAAAAGTGTCCAGCCTCTACTATTTATATCTTAAAATGCGGGTAAATACGCTGGTTATAAAATAATATTCAGTAATTCAAATTAGAAGGTGTTATTTTGTGTGAAATGTTTTTATAATACGGAAGTTGCCGGAACTATAAATATTTTCTGTTTGATAATTGCCAATAGCCCATAAAATTCCCACCCCTACATTTCCTATCTACAACAGAACCACCTGAGCCTGGATATTGACATTCAGCACATTTCCAACCTGCCTCAAGATTAATAATAATCCGCTCAACTTTTTGGCAAATGTCCTTAAAAGAAAACACCTTCAACCAAAATTAAATTAAAAAATTAAAATTTAAATCAATGTATTTATTAATTTCAATGACCAAATTTTTTAATAAATGAAACACAAATATTTTAAAAATTGAAAATAAAGAAACCTTTTTTCACTCACAAAAAAACTATAAAATTGAAAGCTTTACAATGCTTTTCACTTAAAATACACGCTAGTAATTAGCTATTATGTATTATTTTTTTAAATATCGTATATTATTTAAAATCCGTAAGACATGATTATTTTTTATTATTGCAGTATTCCTAATAAATAGGATAGATGAAAAAATACGCTTAGGTAGACAAAAAAAATTCTTAGATAGAAAAAATAGTAACCATTTAAAAAAAAAATTATAACAAAATCTATCCCTAAATGAGATTTATGCCTCATGCACATTAACTTTTTGCGACGTAACTCGACTTAGCATAACATTTTACAACTTAGTAATAGGCGCATAGCAAATTAGCAAACGTTAATTTTAAATGTCAAATCGGCCAATTGTGTAAAAATATAAATAAATTCGTTTTGCATTTCACCTTTACTAGATTTTAAAATGAAAATAAAATTGTTCTGCGAGTTTTTCAATGGCGGGAAACTTTCGAAATTTCTCTACCGGTTGTTTTTTTTTTTGAGTCACGTAGGTAGCTGTCACTCATGTCTTAATCTTATAGATTGCTACGTTGAAAGATGACGGTACGTTGAGATACGTTCAGTTAAGTCAAATGTGTCTACTCCCATACAACACTCTTCGTTTCGAGTTTTATAACAGCTTGATAAGTCGCGGTAAATTGTAATGTGCCTGAGGGGTTAATTTTACGATTCTTCATTTTTAACCGGTTTACTGGTAGCTTCGTCGTCTTCCTCTTTTTTCTTCTTCTTCATTAATGCCTTTTTCGAATCCGATTGAAAATCATTGATTAAACTTCCAATTGATTTACGCTTTTTTGAGTTTTCTTTTATTTTAGCATTGTACAATTTATCCATTTCTTTGACCTGCTCTGGTGGTATTGTCCAATCGATTTCCGGAATCGATTGTTTTGTCGGATCGATTTGAGTTGTGTATTCGGGCAGCTCGATTCCCAAACGTTTAATAACTTTTATCATTAAATCATCGACATACATTGAGATTTTCAAATCGGCTTTCTTATCCTAGAAATTTTCAGAGAAGAGATATGCTTATTTTTCAAGTTTATACGATTCGAACTTTTAGTTTTTACATGTTTCGTCGGCTGTAAGTTGCACACAACTAATTTTCCACCAAATTTTTTATTTTTCAATGGTAGATTTCCACTTGGAATAATTTGCAAAGTTGTTCCTAGAGTTATGTTCAAATCGGCTAGGCTGTAAAATAGAGAAAACAATTATGAGCAGAAGTTTTTTAATTCAAAATAAAACATTCTTACGTCGAATGTATGAATGCAAGTTCAAGATCCCGATCGGGTAAATCATGTTCCCAATCCAAAACGTTATCAATCAGCATTCCTCCACGACAAGGCCGTGCATTTCGACCACCTTTACAAGTTCCACCTGTGAGTTTTTGGCCAACAGTCGGTGTTGCTGCATTACAAATGTACTGCCTACAAAGAATAAATATACAATGATTGTTTTATACAAAATTTAAAGTAACTTACTTCCGGCATTTGTTGCATTGCTCTATGAACATGTTACCATGCAATTCGGATATGTATTTTCGTGGCAATCCCGATTTCAAGTGCAATCCGTCAATATTTTGACTAACTATATAGTGAATATAGCCCTTTTCCACGAGAGCTTTGAGCGCCATGTGTGTTTTGGTCGGGGCAGCATCGTTAAATGAAATATTTATTGTCGGTTTTTCCCCTTTTTCCTCAAGGGTCCACACGCCATTTGGTCCTCTGGAATGTTTACGATGAGCTTAAGACAAAAAATTGATATGGATTTCGAAGGTCATGCTTTATTTGTGGTGCAAACAGCGGCATTCACTTTAAAATTTATTTGATAGAAAGGACAAAAAAAAAGTTAACACTATCCCAGTAACACAAAGGTATACGAAGATGTTAAGTCTACCGAGCAGGAAGAATGTACGTATATAAATAGAAAGTTCATTTGTAGTAGCCTTGCAAAGAAATTTCTAGGGATTTTGTTACCTATTTTTTGCTATTTTGCTACGTCAAAATAAAATTTGTATTTTTCAAGCATTTCCGAGAAATCGGACAACTGCGATCTTAAATCTAAAGCTGGCAGCCACCGCGATTTCTCAATGCCTAATTAAGCTGGGGTGATAACATATGTACCAGAATTTGTGACTTCCAAAGACCTTATAGAAAACAATAAAAATAGTTTTGTTGCAATTAATTTGGCAACAGTAATTAGTACTTTTAACGAGGATAAGTGAAAGTTATTTCACTCATAATTTAAAAAAACCACTCAAATGTCTCGTATGTCACTTTTTCACTTCGCTTCATACAGTAGTTCCAAAAGGAGACGGTGGCAGGTTTCCCGGCCAGAGAAGGAGGAGGAACTCCAGTTCTTAGATATTCCTAAGAAATCGTTTTTCTTTAAGAGCAACTCCAATTCGAGCGTTTAGACAGTTTTCAGAAAAAGTTCCAAGAAATCTCAACCTTATCCACACCAGTAAAATAAAAATTTGTATTAATATTATTTTTACTTAAGATGTAGCTCGCAAATTGTTGTTTTTATATGAATATAGTTGAATTTCAAAAACCGATGGTTTTATTTCATTTGCAAAATAAATTTATTGATTTTGAAAAAGTTTACATGGATTTGACAACGGTTGTAAAAGGATTGAAACTCAACGAAACATGATATGGAAATAGTTTATCTCGTTTAGTTGTCTTTTAAAAACGAAAATTTCGATTTAAAATTAGTTACGAAAAGCAAAGCTCAATTTTTCAAGAGAAAAATTGCGTACCGCACATCGAAAATGGAAATGAAATTGTTCACGTAGCTTTCCGCTAACTATGGTTTTTCATACAAAAATTTTGAACAGCCTACAAGGCGCGAACCAAACTATTTTCGTGATACCAATGCAGCTATAATGTCTTTGGTATGTAGGCGACGAATAAATTTGTATCATGTTCAACCGTACATAAAACAGCAAAACTTACCATTACCGGAATTGCCTTCCTTCGAAACGCCTAAAATTATGCCTTAACAAAGATTGTTTAAAATATGTGTAAAGTGGAGACTAATATAATATAAATAAAGAACGAATTATATTTTCAACAATCATTTTTTTCATTTCATGTACATTGTGACAAAAAAGTAAGGACACTTTGTAATTAAAATAAGTCTGGGAAATGATATTTAAATTTTTTTTTTGGTAACCAGGTAGGATTGTCCTTAATTATTATTCCAAAAATTAGCGCGGTCTGTTAATCAGTTCGCTTATAGCAGCTAGTTGAATGGGTACACCTCAGTAGTCCACGGCGATTTTTATTTTATGTCCTCGGTCGACTGAAAACGGGTTCCACGGAGCGGTAATATCAGTTTCGAGGATAGGAAAAAGTCACACGGAGCCAAATCTGGTGAATACGGTGGTTGATTGATGCGATTTGTTGCTTTTTATACTCTAAGATAAAATCTGAGAGTATATTGCGTTTGCCTTACCGTTTGTAACGCTAAGAAATAATGCTCGCACAGGGTCGTCAAGGGTACAGAAATATTTGTTGTCGCTCAAAAACCTCGATCCCGAGTTACCGTCTGTCTGTCCGTCTGTCTACAACATAACTTTCGAACGCTTTTACCTATCGTACTGAAATTTATCATATGTCATTTTTAGTCAAAAGGTAAAAGTTCGTGAACGGGTCAAATCCCCCCACTCCTTCTACCTCCTCCCATACAAATTTCATGAAATTTCGAAATTTAAAGAAATTGATTTTTCTCCGAAACCATTTCAGTTATTGACTTGAAAATTAGGTCATAGTATAACGATATAAATATCATTAACCTCAAAAGATATAGATCCGATCCCCTTACTCCTTCTACCACCTCCCATACAAATCCAAAATTTTCAAAAATGCATTTATTCGGTTTGTATTGCAACTAACAAAGCTAAAAGAACCAATTTTCGTCATCAAAAAATTTTGTTTTGATTCGAATACTCCTTCTATCCCCTCCCATGCAAATGCAGAATCTTGGTCATCAAACATCAATATCAAATTCCTGTTAATACCCCCTATAGGGGCATAGGACAGAAACAACTCTCTTCCACAAGGCGCGATCCTAAGCATCGGCCTTAAGCTGTTGCCAGGACTTGTTTATTCCTCTGGCCTCCTGCTCAACTGCTCGCTTCCATGTGTTACATGGTCGACCAACCCGACTTCTTCCTTGAGGATTATAATCCAGAGCCTGTTTTGCGATATTTTGCTCTGGTTTCCTCAAAGTATGACCGATCCACTGCCACTTCCGCCGTTGAATCTCAATACCTATTTTAGTCTGGCGAGTTGTACTCCAAAGTTCGTCGTTGGAGATCACTTCTGGCCAGAATATTCCTAAAATGCGCCGGAGGCATTGGTTTACGGAAGTCTGTAGTTTCTTGGTAAGTCGAACGGTCACTTTCCACGTAGTACAACCATACAACAATACAGATTTGACGCATGCGTCAAAAACTCGCAGCTTCGTGCGAAGGGAGATCTCTCTTGACCTCCAGAAAGGGGAAAGGATACCGAAGGCCTGACGAGCTTTATTTAGCCGAGCCTCAACATCCTTTTCGGCTCCGCCGTCCATGCTAACAATGCTTCCAAGATAGCAAAAATCTTGCACCTCTTCCACATCCTGTCCGTTAAGAACAATCGGTGTGCTTGCGTTCGAACCCATGTGCATGTACTTGATTTTACACACATTTATTTATTTGCATTTAGAATGCAACGAGCGAACATTTGACTCTAAGTCCGAACGGTTATGTGCAAGCAAACACACGTCATCAGCATAATCAAGGTGACTTAAGATGTTAAATAGTCTCCATTGAAGACCCTTACCTTCCCCACCTTCCAGTGCAACTTTCAAGATGTCGTTTATTACTACCAGAAACAGGGCTGGTGATAATATGCAGCCTTGTCTGACACCCGTTCGCACAGGGAAGCTCTCGGACAGCTCTCTTCTATGCAAGACGCGACACCTTGCATCTTCGTAGGATTCTTTAATCATAGCTATGACCTTATCTGGAATACCTCTCCTACGCAAAGCATTCCATATGTAATCTCGCTTAACGCTGTCGAAAGCCTTCTCGAAGTCTACAAACATGAGATGTAGTGGCGAACCCATTTCGGCTGACTGCTCTAGTATTATCCGTAGGGTATTTGTGTGGTCGGTACAAGACGACCCTTTACGGAATCCAGCCTGATAAACTTCGAGAGTGCTCTCGACGACATCACTAATCCTATTGAGAATTACCTTAGCCATAATTTTTGATACGGCAGTAAGTAGACATATACCACGCCAATTGCCACAATCCCGAAGGTCGCCCTTCTTCGGAATTTTCACAATGACGCCCTCCTTCCATTCAGTCGGATATCTTCCTTCACTCCACACCTTAGTGAAGAGTGGGAGGAGTATATCGGCTGTGATTTCCGGGTCCGCTTTGAGGAGTTCGGTTGGTAGTCCGTCTATACCTGGAGCTTTCCTTCCCGCCATTAACCGAATGGCGGAAACTATCTCTTCCTTATCTGGGGGATCGTCCCTAATAGAGGATTGTTGCGGTTGGATGTTTGGTAGTTGTTCTGTTTCCGGAATATCTTCCTCTGACAAGATGTTTAAAATATCAGAGAAGTATTCCTTCCATCGCCGCAACTGGTGTTCACTCATATTAAGGAGAGTTCCGTTGACATCTCTCACCAGGTGGTTGGCGGTGAAATTCCTGTTCGTCAACTGTTTCATGATTTTGAAAAGTGAACCCATATCCCCAAGGTAAGCCGCAGATTCTGCCTTGTTTGCCAGATCTTCAATGGCCTTTCTCTTGTCGCGTCTAACAGCCCTCTTAAGCTGTATATGAGCATCGTGGTAGTTCTGCCTCAAGTCGGGCGTTCGTTGGTTGACATCGGGTTGAGAGATAATTGCCAATTTGGCTTTTTTCCGATTGCCAACCTTGACCCATGTGTCTTGCGACATCCAGGGTTTCTCACCGCTTTGCACATATCCCACAGATTCTTCAGCACTAGTTAGAAAAGTATTTCTGATTGCCTCACAATTGGCGTCCAGTGTGCGCATTTCATATTCACCCAATGTGGATGACTTTTCGCGTAGAATAGTGGTGTATTCGCGTTTTCTGTTGGGATCTTTAAGTTTATCCACATTAAGCTTGCGCTTCATTTGAAGAATTTGTGGTCGTCGGATAGCTGCTGTACACAGTCTCAAGCAGGCAACCATCAAGTGGTGATCGCTCCCCACGTCAGCTCCACGTTTCGCTCGCACATCGAGGAGACATCTTCTCCATCGGCGACTTATAGCCAAATGGTCGATCTGGTTCTGAGTAACACCATCAGGGGAAACCCAAGATGTTTTATGATGACTCTTGTGTGGAAAAAGGGTCCCTCCGATGACCATTTGCCGAGTACTACAAAACTCCACAAATAATTCGCCGTTTTCGGGTCTCTTAATCCAAGGTCGTGATGCGTCGACCCTAGGGTCACCATGCCTCTCCATGACGTGTTCTAGTCCAGTGTTGCCTGATCCAACCTGGGCGTTCATATCTCCCGAGATGATAATAATATCACCTCTTGGAACACGTTCGAAGGTGGCACTCAGTTGGCTATAAAACTCCTCTTTGTCACCAGATGTTGCGGTATTAGTTGGTGCGTAGCACTGCAGAATTGTGACGTTTCTGACACTGGTCCTGAGCCTGACGAAGATAATCCTATCCGAGACTGGTTCTCAGCTAATGAGACTGTTTCTCGCTCTCGGTGTAAGGACGAACGCCAAGCCATTTCTGGCTTTACTTTCAGGGCCAATGTACAGAATAGTGTTTCCGCTAGGGGTTCGTTCTTCTCCTGATCCTGTCCACCTGACCTCGCTCAAGCCCAAGATTTGGATGTTATAGTGCTCCATTTCACGGTCGATCACCGATTGGCGGTGCAAGGACCGAGTAACCCCAGCTCTTCCCCCGTCATTCAATGTTCGAACGTTCCAGAAGCCAATCATAGTCCGTTTTCGAATGCCAAAAGTCGTTACCGTAGAATCAGTCCGTATCCGAGGCGATGTATCTGTTTCTCGTATCATTTAGGTCTTAAGATCACGGGTGATAAGCCCATGATCCAGTGAGTGTCCATTTGCCATTTTTAGGGCAAGCAGGACTGACTGTGGGTGAATTCTACAGCCCCCATCCCAGAGGGGGATAGTTAGCTCAGGTCCGTGGAGTCGCTAGGCTCCAAAGATAGTTACAGGAATTGGTAAAACCTCATCCTACAACTACCCCCTTGCGGGTATCTTGGTAAATGCGTTTAATCGATTTTCATAGAAACTAGAAGAAGTAGAAACCTGAAATTTTGTCAAAATTTGTCCCTTGATAATTTCAATAAATGCTAAGAAAAACATTGCCTTCACTTCACTCCTTCTACCACCTCTCATACAAATTTTTGTTTTGGAAATTCAAGAAAAGTATTTCTTCTTCGAACATATGAGAGCTATCGACATTAAAATTGTAAGAAAGCAATGTGATTAGGATGTTGATGAGCAGATTCAAAATCATCCAAGATCTCCCACTTTCTCTGCCACCTCTAATACAAATACCATAAATTCAAACAAAAATTGTTCAATTTCCTCGAAAATTATGAAAGCAACAAACAATTCAGCATGTAACATTTTGTATACTACGTTCGGTGTTACATACAAACTTCCCCCTTTGCTTTTCCACCTCCCATACAAAAGATTTTGAGAAGACATATTTTCCGGTACAATAAACTTTTTCCTATTTCATCTAGAGTATCACGTGATTAGTCTTTACGCCCAATCATAACTCCGTTATGTTTTGGCCTTAAATTCGGTCACAATTGAGATTCAATGAGATGGCACATTTTCACCGTGGAAAATCCATGAATCCTCCTTTTATAATTCCGGCCGTTTTTTAAGGATTTGCTTACGCAAACGCTTCAATACGATAAACAGTACTCCTTATTGACCGTCTGTCCCTCCGGAACGAATTCATGATGGATCAAACCTCGAATATCGAAAAAAAACAATGAGCATCGTCTTGATTTTTGAGCGTCTTTAGCGTGGTTTTTTCGGTCTCGGCTCATTTTTTCCTCTATCCCGACGATTGTTGACTGGTTTGTATATCAAACTCCTGGACCCATGTCTTATCACCAGATATGATGCGCTCCATGAATGTGGGATCAGAATTCGCACGATCAAGTATGTCCAAAGTAACCTGTTCAAGGTAGTTTGTATTGAAGAAAATTCAGCTTTGTTGGAATGAGTCGAGCAAGGACGCGTTCCATGGAAGTATCCACCAAAATCGAACGAATGGACTCGCGAGAGATGAGGAGCTCTCCTGCTATCTCCCTAAGATTGGCATGACGATTTACGAGCACCATTTTTTTGAATGTTTTCGTCAGTTAAAGAGGTCGAAAGTCATCCAGAACGAGGCATGTCTTCAACGATCTCTCGACCGTCCTTAAAGGCATTTAACTATTCGATGGCTCGTGTTTCTGATATTACTGAATCACCGTAAGCCTTTTCCATCATTCGCAACGATTCCGCACACGAAATTTGGTTGGAAGCACAAAATTTGAGACATATTCTTTGTTCCATTTTTTTATCCATTGTAAAAATCGTCGTGGACTACTGAGGTGTACCCACTCAACCAGCTACTGTAAACAAACTGATTAACACACCGCGCTAATTTTTGGGATAATAATTAAGGACAGTTCTACCTGCTTACCAAAAAAAAATAATTTTTTTTTGAAGTATCATTTCCCAGACTAAATTTAATTACAAAGTGCCCTTAATTTTTTGTCACAATGTATATCTTTGTTTTTAGAAATTCTAAAATTTAAAAAATTCTGCAGATAGCAAAGTTAGCATTATGCCTTATAGGACTGAATCTATGAGATAAATCGACAAGTGTTTTTCAGTTATATATATATATATATATATATTTTTTTTTTTAATTTGTGCAACGCAACAGACTTTGTTCCGGTTGTATTTCATAAAGATAGATAAGTATCCTGAGTTCAAAAATCAAGCAAATCCTGCAGGCAGCAGGAAGCAACAAATTAGATCCTGATTTTGATGACTTAATTAATGGGAAAGCGACTTGTGGTTTTCTGTAACAGTAAATTTTCTTTTTCTTCAATTTGTGCAGCAAAATACTTTCTATTTTGATTTGAGTTCATGAAGGTAATTGCACTGAGATGAAAAATGAATGAATGCAGTCAGCTGGAAGCAACAAATTATATTCTGATCTTTAGAATCAAATCGATGGGAAAAATCGACTTGTGATTTTCAGTAGTAGTAAATTCCTTTTTTCTTCAATTTGTGCAGCGCCACAAGATCTTTTTTGAATTCAGTTTATGCAGTCAATTGTTTAATCGTTGACGAACAATTTCTCGAAATATGGAATGTATTCGTCTAGAATGACCGGGTTCTCTCCAATTAGAAAATTCGACTTGCTGCTAGAATGTCTTTATTGGAAATGAATTAAATTATAAACTTGGTTCGTTCTTAAATATAGTTTCTTTTCTAAACATGGATGTTTTATGATTACTTATTTCCATGAATGAAAGAATAACCAGATTGTGACATGCCGCATCCGTGAGTGTCGTCACGAAGAGCGTTCATCACTCGCTTCAATACGATTTATAGAAGAAAAAATAAATTTTGATTTTTCTAAACGATATTTTATTTTTTGTACAATGAATGAAACGGGAAACGTGAGAAAATTTAATTATTTTAAAAGTTCTTGTGCCATTAGTTTTCCTATTATATTCCTCAAATCTATATCAAACAACGGCTGACTCGAAGTTCGTCCGCTCTTGATGAAAAATGGTCGAAGTTCTGCACAATACAGAACTTCGACCATTTTTCTTGGCAACTGTCGCGATCTCTGTTTCCTTGATTCATGACTTATTTCCGTATGCAAACCAGATGTGGTGGTAAAATACCACATCTGGTTTGCATGTGGCATCCACAGGCTTCCGTAGGGCGACGTGCTTGCTTCACAGTCAATAGGTCGTGGGTTCGATTCCCATTCCAGACAGTGGGATTTTTTAAGCAAGAATTTTCAGTTGCTACTGGCGATGAAAAATTATTCAAAATAAAATGGGCAAACGATGTAAAAGTGAAACAGTTCCACTACAAAATAAAATGGGCAAACGATGTAAAAGTAAAACAGTTCCACTAAAAAGCTGAAAAATATTCCACCTTCCCCACTCGTTACGGTCGTTCTCACTCCCCTTTCCCTACCTTCCAAATCTCATTCCTTCCTTTCATGACTGTTTGTGCACTGCACATAAAAGCCGAAATTGCCTATAAAACAGGTTTTTCTGTATTTCAATTTCTTTCTTGACCGAATCTTTACGTATCATTGTAACTCATAGATGTTCATAATGCATTTTCTCATCCCCGAGTCTTTTCCCTTTTGTTATTGTTGCTGAACATTCAAATCGATATTTAGATTTTTTTTTCATCCGTTTCTCTACAGTGCCTGTGTATATGTAGTTGTTGGATGGTTCGTTGGTCGCGTGCATTCAGAGTGCACGTGTTCTTTCATTACTGTTTGTCGAGACTTATAAAGCATTTCATCGATACCCAAGTAATTTTTCTGTCGCCCGATCGCTGCCGTTGCTTTCTTGACCTAGCAGGTGTTCAGAATTATTTTGTTCTTGCTCGATTCTTTTTCCTGGCATTCTGATTTCTAAGTGTAGTTTGGTGGTTGGTGGAATACTCAAGGTCCCCGAACACTCGACGAGCGACATAGTGTGGGAACGTTCATGATTGTAATTCGAAAAAAATAGTGCAGGTATTATTATAGTGCTTGTACGCGCGCATTACTTTGATTCAGCGTTGAGTGGTAGTAGAGCTGACATTTCAAATTAATTTCCGCGTATATTTGATGAACGACTAGGGCTAACATACAACAATATTCTAAGACCAAAACTCAAATGACTGAGTGCGGGGAACGTTTGTATTACATGACATTTAAAGGGGAATTTTCTCCTGACCATTAGGATGGAGAATGTCAATTTGAATGATTGGAAATTGCGATTGACTTAAAGAGATGACGTATGAAAGAAATTTCGTATACTGGAGCAGGGAAAATCTTTTGAACGAAGAATAAAACTGCCTTGATCGTATGAAATGTAAAAAGCAAACTTCCAATTTTTTATATCTGAAATATTTACCACATGAAATAAAAAGAGCAAATTTGATATTTTGATATGGAAAAACTTGCGATTTTTTATATGATCGAAAGTAAAGAAAGGAGTGGAACGAAATTGGAATTTGGCGCCATTATGTTTCGGCGCCCAGTTAAACTATTTCATTTGCACCTATGGTTGCTCCGCCCTTGCCTAGCGATGGATCTTGTTTTTTACAGAAGTTATAGGCAAAGCATAAATTTATAATCCCAAGAATTACGTTTAGAGTTATTTTTAGTGAAATAGCAAGCTTATATCATCTTTTCAGTACGAGCTGCCATTCGTCAGTTTTGTGAATAGCGCCGAATGGCCAGCTAAACTCTAGTGACCAGAAGTATACAGTAAATCTAATAGACACTTCATTTCTAACTGGCCCTTACTTTTACATATTGTGCATTGTTGCCGAGATGGCATTTTTATTTTTTCAGCAGTATTAAAAAAAAACAAATGGGACGCACGTTTTTATTTTTTTTTCAACAATACATATACTTTCAAAATTTCATAACTTATATGCATCCTTACAAATTATACCCAAATTCTCTGATCCAACCCAAACCTTCGACAGTTCCATTTTTTGGTTTGTACTCACATCCGATCCAATCCTTATAGCCAATTTCTTCAATTGCCTTAAAAACATAACCGTAATCTAGTTCGCCGGGTACGTTTGGTTCGTGACGATGCGGCACTTGTGCAATCTGAACATGACCAATATATGATTTCAAATCGTTTAGTGTGTTCGTCACATTGCCCTGAATATGCTGCAAATGGTACACATCCACCATCAGTTTCAAATTCGGACTGTTCACTTCGTCCAGAATTCGAGCAGCTTCCGGATAGCTGTTGAGAAAATATCCTGGCACTGCATATTTATTAATCGGTTCAATTACGCCAGTAATGTTCTCTGCTTTGAACAATTGTGCAGCATATTTCAGATTCTCCAAATACACAGCCGTTTGTTTGGAATGATCTCGGCCAATAATTATACCCGCCATAACATGTATCTTACGACAATTCAAGCTTTTCGCGGCCTTAATCGTCTCGTCCAAGTTCCGACGGAATTGTTCGATACCATTTGGATGCGCTGCGCATATCGACTCGATATCAGCTGTTCCCTCGGTGGATATATTTAGCAAAACTTGCTCTAAACCAGTTTCGTTTTTCGCTTTCACTACTGCGTCAAGGGCTGGTCCAATGGGGCACGGCGATTCGACACCTTTGAAACCGGCCCGGTGAGCTAGAAAATATTTGTCGGCCAATCCAACACCATTTTCGGTAAAGAGAAAATTTAAGTTTGCACAGAATTTCAGAACCATAACGGAGTCGGGCACACACACAAGTCGTGCGAAATTGTAAGATTGAATAGAACTAAACAGCAGTGCGAAAAAAACTGACTAGCTACTAGATTTTTCTTGGATATATTTAAAGTACACTTGAAATTTGACGGTAAACACACGAGCGATAAGATAAAGTTCAGTTCGGCTATTGTCAATGAGAAAGATAAACACAACTCGTCTCACATTACAAACACCTTTGCGCTCGGCTTCGCACAGAAAGCTCCCCACCGAACATTTGACTTTGAGTAGTATACCTACAGTCAGCGACAAAAGTCATGGCACCTTTAATTGTGTAGAAAAACAATAAGTACCATTCAGTATGGTTTTTAATTTTTAAAAGTAAATTACTCAAAATATAATCTTTATAATAGTAGCTATATTTTCCCATTTACGGGATTTCAATATTGCATTGCGTTTGTCCATGAAGCCTAAAATTTGTTGCGTAGTACACAAATGCCGCGACAAAAACCATGGCACTCAGCGGGTTCAATAACAGTAATTTCCAGGAACTGTGTAGCCTGTTGGAAGTAAAATCAATTCGGTCGTCTATCTATTTTAGTTTGAGAAAGTTTTATGTTGATTCAGTCAATTTTTAAGGAAAGAAACAACGTGTGAAGAAAGGAAAATTGTGTTAAATATGAGGAAAGATGGGAAAACTTATGAGGAAATTTGAGAATATATACCCAGGAGTAAGTCAACAGTAAGAAATATAGTAAAACGAAAGGAAATAGGAAATAGAATTAAAAACAAAACAAGAACGGGCCGGCACTAAGTTTTAACACAACAACGATAAACGGATTATAATGCGGAAAGTCAAGGTTAATCCAAAAATATTTGCAAGTGAACTAAGCCAGGCAGCTTCAGTTGAATTCGGAAAGAAAATTTCTCCAGGGAGTATTCAAAGAGTCATACGAAGTAATGGACTTAGTAGCCGTGTCGTTCGCAAAAAACCGTTCATAAGCAAGGCAAATACAAAAAAACGTATAGAGTTCGCCAGAAAATACTTAAATGCACCAGCTGACTTCTGGAACAAGGTACTTTTGTCTGATGAATCGAAATTCAATATTTTTGGAAGTGGTGGTCGCATAAGAGTGTGGTGTCGACAAGGCGAAAGTTTACTGCTGAAACATTTACATCCTACAGTGAAACATGGTGGCGGTGGCGTTATGATATGGGGATGCATGACTGCAAACGGTGTGGGAAATATTGAGTTTATAGAAAGCACAATGGATCGTTACGGATATCTAGCCATTTTGAAGAAACATTTGCAAAATAGTGCGGAAAAATTGGGTTTGAGTGGTGATTATTATTTTCAACAAGATAATGATCCCAAGCATACAGCATACATTGTGAAACAATCGATAATCTATAACACTCCTCATATGCTGGCTACACCTCCTCAGTCACCAGACCTCAATCCGATTGAGAATCTTTGGAATGAATTGGAAAAAAAACTTTATGAAACATGACAACATCGAAAGCACAACTGAAGGACATCATACGGCAAGAATGGGCTAATATCAACAATTCATTTACGCTAAAATTAGTCCAATCAATGCAAAGGCGCTTGAAAGCGGTAATACAATCCAAAGGATATCCAACTAAATATTAATTTCAATATACTGCTATTAAAAGATACAATTTTCAAATCAAGTGCCATAACTTTTGTCGCGGCAAAAGAAAAATTTTTGTAGAAACGAAGTTGTTTTGTTTTATTAATTTTTTGAAATTTGATTTGTTTTTATATATTCATAATCTATATTAATAAATATTTATTATTTCTAAAACACAACGGAATGGATTTAATATTTTAAAAGATATGTAACTGCAAAACGTTAAGTGCACTCAGGTGCCATGACTTTTGTCGCTGACTGTATATATAGTATCTCTTTGACATTTGAATGATATGGCGGCAGATTTTCATATTCTCCTAGTATGGAAGTACAAGGAGAAAGCTTCTATGCTGATGAAACTGGAAATGGGACTCAGTTTCCTTACTTAAAGTAAATTATTATCTGTGTAAATGAAACTTGATAAGAAAGTATATATTATATTTCTTAATTGATTACGCCAACAAACCAAAGCACTATCACTATCCTATGAAGTGTTTGTTTTGTTAACACTATTCTCCACTTTGATAAGGTCAGTTCAGTCGTGTAATCAGCTAGAAAGCACGGGTGTTGAAACTGCCCATTAAAATTAATTATTAAAAATTTTATAATTTTTTATTTGCGACTTTGTATTTCAGATCTCAATGTACAGTGTACCAATAATGTCTTCGTACAGCAGCTATTTGAAACTCAAGTGATAAAAAACAATAAATTGTTGCAAGAAATTTGAAAAGGTTTTAATGCAGATTTATTCATTAAAAATTTTTATTTAATTTAGAAACAAAAACTAATCCATTTAAATTATTCATTACAAAGTTATTAACTATAAATAAAACAAAGTCGACAATTTGCCTCCAATAATGTCTTCGTACTTTTACGAAACAGTTTATGAAAAATTTTAAAAACTATAGATACATTTTTTGTTAATATTTAGTTGGGTAGCCTTTATTGTTGATTACGGCTTTAAGGCGGTGTGGCATCGATTCTACAATTTTTTTTGCATAGCGCGGCTCTGTTTTCGCCCATTCCTCCAGAAGAGCCTGTTTTAACTGAGGTTTCGAGCTAATATGATGAGTCCTGATCCTTTTTTCCTGCATGTTCCACATGTGCTCAATGGGATTGAGGTCAGGACTTTGGGGTGGTGTCTTAAGCAAATGTGGAGTTTTGTACGCCAAGAACATCCTAGTATTATGAGCCATGTGCTTAGGATCATTATCTTGTTGAAAGTAAAAATCCTTTGATAAACCCAATTTTTCAGCACTTGGCTCCAAATTTCTCTTGAGAATTTCATTAAATGCGCGATGATCCATGATTCCTTCAATTATTTCTAAGTTTCCAACGCCGCTGGCAGTCATACAGCCCCATACCATTACGCCGCCGCCGCTGTGTTTTACAATTTTGATGGTGTTTTTTTGGGTTGTAAGCTTCCCCTGGCTTTCTCCACACTCTAAGTCTCCCATCAGACCCAAAAATGTTGTGTTTGGACTCATCAGAAAATATAACATTGCGCCAGAACTCGAGAGATGCATTTTGGTATTGCCGAGCGAAGTCCAAACGTTTTTTGCGATTTACTTCACTTACCAGTGGCTTTCTACGAGGTGTACGAGACTTAAATCCGGCATCAATCACGCATTTTCGTACTGTTTCTGGATGAACTTCTTTTTGATTGGATTGACGGAGCTCTGCACTAATTTTTGGTGCACTTATGAACGGATCCTTGGCAATCATACGCTTGATTTGCAACCGATCTGCATCAGTGAGAATTACAGGGCGTCCTGATTTAGGCTTATTCTCTACGCGGCCTTCATATTTAAAGCGCCCGATTACAGATTGGATAGTAGAACGGCTCCGGGACAGTAGTTTGGCTATTTCCGCGTATTTTTTTTGCTCCTTTACTTGTAAATTGTAAGCATACGCTCTTCAAACGACAAGTATTTACCAGGCATTATTTCGATTTATACTGGGCGAAACTCGTAAAATTTACATTTGACAGTAAACACACGTGTTTGTTTCTTTACTGTTATTACAAACCGTTATGAGTGGAAAATAATTATGATCGATAATTATCAGCCAAGAGATCGAAGGGCAAGCGAAATCTTAAATGTACGAAGACATTATTGGAGAAAAATTGTCGACTTTGTTTTATTTTTAGTTAATAGCATTGTAATGAATAATTTAAGTGGACTAGTTTTTGTTTCTAAATTAAATAAAAATGTTTAATGAATAAATCTGCATTAAAACTTTTTCAAATTTCTTGCAACAATTTATTGTTTTTTATCGCTTGAGTTTCAAATAGCTGCTGTACGAAGACATTATTGGTACACTGTAACATTCTTCATAGACTAAACTCTCACTGATTATAAAATGTTACCACAACGGTAGAGTAAAAATAAGAAAAATAGAGAAAACAATTTGATGTATTTATTTTGTTTTTAATGATGGAAAATAATGGCTACCTAATTCCAAACTTGGAAGCACTAATGAATCATTTTAATTATTTTTAACAATTTTTCAAAAAGAATTCGAATCCCTTGAAAAATTTAAAAACAAAAACAAACCAACAAAGTATGTTCATTTATAGCACTGGATAAAACAAATACAGTACTACCTACTACTACAGTAGAACCCCCAATAAAGTGAACAACCACAAATTTACACTCGGCAGAAAGTCTGCGCACACACTCAACACATCCAACATATGTATCTATACAAAACATGGTTTTAAGTAATTTATTTCATAATAATTTTTTCTTTTTTTTTTCATGGCTTTATTACAAACATAAAACAAAACAAAAATGAATATTATTGTACTCCATAAAAATATTAAAATTAAAAAACGAAAACAAATCCTGAATTGCAACAATAGAAAGTCTGCGTACAAATATTTCTTTTCAAAATAAAACAATTGTTTTTCCTCGTTAATAGCTTGTAGGATATCCTCGTCTCTTTATTACTTCCCACAACCGTTTTTGCATGGAATCTACCAGCTTCTTAGTGAACTCTGGGGTTATTAAATTCCACTCCCTGATCAGGACTTCCTTGAGCATTACCTTCGACGTTATTGTGTGCGCTCGAATCCTTTGTTCCAAGTGATGCCACAAATGCTCTATTGGATTAAGGTCAGGAAATTGGGGTGGTGTACGAAGCTGATTTTGGGCATTATACAGCAACCAGAGTCTTACTACCTCCGGAGTGTGTTTAGGGTCGTTGTCTTCTTGGAAGTAAAAGTTGTCGCTTAAGCCCAAATGTTCTGTACTTTTCTTCAAATTGCGCTTGACAATATTAAGGTAGTCTATTTTATTCATCTTTCAATAAACTCCATTTTTCCAACTCTTCCACTAGCCATACACCCCCATATCATAACACCGCCACCACCGTGCTTTACTGTTGGACAGAGATTTTTTACGTCGAAGGCCGCGCCAATTTTTCTCCATATAATCTTCCGACCTTTGATTCCAAAAATACAAAATTTACTTTCATCCGAGAAAATAACTTGTTTCCAAAATTCTTTTGGCTTATTTATGTGTTCCTTAGCAAACGCCAGCCGCTTGAGTCTGTTTACTGTTGTTATAAATGGCTTTCTACGGGCAACGCGTCCGTGATACCCATATATCCTAAGAATTTTACGAACACCATCATCAGAAATAGACTTGCGATACTTTACTTTGATGTCCTTTGCCATATCAGCTGCAGTTAATCTAGGATTAGCCTTCATCGTTCGGAGCAAACTCCGAGTTTGCTGTGCTCAACTTTGGAGGACGGCCAGATCTGGGTTTTGAAACCAAAACTCCTGTTTTTGAAGTTGTTTACGACTCGTTGGACAGATGAATGACTTCTGCTGACTATTGCACCTATTTCACGATATGACGTACCTTTTTTCCACAAATCCACGATAATTTTCCTTTCCCCAAATTCAATTTCCTTTCCTTTATTAGACATCTCTTACTTAACGTTTTTTAGCAATTATTTTTAACGCAAACCTTAGATAAAAACACGTTCATCAACTTTCTCACACAAACTTTATTGTTATTAATGATTTAACTGCAATTCAGAGACTTTGACTTCCCTTTATACGCTTTAAACGCAGACTTTTTATTCCTGGAATTTCAAACTATTTTTCGTTTCCGAATTTTACCGTTGTTTTAGAGTACAGTAATTCTCATTTTTGTTTTGTTTTATGTTCATAATGAAGTAATGAAAAATAGGAAAAAAAATATTTCGGAATAAAATGTTAGAAACGATGTTTTTTATAGATATGTCGGATGTGTTGGGTATGTACGCAAATTTTTTCTGCCGAGTGTATATCAATAACTTTATTGGTCCAGAGCCATTCTGCGGAAAACCAAAAGGGCATCAAAGCTCGACACTTAAGAAGTGGGTTGAACAAGAACACAAAATCTACTGGAATAGACTTCCAGGCTTATCAACCTCAAAAAAACTAATCATTCCACAAAAAAACAAAGTGGAAGATATCCTAAAATTCAGGAAGAGTGATATTAGAACTCTAATTGGCCTATTGACGGGGCACTGTGGAGTGAACCACCACCTCAATAATATGGGCTTAGCTGAAACCGACATCTGCCGTCTCTGTCTCGAAGACTCAGAAACGACAATACATATCCTATGTCACTGTGAAGTGGCATAGGATTCCACCGAGGAACTAGCCAACATGGCTCCCTTACAGATACTCAAATTAGCTAAAGCTATTGAGTTATGGTAGGGTATAGGGGCAATAATCGCACAATAGACCAAAAAAGGCCGCAGTGCTCTCACGTGTTCCCCCAATATAAATAAATAATATCAATATCCCTTGTAATGTGAAGTTCTTGACATTTTTGACCTCTATAATGTGAACTCATGAAATACCATTGCATTGATTTTCATAAGATAAAAGAAATGTCATTCCCGAGGGAAGAGATGTATGATATATACCTTCCAATGCGAACTTTGGAAATGCTTGTAGTGGAAGCAGAACTTTATAAAAAACTTTGTAAGGAAAGGAAAAGGCATGTGTTACGTAATGAGTTAGGTTGGTCACCCTAAAATGAGAAAAAAAAACACTAAATTAGAATGAGAGCTTGATTTGGTTAACTAAGAGACTGGGACTCGGATGCATTGCCGGCATGCAATACTAGATAGCCGAGGAACCAACATCCGAGGACCGGTGAGTGCGCGTGCAATTTAGGCGTATGTCGCCATCGTATAGTGTAACTGGTTTAATGTGTTTGTGTGTTAGTGATGGTGGAGAGATTCGGGCGTTTGTCGTCGGCCATTTGCGAGCGTATGTCATTTACTGTGAGGTGTTTGTCGCCATGATGGTGATAATCTCTCGACCACTATCCTTAGTAGTGTGAGAATGTGTGTGTAATCACTGACGAAGACTTTAATGGTGTTTCAAAAGTATCAGTTAGATTAAGCTTTCGTCTGAATTTGGGTGTTGGAGTTTCAAAGTCAACGTCACTTCCAATATCATCTGTAGATTGAGTTTCCACGTTTTCTTCTTTTTTAGATTCATATTTACTGTGATCATGAGTTTCTACATCTTTTTCTCTTTTAGGTTCGTATTTACTGTGTTCACACATTTTAACTAATTCTTTAAGAGGTCCGGTGATTGGTTTAAAAGTTTGTCCTTGACGAGTTTCAGCATTAACTCTACCTATTTCGAATTGCATATATTTTAATCAGTTGTCCTTACTATTTATCAAACGGTGCACAAGTGCTCCATATCTACAGTGACCGACAAAAGTCTACATACGACCCCTATTTTCGCTACTTGACCAGTAATGTTCTAAGTCTATTTTAATTGATATTGAACAAAAAAATCTTGTCTCCAATAGTTATACATACGGCTAGGTAAATCATTCTTTATGCTACTGTGCGATTCTGGTTTATAACGGGAAGTACCGTTTATCAAGTTTTGGCATTTGCGCTTTGCGTTAGGCTACAGTTCCGGCAGTTTCGATAAGGCCGCAACTGTGACGATGGCTTCTCGGAAGGAAATCTCATTAGAAGTATGGAACTTGGTGGTAAAACATCGAAACGAAAGGAAATCTTTCGGAGAAATAGCCAAATTGTTGAATTTAAGTAAATCGACAGTTCAAACCATATTCAACAACTACAAAAGCAGCTTCTCTGTTGAAAACAAGCCGCGCAGTGGTCGAAGCTGGTTCGCAGATATGTCTCCTTTATTTTGAAAGAAGTGAACCAAAACCCAAAGGTGCATACCACAAAATTGGCGGAGGACATAGCAAAACGAACAGGAACCACGGTGCATTAGTTAAGAAATAGAAAAAAGAAATAATAATGGTTATCACAGCAGAACACCAAGCAAAAAACCCCTTATGAGCGAAAAAAATCGCAAACTTCGCTTAGAATTTGCCAAAAAGCATCTAGAAAAAGGACTCGATTTTTAGAAGAAGGTTTTATTCACCGATGAATCGAAGTATAACATATTTTGAAGTGGCGGCAGAGCTAAAGTTTGGAGAAAGGAAAACACGAGAAACACCTAATTCCTACAGTCAAACATGGCGGTGGCAATGTGATGGTGTGGGGTGCTTTCGCTGCGTCGGGTGTAGGAAATTTGGTGTTCATTAATGGTGTCATGGATCGCCATCTCTACAAAGCCATCTTGCAACACAATTTAAGGGAATCGGTTAATAAGTTGGACCTTGATGAAAGCTGGATATTCCAACAAGACAATGATCCCAAGCACACCGCTTAAATCGTGAAGGACTCGCCACTATATTATGCTCCAAGACAACTCAATACACCCCCACAAAGTCCGGACTTAAATGTCATCGAGCACGTTTGGGAGGTTCTTGATCGAAAATTAAGAAAACACGATATTAGAAGTGCTACAAAGCTAAAAGAGAAGCTCATTGAAGTATGGGGTCAAATAACGCCTAACGAGTTAAAAAATTTGGTCGCATCAATGCCAAGACGCTTGCAGGCAGTTATAGATGCCCATGGTGGGCCAACAAAATATTAATATTAAGTTTTGAAATGAAATGTAAATTTCTTAATGAAGTTTTTGGTGGATCTCATGATCGTACGTAGACTTTTGTCAATGCTATTTTTTAGTTTTTCTATGAATAGATTGTTAAGTTTATATTGGAGAAAAGATTTTTTTGTTACATATCAATAAAAATAGATTATAAACAAGACTACATCATTACTTTTTCAAATAGTGCTGTTGGGCTCGTCAAGCAGCGAAAATAGGGCAGTATGTAGACTTTTGTTGGCCACTGTATATCGTTCTATTGCACATAGAAGCCTGTACGAGCTCTATTAATGCACAAGTGATTGAATAAGGACCACCGCAGCGCTTCTAGCGCGCAGCCTAAAAGTGATCGAAATGAATTCTCGAATATTTTAAATGACGGAGAAAATGACATTTTTGTTGTTGTTTCAATCGAAGGTAATTTGAATAAACAAATTTGGTCATTACACAATACAACTCGAGCTAAATATTCCCAATCAAAGACAAAGATTGTGTATTAGGTCTTTCATTGAAATTATGTGAAGAAGAACTATTACACCATGAATACGCAGATATGGTAACGCAGTCATTCATTATACTCTAGATGAAATCTGAGAGTATTATAAGTTTGCCACAAAGTTTGTAACGCCAAGAATAAGGCTCGAAGAAAAAAATGAATGATACAGAAGTTCATATAATCACTCAAAAATCTCAAAACCGGATGTCCGTCCGTCCGTCTGTCTGTCTGTCCGTCCGTGTCCTCTCTAGCTTGAGAACGCGTTGAGCTAGAAAGAAAACTGGCGAGAAACTGCAGTGACATACACAGGACATTGAAAGTTTAGCGCTGTTATCCTTCCCCAGCATGGACTTAGCAAACCGAAATGAACCGTGCAGTGAACGCATTCATTAACGCTCTGCCCGACAGACGGGACGTCGTGACTGCTTGAAACGAAGGAAACCATCAATTTTTGGGGCAGAATAAGTTTTGCGAAATAATTGGCGAGATCGGAAAAACACGGCTAAGGCCGATGAAAGCCTTAGAGTGGAGCTAGAATGGCAGAATTTAAGACCTGGTACTCCACAATGTTGGGATTGCGAACGCGCAGGACATTTAAGACATGATTGTCGCAATCCTGCCTGGCCGGAGAGCACGTCTTTCACCGACAACATACCGTACCGGAAGCTTAGCACAAAGAGGAAAGTAGTGGACAGAGTGGCGAAATACCATGGCCACATTAACAACAGTAAAAATTCTGTTCAGGACAAACAGGAGCTAAGGAAGGGGTAATGTTACATGTTAGCCCTAGTCAAATATTTATAATTTTTTACTGTACTCAAAAACAACAAGTCTCATCGCATACATACACGCGCATACACACAAGTTCTAATGAGCCACTGGATGAATTACACAACGATGGTCGCTTATTAAAGGTGTCCAACAACGGTATTGGAGACGACCAGTGACAAACGAGGCAGACTCAGATAAAGCCTAAATACTTGATAGAAATCAATAACAACCCCACGTATGGAATCGTATGTACGAAAAAACCTTAGGATTGCCGGCATGGTCGACAGAGAGATTGACCGGATTGAAAGCTGAGGTTGGGATCGATCGATTAGTCGTATTGTGTGGCTCTAAACTTAAAACAATAAATTAAACTAAAGTGTAAAAAAAGTGTACTATAGTGCGTTTTAAATAGTAACTCGACACAAAAGATTCGGGTAACGATGAAATGCTTTATAGAAGAAATGAACAACGATTTACACGACAAGGGGAATGATTTAGTGGAACGTTGATGACCGATTATGGCCGACGGGTGTCGGCAATGGACGAAATAACGGATAAGGCCGATGGCGAACGAATAGAAAGCAACATAAATAGGCGAGCGTTTTTGGTGAATATTCAGTCTGGTTTGAACCCATCGACGAGTGGCGAAAGATTTAGATAATTTCTGAGCGAGTGTACAGCGAATTAAAATTAGTTGAGTTCAAAATAAAGTTTTGCGGTGAACTAATAAAACTGGTGGTCTTATTTCTTTATTTGAAATCCAGGGACCTCTTACGCACTTCAATACGTTTCACATCTTCGATGAACACCAAGGCATTTGGAGGCATCAAGTGCAACATCAAAAATATGTTTGCTCCAATTGAAATGTTGTATGCCAAGTAATGTAAATTCTTCTGAAGAGTGCAATTGTACGCTACCGAAGGCTACATTTGAGGAACCCGTCGGAACATCCTTTTAAGAGATAGATGACAGGCCTGAGTTTTACTACTTTACTCTATTTTTCCTACTCTAGGATTAGATTAAGTTGTAGGAGGGTGGTTTCGAAGAACCAAAATGCACTGGGGTCATCTAGTTTGGCCCATTATACTCCCCTGTTGATTATGATATGGATGTCACTCCTCTTGTGCTAGCCACTTGGTTTGATTTGCGAACCGAAGCAGGCTCAAATGTGTGACGCCTCTAGGTCGTCTAGTTCCGAGAAGAATCTAGAGCCTAAACAAACGAGACGACTGTTGGAGATTTGCGGACAGTGACAAAGATAATGCTCGATAGGTTCTTCGTCTTCCTTTAACCTCTGCAAAGGATGTTGCTCGCGATCCGCAGCCTGAATGCGCGCAGCTTTAGCAACACTCTAGGATTAAGTTGAGGTCTGAGTTCAATGAACCGTATTATTCGTCGCGTTTAGAAGACACCGAAGTACGATGAGCTTCAGTAACGGGGTCTAATTAAAAGATGCTATCCAGAGTACTGTCATCTGCAATTTCAGTTACGAAGCACGAGGTTAGGTTAACGGAATTTCCTGGTTGCAGAGATCCTTCTCTCCTAGCATGTGCCAAACCCATTCGCCACACCAGGCTAAACGGCCACGAGTATAAAAAAATTACCTCAAGCCTTGTTACAGGTCAGCAGCAATGAAAATTAAACACTTGTACTATCTTTGTACCGGTTCGGATCTCGGAATAGACGAAAGAAGTGTGTTTACAGTGAGAACTTAACTGTGATAGTTTTTTTATGTATTCCTTATTTTGAGGATTTGATGCTGCTTTGTTCACTTTGCTCGAATGCTTTCATGTTGATCATATTCTTGAAACTGCCAGTTACGTATATAACAAATCTAACAACCACAAATGACATCGAGACACCCTGTATTGAGTCATCTCGAATTGAAACATCAGTGTTCAACAAAGCTTATCATAACACAAACAATAAGTCATCCTAAATATTACAAATAGTATTTGGCAAAGCTTATCAGAAGTCAATCAAATTCCTGTTAAGACCCCCTATAGGGGCATAGGACAGAAACAACTCTCTTCCACAAGGCGCGATCCTGCGCATCGGCTTTAAGCTGTTGCCAGGACTTGTTTATTCCTCTGGCCTCCTGCTCAACTGCTCGCTTCCATGTGTTACATGGTCGACCAACCCGACGTCGTCCTTGAGGGTTATAATCCAGAGCCTGTTTTGCGATGTTTTGCTCTGGTTTCCTCAAAGTATGACCGATCCACTGCCACTTTCGCCGTTGAATCTCAATACCTATTTTAGTCTGGCGAGTTGTACTCCAAAGTTCGTCGTTGGAGATCACTTCTGGCCAGAATATTCCTAAAATGCGTCGGAGGCATTGGTTTACGAAAGTCTGTAGTTTCTTGGTAAGTCGAACGGTCACTTTCCACGTAGTACAACCATATAACAACACGGATTTGACGCATGCGTCAAAAACTCGCAGCTTCGTGCGAAGGGAGATCTCTCTTAACCTCCAGAAAGGGGAAAGGATACCGAAGGCCTGACGAGCTTTATTTAGCCGAGCCTCAACATCCTTTTCGGCTCCGCCGTCCATGCTGACAATGCTTCCGAGATAGCAAAAATCTTGCACCTCTTCCACATCCTGTCCATTAAGAACAATCGGTGTGCTTGCGTTCGAACCCATGTGCATGTACTTGGTTTTACGCACATTTATTTTCAGTCCCGCCTCTTTGCATTTAGAATGCAACGAGCGAACATTTGACTCTAAGTCCGAACGGGTATGTGCAAGCAAACACACGTCATCAGCATAATCAAGGTGACTTAAGATGTTAAATAGTCTCCATTGAAGACCTTTACCTTCCCCACCTTCCAGTGCAGCTTTCAAGATGTCATTTATTACCACCAGAAACAGGGCTGGTGACAATATGCAGCCTTGTCTGACACCCGTTCACACAGGAAAGCTCTCGGACAGCTCTCCTCTATGCAAGACGCGACACCTTGCATCTTCGTAGGATTCTTTAATCATAGCTATGACCTTATTTGGAATACCTCTCCTACGCAAAGCATTCCATATGTAATCTCGCTTAACGCTGTCGAAAGCCTTCTCGAAGTCCACAAACATGAGATGTAGTGGCGAACCCATTTCGGTTGACTGCTCTAATATTATCCGTAGGGTATTTGTGTGGTCGGTACAAGACGACCCTTTACGGAATCCAGCCTGATAAACTTCGAGAGTGCTCTCGACGACATCACTAATCCTATTGAGAATTACCTTAGCCATAATACTCAAATAATTTAATTGAATTCAAACAAAGCGTATCACAACTTAAATACTCAGTGATTTTAATTTAAATTCAATTAAAACTTATCAACAAGATCAACAACATAGATAATACATAAACCCCGACTCAGAAGTCATCAGCAGCTTTCAATTTTAAATCTTAAACGCGTAAGGTGAAACCTTTCAAGTTCACCCCATATTAGGATCGAAAGTTCCAAACAATAATTTAAATAAAATACGACTAAATAAAAATTATAAAATATAAAAATCGTGTTTTATTTCAAGTTGTTTGTAAAAAATGGTTAAATGAATATTCGATAAAAGTCGAATTACATAAATGGCGCAGTCTTCAAATATATTAACCGCATTGCATATTTTTAAAAGCAAGCTTCCAGAACCCATGACAGGTATACTTTTTTCTAGCAACCCAATAGATCTAGAGTCTGCACTTAGTATATTAAGTGAGGGAGGTTACCACAATTATCAAATGTATACAAATAAAAATACTAGACGAAGTAGTAATTTTAATCCTCACATAACTAATAGACCAGATCAAAGACAAAACGTTGAACCGATAAACCGGAATCCGTTCCGCCCTATTTCTGAACAATTCAGACAGTCTCGTCACTTTAACAATAATTATCAGAACAGAAATTATAATCTATACATATAAATATAATTGTAGTGTCTGTCTGTTATTTGTTTAGAAATAACTATAAGTTAGTTTTTTGCTTTACTTAGCAATAACTAAGCAGAAACTCGCGTTTTTAAAATTCTTCTCTGTCTGTCCGGCTCTCACGCAAAAACGGCTGAACGATTGTAATGAAACTTTCACAGCTTATTAGGTATGCTGCGAGATGTCATCTGCTTTTAGTTTTTTCCCTCCCCTCACGCCTTCTACCCACTCCCATACAAAGTGACTCATTTTTAATAATATGTAATAATCAAATTTTCTTGGAAGTTATTAGTTTGAAATTTGGAAAATATTATTTCTATTACAAATGCAATCTTCAAGTATACAAATTATTTAAATTCCGCCACTTCTTCGCTCACCTCCCACACAAACTACACTTTTCATTAAACACTATAAACCGATTTTCCCAGTACGTATAAGTTCCATCGAGCTAAAATTTTGTACCAAACTCTTAATTAGTATTATTATTAATATCGGGAAAAAATTCACTGGTTAGGTCCACTCCTTTTACCCCCTCCCATACAATATGACACAATTCCACGACTTTGCAAAAATTCGATTTTCTTGGATAGTGTGAAAGTCACAGATCTAAAATTTAAAATAAATCAATTGCATATCATTATGCAGTAGTTGTAGTTGTTTTTAAAAAAATCACTAAAAACCCCTCGCTCCTTCCACCACCTCCCATACAAACTGCACTTTTTCATGAAATACTGTAAACCAATTTTCTCAATACGTATAGGTAGCTTTCATCGAGCTAAAATTTTGTATCGAATCCTTAATTAGCATTATTATTAATATCGGCAAAAAAATTAACCGATTAACTTCACTCCGGCTACCCCCTCCCATACAATGTGACACAATTTCACAACTTTTCAAAAATTCTATTCTCTTGAAAAGTGTGAATGTTACTGAACTAAAATTTAAAATATATCAGTTTTATTTCTCGAAAAATTAGTAAAAAACACTCCTCTCTTCCTACCACCTCCCGCACAAATTGCACAATTTCACTAAATGCAATGCACTAAGTTTCTCAGTACCTATTCAATTTTTGAACCTAAAATTTGGTAAAAAACATTTTTTTTTTATTTTCTAGCATGATGTGAAACAAATTAGTTCAGAACTGTCACCCCTTCTACCACTCCCCATACAAAATTCTTAACATCACCAAAATTTCATTTGTAGTATCGTATGATTGGGCTTTACGCAGAGTCGTAGTCCTGTTATGGTTTTAAACTTTTAAATTAACACAACCTACCTATTCACATGTCATTAATGCTCTTCAATACGAATATGGTCTTAGATCACGGGATTGATTAGATCACGAGATCATGCTAGTTTCGTGGTTTCATTTTTAATAATTTATAGTTCTGATACCAACAAAATAGAAACCATTGTCTTCAAAGAGCCATTAATCCAATCATTTTATATATCCCGGATAATGTATTACTAGATACATTCTCAAAAATTGCTTATTTTGCGATTCTTACGGAGACAAAGTCGCGGGCGATCGCTAGTAGGAACTATAATCCTAACAGATATTATAATCGTGAACGAAATAACGAAGTTCAGCCTATGGACATTGACCCATCCGGACAGTCAAGGCAAAATTTTAATAACGAAACTGGTCACGTTAAAAGTTTTCGAATACCAGCCTCAGATGTCAAATGCCTCATAAAAAGTTACAAGCTCGTAATGGATATGTTAGATTTCTAATTGACACAGGATCTACAAATAGCTTAATTAATCCCGGAGTTTGTCAATCTAAATATATTATTAATATTGATCCAATAAAAATTAAAAGCATGAGTGGAACAAAAATTACTACATTAAAAGCAATAACCCCCGAATTTGAAACATTAAATACTGTAGACAATCCTGAATTTTTGGTCGTCAAGTTTCACAACTTTTACAATGGTTTAATTGGAAATGACATTTTAATAACAAATAAATTCGAAATAAATTACGCAAATAAAACAATGAATATTCTTTAACGAACAAGAAGGAGAAACCTATGAAAATATTGTACCAATCGAAATAAATAATATGTATTGCAATATACATACATAGATTATATTTTAGACACAGAGAAAGAAATTAGAATTTCACATTTAAATGAAGAAGAGAAACGAAAACTGTTGGAACTAGTAAGCAACTTTTCCGACGTATTTTTAAAAAAGGCGATGATTTGACTTTAACACATGCTATTGGGCATAAAATACGACTTACTAACGAAAAACCCATATATACAAAAACTTACAGATATCCAGAAGTTCACAGAAAAGAAGTTGAAAGACAAATGGATGAAATGTTAAAGCAAGGCATTATAAGGTATAGTTCTTTACCATATTCTTCACCCTTGTGGGTGGTTAAGAAAAAATTGGATACCTCAGGTTTACAGAAATGGAGAATCGTTGTGGACTATAGGAAGTTAAGCGAGTTGACAATAGACGACAAATTCCCTATACCAAACCAAGAAGATATATTAGATAAACTCGGTAGAGCGATGTATTTCACCACTTTACATTTGGCTAAAGGGTTTCATCAAATACAAATCGAGAATGAAGATATTCACAATATTGTTGTATATTGTTACAACGGAAGGAATTAAACCAAACCCCGATAAAATTAAAGCAATCATGCATTTTCCAATGCCAAATACCACAAAAAAATCAAATCATTCCTCGGACTAGTGGGATACTACCGGTGATCCATTAAAGATTTCGCCCAGGTAGCTAAACTAATGACATTGCGGTTAAAGAAAAATCACAATATACCTAGTCCTGCCATAAGTTCTGTCACATAATTTCTCACATTGGCAACAACTTTATTTTATGAGTGACATTTCAATATCGGCCAGTTTTATAAACGTCATAATGTTGTTGACAGTTGATGGTCATTTAAAGTGTGTTCGTTAACGTGTGAAGATGGAATGGGGTGTAATAGAAAACCGAACTGCAGTGATTGCACTACATAAGTGTGGAAAATCCGCGAGTGAAATTTTCAAGTTGTTGTGCCCGTTAAAAATAACGCAAAGATTTGTGTATCGTGCGATCCAGAGATATAACGCGATCCAGACTATTGAAGATCGACCTCGTTCTGGACGTCCGCGTGATGTACGTTCTTCTGCTGCCATCAAAGCGGTCGAGAGTCGAATTCGTCGAAAACCGCTTCGTAAACAACGAATCATGGCTCGAGAGATGAACATCTCCACCCGAAGTATGTCTCGCATCATAAAATCTGACCTCGGGATGAGTGCCTTTCGACAATCAACGGGACATTTGCTGACTGAGCAGTTGAAGCAAATTAGGAGCACCAGATCGAAAGAGCTCCTTCGGCGGTACGGCAACAACAAACATCGAGAAATTTTATTTACCGATGAAAAAATTTTTACGGTGGAGGAACATTTCAACCGCCAAAATGATAAGGTGTATGCCCACAGCTCCATAGAAGCCCGAGAAGTTGCCACTAGGGTACAGCGAGGACATCATCCAGCATCAGTCATGGTATGGTGGGGTGTCAGCTACGAAGGGGTCACCGAGCTTCATTTTTGCGAAAAAGGCGTAAAAACTGCAGCGAAAAATTATCAAACGGACATCCTGGAGGGATGTGTGAAGCCGCTGAACTCTACGCTATTCAACAATCGACATTGGGTTTTCCAGCAAGATTCTGCGCCAGCCCACAAAGCTCGAACCACACAAGCGTGGTTGGAAACCAATATTCCACAGTTTATAAGGGCGACGGAATGGCCTTCTGGGAGCCCAGATTTGAATCCCCTGGACTACAAACTGTGGGCGGAGTTAGAGTCCATGGTGTGCACGAGACGACACCCAAATATCGAGAGCCTTAAGCGATCTTTGACAGAAGCAGTAGCTAATTTTCCGCTAGAAACAGTGCGTACTGCTATCGATGACTGGCCCAACAGATTAAAGAGCTGTGTTAAGGCTAAAGGCGGCCACTTTGAATAATTTGTTGCTTATTTTACTTCCATTAGTATGCCAAAATAAAATATATTTTCCTTTGTCAAAAACTCTTTTTCATTTATACAAAAATTGCCCATATACGTGTGACAGAACTTATGGCACGACTAGGTAAATATAGAGAATGATGATTATAGGGAAGCCTTTGAAAATCTCAAAATATTAATTATGAATGACCCAATCTTAAAATACCCAGACTTTGAGATTCCTTTTGTTTTGACAACAGATGCATCGAATTATGCATTAGGAGCAGTATTGTCACAAAGTAATCATCCAGTATGTTTTGCGAGTCGTACGCTCAACGATCATGAGATAAACTTTTCGACCATAGAAAAAGAGTTGTTAGCCATAGTTTGGGCAACAAAATACTTCAGACCGTACTTATATGGACGCAAATTTAAAATACAAACGGATCACAAACCTTTACAATGGTTGAGCACGTTAAAAGAATCAAACTGTAAATTACAGCGATGGAAAATTAAATTAAGAGAATTTAACTTTGAAATCGAATATATTAAAGGAAAGGAAAATGTTGTAGCTGATGCACTTTCCACGGTTGAGATTCATGCCAATGAACATGGCAGTGAAAATGCTTCGGATAGTCAAAAAAGGAAATAGTAATAAAACAATATTAGACAAAATATTCGAAAAAAAAGAATAACAATGATTTCAAGAGAACCTGATGATAAATTATATAAATATATATTCCAAAACCACTCAACCAAAAATGGAACAGTAGGAATTTTAATAGAAAAAGACCAAATTTTTAAAGATTTTCAAAGAATCTATGTAAAATGGAAAGCACAAAATTCGAATGTTAAATATGTAAAAGCTAATTATAAATTAATGGATCTAAATAGAGAAGAGTTACAAGAAGAAATATTAAAAACACATGTAAGGAAAAATCACGTTGGAATTAGTAAAGTTTATGAAGATTTAAAGAGAAAATACTGTTACCAAACATAAAGGAGGAAATGACTAAAATTATAAATGTTTGCCAAATATGCGAGAAATCAAAATATGAGCGGAACCCTGTTAAAATACCATTTCAAATAACGGAAGATATAGAAGGACCAAGAGTAAAATATCATGGATATTTGGTTTAGAGATAAAAAGAATTTCTACTTGACATGTATTGATAAATTCAGTAAATATGTTTCAATGGCGAAATTAAAATCATGAAATTGGTCATATGTATTTAATGGAATAACAATTATATTTAATAATATGGGAAAAACCAAAAAAATTAACTGTAATAATGAAAGCTCACTAAAAAGTGAAATTAAATTAAAAAAATATTTTGCAAATGAACAAATACAAGTACACTACACTACACCGAATTACCATAGAGGAAACTCAGATATAGAGAGATATCATAATACTTTAAACGAACATTTGCGAACATTTATAGTTCGACAAAAAGAAAAACAAACATTATTTTCAGTGGACCCGGTAATGGAATCCCTACGCATATATAACACAACTATTCATTCAGCAACAGGTAAAGAACCAATCAGAATTCATCAAGATGTTAGTATTGAAAAAATTTGAAAATTAATAAAAGGTAAAAACGAAAGGTCTAATTTAAAACTAAATAAAAGCAGGAAAAATGAAGAGATTAACCCCAGTGGTATAAAAATAGAAACAAATAACAAATTAAAACCTAAAGTAAAATTTAGAAAACATAATGATAAAAATGAATATCATTTACAACAATACAAGAAAAGATAGAAGTATCAAACTAATAATGAAAATATATCTTGCAGAAACCCACTTGAAGATGATAATAATGTTTTTAGTAGAATTAATGGCAACAAAATACAACCAAGTAAGTAAGTAGAAGGACAAATAATAGAAATTACTAACGCAAACAATGAAAATGGATTCACCGTAATACAGACAAACACCATCAAAATTATAGATCATTCTACACATATACTACACACAATAAATATTAGCTTATATGAGGAAAACTTTAAGAAAATTCAAGGCAGTGTAAAAATAATCCAACAAAATTTTGTAGATACGGATTTCGATTATATTGCACATCAATCACACCATTTAGAACACGAAATACATTCACTAAAACCACAGACAGAAGAGGTCAACGATAGGAAACTAGTAAGTTTATATGAACGATTATTAGAAGCTAGACAGTCTTATACAAAATGGAATATTAACCAACAGAGAACACAGGTCATACCGATTAATAACATTTCTACGATAGAACAACAATTATTACAATGGTCTAAAGAGACATGGGACAAAAAATATGTTATAGAGAACCAGATTTCGTATTTGTTAAAAAATTATATAGAATCAACGGAAGATTGGAAAAAGAAATGTGTAGAAAACTGTGAAAATAGCAGAAAATCATTAGAATCATATTCTAACATTACTTAAAATGACATTGTTTCACTTTGAAAAGATAGGGACCTTGAACGAAGAACAGCAGTTAGATATTTAACAAACGAATATTGTAGAATGGACTTAAAGAAAAGTGTGTAAACGCAGACAAATATAAAATTAATAGAAAAAACATAACAGGAGTACGATTGGGCATAAAGCCCAATCGTGCGATACTCTAGATGAAAGAGAAATTTTTGTATCTTAAGAAATTTTGTAGGGGAAGTGGTAGAGGGGGTGACGACATTGAACTAATTTTTTCACATGGCGGTAAGGTTGCTATCAAAATGTTGTATACAAAACTTAGGATTTAAAAATTTAATAGGTACTGAGAAAATTAGTGTATTGGATGTAGTGAAGTAGTGCAGTTTGTATGGGAGGTGATTGAAGGAGGGGCGAGTTTTTAATGACTTTTCAGAAATAACTATAAATATCATGCTTTTGACATATCTTAAATTGCAGATCAGTAGTATTCATACTTTTCATGAAAGTCGACTTTTTATAAAGTTGTGAAATTGTGTCATTTTGTATGGGAGGGGGTGGAAGGGGTAAAGCTAATCGCCTTATTTTTTTTTGGTTTTACTAATAATTCCAAATATATATTTAGTGCATAATTTCAGCTCGGTCAATTTTATACGCACTGAGTAAATTGGCTTAGAGCATTTCATGAAAAAGTGCAGTTTGTATGGGAGGTGGTGGAAGGAAGGGGAGGACTCAAATAACTTTTGTACAGTAGATTTAGACTATCATAAAAGTAATATATTCCAAATTTCAGATCAATAGCATTTATATTTTTCGAGCAAATCTGTTTATTGTGAAATTACGAAATTGTGTCATTTTGTATGGGAGGGGGTAGAAGGGGTACAGCTAATCGTCTCATTTTTTTTGGTCTTAATAATAATTTTAAATAAATGTTTTGTACACAATTTCAGCTTGATAACTATTATACGCACTGAGTAAATTGGTTTAGAGCATTTCATGAAAAGGTGCAGTTTGTATGGGAGGTGGTGGAAGGAGGGGGAAGACACAAATTATTTTCATAGTATAGATTGGAATCATCATAAAAGTATTACATTCAAAATTTCAGATCAATGTCATTTGTAGTTTTCGAGGAAATCCGTTTATTGTCAGATTGCGAAATTGTGTCATTTTGTATGGGAGGGGGTAGAAGGGGTGGAGCGATTTGGCTCGTTCACGAACTTGATCTTACTTTTTTGTTAAAAACGACGTATACAAAATTTGAACTTTCTAGCTCAACGCGTTCTCAAGCTAGAGAGGACACGGACGGACAGACGGACAGACAGACGGACAGACGGACAGACGGACAGACGGACAGACGGACGGACGGACGGACGGACATCTGGTTTTGAGTTTTTTGAGTGATTATATGAACTTCTTTATCACTAATTTTTTTCTCCGAGCCTTATTTCTTGGCGTTACAAACTTTGTGGCAAACTTATAATACTCTCAGATTTCATCTAGAGTATAACGAGAGGTCTGATTAATTTGTGGGGAAGAGCATTAAAATTGTTGGCAGGAACAATGGACGATGAATATGCTGCAATGATTGAAGCACATTTTCATGCTGTAGAAAATAATCAAAACACGTTACATGAAAATCAAAACAAACTTGTGAAGCAAAACAACAATTCATTTCAAAAACAAATCAAAACTATTGAAGACAAAATTAGTAAAAATCACAGAATAATTAAAGATCATATCAATAAATTACATAAAGAAACCAATTATCTACAGAAAGTTCATTTTCAAAAAGAGTGTGAAACTATAATTTTATCTAACATTAATATTTTAAATAAAAACATTGAAAAACTAAAAGAAATAATATTAAATTCAAAATTTGGTATACTCAACAGATATATTTTGGAAGATGAGGAAATAGATAAATTTCATATTACTATTGAACAATATTGTGATATTAAATGTGCGGTAGAGTTAAGAAAAAATAAAATAATTGTAATAATCAGTATTCCGCATTACAGTGACGGAGAATATAAAGAGTTAATAATCGAACCTAACAATAATAAAATGCAGTTAGTAGGTAAGATTAAAAACGTACTAAGTTTTCAAATTGTATTATTTACATATTATTATATTATCCAAAAAAAAAAAAAAAAGATTTAAGATGGGTAGAAGACTTCATGATTGTGAGAAAACAAAAATAAAACAGGAAATAATTTTAAATGGACACGATATTATTTGATGGATGTTTGCCTAACATGGCTAAAAACATAAACTATCTATACTAAATTTCAGGAAATTTCTTTACAAGGTGTACATTTGAAACAATTAGAACAAATTAAACTTTATGAATTGGAAAAATTTAATAGTAAACAAAACTATAGCAACCAAAGTTGAATAAATTACACATTATTATCAATTGTTATAATGATTATGTTAGTAATATATATATATATATATATACCTAGTCCTGCCATAAGTTCTGTCACATAATTTCTCACATTGGCAACAACTTTATTTTATGAGTGACATTTCAATATCGGCCAGTTTTATAAACGTCATAATGTTGTTGACAGTTGATGGTCATTTAAAGTGTGTTTGTTAACGTGTGAAGATGGAATGGGGTGTAATAGAAAACCGAACCGCAGTGATTGCACTACATAAGTGTGGAAAATCCGCGAGTGAAATTTTCAAGTTGTTGTGCCCGTTAAAAATAACGCAAAGATTTGTGTATCGTGCGATCCAGAGATATAACGCGATCCAGACTATTGAAGATCGACCTCGTTCTGGACGTCCGCGTGATGTACGTTCTTCTGCTGCCATCAAAGCGGTCGAGAGTCGAATTCGTCGAAATCCGCTTCGTAAACAACGAATCATGGCTCGAGAGATGAACATCTCCACCCGAAGTATGTCTCGCATCATAAAATCTGACCTCGGGATGAGTGCCTTTCGACGATCAACGGGACATTTGCTGACTGAGCAGTTGAAGCAAATTAGGAGCACCAGATCGAAAGAGCTCCTTCGGCGGTACGGCAACAACAAACATCGAGAAATTTTATTTACCGATGAAAAAATTTTTACGGTGGAGGAACATTTCAACCGCCAAAATGATAAGGTGTATGCCCACAGCTCCATAGAAGCCCGAGAAGTTGCCACTAGGGTACAGCGAGGACATCATCCAGCATCAGTCATGGTATGGTGGGGTGTCAGCTACGAAGGGGTCACCGAGCTTCATTTTTGCGAAAAAGGCGTAAAAACTGCAGCGAAAAATTATCAAACGGACATCCTGGAGGGATGTGTGAAGCCGCTGAACTCTACGCTATTCAACAATCGACATTGGGTTTTCCAGCAAGATTCTGCGCCAGCCCACAAAGCTCGAACCACACAAGCGTGGTTGGAAACCAATATTCCACAGTTTATAAGGGCGACGGAATGGCCTTCTGGGAGCCCAGATTTGAATCCCCTGGACTACAAACTGTGGGCGGAGTTAGAGTCCATGGTGTGCACGAGACGACACCCAAATATCGAGAGCCTTAAGCGATCTTTGACAGAAGCAGTAGCTAATTTTCCGCTAGAAACAGTGCGTACTGCTATCGATGACTGGCCCAACAGATTAAAGAGCTGTGTTAAGGCTAAAGGCGGCCACTTTGAATAATTTGTTGCTTATTTTACTTCCATTAGTATGCCAAAATAAAATATATTTTCCTTTGTCAAAAACTCTTTTTCATTTATACAAAAATTGCCCATATACGTGTGACAGAACTTATGGCACGACTAGGTATATATATATATATATATATATATATATAGTGCTGTACAAAACTTAAGCAACTCACTACATGTCGGAATGAAAAGGAAAATTGCAATCAAAATATAAAGAATTTTTTTTCTTTTTTATTTTAAATTTACACGTTAGCATGTTCCTTAAGGTTCTGCAATAAAAAAAGTACATCAGTATTTTAACTGTTCTTAAAAAAAACAAAAACAAAATACACCAAAAAAAAAGGCTGTGCAAAATCTAAGCAACTTTCAAAACGCAGCTGCGATTCCCAGTCAGAACAAAACATAACGGGGATTTCCCGATGTTGTTTTTGTTTTCTGATGTTCGTGTCAATTAGATCAGTATAGATCGTCTTCCCTTTGGGTTTAATCGTAACTAAAAAAATAATATTTAAAATGCAGCGTGATCAATACGATAATAGATTTAAATAAACTGCCAACAAGTCGGGCGAAACTTTATTATTCTTGGGACATGTTGCGGTGGAGTGGAAAGTCAATATGCAGGTTAGAGTGGTTAGGGAAGACTAAGTGAAAGGGAGTTCTTGGGCAGGGCTGTTGTCTATTTAACAATATTTCATTCGTTTCTGCAAGTTTAGGTTTCTATTAAGGGAGGAGGAGCGGTAATAGTAAGAGTGGGTGGATGTTAATAGCTTTTTAATTAATTGCTTGCATCACGTCCAATACTCTCTGTATAGAATGTGTTTCATAGACGAAGTTGCATAGAATTTTCATAAAATTTAGTGTATTTTACATTCACGAAACCGAACATTTGTATGGGAGGGGGTAGAGAAGGTAGGGGAATCGTAAAATTTGATATGTAGTTTTATTTTGCTTCTCTTGTAAGGGGCTTGTATAAAATTTCAAATTCGTAACTTTTAGTTTGTTGGTTATTAGTTGATTTAATGAAATTGGTCGAAATCATAGTTTTGTATGGCAAGGGGTAGAAGGGCAAGCGCAATTTCAAAACTTTTAAAACAACTTCATTTGAATTATTTTTATAAGTTTTTCTGCAAAATTTGAAGTTGATAGCTTTTAAGAGTTAGCTGACAACTTATTTCTTAAAAATGCTCGAAAATATAATTTTGTATGGGAGGGGGTAGAGGAGGGAGGGGAATCGTAAGACTTGTGATGCAATTTTCTTTCTTTTCTATTGTAAGATGCTCGTACAAAATTTCAAGTTCGTAGCTTTTAATTTGTTGATTATTAGTTGATTTAATGAAATTGGTCGAAATCATACTTTTCTATGGGAGGGGGTAGAAGGGCAAGCGCGATTTCAAAACTTTTAACGTAATTTCATTTCAATTATTTTTGTAAGTTTGTATGTAGAATTGCAAATTGATAGCTTTTAATAGTTAGGTGATAATTGATTTCTTAGAAATGGTCGAAAAAATAATTTTGTATTGGAGGGGGTAGAAGCTTTAAAGGTTTTCGACCAGTTAATATTTCGTATATTTAGGGATTTTTTTTAAATACATTTTGCAAATTTTCAAGTTTCTACCTTAAAATTTCACTCAAAAATTTTCAGTTTATGTGTTTTTTTCAATGCACATGAAACACCTTGTGCACGTTAGACCGGGGGGATCGGTTTATAACAATTATGGATCAAGTTATTATTATTTTTTTATGTACATCAAATAGACGTATCCACATGCAAAATTTAAACTTTGTATCTTTCACCAGAGCCTCAAAAAATTCACTCAAAATTTTTGACATTTTTGCTTATCACCTCCCTCCCCTTACACCTCCCAACTTAAAATTTTTATCAAAATTAACTATTATGTAGTTCTACAATCTGACAAATTTTTGATTTGATATCTGTATTATTTTTTGAGATATAAGGATTCGTAATTTTGAAAAGTGCGCCATTTTTGAAATGCTCCCCATTTCCCCCCACTACTATTATTTCAAGATCTTATATTTTTTTTGTATTTTTCCAGTATAGCTTAATATAAGTTTCAAGTTTCAATTACATAGCTTAAGAGATAGTTGAGATATTCAGTTTTAAGTGTTTTTCTTTGCACCCCTCCTGACCCTTCCCCTTACGATAATTAACCACTCTCTAAGCTGATTCCAATGGAACTATATGCTACCTTGACGGTCCCAAAATATGAATTTTTTACGATAAGTAATTTCGAAGATATAATCATTTGAAAAAAAAATTCGGCCGACAATTTGTTTTTAGCCCCCCCTTTTCGGACGCCAATGGATAAAAAAATTTAAATTATTTTTAAAAGTTGTCCCACAAACTTCTCTATATGTGTGTTGAGTTTTAGCTTCCTAGCTGTTACCTTGGTTGAGATATTTGAATTCGTATTTTTCGGCCTTAGCGCTCCCCCCGCCTCCCCCTGAACCCGTACACCCCCGAAAATGGGTATCTGCCTGAGATCCGCCACTATCTACAATCCCCCCAAAAATGAACTTTCTATCTTGAAGGGTTTGGGAGTTAATGTGCGCTGAGCGTACACACCGGCGTACGGCGTACGGCGGACGGCGTACGGCGGACGGCGTACGGCGGACGGCGTACAGACAGACGGATTTTTTTTTTTTGCTTTTTTAGGCTAATTTAGTTATGAAACGCGAAAAAACAAAATTTCAGGGTAGCAAATTTTTTTTTTTTTCCAAGTCGATCACAATACTTTATTATTAAAATAATAAAGTAATTAAATGTAATTTCGCTATATTATTCTGGAAAAACGCAAATAGAGACTGCCAAATCGTTAAATATAAACAAATCTTTAATTTCAAGATAGATTACGAAATATAACAACACGGGTAGTGTGAAAAGTGTAAATTTTGGTGGAAGGCCGCGTAAAACTACCATTAGAGATGACTTACAAATGAAACAATTGATAAAAAGAAAACCGTTTATCTCGTCAAAAGAAGTTGTAAAAGAGCTAGGCTTAAATTTCAACTCAAGCATTGTTCGCAGACGGGCAATACAACTCAATCTAAAAAGCTATACACCTTTAAAAAACCATTGCTCACAAAAAGACATGCAAGGAAAAGGTAAACTGCTCGAACAACACTTTTAAACATTATTATTTTACTATTTATATCGTTTTATATATCATTTAGGCTTAAATTCGCTAAAAACCATCTTGACTGGTCAGTTGCTAAATGGAAGACCGTTTTATTTAGCGACGAATCCAAGTTCAACCTCTTCAATTCTGATGGCTTCTCCCGTGTGAGGCGTGAGAAGGGACAACAACTCAATCCACGCTTCTGTAGGAAAACGGTGAAACATGGGGGAGGAAGCGTCATGGTCTGGAGATGTTTCTCAGCATTAGGTCTTGGTCCCTTTCATAGAATAACAGAAATTATGGACAGATTCATGTATAAGGACATCTTAGAATCTAGAATGTTACCTTATGCAGAGTGGAATATGCCACTTCGATGGGTGTTTCAACATGATAATGACCCGAAACACACATCGAAGTTGGTTAAAGAATGGCTTAGCTCTAAAAGGATTCAAGTTCTTGATTGGCCAGCACAATCGCCCGACTTGAATCCTATAGAAAACTAAAAAAAATTCTTTATATTTTGATTGCAATTCTCCTTTTCATTCCGACATGTAGTGAGTTGCTTAAGTTTTGCACAGCACTGTATATACCTAGTCGTGCCATAAGTTCTGTCACACGTATATGGGCAATTTTTGTATAAATGAAAAAGAGTTTTTGACAAAGGAAAATATATTTTATTTTGGCATACTAATGGAAGTAAAATAAGCAACAAATTATTCAAAGTGGCCGCCTTTAGCCTTAACACAGCTCTTTAATCTGTTGGGCCAGTCATCGATAGCAGTACGCACTGTTTCTAGCGGAAAATTAGCTACTGCTTCTGTCAAAGATTGCTTAAGGTTCTCGATATTTGGGTGTCGTCTCGTGCACACCATGGACTCTAACTCCGCCCACAGTTTGTAGTCCAGGGGATTCAAATCTGGGCTCCCAGAAGGCCATTCCGCTTGTGTGGTTCGAGCTTTGTGGGCTGGCGCAGAATCTTGCTGGAAAACCCAATGTCGATTGTTGAATAGCGTAGAGTTCAGCGGCTTCACACATCACTCCAGGATGTCCGTTTGATAATTTTTCGCTGCAGTTTTTACGCCTTTTTCGCAAAAATGAAGCTCGGTGACCCCTTCGTAGCTGACACCCCACCATACCATGACTGATGCTGGATGATGTCCTCGCTGTACCCTAGTGGCAACTTCTCGGGCTTCTGCGGACCTGTGGGCATACACCTTATCATTTTGGCGGTTGAAATGTTCCTCCACCGTAAAAATTTTTTCATCGGTAAATAAAATTTCTCGATGTTTGTTGTTGCCGTACCGCCGAAGGAGCTCTTTCGATCTGGTGCTCCTAATTTGCTTCAACTGCTCAGTCAGCAAATGTCCCGTTGATCGTCGAAAGGCACTCATCCCGAGGTCAGATTTTATGATGCGAGACATACTTCGGGTGGAGATGTTCATCTCTCGAGCCATGATTCGTTGTTTACGAAGCGGATTTCGACGAATTCGACTCTCGACCGCTTTGATGGCAGCAGAAGAACGTACATCACGCGGACGTCCAGAACGAGGTCGATCTTCAATAGTCTGGATCGCGTTATATCTCTGGATCGCACGATACACAAATCTTTGCGTTATTTTTAACGGGCACAACAACTTGAAAATTTCACTCGCGGATTTTCCACACTTATGTAGTGCAATCACTGCGGTTCGGTTTTCTATTACACCCCATTCCATCTTCACACGTTAACAAACACACTTTAAATGACCATCAACTGTCAACAACATTATGACGTTTATAAAACTGGCCGATATTGAAATGTCACTCATAAAATAAAGTTGTTGCCAATGTGAGAAATTATGTGACAGAACTTATGGCAGGACTAGGTATATATATATATATATATATATATATATATATATATATATATATATATATATATATATATATATATATATATATATATATTATATAAATGTAATAAAATTAATAATGTAAATATAAACTTATCACCATTCAAAAAGACATCCAGCCAGGAGTCTAGACCTAGTGAGGGAGGATTTACGTATATAACAAATCCAACAACCACAAATGACATCGAGACACCCTGTACGGAATCATCTCAAATTGAGACATCAGTGTTCAACAAAGCTTATCATAACACAAACAATAAGTCATCCCAATTCGAAGTATCAGTATTTGGCAAAGCTTATCAGAGGTCAAATACCGAATAATTTAATTGAATTCAAACAAAGCGTATCACAACTTTTCAATTTCAAACTAAATTCAATTAAAACCTATCAACAAGATCAACAACATAGCTGAATACAAAAACCCAGACTCAGAAGTCATCAGCAGCTTTCAATTTTAAATCTTTAACGCGTACGGTGAAACCCTTAAAGTTCACCCCATATTAGGATCGAAAGTTCCAAACAATAATCTAAGTAAAATACGACTAAATAAAAATTATAAAATTTATACAGGGTGTTTGGTACTCCGTGCACCACCTTGTAAGGGGTTATTCCTAGATATATTCGGAGAAAAAAATTGTTCTACGGAGATGGTCAATTTTCAATATCCGCCGAGATACAGGGTGACCAAGAAAAGGGTTTCGGACCTGTACCCTCACTCACTCAAAACGCTAAATCTTGAAAACTAATAATCACAATTCAAAGTGTTATAGCTTGTTTTTTAGGGAATCGAATTATCTTTCAATGTAATAGTTCGCATTGTAACTGTACCCAATCCTGAGGTATTTGCCTCAGAACACAAATTTTTGACACTTTGACCCTCAAAATTCTGGGATCAATGTAGTTATTCTCAAAAAAACGCATTATAAAAATGTCATTTTAATGTTGTTTTTTTATGTGCCATATTATTGCCTACAAAAGATGTATACACTTGCATTGCATAAGTTTCATAGTTTAGCAAAAACTATCATTCCAATAATTTAGCACTTTTATCAAAAAAAAACAAGAATATGTTGATCAACACTCTCCGCTTGAACTAAAAGAACTTAAGAATGGTTTTTATGGTTTATTTCAAATTTCCTTAATTACAATAAATGTTCAAAATGGCCACCTTCATTTTGAATGCACGCTAAAGCTCGTTTTGCCAGTGTTCTCTTTGTGTTCATACTCCTCAACTGCTGCCTTACTTCTGTTGCTGCCGCATCGATTCTGGTGTTTAGATTCTGCAACGTTACTACTTCCGTTGCGTAGACAAGGTCCTTAATCCGTCCCCATACAAAGAAATCCATAATAGTTAAATCAGGAGATCTTGCAGGCCAGTGTATTGGTCCATTTCTACCGATCCAGCGATTGCTATAATTAGAATTTAACCAATCTGTGATTTGTCGGCCGTAATGAGCTGGAGCACCATCGTGTTGGTAAAACATAGAAGACAATCGTTGCAGTGGCATATCATCCAATAACTCTGTAGTAATATTTGTACGCATATTCCTAACGGCCGTGTCAACAAGAATTTACACACTAAACGTTCATATAGTAAACATAACCCGAGATTATGTTTACTACTATATCCACCAGACGTACGTCAGCCAGACGTAATCGGATATCACTACTTGTCTTCGCGATGTGAATTATGTTAGTTCTTGTCTGGCGGGACCGTGGAATTAGGTAAAGTACATCGTAAGCACTTTTGGTGAAAACCCAAAAGATGCTTAGCTAGCATAAGTTAAATTGTATAAATAGGCTAAGATAATTACAAAATGTATCATTCCACAATAAACATTTAGATTGGCAAGTACCTTTGCCGTGTTTATATAGTAGAAAGATCACCACACGCAGCACCATCTGCAAGCCGCAATTAGGCTAAGAAAATGGTAAGTTCGGCAGTCCCAACTGCCTGCCGCTAATTGGCATATCATTGGGATTATATTGATTTCGGCAGAAGTGCCTACTAATGAGCGGGAACGGCCGCTCCACCTAAAATCCGTTCACTAACGACAATTTATTCCTTATTCCTTTCTTGGGTCAACATCGCGCTTCGCTGCCCTTGTATCTACCATTATCACGTATTTAATCGGTATCATCACATGGCGACCGTGACACATTTAACCATCATGGCAATCTTCGAATCTATGGAACAACAACCATAATACTTGGGTAGACCGACATCACGGAAGCGTTCGAAAAAATCTTCAAGAAGCTAGAGAAGCTTCTCGAATACAATCCAAAACCATCAAGGAAGGAAGACCAGCAACCAGCAACATACATTCCCACGAAGAAGAAAATAGAGGTAATCAGCATAGAAACATTGCCAGATAAGATCACACCGGCTGCATCAACTGGACAAAAACGGCGAGAAATCAACATAGGACCGCTACCATTAACAATAGAAGAGTACAGACGAAGGCAAGAGACGAAATCAAAACCACAGAAGCCGAAGAAGCAGCGCACAAGGGGCGGAAGAGCCTTTCGCAAGCGGAAAGAGATAGCGCTCCTGTACAAAGCGTATAATCTGGAGACAAATTCTCTGGAAAAAAGCAAGATTTATAATAAAATACAAAAGAAAAAGATGCAAAATTAAAAATATATAAAAAAAAAAAAACTGAATAATATATTATTACTGTTACACGTTTAGTTGAAATTAAAATTATTTCCAAGATGGGGAAAACCCAATCTAAGGAGGAAGACAACACAGGCGAAGTTGTAAATAACATAGTTATACAAGATACAGTCCAAGTAGTCAATACAGAAATTATGATTCTTTTGATTATAATAGTAATTATTAAAATCGTTGAACTGCTATACTTAATGTACAAAAACCACAAAAGAGGACTTAAGAAAAAATATCTAAGCACTCCACTCAATTTAAATGTATAATCATTAAATTTATATAAAAATAATTTCTTTTAACAAATACAATCATTAAATTTATATAAAAATAATTTCTTTTAACAAATACAATCATTAAATTTATATAAACATAATTTCTTTTAACGCCAGTATTTTTTCTTTAATGGAACAATTAGAGGGATATGAAAAAATCTTAAATAATATAATAACAAATTTCAACAAAAACCCTAATAGAATATTAACGGAAAAAACATTAGAAGAAAAACTAGCACAAACCACAGAGATACTCGACAAAACCAGACTTACACTACAGAACCTTAAGACAGACGCGAAAACAGCTATTAAAATAAAAAACGTTTATGCGGAAATAATAAAGCTAGGAGAGAAAATATTTTCAATAATCTCTAACAAAAAAAATAAAAACATGGCGTTTGATATCAAAACGGCTACCGCATTAGTAAAATATTTCGACGGAAATCCCGACGAAACCGAATCATTCATTGGGTCAATAAAACTCCTGGACGACCTAACTCCAGCAGAACATAAAGCCATCCTCCTAAAATTCATCAAAACACGATTAACAGGCAAAGCCAAATATACAGCATCAGACGATATAGATACAATCAATAAACTAATAGACAAATTAAACACAAAATTTTCTGAGAAAATATCTTCCGATGCAATATTGGCTCAGCTCAAAAACACAAAACAAGGAAACACAAAGTTAACAGAGTTCACAAACAAAATAGAAAACTTGTCAGGGCAATTAACTAGGGCATTTATAACTGAGAAAATGGCCGAAGGCGAATCAGCTGCAAAATTAGCAGGAAAATTCGCAACACAAGCATTAGCAGATAACGTATACAGTAATGAAACATCACTGATACTACGGGCAAGCAATCTAACAAATCTGTCCGACATGATTGCAAAAGCAATCACCGTCGACAAACCTGTAACAAATAATGTATTCCACTATAACACAAGCAAAAAGGGCACAAATCAGAATAGCAACAACAATCCAAACAAATTTAACAACCGAAATCAAAGAAATACAAATAGACCTCAAAACCAAAATACTAATAACAGAAACAATTATAACCAGAACAATCAAAATAATAACAGAAACAATTATAACCAGAACAATCAAAATAATAACAGAAACAATTATAACCAGAACAATCAGAATAGAAATCATCAAAACAATAATAGAAACAACTACAACCAGAATAACCAAAACCGACAACAAAACTCTTATAACAACAACCAAAGATCTAACTGGAATGGGCAAAATAACAATGGGCAACCAAGAAACGTTAACCATTATGATTCGGGGGAACAACACCCCCCTCAATCGGAAACTGCAAACAATCCACACCGGTTGGGGGAAAATCAATAAAACAATCCAAATTTTATACACTAAACTCTTCACTTACGAACTTCGTAAAAGCATTTGTTGACATGTGCAACACAACGTGCACATTCATTGTGGATACGGGAGCAGATATTTCAATATTTAAAAGAACAAAAATTAGTAACAACCAAATATATTACCCAGAAAATACGTGCTCAATACAAGGTATTACAGGAGTAAAGAGACAATCAATTGGCGCAACAGACACATATATAAACTTTAGTGAAACACTTATGATTAAACACACCTTTCAAATAGTCGATAACAATTTTCCAATAGAAGCAGATGCAATTCTAGGCCTAGATTTCTTAACCAGATATAAAGCAATAATTAATTACGACGCATGGATAATATCAATAAATTTTAATAACACACTCCACGAGATTCCAATACTAGAAGGCCCTACACGGGATACAATTTTAATTCCACCCAGATGCGAAGTAATACGCAAATTAAATACTAAATTTATTAAGGACATAGTAGTCCCAGGACAACAAATCCAACCCGGTATTTTCGTAGCAGGATCAATTATTTCCCCTCAAAACCCTTTAATCAAAATTCTCAATACCACTTCAAATACGATAGCAATTAAAAATCTGAACCCTCAGTGGGAATACCTTTCTGATTATACAATATGTAACAATACTAACGAAATACTAAGCCTGGAAAGAACAGAAAAATTGATAAATAAATTGAACGTGGAAAACGTCCCAAATTATGCAATAAAAGATTTGAAAGCAATATGTCGTGAATTTGCGGACATTTTCGGTATGGAAAATGAACCCTTAACTACCAATAACTTTTATAGCCAACATATCCAACTAAGCGACAAATCAGCAGTATATACGAAAAATTACCGTATTCCTGAGGCTCAAAAATCAGAAATTAATCGACAAGTCACACAAATGTTAAATGACGGTATAATTGAAGACTCAATATCCCATTTTAACTCGCCCATACTTTTAGTTCCAAAGAAGTCATCAACAGGAAATAAAAAGTGGCGTTTAGTGGTAGATTTCCGTAACCTAAACAAAAAGGTAATAGCAGATAAATTTCCACTCCCCAGGATAGACGAAATTCTTGACCAAATGGGTCGAGCAAAATACTTTTCAACACTGGATTTGCAATCAGGTTTTCATCAAATACCTCTAAAACAAACTTCACGAAAATATACGGCTTTTTCAACAAACCAAGGGCATTATCAATTTACACGCCTACCCTTTGGGCTGAATATCAGTCCCAACAGTTTTCAAAGAATGATGACGATAGCATTATCCGGTTTACCAGCTGACACAGCTTTTCTTTACATAGACGACATAATAGTCATGGGTTGTTCAAAAAAACACCACTTACAAAATTTAAATTCAGTATTTCAACGCCTACGCGAAAAAAATCTGAAACTTAATCCTGAGAAATGTAAATTCTTCCAGTCAGAAGTCACTTACCTTGGCCATCAAATATCAGCACAAGGAATACAACCTGATCCCACAAAATACGAAGTGATAAAACAATATCCCTTGCCCAAAAATCCAGACGAAGTCAGAAGATTCGTCGCGTTCTGTAACTATTACAGACGTTTTGTTCCAAATTTCGCAGAAATAGCCCTACCATTAAACCAGTTATTGCGTAAAAACGCTAAATTCGAATGGACATCTCTATGTAGCATGGCATTCGAAACACTAAAATCAATATTAATGTCCCCGCCTATACTCCAGCACCCCGACTTCACAAAACAGTTAGTAATATCAACAGATGCTTCTGACAGTGCATGTGGAGCAATACTGTCACAAACTAACGATGGAGTAGAATTACCCATAGCCTTTGCTAGTAAAACATTTACAAAAGGCGAAAAAAATAAATCAACCATTGAAAAAGAGCTGTCAGCTATTCATTGGGCTATAACGTACTTCAAACCGTATGTCTACGGAACCAAATTCCTCGTTAAGACAGATCATAGACCACTCATTTATCTATTCGGAATGAAAAACCCATCATCCAAGCTGACCAGAATGAGACTTGATCTAGAAGAATACGAATTTGAAATACACTATATAAAAGGCAAAGAAAACATCGGACCAGATGCACTATCAAGGATAGAACTGGATATATCCGACTTGAAAAAACTGAAAAATGTCTTGCAAGTCCAAACACGGGCAATGACCAAAAACAATGAAGAATTAAAGCTCATCGACAATACTTCAAAAGATACTAATGCAAACCTGCAGCCTGATCAACTGCACGTTTTCGAAGTACAATCACCGTCTGAAGTATCTCAGTTACCAGAATTGAAGTTTAATATCGCGCGATATAAAAATAAAAATACACTTATAATTACCGAGGTTATACATAAAAACAAAGTTGAATTTGAGCACAATATAAATTTAACTAATAGTCAACCAATTGAACCGGCATTAGTGCAGGAACTCAAAGAGTTGGAAAACAATTTAAATAATAAGTTCCAGACCAAGACTCTGAAACTATCGGCCGAAAGTGAATTATTCACTATAATAAATATAACCGCATTCAAAACGCTAGCAAACTATACACTAAGAACCATGGATATACAAATATATAAACCACTTATAACCATAACAGACATCTCTAAAATTCTGGAAATAATACAAAATAATCACTCTACACCAATAGCAGGACACATTGGACAGAGTAGAATGTATAAGAAATTAAGGGAAATATACAAATGGAAAAATATGAAGAAAACTATAGCTAACTTTATTCAAAATTGTAGTTTATGTGCAAAAAATAAACATCAAAAACACAATAGGGAATTAATGGAGATAACAACAACACCAACTAAAGTATTTGACATAGTGTCAATAGACACAGTAGGACCATTTACTAAAACAAACGATGGTAACAGATACGCAGTAACTATGCAGTGTGATTTAAGTAAATATGTAATAATAATACCAATCCCCAACAAAGAAGCTAATACCGTTGCAAGAGCAGTAGTACATGGGTTCATTTTAAACTATGGGCCCATGACCAAAATAAAAACAGATCTCGGTACAGAATACAAAAATCAAGTATTCACAGAGATATGTAAAATGTTAAAACTAGAACACATGTTCGCAACAGCAGCGCATCCTGAAACAATAGGAGCACTTGAGAGGAACCATAAAAGTCTAAATGAGTTCCTCCGTTCTTTTGTAAACGAAAACAAAGATAATTGGGACAATTGGGTACAATATTACACTTTCTGCTATAACACAACACCTAACTCTGTACATGGTTATACCCCATTCGAATTAGTATTCGGAAAAAAAGGCCATATACCTCAAGAACTCTCCAAATCTAAACCAGACCCTATATACAACTACGACTTGTACAATAACGAACTGAAATACAGACTACAAAAGTCACTAAGTAAAGCTAAAGAACTTCTAGAAAAAGCAAAAGAAAAAAGGAAAAGACAAAATGATTCTAATGCTAATCCATTACCACTCCAAATAGGAGATAAAGTCTTACTATCAATCGAAAATAGAAGTAAATTAGACCCACTATACAATGGGCCATATACAGTAATATCACTCGATAATGTCAATTGTATAATTAAGGATAAAGAAAATAAGATAACAAAAATTCATAAAAATAGACTAAGAAAAATAAACTAAGAAACAAAAATTATACTACAAAAAAAAATTTATATCATCTAAATTTAATTAAGCTATTGTAATTAAGCTATCAATACAAGCACCACCCCAAATACAGTAAAATATACCTCCACTACTAGACATAAGAACAAAATATGCTACTTGCACTTAAATGTAAACATTAAATAAATAATAAGTTAAATACAAAATCATATAATTATTATATTAATGCAAGATATCCCATAGCTATGTACAAATATTAAAATATAAACTATTTGTAAAAATATATTAAAAGAAAAATAAATTGTGTCTTGCTTTACAACACAATTCATTTTTTCTAAAGGGGTAAGGTGTAGTAATATTTGTACGCATATTCCTAACGGCCGTGTCAACAAGAATTCACACACTAAACGTTCATATAGTAAACATAACCCGAGATTATGTTTACTACTATATCCACCAGACGTACGTCAGCCAGACGTAATCGGATATCACTACTTGTCTTCGCGATGTGAATTATGTGAGTTCTTGTCTGGCGGGACCGTGGAATTAGGTAAAGTACATCGTAAGCACTTTTGGTGAGAACCCAAAAGATGCTTAGCTAGCATAAGTTAAATTGTATAAATAGGCTATGATAATTACAAAATGTATCATTCCACAATAAACATTTAGATTGGCAAGTACCTTTGCCGTGTTTATATAGTAGAAAGATCACCACACGCAGCACCATCTGCAAGCCGCAATTAGGCTAAGAAAATGGTAAGTTCGGCAGTCCCAACTGCCTGCCGCTAATTGGGATATCATTGGGATTATATTGATTTCGGCAGAAGTGCGAATGAGCGGGAACGGCTGCTCCACCTAAAATCCGTTCACTAACGACAATTTATTCCTTATTCCTTTCTTGGGTCAACATCGCGCTTCGCTGCCCTTGTATCTACCATTATCACGTATTTAATCGGTATCATCACATATGTGATAATCACCGATTAAATACGTGATAATGGTAGATACAAGGGCAGAATAAGGAATAAATTGTCGTTAGTGAACGGATTTTAGGTGGAGCGGCCGTTCCCGCTCATTAGTAGGCACTTCTGCCGAAATCAATATAATCCCAATGATATGCCAATTAGCGGCAGGCAGTTGGGAATCATCACATATGTGATAATCACCGATTAAATACGTGATAATGGTAGATACAAGGGCAGCGAAGCGCGATGTTGACCCAAGAAAGGAATAAGGAATAAATTGTCGTTAGTGAACGGATTTTAGGTGGAGCGGCCGTTCCCGCTCATTAGTAGGCACTTCTGCCGAAATCAATATAATCCCAATGATATGCCAATTAACGGCAGGCAGTTGGGACTGCCGAACTTACCATTTTCTTAGCCTAATTGCGGCTTGCAGATGGTGCTGCGTGGGGTGATCTTTCTACTATATAAACACGGCAACGGTACTTGCCAATCTAAATGTTTATTGTGGAATGATACATTTTGTAATTATCTTAGCCTATTTATACAATTTAACTTATGCTAGCTAAGCATCTTTTGGGTTCTCACCAAAAGTGCTTACGATGTACTTTACCTAATTCCACGGTCCCGCCAGACAAGAACTCACATAATTCACATCGCGAAGACAAGTAGTGATATCCGATTACGTCTGGCTGACGTACGTCTGGCTGACGTACGTCTGGTGGATATAGTAGTAAACATAATCTCGGGTTATGTTTACTATATGAACGTTTAGTGTGTGAATTCTTGTTGACACGGCCGTTAGGAATATGCGTACAAATATTACTACACCTTACCCCTTTAGAAAAAATGAATTGTGTTGTAAAGCAAGACACAATTTATTTTTCTTTTAATATATTTTTACAAATAGTTTATATTTTAATATTTGTAGCTATGGGATATCTTGCATTAATATAATAATTATATGATTTTGTATTTAACTTATTATTTATTTAATGTTTACATTTAAGTGCAAGTAGCATATTTTGTACTTATGTCTAGTAGTGGAGGTATATTTTACTGTATTTGGGGTGGTGCTTGTATTGATAGCTTAATTACAATAGCTTAATTAAATTTAGATGATATATATTTTTTTTTGTAGTATAATTTTGTTTCTTAGTTTATTTTTCTTAGTCTATTTTTATGAATTTTTGTTATCTTATTTTCTTTATCCTTAATTATACAATTGACATTATCAAGTCATATTACTGTATATGGCCCATTGTATAGTGGGTCTAATTTACTTCTATTTTCGATTGATAGTAAGACTTTATCTCCTATTTGGAGTGGTAATGGATTAGCATTAGAATCATTTTGTCTTTTCCTTTTTGCTTTTGCTTTTTCTAGAAGTTCTTTAGCTTTGCTTAGTGATTTTTGTAGTCTGTATTTCAGTTCGTTATTGTACAAGTCGTAGTTGTATATAGGGTCTGGTTTAGATTTGGAGAGTTCTTGAGGTATATGGCCTTTTTTTCCGAATACTAATTCGAATGGGGTATAACCATGTACAGAGTTAGGTGTTGTGTTATAGCAGAAAGTGTAATATTGTACCCAATTGTCCCAATCATCTTTGTTTTCGTTTACAAAAGAACGGAGGAACTCATTTAGACTTTTATGGTTCCTCTCAAGTGCTCCTATTGTTTCAGGATGCGCTGCTGTTGCGAACATGTGTTCTAGTTTTAACATTTTACATATCTCTGTGAATACTTGATTTTTGTATTCTGTACCGAGATCTGTTTTTATTTTGGTCATGGGCCCATAGTTTAAAATGAACCCATGTACTACTGCTCTTGCAACGGTATTAGCTTCTTTGTTGGGGATTGGTATTATTATTACATATTTACTTAAATCACACTGCATAGTTACTGCGTATCTGTTACCATCGTTTGTTTTAGTAAATGGTCCTACTGTGTCTATTGACACTATGTCAAATACTTTAGTTGGTGTTGTTGTTATCTCCATTAATTCCCTATTGTGTTTTTGATGTTTATTTTTTGCACATAAACTACAGTTTTGAATAAAGTTAGCTATAGTTTTCTTCATATTTTTCCATTTGTATATTTCCCTTAATTTCTTATACATTCTACTCTGTCCAATGTGTCCTGCTATTGGTGTAGAGTGATTATTTTGTATTATTTCCAGAATTTTAGAGATGTCTGTTATGGTTATAAGAGGTTTATATATTTGTATATCCATGGTTTTTAGTGTATAGTTTGCTAGCGTTTTGAATGCGGTTATATTTATTATAGTGAATAATTCACTTTCGGCCGATAGTTTCAGAGTCTTGGTCTGGAACTTATTATTTAAATTGTTTTCCAACTCTTTGAGTTCCTGCACTAATGCCGGTTCAATTGGTTGACTATTAGTTAAATTTATATTGTGCTCAAATTCAACTTTGTTTTTATGTATAACCTCGGTAATTATAAGTGTATTTTTATTTTTATATCGCGCGATATTAAACTTCAATTCTGGTAACTGAGATACTTCAGACGGTGATTGTACTTCGAAAACGTGCAGTTGATCAGGCTGCAGGTTTGCATTAGTATCTTTTGAAGTATTGTCGATGAGCTTTAGTTCTTCATTGTTTTTGGTCATTGCCCGTGTTTGGACTTGCAAGACATTTTTCAGTTTTTTCAAGTCGGATATATCCAGTTCTATCCTTGATAGTGCATCTGGTCCGATGTTTTCTTTGCCTTTTATATAGTGTATTTGAAATTCGTATTCTTCTAGATCAAGTCTCATTCTGGTCAGCTTGGATGATGGGTTTTTCATTCCGAATAGATAAATGAGTGGTCTATGATCTGTCTTAACGAGGAATTTGGTTCCGTAGACATACGGTTTGAAGTACGTTATAGCCCAATGAATAGCTGACAGCTCTTTTTCAATGGTTGATTTATTTTTTTCGCCTTTTGTAAATGTTTTACTAGCAAAGGCTATGGGTAATTCTACTCCATCGTTAGTTTGTGACAGTATTGCTCCACATGCACTGTCAGAAGCATCTGTTGATATTACTAACTGTTTTGTGAAGTCGGGGTGCTGGAGTATAGGCGGGGACATTAATATTGATTTTAGTGTTTCGAATGCCATGCTACATAGAGATGTCCATTCGAATTTAGCGTTTTTACGCAATAACTGGTTTAATGGTAGGGCTATTTCTGCGAAATTTGGAACAAAACGTCTGTAATAGTTACAGAACGCGACGAATCTTCTGACTTCGTCTGGATTTTTGGGCAAGGGATATTGTTTTATCACTTCGTATTTTGTGGGATCAGGTTGTATTCCTTGTGCTGATATTTGATGGCCAAGGTAAGTGACTTCTGACTGGAAGAATTTACATTTCTCAGGATTAAGTTTCAGATTTTTTTCGCGTAGGCGTTGAAATACTGAATTTAAATTTTGTAAGTGGTGTTTTTTTGAACAACCCATGACTATTATGTCGTCTATGTAAAGAAAAGCTGTGTCAGCTGGTAAACGAATTTCTAGATCATTTGTCAAAAAATGCAAGTAATTGGAACTATTTAAGGTAGGCGGAAGCCTAATAGGACGAATGAAATCGTCACCAATAACACCTGCCCATAAATTGACACTGAATCTGTGCTGAAATGATGCCTCTCTTCTTGTATGTGGATTGTCCTCAGCCCAGGTGTGTAAGTTGTGGAAGTTTGTGATACCGTTCCTGGTGAATTGGGACTCATCCGTCCAAAGAATGTTGTTCATAAAATTTTTGTCACTTAGTTGTCGTTCAAGGAGCCAATTGCAAAACTCCATCCTTTTTGGGCAAATCAATGGGCAACAGTTCCTGCACTGGTGTGTGTTGGTAGGGATGCAAACGCTCTGCTCTTAGGACAATCCAAACTTTCCACGTAAAGACGTTTAACTGCAATGCCAAGCGCCGTATACTGATTGATGGATCATTTTGAACTGCATGTAGTATTTCTTCATCGGTTGGAACAGCGGTTATCGGCGCAGGATTTGCATTTACTCTGCTTGTCCTAACGCTGTCTGTTTCCCGAATCCTTCTGTAAACTTCTTGGAATACTCTCCTGTAAGGTATCCGACGATCAGGAAATCTCTGATGATACAAAGATCGCGCCGCTCGTGAATTTCCCTGACACTCCCCATAAATGAAAATGATGTCTGCATATTCTTCATTCGAGTACTCAGGCATTTCGAAATTATTTTCTAAATTTTAGTGACACCTTGTACTTTTAACAATGTAACTACAACTGATAAAAATATGAAGTAAGATTTGCTTTTATACGCTTTTCATTTTGTTAGGTACCCTATTAAAAAAGGCAAAGTGTTGCACCTAGTTGTGTTGAAACTCATTTTATGAATTAAATCATTTCCTCGATAATTTAAATACTAATTAAAGGACATTCCTCGATAATTTAAATAGTAATTAAAGGACAATAAGAATATTTCAGTTTAACAACATTTCCAACATTTCAAGCAGTTTTTTTAGAAGGAGGTTGCTTTATGGCACATTTAATTTTTAAGCCATACGTATTTTCGCTTATTACCTGGAAAACAGGAAAACCTAAGTCATATGTATGTGTGCATCTTTTATAGGCAAAAATATGGCACATAGAAAAACAACAGTAAAATGACATTCTTATAATGCGTTTTTTTGAGAAAAACTACATTGATCCCAGAATTTTGAGGGTCAAAGTATCAAAAGTTTGTGTTCTGAGGCAAATACCTCAGGATTGGGTACAGTTACAATGCGAACTATTACACCAAATGGAAGGTAATTTGATTCCCTAAAAAATAAGCTATAACACTTTGAATTGTGACTATTAGTTTTCAAGATATAGCGTTTTGAGTGAGTGAGGGTACAGGTCCGAAACCCTTTTCTTGATCACCCTGTATCTCCGCGGTTATTGAAAATTTACCATCTCCGTAGAACCATGTTTTTCTCCAAATATATCTAGGAATAACCCCTTACAAGGTGGTGCACGAAGTACCAAACACCCTGTATATAAAAATCGTGTTTTATTTCAAGTTGTTTGTAAAAAATTGTTAAATGAATATTCGATAAAAGTCGAATTACTTAATTTTCCTATGAAACTGAATGTAATTTATCGGTTAATTGCACGTCTATTTCACATCACCACTTAAACAATTACAAAAAGGGTGAGGAATGCATTTGTGAATTTTCCATACTTTTTTTCAAAACATTGATGAGTAGAACATCCAAACGTTTTGTTCATTAAAAAAATCGTTCCAACCCAATAATTAAAACTGTATCATACTTCATCACACCAAATTTCTTCTAATTGATCCACAATAATGAAAAAAAAAAAATACTTACCGGAAATCCGGTATGCCGGCCATGGTGCTTCTAAAAAATATTTCATTATTAAAATAATTTAAATAAATAAATAATCTTAATACATCCCGGCGCCGGTATGAACAACTACATGCTTCGACGATTCGATTAATTTCGCCAAAAACTCGCAATTTTCCTCAATTATTTTATCATCATCGACTTTCTGTAAAAAGCAAAAGAAAATTTTTAAGATCAAATTCTAAAATTGGCGCCTTTCAGGAAGGGCCTTAATAGTATTCAATTTGTGCTGCTTAAATTCAATAAAACCAATGATCTTATCAGCGAGAACGAACGTTGCCTTCAAAGTAAATTCTCCTGCAGCAACAGCGCTTTAGCAAAAGCCAAAATTTTTCGGTGATAAGCAATCATCGCGCATTTTCATTTACACCGTGATTTAATTACCTCGGGCAAGCCTAGAACTCCTTTATTTTCGTAAGGTGTGAGGCCATCGGCATAATTACACGACATATTTCAATATTTTACTAAAATTCGGATGTTTCTTTCGCACTGCAATTTGTTAAAACATTTCTTCTTCCTTCGTGATAAGAGCCAAAATTTTGTCTGGCAAAAAAAACACAAGTGACAGCCGAGTGTAAATAAACGTAGTACAGAGCCATCTTGCGGTTGGAAATTCTGCAAATTTAATGCTGCTTTCCAATCGCGTCAGTTGGCATATTTTTGTGGAAAACGGTCAAATTAATTAATTTTTTGTGGAAAACTGTGTATTCGGGACTTATTGAATATTTTCATTCATCACAAAAAAAGAACAAAGTTAAGTTTGATGATTATTTCCTTTTGTTTTAAAAAAACCCAAGAAAAGCAAGTTTTTCTACAATCCAGTCTTTTTTGTTGAAAACTGTAACTTTTTGGGACTTCTTGAATATTGAAATACTTCTAAATGCATTCATCAACGCAAATTCTATTCAGTAGAAGTTACCGATCAATAATTCCGCTCCATGATAGTAAACTTTTACCAGAAATTATTAAAAATGTGCTCGATAAAATAAAATTAGCACAAGAAAAAGTAAGAAAATACAATAGTTATTATGTCAAAAACGCCGAGTCCAGAAATGAATTTTCCCTAAATGATAAAATCATGTTTCAGAAGTCGAATAAGACTTGGGGCCCTGGAAATTTTTTTGAGATCTGGCCCGTTACCACAAGCCTTGCCTTTAAGAGCACCTTTGGGGATTCTTCTGTCTTCCATTCGCTTTACATGCCCAGCCCACTGTAGTTTACGTAGCTTGATGAGTGTTGAAGCTTCTGGCTCGTCGTAGAGTTGATACAGCTCATGGTTGTATCTTATTCGCCATTCCGTTCCTTCCTTCACAAGTCCCAAAATTCTTCGGAGGACCTTTCTTTCGAATGCGTCAACTGCTTTTCCGGAAGTTCGCGTTAATGTCCACGTCTCGCTGTCATAACAGAGCACAGGTCGTATAATAGTTTTATATATCCGCGGCTTATTGTTCCTGCGCACTTTCTTGGATTTCATTATTAGAAGTACCGAATAATACGTCTTATTTGCTAATATTATCCGTCGTTTGATTTCGTCTATTTCTTTACCGTCCACTGCTAGATTAGCCCCAAGGCATATGAAATCTCCAAATTATATTCCGCAATTGTTATGTTTTGTCTGATAGGCGTTCTCCTTCTTGTTTGCGTCATTACTTTTGTTTTGCTTTCGTTAATGCGCAACACTTTTGCGGCGGAGTCAAGATTGACAAATACTTCCTTAGCACTAGGGAAGGATCTTGCTAGGATGTTAATGCCGTTGGTGTCGACTGGGATTTTTTGGACGACATACTCTAATGCCAAGTTGAAAAGCATGAGGGCTAGACCATCTCCGTGCTTTAAACCACATTCCGTTCGAAAGCTGGTTATGGAATCGGTTTGTGTTCTCACTTGGGATTCAGTGTTCGTCATTATGAGTCTTGTTAGTCGGACTGGTTTTGGGGAAATTCCAACGTTAAGCATGATTTGGTACAGTACGCTCCTGTCGATAATGTCGTATGCTTATTTAAGAAGAAGATTTTTTTCACGTCTGTGTTATATTCCCAGCATTTCTCAAGCACCTGTTTGACCGAGAATATTTGGTCTATTGTAGATCGTCCGGTATTCGCCAATTATTTCATTAGCATAGGGCTTAAGACGACCTTCAATTATATTTGTCAGTATTTTATAGGACGTACACAACAATGATATACCTCTGTAATTCTCTCAGCAGAGTTTGTCTTCTTTCTTGTAAATTAGACATATGATGCTTTTTCGCCAATCGTCGGGTATGATTTCCTCTGTCCAAATTTTGCATATCATGTTTTGCAGTATTTCAGCGACACAGTTTCCACCGTTTTTCAGAATTTCAACTGGTATGTCGTCAATTTCCGGTGTTTTGTTTCGTTTTTGGTCACATAGGGCTGCTTTGATTTCAGCAAGCATGGGTGGTTCTTCCTCATCAGTTGAAGCCTCAATTGGAATGTTGTCTGTCGTGATAGATGCTAATGGGGTGGGATTGAGAAGATGTTCAAAGTAGGAATCCCATCTCCTTTTGATTTCTTGTGTGTCGCTATGACATGCTGGAGTCGAACTATGTCATACTTTTTGCCTATTTCCTGAGACGCACTGGTGTTACTTGCCATTCAGGTTAACTCCATACTCCCTCCTCCTTTCTCAACCGGGCTTGGGACCGTCTATGGCGCAGTTAAAAAAACTTTGAATTATGGATTTAAAAAATGAATCACTGTAATAATAGAGGAAACAAAGAGAGAGAGGTTGCTGGCAGTCGAAGTAGAGCCACTATAGAGGCAAGTCATAAAATAATAGATAACAAGTTGTGTAAAACAACACTGAATAAAATAACATTTTACCTTGAAGAAGAAGTCGAAGTAGAGCCACTACAGAGGCAAGTCATAAAATAATAGATAACAAGTTGTGTAAAATAACACTGAATAAAATAACACTTTACCTTGAAGATGCAAACAGTAATAATTAGTCTATTCGTTTAATGTCGGGAAAGAAAGTCCCAGATATAGACAGACTACCAAATGAACTACTCAATGTGCACTCGCTAAAAAAAACATCCGATATTACTCCTTTCCCCATCCCTCCCCCTGCACTCTTTATACTATTAAGTTGTTGTAGATGAAATGGCGACTTTGCTAGTGAAATTTCACACAACTTTAACTCTTATAAAACTTAATTTTATTAATCAAAATAGGTACTAATAGATGCAATACACTTCTCCCAACGATCAAGTGCATTTATGCCAGTGGAAGTCCGACTTTCTAGACTGAAGATATTCCTCGAAGGCATTTTTGATGGGTGCTTTGCTAAGTGTGACGGGTCCACGCCATCTAGGTGTCGGCCGGAATTCCCGACCGCTGCAGTTGCTCAAACGGTCGGCAGAGACTTTCGGCAATGACCACGTCGCCCAACGTGTTCGGGGCAGGAACGGCACCTTACTTCGTGGCGGAGTTGTTCCAAAATCCGACAAAGTTGTGAGTCGCGTGCTCTCCTGCGTTTTTTTCTTCACCATCGACAGGACGACGACGTCTGTACAAACAACATCCAACCCATGCATTTTCAAATCGAAACTTTTTTGGCTGCACAAGAACGAGCCCGGTTGTGACTTAACTTTCTGCTGCCTGCGGCCGAGATCGCTCTCGTTTCTTCGACCGCCCGGCTCGACTTCGGTGTTTTGAATTTTTTCAAAAATTAATATTAAAACTTTTTTCTCATAATTCGCAAAAATTAGTGATGGTGTGCGTGTCTTCCCAAAAAAAAAATTCGAATTTATGTTTTTCCGTAGTTTTGGTGATTGGAATACACCGCCGCGAGAGAAACCAAAAAAAATATCTGCCGTTTAGTCTGGAAGGTCACCATCGTCTTTGCGAAACGGCTTGATAGCTAGCTGCTGTGCTGCCGCTGTCCACATTTTCTTCTCGTTCTCGATTACAAAAGTGCCTTAAGAACCGACAACCGCCTCAAATAGATTTTCGACGACGACGAACTGAGTCTTCGCGTCGCGCCATCATCATCTTCGTCATCACCGTCAATAACAAAATAATAACGTCAAGAAATTTTTGGTGAGGTTTTTTGTTTTTTGAAGTCAAACAAATAAAAGAAATGATTTAAAAAAAAAAATATTTGATAAAAAAAAAATTAAATTGATTCCATTGTGGTTAAGCTGAAAAAAAAGGAAATTCTCAAAAGGTATTTTGGTGTGGTGGTGCGAATTTTCTTCGCGTGTAGACTGTAATATTTTTTTCGGTTATTCTCTTTATATATTGTCCTTGTTCTGTTGGGTTACAAACAAAACAAATATGTTAAAAAAAACATGATTCCTGGATGAGTGTCCCATCCTTATTGTTGTGTGCACAAAAATTAGGTAGGGAATAAATAAACATCAGGTTTAACTGAACCAAATTAAATAACAAAAAACAAATCATTTTGATACAATATAATGAAAAAGTTGCGAGCTTCGAACTCTTTATTATTACAAATCCTACAATCGACAAAAATTATAATTGATTTAATAGTAGAATAGTTTGAATTCAACACTCAACAGAAACAAGTAAAACTGATCATCAATGTTTATACTATCATTTCATAAAATCTTTTAAAATCGAAATGCAATTGAAGACTGTATAATTTTTTTTTTTGTATATTTCTTAATTTCAGTTTAGATAGAATTTATAATGAAAAAAATGAAAGATATCATGAATTAATCTAGATTTCTGTTTACCATATGTTAAGATAATATTGATAAAAACAAAACACTTTGTCCTTTTATTGCTTTACAATTTTTTCGTAATTATAAATTAAAACAATTTGAGTAAGAAACAAATAAGCTGAGAGAATAATAATTTAGGTAAGGTTTTAATGAATTTTTTTTGTTTAGTTTCGAAAATAGTACTTAGCGCTTTCCGATTTTATAAATTTTATTCTGAAAATTTATAACTGGCTTATGCTTGCTGGAAATTAGTGTCAGATTAATTATTGGAAAATATTTTAATTATCACGTAAATATATCTTCGATTTCATGAAATAGATTTCTCAAACTGAATCCTAACAAAAGAAATCATATCAAGTAAAAAAATTGTAGCCATGCTTTATGAAACGGCGTACAATACAAAAAAAAAAAACAACAGAAACTGAAAAACATATCATTGGTTTGGTGAATGTTTTCACAGTGCATTTTGAATTAAAAGAAAAGATTTCCGGATTCTACACTATTACGCTTTATTATTCGTGACGTTTCGGTCTCTGCTGAGACTTTTATCAAACTGATCGACAATTACAAAAGACAATTGTTATATAGACAAGGGGGTTAATTGAGTGTGGGAAGGATAATTAAGGTTAATTAATTAGTATCAGGTAGTTAAATTAGTTAAGGATTTTTGGGTACGAATTTTGTTCTTACCAAATTTTAACGCAGGTAGCCAAACTGCTGATAACTTGTATCCGGTGTCTCGGTTGAAGTTCTGTGGATGTTTCGAAATTTCTATGGCTTCTCGTACTATTCGTTGATAATATTTATTTGTCCTGGCCAGAATTTGCACATTGTCGAAATCGATTGTATGGTCCTCTGTAGTTGCATGTTCCGCGATCGCTGATGACTGTATCTGGTTTTTCCGTGTGCATCGTTGGTGCTCCTTGATCCTTGTTTGGACTGTGCGTCCCATTTCTCCTATATATACTTTATCGCAAGAGCCGCATGGTACTTTGTATACTCCTTCAGTATTCAATGGTTTTTTGTCCTTCTGGTTTCCTAAAATTCCTCGGATAGTAGTCGGGGTAGTGAATGTTGTCTTGATGTTCGATTTTCGAAGAATTTTTCCTATCTTATCCGTCGTGCCCTGGATGTAAGGTAGTTTTACCCATCGTTTGTCAGCATTTCCTTCTTCAGTGTCTTCTCGTTCTGTTGTCCTTGGATGCTTCGGTTTCCACGCCTTGTTAATTTCGCTCGCTTTGTATCCATTTGCTCTGAATGCCCGATTCAACTGTTCCTTTTCTTTTCGTAAACTGCCCGGATTTCCATCAGTTATACGTTGAGCTCTGTGTATTAGGGTCTTCAATACGCCTGTTTTCTGGCTTGGGTGGTGATGTGAATGAGCGTGGAGATATCTGTTGGTGTGAGTTGGTTTCCTGTATACCTCGAAGCTTAGCGACGTATCATTCCTTTCGACGAGTACATCCAAGAAGGTATGCTAAGAACATACCTGAACGCACACCACGAGAAAATTAAGTTCGCCATGGAAACAGAAAGCAACGGGAAACTGCCATTCTTGGATGTACCACGTAGGTGATGTGAATGACCGTGGAGATATCTGTTGGTGTGAGTTGGTTTCCTGTATACCTCGAAGCTTAGCGACGTATCGTTCCTTTCGACGAGTACATCCAAGAAGGTATGCTAAGAACATACCTGAACGCACACCACGAGAAAATTAAGCTCACCATGGAAACAGAAAGCAACGGGAAACTGCCATTCTTGGATGTACTCGTCGAAAGGAACGATACGTCGCTAAGCTTCGAGGTATACAGGAAACCAACTCACACCAACAGATATCTCCACGCTCATTCACATCACCACCCAAGCCAGAAAACAGGCGTATTGAAGACCCTAATACACAGAGCTCAACGTATAACTGATGGAAATCCGGGCAGTTTACGAAAAGAAAAGGAACAGTTGAATCGGGCATTCAGAGCAAATGGATACAAAGCGAGCGAAATTAACAAGGCGTGGAAACCGAAACATCCAAGGACAACAGAACGAGAAGACACTGAAGAAGGAAATGCTGACAAACGATGGGTAAAACTACCTTACATCCAGGGCACGACGGATAAGATAGGAAAAATTCTTCGAAAATCGAACATCAAGACAACATTCACTACCCCGACTACTATCCGAGGAATTTTAGGAAACCAGAAGGACAAAAAACCATTGGAGACTGAAGGAGTATACAAAGTACCATGCGGCTCTTGCGATAAAGTATATATAGGAGAAACGGGACGCACAGTCCAAACAAGGATCAAGGAGCACCAACGATGCACACGGAAAAACCAGATACAGTCATCAGCGATCGCGGAACATGCAACTACAGAGGACCATACAATCGATTTCGACAATGTGCAAATTCTGGCCAGGACAAATAAATATTATCAACGAATAGTACGAGAAGCCATAGAAATTTCGAAACATCCACAGAACTTCAACCGAGACACCGGATACAAGTTATCAGCAGTTTGGCTACCTGCGTTAAAATTTGGTAAGAACAAAATTCGTACCCAAAAATCCTTAACTAATTTAACTACCTGATAATACTTAATTAACCTTAATTATCCTTCCCACAGTTAATTAACCCCCTTGTCTATATAACAATTGTCTTTTGTAATTGTCGATCAGTTTGATAAAGGTCTCAGCAGAGACCGAAACGTCACGAATAATAAAGCGTAATAGTGTAGAATCCGGAAATCTTTTCTTTTAAAACATATCATTGTTAAATTCTTTTAACGAATTATATAAATCATAATACGAAATGACGATCTAGTTTGAAAAATTAAAAGGCTCTTTCTCTAGTTTCCCCATCCTCCTCCCCCTCTCTTCATGGGGCCATACGAGGAAGATTATTAGGAGACTGTATGGCTAAGGCAGGGTGGACTGGGCGGTATCAAAAACACCTGACACCATTTCGTCGAAACATTTGGTCGAGTTAACATTCCGACCATGAGTTTCTCTCAAATTTTAAAGTTGCCCTTTCCTATTTAAGTCGACGTGATGAGCTCCAAAGCTCATTTTGTTGAACAGGCCTAGGGTTTTATGATAATATCGGAGCAACGAACCTCCCCACGAAACCGTAGCTATACAAGGCATTAAGCTAGCACATCGCTACAGCCCGATATTATCACCGAGATGGACGTGATGTGGATCTCGGCCCATTCTAAGTCCCGAACCTGTCTTTCCCTTCGGTTTATTCGGATGCATGGGCATCTGAATAAACCATCCAAGGCCTACGCATACAATAGCTTCATTGTTAAATTGAGAAACTCAGTCAAAAAATGATCCAAATGTTTAAAAATGTGGTAATCGGTTGGCGAGAGGTCTGGTGAATATGGTGGATGAGGAAGAGTCTCGTAGTGCAACTCGTGTAATTTTTTGACCGTTATTCTTCGTTGTCATCGATGGTCCTGGGTGACCACATGGCTCACTTTGAAGGGTCATATCTCCTGATCGGAATTTTTCGAACCGTCGCTGTGTGGTTCGTTCGCTTACAGTGTCAGCTCCAAATGCCCTGTTGATGTTTTTCGTTGCCTCGATCACTATCAGGACTCCTTAATGCAAGGAATTGCCATAAATCAATTCCAAATTTAAAAAATTGAAAATCGATTTAACCTCTGGCTCATCATTTAGTGAAGGGACGAAACAAATATTAACATCCCACACCAAGTACAGATAATAAAAACAAGAAATTGACAAAAAATTCACATACATCGGTGTCAACTAGCGTTAAGTCTACGGTTTAAGCACTGCTTATCAATAGAGAAATCGAATACATCAGCATTCTTATTAACTTCTCTCGCGGTTCATTCATACCATAGTTTGTCCGGTGAAAACCAAACTAGGGCACCTTGGCAAAAATTTACCAGTATCAAAGCACATCAAACCCAAAAGGGTGGAGGAATCAACTAACCCTGTAAGAAGGTTATGAGCAAAAATTACATCAGCTACTTCTCGTCGTTTGGAAAGCGATGACATATTTAATAGCTGAAGTCGATCAGTATAAGGAGGAAGACGAACTCTGTCATTCCAATTAAGGTGACATAAGGCTGTTCTTACAAATTTACACTGAATCGATTCGATTCTGCCAATATGCTCATTATAATAAGGAGACCAAACTTGAGAAGCATATTCAAGGTGAGATCTAACGAAGGTGTTATAGAGACTTAGTCTAACAAGCGAATTGTTAAATTCCTTGGATAAGCGAGTAGTAAATTCCAACATAGAATTACCTTTCTGTGCGATCTTATTAATATGCAAACCAAAATCAATTTTTTGGTCAAATGTAACACCTAGGTCAATAATGGAACTGACTCGATCCAAAATACAGCCATTAAGACTATAAATTATCACAAACGGAGAGATTTTTCTAGTAAATGACATAACATGACATTTATCCAAATTCAGTCTAAGACCATTATGGCGACTCCAATTACTAAAATAAATCAAATCCGCATGAAGAAAATTGTCAGAGTTGGAATTAAGAGACTTAAAGATTTTAAATGAGAACTTCCGAATATTTAAAAACAGATGCAACATCATTAATGGCTAGGATGAAAAGAAGTGGCCCCAAATGACTTCCTTGAGGAACACCAGAATGCGCAACAAATGGTTTAGAAGTATGACCCCGAAAGAGAACTCGGTAGGTTCTATCACTTAGATATGACTTAATCCAATTGATAAACCAAGTAGGAAAACCCAACAAGTCCAATTTCAACAATATAATGGAGTGAGGTAATTTATCAAAAGCCTTACTCAAATCAGTATATATACAATCAACTTGCTTCCCCTCTTCAATAGCTAAAATGGATTTATTTGTAAACTCCATCAGGTTAGTGACAGTGGATCTACTCCTGACAAAACCATGTTGTTTACTAGAAATTAAGGATTTACAGTGAAATGACATGCTCTCATACACTATAGACTCAAAAAGTTTAGGAATAGCTGACAGTTTAGCTATTATTCGATAGTTTACAATGGCCGATTTAGCTCCATTTTTGTGGGTCGGTATGATAAAGGATGCCTTCCACACAGCAGGGAAAATCCCAGTCTTAAGAGATCTCTGGAATAGTAGAGAGAGTGGTTCAGCAATAGAGAGACAGCAGTGTTTAAGGACAACTGCTGGAACTCCGTCAGGGCCAGGTGACGAAACATCCTTAAGGTGAGAGATGTGATTAACTACATATTCATAAGAAATAGGCATAGTAGACAAAGTGGATGAAGCAGTATTTCTAATTCCATCAAAGTATGATATGTCAGGGACAAAGTCACTACCACTAAAAGATCCACTAAAGAATGTGGCAAAAAAATTACAAATAGTAAATTGATCATTACTATTACTACCAAGAAATTCAAAAGAAGCTGGATAACCATCAGACTTACGCTTACAATTAACAAATTTCCAAAACTTCAAGGGATCTCTAATAATATCCGACTGCACTTTAAGCAAATATTCAGAATACAAGCGAGAAGATAAATCTTTGAATAAGTCATAATATTCTTCATACAAACGAAAATCAGTGTCGTTCTTCGTCCTAGTAAACCTATTCCAGGCAGCATTGCGAGAATTGCGAATTGCACGCAATTCACTAGTGTACCAGGGATAAGACAATGAGATATTTTTGCTATAGGTAAAAGGAACTGTAGCAACAAAAAATTGGTACAGAATATAATAAAAATCAACAACGGCACCCTCAAAATCGGGATTGTCAAAAATTTCATTAAAGTTGAAATTAGAAATAAGGTAGTCCAACTGCGAAAAATCTGCCTTAATAAAATTGAAAGATAGCACTTTCTCACTAGGACTGAAAGAATGCTCCTCGTCAATTATAAGAAATAGTATATTAATAGGAGGGTGCAAGACATCAATGGTCGAAATTGAGGTTACGCTCTCTTCCACGGAACAGGCAGAGTAATCAGAATAAAAAACTAAGTCAAGTTGTCTTCCATAGGGTCTTCTTAACAAGGCTAAGTTGCTGGAGACCAAGTGCAAATATACTATCAACAAAAAAACATTCAAGAGAGGACGAAGCATCAGAAACTAAGAGAGTAGAATCATCGTCAGAGAACGACCAAGAAAGACCTGGAACATTAAAATCACCCAGTAAAATGAGTTCGTCAGAGATATTCATACTATTATGAACAAAAGTTATGCAATCAACTGTTTTTTCATATAAAGCACAAGGACTCGAATTGTCAAAAAAACATAAATATCCTTATTGCTAAGCACGAGCTTAACACACAAGATCTCCAAACAATGATGGTTCGGTACAGGAACAACTACACAATTAATGCAGCTTCGGACTGCTAATAATAAACTACCACCTTTTAATATAAGATCAGAAACATATCGATCTCTACGAAAAACTTGAAAGTCAGAACTAATGAGTTCACTGTCAGAAAAACTACAGTTTAGTCCCGTTTCAGTTAGAGCAATAACATCATAGGAACAATTTTGTGTTGAAGCAAATAACATCTGGGTTTTAGTTCGCAGTCCATTTACGTTTTAATAGTAAAGGGACAGTTGTCTGAGTTTTTTGGACCAGTAGCGGGTGATCTATTACGACGAGAGATAAATTCTTTAACAAATGCTCCAGACGGCCATGAATTTTTATCCAACAACAGATTAAAAAGATCAGTATTGGCCATAACAATTTTAAAGGAGGCAATAGAACTAGTGTCTTTACTAATTTTATCGCATTTAACAGCTGAACCTGCTAAAATAATTTTTTTTGACAGCAAATAATTAATAACATCATCTGGGGATGTTTGGGGATCAAGTCGAGAAAAAAATAGGACTTTCGGGCGAGGCACAATAGTTAGTAAATGTGTAGGTAAGGTAGAAGAAGACTTAGTGAGATTGGTATTAATTGGAGGCGTTTGAGAAGTCATTTCCACCAACACAATTCAACCTATTAATAGAGTTAGTTGAGTCAGTACCAAAAGGAATATCCTTATTGCTGGACATATTTCCACAGCCAGTCGAAGCAGGGTGCTTTTGAGGAAGTTTGGCTATCTATAGAAAAGGTAGAGTTGTTTACTCTAGTCTTTCTGCGAAGAAGATGTGGACGAAGTGCTGGACTCTTGTTATTACTATTACTATCCACTTCGACTGAATTGCAATTATCATTTCCACCAACACAATTCAACCTATTAATAGAGTTAGTTGAGTCAGTACCAAAAGGAATATCCTTATTGCTGGACATATTTCCACTGCCAGTCGAAGCATCAGTCGAAGAGTCAATTAATGTGGGAATATTTTGCAGTGAATTAAAAAATTTGTCAATATTGACAAACGCAGCAGATAAATTATCCAATTGCACCTTAATTCTAGCCATCTCTGCACCAATGAGTCAATTAATGTGGGAATATTTTGCAGTGAATTAAAAAATTTGTCAATATTGACAAACGCAGCAGATAAATTATCCAATTGCACCTTAATTCTAGCCATCTCTGCACCAATACCAGATAACCTGAATGATAGCGATGATAGTGAGAGATTCCTGCAATCATGACAATACCAATAAAGCCCAGGCGTAGAGTTCAACCTCTCAGCAAAAATATTGGTAAGACCAACACACTTAGCATGGTAATTTCTACCACAAACACCAAAACACGCAAATATGGGTGTCAAAGATTTTGATTCAATGCATTTATCAGCATTGCGCGAAACACCCATATTTAACTATGTAAGAAACTAATGAAGATAAATACTCGATTATAAAATACTCTAAACTGCTAATAGCGAAACGTCATAAAATTTTAGCAAGTAAAGCTAACACAAACAAAGAAAAAATAAAATAATAAAATAAAAACACAGTTGGTTAGCTTTGAATAATAACTAGTACACTGAATAGGTAAACAGAGAAGTGCACCGTAAAAAAACAACAACAACTAAGCTATTAGAAACAAAGCACATAATGCACGGTAAAAAAAGCAACACAATTCCACTAAATAAAACAAAATATTCAAACGTAAAAGTTAATGGAAAGAAAGTTCATGCAATTAATAGCAAAATAATATCAAAATTCACCGGAAAAACCATGAATATATGATAAACACAATAAAATTCGAAAATTACAACCGAGAAAAAAATAAATGAAAAAGTGACACCAAACGCAAGTTGACACCGCAACATACAGAGACGAAATGACGATCTAATTTGAAAAATTAAAAGGCTCTTTCTCTAGTTTCCCCATCCTCCTCCCCCTCTCTTCATGGGGCCATACGAGGAAGATTATTAGGAGACTGTATGGCTAAGGCAGGGTGGGCTGTCCACTAGTGTTGGGTAGGACAAGAATTTTTGTCCCATGTTTGTATGAGGGGCTCATTTGAAATTTGAGGTGGTACAATGTCCCACCTCAAATGTCCCATTCAAAAGCTCCATGTCCCATTCATACATACAATGTCCGTCCCATTCATACAATTTGCCTTTTTGAGGAGCAATGGTAGCAAATGAGCGAAAAATGACGTATATTGCGTTTTCATGTGTGCGCGTAGAGTATTTTAACCCTACTAACACCGTTTCTTATTGAGATGCGGTAGTAAAATGACGTATTATTAGGTGTGGCATTTGTGGGTTGTGTTTATAATATACATTCTTTTTTATTTTATTTATTCTTATTTAATTTTAAAAATTAAAATACAAAATCTCTCAATCTCTCTCAAAAAAATACATTCTTATTTATTTCAGTTATTCTTATTTACACTTATTCGGTTTCACTAGGGTTAAAATATATACTAGCCATGTAAGTCAATCCAACAACAACAAGTTGTAGTCACAATAAAAATGACAGTTCCGTTCGCCAGCTTTTGTATGAAGCGGACACGGCGGGCTTCGTAAGAATCGCGTTTATTCTTAAATGCAGTGTTAAAAATAGTTCAGTTTTCCAAAATAATTTATTAATAGTGCTCAGCATGTAATTACTACACGTTGATATCAGTGCAATAGATTTTTAATCGAAAAAAGTGCGATGAAAGTTAAATCTCGGTTTCTTCCATCGAAGAGAATCCGTCATTCATGTGCAGAGTTCTCCGGTTCGTAATATTTCCGTGCGGAGAGCTTTGCTTTCAGCCATACAAATGCATGGGACAAAACCCGGTGAAGTGAGTGTGATTTGAGTGTTACAAATGTATTGGTACAGCAGCCATACAAATGCATGTTTTTAATTCAGATGCGACAAAAGCTCTGAAGTGGGACAAAAACTTTGAAGTGGGACAACAATATTATTTGTAGTGATGGGACATTTTGACGTGCATGAATGGGACATTTGTACCACTTCTTGTATGAGTAACCCAACACTACTGTCCACCATTTCGTCGAAACATTTGGTCGAGTTAACATTCCGACCATGAGTTTCTCTCAAATTTTAAAGTTGCCCTTTCTTAGGTAAGTCGATGTGATGAGCTCCAAAGCTCATTTTGTTGAACAGGCCTAGGGTTTTATGATAATATCGGAGCAACGAACCTCCCCACGACACCGTAGCTATACACGGCATTAAGCTAGCACATCGCTACAGCCCGATATTATCACCGAGATGGACGTGGTGTGGATCTCGGCCCATTCTAAGTCCCGAACCTGTCTTTCCCTTCGGTTTATTCGGATGCATGGGCATCTGAATAAACCATCCAAGGCCTACGCATACAATAGCTTCATTGTTAAATTGAGAAACTCAGAAACTCAGTCAAAAAATGATCTAAATGTTTAAAAATGTGGTAATCGGTTGGTGAATATGGTGGATGAGGAAGAGTCTCGTAGTGCAACTCGTGTAATTTTTTGACCGTTATTCTTCGTTGTCATCGATGGTCCTGGGTGACCACATGGCTCACTTTGAAGGGTCATGTCTCCTGATCGGAATTTTTCGAACCGTCGCTGTGTGGTTCGTTCGCTTACTGTGTCAGCTCCAAATGCCCTGTTGATGTTTTTCGTTGCCTCCCTTGCGTTGTGGCCAAGTTTGAACTCGTGAAGAAAAAGTAACCATTTTTTACTCGATTCCATGTTTTGTTTTTAATTTTTTTTCTCTGATCTCAATAAAGTCCAAAACTAAAATGATTCCGTGACCAAATGTATGAGTATTAATACTTCAATATTTGTTACTATCAGAGCCACCTGGCGGCAGTTGAAGACATGAAAATCTTAACTAACTTCACTTCATCGTGAAAGTCGCCATTTCATCTGCAACAATCTAATATATAGAATTTAAAACCCCCACAACCGCAACTAGACGCGGCATCAAGCTACCACGGCGCTGCTCCAGCGAGTATAGTGTCATCAATATGGACGTAGGTTTGATCTCGGACCATTCTATCCCCGAACCCGTTTTCTCTTCAGATTATTTCAGCTGGTGTCGATGGAGTCAAAATATTCCCTCCAAAGGCTTAAATTCACAAACTCGGAAGTTTTAAAAATCTCGCCGAGTGACATGCTCGATGGCAAGCACGAGATGAACAGAAGAGTGTCCGTTCGTATGCAGTAATTCTAGTTATACTGATGATTTACCTACATATTACGAAACCATATTTACCACCCTATCCGAAACGCTACGTGGCGGTACATTAATCACATAATTAAGAAAAACATTATTGCATATTGCGAGAGCCCTTTTACTTTATTATTTTAACAATAAAGTATTGTGATCGACTTGGAAAAAACCATTTGCTACCCCGTAATTTTGTTTTTTCGCGTTTCATGACTAAAATAGCCTAAAAATGTAAAATAAAAAAATCCGTCTGTCATACGTGTACGCTCAGCGCACATTAACTCCGAAATTCTTCAAGATAAAAAGTTCATTTTTGGTTGGATTGTACCTAGTCCTGCCATAAGTTCTGTCACATAATTTCTCACATTGGCAACAACTTTATTTTATGAGTGACATTTCAATATCGGCCAGTTTTATAAACGTCATAATGTTGTTGACAGTTGATGGTCATTTAAAGTGTGTTCGTTAACGTGTGAAGATGGAATGGGGTGTAATAGAAAACCGAACTGCAGTGATTGCACTACATAAGTGTGGAAAATCCGCGAGTGAAATTTTCAAGTTGTTGTGCCCGTTAAAAATAACGCAAAGATTTGTGTATCGTGCGATCCAGAGATATAACGCAATCCAGACTATTGAAGATCGACCTCGTTCTGGACGTCCGCGTGATGTACGTTCTTCTGCTGCCATCAAAGCGGTCGAGAGTCGAATTCGTCGAAAACCGCTTCGTAAACAACGAATCATGGCTCGAGAGATGAACATCTCCACCCGAAGTATGTCTCGCATCATAAAATCTGACCTCGGGATGAGTGCCTTTCGACAATCAACGGGACATTTGCTGACTGAGCAGTTGAAGCAAATTAGGAGCACCAGATCGAAAGAGCTCCTTCGGCGGTACGGCAACAACAAACATCGAGAAATTTTATTTACCGATGAAAAAATTTTTACGGTGGAGGAACATTTCAACCGCCAAAATGATAAGGTGTATGCCCACAGCTCCATAGAAGCCCGAGAAGTTGCCACTAGGGTACAGCGAGGACATCATCCAGCATCAGTCATGGTATGGTGGGGTGTCAGCTACGAAGGGGTCACCGAGCTTCATTTTTGCGAAAAAGGCGTAAAAACTGCAGCGAAAAATTATCAAACGGACATCCTGGAGGGATGTGTGAAGCCGCTGAACTCTACGCTATTCAACAATCGACATTGGGTTTTCCAGCAAGATTCTGCGCCAGCCCACAAAGCTCGAACCACACAAGCGTGGTTGGAAACCAATATTCCACAGTTTATAAGGGCGACGGAATGGCCTTCTGGGAGCCCAGATTTGAATCCCCTGGACTACAAACTGTGGGCGGAGTTAGAGTCCATGGTGTGCACGAGACGACACCCAAATATCGAGAGCCTTAAGCGATCTTTGACAGAAGCAGTAGCTAATTTTCCGCTAGAAACAGTGCGTACTGCTATCGATGACTGGCCCAACAGATTAAAGAGCTGTGTTAAGGCTAAAGGCGGCCACTTTGAATAATTTGTTGCTTATTTTACTTCCATTAGTATGCCAAAATAAAATATATTTTCCTTTGTCAAAAACTCTTTTTCATTTATACAAAAATTGCCCATATACGTGTGACAGAACTTATGGCACGACTAGGTAGATAGTTGCGGATCTCAAACGGACATCCATTTTGAGGGTATAAGGATTAAGGGGGAGGCGGGGGGAGCGCTATAAATTTATCTTTTTTCGAGGATTATTCAATCTGACGTGCTTTCGAAAAAAAACGCGATTGTCGAAAATGTGTATGCGATTATGTACTACGTAATTATGCTAGTTATCGAAAAGATAACTCGTGATCTAAACGTATCTGATTACTTTTTAAAAATAAAATACAATAAATGTATAAAATTTTTCTTCCGGCGACATTGACCTAGAAATATTTTTTTTTGTTTGTGTGCAATAAGGTGTTATATGCACTGTTATAGCTTTCTATCGCATAATTCATAATCGTAGAGTGTTTTATTACTTGTGAAAATAAATGTAAATAAAAAATATTATTCTCGAGTTTTAGTATTATACCTAAACAAAAGCGACCTTGAACCGGAAGAAGTTTTTCCCTTGGGAGTTAATAAATTAATAAAGAATATTCTGACCAAAGAAGAACTACAGAATATCCGAGAGTTGGAAGTAAAGGTCGATAAGAAATCCGAAGAGGCCGAAAAATATAAAACACTTGTTGCTTTACACGAACGCGGTTGGCAACATATAACAGGAAGATTAAGGACGGAATTACACCAGCTTGCTTACAGTAGTAGCAATATTTTACCGGAAAAGGAAATTGGTACAACAGATTAGCAGATATTCTACTATCGGAGGTACTTCGTTTAAGTTCAAACACGGAAGAGAGCCTGAAGAAGGAATTAGAAAACACCAGAAGAAAGAGTATTCATTTGAAAGCGGCAGTGACTAATTTGAAGGGTCGGTTAGAAAAAACGGAATCCGACAATTAGATTATTGAAAATCAAGAAGAGTTGGCTAAAATCAGAAGTTCTCATCGGATTGTTTGAGAACTTGAAGGAAAAATTGCAAAACAAGCACACGAACTACAAAACGCGGAAAAAAGGGTAATTGAAAGAGATAAGCGAATTAAACAACTCGTATCGCAGCTAGCAAATCAACAGCTAAGGAAAAATAATTGTTCGGAAATGACAGCAAACGAAGTTTTTGATAAGGTGATGGACGGCATAACCAATTACGCTCCGGTATTTTCAGGGGAGCGGACACCTAATCTTGGCAAGGAATTAGTCAGATTTCTTGATTGCAGTGGAGACCTATATGAGACGCTACCCGAGGAGGAAAAGTACATTTTCATGAAATTTATTAAGTATAAGCAAGTTGATGACGCTTATTATTTGACGTCTGCCCAGGTGATAAAAGATTTCGAAACTTTGGAAAATATTTTGAACGCCGCATATACTCCGAGGAAAACTGAAAATGAATCGTGAGATGAACTTATGTCCTGTAAACAACGACCAGGGGAAACTTTAGATGAATATGCTGCACGAATTGGAAACCTATGGAGGCAGTGAAGTGAAAATAGTCTGGTGGGGACAGGGGACTACTAGCGGAATTAGAAAAATATGCCATAACAACATTTAAAGGTTGTGTATTCGATCGGCATACACAATTACATTTAATAGGTAAGAATATAGAATCTTTAGATAAGGTAAAAAAAGAAGCGATATTTTTTGAGAGTGAATATAAACGGTTATCGGGACACACTTTGAGTGGTTGGAGCACAGGATTTCAGTCTCCCAGTCCACCCACATATAGGGAATGGAAACAAAATGGTTCAGGAAATCCGATTGGTCAAAGGATCATTACATGCCACAACTGTAAGAAACCATCACGTTGGAATTAGTAAAGTTTATGAAGATTTAAAGAGAAAATACTGTTACCAAACATAAAGGAGGAAATGACTAAAATGATACATGTTTGCCAAATATGCGAGAAATCAAAATATGAGCGGAACCCTGTTAAAATACCATTTCAAATAACGGAAGATATAGAAGGACCAAGAGTAAAATATCATGGATATTTGGTTTAGAGATAAAAAGAATTTCTACTTGACATGTATTAATAAATTCAGTAAATATGTTTCAATGGCGAAATTAAAATCACGAAATTGGTCAGATGTATTTAATGGAATAATAATTACATTTAATAATATGGGAAAAACCAAAAAAATTAACTGTAATAATGAAAGCTGACTATAAAGTGAAATTAAATTAAAAAATTATTTTGCAAATGAACAAATACAAGTACACTACACTACACCGAATTACCATAGAGGAAACTCAGATATAGAGAGATATCATAATACTTTAAACGAACATTTGCGAACATTTATAGTTCGACAAAAAGAAAAACAAACATTATTTTCAGTGGACCCGGTAATGGAATCCCTACGCATATATAACACAACTATTCATTCATTCAATGGATTCACCATAATACAGACAAACACCATCAAAATTATAGATCATTCTACACATATACTACACACAATAAATATTAGCTTATATGAGGAAAACTTTAAGAAAATTCAAGGCAGTGTAAAAATAATCCAACAAAATTTTGTAGATACGGATTTTGAATATATTGCACATCAATCACACCATTTAGAACACGAAATACATTCACTAAAACCACAGACAGAAGAGGTCAACGATAGGAAACTAGTAAGTTTATATGAACGATTATTAGAAGCTAGACAGTCTTATTGATAAATAACTTGGTTTTAATGATTAAATAAAACAAACACAGTCTTTATAATCAAAATGCGGTTTATTGAAAGAATGATAAACGCGACCGACTTATACGGGTGATCAAGCAAGAAGATGTGTTGAACTGTCAGACAGAAAACACCTCTACCAACTTATAAAGAAAGTTGTACCAACTGTCACAATAGAAAAAGTTAAAGATCAGTTTATACTTTAACACTTCCCCGTAAACTGATCTGAAAATGTATATAAACAAGAAAAACTATTCATTAGTTAATTTAAAACAGAGGAAATTAATTACAAAGTCCAATTTTGGAACACATTGTTTTAAACTTGATTGAATTTAAGGACTTCGTAAACATATCCCCTAGTTGATCCTCGGAACGTACGAACTCCACGTTGATGTCGCCCTTCTGATAAAGTTCTCTTATGAAGTAGTAGCGCACCTCAATGTGCTTTGATCTTTTGTGGAATTCGGGATTCTTCACCAATTTAATTGCACTTGCGTTGTCGACAAATAGGATCGGTGTCTCACCACTTGACCCGATTTCAGACAGTAGTCGTTTGAGCCACACCAGCTCTTTTGCACCTTCACTGGCCGCAACGAACTCCGCCTCAGTTGTGGAAAGAGCAACCCATTTCTGCAGCTGCAAAGTCCACGATACAGCCGTGCCATTAATAAGCGACACAAAACCATTTGTTAATCGTCGAGTGTTGACGTTTCCCGCAAAATCAGCGTCCGAATATGCACACAGCCCATCAGCAGTCGAAGTGTATAACAGACCAAAGTCTGAAGTGCCACGAAGATATCTGAATATGCGTTTGACGCGCATCCAGCCGAATGTAGTTGGATTTGCCATAGATCGAGCAACCCTTGAAACAGCGTATGCTATGTCCGGACGAGTTGCACATGCCAAATACATCAGTGAACCCACCGCTGAACGATACGGAACAGAGTTGTCGAGAACACTGTCAGAAGACTGTTCCGGCTGTTGATTGTCCGCAGGTACTTCCACGGATTTGCAGCTTGACATTTCAAAACGTTGTAGAATCTTTTCAACGTAAATGTGCTGTGACACGAAGAAACCAGACTCACGTTGCTTTATTTGTATTCCCAAAAACGAATCAAGAGAACCCACTGTAACCTTGAACTCTGAAGTTAACAATCCCAGGAACGAGTTGACTGCGTCTTGCGTTGACCTCGCTATGAGACCATCATCAACGTAGATTGCAACTAGTAATATTTCTCCTTCTTCCATCCGAATGTAAACACATGGATCAGCGGTTGAGCGGCTGAACCCATTTGTTTCCAAGAAAGAGTGGAATTTATTATTCCAGCAACGAGGAGACTGTTTACGTCCGTAAAGAGATTTCTTTAAGCGGCAAACACGACCAGATCCATCGTCGAATCCTTGCGGTTGAGTAATGTATATTTCAGCATCGATTTTCCCGTACAGGAACGCAGTTCTGACATCGAATTGACCAAGCACGAGATTCTTTTCAGTTGCAGTTGCGATGAGGACTCGAATAGAATCGTAACGAGCGACCGGGCTAAACGTCTCGTCATAGTCAAATCCTGCACGTTGAAATAAACCTCGAGCAACTAAACGAGCGCGATATCGATCGACTGAACCATCGGGTTTGTATTTCATCCGAAGTACCCAGCGGTTGTCGATAGCGCGTCTTCCCGGTGGCGATGACACTAAGTCCCACGTGTCATTTTCACTAAAGGTCATTTTTTATAACCATCTTTGTCATTAACATAGCCAACAAAATGACCTAAAACCGCTTTAGCATCGAACTTAGTCCGAAACTGCTTTGGTATATTGGCGTAACACTTTGAACCAAAAATTCGTAAATGTTCGAAGCTAACAAATGTGTTGCCAGTCCACAACTCGAACGGCATTTTATCAGGAACACGTGACTTTCCTGTGCGATTAATCAGAAATACAGCCGTATCACAAGCATGTGCCCAAAACGATTTCGACAGCCCACTGACTGAAAGCATCGAACGTGCCAGTTCGACGACGTGACGATTCGATTGCACCGCAAAACCGTTCTGCTCAGGTGTGTACGGGTACGACGGTTGAAACTGAATGCAGTAATGTCTGCACATCTCGACACTCGAATTCGGTACCGCAGTCCTGTGTTTGACACTCATTCAAAAATGTTCTCAAATGGGCGGTCACTTCTGATTTGTGTTTCATGAAAAATGTACGAACAAATCCGGAAAAATCGTCTTTGAAAACCACGTAAAATTTAAATCCGTTTATCGATCACCGACCGCGACAAGTTCATTTTTCCGCCGAATTTCAACACTATCACTATCAAAAATGACCCTATTTCCATGAGCAGCAGCTTGTCGAATGGAGAAAAGTTGATGACGCGCCTCCGGCACGTACCATACGTCATTTAGAATGGCACATGACCATTTTTCATTTATTTTAACTTCAACGTTGACAATGCCGGATCCGTACGCGAAAATACTATCTTTTCCAGCTGTCTGAACGCTTTGCGGAATCGGGAACTTCTCGAAAGTAGCAAAATGCTGCTTGTTCGCCGATATGTGGTGCGTTGTGCCGGAGTCTGAAATCCAGGAATCAGCAGGAACGAAGTCCATGTTGACGGCCATTACTGTCGCTACAAATGAGGCCGGTTTGCTAACTTGCTTGTTATTGTCACATGAGCCTGCTATTTTATGCTGCTCTGTGGCTGCACGCTTCCGGCAATCTTTGACAATGTGCCCGATTTTCTTTCAGTACAAACACTTCCGTTTTTCCTTCTGATGGACCGAAAACGAATCTTGAGTCGGCTTGCTCGAATTTATTTGTCTCTTTTGTGAATCCTTTGATTTTGCAAAGAAGGCACCAGATGACTGCGATTTATCGTGTGACTCTAGTGAACTTTCAATCGAACGCAAATTTTCGATCAATAGCTTTGTCTTTTGCTCTTTTATAGGAACACAATACCAAGTCGAACGATAATATTGGTATTCAGGGCCGAGTGTTTTGAAAATTCTATGATGGAGCAGAGACAAAGGGAGCGTGGCGTTTGGGTTATCCTTTTGAAGCTCTCCAAGGATGTCGTCAAACAAATTTGCCAGTTTAGATGCGTGTTTTGTAACTGATGCATCACTATCTTTTCTGATCTCAAAGAAATTATAGAAGAGTGTGTACAAACGCTGCAAAGACGATTGCTCGAACACTGATAACAGCGTATCCCATATTTCTTTTGCATCTGTCTTCTTGCGAACGTAAATGGTCGCGTCGTCATCCAGTGTCGTTCCAATTATGCGAGCGGCACGCGCGTTGTCTCGTTGCCATAGTCGGTAGGCTTCGCAGGGCTCCGCATCTGCCGGCGGTTCCGCGGGGCACAACCGTGTACCATTAATAAGTGTGAAAAGGCACTGTTCCTTTAAGCATAATTCCACTTGCCACTTCCACGTTTCTTAATGAGACTCGTTGGCCAGCTTTCGAATGCATGCCAGAGCACGATTAATTTCGCTTGATTGCACATCCGCCATTTTGAATTATTTTGTCCGAAAAAACTGAGTTTACACGAAATCACTGAAGCAGAAAAACAAGTGTCAAAATATTTATATATATGTATGCGCAGGAATCGGCCTGGGCCCATAACCTGATAAATAACTTGGTTTTAATGATTAAATAAAACAAACACAGTTTTTATAATCAAAATCCGGTTTATTGAAAGGATGATAAACGCGACCGACTTATACGGGTTATCAAGCAAGAAGATGTGTTGAACTGTTCGACAGAAAACACCTCTACCAACTTATAAAGAAAGTTGTACCAACTGTCACAATAGAAAAAGTTAAAGATCAGTTTATACTTTAACACTTATACAAAATGGAATATTAACCAACAGAGAACACAGGTCATACCGATTAATAACATTTCTACGATAGAACAACAATTATTACAATGGTCTAAAGAGACATGGGACAAAAAATATGTTATAGAGAACCAGATTTCGTATTTGTTAAAAAATTATATAGAATCAACCGAAGATTGGGAAAAGAAATGTGTAGAAAACTGTGAAAATAGCAGAAAATCATTAGAATCATATTATAACATTACTTAAAATGACATTGTTTCACTTTGAAAAGATAGAGACCTTGAACGAAGAACAGCAGTTAGATATTTAACAAACGAATATTGTAGAATGGACTTAAAGAAAAGTGTGTAAACGCAGACAAATATAAATAAACTGCCAACAAGTCGGGCGAAACTTTATTATTCTTGGGACAAGTTGGGTATGTGTGGAAAGTCAATATGCAGGTTAGAGTGGTTAGGGAAGACTAAGTGAAAGCGGGTTCTTGGGCACGGCAATTGTCAATTTAATACTTTGCGGAAACGTTCAAAAGCTCCAGTACATACATATAATCAATATTTCATTCGTTTATTTATCCAAGTTTGAGTTTTTGTGAGGGGTGGGGTGAGGGGTGATAGTAAGAGTGGGTGGATGGTAATAGTTTTTAATTGATTGCTTGAATCACGTCCAATATTCTCTGCAAACAATGTCAGTTTCATAGACGAAGTTGCATAGAATTTTCATAGGATTCGGTGTATTTTACATTCACGAAACCAAACATTTGTATGGGAGGGGGTAGAGGAGGTAGGGGAATCGTAAAATTTGTGACGCAATTTTATTTCCTTTCTCTTGTAGTGTGCTCGTACAAAATGTCAAGTTCGTAGCTTTTAATTTGTTGGTTATTAGTTGGTTCAATGAAAAAGGTCGAAATGATACTTTTGTATGGGAGGGGGTAGAAGGGCAAGCGCGATTGCAAAACTTTTAAAATAATATCATTTCAATTATTTTTATAAGTTTTTGCGCAAAATTTGAAATTGGTAGCTTTTAAGAGTTAGCTGATAACTGATTTCCTAAAAATAGTCGAAAAAATAATTTTGTATGGGAGTGGGTAGAAGAGGTAGGGGAATCGGAATATTTGTGACGTGATTTTCTTTTTTTTCTCTTTTAATGTGCTCGTACAAAATTCCAAGTTCGTAGCTTTTAATTTGTTGGTTAGCAGTTGTTTTATTGAAATTGGTCGAAATCATACTTTTGTATGGGAGGGGGTAGAACGACAAGTGCGATCTCAAAAATTTTGACGCAGTTCTATTTCAACTATTTTCAAATGATTTTGTGCAAAATTTCAAATTGATAGCTTTTACTAATTAGGTGATAATTAATTTCTTAAAAATGGTCGAAAAAATCATTTTGTATGGGAGGGTGTAGAAGCTTTCAAGGTATTCAACCAGTTTATATTTCATTCTTTTAAAGATTTTTTTTAAATGCATTTCGCAAATTTTCAAGTTTTTACCTTTAAATTTCATTCAAAAATTTTCAGTTTATGTGGTTTTTTCATTGCACATGAAACACCTTGTGCACGGTAGACCAGGGGGGTCGGTGCATAACAATTGTGGAATTTTTATTATTTTTTCTGTATGTACAACAAATAGATGTATCCACATGGAAAATTTAAATTTTGTATCTTTCACCAGAGCCCTTAAAAAATTACTCAAAATTTTCGACATTTTTGGTTACCACCTCCCTCCCCTTACACCCCCCAACGTAAAATTTTTACCAAATTTAAAAACTGCCTAGTTCTACAATTTGACAAAATTTTAATTTGATATCTGCACTCAATTTTGAATTATAACGGTTTGAAATTTTGGAAAGTGCATCATTTTTGAAATGCTCCCCATTTCCCCCCCCTCCCTACTATTTTGTCCAAATGTTATATTTTTCTCGTATTTCTCTAGTAGAGTTTAATATAGGTTCCAAGATTCAATTACATAGCTTAATAAATAGCCGAGATATTGATTTTTAAGTGTTTTTCTTTGCACCCCCCCTGACCCTCCCCCTTACAATAATTAGCTTCTATCTAAACTGATTCTAGTAGATCTTAATACCGTCTTAACGGTCTCCTGAAAATATCAATTTTTTATGGGAAGTAATTTCGAAGATATAATCATTTAAAAAAAAAATTCGTCCGACAATTGGTTCTTAGCCCCCCCTTTTCGCACCCCAATGGACAAAAAAATTAAATTATTTTTAAAAGTTGTCCCACAAACTCCTCTATATGTATGTTGAGTTTTAGCTTCCTAGCTGTTACCGTGGTTGAGATATTTGAATTCGTATTTTTCGGTTTAAGCGCTCCCCCCGCCTCCCCCTGAACCCGTACACCCCCCAAAATGGGTGTCCGCCTGAGATCCGCAACTATCTACAATCCCCCTAAAAATGAACTTTCTATCTTCAAGGGTTTGGAAGTTAATGTGCGCTGAGCGTACACGTCGGCGTACGGCGTATGGCGGACGGCGTACAGACAGACGGATTTTTTTTGCATTTTTAGGCTAATTTAGTCAGGAAACGCGAAAAAACAAAATTTCAGGGTAGCAAATTTTTTTTTTTTCCCAAGTCGATCACAATACTTTATTATTAAAATAATAAAGTAAATTAATAGAAAAACGAGAGGTCTGATTAATTTGTGGGGAAGAACATTAAAATTTTTGGCAGGAACAATGGACGATGAATATGCTGGAATGATTGAAGCACATTTTCATGCTGTAGAAAATAATCAAAACACGTTACATGAAAATCAAAACAAACTTGTGAAGCAAAACAATTCATTTCAAAAACAAATCAAAACTATTGAAGACAAAATTAGTAAAAATCACAGAATAATTAAAGATTATATCAATAAATTACATAAAGAAACCAATTATCTACAGAAATTTCATTTTCAAAAAGAGTGTGAAACTATAATTTTATCTAACATTAATATTTTAAATAAAAACATTGAAAAACTAAAAGAAATAATATTAAATCCAAAACTTGGTATACTCAACAGATATATTTTGGAAGATGAGGAAATAGATAAATTTCATATTACTATTGAACAATATTCTGATATTAAATGTGCGGTAGAGTTAAGAAAAAATAAAATAATTGTAATAATCAGTATTCCACATTACAGTGACGGAGAATATAAGGAGTTAATAATCGAACCTAAAAATAATAATATGCAGCTAGTAGGTAAGATTAAAAACGTACTAAGTTTTCAAATTGTATTATTTACATATTATTATATTATCCAAAAAAAAAATAAAAAAGATTTAAGATGGGTAGAAGACTTCATGATTGTGAGAAAACAAAAATAAAACAGGAAATAATTTTAAATGGACACGATATTATTCGCTTTGATGGATGTTTGCCTAACATGGCTAAAAACATAAACTATACTAAATTTCAGGAAATTTCTTTACAAGGTGTACATTTGAAACAATTAGAACAAATTAAACTTTATGAATTGGAAAAATTTAATTGTAAACAAAACTATAGCAACCAAAGTTGAATAAATTACACATTATTATCAATTGTTATAATGATTATGTTAGTAATAGGAATATATATACATATATATAGTGCTGTACAAAACTTAAGCAACTCACTACATGTCGGAATGAAAAGGAAAATTGCAATCGAAATATAAAGAATTTTTTTTTCCCTTTTTTTTGTAAATTTACACGTTAGCATGTTGCTTAAGGTTCTGCAATAAAAAAAGTACATCAGTATTTTAACTGTTCTTAAAAAAAAACAAAAACAAAATACACCAAAAAAAAAGGCTGTGCAAAATCTAAGCAACTTTCAAAACGCAGCTGCGATTCCCAGTCAGAACAAAACATAACGGGGATTTCCCGATGTTGTTTTTGTTTTCTGATGTTCGTGTCAATTAGATCAGTATAGATCGTCTTCCCTTTGGGTTTAATTGTGTCTAAAAAAATAATAAACTGCCAACAAGTCGGGCGAAACTTTATTATTCTTGGGACAAGTTGCGGATGAGTGGAAAGTCAATATGCAGGTTAGAGTGGTTAGGGAAGGCTAAGTAAAAGGGAGTTCTTGGGCAGGGCTGTTGTCAATTTAACAATATTTCATTCGTTTCTGCAAGTTTGGGTTTTTATGAGGGGAGGAGGAGGGGTAATAGTAAGGGTGGGTGGATGTTAATAGCTTTTTAATTAATTGCTTCAATCACGTCCAATATTCTCTGTATAGAATGTGTATCATAGACGAAGTTGCATAGAATTTTCATAAAATTCGGTGTATTTTACATTCACGAAACCGAACATTTGTATGGGAGGGGGTAGAGAAGGTAGGGGAATCGTAAAATTTGATATGTAGTTTTATTTTGCTTCTCTTTTGAGGTGCTTGTATAAAATTTCAAGCTCGTAACTTCTAGTTTGTGGTTGATGATTTGTAGTTGATTTAATGAAATTGGTCGAAATCATGGTTTTGTATGGGAGGGGGTAGAAGGGCAAGCTCGATTTTTTTTAAAGCAACTTCATTTGAATTATTTTTATAAGTTTTTTCTGCAAAATTTGAAATTGATAGTTTTTAAGAGTTAGCTGACAACTTATTTCTTAAAAATGCTCGAAAAAATAATTTTATATGGGAGGGGGTAGAGGAGGTAGGGGAATCGTAAGACTTGTGATGCAATTTTCTTTCTTTTTTGTTGTAAGATGCTCGTACGAAATTTTAAGTTCGTAGCTTTTATTTTGTTGATTATTAGTTGATTTAATGAAATTGGTCGAAATCATACTTTTGTATGGGAGGGGGTAGAAGGGAAAACGCGAATTCAAAACTTTTAACGTAATTTCATTTAAATTATTTTTATAAGTTCTTTTGCAAAATTGCAAATTGATAGCTTTTAAAAGTTAGGTGATAATTGGTTTTTTAAAAATGGTCGAAAAAATAATTTTGTATGGGAGGGGGTAGAATTTTTAAAGGTTTTCGACCAGTTAATATTTCGCATATTTAGGAATTTTTTTTTAATGCATTTTGCAAATTTTCAAGTTTCTGCCTTAAAATTTCACTCAAAAATTTTCAGTTTATGTATTTTTTTCAATGCACATGAAACACCTTGTGCACGTTAGACCGGGGGGGTCGGTTTATAACAATTATGGATCAAGTTATTATTATTTTCCTATGTACATCAAATAGAGGTATTCACGTGCAAAATTTAAACTTTGTATCTTTCAACAGAGTCCTAAAAAAATCACTCAAAATTTTCGACATTTTTGCTTATCACCTCCCTCCCTTTTCACCTCTCAACTTAAAATTTTTAATAAAATTAAACATTATGTAGTTCTATATTCTGACAAATTTTTGATTTGATATCTGTACCCTTTTTTGAGATATAAGGATTCGTAATTTTGAAAAGTGCGCCATTTTTGAAATGCTCCCCATTTCCTCCCACTACTATTATTTCAACATGTTATATTTTTTTTGTATTTTGCTAGTATAGCTTAATATAAGTTTTAAGTTTCCATTACATAGCTTAAGAGATAGTAGAGATATTCATTTTGAAGTGTTTTTCTTTGCACCCCCCCTGACCCTCCCCCTTACAATAATTAACCACTCTCTAAGCTGATTCCAAAGAAACTATATGCCACACTGACGGTCTCAAAATATGAATTTTTAACGATAAGTAATTTCGAAGATATAATCATTTGAAAAAATAATTCGGCCGACACTTTGTTTTTAGCCCCCCCTTTTCGGACACCAATGGATAAAAAAATTAAATTATTTTTAAAAGTTGTCCCACAAACCCCTCTATACGTGTCTTGAGTTTTAGCTTCCTAGCTGTTACCATGGTTGAGATATTTGAATTCGTATTTTTTGGGTTAAGCGCTCCCCCCTCCTCCCCCTGAACCCGTATACCCCCTAAAATGGGTATCCGCCTGAGATCCGCAACTACCTATAATCCCTTCAAAACTGAACTTTCTATCTTGAAGGGTTTGGAAGTTAATGTGCGCTGAGCGTACACGTCGGCGTACGGCGGACGGCGGACGGCGTACAGACAGACGGATTTTTTTTTTTTGCATTTTTCGGCTAATTTAGTCATGAAACGCGAAAAAACAAAATTTCAGGGTAGCAAATTTTTTTTTTCCCAAGTCGATCACAATACTTTATTATTAAAATAATAAAGTAATATTTAAAATGCAGCGTGATCAATACGATAATAGATTTAAATCAAATGTAATTTCGCTATATTATTCTGGAAAAACCCAAATAGAGATTGCCAAATCGTTAAATATAAACAAATCTTTAATTTCAAGATAGATTACGAAATATAAAAACACGGGTTAGTGTGAAAAGTGTAAATTTTGGTGGAAGGCCGCGTAAAACTACCATTAGAGATGACTTACAAATTAAACAATTGATAAAAAGAAAACCGTTTATCTCGTCAAAAGAAGTTGTAAAAGAGCTAGGCTTAAATGTCAACTCAAGCATTGTTCGCAGACGGGCAATACAACTCAATCTAAAAAGCTATACACCTTTAAAAAACCATTGCTCACAAAAAGACATGCAAGGAAAAGGTAAACTGCTCGAACAACACTTTTAAAAATTATTATTTTACTATTTATATCGTTTTATATATCATTTAGGCTTGAATTCGCTAAGAACCATCTTGACTGGTCAGTTGCTAAATGGAAGACCGTTTTATTTAGCGACGAATCCAAGTTCAACCTCTTCAATTCTGATGGCTTCTCCCGTGTGAGGCGTGAGAAGGGACAACAACTCAATCCACGCTTCTGTAGGAAAACGGTGAAACATGGGGGAGGAAGCGTCATGGTCTAGAGATGTTTCTCAGCATTAGGTCTTGGTCCCTTTCATAGAATAACAGAAATTATGGACAGATTCATGTATAAGGACATCTTAGAATCTAAGATGTTACCTTATGCAGAGTGGAATATGTCACTTCGATGGGTGTTTCAACATGATAATGACCCGAAACACACATCGAAGTTGGTGAAAGAATGGCTTAGCTCTAAAAGGATTCAAGTTCTTGATTGGCCGGCACAATCGCCCGACTTGAATCCTATAGAAAACTTATTCGGTATATTGAAACGGCGTATGGGAACAGTACAGTTTGCAAACAAGGACCAATTGTTTACGAACCTAAAAACCGAATGGAAAAAAATTGACATATCAATTTTAAATAATTTAGTTGAATCAATGCCTCGCAGATGTGCCGCTGTTATAAAAAATAACGGCTATTACACGAAATATTAATAAAAGTTGCTTAGATTTTGCACAGCCTTTTTTTTGGTATTTTTTGTTTTTGCTTTTTTTTAAGAACAGTTAAAATACTGATGTACTTTTTTTATTGCAGAACTTTAAGCAACATGCTAACGTGTAAATTTAAAAAAAAAAAGGAAAAAAAATTCTTTATATATATGTATATATATATTATATAAATGTAATAAAATTAATAATGTAAATATAAACTTATCACCATTCAAAAAGACATCTAGCCAGGAGTCTAGACCTAGTGAGGGAGGAGTTACGTATATAAAAAATCCAACAACCATAAATGACATCGAGACACCCTGTACGGAATCATCTCAAATTGAGACATCAGTGTTCAACAAAGCTTATCATAACACAAACAATAAGTCATTCCAATTCGAAGTATTAGTATTTGGCAAAGCTTATCAGAGGTCAAATACCGAATAATTTAATTGAATTCAAACAAAGCGTATCACAACTTAAATTTCAAACTAAATTCAATTAAAACCTATCAACAAGATCAACAACATAGATGAATACAAAAACCCCGACTCAGAAGTCATCAGCAGCTTTCAATTTTAAAACTTAAACGCGTACGGTGAAACCCTTAAAGTTCATCCCATATTAGGATCGAAAGTTCCAAACAATAATCTAAGTAAAATACGACTAAATAAAAATTATAAAATTTATATATAAAAATCGTGTTTTATTTCAAGTTGTTTGTAAAAAATTGTTAAATGAATATTCGATAAAAGTCGAATTACTTAACTTTCCTATGAAACTGAATGTAATTTATCGGTTAATTGCACGTCTATTTCACATCACCACTTAAACAATTACAAAAAGGGTGAGGAATGCATTTGTGAATTTTCCATACTTTTTTTCAAAACATTGATGAATAGAACATCCAAACGTTTTGTTCATTAAAAAAATCGTTCCAACCCAATAATTAAAACTGTATCATACTTCATCACACCAAATTTCTTCTAATTGATCCACAATAATGAAAAAAAAAATACTTACCGGAAATCCGGTATGCCGGCCATGGTGCTTCTAAAAAATATTTCATTATTAAAATAATTTAAATAAATAAATAATCTTAATACATCCCGGCGCCGGTATGAACAACTACATGCTTCGACGATTCGATTAATTTCGCCAAAAACTCGCAATTTTCCTCAATTATTTTATCATCATCGACTTTCTGTAAAAAGCAAAAGAAAATTTTTAAGATCAAATTCTAAAATTGGCGCCTTTCAGGAAGGGCCTTAATAGTATTCAATTTGTGCTGCTTAAATTCAATAAAACCAATGATCTTATCAGCGAGAACGAACGTTGCCTTCAAAGTAAATTCTCCTGCAGCAACAGCGCTTTAGCAAAAGCCAAAATTTTTCGGTGATAAGCAATCATCGCGCATTTTCATTTACACCGTGATTTAATTACCTCGGGCAAGCCTAGAACTCCTTTATTTTCGTAAGGTGTGAGGCCATCGGCATAATTACACGACATATTTCAATATTTTACTAAAATTCGGATGTTTCTTTCGCACTGCAATTTGTTAAAACATTTCTTCTTCCTTCGTGATAAGAGCCAAAATTTTGTCTGGCAAAAAAAAACACAAGTAACAGACGAGTGTAAATATGTGGAGACTCAATCCACTTATAGTCAACGCTTGATTTTTCTGCCACTAGAGGCGTCTCTTCGCTAAGTAGCTAAGTTAGTTGTCAGAAGATCTGTCATAAAAGAGTTGTAAAAGGAATTGTCTTTGGAGTAATTAAACTAAGTTGTGTAATAATTAAATAAGAAATAGTTTTGATTTAATCGTATCTTTAAGTAGCAAGTCCCCAATATCAGGACAGCTACAATTGGTGACCCCGACGAACGATTAAATAGGCATTTCACAACAAAAAAAAACACATTGCAAAAGGTCACGCCGCCGGCCATTTTGTCAAAGGCTGTAATTAAAAACAAAAAATATCAAAAAAAATGCCTTTTGTGCCACATGGTGATACACCGCTCAACGACTCTATATCGCATCTCGTCGATATAGAGACACCTCAACAAAGGAGCAACGAAACGGCAGGATTCTTCGATCCCGACACGACAGCACCGCTCTTCAACAACTCACAGCAGTCTTTCCAGAGCAACACAACCACAAATTCAGGTGCAAACCAAAACACAAACCTCAGCACAAATGCTGCTAACCGAGTACCAGCCGAACACCTCTACGCTGTAAACCTCAATTTACCAAAATTCACTTCAGATGCACCTGAGATGTGGTTCGCAATTGCTGAGGCGGATTTCACGGCGAATCGCGTAACCAGTGACAATCATAAATACAGTCAGATTTTAAAGTCACTTCCCATCGCAATCTCCAAGCAACTCTGGGACATTATCAGCAGACCACCTGCTCAGGGCAATTATTTGAATCTGAAAAATGCTGTATTAACCCGTTTCTCGGATTCTCGACAGGTACAATTACGCAAACTACTTAAAGAAATGAGACTTGATGGAAAAAGACCTTCTCAACTTCTTCGAGAAATGCGTGAACTAGCTAGAGAAGCAATTACGGACGAAGTTCTACATGAGTTGTGGAAAGAACAACTCCCACAGTCAATACAGCCTTTTCTGTTGATGTCACCGAACTTAAACGACCTTAACAGTTTAGCCGAGCTTGCAGACCGCCTCGTACTCAATTCACCAATCAACACCATCTTTGCTGTTCACAACCGAGACACTTTTCAAGCAAACTCCAACATACAGTTTGAACGGACATTAATCGACATCCAAACTACGCTTAAAACTCTTCAACAAGAGATGGTTTGAAGCTACAACAAGAACACATGCAAAAACAACTGCGTGACATCGAAACAAGACATCAACAGTGGTACAGCAACTCGCAGCGTCAAAGTCGTGAACGAAATTCTCAGAGACATCATTCTATGAACAGGTCACAAACGCCGAATCGCAATGGTTACTGTTATTATCATAACAATTGGGGAAATGAAGCTCGACAGTGCATCAAGCCCTGCAAATTCTCACCCATTTCACAAAACACACAGGGAAACTAAATTCGCTGTCACTGATAGGAGAGGTCGGTGACAGCAGCAGTAAACTACCATCTCAAGAACTCCGTCTGCATATTTACGACCACAAAACTCATCATAAATTTCTGATTGATTCAGGATCAGTCGTTTCCATCATTCCTGCGAGCTTCTTCAAGAAAAAACTCGAAAAAGACGCACTCAGGCTATACGCAGCAAATGCATCTACCATTTATACTTATGAAAGTAAGACAGTTCAGCTTGACCTCAACCTTCGCAGGACTTTCTCGTGGCCGTTCATAATTGCCGAAGTACAAACTGCAATAATCGGAGCGGATTTTTTATCTCACTTCAATCTACTTATCGATCTCAAAAACCAACGGCTTATTGACCCTCTCACTACTCTTTCAACAAAAGGAGAAACGCTACACACTAGTATGTACAACGTCTCGACTATCGATTCAACTCTACCATCATCATATGCTGAGTTGCTCAATAAGTTCATCGAGATAACTAAGCCGATCTCTAGACCAAATCTTACCAACCTGGAATATAGTCATCATATTGTTGCGAGCTTGGGGTTCGCCAGATTCCAAAGGAAAACACAATTCGTTTAAAAATAATGAATAATTTTATTTATTGCACTTTATACACAATTTCCCGATCACTTCACTAAATTCGCTCTAAAACTTAATTCGTACAACTCAGGAACACTGTCAATCTATCACTTTCGCTTATTTACACCGATAGGTGTTTTCCATGAAACTTTCACTCAGTAACTGCATAACTTGTCGTGAGCTCTGGCTATTTATAATGGTTTTATCCGAGTCTCGAACCTTCTCTGGTGTATGTGTTTCTGTTGCGTCTGGACTATTCTGGAAGTGACTAGATGGCGTCGGGTGTCATTGTTTGTGTCTTTGAGAATTTACTAGAAGTTTTTACTATGGCCCTCTACATGTTGGAAGAATATTCTAAATAGTTCTGGCAGATTTGAGAGAGATCATTGCCAGATCTATAACATTACCCTCTCCTTAGTCCCTGTTCGTCCCGAACAGAGTCGTTCATTTCCGCAATGGCACCGTGGTACTTTGTTAGTCGGTCGAGATGTACCACTTTCATTTTTGTACGAGGTTTTCGCTGATTCCATCCATCCTCTGGTTCGATCGTTAACCTCCGAATGGTTTTTCCGGCTTCTTTTTCCTTCTCACGTTCGCGTTCTTTCTCCGTTTCCTTTTTGCGCTCATTCTCCTCCTTAGCGGCACGTTTATTCGCATGAAGTACTTGACCGTCACGACTTCTACCCGTTCGTTCGCGATCCTTATTCGATTGTCCATCTTCGCTTCCATGATCTTTCCCGATGTATTGTTCTTGTTGTAATCGAGCTTGCCGACTCGGGGTTTTCGATCGACTTCGGCGTCTTTTATCAAAACCGTGTGTAAGATTTGAACTCTGACGACTAGTTCTTGACCACGAACTACCTGCCCGATTTCCATCTTCGCATTGGTTAGCAGCGCAGCCGGAACAATAGTTGGTCGCTTTTCGGCAGTCGAGTCTCAAGTGTCCTGTCTGTCCACAATTCCAGCATCGGGGGGCACCAAATCTTTCGCTCCGTTTGGTGTACTCTGCTTTCTGACACATACACTCTTTTGCTCTTTCTCGGCCTCGATAATTACTCCGTGAGCTTTGCTTGGCAGCTTCGAACGTCAGCCCATATACCAAGGCTTCGCCTATCGTTTTCTTACCTGCCAATTTCAACGCCTGTTGCAGCTCTCTGTCCAGTACAGCATTGTTGAATGCGAAAACAGCCGTATCGTTGCGTTGCTCTGTTTGCGCATTGGGCAGCGATAATAATGTGAGTCGTTCAATATCGCGTGCCAGCTCCTGAAGTGTTTCACCATTCTTTTGAGTTCGGTTGTACAGCTCTATTTTGTAGATCTCTTTCATGCGGTCACTGCCGTAATGAAGATCCAATGTTTGGACTAACGTTGAAAAGTCTTGTTGTTGCTCCTGCGGAATCGTTTGAAGAACCTCTGCTGGTGGACCTCTTAGCGCCAATATAAGAGCTGTTCCCCGTTCTAGATCATTCCAATGGTTGTTTCTGGCGGCAGCCTCAAATTGGATCTTATAAATAGCCCACGGTGTCTGTCCATCGAAGATTGGAGCTTTGAAACCCTTATGCGTAACGTGCTCTGCTTTCATGACTCCGACTGCTTTCACGTTATCCAAGTCCCTTTTTAGGCGTTCGACTTCTTGTACAATCCCGGATATCTTTTCCGTAATTTGTTCTTCGAAGATTCGAAGTTTCTTCTCAACGTTTTCTTCTATGGCCTTACCCATGGTGTCTATTTCATCATTTTGCAGCTCCAATTTTTGGTTAAGGTCCTTTGAAGTCTGGTCTAATTTCTCTAGTTTCTGATTAATGTCCGCTGATTGTTGTTTAATGTCCACTGATTGTTGTTCAAACTTCTGATGCATGTCCGCTGATTGTTGCTCTAATTTCTGATTCATGTCCGCAGATTGTTGTTTAATGTCCACCGATTGTTGTTCAAACTTCTGATGCATGTCCGCTGATTGTTGCTCTAATTTCTGATTCATGTCCGCAGATTGTTGTTTAATGTCCAATGATTGTTGCTCTAATTTGTTCATCATTTGTTGCATTAACTGTGTTAGAGCATCCGATGTACCAGAGCACTCATCTCCACGAGCTTCTTTGATTTGGAACTCGAAACTATCTGCATCTTCACCCTCAGCCTGCAGTGTCTCGATCATACGGCTGACAAGTTCAGACTTGCTCCCTGTCGTAGATAACCCGCGTCTACCGAGCTCTTCTTTCAGCTCCGCTAATTTTAAGTCTTTTAAATAACGCGGCATTCTCACTACCGATTATTTTCCGCGATCGAATTCGCTTAAATTTACGTCACTAATTAAAGTCACTGCTCACTCGAGAATATTCGTTTTCACAAAATTCTCACTGTCCGTTCGAGAATTTTATTTCCGCGATTTTACTTCGCTAATTTACGTCACTGCTCACTAAATTACCCGAGAATATTCGATTTCACAAAATTCTCGCTGTCCGTTCGAGAATTTTAGTTCCGCGATTTTACTTCGCTAATTTACGTCACTGCTCACTAAATTACCCGAGAATATTCGATTTCACAAAATTCTCACTGTCCGTTCGAGAATTTTAGTTCCGCGATTTTACTTCGCTATTTTACGTCACTGCTCACTAAATTACCCGAGAATATTCGATTTCACAAAATTCTCACTGTCCGTTCGAGAATTTTAGTTTCACTTTTCCGCTCTCACAAAATTATCCGTTCCGAGAATTTTTAATTTCACTCGCGATTTTTAACCCGAATTTATCCTTGGAATCCCACTTCTGACACCAATTGTTGCGAGCTTGGGGTTCGCCAGATTCCAAAGGAAAACACAATTCGTTTAAAAATAATGAATAATTTTATTTATTGCACTTTATACACAATTTCCCGATCACTTCACTAAATTCGCTCTAAAACTTAATTCGTACAACTCAGGAACACTGTCAATCTATCACTTTCGCTTATTTACACCGATAGGTGTTTTCCATGAAACTTTCACTCAGTAACTGCATAACTTGTCGTGAGCTCTGGCTATTTATAATGGTTTTATCCGAGTCTCGAACCTTCTCTGGTGTATGTGTTTCTGTTGCGTCTGGACTATTCTGGAAGTGACTAGATGGCGTCGGGTGTCATTGTTTGTGTCTTTGAGAATTTACTAGAAGTTTTTACTATGGCCCTCTACATGTTGGAAGAATATTCTAAATAGTTCTGGCAGATTTGAGAGAGATCATTGCCAGATCTATAACAATATCATCACAAAAGGTCCTCCAGTCTCAAGTCGTGCCCGTAAACTCGCGGGGGAGAAAGCATTAGCCGCAAAGACTCAAATCTCCGACATGCTCGACAAGAATATCATCAGACCATCAAGCAGTCCTTACGCCAGTCCTATTCACATGACTAAGAAGAAAAACAATGAATGGAGACTGTGTGGCGACTATCGGCATCTTAACTCCAACACCGAATCGGACAGGTGTGGAGCATACCTCTCATTCAAGATCTTTTTTCGACTTTAACGGATACTTGCATCTATTCCAAACTCGATCTGGACAAAGCTTATCACCAAGTTCCTATGCATCCAGACGATGTTAAAAAAACGGCAATAATCACACCCTGGGGACTTTACGAATATCTCGTTATGCCATTTGGCTTAAAAAATGCCACACAAACCTTTCAAAGGTTTATGGACACCATCTTCCCGAACCTCGACTTTGTGTTTGTATACATAGACGACATCCTCGTCATGTCAAAGGATGAAGAGGAACATAAAAGACACCTCCAGATAGTCTTCGAGCGCCTGCAAGAACATTCTCTCAGCATCAACACCAGCAAATGCGTATTTGGTCAATCCGAAGTCGATTTCCTCGGTTATCACATAACACCTCAAGGTTATTTTCCGACCAACGAACGAGTGGAGGCGATTCTAAACTTCACAAAACCTGAAACCATCGAAGAACTCAGACGATTTCTTGGTGTAACAAACTACTATAGATCTTGTATACCTCAAGCAGCACACACACAGCTTCCGCTTAATAACTATCTCAAACGTTCTATAAAAAAAGATAAGACGAGAATCTGTTGGACAACCGAGGCTGTCATAGCCTTCGAGGAAAGCAAACGCAAGTTAGCCGATGTAACTCTTCTAACTTATCCGGTACCAGATGCACCTATGGTCCTCATCACTGACGCTTCATCCTCTGCGATTGGGGCACAACTTCAGCAACAAGTTGAAAACACATGGCAACAGCTGGGATTTTTCTCACGTAAACTTAGCGCCACAGAACAACGATACAGCACTTACGACCGTGAGTTACTTGCTATTTTTGCTTCGATCAAATTCTTTCATCATCTTTTGGATTGTCGGAATTTCATCATTAAAACGGACCATAAACCGCTCACGTATGCATTCAGACAGAAACTCGACAAAACTTCAGAACGACAACTCAGGCAGCTCGACTACATTTCACAATTCTCAACAGACATAATCTATGTGAAAGGTGAGGACAACGTGGTGGCTGACGCACTTTCACGCATTCACAGCATCAATATGCCCACGGAACTCGATGCGGAAAACATCTACACAGAGCAAGAAAAAGATGCAGAGCTACAGGAAATCGTTCAGGGTTCTACATCTCTTAAGCTCCAAAAATTGGAAGTAGAGCCAGACATACACATCTTCTGTGACATCACTTCCGGTATAGTCAAGCCATACATTCCATCTACTTTGAGGAAATCTGCATTCAATAGCATACACGGTCCTGCTCATCCAAGCGGCAGAACAACCTCGAAACTTCTCAGAGAAAAGTTTGTCTGGCCAGGAATCCGCAAAGACGCAACACATTGGTCTCGCGAATGCATAGCCTGTCAGAGATCGAAAGTATTCCGTCACACCAAATTTAAACCGAACCATATCGCAGTTTTGGATTCAAGATTCAACCACGTACACATCGACATCATCATCTTACCGAACATCCAAGGTTTCCAGTACTGTCTCACAATGGTGGATCGTTTTTCCAGGTGGCCTGAAGCAGTACCCATAAAGGACATGACTGCAGACACCGTTGCAAAAATGCTATTCGATCATTGGATATCACGTTTCGGCTCGCCGATCACAATAACCTCAGATCAAAGCGCGCAGTTTGAATCTGCTCTTTTTAAAGCTCTAGTTGAACTCGTTGGAACAAAGAGAGTTCGCACTACATCATACCATCCTCAATCGAACGGCATCGTCGAACGTATGCACAGAACTCTAAAAGCAGTGCTCATGTGCTCACCCAAACCTTGGCTCGACATTCTATCGACCGTTCTACTTGGTCTCAGAACTGCGCTGAAAGAAGACATTCAGGCCATCCAGCGAAGATGCTATATGGCACGTGCTTGAGTATCCCTGGAGAATTCTTCGTCTCAGCAGATGTTGCACCCGATCCCAAAGCTTTCGTTCAAAAACATCGAGAATACATGCGCGGCATTCGTCCAACACCAACGGCACATCACTCGAAAGCCAGAGTATTCATCTTAAAGGATATCAACACTTGTTCACACGTTTGGTTACGCAGTGACCATGTTAAAGCTCCTCTTGAACCACCATATAAGGGTCCTTTTCCAGTCCTGGACCGCCTAACTGATCGCATATTCAAAGTCAACATCAATGGTGAGGAAAAAAACATCTCAGTCGACAGACTTAAGCCCTGCTACATCAACAAGACTGACAGCAATAATGAAGAAGAAGAGAGGCAACAATTCGAGCCACATCAATGGGGGTCTGCAATGGATCACCAAGTAAAACATATATACATACCGTGACTTTCAAACAATCCACCAAAAGTCACTAGGAGGGGAGTGGTTGTGGAGACTCAATCCACTTATAGTCAACGCTTGATTTTACTGCCACTAGAGGCGTCTCTTCGCTAAGTAGCTAAGTTAGTTGTCAGATGATCTGTCATAAAAGGTTGTAAAAGGAATTGTCTTTGGAGTAATTAAACTAAGTTGTGTAATAATTAAATAAGAAATAGTTTTGATTTAATCGTATCTTTAAGTAGCAAGTCCCCAATATCAGGACAGCTATAAATAAACGTAGTACAGAGCCATCTTGCGGTAGGAAATTCTGCAAATTTAATGCTGCTTTCCAATCGCGTCAGTTTTTTATAGCGTCACGTGATGGCATTTTTGTGGAAAACGGTCAAATTAATTAATATTTTGTGGAAAACTGTGTATTCGGGACTTCTTGAATATTTTCATTCATCAGTTTGATGATTATTTCCTTTTGTTTTAAAAAAAACCTAAGAAAAGCAAGTTTTTCTACAATCCAGTCTTTTTTGTTGAAAACGGTAACTTTTTGGGACTTCTTGAATATTGAAATACTTCCATTCTTAGCCTAAATGCATTCATCAACGCAAATTCTATTCAGTAGTAGTTACCGATCAATAATTCTGCTCCATGATAGTAAACTTTTACCAGAAATTATTAGAAATGTACTCGATAAAATAAAATTAGCACAAGAAAAAGTAAGAAAATACTGTTGCGAGCTAGGGGTTCGCCTGGATTTCAAGTAAAACACAATTCATTTAAAATAAGTGATAATTTATTTATTCGCACTCTAATATAATTTCTCGATCACTTCGTTTTTATGACAACACCGCTGTGAATTTTTCTATCGCTTCTTATGACAACACCGTCGCGTGTTTTACTATCGCACTTTACTGGTTCGAGTCTTTCATGAATATCGCTGAATGACTGGCTGCTCGCTGAGAGCTACCGTGTATTTATACCATTTTCACTAATTCTCGAAGCTTCCGTCGGGTGTCGTTGGGTGTCTTTGGGTGTATGTATAGACTATACTGGGAGGTTCTAGATCTTTGAATATGGGTTTTCACATTTTGGGGGACTATTCTATAAAATTCTGGCATATTCGGGAAAGATCATTGCCAGATTCATAACATTACCCTCTCCTTAGTCCTTGTTCGTCCTGAACAGAGTCGTTCACTTCCTCAATGGCACCACGGTACTTTGTTAGTCGGTCGAGATGTACCACTTACATTTTAATAACAGGTTTTTGATGTAGAATCCGATAGACGACATCATTTAACCGGTTGATGATCTGGTACGGGCCTTCCCAGTTTCGCTGTAGTTTCGGCGATCTGCCCTTCTGTCGTTTGGGATTGTATAACCAAACCAAATCGCCCTCTTGGAATCCTGATGAATTCGCCCGTTGATCATACCTCGTCTTCATGCGGTCGGTCGCCAAATCAATTTTTTCTCTGACCAGGTTATAAATTGTCTTTAGTCGACATCGTAGATCCGAGACGTAATCTTTGGAATTGGTTGGTTGGTCTGATGGCACTCCAAACATTAGTTCCGCAGGGACTCGAATATTTCTTCCGAAAATGACTCGGGAGGGAGTTTCTCCTGTTTTTGAATGTACCGATGTTCTGTAGGCCATTAAAAATAGAGGGATCTGCTGATCCCAGTCCTGTTGCCTCTCGCTGACGAGTTTGGATAGGTTTGAGTTCAATGTCCTATTGAAACGTTCCACCATTCCATCGGACTGTGGGTGTAATGGAGTTGTCCTGGTTTTGTTTATTCCCAGCATTTGGCACAGGTGTTTGAATATTTGAGATTCGAAATTGCGCCATTGATCGGAGTGTAGTTCACGTGGAGCTCCAAATCTGCTCACCCAGTTGGTAACGATTTGTTCGGCGACGGTTACTGCTTCTTGGTTTGCAATTGCGTAGGCTTCAGGCCACTTGCTGAAATAATCAATGACCACTAGAATGTAGCGATTACCATTTTCTGATTCCGGAAATGGTCCAGCAATATCCACCGCAATTCTCTCAAATGGGACTCCCACGTTGTATTGTTGCATTTCTCCCTTTGATCTGCGGTGTGGGCCCTGACTCGATGCACACGTAGTACATTTACGGCACCAATTTTCGACATCATCTCGGAGGTGGATCCAATAGAACTTTTCCCGTATCTTTGCCAAGGTTCTATTTACACCCAAATGCCCACCGGAGGTACCTCCATGATATTCCTTCAAAACCTCCTCGACTTTAGAATGCGGGACGATTGTTTGCATGTGATACGATTTTCCCTCAGCGTTTTCCCATTTCCATTTTAATAATCCGCCGTCTAGGTGTAGGGAGTTCCATTGTGCCCAATAACACTTCAGGGTTTCGCTGAATTGTGAGATGTCTTTCCACTCAGGCCGTTTCATTTCGTCCTTCCATGCCATGATCGGTGATATATCTGGATCTTTACGTTGGGCATCTTTCAGTTCTTGCTGACTCCATCCATCCTTTGGTTCGGTCGTTATCCTCTGAATGGTTTCTCCGGCTTCTTTCCCTTCTACACGGTGACAATGCTTGCAGTTCGATGGACAAGGACGACGTGAAAGCGCATCGGCATTACCGTGGATTCTCCCTCTTCGGTGAACAATTTCAAAATCGTAGGATTCGAGCCTTTCGATCCATCTGGCTACTTGGCCTTCAGGGTTCTTAAACTGAAGTAACCATTTAAGCAATGCGTGATCCGTTCGAAGAAGGAACTTTTGACCATAGAGATATTTGTGAAAATGTTATGTTGCTTCTACAATGGCTCATAGCTCTCGGCGAGTTACGCAATAGCTCCTTTATGATTTTGAGAGTACTCGGCTGTAGTATGATAGCACTCTCTCCTGCCCGTCGATCTCTTGTACTGCTCCGATACCGACATTGCTGGCGTCAGTGTCTATGATGAAACCGTGACCTGGTTTTGGATACGCCAGAACTGGGGAGTCGCAGAGTTGGTCTTTTATCCTCTCGAATGCTTCCTGGCACTGTTGACTCCATGTAAATGGCTTTCCCTTTTCTGTTAACTGATGCAGACATTTCGCCGTGTTGGCAAAGTCTTTTACGAATCGTCGGTAATATGTTGCTAAGCCTAGGAAGCTGCGCAACTGGTGTTTATCACTCGGAGTAGGCCAATTTTTCTCCGCCAGTATCTTTTCCGGATCTGTCTTCACGCCATCAGCTGAAACGATGTGACCTAAGTACTTGACTTCTGCACTAAACAAAGTGCACTTTTTCGGACTCAGTTTTAATCTTGCCGCTCGCAGTCGCTAGAAGACTTCCTGTAGATTTTTTAGATGTTCCTTGAATGTTTTTCCGATAGCGATCACAACATCCAGGTAAACGAGACAAGTTTTCCAACTCTGGCCACGCAAAACGAATTCCATTAGTCTTTCAAACGTAGCTGGAGCATTGCACAGGCCAAACGGCATTACGATGAACTGCCACAGTCCACTGCCGACAGAGAATGCTGTCTTCTCTCTATCTTTTTCATCTATCTTCACTTGCCAGTAACCACTTTTCAGATCCAACGTTGAGAGCCATTTAGCATCAGTCAGGGTGTCCATGATATCGGCGATTCTAGGTAGTGGATAGCTATCCTTTTTCGTAACATCATTCAGTCGCCTGTAGTCCACACAAAAACGGGTACTGCCGTCATTCTTCTTTACCAGCACCACTGGTGATATCCACGGGCTCTTTGATTCTTCGATGATTCTCTGATGCTCCATAGTTTTGACTATTGAATTGACTTCTCCTTGTTTCGCTAATGGTACTCTTCTTAGAGGTTGACGTATCGGTGTAGCACTTCCGGTATCTGTACGATGTTTCACTAAGTTTGTTCTGCCATAGTCGTCATCACCGGTGGAAAAGACGTCGCTGAATCTTTCGATTAGATCTAGTGCTTGCTTGTGTTGTTCTCTTGACTTCGTAATGCAGGTGTCGTTTCTGGTTCTATGAGGTAGAATCGGTGGTTCCCGGGATCACCATCGAGCTCTGCCCAAATAACATTCTCAGACGACTTTGGTAAATCCGCATCTTCGCACAATACAACTCGCAGCTTTGTTATGTTGGAGGATGTTATTTCCATCGGGATTTCAATATTCCGCCACTTCATTATTCGTTGTCCTAAGTCCAGCTGGATACCGTGTGGTTTCAGGAAATCCATTCCAAGGATACACTCATCGGTAATGTCAGCTACCACGAATACATGCGAGAAGGTCAAATCCCCAAGCTGTATGTCACGAGCTATTTCTCCATGGACCGTTGTAGTTTCTCCTGTAGCAGTGCAAAGTGCGTTCTTCTTAGTGTTGTGAAGCCAAGTACGGTCTACGAGGTCAGATCTTAGCACTGACCGTGTTGCGCCCGTGTCAACTGTTATGATGCAGTTTAATTTGCCGACTCGACCATTCATGCATAAATCGTTTTCACAACGATGTAGTCGAGAAACTGTGATGATGGTTCCGGGGGCGTCGATTCTACCAGCCAACTTCTGCCCCATGAAGTTGGCCTTTACTCGTTTCCCGGACTGTCATTGGGCGAAGCGTGCTCTCGTGACGGTTCGCCCCTTCCTCCCCTTTGTTAAGCAGCGCAGCCGGAACAATAGTTGGTCGCTTTCCTGGGTTTACGGCAGTCGCGTCTGAAGTGTCCTGCCCGTCCACAATTCCAGCATCGGGGGGCACCAGATCCTTCATTCGGCTTGGTGTACTCTGCTCTCTGACACACACACTCTTCTACTATTTCCCGGACTCGATAGTTACTCCGCGAGCTTTGCTTGGCAGCTTCGAACGTCAGCCCATATACTAAGGCTTCGCCAATCGTTTTCTTACCTGCCAATTTTAACGCCTGTTGCAGCTCTCTGTCCTGTACAGCATTGTTAAATGCGAAAACAGCTGTATCGTTGCGTTGCTCTGTTTGCGCATTGGGCAGCGATAATAGTGTGAGTCGTTCAATATCGCGTGCCAGCTCTTGAAGTGTTTCACCATTCTTTTGAGTTCGGTTGTACAGTTGTGTTTTGTAGATCTCTCGCATGTGGTCACTGCGGTAATGAAGATCTAATGTCTGGACTAGCGTTGAAAAATCTTGTTGTTGCTCCTGCGGAATCGTTTGAAGAACCTCTGCTGGTGGACCTCTTAGCGCCAATATAAGAGCCGTTCCCCGTTCCAGATCATTCCAATGATTGTTTCTTGCGGCAGCCTCAAATTGGGTCTTATAAATAGCCCACGGTGTTTGTCCATCGAAGATTGGAGCTTTGAGACCCTTGTGCGTAACGTGTTCTGTCTTGATGACTCCAGTCGCTTTCACGTTATCGAAGTCCCGTTTTAGGCGTTCGACTTCTTCTACAATCCCGGATGTCTTTTCCGTAATTTGTTCTTCGAAGATTCGAAGTTTCTTCTCTACGTTTTCTTCTATTGTCTTACCCATGATGTCTATTTTATTATTTTGCAGCTCTAATTTTTGGTTGAGGTCCGCTGACAGCTGACTTTGTTGGTCTAATTTCTGATTAATGTCCGCTGATTGTTGCTCTAATTTCTGATTAATGACCGCAGATTGTTGATCTAATTTCTGATTCATGTCCGCAGATTGTTGATCTAATTTCTGATTCATGTCCGCAGATTGTTGATCTAATTTGTTCACCATTTGTTGTATTAACTGTGTCAGAGCATCCGATGTACCAGAACACTCCTCTTCACGAACTTGTTTGGTTTGGAACTCAAAACTATCTGCATCCTCACCCTCAGCCTCAAGTGTCTCGATCATACGGCTGACGAGTTCAGACTTGCTCCCTGTCGTAGATAACTCGCGTCTACTGAGCTCTTCCTTCAGCTCCGTTAATTTTAAGTCCTTTAGATAACGCGGCATTTTCACTACCGATTATTTCAAGTTTTCCGCGATTCGAATTCACTTAAATTTACTTCACTAATTAAAGTCATTGCTCACTAAAGCACTCGAGAACATTCGATTTCACAAAATTCTCTCTGTCCGTTCGAGAATTTTAGTTTCACTTTTTCGCTCTCACAAAATTATCCGTTCGAGAATTTTAATTTCACTCGCGATTTTTAACCTTCTGACACCAATTGTTGCGAGCTAGGGGTTCGCCTGGATTTCAAGTAAAACACAATTCATTTAAAATAAGTAATAATTTATTTGTTCGCACTCTAATATAATTTCTCGATCACTTCGTTTTTATGGCAACACCGCTGTGAATTTTTCTATCGCTTTTTATAACAACACCGTCGCGTGTTTTACTATCGCACTTTACTGGTTCGCGTCTTTCATGAATATCGCTGAATGGCTGGCTGCTCGCTGAGAGCTACCGTGTATTTATACCATTTTCACTAACTCTCGAAGCTTCCGTCGGGTGTCGTTGGGTGTATGTCTAGACTAACTGGGAGGTTCTAGATCTTTGAATATGGGTTTTTACATATTGGGGGACTGTTCTATAAAATTCTGGCATATTCGGGAAAGATCATTGCCAGATCTATAACAATACAATAGTTATTATGTCAAAAACGCCGAGTCCAGAAATGAATTTTCCCTAAATGATAAAATCATGTTTCAGAAGTCGAATAAGACTTGGGGCCCTGGAAATTTTTTTGAGATCTGACCCGTTACTACTAGCTTTGCCTTTCAGAGCACCTTTGGGGATTCTTCTGTCTTCCATTCGCTCTACATGCCCAGCCCACTGTACTTTACGTAGCTTGATGAGTGTTGAAGCTTCTGGCTCGTCGTAGAGTTGATACAACTCATGGTTGTATCTTATTCGCCATTCCGTTCCTTCCTTCACAAGTCCCAAAATTCTTCGGAGGACCTTTTCTTTTGGATGCGTTAACTGCTTTTCCAGAAGTTCGCGTTAATGTCCACGTCTCGCTGTCATAACAGAGCACAGGTCGTATAATAGTTTTATATATCCGCGGGTTATTGTTCCTGCGCACTTTCTTGGATTTCATTATTGGAAGTACCGAATAATAGGCCTTATTTGCTAATATTATCCGTCGTTTGATTTCGTCTATTTCTTTACCGTCCTCTGCTAGATTAGCCCCAAGGCATATGAAGTCTCCAAATTATATTCCGCAATTGTTATGTTTTGTCTTATAGGCGTTCTCCTTCTTGATTGCGTCATTACTTTTGTTATGCTTTCGTTAATGCGCAATACTTTTGCGGCGGAGTTAAGATTGACAAATACTTCCTTAGCACTAGGGAAGGATCTTGCTAGGATGTTAATGCCGTTGGTGTCGACTGGGATTTTTCAGACGACATACTCTAATGCCAAGTTGAAAAGCATGAGGGCTAGACCATCTCCGTGCTTTAAACCACATTCCGTTCGAAAGCTGGTTATGGAATCGGTTTGTGTTCTCACTTGGGATTCAGTGTTCGTCATTATGAGTCTTGTTAGTCGGACTGGTTTTGGGGGAATTCCAACGTTAAGCATGATTTGGTACAGTACGCTCCTGTCGATACTGTCGTATGCTTGTTTAAAATCTATGAAGATTTTTTTCACGTCTATGTTATACTCCCAGAATTTCTCAAGCACCTGGACGAGGAGTTTGGGTGCCACGTGTCATTTAATCAGAAAATCTCTTTTTGAAAAAAAATAAAGCTCTAGGAATTCTCTATGAAACATTGATTTGAAATTATGACATTAAATTCGATATAAATCGACAAAAATACTTGTGTCGCGAAAGGTACTCGATTAAGTTTTAAAATGCTTTTCCTTTTGGGTTTTGTTACCAAGACATGATATTTAGGATTGCTTTTTTTTTCTTTTTTTTTTTTAATTAATCGTCTCCTTTTGAAGTAAATGGAATGACAAAAAAATTGGCCAACCTTTCTTGCCCACATGGTTCATTCCCTTGCGGTAGCAGATTTCATAAATATTTGTGAGTACTTTAATAAGAATGGAAGCAAACAAAAACCGAAATTAACAAAAAAAAACCTGGTCTATAGTTTACGTGGGTTGAAGTTAAGTTTGGTGGTAGTGATGGATGATTTCTAATTGGCTGATGCATTGAACGTCATAGTTGTGATATGCTGCTTGTCGTAATTGATGTTCTTTGATGATGTTGATCAGTGGCGTGGCGTCCATTGATGCAAGGGAAGCAATGCTTCCCTAACGTTTTGTCCTTTATTCAGTTGAGAAAATCTACACTAAAATCAGCACGGATATGAAAATTTATTTAAAAGAAAGTGCGCATTATTTTCGTCTAACACTGATTACAGCATTTTCGTGATTAGGACAGCTTTTTTTCATCACGCTTTTTCTGACCAACGATAGTTGAAAGTCTTCCACAGGGAAAAAGACGCGATTTTAAAAACGCATTTACAAGACCGCCGGCCAATACGAACGACATTTTCTGCAAGTTTGACTTCAATATGAAGAGGAGATGCGTCGCATTAAAATGCTTCCACCCTTACTCTCAATGCTTTTAGTCGCATATACAAGAGAACAAGACCACCGGCCAATACCAGTAAAATTTTCGCTCGCAGCGAGCGCAAGTTCCACTTCTATACGAAGAAGAGATGCGTTAATGCAATTGCTTCCAGCCGGTGCTTCCAGTCGCAAGCTCTGGGTCTCAAACAAAGCATTGCCAGTATTGAAATTTTGTACTAGCCGAAAAATTATCAGTAAGAAAAATGTGAAGAGGTAGATCTGGCAATATTGCCCATATTTGTCGTGCTTTGAATGAAAAGAATCGGTTTCAGGGAGCACTACCTAAAAAATTGAAAAAAATCGATTTATTTTATTTCCGATTAATAATGTAGAATGGATTCTAAATTGATTGCCGAAAACCGCACCCCCGTCGGATGAGTAGAAGTGTTTCAAACAATGATGTAAACTTGTGGAGTCGTGCATATTGATGCAGCGCTTGTAGCTTGGCGCAAAATAATTGCTTCCCCTAGCTATAAAGTCACGCCACGCCTCTGATGTTGATGTATTCAGATGTCGTAGCGAATATTTGCAATTTTCCAGATGATTAATTAATGGAATAACGATTTTCTTCTAGCATGAATATATTCACTGATCATGGTTGTTTTAAAATTGGCAGAATAAATTCAATTTTCTTTTAGCATGAATATGCTCACTTATTTTAATTTGGCAGAATCAATTTTAGTTGGAGGTTTTTACATTTAATTCTATCTACCATCTATTTTTAGCTTGAATATGCGGAATATCATTAGTTAAACGGACCGGATCAATTTTAACTTCGAGGATTATTCACTTAACTTAAATTCGATTTTCTTTTGTCATGAATATGATTACTTATTATGGCTAATTTTTAAATTCCAGAATAAATTTTAATTTCAATGATTATTTGCTTAGTTTAGTTTCAATTCTCTTGTAGCATGAATATGCTCACTTATTTTAATTTGGCAGAATAAATTTTATTATTTTAAACTCAATTTTCTTTTAGCATGAATATGCTGACTTATTTTAATTTGGCAGAATCAATTTTAGTTGGAGGTTTATACATTTAATTCTAACTACCATCTATTTTTAGCATGAATCTGCTAACAGAATATCATTAGTTAAACGGACCGGATCAATTTTAACTTCAAGGATTATTCACTTAATTAAAATTCGATTTTCTTTTATCATGAATATTGTTGCGAGCTAGGGGTTCGCCGGATTTCAAGTAAAACACAATTCGTTTAAAAATAAGGGATAATTTATTTATTTGCACTTTTACTTAATTTGCACTTTAACTAATTCACACTTTTACTTAATTCGCCTATCTGGCACTACCGCCGCGTATCGCTTCCACCGGTTCGCGTCTCGATCATTAAAATGACTGACTGCTCGCTGAGAGCTACCGTGGTTTTATACCATTTCCCCTGTCCTCGAAGCTTCTGTCGTGGATGTTTTCGGGTGTATGTATCGATAATTCTAGAACCAACATTTTGGAGTATACAGTTCTGTAGGGTGTATGTCTAGACTATACTAGAAGATTCTAGATGGCATTTTACATTTTGGGGGACTGTTCTATATAGTTCTGGCACTTTCGGGAAGATCAATATTGCGTGGTTGCCAGATCTATAACAATATGATTACTTATTATGGCTAATTTTTAAATTCCAGAATAAATTTTAACTTCGATGATTATTCCATCCATCTCGACATTTTCCGAAGAATTTCCTCGGTTACGAGATGCCCACCGCCATACTCGGCCACCGGTTGATTTTTTTTCAGACCATGTGGATACGACTTGAATGCCGCGATTCGAAGCAGCCATTCTTTGGCTTTTTTTCACTTTGGTTATGCACTTGACTAATTCGGCGGCTGCCTTTTCTCTGCACTTTTTCTTGTTTTTTTTATTTCAATCATAATTAAGCGGCACTAAATTAACAAAAAAACAGATGGAAGAATTAGCGGTTTCCACTTTTACATTCGTCTATTATTATTCAAGCCACTACGTCGGCTGCTTAGTATTTTAGTAAATATCTCAAAAAACAAAAAAAAATTCCGAAGTCACACCGAATCTTTAAATTCTCATTACTTTCATAAATAATTTCGTTCGAATATGAAAAAAAATCGCAACTAAAAGCGAAACTTCTCTACTTCGTTTTCGTTTCAAATCCCGCGTGCTACTCGATTCTCCCGTTTCTTTTCGTCTCCTTGTTTCTCGAAAAACAATTTCCCGTTTCTTTTCGACCACGTTGGGTGACGTGTTCATTGCCCAGGTCTCTGCCGACCTTTTGAGCAATTCTGCAGAGGTTGGGATTTCCAGCCGACACTAGATGACGTGGATTCGTCCCGATAACAGAGGTCTCTGCCGAATTTTGGGGGTGATCTAAAGTGTCGGCAATTTCCGGCCGACGCCAGATGGCGTGGACCCGCCACCATAACAAGCTAAAAATCAAAATTTTTGCCAGAATTAATTTTATTATAATTGCAATCAATTTAATCAACTTCACCTCGTTCCTTCTACCCCTTCCCATACGAAATTCTCGAAATTTTGTAAATTTCAATAAAATTATTTTTCTTTGAAACTTGTAACGAAATGGACGGATGGTTCGCGTTAGTTATGTGGTCGAGGGACGTGACGTTGAAAAAAAAATTAAAACGAAAAATTTTATGTAAGAAAGAAATTTATTGGACTATCTTAATCGAGTACCAGAAACGGACTGCTAATTTTACTAATTTATAATGGAAAAATTCTTAAATCTAAATTTGCTGATTCGTTTAGTATGAAACGTGTGAACAATTTCTTTCCCAGCAAGGTGTCATATACCTATGCTGGTTGAAGGTATCTGGTTACATCCTCTGATAATGTGGAGTATGTGTCTGGCGAAGACGCTGACTCATACGTAACTGGACACCCGTTAAAATTAGAATTCTCCTGAATTCTGTTATTGATTTTTATCTTAAATTCTTTATGTTTTTTAAAATAAAGTATGATTCCAAAAGTTATTAATATAATCAAAGTGATATTGATTCCGTATGAAACATTTTTATGATATTCCAGTTCATCAATTTTGTTAATTTTTTTTTTCCATTTTCTAGGACAATTTCATCTAAAGTTATTTTATCGGTAAAATTTGTAAATTTTTTGTTTGAAGGGTAAGAAAAGCGTTCTAAAAATATTTCTTTAACATTTGAAAAGTAGTAATCGATAATTTTGATTTCACAATTGGTAAAATGAATAAGTACGTTTCCATTTATTAACAATTTTCTTTCGTCCCAATTTTGACTAATATTTAATTCATATGCATTTTTTATTACAATTGTTTCCTCATCAATTTTAATTATTTCTGTTTTATTGTTCTTTATTAGTTTACGGTTTTCCTTGTACACACAATCTTTACATACTTCTAGTTCATTTAATGTTCTTAGTTCTTTATGTTGATATACAGTTTCATTATTTGTTGTTACAATTTCGATTGGATAATCAATTTCTTTTTGTTGCTTATTAGGAATTGGTATTATCATTCTAAGTTTCATTTTCTTAAACTCGTTGGGTATTTTAACAGCAAATATTAATTTATCTTCTTCATATTTAGTTACTCCTAGTTTAACATATTTCATTTTATTTAAATCTATGTTGTACTTTTGAATTTCTTCATCTGTTAGGATGTTTGGGTGTAGAATTCCATATTTAGCTGAAGCTATATTGTCTTGAATATGTTCTATTTTGCTTTTGAAAATTTGAATTTTAAAAAGTTGGTCATAGTATCTATTTTGATTCATTACATTATTCATTTTTTCTGAAATCAATATTCTGTCTTTTTCAATTATGTTTTTAAATTGTTTGAAAATTTCATTAAATTTGTTATTTATTATGATTTGTTGATTTAGATTTGTAATTACGTTATGATTATTTTTATCTGTAATTTTAAAATGGTTTTCTATATCTAATCTATCTTGATCATCCATGGTCCCGAATAACCACTTCTGAGCATTACCTACTAAATTAACTAATCCTCTTTTCTTTCTACTATCTAAGGGTATAATAGTTCTAATTATGTTCGTTACATGCTTAAGTTCTGTCGTTAGTAGCTCTTTATGTTCTCCGTTTAGATCTGCGATATTTGTTGCAAAATCTTTGACCAGTTCTAAAATTTCTTGAGGTTCGATAACGTGAATTATTATGTCTGTTTTAGTCACTATGTCTGCTTGGTTCAGTTGTATTTCCGAAAATCCTGTCTGTTCTGTTATGTCATATATGCTTAGCAGTCCTTTAGTCGGTGTTATCATTAGTAGACAAATCAATTCGATCGTGAATATCTGAAAATTTAGGATTTCTCTTAATATTAGTAGGGTGGATATTATGTAACTTATCTTTTTTATATTTAGGGCGATGTTTGTGTCTAACTGCTTTATAGTTCTTAATGAAGCCTGTTGTTCTTATCTCGTGGTAATCATCCCTGTTTTCATTAAATTTTTCCAATCTCTTATCTTTTGCTTTTTCAATATTTTTCCTAATCTTTTGAAAATCTACTTTACGGGCTTGGTCCGATGGTGTGCATTTTATGGTTGAGTGGAATCTACTGTAATAGTTTCTAATTGCTTGTTGTAATATTCACCTAGTTGAAACTCTAGTTTTGTTTACAATAAGGATTCTAAATTTTCCAGCTATGCTGCTATGCAACTTTTCGATGTCTGTGTTGCCTGTGTGGCTATGTGCTTTCGTTAGATGTAGCGTTATATTTTCATTTTGCAAAAATTCTCTAATTTGGGTTCCTTTGAATTCATTTTCAGCAATTATTTTGTTGGGTTTTCCTGTCTTAGTGAAGTGCTCTCCTAATTTTTCAATTATGGTTATATGATTTCTATCGGTCAGGTAATAGACAGTTCCAAATTTGGAAAATTTGTCAATAATTGTTAGGAAGCTATGCTTAAGTATTACGTAAGTGTCTATATGAATTATTTGATTAATTTCTGTAGGGGTTTCAGAATACTTGAATTTGGGTCGAATGGGTCTTCGATTGTATTTAACCTGTTGACATATTTCGCACTGGTTTATTACTATACTAGCAAACGCCCGCGACTTCGTCCGCGTAAAAATAGCAATAATAAGCAATTTTTGAGAGTGTAGTTAGTAATACATTATGTGTTGAAAAGCGTTAAGGACATATGAATAATTGTAGCTGATGTTATTTAAAAAAAAAAAAAAATAATAACATTAAGCTTAAAAACATAACAGGACTACGATTGTGCGTAAAGCTCAATCATACGATACTATGTATGTATAGATGAAATCGAAATTTTTGCGATGTTAAGAAATTTTGTATGGGGAGTGGTAGAAGGGGTGACAGCACTGAACCAATTTGTTTCATATCATGCTAGAGTAGCTATAAAAATGTTTTGTACCAAATTTAAGCTTCAAAAATTGAGTAGGTACTGAGAAACTTAGTGCATTGTGCAATTGTGCAATTTGTATGGGAGGTGGTAGAAGGAGTAGGAGGTTTTTGGTGATTTTTCGAGAAACAACTACAACTATCATGCAGTTGATATACTTTAAATTTCAGATCTGTATCATTCATACTTTTCAAGAAAATCGAATTATTGTATAGTCGTGGAATGTGTCTCATTGTATGGGAGGGGGAAGAAGGAGTGAAGCTACTCGGTTAAGTTTTTTCCCGATATTAATAATAATGCTAATTAAGGATTAAGCTCAAATTTTTACCTCGATGAAAATTCGTTTAGAGTATTTCATGAAAAAGTGTGGTTTATATGGGAGGTGGTGGAAGGAGAAGGGGGTTTCTGGTGATTTTCTTAAAAACAACTATAATCATCATGCAATTGATATATTTGAAATTTCAGATCAGTAACATTCAGACTTTTCAAGAAAATCAAATTCTTGTGAAGTCGTGGAACTATGTCACATTGTATGGGAGGGGGTAGAAGGAGTGAAGCTAATCGGTTAATTTTTTCCCGATATTAATAATAATGTTAATTAAGTATTTAATACAACATCTTAGCTCGATGGAAGTTACACGCACTGAGAAATTTGGTGTAAAGTAATTCATGAAAAAGTATAGTTTGTATGGGAGGTGGTGAAAGCAGTGAGGAAACTCAAACAATTTGTAGACCAAAAGACTGCATTTATAATAGAAATAATATATTCCAAATTTCAAATTAATAGATTTTATGGTTTCCAAGAAAATTTGATTAATATATATTTTGAAAATGAGTCACTTTGTATGGGAGGGGGTAGAAGGCGTGAGGGGAATGAAATGAAACCAAAAGCAGATTTCATTCCGATGGACACCTAACAAACTGTGCAAGTTTCATTACAATCGGTTTAGCCGTTTGTGCGTGAAAAGCGGTCGGACAGACAAACAGGCAAAAATTTCAAAAATGTGTTTTTATACTTAGTTAATGCTAAAATAACTCAAAAAACTAACTTATAGCCATTTATAAGCAAATAACAGACAGACACTACAATTATATTACTATGTATACATAGATTAATTAAGTCAAATAATTTAAGAAAATAAATTTTGTTTTGCATTGAAAGTTTCTTGTATTCCTGAGTGTAAACTTTCTCTCACGTGATATAATGAAATTTGCTTTATTGCTTCAGTCTCTGTTTTTATATCTTGTGCTCTAAAAGAACATCTTACAAATTTGATTGTGCTGTCATTTGAATATAGTGATCTAAGCTTTTGCTGGACTTCGTTATATTTAGTATCTAATATTTCGGAGTATATTCCTGTAATTCCTTTCTTTAGGTATCTCCTAAAAATATCGTCCAGGTTGTCAAAGTCATACTCTGCTATGCATATAATTCTTTTACTATGAATAATTTCTATTTCCATTGTTTTATTGTTAGTTAATATTATTTGCGTTTTGTGCTTGTTTACTATTTCTTCCTTAATAGGTATGTGGTCTTGAAGTTCTTCTTCTGCTGAATGAATCGTTGCCATAGTAATATTGTCATCATCCTCGATGTTAAATATTCCTAAATCTGAGTACGAAATTGTGACGTTTTCTGTATCGTTTGGGCTATCATTATCCTCTTATTGATGTTCTATCCTGCTTAAAAAGCCAACGACTTTGTTTTCTTTCCCTTTTAGGTACTCGATTTCAAATTTATATTCCCCTAGCTTCAACGACCATCTTTGATGTCGAGGAGCTAAGTCTTTTCCTTTATATTTAGCATGAAGGAATTTTATTGGTTGATTGGTGATCAGTTAGTATCTTAAATTTGTTTCCATAAAGGTATGGCCTAAAGTAGTTAACAGCCCACATAATGGCTAAAAATTCTTTATCAGTTGCTGAATAATTCTTTTCATGCGCATTAATTGTTCTGGAGGCGAAAGAAATAGGGTGTCCCTCTTGAGAAAGGACTGCACCAATAGCATAATTTGATGCGTCTGTGGTTAATTGAAATTGTTTGGTAAAATCTGGAAATCTAAGTATTGGGTGTGAACTAATTAAAACTTTAAGTTTTTCATAGGCTTCTATGTAATTTTGATCTTTAGTGTTTACTCTTGTTCCCTTTTTAAGATATTTAGAAATAGGTTGTGCCACTTTGGCATAATCTCTGATAAATTTTCTATAATTTCCAGTTAATCCTAAGAAACTCTTGATTTATTTCTCTGTTTTTGGTAGCTGAATTTTTTCTATCGAACTTATTTTTTCGCGGTTGGGTTTTAAACCTTCCTTCGTGATTACATGACCTAAAAATTAAGTTTCCTTTTGCATGAAATTGCATTTGTCAATTTGGATTGGTTTGCTTGTAAAATTTTAAAAACATCGGTTATTGCCTTCATATGCTCTTGGATTGACGTGCTAAAGATCAGAATGTCATCCAGATAGACAACACATGATTTATTTATAAACTCTCTGCGAACTTCATTCATAAGACGTAGGAAAGTCGCTGGAGCGTTTTTTAATCCAAACGGCATTCTTATGAATTCATAAAGACCACGAGGAGTTACAAATGCTGTTTTCTTCCTATCTACTTCTCTAATAAGTTTTTGATGGTATCCCTTAGCATGGTCAATGGTTGAAAAATATTGCGCTCGTCCTAATTTATCTATAATTGAGTCTATGTTTGGTAGTGGGAATTTGTCATCCACGGTCACCTCATTTAATTTTCGATAGTCCATAACTATTCGGAACTTTTTTTCTCCCGAGTTATCACTTTTTTTGGGTATGACTAATAATGGGCTTGAATATTTCGAATTACTTTTTCTAATAATTCCCTGTCCTTCCATTTCAGATATTTGCATCCTTACTTCTTCTTCATGTTTTGGAGGGTACCTACATATATAGTTTAGAGTTTATTTGACCGTCAGTTGTTGTAATAATTTCGTCTTTTATGCTTGGAGTACTAGTTAAGGTATCTTCTTCTTTAAAAAATATATTTTCGAACTTTTTTATAACTTTACTATGAATTTATATTCTTCTTTATTTAAATGGTTGAGCTTCAAACGCTTAATGTAATCGCTTTCGATTTTTTCTAACGCGTATATTTGATTGAATGAATATGGATTGTTCAAAAATGCTATGATTTGACTATTGAGGGTTATTGATCCTCCTTCTAGATCTATCAATGCATCAAGTTTATTAAGTAAATCAACTCCTATTATGAATTGATAATTTCTATTCTTCAAGGTTTTCACTTTCCATCTTATTTTTCCATTCTTTGGGGATTTAATTTCTTCTGGGGCTGGGGTGTTAATTTCGTAATTAACTGTATCTTTTTCCGTGATTGTACTGAAGTGTACAGGATTAATTTTAACTTTTTTACCAATATCTATTCCATCGTCTATTATACTTAATGTTGAGCCAGTATCTTTTAAGGCTTTATATTTTATATTGTTTATTGTAATTTTACTTTATTATTTTAATAATAAAGTATTGTGATCGACTTGGGAAAAAAAAAAAATTTGCTACCCTGAAATTTTGTTTTTTCGCGTTTCGTGACTAAATTAGCCTAAAAATGCAAAAAAAAAAAATCCGTCTGTCTGTACGCCGTCCGCCGTACGCCGTCCGCCGTCCGCCGTACGCCGTCCGCCGTACGCCGTACGCCGGTGTGTACGCTCAGAGCACATTAACTCCCAAACCCTTCGAGATAGAAAGCTCATTTTTGGAGGGATTGTAGGTAGTTGCGGATCTCAGAAGGACACTCATTTTTGGAGGTGTAAGGGTTCAGGGGGAGGCGGGGGGAGCACTTAAGCCGAAAACTAAGAGTTCAAATATCTCAAACATGGTTACAGCTAGGAAGCTAAAAATCAATATACATATAAAAGGGTTTATGGGACAACTTTTAAAATTAATCTAATTTTTTTATCCATTGGGGTGCAAAAAGGGGGGGCTAAAAACCAATTGTCGGCCGAATTTTTTTTTCAAATGATTATATCTTCGAAATTACTTAGCATAAAAAATTTATAATTTTAGACCATCAAGGTGGCATACAGATTCACTGGAATCAGCTTACGTAGAGGCTAATTATTGTAAGGGGGAGAGTCAGGGGGGGTGCAAAGAAAAACACTTAAAAATCAATATCTCGGCTATTTGTTGAGCTATGCAATTGAAACTTGGTACTTATATTAAGCTATACTAAAGAAATACAAAAAAAATATAATATTTGGACTAAATAGTAGTGGGGGAAAATGGGGAGCATTGAACTTTCCAAAATTTTAAACCATTATATCTCAAAATTCAGCGCAGATATCACATCAAAAATTTGTCAGATCATAGAACTATATAGTTTTTAATTTTGGTAAAAAAATTAAGTAAGGGGGTGTAAGGGGAGGGAGGTGGAAAGCAAAAATGTTGAAAATTTTGAGTAATTTTTTTAGGGCTCTGGTAAAAGATACAGAGTCTAAATTTTGCAGGTCAATATATCAATTTATTGTACATACATAAAAAATAATAAAAATTCTACAATTGTTATGCACCGACCCCCCTGGTCTAACGTGCACAAGGTGTTTCATGTGAAATGAAAAAACACATAAGCTGAAAATTTTTGAATGAAATTTTAAGGTAGAAACTTGAAAATTTGCGAAATGCATTTAAAAAAAATCTCTAAAAGAATGAATTATTAACTGGTCGAAAATCTTTAAAACTTCTACCCCCTCCCATACAAAATTATTTTTTCGACCATTTTCAAGAAATCAATTACCACCTAACTATTAAAAGCTATCAATTTGAAATTTTGCATAAGAACTTACAAAAATAATTGAAATGAAATTACATTAAAAGTTTTGAAATCGTGCTTACCCTTCTACCCCCTCCCATACAAAAGTATGATTTCGACCAATTTCATTAAATCAACTAATACCAAACAATTTGCAAGCTATGAACTTGAAATTTTGTACGAGCACCTTACAACTAAAAAGAAAGAAAATTGCATCACAAGTCTTACGATTCCCCTACCTCCTCTACCCCCTCCCATACAAAATTATTTTTTCGAGCATTTTTATGAAATAAGTTATCAGCTAACTCTTAAAAGTTATCAATTTCAAATTTTGCATTGAAACTTATAAAAATAATTCAAATGAAATTGCTTTCAAAATTTTCAAATCGCGCTTGCCCTTCTACCCCCTCCCATACAAAACTATGATTTCGACCAATTTCATAAATCATCTAATAGCCAACAAACTAAAAGCTATGAACTTGAAATTTTATAAAAGCACCTTAAAAGAGAAGCGAAATAAAACTGCATATCAAAATTTACGATTCCCCTACCTACTCTACCCCCTCCCATACAAATGTTCGGTTTCGTGAATGTAAAATACACCGAATTTTATGAAAATTCTATGCAACTTCGTCTATGAAACACATTCTACACAGAGAATATTGGACGTGATTCAAGCAATTAATTAAAAAGCTATTAACATCCACCCACCCTTACTATTACCCCTCCTCCTTCCCTCCATAAAAACCCAAACTTGTAGAAACGAATGAAATATTGTTAAATAGACAACAGCCCTGCTCAAGAACTCCCTTTCACTTAGTCTTCCCTAGCCACTCTTACTTGCATATTGACTTTCCACACATCCGCAACATGTCCCAAGAATAATAAAGTTTCGCCCGACTTGTTGGCAGTTTATTTATTACTGATAATCCTTCTGAGGCTAGTTGTGAAAAAAACTCGTCATTGATTCCATTAAATTCTTCCCTGTTTGGCAAAAACATTGCTCATTTCTAACCTGTTTATGGCAATATTGGCCCGGTTCTGAAATAAGGTTTTCTGATTGGTTTTGTATTTCTATATTTTCTACTTCCATTGGCTCTGCTGACTGTTGCTTATATTGACCTGATTTTTGGCGAAACTGATCTGAATTATGGTTGTAATTTCTTCTGGATTGACCTGAGTTATAATTATTTCGATTATTCTGATTTTGTGAGGATTGATTATGTCTTCTATTCATTCCCGAATTATTGTAGCTGTAGTTGTCTCTGTCATTAACTTGTTGCGTTTGTTGCGTCGGTCGTCTGTCCTGTGTCGAATAGTTATTGCTATTCCCGTTGTTGTCAGTTTGATTTTTATAGTCTGGAGTATAATTTCGATTATAGTTAGTATTTCTGAAATTGGGTCGAGATTTATCTCTCTGTTCCTGTTTATTACTATGTCTAAATGTATTGGTCTGTTTAAAAAATTCTGGTCGAATGCAAGAGTCTTCAAATCTTCTTTTACGCATAATGGTTATAATATCTTTTATATCTGTTTCTTCATAAATTTTATCTAATAATATTCCCTGTGTCATGGCTTTAGCTGTGTTAACTAAAATTGAATCGACATGGTTTAAGTCAATTCCACAATCATTTTGGTAATAAATTATTAATTCATCAGCCTTATATTTAATATTTTGTATTTCTACAGCTAGTTCGCTAAAACTACTTACTTTTAAGTTACTAATTTTGCGGTAGATTTCTGTTGGTTCTACATCTGGTCTATATCGAAGTCGTAGGGTTTCCTTTATCGATGTCCAATCATCCGGTTCCGGAATGTTGATAATTACGTTCTTGGCTTGACCCAGAATTTTTTCATGGTATTTGGCTCGAACTGCTGCTCTTTTCCCTTCTTCGTTGTTTAAGTCTTCCAAGTAGTATTCGACGCTCCTGATGAATCCATTGATGGTTATATCTCCTGTGCCGGTAAATATGCTCATATGGCGTACTTCTTTCAGAATTTTTTGTTTCTGATCCATGGTTGATTGTTGAGCTGTCAATCTTCGGAATGCTGCTGCTAATTCTTCAAATTGGTTGTTTCGTTGCAGCGATTGCTGATCTAGTTGATGGATTTGTTGCTCCATTTTCGGTTGTTCAATGTGAATCCGTCTCATTCCGTCCAATATTTCGCTCCGTTTTTTTTTCTTAGCATTCACTCACTCTCAGTATTATTGAACACAATTTCTCTTTGTCGATTTCACCGGCTTCAATAATAGCACTTGAAATTTAGCTTGTCTTAAACGATTTAGCTAATTTGCTCTTCTTTCGCACGTAAAATATGCGTTAGCTTTCACTTTAACAGATAGCACTTTAATTTTAGCTTTTCTTCAACGATATAGCTAATTTTCTCTGATTTTATTTGAAAACTAAACATTTACATTCACTTGTCAATTTTTAAATTATCGCGATTTACTAATATGTAGGTTTGCCGACTGCGCCAGTTATGTGGTCGAGGGACGTAACGTTGAAAACAAAATTAAAACGAAAAATTTTATGTAAGAAAGAAATTTATTGGACTATCTTAATCGAGTACCAGAAACGGACTGCTAATTTTAATTTTATAATGGAAAAATTCATAAATTTAATTTGCTGATTCGTTTAGTATGAAACGTGTGAACAATTTCTTTCCCAGCATTTATTCAAGGTGTCATATGCCTATGCTGGTTGCTGGTATCTGGTTATCCTCTAAGAATGTGGAGTATGTGTCTGGCGAAGACGCTGACTCATACGTAACTCGCTACCTACCGGTATGTCTTTACAACGAATTTTTTCTCTGCAGCCCGCCGCGGTTGAGCCACTTCGAGTGGAGTTACTCGCAATTCCGTCAATTCCCAGTGTCGAACTGGTCATTCGTCACAAACTGTCAAAGCTATAGAATTGAAATTGTACACAAAGTATAATATAATAATAGAAATATAATTAACGGCGAAAAATTTTGTTTTGATCCGTATATTCCTTTTAACGCCTCCTATATAAATGCATTATTTTGGTAAATGCATTATACCGCTTTCCATTAATAGCAGAAAAAGTACAAATTTAAAATTTTGCCAGAATTGGTCCCTTAATAATTGCAATAAATGCTAAAAAAATATCAGCTTGGCGTCACTCCTTTTACCCCCTCCCATACGAATTTCTTTTTTATATATTTCAGAAAAGCATTTCTCGCTCAAATATGTGAGAGCTATCGACTTTAAAATTAAAAAACGCATCGTGATAAAAATTTTGATAACCAATTTAAAAATCATCTGAAACCATCTGATTCACCTGCTACCTCTCATACAAATATATACATATATAATATATATTGATGCCCCGATTCCAAGAAAAAAATGTCCAATTTCTTTGAAATTATGAACATAACACTCAGCAAAAAACATTTGTCATGCCACGTTCGATGTCATGTACAATAATAACGGTACAACTATTGTATCGCGGGCAACTTGAAAATGCACTAAAATCAATTTTGCTGCATTTATTATGTAGTAGTATCCAACTACGACTACGCATAGAGCTACGTTTTGAGATTTGAATTTTCCAAAAAATTATTAAAAAATTATAAAATCAAGTTAAACTATAATTTCCGAAAGAAACAATTTCCCTCGGCGAGAAATTATGTAATTCCAATTAATTTTACTTTATTATTCTAATAATAAAGTATTGTTATAGATCTTGCAATCACGCAATTTGGATGTTGCCAGGAACACCGAGAAAAGTCCATCAACATGTAAAACGCTATAAACATGTTTCCAGACACTTCTACCGAGCTCCACAATGTAGGCAATCATTCTAGACACACACACACAACGACACCTGTCTGGGAGACTTAGTATAAATATCCGCCAACTTTCAGACAACGAGTGAGTCATTTGGCGACACCTATCGGTGGAAGAACGCGAATCGGTACAAGTGATAGATTGGCAGTGTTCCTGGGTTGTACGAATTAAGTTTTAGAGCGAATTTAGTGAAGTGATCAAGAAATAAAGAAAAGTGCGATTAAATAAAATTATTCATTATTTTTAAACGAATTTTGTTTTCCTTTGAAATCGGCGATCCCCTAGCTCGCAACAATTGGTGTCAGAAGAGTGGGATTTCAAGGATAAATTCGGGTTAAAAATCGCGAGTGAAATTAAAAATTCACGGAACGGATAATTTTGTGAGAGCGGAAAAGTGAAACTAAAATTCTCGAACGGACAGTGAGAATTTGGCGAAATCGAATATTCTCGAGTGCTCTAGTGAACAGTGACTTTAATTAGCGAAGTAAAATCGCTTAACTAAAATTCTCGAACGGACAGTGAGAATTTTGTGAAATCGAATATTCTCGAGTGCTCTAGTGAACAGTGACTTTAATTAGCGAAGTAAAATCGCGGAACTAAAATTCTCGAACGGACAGTGAGAATTTTGTGAAATCGAATAATCTCGAGTGATTTAGTGAGCAGTGACGTAAATTTAAGTGAATTCGAATCGCGGAAAAACTGGAAATAATCGGTAGTGAAAATGCCGCGTTATTTAAAAGACTTAAAAGTAACGGAGCTGAAGGAAGAGCTCAGTAGACGCGAGTTACCTACAACAGGGAGCAATTCTGAACTTGTCAGCCGTATGATCGAGACACTGGAGGCTGAGGGTGAGAATGCAGATAGTTTTGAGTTCCAAATCGAAGAAGCTAGTAAAGAGGAGTGCTCTGGTACATCGGATGCCTTAACACAGTTAATGCAACAAATGATGCACAAATTAGAGCAACAATCAGTGGACATTAAACAACAATCTGCGGACATTAAACAACAATCTGCGGACATTAAGCAACAATCTGCGGACATTAATCACAAACTAGAGCAACAATCGGCGGATATTAATCAGAAATTAGATCAGACCTCAAAGGACCTTAACCAAAAATTGGAGCTGCAAAATAATAAAATAGACATCATGGGTAAGGCCATAGAAGAAAACGTAGAGAAGAAACTTCGAGTCTTCGAAGAAGAAGTCGAACGCCTAAAAAAGGACTTCGATAATGTAAAAGCGACCGGAGTCATCAAGACAGAGCATGTTGCGCACAAGGGTCTCAAGGCTCCAATCTTCGATGGACAAACACCGTGGGCTATTTATAAGACCCAATTTGAGGCTGCCGCAAGAAACAACCATTGGAATGATCTGGAACGAGGAACGGCTCTTATATTGGCGTTAAGAGGCCCACCAGCTGAAGTTCTTCAAACGATTCCGCAGGAGCAACAACAAGATTTTTCAACGTTAGTCCGGACATTGGATCTTCATTACGGCAGTGACCACATGCGAGAGATCTACAAAACTCAACTGTACAACCGAGCTCAAAAGAATGGTGAAACACTTCAAGAGCTGGCACGCGATATTGAACGACTCACACTATTATCGCTGCCTAATGCGCAAACCGAGCAACGCAACGATACAGCTGTTTTCGCATTTAACAATGCTGTACAGGACAGAGAGCTGCAACAGGCGTTAAAACTGGCAGGTAAGAAAACGATTGGCGAAGCCTTAGTATATGGGCTGACGTTCGAAGCTGCCAAGCAAAGCTCGCGGAGTAACTATCGAGTTCGAGAAATAGTAGAAGAATGTGTGTGCCAGAAAGCCGAGTACACCAAGTGGAGCGAAGGATCTGGTGCTCCCCGATGCTGGAATTGTGGACAGGCAGGACACTTAAGACGCGACTGCCGCAAACCCAGAAAAGCGATCAACTACTGTTCCGGCTGCGCTGCTAGACAAAGAGGAGGAAGGGGCGAACCGTCACAAGAGCACGCTTCGCCTAATGACAGTCCGGGAAACGAGTAAAGGCCAACTTCATGGGGCAGAAGTTGGCTGGTAGAATCGACGCCCCCGGAACCATCATCGCAGTTTCTCGACTACATCGTTGTGAAAACGACTTATGTATGAGTGGTCGAGTCGGCAAATTAAACTGCATCATAACAGTCGACACAGGCGCAACACGGTCAGTGCTAAGATCTGACCTTGTAGATCGTACTTGGCTTCACAACACCAAGAAGTACGCACTTCGCATTGCTACAGGAGAAACTACAACGGTCCATGGAGAAATAGCTCGTGACATACAGCTTGGGGATTTGACCTTCTCGCATGTATTCGTGGTAGCTGACATTACCGATGAGTGTATCCTTGGAATGGATTTTCTGAAACCACACGGTATCCAGCTGGACTTAGGACAACGAATAATGAAGTGGCGGAATATTGAAATCCCGATGGAAATAACATCATCCAACACAACAAAGCTACGAGTTGTATTGTGCGAAGATGCGGATATACCAAAGTCATCCGAGAATGTTATTTGGGCAGAGCTCGATGGTGATCCCGGGAACCACCGATTCTACCTCATAGAACCGGAAACGACACCTGCATTACGAAGTCTTATACTAGGAAAAACGCTCGTAAAAAGGAATGAGAAGATGATGGTACCAATAAGAGTCCTGAACGTTGCGGACAGCACTACCAGCGTAAAGAAAGGAGATGTAATTGGCAGCTGTGAACCAATATCGGCGGTGACGAGTATCGACAAGGCAGAGCCACATGACGTACCCTCTAAAAATAAGCCAAGAAAGAAGGACAATGTAACATCAACACTTCTTCAGTCAAGCAACCTTAGAGGAGAAAACACAAGCAAGCAGTAGATCTAATCGAAGGATTCAGCGACGTCTTTTCCACCGGTGATGACGACTATGGCAGAACAAACTTAGTGAAACATCGTATAGATACCGGAAGTGCTACACCGATACGTCAACCTCCAAGAAGAGTACCATTAGCGAAACAAGGAGAAGTCAATTCAATGGTCAAAACTATGGAGCATCAGGGAATCATCGAAGAATCAAAGAGCCCGTGGATATCGCCAGTAGTGCTGGTAAAGAAGAAGGACGGCAGTACCCGTTTTTGTGTGGACTACAGGCGACTAAATGATGTTACGAAAAAGGATAGCTATCCACTACCTAGAATCGACGATATCATGGACACCCTGACCGATGCTAAATGGTTCTCAACGTTGGACCTGAAGAGTGGTTACTGGCAAGTGGAGATAGATGAAAAAGATAGAGAGAAAACAGCATTCTCTGTCGGCAGTGGACTGTGGCAGTTCATCGTAATGCCATTTGGCCTGTGCAATGCTCCAGCTACGTTCGAAAGACTGATGGAATTCGTTTTGCGTGGTCTGAGTTGGAAAACTTGTCTCGTTTACCTAGATGATGTGATCGTTATCGGAAAAACATGCAATGAACACCTAAAAAATCTGCAGGAAGTCTTCCAGCGACTGCGAGCGGCAAAATTAAAGCTGAGTCCGAAAAAGTGCACTTTGTTTAGTGCAGAAGTCAAGTACTTGAGTCACATCGTTTCAGCTGATGGCGTAAAGACAGATCCGGAGAAGATACTGGCGGTGAAAAATTGGCCTACTCCGAGTGATAAACACCAGTTGCGCAGCTTCCTAGACTTAGCGACATATTACCGACGATTTGTAAAAGACTTTGCTAACACGGCGAAATGTCTGCATCAGTTAACAGAAAAAGGGAAGCCATTTACATGGAGTCAACAGTGCCAGGAAGCATTCAAGAGGATAAAAGACCAACTCTGCGACTCCCCAGTTCTGGCGTATCCAAAACCAGGTCATGGTTTCATCATAGACACTGACGCCAGCAATGTCGGTATCGGAGCAGTACTATCACAAGAGATCGATGGGCAGGAGAGAGTGCTATCTTACTACAGCCGAGTACTCTCAAAATCAGAAAGGAACTATTGCGTAACTCGCCGAGAGCTACTAGCCATAGTAGAAGCAACAAAACATTTTCACAAATACCTCTATGGTCAAAAGTTCCTTCTTCGAACGGATCACGCATCGCTTAAATGGCTACTTCAGTTTAAGAACCCCGAAGGCCAAGTAGCCAGATGGATCGAAAGGCTCGAATCCTACGATTTCGAGATTGTTCATCGAAGAGGAAGAATCCACGGTATGCCGATGCGCTTTCACGTCGTCCTTGTCCACCGAACTGCAAGCATTGTCACCGTGTAGAAGGAAAAGAAGCCGGAGAAACCATTCAGAGGATAACGACCGAACCAAAGACTGGATGGAATCAGCAAGAACTGGAAGATGCCCAACGTAAAGATCCAGATATTTCACCGATCATGGCATGGAAGGACGAAATGAAACGGCCTGAGTGGAAAAACATCTCACAATTCAGTGAAACCTTAAAGTGTTATTGGGCACAATGGAACTCCCTTCACCTAGACGGCGGATTATTAAAACGGAAATGGGAGAACGCTGATGGAAAGTCGTATCACATGCAAACCATCGTCCCGCATTGTAAAGTCGAGGAGGTTTTGAAGGAATATCATGGAGGTACCTCCGGTGGGCATTTGGGAGTAAACAGAACCTTGGCAAAGATACGAGAAAGGTTCTATTGGATTCATCTCCGAGATGATGTCGAAAACTGGTGCCGTAAATGTACTACGTGTGCATCGAGTCAGGGCCCACACCGCAGATCAAAGGGAGAAATGCAACAATACAACGTGGGAGTCCCATTCGAGAGAATTGCTGTGGATATTGCTGGACCATTCCCGGAATCAGAAAATGGTAATCGCTACATTTTAGTGGTCATTGATTATTTCAGCAAGTGGCCTGAAGCTTACGCAATTCCAAACCAAGAAGCAGTAACCGTCGCAGAACAAATTGTTACCAACTGGGTGAGCAGATTTGGAGCGCCACGCGAACTACACTCCGATCAAGGGCGCAATTTTGAATCTCAAATATTCAAACACGTGTGCCAAATGCTGGGAATAAACAAAACGAGGACAACTCCATTACACCCACAGTCTGATCGAATGGTGGAACGTTTCAATAGGACATTGAACTCAAACCTATCCAAACTCGTAAGCGAGTTTAATGGCCTATAGAACATCGGTGCATTCAACAACAGGAGAAACTCCGTCCCGAGTCATTTTCGGAAGAAATATTCGAGTCCCTGCGGAGCTAATGTTTGGAGTGCCACCAGACCAACCAACCAATGCTAAAGATTATGTCTCGGATCTTCGATGTCGACTAAAGACAATTTATAACCTGGTCAGAGATAAAATTGATTTGGCGTCCGACCGCTTGAAGACGAGGTATGATCAACGGGCAAACTCATCAGGATTCCAAGAGGGCGATTTGGTTTGGTTATACAATCCCAAACGACAGAAGGGCAGATCGCCGAAACTACAGCGAAACTGGGAAGGCCCTTACCAGATCATCAACCGGTTAAATGATGTCGTCTATCGGATTCAACTACATCATAAACCCCGCACTAAAATGAAAGTGGTACATCTCGACCGATTAACAAAGTACCATGGTGCCATTGAGGAAGTGAACGACTCTGTTCGGGACGAACAGGGACTAAGGAGAGGGTAATGTTATAGATCTTGCAATCACGCAATTTGGATGTTGCCAGGAACACCGAGAAAAGTCCATCAACATGTAAAACGCTATAAACATGTTTCCAGACACTTCTACCGAGCTCCACAATGTAGGCAATCATTCTAGACACACATACACAACGACACCTGTCTGGGAGACTTAGTATAAATATCCGCCAACTTTCAGACAACGAGTGAGTCATTTTGGCGACACCTATCGGTGGAAGAACGCGAATCGGTACAAGTGATAGATTGGCAGTGTTCCTGGGTTGTACGAATTAAGTTTTAGAGCGAATTTAGTGAAGTGATCAAGAAATAAAGAAAAGTGCGATTAAATAAAATTATTCATTATTTTTAAACGAATTGTGTTTTCCTTTGAAATCGGCGATCCCCAAAACTTTGCTACCCTGAAATTTTTTTTTTTCGCGTTTCATGACTAAATTAGCCTAAAAATGCAAAAAAAAAATCCGTCCCGCCGTCCGCCGTCCGCCGTACATATGGACTCATATCTCCGAGACCACTAAAGGTAGAATGTTTGTTTTTGGGTGGATTGGGTAAGTGAGCTCTATTTTCTAAATTTTGGGGGGTGTTAGGTGGAAGGGGGAGGCGGGGGAGGGAAAAAGTCGAAAGCTACACTTGCTAATATCTCCACCACGAATGCAGATAGAAAGTTGAAAATCAGTACAGATATAGAGAAGGTTGTGGGACAAACTTTAAAAATAATTTAATTTTTTTATCCATTGGCGTCCGAAAAGGGGGGGCTAAAAACAAATTGCCGGCCGAACTGTTTTTTCAAATGACTATATCTTCGAAATTACTTATTGTAAAAATTCATATTTTGGGACCATTAAGGTCATATATAGTTCCATTGGAATCAGCTTAGACAGTGGCTAATTATTGTAAGGGGGAGGGTCAGAGGGGTTGAAAAAAAAACACTTAAAAATGAATATCTGAACTATCTCTTAAGCTATGTAATTCAAACTTGAAACATATATTAAGCTATACTAGGAAAATACAAAAAAATATAACATGTTGAAATAATAGTAGTGGGGGGAAATAGGGAGCATTTTAAAAATGGCGCACTTTTCAAAATTACAAATTCTTATATCTCAAAAAAAAGTACAGATATCAAATCGAAAATTTGTCAGATTGTAGAACTATATAATAGTTAATTGTGGTAAAAATTTTAAGTTGGGTGGTCTAAGAGGAGGGAGGTGATAAACAAAAATGTTGAAAATCTTGAGTGAGTTTTTAGGTCTCTGGCAAAAGATACAAAGTTTAAATTTTGGGTGTGGATACATCTATTTGATGTAGATAGAAAAATAATAATAACTTGATTCATAATTGTTTTAAACCGACCACCCCGATCTAACGTGCACAAGGTGTTTCATGTGCATTGAAAAAAACACATAAACTGAAAATTTGTGAGTGAAATTTTAAGGTAGAAACTTGAAAATTTGCGAAATGCATTTAAAAAAAATCATTAAATATATGAAATATTAACTGGTCGAAAGTCTTTAAAACTTCTACCCCCTCCCATACAAAATTATTTTTTCGACCATTTTTAAGAAATCAATTATCACCTAACTATTAAAAGATATCAATTTGAAATTTTGCAGAAAAATTTATAAAAATAGTTGAAATTAAATAACGTTAAAAGTTTTGAAATCGCGCTTGCCCTTCTACCACCTCCCATACAAAAGTTTGATTTCGACTAATTTCAATAAATCAACTAATAACCAACAAATTAAAAGCTACGAACTTGAAATTTTGTACGAGCACCTTACAATAGAAAAAAAAAGAAAATTACATCACAAGTTTTACGATTCCCCTACCTCCTCTACCCCCTCTCACACAAAATTATTTTTTCGAGCATTTTTAAGAAATCAGTTATCAGCTATCTCTTAAAAGCTATCAATTTCAAATTTTGCATAAAAACTTATAAAAATAATTCAAATGAAGTTGCTTTAAAAGTTTTGAAATCGCGCTTGCTCTTCTACCCCCTCCCGTACAAAACTATTATTTCGAACAAATTTCATTAAATCAACTAATAACCAACAAACTAAAAGCTACGAACTTGAAATTCTATACAAGCACCTTACAAGAGAACAGAAATAAAACTACATATCAAATTTTACGATTCCCCTACCTTCTCTACCCCCTCCCATACAAATGTTCAGTTTCGTGAATGTAAAATACACCGAATTTTATGAAAATTCTATGCAACTTCGTCTATGAAACACATTCTATACAGAGAATATTGGACGTGATTCAAGCAATTAATTAAAAAGCTATTAACATCCACCCACTCTTACCGCTCCTCCTCCCCTCATAAAAACCCAAACTTAGCCTTCCCTAACCACTCTAACCTGCATATTGACTTTCCACTCATCCGCAACTTGTCCCAAGAATAATAAAGTTTCGCCCGACTTGTTGGCAGTTTATTTGTATAGGGCATTGCTAAATATTCCAACTGTCAGTCGAGGTACGTGGAAACTTTCAATCCGTCCTTCTTGCACGAGTCGACATAACTTTCTGTTTTCAGAATCTGTGAAATCGTTGATTAATCGCGTTTTGATTGCCTCATTTTTTTTCGGCCGGTGGTGCACGTATAATGTCTACCACGTTTGCGAGCGTAGCACTGTCAAGCGATCCAACAACATAATCGTATTTGGTCTGATCTGTGATATTTGCGTTTCGAAATTGCAAATCCATTTGGATGAAAGACAAATCTGGATCTCGTTTGCTGAAAACTGGCGGCTTAATACCGATTCTGCACACCTCACCTGTGGTTGTAGTGTTTGATGCCGTTGCGTCCGGCGAATTTTCCGGATCATTTGTCATGCTTTCGGATAGTATTTCGCTTTTCATCTCTGAATCGTCGACAAATGGGAACGTTTCGAACGGATTCGATTCAACTAATAATTTATCGTACGAAATTTTTGCTGATTTATTTTGTGCTTCAAAGAAACGAAATAGTTCGTCGATTCAATTAGACACTTTCGCGTTTTTATTGAAAAAATATTCGAAAATGCACAAGCGATTTAAATTTGTCAACAATTTTTTTTTTATTTGCGCGTTGAAAAAATTGATTTGACCATGTTGTTTTGTTGGCGTCAGAGTCAAAGCTGTTCATAACCTCCTTGCACTGACACCAGCAATTGAAATCTACAAACTTACAGGATATCTAAGTATTGACCAATAAATATATAATGCTAGATAGAGCTAAATATATATATATATAAACTGGTACATCGACTCACTAAAAGCTCAGTAAAATTTGACACAAACGAAGTGAATAAGTATGGTAAAAGAAATGCTGAGCAAATAAGAACACCAGCTGCTTGAACGAATCGTGTTCAAAACGACCCAATTAACGAGGCTATTAAAGTTTAGAACCAGATGGCTTACCACATCCGCAAAAGCAATAATATTGCAATATTTAAAAAAGCATTAAGATGTTCATCTTTGACAATATTCGCCATGACTAATGACTAATTTTGAAATAAATTATTATACTCTAGATGAAATCTGAGAGTGTTATAAGTTTGCCACAAAGTTTGTAACGCCAAGAAATAAGGCTCGGAGAAAAAAATGAATGATACGAAGTGTGAAGTTCGTGAACGAGCCAAATTGCTCCACCCCTTCTACCCCCTCCCATACAAAATGACACAACTGCGCAATTTCACAAAAAACGGATTTGCTCAAAAACTATAAAAGCTATTGGCCTGAAATTTGGAATATATTAATTTTATGACAATATCAATCTACCGTATAAAAATTATGCGTGTTCTCCTCCTTCTTCTACAACCTCCCATACAAACTGTACTTATCATGAATTACTCTAAGCCAATTTACTCAGTGCGTGTAAAATTTAGCGGGTTGAAATTGTGTACTAAATATTTATTTCAAATTTTTAGTAAGGCCAAAAAAATTTAGACGATTAGCTTCACCCCTTCTACCCCCTCCCATACAAAATGACACAATTTTGCAATTCGACAATAAATGGATTTGCTCGAAAAGTATAAAAGTTATTAGTCTGAATTTTGAGATACGAGGGTGGTTTGATAAGTCCCTGGCCCAAATGACAAAACGTGGTTTCACGAAAAAGTTTTTGCTATCGCTAGGTAGATGGCACTTTCGAACGGTCTCATGAATTTTTTCAGGTTTCTGTAGGTAACAGTTTGTTTTTGGCAGCCATTCTAAGTTGACGTGAAAAAGAAGATCTTGTTCCACCACGACAACGCCCCTGTCCACACCTGCGCGGTTTCCATGTCCAAATTACACGATTTGCGGTATGAGATCGTTGACCACCCACCTTATTCGCCCGACTTGGCCCCATGTGACTTTTTTTTGTTCCCCAAATTGAAAACTCACCTCGGTGGACAAAAATTTTCATCGAACCAAGAGGTGAAAGACGCCGTTTCCCAATTTTTTGCAGACTGTGACAAAAATTTCTTTTTGAACGGTATGAAAGGACTTGAGAAACGTTGGACCAAATGTATTAACCTCCAGGGAGATTATGTTGAAAAATAAAAAAAAATTTTCCGGAAAAAATGCTTTTTTCTTACTTGGGCCAGGGACTTATCAAACGACCCTCGTATATTACTTTCATAATAATTTCAATCTACGATATAAAAATTATTGGCGTCCTCTCTCTCCTTCCACCACCTCCCATACAAACTTCACTTTTTCATGAAATGCTCTAAGCCGATTTTCTCAGAACATATAACATTTATCGAGGTCACATTTTGCAATAAATACTTAATTTACTTTATCACTAAGATCAGAAAAGAAAATTCTATTTTCTTGAAAGTATGAATGTTACTAGTCTAAAATTTAAGAGATATCAATTTTATGATATTCTTAGTTATTTCTGAAAAATTCACTAAAATCCCCCCACTCTTTCCACCACCTCCCATACAAACTGCACATTTTCACAGAACATAACACACTAATTTTGCCAGTTCCTATTCAATTTTTGGAGTAAGCATTTTGTATAAAACAATTTTTACAGCAACTTTAGCATGATGGGGAAAACATTAGTTCAACGCTATCACCTATTCTAACACTCCGCATACATAGTTTCTTGGGATCATAAAAAATTCTATTCCATCTAGAGTATCGTAAGATTGCGTTTTACGCGCAATCGTAGCCCTGTTATGTTTATTACATAACATGAATCCTGAATTTTCTAAAAGTGTGGAGTGTCGAACGTTCAACATAGTTGAGTGAACTTCAGCCTCCATTCTGATAGGCAATCCTGTAGCTTTCCTTATAGTAATCGACGATTGTCGGGGAAGCATTATACACATCATTTTGACATAAAAACCTGCTCATCAATCAACAACATTTCATAATACTAAATTATTACATGAATTATTATCATTATTTTTTTTTTTTTTTTAATATTTATTAATAATTTACATTATGTATATTATTGTCTTGAATTTTCATTTTTATTATTCTGTTATTATTTCTTTTATTTTTCATTAGAATCTTACATCTTTTATTTATTTATTTATTGTTGTTGTTATGAATTTATATTTTATTTTTGAAATAAACGTAATTATTATTATTATTTTCCGGTACATTAAACTCTATCTCATTTCATCTAGAGTATCATATGACTAGAGTCACTGTATAACTGAGCTACTCGGTCCAGGAGTCTGGCAGATAGCTATTTTAGTACAAAAATCGAACGTGCTAAAAAATTTGGTACTAAAAATCGAACGTTCGAAAGATCAAAGTGCTGGTGAAAATAGGTGTAGACTGTGTAGTCATTCTGACATATCCCAGTTGGGAGTGGAATCATTACCGCGCCGATGATGAAGCTATTACAGCTACTTCCTGTCGTAAAACATAGATTATTTTAACATTGCAATGTCATAGGCAAGCATTAGTTTTTTTCTACTTTCTGCATTACAAAGAATCGACATTGGAATCTAGGGAAACGAATGAATAATGTAATGATTGGAAAAAAATCGACAATATAATGGTCGCAATAGAATCTACGATGGAATGGTTACAAAAGAATAGAAAGCAAATTAATCTTTGAGAAGGTATTCTAACATTGAGGGAGCGATTCATTTTGAATTAATATTGAAAAATGTGATGAAATGGGATCCTGCTTTTAATATGAATTCAGTATTTTAAATTCTGTTGCTATAATTTAACTAATTTTGTTGCTGGAAAAGTACGGTGTAACTTAAGATTTTTTTCTTGCAACGAACAACTTGTAAAATTTTACGGGAATATTAGAAAGCAAACGGAATATGACATTAATGTTTTCTATTAATAATCTTTCGTTTTGTGCGCGGCACGTTTTGACGATGATTATTTATTTTATGCAATCTCCACACATTACCTTGCAATGCATATCAAATTCCCTAAATAAACTGCTACCTTATGCAATGCCTTCACATTACTTTAGAATGCATTGCAAATTCCTTAGGTCGATTTGAATGATTTCTCGATTTGAATGATTTTCAATAAAAGGGAATGGATTGCAAAAATCCCTGTTGGGATGTTTTTCCGCCATGTGTAAACAAACAGAATCATAAACTAGACTAAAAACCTGTTTGGTAAAGATGTGTGGGTGCAGAAAATTGCAAAATAAAATTGAATTTTTGGCTGTTTCTAAAGGAATGGCACAATGATATTAATTTTTCAGGGCACATAATTGAATTCTAATTGCATTTTGATAAATATCTAACCGAATATGTATATACACCAAAAAATTCAAACTTAACGGTTTCAACTCTGCCAGACTCCTGGACCGAGTAGCTCAGTTATACAGTGACTCTACATATGACTAGGCTTTAAGCCCAATCGTAATTCTGTTGTTTTATTTCATAAATTACGGGGATTCTACATATGTAAAACTTAACGAAATTTTAAAATTTAATTTGGCAGCACTCGATGCGTTAGGATTGGTAGTATTCTAGCAGCACGACAGATGACGAACGAGCCCGAAGAAAATGTCTGCTCCGTTCGTATTTCTCCCAGATTGTGATTTCGAGACGTCGTCGTCGCGAAAACATTTCTAGTGTAACTTGCTCTTTAATTTGGGCCAAAAATCGTCTCTGTTTAAGCGCAGCAAAAACTTCATGTAAATTGAAATAATTAAATTTCCTAAACATGTAGACGCGAAAAATCTCTGAGCGGGGATTTTTTCCCAAATGTTCGCCATTTGTGTGTGTTGCATGCAAAAAGACAACTATTTTTTGTTCTCTCCCTGTCACCTTTGGTGTTTTTTTTGTGTGTACGGTACTTGCTACGCCGTGAGTGCAATTGAAATGTGCATCGAGGGTTAAACATTTTTTGCTCGCCGGAAAGATAGAATATCGTGATTTGAAAAATTTCAGGGAACGCGGAATAGCCAAAGTTTTCCGGCGCTGTGCGGCGCGGAAAGTGGCTTTTCCGAGGGCTCAGCAGAGCTGTTATTGCGATTTACGCGAGTGACGTTTAAGTGCGTGCTGTGTGTGGACTCTAAATTTGGGGACTTCGTCCGTCCACCTAAACGTCCTGAATGTGGTGAGAAATTGGTATTAAATTGGGCTGGGCTGAGCGTACAAGTTTGGTTTTTCAATTAGGTCTCGGACTTTGACGATTTGAGTTGGAGTCCGGCCGCAGTTCAGGAAGTATTGCGATAGATTTCTGCACTAACATTTTGATTTTCAATTTCAGGTAATTCCAAATGCATAGAAGGAAGTGGAGATGAAAAAGTAAAGAGGATAAATCCACAGCGATAGTTGAAGTGATTTACAATTCCATGGTAACTACCGAATTATTTTAGGAAAAATTCTCATATGACTGCCTCTCCTAAAATGCACTAAAATGAATTTTACTGCATATATTATGTAGTAAAACCGATAGATGAAGTGGTTTTAGAGCGCGCTCGGCAATATTTTTAACGATTTTCCGCCTGGAAAATGAGGAAAATTGCGTTTTAAAATCTCATTTTTGAGGTTCTAAAACGGCCATTTCAACATTTTTGTCGGCGGGATTTTCATTAGAAACACAATAACTTAACTAAAAGAAAATAAATATTACAAAAATACAACTAGAGTATCAGCCCGAGCCTTCTTTTTTCATATCATATCAAACCCTGCGGGGCTTTTTATCATCAAACCCTCTTTTTCGTATCCAACTATGGCTACGCATATACCTACGTTTTCTCAAAAATGAGATTTTTAAACGCAATTTTTTTCATTTTCCAGGCTGAAAATCTTTAAAAATAGTGCCGAGTAGTGTTGGGTAGGACAAGAATTTTTGTCCCATGTTTGTATGAGGGGCTCATTTGAAATTTGAGGTGGTACAATGTCCCACCTCAAATGTCCCATTCAAAAGCTCCATGTCCCATTCATACATACAATGTCCCGTACATACAATTTGCCTTTTTGAGGAGCGATGGTAGCAAATGAGCGAAGATTGACGTATATTTATATTGTATTATACAGGGTGTTTGGTACTCCGTGTGCCACCTTGTAAGGGGTTATTCCTAGATATATTTTGAGAAAAAAATTGTATAGCACTTTTATCAAAAAACAAGAATATGTTGATCAACACTCTCCGCTTGAACTAAAAGAACTTAAGAATGGTTTTTATGGTTTATTTCAAATTTCCTTAATTACAATAAATGTTCAAAATGGCCACCTTCATTTTGAATGCACGCTAAAGCTCGTTTTGCCAGAGTTCTCTTTGTGTTCATACTCCTCAACTGCTGCCTTACTTCTGTTGCTGCCGCATCGATTCTGGTGTTTAGATCCTGCAACGTTACTACTTCCGTTGCGTAGGCAAGGTCCTTCATCCGTCCCCATACAAAGAAATCCATAATAGTTAAATCAGGAGATCTTGCAGGCCAGTGTATCGGTCCATTTCTACCGATCCAGCGATTGCTATAATTGGAATTTAACCAATCTCTGATTTGTCGGCCGTAATGAGCTGGAGCACTATCGTGTTGGTAAAACATGGAAGCCAATCGTTGAAGTGGCACATCATCCAATAACTCCTGTAGATATTTTTATTATGCGTTTTTTTGAGAAAAACTACATTGATCCCAGAATTTTGAGGGTCAAAGTATCAAAAATTTATGGTCTGAAGCAAATACCTCAGGATTAGGTATAGGTATAATGTGGACTATTACACCAAATGAAAGGTAATTTGATTTCCTATAACACTTTGAATTGCGATTATTAGTTTTCAAGATATAGCGTTTTGAGTGAGTGAGGGTACAGGTACGAAACACTTTTCTTGATCACCCTGTATCTCCGCGGATATTGAAAATTGACCATCTTCGTAGAACAATTTTTTTCTCAAAATATATCTAGGAATAGCCCTTTACAAGGTGGCACACGTGCTTTCAGTCATACAAATCATGGGACAAAACCCGGTGAAGTGAGTGCGATTTGAGTGTTACAAATGTGTTGGTACAGTAGCCATACAAATGCATGACTTTAATTCAGATGCGACAAAAGCTCTGAAGTGGGACAAAAGTTTTGAAGTGGGACAAAAATATTTTTTGTAGTGATGGGACAGTTGAAGTGTATGAATGGGACATTTGTACCACTTCTTGCATGAGTAACCCAACACTAGTGCCGAGCGCGCTCTAAAACCACTTCATCTATTGGCTTTACTATATGTATAGTAAATGCAGTAAAATTGATTTTAGTGTATTTTAGGAGAGGCAGTCATATGAGGGTTTTACCTTATTTTATTTCAATCTGTCTTAAGATGCGTTTGTAATTTTAGTAATTTAGTGAGACCGTTTCAGTCGGTTTCATTTGCTAAGCTCAATTAGATTCTCCAATTAAGAATCAACAAATTTTCAAGCAAATTAGCAAACCACGTTTCTTAAATCATTGAATAACAGTTTCCTTCTCAAATGATGATATATGTAGCCTGAGTCTCATGGCCTTCAAGTTTCAAGACATTTTTGTGAATTTCTTTTTATTCTTTTATTGAAACACATAGTTCGTACTTTTAACAACTCGCTTACCAGAACGATCAAATCAACTTCCTATTACTATGTTTATACGGAGAAGTTTCGATTGCGATTGAAACTTGCGATATGTTTATACGCAAAGATAAACTTTCAATGTAAAAGTTCCAAATTAAGATCGAAGTATAATGACATTTCGGCAACCCATCAAAGTGGAAATATTAGCAATTTTGTCAGCAATCTGCTGTGTAATTTCAGAACATATTGCAAATTACATTAATTTGTGCTCGGAATTGCATAAAAATAGTACTTCACACGCTGGATAATGACGAAAAATGAATTCATGTGTTGGGATAGTAGGCTGTCAGTTCACTTACTGTTTATACGATATTTTTAGTTCGCGATTGAAGTTTCGCTCAGGATTTAGATTGCGAGGAGTGAACTTTGAGTTTCAATCACTGTTTATTTCGCGATTGAAGTTTCACTCGTGAAGTTTGGTGTCCGTAAAAACACAGTATACATTGTGACCATAAAGTATGTGGACTTTGTAATTAAAATGAGTCTGGGAAATAATTTTTCAAAATTTTTTTTTGGTAAGTAGGTAGGACTGTCCTTAATTATTATCCCGAAAATTAGCGCGGTCTGTAAATCAGTTCTCTTACTGCAGCTGGTTGAATCGGACACCTCAGTAGTCCATGGCAATTTTTACAATGGATAAAAATATGGAACAGAAAATTTGTCTCAAATTATACATATACTGAAAGAAAAGATTTCCGGATTCTACACTGTTACGCTTTATTATTCGTGACGTTTCGGTCTCTGCTGAGATCTTTATCAAACAGTTTGATAAAGTAACAGTGTAGAATCCGGAAATCTTTTCTTTCATTTCGAAATGCACTGTGAAAACATTCACCAAACTATACATATACTATTTATACTACTATTTAACCATATTGAAGCGTTTGCGTAAACAACTCCTTAAAAAATGGCCAGTATTGTGGAACGAGAGTTCATGAATTTTTCACGATGAATGCGCCATCGCATTGAGCATCAATTGTAACCGAGTTTGAGGCCAAAAAGCAACGAACTCCATCAATCAACCACCGTATACACCAGATTTGGCCCCGTGTGACTTTTTTCTATTCTCGAAACTGAAATTACCGCTCCATGCAACCCGTTTTCAGTCCATCGAGGACAAAAAATGAAAATCGCCATGGACTAGGCGGTGTAGCCATTCAACCAGCTGCTGTGAATAAACTGATTAAGAGACCGCGCTAGAATTTTTGGGATAATAATTAATGACAGTCCTACCTGTTAACCAAAAGAAATTTTTTTTAAAAATCATTTCCCAGACTCATTTTAATTACAAAGTCCACATACTTTATGGTCACAATGTACAGTCACTCACAGATTAAATGATGCACTTACAAAAATACTTAATTTTGATGGAATGCTAGCTAATATATAATATTATATATTATACAGGGTGTTTGGTACTCCGTGCATAACCTTGTAAGGGGTTATTCCTGGATATATTTTGAGCAAAAAATTGTTCTACGGAGATGGTCAATTTTCAATATCCACGGAGATACAGGGTGACCAAGAAAAGTGTTTCGGACCTGTACCCTCACTCACTCAAAACGATATATCTTGAAAACTAATAATCACAATTCAAAGTGTTATAGCTTGTTTTTTAGGGAATGAATTTCCTTTCATTTGCTGTAATAGTCCGCATTGTAACTGTATCCAATTCTGAGATATTTGCTTCAGAACACAAATTTTTGACAGTTTGACCGTCAAAATTCTAGGATCGATGTAGTTTTTCTCTAAAAAACCCATTATAAAAATGTCATTTTAATGTTGTTTTCTTATGTGCCATATTATTGTCTACAAAAGATGCATACACTTGCATTGCATAAGTTTTATAGTTTAGAAGAAATTATCATTCCAATAATGTACCACTTTTGTCAAAAAAGCAAGAATAGGTTGATCAACACTCTCCGCTTGAACTAAAAGAACTTAAGAATGGTTTTTATGGTTTATTTCAAATTTCCTTAATTACAATAAATGTTCAAAATGGCTCCCTTCATTTTGAATGCACGCTAAAGCTCGTTTTGCCTGTGTTCTCTTTGAGTTCATACTCCTCAACTGCTGCCTTACTTCTGTTGCTGCCGCATCGATTCTGGTGTTTATATCCTGCAACGTTACTACTTCCGTTGCGTAGACAAGGCCCTTCATCCGTCCCCATACAAAGAAATCCATAATAGTTAAATCAGGAGATCTTGCAGGCCAGTGTATCGGTCCATTTCCACCGATCCAGCGATTGCTATAATTGGAATTTAGCCAATCTCTGATTTGTCGGCCGTAATGAGCTGGAGCACCATAGTGTTGGTAAAACATGGAAGCCAATCGTTGCAGTGGCACATCATCCAATAACTCTTGTAGATCATTTGTCAAAAACTGCAAGTAATTGGAACTATTTAGGGTAGGCGGAAGCCTAATAGGACCAATAAAATCGTTGCCAATCACACCTGCCCATAAATTGACACTGAATCTGTGCTGAAATGATGCCTCTCTTCTTGTATGTGGATTGCTCTCAGCCCATGTGTGTAAGTTGTGGAAGTTTGTGATACCGTCCCTGGTGAATTGGGACTCATCAGTCCAAAGAATGTTGTTCATAAAATTCTCGTCACTTAGTTGTCGTTCAAGGAGCCAATTGCAAAACTCCATCCTTTTGGGCAAATCAATGGGTACCAGCTCCTGCACTGGTGTGTGGTGGTAGGAATGCAACCGCTCTGCTTTGAGGACACTCCAAACTTTCCACGTAGAGACGTTTAACTGCAATGCCAAGCGTCGGACAGCGTCGTTGTGTTGAAACTCATTTTAATTTAATTCATTTCCTCGATAATTTAAATACTACTTAAAGGACATTCATCGATAATCTAAATAGTAATTAAAGGGCACAAAGAATATTTCAGTTTAACAACATTTCAGGTAGTTTTCTTAGAACGAGGGTTGGTTTATGGCATATTTTATTTTTAAGCCATATGTATTTTCGCTTATTACCTGGAAAACGGGAAAACCTAAGTCATAAGTATGTATGCATCTTTTGTAGGCAATAATATGGCACATAAAACAACAACATTAAAATGACATTTTTATAATGCGTTTTTTTGAGAAAAACTACATTGATCACAGAATTTTGAGGGTCAAAGTATCAAAAATTTGTGGTCTGAAGCAAATACCTCAGGATATGGTACAGATACAATACGGACTATTACACCAAATGAAAGGTAATTTGATTCCCTAAAAAACAAGCTAGAACACTTTGAAATGCGAATATTAGTTTTCAAGATATATCGTTTTGAGTGAGTGAAGGTACAGGTCCGAAACACTTTTCTTGGTCACCCTGTATCTCCGCGGATATTGAAAATGGACCATCTCCGTAGAACAATTTTTTGCTCAAAATATATCCAGGAATAACCCCTTACAAGGTTATGCACGGAGTACCAAACACCCTGTATAGTGAAAATTCCGAAAAACCGTTTTTTTACATTTGATAATTTTAAAAACAAAAAATATTTCTTCTTCTATGCAATAACAAAAATTAAAAAATTGAAATTTGGAAAAAAATACGTCACAGCTTAAATGATGCATCGTGGAAATATGTAGAATATTTAATGAATTAATTGTTTTCTTTGATTTCTAATATTTTGTAGGACCGCCTTTATGATCTAATACTGCCTGAAGCCGTTTTGGCATAAATTCTACTAATGTCCTCGTATAGCTTGGAGATATTTTATTCCACTCTTCCAACAGCGCGTTTTTTTAAACTGGTTTTATTAGTAATTGGGTGCTTCTTAATTTCTAGTTTTAGTTTTGCTCATATATGCTCAATTACATTTATATCGGGTGATTGTGGTGCCGTTTTAATTATATGAAGGCAGTTGTATAGCATCCATTCCCTAATCAGATAGGATGAATGCTTTGGGTCATTATCATGGAAGAAGCTAAAATTGTCTTTTATTCCCATATTTTCGGCACTGCTTTTCAAATTTTGCTTAAGGATGCCCATGTACATGTGTTTATCCATATTGCCTTCTATAAAGTGGAGTTTTCCGACGCCGGCAGAGGACATGCAGCCCCAAACCATAACATGACCTCCACCATGCTTAACAGTAGGCCGCAAATTCTCAAGTTTTAGCTCTTCATTTGGCTTTCTCCAAACAGAAACCTTCTCATCTGATGCAAAAATATTGAATTTACTCTCATCTGTAAAAAATACCGTTTTCCAAAAGTCCTGGGAGCTGTTTCGGTATGTACGGGCAAACACCATTCGAAGACGCACGTTTTTAAAACTAATAAGGAGCTCGTTTTTCGTTACTTGTCCATGTAAATTTTCTTTACGCAATATTCGTAGCAATGTTTCAGGATGACACTTCTTTTCCAACCATTTCTCCACTTCAGACGTAAGCTTTAGAGCACTGAGCAACGGTTCTTTCCGGGATTTTCTGGTAATCCTTCGTTCATCGTGGTCTGTGAAAATTTGGTTCGGGGCTTTCCTCCCTTTATTTTCAATCCGATTTTCGCGTGAATATCTTTCAATAATATGTTGTACAGTAAATGCACTTTTGTTAACAATTTTCGCGATGCACTTTTGACTTTTTCCAGAAATAAAATCGTGTATTATTAATTCGCGTTCCTGCTTCATTTAAGCTGTGACGCTATTTTAAAGAGTATTCACCGAATTGTTTATGTTTCATCTAAATTCAGCTGCAAAATTGTTTTGATATCAGTGAAATTAAGAGGAACTCATACAACAGTGTGACTATTTGAAGACGTTAATCGAAACTTTATTCCTAAAATTTTTTATATGAAACTTACAAAAATTATTGATTGCATCATTTAAGCTGTGAGTGACTGTATGTCGTATCATAAAATGCGTAGACAAAAGTGCAGAAAATTTCAAAGTCTTCACTTTTTACTTTTATTTTACCGTTAAGACTTGCAGGTATTGACTTGAAGAACAGAAGAAATAGATGTATTGTGATCAGAGTAACATTCCAGATGAGTGTGCCCAGGGACAAGGAATACGTGGTCGATTTATTTCAAGTTCCTCTTCTTATTTTGAGTTAGAATCTATGATATGTAAGATCCATGCCACATCAATAAGTTCGTTCTGGGTACTGGTTAGTTAGAATACCCACACATTTGGTGAACATCAAAAGCAACTACAACGACTTTACTGCTACTCTCCATATAATAATATAAGTATTGTTCTTTTCTTTTAACATCATATGCAATGCGGCATTATTCTGATGAAGAATTACCCCATTTTTTAACTCCTGCTTTTTGCTTTTTGTTGCCTGCTCTGCATAATTTCAATTTTTGTGTGAATGTATGACAGATTTTGCATGTATCATTACTAGATTTCTTAAAATTCAAAATAAGAGACTTAAAAATGATACGAAAAACACTGCAGCTGAGTTAGTGCGCAAGAGTTCGCAAAACTTACACATTGAAACTTTTTTCCTCACAAATTATCGCTTGCCAATCTTAACTCTTTCGCGTTCTAAATGTCGACTGACTCGTCGACGGCTCCAAACCAGACTGACTGTTCATCAAAAACGCTCGCGTTTTAATGTTTTTTTCTTTTGTCGTACGACTTTTCCTTATCGACCGCGCGCTGTGAATTGTTTCTATAAAATATTTAGTTCTCGCCCGATCGCTGTCGGACGCATCTATGAATCTCGTCCGAGCATGCTCTTGTCGCACGAACACTGTCGGACGCTTCTTTAAATCTCGTCCGAGCATACTATTGTCGCCCGAACACTGTTGGATATAAATCTCATCCGAGAATTCTCTTGCTGCCCGAGTCTTTTCCTTCTCGGTCTCTTGCAAGTCAGGTGTTCCTAGCATAGTGTTGTTGTTGGAGACATTGAAATTCCGATCGAGTAGCACGTGCACTTATTTACTTTAGTAGAAGATTGCGAATATTTGATGAACGACTAGTGCTAACAGGCAACAGTCTTCTTCTACAATGGCGCTACAGCCCAAATCAGATCTTTGCCTCCTGACATGCAGGTTGCTTAACCTTTTCATTACTTATTGTGGAAAGGTTGTCAGCCCTTCGCACAACCCTCTTTCCACGAATTTTTCATTTTCGTAGAATGAGGTGACCAAGGTATATCCAAGCAGGCATTGTGTTGGAATTATATATTGCACCGACCGGGATTTGAACTCACGATCTTCGCATTACAAGACCAACACGCTACCCACTAGGCTACACCCTAGCTTAACAGGCAATAGTATTCAAGTATAATCCTGCATATTTCTATTTATATAGTAAATAAAATAAGTGCAGATTTAACTCTGGCTCTAAATACCTTTTTGCAGTATGTCCTCGCGAGTAATGGCTTTCATAATCCGGAAGGCTATTTATAAAATCTCTCATCAATTTTACATCTGCTTCAGATAGCGATCTGGTAACAATATTTCTAGGGTCGGATTTCGGAATAATGAAAGTGGGAAAATCTATTTTTTTTTATGGTCTTGTTTCAGCAACTTTTGCATATATAAAGCTAAAATTGTCATTAATCCAGAAGCAGTGGAGTCTTCTTTGGCGATGTTAAATATATGAACGTTCCAAGATAAGTTATCTGTGATTTGGATACCAAACATCTTAACACATGCAGAGTTAGATAAAGGACGGAACACATGACGCTGGTTACTAGCCGCTAGCCGCAGGTGACTTAGCAGCGCTGGCAAAGTAGAACGGTCTCTACTTCAGCAGCCGCTGCTAAAATCGCTTGTATGTCGGCTCGTTTGTTTTCGTCAATCATTTTCCTCACAGCAGTAATGTTTTCCTCCATAACAGCGGCTAGCGGCTGGTAAACCAGGTTCGTAAGACTCGTGCATAATGGCTGGCCTCCGAATGTGATTGAATCTAGGTTAAGGTCATGTTTGTGGGACACAAGATAGCACTGGGTTTTTGAAGCATTATTACAATTCGACTTGATTCTTATCGCCCAACTAAGAATCTTAGGCAAGCCGTCATTCACTGATTGAACCGTGGACCTACGTTGCTCTACGTCGGACTAAGGACGCAGTGTTGATGTGATAGGATAAATCTAGTGTGCTGTCATCGACGAAGCTATGTATAGGATTAACAGTTGAAGATAGCAAGTCATTAATAAATATTAGTAAAAGGGTGGGAGAAAGAACTGAGCCCTGAGGGACACCAGCGCTAATTTTATAAAAAGGGGAAAACAAAACCACCCAATACGACACGCATTGAACGATTGGCTAAAATAACTTTCAATCCAGGCAAAAAGTGAGTCGGACAAACCAATAGCTTTAGGTTTGGTTAAAAGAGCGTTGTGCCATACTCTGTTGAATGCCTTGGTAAAATCAAGAGCAATAATATAAGATTCATCAAACTGGTGAATGCTCTTCCTCCAACGTTTGTTCAGTGTGGTTAAGAAGTCTCCTGTGGAACATTTTTTGCGGAATCCATCATTGGTGTTGAAATATTCTATAACTTTTTGTTAATGATTGTTTTCATGACCTTCGACAGAAGTGAGTTTATTGTTACTGGGAGATAATTCCTCCTTTTTTTGGGACTGGCTGACCATTTGCAAGCTTTCAATGGCGGGATTCCTTCTAAAACGGACGATTTGTTAACATCTAAATGTTTTTAAGAATTTGGTACACGTTGCGCGAACGAATGTTAATTTGAATTGAGGAGAAATTTAGCGGAGCATACGTTAGAAGGTTAGAGTTCGTTGGTGGTAATGAAGAATTAGCAGCAAACTGAGCCGCTAAGATTATATAATTTTAATATATTTCAATCAAGTTTATGTTTACAACTTTTGGAGACACTTCGCTCTACAAATCTGTCAAAGTATTCGAGCTGTTACGCGTTTATTTGAATATAATGAATAACACAGAAGCTAGTATTATAACTCAAAAATTTCAAAACCGGGTGTCCGTCCGTCCGTTCGCTCTCTATTTTGAGAACGCATTGAGCTTAAATTCAAATTTTGTACACGTCATTTTTAACGAAAAATTAAGGCCAAGTTCGTGAACGAGTCAAATCGCTCCACCCCTTTTACCCGTTCGCATACAAAATAGCTCAATTTCAATAATTAACATTACTCAAATTTTCTTGGAAACTATTAAAGCTAATAATTTGAATTTTATAACATAATGTTTTTATCATATATATATATATATATATATATATATATATATATATATGTCTATGGTATACAAATTATTTGAATTTCCCACTCCGTCCACCACCTCCCACTCCGTCCACCACCTCCCATACAAACTGCACTTTTTCATGAAACACTTTAAACCAATTTTCTCAGTACGTATAACATTTATCGAGTTCATATTTAGCACTAAATTCTTCATTAGCATTATTAATAATATCGAAAAAAAATCTGGTTCGCTTCACTCCTCTCCATACAATGTAACACATTTTCATAAATTTACTAAAAATCAATTTTCTTGAAAAGCATGAATGTTATTGGTCTGAAATTTGAGAGAAGTCAACTGCTTAATTTTAATAGTTATTACTGAAAAAAATACTAAAACCCCTATACTCCTTTCACCACCTTCAATAAAAACTGCACAATTTCACTAAATCCAATACACTAATTTCCTCAGTAGTTATTACATTTTTGAATCCTAAATTTTGTACAAAACATTTTTATAGCTACTCTATTCTGATGTGAAAAAAATAGTTCAATGCTGTCACCCTTTCTACCACTCCCCACACAACATTTTTTAAGATCACAAAATTTTTTATTTCATCTGTTATGTTTCTTATTGGAACTCACGACAATGGAATATTATCATCTGATACTCGTAATTCAAATAATGCGTTAGATTCTGAAGAATGATTCTTTTTTCCATACTTGGAGACATCCATCCATAAATCACTAGAACAAGAGTTGGGATCTGCAGAAAACACAAAGATGGTGTTGAGTTTTTGTTTAATTTAAGGACTAGACTAATCAAACAATTTTCTATACATAGTCCAATTGCTTGAAAGGACCAGCACATCTTTTAGCGTTCTGCAAGGGTCATTATTTTCACCAACCGTTGTCGGCAATAATTTTATAACTTCACACATTTAAACCCAAAAATATTGATTGCACGTGAGCACTTGCGACATATGGTATACCAAAGGATCAAAATGATTTGAACCCAGTTTTGACTCGACGGCTTGATTGATCACTCCGCTTTTCAATAACTAATAATTATGAAAACTATAAATCAATAATGCTGTCACTAACAACATAGGTATTTAGTTCATGAGAAATCTAATAGCAAACAAAACAAAAGACAATTTATAGTTACAGTAGAGATTGAGTCCTGCACAGTAAAATTTGTTAAACCAGAAATTTTCAAATTTGAGATAATTTTACACTAACTCTAGTTGAGAGTAATCTGCACTGTATATGACATTATATGTATATTACATCTTGTTGAAGGTGGCTATGGTGCCGGTCTAAATCCAGGTCGACGATAGTTCTCAACGTTTATTCGCAAAGAGATCGATTTATTCATTGTAATGTTCAAAATTAGTTAAATTTAGATCAATTACAGTTAATAGTAAAGTATGAAGAAGAAGAAAAAAGTAAATTTACGAGGAATCTGCAAGAGATCTCATTATCTTTTTTCAATTTAGATTGTATTACAATGGATTGGTGTTTTTCAATACAAGTATCATTACCTTAAATTATTTTGATACAATTACAGTAGAATCTTAAAGTGACCACCGTCGTGACTGATAAACAAAATATAACAAAAATAAAAAGCATTATTTCTTTTGTAGGAGTTCATATCTATGGCTAGTGAACTCACATAAAAATAAAATTTCAAATGAAAAACGAAGCAGAACCATTCTATACTATACAGCTGTATAATTACCGTTAAAAAAATCTTTTATTTTTCGGAAAATTATTTTTGGGCTTTAGTGGGCATTGCTCGTTGATGAAGTATTGCAGCATTTATGATACCTCCCTTGCACCCAGCGGGCTGATTAGTTCGAGCGAAATCTGTCATCGATTTAGTCACTACTTTCAGCTACAATAATTTCTGTCCAGTCATTCTCCTTTAGAAACATAAACCGAATGGCTTAGAAATATAAAGTACTGGGTTACCGCATATGAAATGTCGGATTTCGCGATTAAGTGAAGTTGCGATTTTCATGTCTCAAAAACTGGTAGTATTTGTCATTGAAGTATATATTCTCCTACATTTACTCATGGAATCATTTCAGTTTTGGAGAGAAAAAAACATGAACGCGAGTTAAAAACGGTTACTTTTTTAAACTTCGTCACAACGCCACGAAGGTAACCAGGATCATCAATAGGTTATTTGAAGCTGAGACGGTAAACGAATGAACCACGTGGCGATGGTTCGAAAAATTCTGATCAGGAGATATGACCCTTCAAAGCGAGCTATGTGAAATTCTAGGATCCTCGATCGACAATGACATTCATTAATGGAGTCTGACTCACTCCAAACTGTAAGGGACGTTTTAAGGAAATCGAGCATACACAGTTTCCCGGAACTTGCAGCAGCTTGGAAAAGTCGAGAAAATTGGTAATTGTTTCGCATGCGCCTACTGAGCAAAACATGTCGAGTCGAATGGAAACTTGCAGTTCTCTGATCTCCAGGAACAGAAACGATCCATTTCTGAAGAGAATAGTGACATATGAGGAAAAGTGGATATTGTACAGCAATCGTCGCCGATTGGCACAATGGCTAGATGTTGATGAGGCCCCAAAACACAAGCCGAAACCAAGCTTTCATCCGAATAAGCTAGTGATGACTGTTTGGTGGCCTGCAGCTGGAATTATTCACTATTCCTTTTTGTAACATGGGGATAGAAGTATTGTATCCAACTCGATGAGAGTTATCAGAAATTGCGTGTTCAACGGCCTCGATTGATCAACAGAGATGGAACTCAACTCTCAACTGCTTTATCAAGTGCTCGACGTCTTTTATCAAAAAGAACGGTTCACAAATTAAACGAGTATGAGACTCTTCTTCATTCACCATTTTCACCAGACCTCTCGCCAACTGACTACCACTTATTTAAACATTGGGATCATTTTTGGCGTAGAAACAATTTAACAAAGCAGCTATCAAAAATGTATAAATACACGTTGGTAGAATTGTACTGCATCTGCCGGTACATATTTTAATTAATAAAATTAAATTTTATAAGAGTTTCAGTTATTTAAAATTGCATTACCAAATCGAACATTTCATCTGCAGCAAACTAATAATTACTACAATACCTCACATTTAAAAAAAAGTGTTTTCAACTTGCGGTTATAGCATTGCATAATCCAATGTCGCTATCCGTTGGAAGTCTGATTCAAAGAAGAAACCTTCTCAAAACTAACTCCTATTTAAAAAAAAGACAACTTCTAGTAAATTTGGTATAGATGATAATCAATTTCGCATTTTGAAATTACGGTCACATTACGAAGGGCCTTGAATGTGTTAAAACAATAAAAACAAACCGAAAAAGTGATCACAATAAGCAGGCGGTAAATATATAGAGAGGCATATGAGAAATGTTAAATATTGAAAAATATAAATAAGCTTCTCCACTTGTTACGGTCGTTCTCACTCCTCTTCCCCTACCTTCCTAATCCCATTCCTTCCCATGATTGTGTTTGTGCATTGCACATAAAGGCCGAAATTGCCTATAACACAAGTCATTCCGTAAAAAAAAACCATAGTAAACAAAAATGGTCACTTTGGCAGATAGCTACAGTTTTAAGGTGGTAACTTTACAACTTCACAACTGATCGCTTTCATGTGCTACATGGTCGACCAGTCTGACGTTTTCATTGAGGATAATAATCTAGAGCTTGTTCACGAAAGTTTGCAGTTTCTTGGTAATTCTAACCATCACTTCCCATGTAGTAAAACCATATACCAACACGGGTTTGGCGCATGCGTCAAACACTCATAGCTTCATGCGAAGGAAGATCTCTCTTAACCTCCACAAAGTGAAAAGGATACCAAAGGCCTGACAAGCTTTATCTATACGAGCCTTAATATCCAAAATCGTGTACCTCCTCCACATTTTGTCCGTTAAGAAAAATCGGTGCGCTTGTGTTCGAACCCATGTGCATGTACTTGGTTGCACATGAGGATAATCAAGGCGATTTAAGTTGTTAAACAATCTCCACCTTTAAGACCTTTAAGATTCCCCACCTTCCAACGCAGCCTTCAAGATGTCATTTATTAGAAACATATAATATTGTTACGTATGAGCTCTAGTCGCTCGCCGTATGTTTTCGTCTCATATATTTTCAACCAACAACAAATATACGGCCACAAATTCCGATCATGTTCAAGGCCTTCTGATATCCAAGCGTTGCCAGCATGGACGGCGGAGCCGAAAAGGATGTTGAGGCTCGGCTAAATAAAGCTCGTCAGGCCTTCGGTATCCTTTCCCCTTTCTGGAGGTTTAGAGAGATCTCTCTTCGCACGAAGCTGCGAGTTTTTGACGCATGCGTCAAATCCGTTATATGTTATATGGTTGTACTACGTGGAAAGTGACCGTTCGACTTACCAAGAAACTACAGACTTTCGTAAGCCAATGCCTCCGGCGCATTTTAGGACTATTCTGGCCAGAAGTGATCTCCAACGACGAACTTTGGAGCACAACTGGCCAGACTAAAATAGGTATTGAGATTCAACGGCGGAAACCAGAGCGAAATATCGCAAAACAGGCTCTGGATTATAATCCTCAAGGAAGACGTCGTGTTGGTCGACCATGTAGCGGAAGCGAGCAGTTGAGCAGGAGGCCAGAGGAATAAACAAGTCCTGGCAACAGCTTAAGGCCGATGCTCAGGATCACGCCTTGTGGAAGAGAGTTGTTTCTGTCCTATGCCCCTATAGGGGGTCTTAACAGGAATTTGATTGATTGTTTCTTGAAACAGTCATCCGAGATTAGGAGTTGAGATCGAACAGTCGACCGATAGGCGGAGTTTAGTAAGCGACGGTAAGCGAGTAAGTCCTTTGATCGACAGGCAGGAGTAAGTCCTGTGATCGATAGGCTGAATTCAGTTCGAAGAAACAGCATAATAGCTGACGAAAAGCGGCCGAATAGAACGATATAAAAATGGCGAGCGCTTGTGATGAAGAGTGAGTTGTCGATTGATATTTGAGTAGGAGAGTCAGCAGGCGAGTTTGATCGACGCCCGGGATGAGTGAGCGAGTGTGTCGTGCGGTCGGCGGTCGAGTTGAGTAAGCGATTAGGTCCTGTGATCGACAGGCAGGAGTAAGTCCTGTGATCGATAGGCGGAGTTTAGTAAGCGACAGACGAAAGTAAGTCCTGTGATCGACAGGCGGAGTTTAGTAATCGATCAAGTTGTGTAATAGACAGGCGGGAGTAAATCCTGTGACCGACAGGCGGAGTACAGTAAGCGACAGGCGGAGTTCAGTAAGCGATTATGTCGTCTGATTGACAGTCTGAGATAAATTTGGCGATAAAATCGTTTGAAGGGCAGAGCGATGAATGCGAAGGCTGAGGCGAAATATCGTGAGCAGAAAGTATAGTGATTTAGTTAAAAGCGAAAAATAAAGTTTTGCGGTTATTTTAAATCAAAAGCGAGTTTGTTTCATTTTTGCTTGAAATCCAGCGACCCCTAGCGCACTTCAATGTCGTGTGCAATTATGCATATATTGAAAAATTATAAGCTTTCCCACCTTCCATACAAATGTCACTATTTAGTATTCTGTAGAATTTGAACTGTTAAAGCATGAAATTTCAAGTAAACATGTCAAATTCTTTTTATAAAGGGCTCTATTTTTCGAATTTTGAACTTTCGATATTATGTAGTTCAATTAGGTTTATGTTCATATTAGTTGAGGCTTCCGTGGCGTAGTGGGCAGCGTGCTTGCTTCTCAGTCAATAGGTCGTGGGTTCGATTCCCACGCCAGACGGAATATTTTTAAGCGCAAATTTTTCAGTTGCTACTGGTGATAATTTGCAATAAAATGGGAAAACGGTATAAAAGTGAAACAGTTCCACTTCAAGAAGGCCTAGATGAGATGGTTTCTGTTCGCTTTCTATCATTCAGTCCCCCATAACATCTGCAAATATTTGTCAGTAAGCAGCCAGTACAACTGAGCAATATACCAGCTTCTCCACTCGCTACGGTCGTTCTCAATCCCCATCCCCAACCTTCCCAATCCCATTCCTTCCCTCCATGACTGTGTTTGTGCATTGCACATAAAGGCCGAAATTTCCTATAACACAGGTCATTCTATAAAAAAAAAGACACAAAATAAAATAAACTGCCAACAAGTCGAGCACAACTTATTCTTGGGACAAGTTGAGGATGCATGGAAAGTCAATATGCAGGTTAGAGTGGTTAGGGTAGATTAAGTGAAAGAGGTTTCTAGGACAGGGCTGTTGTCAATTTAACAATTAATTGCGAATATGATTAATAGTTCCAGTACATATAATCAATATTTCATTCGTTTATTTTTGCAAGTTTGGGTTTTTATGAGGTGGAGGGGTGATATGGGTGTTTCTTAATTGATTGCTTGAATCACATCCAATATTTTCTGTATAGAATGTCAGTTTTATAGACGAGATTGCATAGAATTTTCATAAAATTCGGTGTATTTTACATTCACGAAATCAAAAAAATTTTTAGGGTAGCAATTTTTTTTTCCAAGTCGATCAAAATACTTTATTATTAAAATAATAAATTAACTGATTGAAATCCGACCCAAATTGCGATCTATATCGTGAACACAAAAGTATCTTGCAAAAAATTAGGGGTCTACAGCACGCACGGCCGACATATGCCTTTTTACATGTTTCGGACGAAACCATAAAGGGTATGGAAATGTTCGCTTAAAAGCCTCGAATCACGAAAACCTTAAGTTATCAATGTGATATATTTTGTTGTCATTTTTAGCGAAAAAATAAATATAAATATTGTCTGCTAGCGGCCCTTTAAAAATTCGATTTCATTGTCTAATTTCTAATCCTGTACTTTTTTCTAATGAAAAAATATTTCAGTTTCAGTTGTGCCCGTATTTTCACAACAAATGTAAATCATGGCTAGCAATTCCTACAACGGTGGCGAAATCGTTTGGGTGAAGCTGGGCACTTGCTGGTGGCCTGGCGAAGTTTGCGATGATGCGCATTTACCGGACGGATTGCAGGACTCAGTTAAATCACGACTCATTGCAGTCGTTCGTTTTTTCAAAGAATCAACTTTGTATGTATAGTTTAAACTATTTTTTTATATTCTCTCTTTAGTAAACCCAAATTTTGTTTTCAGTGAATATGTGAAAAATTCTAGACATATATGCAAATACAACGGACCACGAAAAGATGATTTCATTAAAAAGGGTTTGGGTGAGTAAACTTTGCGATTCTGTTATCGTATAAAAACAATTTAAAACCAATATCTATTTTAGAACTCTTTAAAAATAAAAAGAAATACATGGACAAATTTCCATTGGACATAACTGAAGCTGAACGTATAACTGGCGGCGACATAAACATTATAAACACAATTTTGCAAGAGAAAGTTACACCAGTTAAAAGGACATCGTATTCTAATATTTTCGGCCATCCTGCTTCATCGTCGTCGAAAAAAGAAACAAAAAGTCGGATATCTGCTGCCAGAAAATCCAAAGTAGCATGAAACGAATGGATTTGAATTCTGAATAAAATTTGTTTTTTACAGTCAATTACACCAAAAAAGAATCTTATAAAATCTTTTGAGCCGGTAACTAGTCCGAATATCTATAACTGCCATATTTGTGGATTCTCAGCAACGCGCTGTAATGTTTTGATTTTACATATGAAAACGCATCCAGCGGCACCTAGTAAGTTTCTGATATACTTTGACATTAATTTGATTTCAACAAAGTTCTGTCGTTTAGATCCCGAAGCAGCAGCTAAAACAGCTGAAAGGGAATTGCTGAATCAAAAGAAAGAAGAAATAAGGAAAGAATTACTATTGCAATTGGAAAATTTCAATAAACCTGACACTAATGCGGCGGCTAATAATATCTTGGCCGATTGGAGTGATGATGACGACGGTGAAAATAAAAAGCAATGTGACACTGTTAGCTTATCGGATCCGGATGACGAACCGGTATTCGTTGCCGTGCTAGAGAAACCCGATGATGACATTGTGTATCCAGAGCGTACACCATATTTAACTGAAGATCAAGAGCTTCTCGTTCCATTTGAAAACGTCACAGTGCGCAAATATAGAAATATTCCGAAGAAAGATCGTCGTGATGTTGTTTTAAAGGAATTTAATAGTGTTAGCGGGAATGTTCCGGTCGATTCGGAACCATTCCCTGCAAAAATAAGTGATACTATAGAGATTGATAATTTTATTCAAGCGGAAGTAGAAGCAAATAAAAATGAAGTAGAGGCGGAGGTTATAACGACAGCGGAAGATGGTAGTTTCGAAACTTCAATAGAAGTAGACAACGATAACACGAAAGACCTGGAAGCGGAGAATACTATCGCAATTGAGACAGAAGACGCAGCGAATTTAAATACTATTATAACAAAGGAAGTCGATGCGGATATTGATGAAATAATAGAAATAGTGGACGCGGATATAGCAGAAATGAGGGTACTTGAGGCTGAAACGGTTACAGAACTAGGAGCAGAAAATATCGTAGAAAGTGAGAGGGTGATTAGAAGTGAAAAAGAAACGCAATATGAGGTCGAGTTAGATTTAAAAGCTCTAACAGAAGAGATACAAAACAAATCGACAAACTACGAAACAGGCGATCAGGCCGGAGAAATCCTTTCGCGCGAACCGGAAATTGGAACCGAACCAACGACAGATGATGCACCAAAAACGCAACGAGATGACAGTCTTGTCAATAAAAATTTGAGACATAATTCTGAAAATCCTTTCGAAGATGAAATCGAAAAACCCGTTGAAAACTCAACAAAAGATATTTCGAGCACGCTCGTTGATGAAATAATCGCTAAACTTGACGAAGGCAGTAGTAAGAGCCCCATTCAGAATATAGCAGGGTCGAGCTCTTCATCTTCTTACGGCGAAGATGAATCAAGAAAATCAAAAGCATCGATTAAAAAACTTTCGTGTTTTGACTTCAAAGAAGATGATGACAACGAAGAAGAGGACTTTTTATCGTCTCTTAGCAAATTAAAGCAGAAATATCTTTCACCGGATAAAAATAAAGAAATTGAGCCAGAACACAAATCTAAGGATCCAGAGAAAATTGCAGTAGCTAAAACAGACGAAAAGCTTACCGCCGATATAGAGCTTTTGCTGAATAGTACGCAAGCGCCGCCCATTAATGACGCACAATTCTATATGTCGCTTACAACTCAGCTGCCACAAGAAGTCCGAGCTTTACCGCCGAAAGAAAGAGGCAAGCGGATTTTCAAATCAAGAAATCGATTACTAAATGAGGAAACACCTGTTACACCTGTTCCCGCTATGCAGGCAACTGTGGTATTGCACACATCCGCATCATCGCCACCTCCTACGTCATTGCAGACATCCGCATCATTGCAACAACCTACTTTATTGCAGTCGTCCGTATCATTGCCGTCTCCCGTGTCATTGCAGGCGTTTGTGTCAATGGACCCTCCTATTACACTGCAGCAGAATGTTGATCAAGAACTTTGTGTGAATGTAGTTGAAGGCGATAGTCCCGTTGAGGTGTTTTGTGATATTTCCGAAGTAGATCAAAATAATGGAAATAAAAATTATGCGGAGAATCAAGATCAAGCTGAAATAAAAATAGTTGTGGCCGAGGCGAATGATCAGGCTGAACCATCCAATGAAGCAAACATTGCAGAAGTTGATAGTGAAATGACTGTAGATGATACAGTGGAAGCCCAGGTCGCACAGATTGTGGGACAATGTGTTGAAATTAAATTATCGCAGATTGAAGGCTCCGTTACCATTATCGGTGGCTCCACTGAGAATATCGGGCCAGTTGGAGGTGGACAATTGGAAAAAAATTTAAATGCCACAGTCGATCAGATTCATGATGAAACAATAAAAAACGAAGTCTCAGCAAAAGTATTCGCAGACGAAACCGAAACAACGATAATTCTCGATTCCGACTCCGATTCTGACATTGTGGAATGTTCGTTTGAAGTTCACACGGAAAAATCCATAAGAACTTACGCGAGACAAAGTTCGCGTCACGCTGCTGACTATTTGAAGGAAGAAACAGTCGAAACAGATTCTGCTCAGACGGAACATATTTCAGTGGATATTGAACCGACGGCAGCTGCTCAAGATATGATTTCTGAAGGAGAAGTAATCATTATGCAAATTCAAACACAGCAAAATGACGAACAAGAATCTGTTATTGAAGATATAGAGGATATGATTTCGCCTGATTATGAGCCTATCGTCAGCGAGTCGATATCTCCTCGGGTAAAGGAAGGTATTTATGATGTAAAGGAGCACGTAATTCAATTCAATTCGATAATAATAGAAACTGACAATACCGAGGACAACGATTCGGTCGATTCAACTCTTGTTGAATTTTCTGACGGCGGCAATGCCGAACCATTAATGTCGGAAAACGAAGCGGAACTCAGTGTTCTTGCGGTCGCTGAAACCCTTATATCCATCCCTAGTAAGCTTTGCGAAGAGAGTCGATCCGCATTAGCCAGAGCTGCCCAAAGTTTAGAGAATACGGCAAATGTTTTTACCATGGATCGATCTGAAGAGGAAATTTTTAAGATTGATACCCAACCTGCTGATGAAGTTGAATTACAAGACGAAGTTCAAAGTCGAACAGTAAATATCTTAAAATCAAAAAAACAGGCTAAGAAGTTGTGTAACAAGCAAATTGAAGAAAAACAAAATATGGAAAGTGAAAAAATCTATAATCCAGAAAGTGATGATAGCATTCCACTTAATCAAGTGCTCGCCTCTATAAAAGGAAGACGGATAAGCGCAAAAAAAGAATCGAGCCAATCGAAAGAAAAACTGGCAAAATATTCTGGTCAGAAATGTGATATCGGTCCTGAACCTGAAATGAACGAGGATAGCGTACCTTCAGATATGATACATCTTCGAAAATCGACAAGGCAAAAGACTCGAAGAAGCTTAGATAATTGGGCGATGGATAATGTGGTCGGAGGTTGGCATTGTCTACGAACGACGGATGTCAGGCGATCGCCAAGACAAAAACCACGTATAAGTGCAGACGAGCGCTATGATGAACTCGTATTCGACAAGTTCGGGGATATAAGCGCCAACGAGGGAGAAAGTGATGTTAATGAGAATGAAGGAACCATCGATAGAGTAACCTTAAATAGCAATAAACGCGATATGATGCCGTCAAAAGATAACGACGAAGTTGAACAATCGGAGTTCTATGGATCCACAGATGTTGGGAAAAACAAAAAATTAAATCCAATCATCATTGCTGTAACTGAGCTGGCCAAACAAAAGGAAACCAAAAAAGATATGGAAAATTCTTCTGAAGTTGAGAAAATTGCGGGATACCGTGAAATTGATTTTAAACTGAAGGAAAGAGACGGAGATGACAATAAGTCACTCGGAGAAAAACCATACGACAAATTGAATGATTCTGTGAAAATAGAAATAAATATTGAGGATACTTCAATTCATAATACTCAAGTCTTGACGCAGAGAAACTCTCGAACTGGATGGAGTCATTCAGCTGGAGAACCTGTAGAAATCTCGAATCAGGCCGACGAAACGGATAGTCTACAAATAGAAACAGCAGGCAGTACTGAGTCTAAAGATGTGACACCTGAAGGTTACTGTAAAAAAGCCCCTAGAACTGAGTCGAACTTCTCTACAGAAGCTAGTCAGACTAAAAATATAATCGTATCAGAGAAAATTGATGAACAAACCCGACTAAAACCAGAACCTAAATTAAAATCTTTTAAAGAACGAACCACTCGGCAAACTTCTAGTCATTCTGTTAACCAGAATTCAATAATAAATCAACGATATTCAACTGAGGCACTTGACCCACAAAAGATCGAGTTTCCAGACAGAGAAGAAGCAACAAAATCGAAAAAACCAAGTGGGATAAAATTACGTGTGAGTCCTTCCATCGAAAGTGAACGATGTTCCGATGAGACAACCAGTGAAATCGAATCGGACACGGAAATATCAAAGCTAAAAAAATCGAATAAGCGAAAATTAAGAACAATATCAAGTCATTCGATTGAAATTGAAAAACATCTCGATGAATCAGAAAAACTCGATGAATTAGAGTGCAAGGCTCAGGATGGTGAGTTTGCCGATCTTAAGAAATCGAAACGAAAAAAAGCTAAGAAATCGCCACGTCTATCGACTGAAAAATCTACTGAAGAAACTTTCGATCTAAAAATCGACGAATGCGAATCTTCCGATCTCCGAAAATCGAAGCGAAAGAGAGCACGAAAATTTTCAGGACATTTGTCGAAAAATAGTGATCCTGTGGAGACCGAAAACGAAAGTGAAGATAAATTTTTGGAAGTCGTACTACGTTCCGATAAGTTAATAATTCGGAAATCAAAGAGGCGAAAATTACGAACCAGCTCGGATTCAATTGGAATGGAAAACCCAAAGGAAGAAAAGAATTCGATAGAAAAAGCAATACCCATTACTGAAATAGGGAATTCCACAGAACGAGAGAGTCCTATCGAAGGCGATAGTACTGTTCAAGCTAGTGAAATACTGCCTAAAATACAAGAAAACATACGCGAAACAATAACTATGTCTAACGATAAAATTGTTGAATTTGAGATGGATCATCGACAGCAAAACAATGAAGACAGTCAACAAGATGATAAATCTCTGGGAGTCGATTCAAGCGATGATAGTTTGCCACTTGATCGATTAAAACTAATTTTGAAAAGTCAGAAAGCAGCCAGTACGCAGTTAATTATAACTCCTATCGAAACAGAAATGGAAAAGACACAAGAAAGTAAAAAGGATGTCCATGATATAAGTATTCGTGAGAAGAACGCATCTCATGACTTAGAAGAGGACAATACTGTGAATTCAACTGAAAATTCAGGTAATCTTGACGAGAAAGTTTCTGTCGATGAAGTTAATTTAGCTGAGAGTCTTATATCTGAAATATCCAAGGACGAGACGACATTGGCAAATGAAGGTATTTCATTTGACGGAAACATGACAACAGACAGTTCGACTGTAGCCAACGCGGAAAAAAAGTCGATCGAGAGCGCGGTAATCGATGGGAGTGTAGAAAAAATTCCGGCCGTTGATGACGGAATATTTCTTCAAAGCGTTGAAAAAAATCCGACAGTTGACAAAGGCGTATTTGTTGCAAGTGTTGAAAGTATTGCGACAGTTGAAGACGGAGCATTCGTTGAAAGTCTGGAAAAAAATCAAAATATTGACGACGCGTTTGTTACGAGCTTCGAAAATATTCCGCCGGTTGACGGTGTATTTACCGAAACTGTCGAAGAACATTCGCTTGATGGCGCTATAGCTGTCGAAAAAGAGTCCTTTGTCAGTATTTTTGTTGAGAGTCTCGATGAAAATCCGACTATTAGTGAAGAATATTCGACTTTTGTTGTCGAAGAAATCCCGACTGTTGTTGACAAAGAAAGTCCGACTATTGGCGAAGAAAATCCCCCAGCTAGTGAGGTATTTCTGAAAACTGTTGAAGTTAATTCGACTGTCGATGACAAAGAAAAAGCTATTGATGGTGGAGAGAATCTGACTGGATATGTCGAAGACAATCTTGCCGATGGCGGGAAAAAAACCCTTATTGGTGACATATTTGTACAAAGCGTCGATGAAACTAAAGAAACTGTTGACATCATATCGATGAACACAGATGAAGTCGTAAATACTGGTGGTGTATTTGTTGAAAGTAGCGAAGAAATGCCGACAATTGTGTTTGTCAAAAAAACTGCAAATGTTGAACACCAGGAAGCAACCGTTGAAATAGAAGTTACAGGAGACAATACTTGCTCTGATATACTGTTTGTAAACGAATCAGTAGCTGTACATTGCACCAAAGCTGACGATCAATTAGATGAATTAGTAACAAGTAATCAACAGTATAAATCCGTTGCAGAAAATGCAGTTGCGGAAAAGAACGACATCAAACGAAATGAACTAGATACGCAGCCTTCATATCCGGAAGAAGCCAAATCTGACGATTTAGACAATACTAAATTGGATAATACGGTTCGAATTACACAGATTTTAATTGAACCGGTCGAAGCCGAAAACGATCAAACATTCGAAGCAACAAATGATGACCTTTCAAAAGATCCATTACCTGGACCACGAAAGCGGCGCAGTCATATGAAAATTACACCACGAAAACGAGTTTATCAAATGCCTGTTAAGCTGGAAATTCCATCTCCAGGCCTTTCACTAAGTCCACAAAAATCACCAGTCGTTCAAATACCCTTTCTTCAAAGCGTTGAAATTCTGCCCCAAGAGAATATGCCCTTATTTTCACAGCCGAACATAGACCTTTCGACAAAACAAGACCTATCGAAAGTACCACAGCCCGATATAACGATAATTCCACAACCCAAAGCGACTGTTGAAACAGAACAACAAACTTTATTGCTATCGTCTCCTCATGTCGTTTCAATACCATTTCAACAAATCGTAGAAATTCTGCCGCAGCCTAGTATGGAAGCCGCCGATAGTAAAGAAAATGAAAAAATGGACTCGGCTCTTGATTCGAAAGAAGTTTACTCAAATCAAAGCCAAGTAATAAATATTCAACCATCGGACTCTGTTCAAGGTACAGTCGGTGAAGAACAAGAGATAAAACTCGAATCGCCAGATTCGGAAAAACGTATCGAATCAAAAGCAGTTAAAGAGTTGCAAGTAGACTCGAAAGTAGTTCCAGACAAACTGGACGTAGAAAATCAAGCTTTGTCTCCCGAAAATAGGTCTGAAGCTGTAGACGATTCAATATCGGAATCGATTGAAATATTGCATCGCTCTTCACAGGAACAAACTTTAAATGAGAAAGAAAAAAAGGAAGAAAACGTTTTAGCAATGAAGCAACCAGTGTCCGACGTTCCGGCACCACCCCCTTCAACAATGACAAGCCTAAATATAAATTCTTTTCAAATTAACGACCTACAATTCGACATGCCGTTCGAGGCAAATTCGCCGCGATTCACTCGATCAAAGAAACTATCACCGCGAGCAAGAGCTGAATCTACTGGACCTGTGTACGTCGGTGATTCGCACAATAAAAACATCCTAAATAGTGGTAATTCGTGTCCATCTCCGACAAGTGGCTCAAGCAAACCGATCGAGATGAGCGTTTGCGAGCCAACAGTAATTGTCGAGCCTGCTATCAAGAACGAAGTGGTCGTAACACCCGTTACAGAAGCGCAAAAACGTACTGCCCGAAAATTGTCACGTTTCAAAGATCAATCGGCCAAGCCGCCAGCCCCACTTTCCGATGATATCCAGGAGCGAATAAAGATCTACAGCTTCGACGATAATCTCGAAAATGTAATAGAATTGCCAAAGAGAGGATTTACTGCATCTCGCGAAAATAAGAGTAATATTGAAATGAAACCAATCCATTTCTTATCAACCAATGCCGTTACGATCACTCCAATTTGTGATGATCTTCAGAAATCAGATAGAACGCGAAAATCGACTACCAATCGACGCAGCATGGAAATACATGAGATTTGTGATGCTCCTAAAGCAAGAAAAACAACATCAAAACTTAATGTTTCTGATGTTTCGATCCCGGAAATGCCAACACGACCGGATCGAGCACGACGATCAACCACCGTTCCGCAGCATGCCCAGTATATTTCCGATGTGCGAATACCGGAATTTTCCCAAGCGGACAGGTCGCGAAAGATAACAACAATTACGCCGTCCTACTATGAAAGTCCAATTGAAATCACTAGGAATGAAATACCGAGGCCGGATCGTACAAAGCGCCCGACAGCTGTAGGCTATGAAAAAATGATTGTCTGTGATAGTAATAACTTTGAAACGGCAGCGATGAGGAAACGAAAGCAAACTATTGAAGATGATATTCCGTCTTTCATAATCGAAAAGTGCACGCCGGGAGTGCGCGATCATCCGTTTCCCGAGAAATTCGGTCGAATCGATCAAGTCATATGCGATGCTAAAAACCAATTGGTTCCGTCGCCTTCTTCTGGGGCCACTCGCATAATTCCGATGAGCGAAAATGCTTTCGATATTTGCAGTATGCCAATTTTGATGTCGACGGAAGGCCCTGTTTTGGCTGAGCCTGTTAAGCAGATCCAAACTGTCGAAGTTCCAAAAAAAACTACGGCTAAACCTCCCTCAACCAGAGGCAGAAAGAGTAAAAAACAATTAGAACTTGAAAAACAGCAACAACAGCATCTAAAAATGCAACAGCAACAACTACAACATCAGCAGCATTTACAACAACAGCAGCAGCAGCTACAACAGCAGCAGCAGCTACAACAGCACCAACTATTACAACAGCAGCAACAATTACAACAGCAGCAACAATTACAACAACAGCAACAATTACAACAGCAGCAACAATTACAACAGCAGCAACAATTACAACAGCAGCAACAATTACAACAGCAACAAATACAGCAGCAGCAGCATCAACAAATGCTATCTCAATCGCAATCAGGAATTGTTGTGTCTCGTAATGTGTACGAGCATCTGCCGCCACCGCCGCCTCTTCAAATGAATCCGCATCATATACACGATAACGGAAAGCAAATTGGCGTCGATGGCAAAGGCAATAAATTTGTGATAATCAAGTCCGGGAACAGCTCGAAAATGATCATTCAGCCAAACACACAATCAATTACCTCTGCAACAACAGCCACCATACCTTATTCGCATTCTGAATCATTAACATCACAATTCATCCTAACCGATTCCCAGCCGCCACCGCTGAAGCGTCATGCAACACCAGCTGAGAAGAAAGGTAATGTGATCAGTTCACAAACCATTCTCTCCAACATAACAGGTTCATCGCTTTTAGTTCCCAAAGGAGGACCTGTGATTCAGGCCACTGCTGGCGGTCAGCTCGTCATAACAAGCAAAGGCACTGTGATCACGACGAACTCACTCAGTGCAACGGTCACATCTCGAAGCTTTAGCAGCATGCAAATGTCAAGTGCTGTTACTCAAGCATCTGAATCGCTATCTAACACTACAACTTGCATTTCTTCTTCTTCTTCTTCCCCAGTTCAAGACCACCTGCTTTCAAAGCAACAACAAAAAAGAAAGAATCTACAGCAGACGATCACGACACCTTCCATTGCTCAGCAAAATTTCGCAACAGTGGAAATTCATGTGGCGGATAATACAGCGGGCTCTGGATATCCTTCAACATCGGGTTTAAATCGTCGAGAAGTTGTTCAAATGACGCAACGAAAGCTCACCGAAATGAAACGTATAGGCTATGCAGAGCAGAAGCCACTTGGGAAAGTTCTGACAGCCGATGGTTTTCAAGAGTTGTATAATACCGCCGAACACATCATTCCGGTCAAGCTACCTGTGCGTTCCAAATGCATCGGGGATGATCACAGTTCTCCATCGAATGCGTTGCCACCGTTGGCTCCGATTAGTGAGGCTAGTCAAATAACACAAAAGACCAAACCGATAAGAAAGAAGCCTGCTGCGAGTCCCAAAGAGAACGTAATACCACCGACCGTTCCAGTCCCCATTCCTATTCAAATGAATATAAACGATCGTCCGTCGAAAACGTTTGTCGAGATCAACTTGCCACTTTCCCAGCTCGATTTGATAAAGAGCGGTAAGCTAGTGGCCGTTCCAAGTGAAAATTTTGACGGACCGAAACGTTCGTATTTTATTTGCACTTCCACTGAAAATCCAAAGGCGTATAGTCCGGTCGACAGAAAACCAATGTATTTGGACGGGAATAATCAATTGGTGCCGAAGAGTCATTTGATGTCAACCGATAGTGCCGAAAAACTGACAGAAATCGTGAAAGATCAACAGCAGCAACAACACCAAATCCAATTAGAACAGCATATTAAATCGCAACAAGAGAAACAATTGCAGGATGAACAACGACAACAACAGGAACACCAGCTCAAGTTGCATCATGAACAACAATTGAAATTACAACAAGAACAGCAATTAAAGTTGCAACATGAACATCAACTGAAATTGCAACATGAACAGCAGATGAAACAGCAACAAGAACAATTGAAATTGCATCAAGAACAGCAATTGAAAGTGCAACAAGAGCAGCAACTAAAACTTCAGCAGGAGCAACAGCTAAAACTTCAGCAGGAGCAACAGCTAAAACTTCAGCAGGAGCAACAGCTAAAACTTCAGCAGGAGCAACAGCTCAAACTTCAGCAGGAGCAACAGCTCAAATTTCAGCAAGAGCAACAGCTCAAACTTCAGCAAGAGCAACAATTGACACTGCAAGAAGAACAGCAACAGCTGAAATTGCAGCAGGAGCAACAACAACTCAAGTTGCAACAAGAACAGCAAATGAAAATGCAGCAAGAACAGCATTTAAGTTTCCAACGTGAGCAACAACTGCAACGCGACCAAGTACAGCAAAATCAGCAACAAATTCAACAAGAGCAAGATGAGCAGCTACAACTTCAACTTCAGCACGAACAGGACATGCAGCAGGAACAACAAATCCGAGTGCAATTCCCTAACGGAATGCCAATCCAGCAACACATACACCTCGATCAGATCCAGCAAATCGTGATTGAACAATCGGAGAGCGGAGATGTTACGGAACACACGTTCCTCATACATACCGCTGATGGCCATCAAATACTATTGGATTATCCGAGCTTGGTATCGCTGTCTGCAACCGCCAGTCAAGGCGGCAGTGCTCATTTGTTGACGCCCGAAGGACAAATGTTAGTTCTGCCGCCCGAGGTAATCACCGCATTCGGCGCTGGAATCGATCAATCAATCGAACTCGGGCAATCTTTCTTATTAACCGAATCTTTAGATCAAATGGAAGAACAGAATCAAGATATTCTGGCTGCGGCTCTGGCAGGAACTGAAGTCTACGCACAGGATCAGTTAATCGAAGAGGTTCTACAAATCGAAACATCGGATAACGTTCAAATTGTGGAGCAAGATATCACTTTTGAAACGATCAATCAACCAGGGAATGCGGAAACAAACGAAACGAATGCCATATTGACCGGACCGCCAATTATGTCTGCTTTGGAAATTCCATCGACTAAAGGGGACGAAATGATGATCGTTGATGGTAAATCGAATGATTCTACTGACAGTTTGATCCATCCGAATCTCGACGATAGCTTGGCCGTGATCGGTGTTACAACTCAATCGTCGACTGTCCCTTCATCGCTCGAACTACCCATAACAATTACGAATCCAGCAATTGCGCCGAAAACATCAACTCCGATCGGTTTGAGCGGTATCTACACGGCCGGAATGTCGCAACAAAGTCAAATTTCACCAACGTTATCGGCAATCGCCGGCAATGGACAAGAACTTGCTTACGAGCTGTTCACCTCTTCGAATATGATATCGTCATCACAACAACAACAAAATCACTCACACATCTTTAGCAGTAACAGTAACAGTTTTAAAGAGAGCGATAATGCATTGCAGTTGGTCGATTCGCCTGGCAACCATTGTCTCAACGAAATCATTCTACAATCAGTTTCGAATACATCGGATAGTAGTAGTGGAGGTGTTATTCATCACCATCTTCATTCACAGTCGGAAGCGGAATACATTATTGGTAGTTCCGAACAAAATTGCAATGAGTTTACGATCGTGCAAAGTCATTCGGATAGCGATCCGACTGGTTACGACGACACGACCAGATAATATCAACTATACTTTTAACTTATAATTTTATTCGATTTCTTTTTAAAAGGAATTCATAATTTTATTTTCGTTGGTTTAAGAATCAGTTAGTTTTGTAGTTTATAAAACAATATTTAATTCTTATTTTTATCGTTTAAAAAACACAATTAGGAGAGTAAAAAAGAAAAACTAAAAATAAACTAGAAGGCACTAAATTCAGCCTTTTTTCTCTTGAGTAATTTACTTGTAAACTATTTTAAATCATTTTACTTATTACGAAAGATAAATTAAATATTTCATTTCTATTTTCGATTTGTTTTTACTTTTTCTTTCTTTTTTTCAAATTACAGATTTGAATTTGTTTAGAACAAAAGAAAAACGGTGGTAATTTAGTACTTTAATGAAGAAGAAGAAGAAAAAATTAAGCATAAATTGAAGATTTTAAGAAAATTAATATTTGCTTAAAGAAAAACCCTATTATGAATTGTAAAAAGGAGAAGATCATTAAAAATACTTGAAACATTATAAAAGTGCAAAAAACAATGCCACTATAAAAAAATAACTATAAAAATGTAATTACACGAAATATTGGATTTTTATTTTCTGCAAGACATTTTAAGAATGGGATGCATGAATGCGTTTTGATTTTAACTTCCACAGAAAATTTGTTTTTTTGTGAAATCTAAACTACATTTAAGTGACCAAAGAACTAGTTAGCTCTTCCCAAGCAATTTTCTTAGCTCTTCCCAAGCAATTTTCTTAGCTGATAAAATGGAGATTCCATTTGGAGTCTCAGATCTACATCTAGCTAACTTGCACGAATGTTTGCCATTTTTATACAGAAATTCCAGCACTGAATCCATTAACGTTATTACCAAGTCATTTGAAGGCAAGTGTTAACGTATCTTTAAATCCGGTTGCGATAGAAATATGCTTTCCTCGATAAGAATGTGACGATAATTTGACGTTAATTAGTTAACTAAATGTTAACGTTAAACATTAATTAAAAAAACTAATGTTTGTGATTTTGCAAAAAATACCGAATACTTTTACTTTATTATTCTAATAATAAAGTATTGTGATCGACACAAAAAAAAAATTTGCTACCCTGAAATTTTTTTTCGCGTTTCATGACCAAATAAGCCTAAAAATGCAAAAAAAAACATAAAAGAATTATGATTGGGCGTAAAGCCCAATCATATGATACTCTAGATGAAATGAGAAAGAGTTCAATGTACCGGAAATATGTCACCTCCAATTCTTTTAAATAATTAATAGTGACTTTTGTATGGGAGGTGGTAGAAGCAGAGGAGGAAGGTTTGTAATTTTTGGATATGACATCTAATGTGGTATGCAAAATATTTCCTGCTGAATTTAAGGTTTGTAGCTTTCATTATTTTCAATTGGACATAGTTTTCCTGAAATTGAGGCACTTGTTTGGGAGGTGGCAGAGGAAGTGGAGCGTTTAAGATGATTTTGAAACTGCTTATCATAATCCTTATCACCACGCTTTGATTCAATTTCAAATTCGATAGTTCTAAGAAGAAATGCTTTATAATACAGATATTTGTGTGGGAGGGGTAGAAGGAGTGAAGAAGAGCTGATAATTCTTTTTGGCATTTATTGCAATTATTAAAAAACAAATTCTGGCAAAATTTTAAGTTTGTACCTTTTCTAGTTTTAATGGAAATCGATATAATGCACTTAACAAAAATTATACATTTGTATGGGAGGGGGTAGAAGGAGTATACGGATCAAAACACATTTTTTTCTCGTTATTGATATTTCTATTCTTATACTTTATGCAAAATATGAAGTTGATAGCCTTAACAGTTTCGAAGAAAAATAATTTAGTTTAAATTTCAAAATTTCGTGAAATTTGTATGGGAGGGGGTAGAAGGAGTGAGGTGAAGTTGATAATTTTTTCAAAGCTGATTGGAATTATAATAAAATTAATTTTGGCAAAAATTCGTTTTTATAACTTTACTAGTTTCAATGAAAATCGAAAAACTGCATTTTTCAAAATTATGCATTTGTATGGGAGGGGGTAGAAGGAGGGATGGGATCGGATCAATATTCAGTCATATTAATGACATTTATACCATAATATTTTAGCCCAAATTTCAAGTCGATAGCTTAAACAGATTCAAAGAAAAATCAATTTTTGAAAATTTCGGAATTTCGTGAAATTTGTATGGGAGGGGGTAGAAGGAGTGGGGGGATGTGGCCCGTTCACGAACTTAAAGTTACTTTTTTGCTAAAAATGGCACACAACAAATTTCAGCACGATAGCTCAAAGCGTTCGAGAGTTATGCTGTAGACAGACGGACAGACAGACGGACAGACAGCAACTCGGATTCGAAATTTTTGAGCGACAACAAATATTTCTGTACCCTTAGCGGCTCTGTGCGAGCATTATTTCTTAGTGTTACAAACGGTAAGGCAAACACAATATACTCTCAGATTTCATCTAGAGTATAAAAATCCGTCCCGCCGTACGCCGTACATATGGACTCATATCTCCGAGACCGTTAAAGGTAGAATGTTCGTTTTTGGGTGGATTGTTGATTGGGTGAGTGAGCTCCATATTTTGGGAGTGTCAGGTGGAAGGGGGAGGCGGGGGAGGGAAAGAGTCAAAAACTTCATTTGCTAATATCTCCACATGCAGATAGGAAGCTGAGAATTAGAGGTATGAAGAGGATTATGGGGCAAACTCTAAAAATAATTTAATTTTTTTATCCAATGGCGTCCGAAAAGGGGGGCTAAAAACAAATTGTCGGCCAAATTTTTTTTTTCAAATGATTATATCTTCGAAATTACTAATCACAAAAAATATTTTGGGACCACTAAGGTGGCATATTGACCTACTAGAATCAGCTTAGAAAGAGGCTAATTATTGTGAGGGGGATGGTCAGGGGGGGAGGGGTGCAAAGAACAACACTTAAAAATGAATATCTCGACTGTCTCTTAAGCTATGTAATTGAAACTTGAAACGTTTACTAAGCTTTATTAGTGAAATATGAAAAAAATATAAAATGTGGACATAATAGGAACCATTTCAAAAATGGCGCCCTTTCCAAAACTACAAATCATATCTCAAAATTGAGTACAAATATCGAATCAAACATTTGTCAGATTATAGAGCTATATAGTTTTTAATTTTGGTAAAAAATTTAATTTGATCGAATATCTTCAAAACTTCTACCCCCTGCCATACAAAATTATTTTTTCGACCATTTTTAAGAAATCAATTATCACCTAACTACTAAAAGCTATCAATTTAAATTTTGCATAAAAACTTACAAAAATAATTGAAATGAAATTACGTTAAAAGTTTTGAAATCGCGTTTGCCCTTCTACCCCCTCCCGAACAAAAGTATGATTTCGAACAATTTCATTAAATCAACTTATAACCAACAAATTAAAAGCTACGAACTTGAAATTTCGTACGAGCACCTTACAAGAGAAAAGAAAGAAAATTGCGTCACAAATTTTACGATTCTCCTACCTCCTCTACCCCTCACATACAAAATTATTTTTTCGAGCATTTTTAAGAAATCAGTTATCAGCTAACTCTTAAGAGCTATCAATTTCAAATTTTGCATAAAAACTTATAAAAATAATTGAAATGAAGTTGCTTTAAAAGTTTTGCAATCGCGCTTGCACTTCTACCCCCTCCCATACAAAAGTATCATTTCGACCAATATCATTGAATCAACTAATAACCAACAAATTAAAAGCTACGAACTTGAAATTTTGCACGAGCACACTACAATAGAAAGGAAATAAAATTGCGTCACAAATTCTACGATTCCCCTACCTTCTCTACCCCCTCCCATACAAATGTTTGGTTTCGTGAATGTAAAATACACAGAATCTTATTAAAATTCAATGCAACTTCGTCTATGAAACTGACATTCTATACAGAGAATATTGGACGTGATTCAAGCAATCAATTAAAAAATTATTAACAATCACCTACTCTTACTATCACGCCTCACCTCAAAAAAACTCAAACTTGCATAAATAAACGAACGAAATATTGATTATAAGTACTGGAGCTTTTGAACGTTTCCGAAAAGTGTTAAATTGACAATTGCTCTGCCCAAGAACCCCCTTTCACTTAATCTTCCCTAACCACTCTAACATGCATATTGAGTTTCCACGCATCCGCAACTTGTCCCAAGAATAATAAAGTTTTGCCCGACTTATTGGTAGTTTACTTTATATTCTAGATGAAATTTGAGAGTATTATAAGTTTGCTCTAAACTTTGTGACGCTAAGAAATATGGCTGATCTGAAATTTGGAATATATTATTTTTATGATGATCTCAATCTGCGGTATACAAATTATTCGTGTCTTCGTCCTCCTTCCACCAACTCCCATACAAACTGCACTTTTTCATGAATTGCTCAAAACCAATTTACTCAGTGCGTATACAATTTATTGAGCTGAAATTGTGCACTCAAATTTTTTTTTTAATTAAGAAGATCGAAAAAATTAGACGATTAGCTTTACCCCTTCTATCCCCTCCTCTTACAAAATGGCACAATTCCGCATTTCGACAACAAACGGATTCGCTCGAAAAGCATTAAAGCTATTGACCTGAAATTTTGAAAATATTACTTTTATGATGACTTCAATCTACTGTATAAAAATTATTTCAGTCATCCCCTTCCTTCTACCACCTCCCGTACAAACTATACTTTTTCATGAAATACTCTTAACAAATTTACTCGGTACGTATACAATTTATCGAGCTGAAATTGTACACTAAATATTTATTTATAATTATTAGTAACACCAAACAAAATTAGACGATTAGCTTCACTCCTACCCCCTCCCATACAGTGTGACACAATTTTACCAAAAGTCGATTTTCCTGAAAAGTATGTATGCTACTGATCTGCAATTTGAAACATATCAAAAGCATGATATTGATTATTTCTGAAAAATTTATTAAGAACTAGTCCCTCCTTCTACCACCAATAATACAAACTGCACAATTTCACTATTATATATTGGATACTAATTTTTGAATCCTAAATTTTTGTATAAAACATTTTGATAGCAAAACTTGTGTGATGTGAAAAAATTAGTTTAATGTCTGCACCCCCTCTACCACTTCCCCATCAAAATTTCTTGAAATAAAAAAAAATTCTCTTTCATCTAGAGTACCGGGCGTAAAGCCCAATCGTAGTACTGTTATGTTTTTTTTAATTTAGATTGAATGTAACAAAAAAAGAGAAAATTTCAGTAATGTGTTTTTTGAATGACGATGTGAAATCAAGTTTGATGTAATTTTACTTTATTATTATAATAATAAAGTATTGTGATCGACACAAAAAAAAAAAAAAGTTTGCTACCCTGAAATTTTTTTTTTTCGCGTTTCATGACTAAATTAGCCTAAAAATGCAAAAAAAAAAATCCGTCTGTCTGTACGCCGTCCGCCGTCCGCCGTACGCCGACGTGTACGCTCAGCGCACATTAACTCCCAAACCCTTCAAGATAGAAAGTTCAGTTTTGGAGGGATTGTAGATAGTTGCGGATCTCAGGCGGATACCTATTTTGGGGGGTGTACGGGTTCAGGGGGAGGAAGGGGGAGTGCTTAAACCGAAAAATACGAATTCAAATATCTCAACCATGGTAACAGCTAGGAAGCTAAAACTCAACATACATATAGAAGAGTTTGTGGGACAACTTTTAAAAATAATTTAATTTTTCTATCCATTGGGGTGCGAAATGGGGGGGCTAAGAACCAATTGTCAGCCGAAATTTTTTTTCAAATGATTATATCTTCGAAACTACTTATCGTAAAAAAATCATATTTAGAGAATGTCAAGGTGGCATATAGTTCCATCGGAACCAGCTCAGAAAGCGGCTAATTATTGTAAGGGGGAGGGTCAGGGGGGGTGCAAAGAAAAACACTTAAAAATTAATATCTCAACTATCTTTTAAGCTATGTAATTGAAACTTAAAACATATATTAAGCTATACTAGGCAAATACAAAAAAAATATAACATGTCGAAATAATAGTAGTGGGGGAAATGGGGAACATTTCAAAAATGGCGCACTTTTCAAAATTACAAATCCTTATATCTCAAAAAATAGTACAGATATTAAATCAAAAACTTGTCAGATTGTAGAACTACATAATGGTTAATTTTGGTAAAAATTTTAAGCTGGGAGGTGTAAGGGGAGGGAGGTGATAAGCAAAAATGTCGAAAATTTTGAGTGATTTTTTTAGGGCTCTAGTGAAAGATAAAAAGTTAAAATTTTGCATGTGAATACCTATATTTAATATACATAGAAAAATAATATTAACTTGATCCATATTTATTATAAACCGACTCCCCCGGTCTAACGTGCACAAGGTGTTTCATGTGCATTGAAAAAAACACATAAACTGAAAATTTTTGAGTGAAATTTTAAGGTAGAAACTTGAAAATTTGCGAAATGCATTTAAAAAAAATTCCTAAATATACGAAATATTAACTGGTCGAAAACCTTTAAAACTTCTACCCCCTCCCACACAAAATTATTTTTTCGACCATTTTCAAGAAATCAATTATCACCTAACCATTAAAAGCTATCAAATTCAAATTTTGCAAAACAACTTACAAAAATAATTAAAATGAAATTGTATTCAAAGTTTTAAAATCGCGCTTGCCCTTCTACCCCCTCCCATACAAAAGTATGATTTCGACTAATTTCATTAAATCAACTAATAACCAACAAATTAAAAGCTATGAACTTGAAATTTCGTACGAGCATCTAGCAACAAAAATAAAAGAAAATTACATCACAAATTTGACGATTCCTCTACCTCCTCTACCCCCTCCCATACAAAATTATTTTTTCGACCATTTTTAAGAAATCAATTATCAGCTAACTTTTAAAAGCTATCAATTTCAAATTTGGCATAAAAACTTATAAAAAAAATTCAAAGAAGTTGCTTTAAAAGTTTTGAAATCGCGCTTGGGCTTCTACCCCCTCCCATACAAAACTATGATTTCGACCAATTTTATTAAATCAACTAATAACCAACAAACTAAAAGCTACGAACTTGAAATTCTATACAAGCACCTTACAAGAGACGCGAAATAAAACTGCGTATCAAATTTTACGATTCCCTTATATTCTCTACCCCCTCCCATACAAATGTTCGGTTTCATGAATGTAAAATACACCGAATCTTATGAAAATTCTATGCAACTTCGTCTATGAAACACATTCTATACAGAGAATATTGGACGTGATTCAAGTAATTAATTAAAAAGCTATTAACATCCACCCACCCTTACTATTACCCCTACTCCTCCTCTCATAAAAACCCAAACTTACAGACACGAATGAAATATTGTTAACAGTGCTGCCCAAGAACTCCCTTTCACTTAGTCTTCCCTAACCACTCTAACCTGCATATTGACTTTTCACTCATCCGCAACTTGTCCCAAGAATAATAAAGTTTCGCCCGACTTGTTGGCAGTTTATTTATACTCTAGATGTAATCTGAGAGTATTATAAGTTTGCTCTAAGGTTTGTAACGCTAAGAAATAAGGCTCGGAGAAAAAGCTGAATGATACAGAAGTTAATGTTATCACTCAAAAATCTCAAAACCGGATGTCCGTTTGTCCGTCCGTCCGTCCGTCTGTTCGCTCTCTAGCTTGAGAACGCGTCGAGCTAGATTCTTCAAATTTTGTACATGTCGTTTTTGACAAAAAAGTAAGATCAAGTTCGTGAACGGGCCAAATCGCTCCACCCCTTCTACCCCCTCCCATACAAAATGACATAATTGCGCAATTTGACAATTAAAGGATTTGCTCGAAAAGTATACAAGATATTGGTCTGAAATTTGGAATATATTACTTTTATGATAATATCAATCTACCGTATAAAAATTATTCGTGTCCTCTCCCTCCTTCTACCACCTCCCATACAAACTGTACTTGTCATGAATTACTCTAAACCAATTTACTCAGTGCGTATACAATTTAACGGGCTGAAATTGTACACCAAATATTTATTTAAAATTTTTAGTAAGACGAAAAAAAATTAGACGATTGGCTTCATCCCTTCTACCCCCTCCCATACAAAATGACGCAAATTCACAATTTAACAATAAATTAATTTACTCGAAAAGTATAAAAGCTATTAGTCTGAATTTTGGGATATATTACTTTCATAATAATCTTAATCTACAGTAGAAAAATTATTTGCGTCCTCCCTCTCCTTCCACCCCCTCCCATACAAACTACACTTTTTCATGAAATGCTCTAAGACGATTTTCTCAGAACATATAACATTTATTGAGCTCATATTTTGTAATAAATACTTAATTAGTATTATCACTAAGATCAGAAAAAAATATTTGATTAGCTTCACTGCTTCTACCCCCTCCCATACAATATGACACAGTTTCACAACTTCACAAAAAATCGATTTTCTTGAAAGTATGAATGGCACTAGTCTGAAATTTCAGGGATGTCAATTTTATAATATTCCTAGTTATTTCTGAAAAAATCACTAAAATCCCCCCACTCTTTCTACCACCTCCCATACAAACTGCACATTTTAACTAAATCTAACTCACTAATTTTTTCAGTTCCCATTCAATTTTTGGAGTAAGCATTTCGTATAAAATATTTTTAAAGCTACTTTAACATGATGGGGAAAAAATTAGTTCAATGCTATCATCCCATCTAACACTTCCCATGCGAAATTTCTTGGGATCATAAAAAATTATATTTCATCTAGAGTATCGTAAGATTGCGCTTTACGCGCAATCGTAGCCCTGTTATGTTTATACTCTAGATGGAATCTGAGAGTATTATAAGTTTGCTCTAAGGCTTGTAACGCCAAGAAATAAGGCTCGGAGAAGAAAATGAATGATACAGAAGTTAATGTTATCACTCAAAAATCTCAAAACCGGATGTCCGTCTGTCCGTCTGTCCGTCCGTCTGTCCGTCCGTCCGTCTGTCCGTCCGTCTGTACGCTCTCTAGCTTGAGAACGCGTTGACCAAGATTGTTCAAATGTTGTACACGTCGTTTTTGACAAAAAAGTAAGGTCAAGTTCGTGAACGGGCCAAATCGCTCCACCCCTTCTACCCCCTCCCATACAAAATGACACAAATGCGCAATTTGACAATAAACGGATTTGCTCGAAAAGTATAAAAGCTATTGGCCTGAAATTTGGAATATATTACTTTTATGATAATATAAATCTACCGTATAAAAATTATGCGTGTCCTCCCCCTCCTTCTACCACCTCCCATACAAACTGTACTTGTCATGAATTATTCTAAGCCAATTTACTCAGTGCGTATAAAATTTAGCTGGCTGAAATTGTGCACCAAATATTTATTTGAAATTGTTAGTAAGGCCAAAAAAAAATTAGACGATTAGCTTGTTATGGAACGAAGGCCTAGGAGAGTTGATTTTGACCATAAAGTCAAAATCAATCAGAAGGAGCATTATGGTTCGGGATAGACGGGGCTGAGATACGCCTACATCCATCTCAGTGACAATCTGTGTGCTGGTGCGACGCGCTAGCTTGATGCCGGGTCTAGCTGCAGTAGGCGTGTAGGGGGGTTCGCTGCACAAGAAGGTCATGAAACCCAATTTGGCCTGTCATAACAAAATAAATCGCGAGTAGTTAGCTCGCCGCGTCGACTTATCCAAGTCGGAAGGACAACGAAAAGAACGAAAAGGGAACTGCATCTGGTCACGCATGTTGAATCGACCGGATGCTTTGACGACGGCGTCGGATGGTTTGACGCCAACCTGCCCACCCAACCTTAGCCATACATCTTCCACTAAATCTTCTTTGTATGGCCCCAAAAGAGAGGAGGAGGAGCAGTGGAGGTTAGAGGGGGGCCTTCAATTTATAACTCTATTACTTCATTTGAATGATTACAATTTATTTCTTTCCATTTTTACAAATCCGAAAGGACAAAATTAAAATTTCGAGTGTTAATGCAAGTACTTCGCTTCAAAAAAAAAATAAAAAGTTTTTCTTTTCGACCTTGCTAAATTTCGGCTGCAATATATTAGTTTGGTTCTTTTTATACAAAACGACCTGCATATTTAATTTCACTGGAAGAGGTTTTGATTAATTAAAGAAATAAAAATTATGAAAGGTAAATTAATTTTACATATAAAAAAAAATAATAATAGAATCAGTTTAGATAGAAGCTAATTATTGTAAGGGGAAGGGTCAGGGGGGCTGCAAAGAAAAACACTTAAAAATTAATATCTCGACTATCTCTTAAGCTATGTAATTGAAACTTGAAATGTGTACTAAGCTTTATTAGCATAATATAAAAAAATATAACATGTGGACATAATAGTAGTGGGGGGAAATGGGGGGCATTTCAAAAATGGTGCACTTTCCAAAACTACAAATCACCAAAACTCAAAATCGAATACAGATATCAAATCAAAAATTTGTCAGATTGTAGAGCTATATAGTCTTTAATTTTGGTAAAAAATTTAAGCTGGGGGGTGTAAGGGGAGGGAGGTGGAAAGCGAAAATGTTGAAAATTTTGAGTGATTTTTTTTTGGCTCTCGTAAAAGATATAAAGTTTAAATTTTGCACGTCGACATATCTATGTAATGTACACAGAAAAAAAATAATAATTTGTTCCAAAATTGTTATGCACCGAAGTGGAGGTCTAACGTGCACAAAGTGTTTCATGTGCAATGAAAAAAACATATAAACTGAAAATTTTTGAATGAAATTTTTAGGTAGAAACTTGAAAATTTGCGAAATGCATTTAAAAAAAATCTGTAAGAGTTTGAAATATTAACTGGTTGAATATCTTTAAAACTTCTACCCCCTCCCATACAAAATTATTTTTTCGACCATTTTTAAGAAATCAATTATCACCTAACTATTACATGCTATCAATTTGAAATTTTGCACAAGAACTTACAAAAATAGTTAAAATAAAATTACGTTAAAAGTTTTGAGATCGCACTTGCCCTTCTACCCCCTCCCACACAAAAGTATGATTTCGACCAATTTCATTAAATCAACTATTAACTAACAAATTAAAAGCTACAAACTTGAAATTTTGTACAAGCACCTTACAAAAGAAACGAAATAAAACTGCATCACAAATTTTACGATTCCTCCACCTCCTCTACCTCCTCCCATACAAATGTTTGGTTTCGTGAATTTAAAATACACCGAATCCAATGAAAATTCTATGCAACTTCGTCTATGAAACTGACATTCCATACAAAGAATATTGGATTTGGTTCAAGTAATCACTTAAAAAACTATTTACATCCACCTACCCTTACTATCACCCTCCCCCCTCCCTTCATGAAAACTCAAACTTGTATAAATAAAGGAATGAAATATGGAGCGTTTCCGGAAAATGTTAAATTGAGAACTGCCCTGCTCAAGAAGCTCCTTTCACTTAGTCTTCCCTAACCACTCTAACCTGCATATTGACTTTCTACGCATGCGCATTTTGTCCCAAAAATAATAAAGTTTCGCCCGACTTGTTGGCAGTTTATTTTTCTTATGTAAAATGTAATGGGAATAGCATTATGACGATTCTGAAGGCAGAGTAACACTACAGTAGTGATTATTAAAACCACCGTTTGTGACGCTATTATTCGTTTCTTTTTTTTGTTTCAGTCCTTAATTCGCCCACGCACGACGGGAGCACTGACAATCGAAATTTTTCAATTTAAGGAAAGTCGCTTGGCGAATTTTCACGGGTTTTCGCTTCACCAATACGAGAATTTTCTCTAACTTTAATGCAAAATTGACAAAAATTAAGAGCGCACGCAACAAAATTGAACGCAAAAAAAAAATCACCTCATTTCTTTGTCACTTTCAGGAGGTCCAACAATGGGGTTTCGGGTTTTAAAAAAAAAACACAGGAGTTATTGGAATTGGGGTTTATTATTCCCCCTTTTTCTTTTTTCTTTTTATACTCTAGATGGAATCTGAGAGTATTATAAGTTCGCTCTAAGGTTTGTAACGCCAAGAAATTAGGCTCGGAGAAAAAAATGAATGATACGGAAGTTAATATTATCACTCAAAAATCTCAAAACCGGATGTCCGTCCGTGCGCTCTCTAGCTTGAGAACGCGTTGAGCTAGAAAGTTCAAATTTTGTACACGTCGTTTTTGACAAAAAAGGAGGGTCAAGTTCGTGAACGGGCCAAATCGCTCCACCCCTTCTACCCCCTCCCATACAAAATGACACAATTACGCAATTTGACAATAAACGGATTTGCTCAAAAAGTATAAAAGCTATTGGCCTGAAATTCAGAATATATTACTTTTATGATAATATCAATCTATCATATAAAAATTGTGCGTGTCATCACCCTCCTTCTACCACCTCCCATACAAACTGTACTTATCATGAATTACTCTAAGCCAATTTCCTCAGTGCCTATAAAATTCAGCGGGCTGAAATTGTGCACCAAATATTTATTTAAAATTGTTAGTAAGGTCAAAAAAAATGAGATGATTAGCTTCACCCCCTCTACCCCCTCCCATACAAAATGACACAATTTCGCAATTTGACAATAAATGGATTTACTCAAAAAGTATAAAAGCTATTGGTCTCACTTTTGGTATATATTACTTTTTTAATGATTTAAATCTACAGTACAAAAATTATTTGCTTCCTCCCTTTCCTTCCACCCCCTCCCATACAAACTACACTTTTTCATGAAATGCGACGATTTTCTCAGAAAATATAACATTTATTGAGCTCGTATTTTGTACTAAATACTTAACTAGTATTATCACTAAGATCAGAAAAAAATATTTGATTAGCTTCACTGCTTCTACCCCCTTCCATACAATATAACACAGTTTCATAACTTCACAAAAAATCGATTTTCTTGAAAAGTATGAATGGCACTAGTCTGAAATTTAAGGGATGCCAATTTTATAATATTCCTAGTTATTTCTGAAAAAATCATTAAAATCCCCCCACTCTTTCTACCACCTCCCATACAAACTTTTCTCAGTTCCCATTCAGTTTTTGGAGTAAGCATTTTGTATAAAACATTTTCATAGCTACTTTAGCATGATGTCGAAAAAATTAGTTCAATGCTATCATCCCTTCTAACACTCCCCATACAAAATTTCTTGGGATCACAAAAAATTCTATTTCATCTAGAGTATCGTGAGATTGCGCTTTACGCGCAATCGTAGCCCTGTTATGTTTTTCTGTAAACATTAACGCGCTACACCAATTCGAGTTCTTGAGGCGCGATCAAAAAAAAATAAAAAGAAAATGCTACCGGCAGCTGTAAGGACTACGACATTCGTCGCTTTTAGGGTTCTTTCGCCTGCGCCGAATTGCAATGCGCGGCGGGCCTCGGGTGGCGGAGGCTTACCTCAACACACGGACTTCGGGGCGAACGCGATTCGACGAGCGAAACAAAAAGGAAACTCGCGAAAATGAAGTCACGTCAAAGACGACAGCCAGGTAGGTTGTTGCGAACAAAAGGATGATTAGCAAAATTCCGCAGGTTTGGTGGCTCGTCCGTACGCCCGATCGGCGGTCTGTTGTGCGGTGCTGACTGGGTAATGCTAAAAGATCTACAGATAGGGGGAACAAGTCGAACAGCTTGCTGTCGGCTCCGTATCCTATCTAGATAGGGGGGAAAAATTCGAATAGCTTGCTTTCGGCTCCGTATCCTATCTATGGTCTTTGGCGGATGTGGTAGGGGGGATCAAATCGTTCAGCTAGCTGTCGGTTCCGTATCCTATCGCAGCATTGATATTCTTGTAATCTGGACTGGTCATGTTTCAGGCAGATATCAAGATATTGATGGTTACAAGGGGACTTATCTCTAAGTGATTCGCAAGTGTACGTACTACCTAGATGGTGACCTTCATAAAGTACGACGCTAGAGGAGTTAACCTCGTATATAAAAATCCCGTAATCTACAGTGGAACAGCATATGCCAAAAGATGAATGGTTAGTGGGTAACTAACCATTAATATGCGAACTCTGGATACCAGGCGCCCTCCAGTTTAAACTAGCCTAGCGGGTGACTCTTCTTTCTCGCGCTGCTCGTGGGAATCACATGGATAAACCAAATGTAAACAAAAGGGCAGATGCATCCCCTAAAGCATCACAAATAACGGCTGATGTCGTAATTGAAGAGGAAAAAACAACAACAAACCCTCTACAAAAAGTGCGTGAAATGACAGCAGAGGCTAGTCCTCCAAGCACAACAAAGAATAACACACCGCCACTCAAAGCGGATAGGAAAATCCCTAGTAAGCCTCTAATGGATGAGCAGCGTTTATCAGCCGAGCTGAAACAGCTAACGCTTACAGAAAAAAAAGGCTAAGCGGGGCTACCCGGAAACGGTATTCTTACCATCGAAACCAAGGGAAAACCGCTAATGAAGCTTACGATCTTGCTTGCCAGCCGATTGAAAAGATGTTATCGCCAGCACATAAAAAGGCAATGAAAAGAGGCAGAACCTCTTCTACAACACCGCCATCTGTTTGAAATGGAAACAAAAGGCCCAAAATCGTGAGCAAAAGCGTAGTGCACAGACCTGCAGCTGAGGCTCAGCCCTCCACGTCAGGTACTAGTTATAGAGACGCAGTAAAAGGAATCAGGATCGGTATTATACATACCGACCATCCTAATAAGATCCTTACAGCGGAGCAGCTAGCCACTAGTCAAGAATGCATACTAAACGAGATTCCCAACGTGGCAAAAGAGGATATAATTCCACAATTTGGTGGACTCAGCCTTAAGCCAGGTTGGATGCTGATCATTTGCCTAGATGAGCAAACCGCAGCATGGTTGGAAAAGACAGCAGAAGGCATCAAGCCGGACGAGTCCACAAACATCAGGGCAGTCCGGGAGGAGAATATCCCGCGATTAGAAATAACCACGGGATATTTTCCTCAAGAGACAAAAACAGCAGAGGAAATTACCACCCTCATTGATGCGCAAAATGCTGGTTTGTGCGCCTCTAACTGGAAGGTTCTCAGCAGAAGAGTAGAGGGCACAAACACCATCATAACATTCTCCATCGACAGCCAATCGATGGAAAAGCTTAAGCAAAAGGGGTATAGAGTCTGCTTTAAATTCTCTAGCGTGACTCTCCGCCCTAAGGTCAAGGAGTTCAAGAGCGGCGAGCCGCAGTTGAACGAAGATGGCCATAACTCTAAATAAAATTAGAGTTATACAAGCGAATCTCCATCGTGCAGCAGCGGCCATGGACACAATAACATGGAGATTCGCTAAAGAGGAATTCCACATAGCTCTAATTCAAGAGCCGAGAGCCGCTATGGGAAAAGTTATTGGTATTCCTAAAAAAATAGGTAAGGTGATCTTTGATAAAAGAAGTGACAGGCCAAGAGCTGCAATTCTAATATCATCAGAAATTCATTACCTAAATATGCCTATTTTCATCCAAACAGATTTAGTAGCGGTATTGGTGAAGATTCCAAAGGCAGGAGGAAGCCAAGAGGTAATAATTGCCTCGGCCTACTTTCCGGGGGAGGAGCAAGAGGCGCCACCACAAGGTGTGATGGAACTGGTGGAATATAGTAGAATCCACAAAATACCAGTCATTCTGGGCTGTGACGCTAACGCTCATCACACTATCTGGGGAAGCAGTAATATCAACAAAAGAGGTGAGTCACTTTTGGAATATCTTACTACTAACAACCTAAACGTAATAAATAAAGGTAACACACCGACTTTCATTACTTAGTTAGGCAGGAAGTACTTGACCTAACCATAACAAGCCCCTGCCTGGCTGACAAGTGCGAAAATTGGCACGTATCAAAGGAAGCCTCATTATCGGACCATAGGCATATCTGTTTTGATATTGAGACTTCATTTGAATATATCGGACAATACAGAAATCCTAAACGCACCAACTGGAATCTGTACCAGTTAGTCCTAGAATTTGAGCTAGGTATAGAAGAAGAATCAATAAGCAGTCCAGACTGCATTGATAAAATCACGAACAAACTCGTAAACAATATAATTAATGCTTACGAACAAAGTTGTCCTGTTCTACAAAAAAAAGGGCCAAACAAACACCTTGGTGGAACGAGGAACTAGCGGCAAAAAGCAAACAAACTAGAAAATTGTTCAATAGAGCAAAGACCTTTGGGAACTGGGACGAATACAGAGAGTCTCTAACCGAATATAACAATCTTCTAAAAAAGTTGAAAAGAGAGTCTTGGAGAAGATTCTGTGAAGAGATAGATGATCTCCCAACAGCCTCAAGACTTCAAAAGCTGTTATCAAAAGACACCCCAATAAATATCGGACTTTTGGAGAGACCGGATGGGTCCTCTGCTAAAAGCAGTGTGGAAACCCTTGAGGTGTTATTGGCAACACATTTCCCAGGCTGCAAAATAATAAATAACAATGAGGATTTAGAGGCGGAGGAAAGGACATATCGTCGAACTCCGCACAGCAAAAGCATTGCTGGTAAAATCTTCACTCCTGAAAAAATCAGATGGGCTATCAACACCTTTAAGCCCTACAAATCAGCCGGAGTAGATAAAATATTCCCCGCATTACTGCAGAAGGGGTTAGAGATCTTAATGCCAATAATGATAAGGATCTTTAAAGCCAGCTTTATTTGGGGATACATCCCGAAAATTTGGAGGAAAGCGAGGGTGGTATTTGTACCGAAGGCGGGGAATCGTCCCATTGATCAGCCTAAGTCATATCGTCCTATAAGCCTTACCTCCTTCTTCGTCAAAACGATGGAGAAGTTAGTGGACATACACTTAAGAACAGGACCAGACACACACAACAGGGATACGAGGCTATAGGATATGCCGATGACCTCGTCGTTATCATTAGAGGCAAACATGATTTAATTATATCGGAAAGAATACAATCAGCCTTAGAAATGATAATGAACTGGTGTCAGTCTAAGAACTTGAACATCAACCCAAGTAAGACTGAGTTAGTACCATTTACAAATAGAAGGAAAATGTACATCATACCCACTTCAATAAATGGTACAACAATACCCTTTTCAGATGAGGTAAAATATCTAGGTGTCATACTAGATAGCAAACTCAACTGGAACAAACATATAGAATGGACTCATGCCAAAGCACTAAAGGCATTTTGGGCCTGTAAAAGCTTATTTGGCAGAAAATGGGGACTAAAGCCCAAAATAATTTACTGGTGCTACAGAACAATCATTCTTCCAATAGTCACGTACGGATTAACGATTTGGTGGACTAAAACTTTACAAAGAAAAGCACAGCTTACGCTACAAAAAATCCAAAGGCTAGCTTGTCTTGGTATTACAGGAGCTATGAAAACCTGTCCTACAGCGGTAATGGAAATGTTCCTTAACATCCCTCCGATACATCTCCAAATAAAAAAGGAAGCTATCAAAGGAGTGTTACGCATACAGAGGGAAAACAAGTACAAACCAGGGGATTTTAGAGGCCACCTCAAAATCCTAAGAAACCCAATATTGGAGGTTCTAACCTCCACATTATCGGGCGCTATGCCGACAAAATTTAACTTCAAAACCCCCTTCAAAGTTATAATCAGAGAATGCAAGGACTGGCAATCCACGCTACCTGAAATGGAAGAGGGATCAACCATCTGGTATACAGATGGTTCGCGCACCTCTGAGGGGACAGGAGCCGGAGTCAAAGTTCCTAACTTCTCGGTTTCAAAACTACTCGGCAAAGAAGCCACAATCTTCCAAGCTGAACTAATTGCAATAGAGCTATGTATCCAAGAGAATATAAGGAGAGCTCATCGCAACAAATCAATTTATATCCTATCGGATAGTCAGGCAGCTCTCAAAGCCCTAGCATCCAATAAACACGGATCAAGGTTAGTTTGGGACTGTCTTCAAGACCTAATCATCCTGGGGAAAAGGAACGACGTAACCTTAATGTGGGTACTAGGACATATGGGAATTGAGGGAAACGAAGAGGCTGATCGCTTCGCAAAAAATGGCGCGGAAAAAAACTTCATTGGTCCAGAGCCATCCTGCGGAAAATCAAAAGGGCATCAAAGCTCGACACTTAAGAAGTGGGTTGAACAAGAACACAAAATCTACTGGGATAGACTTCCAGGCTTATCAATCTCAAAAAAACTAATCATACCACAAAAAAACAAAGTGGAGGATATCCTAAAACTGAGAAAGAGCGATATTAGTACTCTAATCGGCCTAATGACGGGGCACAATGGAGTGAACCACCGCCTCAATAGTATGGGCTTAGCTGAAACCGACATCTGCCGCCTCTGTCTCGAAGACTCAGAAACGACAATACATATCCTGTGCCACTGTGAAGCAGTGGCAGGGAAAAGGCATAATCTTCTTGGGAAAGGTTTCCTTTCCACCGAGGAACTAGCCAACATGGCTCCCTTACAGATACTCAGATTAGCTAAAGCTATAGAGTTATGGTAGGGTATAGGGGCAATAATCGCACAATAGGCCGGAGAGGCCGCAGTGCTCTCACGTGTTCTCCTAATATACCTAGTCCTGCCATAAGTTCTGTCACATAATTTCTCACATTGGCAACAACTTTATTTTATGAGTGACATTTCAATATCGGCCAGTTTTATAAACGTCATAATGTTGTTGACAGTTGATGGTCATTTAAAGTGTGTTCGTTAACGTGTGAAGATGGAATGGGGTGTAATAGAAAACCGAACTGCAGTGATTGCACTACATAAGTGTGGAAAATCCGCGAGTGAAATTTTCAAGTTGTTGTGCCCGTTAAAAATAACGCAAAGATTTGTGTATCGTGCGATCCAGAGATATAACGCGATCCAGACTATTGAAGATCGACCTCGTTCTGGACGTCCGCGTGATGTACGTTCTTCTGCTGCCATCAAAGCGGTCGAGAGTCGAATTCGTCGAAATCCGCTTCGTAAACAACGAATCATGGCTCGAGAGATGAACATCTCCACCCGAAGTATGTCTCGCATCATAAAATCTGACCTCGGGATGAGTGCCTTTCGACGATCAACGGGACATTTGCTGACTGAGCAGTTGAAGCAAATTAGGAGCACCAGATCGAAAGAGCTCCTTCGGCGGTACGGCAACAACAAACATCGAGAAAATTTTATTTACCGATGACAAAATTTTTACGGTGGAGGAACATTTCAACCGCCAAAATGATAAGGTGTATGCCCACAGCTCCGCTGAAGCCCGAGAAGTTGCCACTAGGGTACAGCGAGGACATCATCCAGCATCAGTCATGGTATGGTGGGGTGTCAGCTACGAAGGGGTCACCGAGCTTCATTTTTGCGAAAAAGGCGTAAAAACTGCAGCGAAAAATTATCAAACGGACATCCTGGAGAGATGTGTGAAGCCGCTGAACTCTACGCTATTCAACAATCGACATTGGGTTTTCCAGCAAGATTCTGCGCCAGCCCACAAAGCTCGAGCCACACAAGCGTGGTTGGAAACCAATATTCCACAGTTTATAAGGGCGACGGAATGGCCTTCTGGGAGCCCAGATTTGAATCCCCTGGACTACAAACTGTGGGCGGAGTTAGAGTCCATGGTGTGCATGAGACGACACCCAAATATCGAGAGCCTTAAGCGATCTTTGACAGAAGCAGTAGCTAATTTTCCGCTAGAAACAGTGCGTACTGCTATCGATGACTGGCCCAACAGATTAAAGAGCTGTGTTAAGGCTAAAGGCGGCCACTTTGAATAATTTGTTGCTTATTTTACTTCCATTAGTATGCCAAAATAAAATATATTTTCCTTTGTCAAAAACTCTTTTTCATTTATACAAAAATTGCCCATATACGTGTGACAGAACTTATGGCACGACTAGGTAAAAAAAAAACGCCCGATCGGCAATTTTCCTTCGCGCAAATGTAACGACGCTTTTCTTTTTTCTTTTTTTTGAACGCTACCGACGATTCGACGGCCGAATCCTTGCGCGGGATTGCAATTCAAACAATCCGAAAGTAATTAGATTTTAGAGAAGCGCTCCCGAAAACTGCGGTCAAATTTTTCAAATCCAAAAAAAACTTCACTTCAACGCGCGACGAGCTCTCCTCTTCGACGATCAATCCCCGGCCTCGTGTTTTTCTTTTCCTTTTCCGTCTTTTTTTTTATATCCCGTTAACACTGACCGGATCGAGTTAGGGTTGGCCAGATCGTTTAGGGCTGCCAGATGTGTTAAGGGGAGCGTTCGCAATTCAAATTTCATTGTGAATTAAGGCGCGCTTAACCAATCACACACAACAAAATTATCACTCACGAATTCTTCACTAGGCGTTAAACGATTTTCAAATTCACTAGTATATCCTAAATTTAAATTTGATTCGCTAACACTTTTCAAACCACTCCCGTTTAACAGTGGTATTGTTTTTTGGGATAAATTGCGGGATTTAAAATAGGACATGTATAAAAAGGATTAAAATTCAATATATTTAAGGGGTTATACTAGTCTGGAAAAAAAATTTTTCTAAAATTTTTTTTTTGGCTTAAATGATGTATAAATTATCAAAGAATAATATCTTAAAGCAATTTTGGGTGAAAAGTGACTGAAAATAATTTTTTTAGCTTGTTTTTGTAAGTGCTTTAGAGCGCACATGCATGCGTCATAAAACTTTAAACGTGTTTTTTTCGAAACTGGGTTTTTCGAACTGGCGTTGCCTGGAACTCAGCCAATTTTCATCAGATTTACTTGAAATTTTAACTGTTGCTTCTCAGATAGATAATCTGTGGAAGTACAAGGGGTTTTTTGATTGATAAAAAATTACGTTTGTTATAAACAATTTACGGTCGATTTTTGCCCCAAAAATCGAAAAAAAAATTGAATTTGATGCCAATTTGCGAATTTTCAAAATTTCCCGTGTACTTCCAAAGAAGAAGTAATATATTTTAAGAAAAAAAAATTATTTTGGTCTAGATGCCATAGGAGTGCCGACTACGCCGTTTGCCGCCTCGGAAAAAACATGGTTTTAACTAATATAGTTTCACGGCACCATTTTGTATAAAAAATTTACAACAAAATTGTGTGTATGCCTAAATACATGTCTAATTATACTTCAAAATTTCATTTCAATCCATTCATTAGTAACCGAGAAAAAAATTTCCAAAAAAAGATCCATTTTTCAGCACGCCAGACTAGTATAGCCCCTTAACTTACATGCAAATTAGAATCACTATCTTCATCGTTGTAAGTTCGGAACTAGGTTTCGTATCGATAATCCATCGATTAACACGTAGTTCTCTATGCGAATTTTTCACGTCGGTATTCCCTCGACGTTGCTAGAAGCACAATACGACACTTTTGATTTCTTCGGTACCGCTAGAACCTAAACGTGCTTCGCGTTATCTGCGATTAACCGTCGTAAATTCACCTAGCACGATTGATCAATAAACCATTGATCAAAACAACACTTTTCGATAACCCGTCGAATAGGTTTTATTTTTATTTATCGATTCCGGGATTTGGTACTTTCGAAAAATCCGCACGACTGCGCCAGTTAAGTTAATCTACTTTTTAAATTTAAAAAAAAAAAAAAATTTTATTCCGAGAGAGATGAAAATTGACTGACTAAAATTTCATTACATTATTTGAATTTACTTAAAATTAAATGTTGACGTTGCAAGTGGCGGTCATGTTGCTGGGGTCAGGTTCCAGAAATATGCTGATTCAGTCGGTGTTGCTGAGCCAGGTAATGTCTGGGAATATGCTGATGGCTGGTGACTGAGAGTTGGGGTCAGGTTGTGTTCCGTAACTAACGCCCGCCTTCCATAAGCCACCGAAATGAAGAGAGGAACCGCCAATCCTGTCGTTTGCGAGCTGCTCATCTATTTCGTGTATGGCTTGTATGGTATATAGTTTTTTGCCATTGATCATACTCTTTAGCAAGTTTCGTCTTAGCACCAATGAAGTTTGTCTCACAATGTTATTGCATAAACCTCGACTCGCTATGAAGCGCCGCGATGCTGCTACGAAAGCATCTGCAGTGAAGTCGGTTACGGCTTCTAGGTGAATAGCGTTCGTAACAAAGCACACAAAAATTGCTATGTATCCTTTTTGTAATTGAGCATTTCGGGTCTTAGATATTCGGATTAAGATCGGTCCTGCGTAGTCGATTTGTTGTGTGTGACGGGTTTGACGCGCCTGCAAACACCCCGGGGACATCTACCCTTCGATCGTACAATTCCCAACCTCGAACAGAGCGCGTGTGGCGAAACTGCTTATCATCACCCATATCACCATGCTTTGAAGCTGAGCTGATAATTTTTTGTAGCATTTATTGCAACAATGGAAATCGATATAATGCATTTAACAAAAATTATGCATTTGTATGGGAGGGAGTAGAAGGAGTGTAAGGATCAAAACAATTTTTTTCTCGTTATTGATATTTCTATTTTTATACCTTGTACAAAATTTCGTGAAATTTGTATGGGAGGGGCTAGAAACAATAAGGTGAAGTTGATAATTCTTTTTAAAACTAATTGCAATTACAGTAGAATTAATTTTGGCAAAATTTCGTCTTTTCAGCTTTACTAGTTTCAATGAAAATCGAAAATATGTATTTTTCAAAATTGTCCATTTGAATGGGAGGGAGTAGAAGGAGTGAGGGGATCGGATCAATATACCGTAATATTAATGACATCTAAATCATAATACTTTTACCTAAATTTCAAGTCGATAGCTTAAATAGTTTCAAAGAAAAATCAATTTCTTTATATTTCGAAATTTCATGAAATTTGTATGGGAGGGGGTAGAAGGAGTGGGGGGATGTAGCCCATTCACGAACTTCAAGTTACTTTTTTGCTAAAAATGACACACAAAAATTGTTAGCACTATAGCTCAAAGCTTTCGAGAGTTATGCTGTAGACAGATGCACAAACGGACAGACGGTCACTCGGCATCGAGGTTTTTGATCGACAACAAATATTTCTTCGCTCTGTGTGAGCGTTATTTCTTCAAATGGTAAGGCAAATACAATATACTCTCAGATTTCATCTAGAGTATAAAAATCACAGCCTACGAAATCCGTTCTTGATATGTGACGACACCAATAGACTGATGTTGTTTTCGTCATTTTCAAAAACCAGCTGCAATTAAATAGGTAGCATCTACTAAATACACAGTGTATGGTCAAACAAATATGTATCTTAAAAGTAGTGAAATAACCAATAACAGTTATAAAATAAAAATTGTGCCGCCGACAAAACGGAGTGCGTGAAGTGAATTTTCTTTTAATTGAAAAAAAGTTCTGTCAGACAATCGAATAAAAACAGCGCGGATAACGAATCGGTCGAGCCAGCAAGTGGAAAAGAACGGTGGTCATCTGGTTCAAGCAGGTGTTATATTCCCACTTTGCCGGTGCTTTAAAGAAGATACCATTGTAAGAATCCATATTTCATGCATGTGTTGATTTTAAATCAGCGTTCAAGTGGCCGAACGTAAGGGAGTTGCTAGTAAATTCGCAACGTTACATCGACATGTTTTTCAATATTTGAGAGACTCCGACGGAATTCCATGTTCACCATCACAATTCAGTCTTCAGCAAGCAGCGACAGTTCCGTCTATATCCTACGAAGTGAAAACAACAAACCTGCCAACAACATTGGTTGAAATAATCATTCAACCCATCATCAAGAGCCTTCACCACCCTCATCACGACATCGAAAAGAATGAGATGCATTCTATTTACGACAATTCGGTGGCGGCTTTTGATAAAAACGACTCTGTTCTATACAAATCTGAACGCTACTACTAAAATGCTTATAGCTGGCAAATATTCAATCGGAAAGTTAAAAATTTTTCTAAGGTTTGTGTTTCAAGATTCAGACCACTAATCATGCAATTTTAGTATGGAACATAACAGGGCTACGATTGCGCGTAAAGCGCAATCTTATGATACTCTAGATGAAATAGAATTTTTTGTGATCACAAGAAATTTTGTATGTGGAGTGTTAGAAGGGGTCATAGCATTGAACTAATTTTTTCCCCATCATGCAAAAGTAGCTATAAAAATGTCTTATACAAAATGCTTACTCCAAAAATTGAATAGGAGTTGAGAAAATTAGTGTGTTAGATTTAGTGAAAATGTGCAGTTTGTATGGGAGGTGGTAGAAAAAGTGAGGGGATTTTAGTGATTTTTTCAAAAATAACTAAGAATATCATAAAATTGACATCTCTTAAATTTTAGACCAGTACCATTCATACTTTTCAAGAAAATAGATTTTTTGTGAAGTTGTGAAACTGTGTCATATTGTATGGGAGGGGGTAGAAGCAGTAAAGCTACTCAGATATTTTTTTTTTGATCTTAGTGATAATGCTAAATAAGTATTTATCACAAAATGTGAGCTCGATAAATGTTATATGTTCTGAGAAAATCGTCTTAGAGCATTTCATGAAAAAGTGTAGTTTGTATGGGAGGGGTTGGAAGGAGAGGGAGAACGCAAATAATTTTTATACTGTATAGTGAAATTATTATGAAAGCAACATATCCCGAAATTCAGACTAATAGCTTTTATACTTTTCGAGCAAATCCGTTTATAGTCGAATTGCGAAATTGTGCCATTTTGTATGGGAGGGGGTAGAAGGGGTGAAGTTAATCGTCTAATTTTTGTTAGCCTTACTAACAATTTTAAATAAATATTTAGTGCACAATTTCAGCTCGCTAAATTTTATAGACACTGAGTAAATTGGCTTAGTAATTCATGACAAGTACAGTTTGTATGGGAGGTGGTAGAAGGAGGGGGAGGACACGCATAATTTTTATACCGTTGATCTTATCATAAAAGTAATATATTCCAAATTTCAGGCCAATAGCTTTTATATTTTTCGAGCAAATCCGTTTAATGTCAAATTGCGCATTTGTGTCATTTTGTATGGGAGGGGGTAGAAGGGGTGGAGCGATTTGGCCCGGTCACGAACTTAAAGTTACTTTTTTGCTAAAAATTACACACAAAATTTTTTAGCACTATAGCTCAAAGCTTTCGAGAGTTATGCTGTAGACAGACGCACTGACAGACAAAAAAGAAAAGAAAAAAAAAAGAAAAGAAAAAAAAAGGAAAAGAAAAAAGAAAAGAAAAAAAAGGCGTTGTCAGTTATAATTTGACTAGTGTTAAAGCGAGCTATAAGCGGGTTACGCGGGTGTACCGGCTAGCGCAACGCTGCATTCACATAATTACCTATGATACCCATGATATTTTCAATGAAATGTCGTGTAAGTATGTTCCATATTTTGCGTGTTTTAGCCCGATAAAAACGATACAACGAACTATGTCCCGCGAACAATACAATAACCCGGAAAATGCGACAATGCGAATACCCGAAAGTGCGACCATGCGAATACCCGGAAAGTAAGAAAATACGAACATCACGTTCAGCTTGTACTCTAGATCACTATGTACGCCCTCTCACTTCGTTCGAGGGCCCCACTCGCGCAGTGAGAGGGCTCCACTCGCGCAGTGAGAGGGTCCCACTCGCGCAGTGAGAGGGTCCCACTCGCGCAGTGAGTGGGTCCGGGGGAGGGGGGCCGCGAGCGAAGCAAGTGGGGGTGAAGTCCAGCCGTCCAGCAGGACCGTGTTTTTTTAATGCAAATCTTCGATTTGGCATAATGCCAAGTATCGAATCAATGGTACACGATCGTCTCTGTGCACAAGACACGCTGACTCAATCGTTTTAATTCGCAACTCATTTCCAATCAGAAATTCAAACAAATAACTCAAATAGAACTTGGAGAAATTCATCAATTTAGTTTATTCCTCTGCACAATACTACAAAAAAAAGGGAAGAATAAATCTCCATCCAAGCTTTCATCTTCATAATATAATTAATAATAATATTTCTTATTATCTGCATACGGTTTTATACGTTAAAATTTTGTCGGGGAGTATTAGCATTGCATTATTTTTTAATTTTTTTTTTGAACAATTATAAAATTATAATTTTACATTTTCAAAGAGAATTGAAACAGTTTATACATAAAAATTAATTACAACATTAAAAGAAAATAGGAAAAAAAAGAAAACAAACAAAAGAAAACAACAAAACAAACACAAAAACACTTAAAATTTAAGATAATTAATTGATAAGTTTGTAAATAAAATAGTTTTAAGGTTTAAACAAGGGAAAGAAAAAGAAAATCATTCTCTAATACTAAGTCTTATTGTTTATTTCAAAATGAAATATATTATAAAATATTACTAATTTCATAAGCAAATTAACAAAACCGCATTGAGAAATATTCACTATATGTACTGTTAAAAAAAGGGGGAATGAATAATAATAATCAATGTATTTCAATCGACAGTAAATTAATTGGAAGATTTTGTTTTAATTTTGGTTTTTTTTTTCTCTATTCAATTCTTTCGGGCATATTATTTTTTGTTGTTGTTGCCGATTGAGTGAATACAACAGAAATAACACTAAAATTTGGACGAATTAAGATCAATTGCTCCACAGCTTCCTGTCTCTCTTTCCATGGGGCCATACAAAAAAAGACTTGTTGGAGACTGTATGGCTAAGGCAGGGTGGGCAGGGCAAGGTGACCTAACACCAGTCGCTATCGTCGAGGCATCTGATCGGGTCAACATCGCGATCAGAGAAAGTCCTAATTTTTGTTGAATACCTGTTCTGGGGTAAGTCGACGTGACAAGCTCTAAAAGCTCGTTTTGTTGTTACAGGCCATGGTTTTTATGGTGAGTATCGGAGCAACGAACCCCCCGACGACCCCCGTAGCTAGACCCGGCAACACGCTAGAACGTCGCTCCAGCCCGATAGTGCCACCGAGATGGACGTTGGTGAATCTCGGACCAGTTTGTTTCCCGAACCTTGATTTCTTTCCTATGCTTTTTATAGTTATTTCGATAGCTTGGTATCGAAATAACTATATCCTTTTGGCCTCCGTTACACAATAGATTCTGACTGACGAAAATGGACGCGAGGGCGTGATTCGTTCCGTTAGTAAATCACCAATTAACTGAGACGCGGTTTCCTGTCGTTGCATGTGATGCAATTAAAAATAATAGTTTTAACCATACTCTTGATTTTGGCCTTATTTGACTTAGCATGAATGACAACCCACCATGGATTGTTGTCCCATGATAAAGAGAAGTAGGTAATTTCGTGAAATGATCATTGTACGGTAGAATTATTGGATGTTTCTCAGCATATGACAAATCAGAGTGTTTAAGTCGACCACCGCTCGTAATATTTTTGACAAATCTAATTACGGTGCGAGGGTCTTGACTTTTGTTTTGGTTGGTAATTTTCTTGTAACTCAATCGAGTAATGTTGCTGAACTATACGAACCCAATACATCAATGTTTACTCCAATTCGTACATATACTGTTAAAAAGGACGTGTTTTGATTTGATATATCTTGTCTACAGTTGCAAATGAAGCGTAAACAGTATGATGTGACTGAGGAGTTTGATGTACGATGAGTGAGTATTCGTTTATCCAAATTTGTAGAAAATAACTTCTGACCCGGTCATGAAGATTCAGATATTTTTGACCTCCTTTCCACCATAATGAGTTGTTTATCAGTTGATTTGAGGACAATCCCATGGTAGCTAGATCGGCGGGGTTATCTTTGATTGGAACATATCTCCAGGTGATGTAAGTTAGTTACTGGGATGATTGCGAAGCCATAATAAGACAATCATGTAATCTGACCAGGCGTACATGTGAACTTGGTTCAAGAGATGGTGCTTACTGGCACTATCTTTGTTATGGCCATAATGATTATGATGAACTTTTGATCAGACGTGTTTGCAATTCTGATGTATACTACAGCTGCATATGCTCTTTGTGATGTATCAGCATTGCCGTGAAGATTTTATTCGGTCGTGAAGTGGATCCATCGTGGAAGTTGTATATTTTCGATATAGCAAAGGATTTTTGAACTTCTATGTGGGGAATTGTGGATCCCAAATTAGCGAAACGATGGTTGGGTAATCCATCCAAGGGGTTCGATCGAATAAAGTTACAATTATTGATAAAATTGTTCTTTTTGTGTTTGATAAAGGATCGATTTTGCTATTGGCTCCGATGAGAAATATATCGGTGTTCGGTTTCCATACTAGACGATTCGTCTTTGAAACCGATGGTGGAGGACGTCATTATATCTTCGATAGGTATGTATATGAGCGAGTAATTCTTAATGGTTTTATGCCCACAGATGTATGTAGCTTAAGCTATTTGATCTTCCAGTAATTCTTTTGCTTCTGGTAATGTATCAGCGCCCCTTAAGACATTGTCAACATAAGTTTGATGAATGAATGCATAATGTAAATCTGTTTGTAAAGGAGGACCAATAACAATTCGGGATGATGAAGGATGGTCCATTTTGGGATTTACTTGACGCGTTAAATACTACTCGCAACTTTGGAGTGGCACTAGCGTCTTTTATTACAGCATGATATGGTAAATATTGTTCTCGAAAAATGGGGTTCTTCTGTAGACGATATTCGAGTGATTTCAACTAATATTGTTCGCTCCTGGGCTGGCAAACTGATAAATTTAGAACATTTACGCACATGATGCTCCTTGGCAAAGAGAACATGGCGCCGCCTTTATCTATACATATAAATATAATTGTATGTCTGTTTGTTATTTGTTTATAAATGGCTATAAGTTAGTTTTTTGCTTTATCTTAGCATACGTTTTTAAAATTCTTCTCTGTTTGTCTGTCCAGCTTTCATGCAAAAACGACTGAACCGATTGAGATATAATCTGCGTTTGGTTTTATTTCAATACCCCTTCACCTTTTACCCCTTCCTATACAAAATAACTCGTTTTCAAAAATATATAATAATCAAATTATTTGAATTCCTACCCCCCCCCCCCCCCCAAATTTTGTGGTAAATATTGAATTAGCATTATTAATATTGAGAAAAAATAAACCGATTAGTTTCCCTCCTACCCCCTCTCATGACGCAATTTCACTTCATTTCAAAACTTCGATTTTCTTGAAAAGCATGAAAGTTACTTATCTGATGATGATTATAGTTGTTTCTCAAAAAATTGCTGAAACCCCCACTCCTTCTTCCAGCTCCCATACAAACTGCACAATTTCACTAAATCTAATACACTACTTTTCTCAGTACCTATTCAATTTTTGAAGCTTAAGTTTGGCACAAAATATTTTTATAACTACTCTAGCATGATGTAAAATAAATTAGTTCAATGCTGTCACCCTTTCTACCACTCCCCATACAAAATTTCTTAGGATCACAAAAATGTCGATTTTATCTGTAGTATCGTATAATTCGGCTTTAAGTTTTTAAGCTTAATGTTACTTTATTTGATTTTTTTTTTTTTTTAGAATTAATACAAGCTACAACTAGTTACATTTCTTTAACGCTATTTTTACATCAACAACGTATATGATCTTAAATCACGGGGGTGATTTAATTACAAACCTGTCCCATACATATATGAATATCATGGTTTCATTCTTAACAATTTATGGTTCTGATCCCAACAAAATACGAAACATTGTGTTCAAAGAGCCATTAAACTAAGCAGATTATATATCGTGCATATATTATTAACTACATTTTCAAAAATTGTTAATTATTGCGAGTTTTATGCGGTCGGAGTCGCGGGGATTGCTGGTCGTAGCTAAAGCTTGAATCCATTTTCGTGGTGATCCTAAAACCTTGTTGGTCATTGCTTCTAACTCCCGAAAGCGAGATTCTAAGAACTCTAAATATTTGTTGAAAGTAAAAGGATCTAATGAAACGCTGATTCCTTTTTGCCATCACTGACGGGTAACGATTGGAAGTCGCTGAGTTTGAATTTAATGTATTTTCTGAATGTCGTTCAGTTTGGTTTTGTTTCCGATCAGAGTCTAGAAGTTGTTGTGCTCTTCCAGTTACTGTAAGACCCTGCAAACGTTGGAACGTTGATAGGCTGGAGTCTGACTACTTTGTTTCCAGATGGTCGATATTTTGGTGTACGGGCGGCGATTGTATATGATTGTATATGATATGGGTTCGTTATATAGTTCTTCATATTTTGAATACAGATCAGATTTGAAGTACGTCGATGTTCAATTTTCCGCGTATAGCCGAAGCCTCTATGCAATGGTGTATACTTTTTTAATAATAATAATAATTACGTTTATTTCAAAAATAAAAATATAAATTCATGACAACATCAATAACAATAAAATAAAAATATGTAAGATTCCAATGAAATAATAAAAGAAATAATAAGAAAACAAAATAATGAAAATGAAAATTCAAAATAATAATATACATAATATAAGTTATTAATAAATACATATATAATAAAAAAATATAATAAAATAAATAAAAATAATGATAATAGTTCATGTGATTTCTGTAGATAGTACGATGTAATGTTGTTGTTGATTGATGAAGCAGGTTCTTTTAAAAATATATGTGTATAATGCTTCCCAGACAATCGTCGATTGGTATAAGGAAAGCTGAAATATTTCATTTTAATACCTACAGAATTACCCATCAGAATGGAGGTCGAAGTTTACTTAACTATGATCAGTGTGATGAATGAATTCTTCTTCCACAATTCCGGCCGTTTTTTAAGAATTTCCTCCCGCAAACGCTTCAATATGGTTAAATAGTACTCCTTTTTGACCATTTATCCCTCCGGAATGAATTCATGATCGATTAAACCTCGAATATCGAAAAAAAACAATGAGTATCGTCTTGATTTTTGAGCAGTTATGGCGTGTTTTTTTCGGTTTGGCTCATTTTTTTGTCTCCATTCCGATGATTGTTGAATGGTTTGCATGTCAAACCCATAGACCCATGTCTCATCACCAGTTATTATGCGCTCCATGAATGTGGGTTAAGAGTTTGTACGATCAAGCATGTCCAAAGCGACCTGTTCACGGTACTTTTTTTTTAAAGAAAATTCAGCTTTATTGGAACAAGTCGAGCAAGGACGCGTTTCATGACCGAAGTATCCACCAAAAACGAACGGACTCGCGAGAGATATGGAGCTCTCCTGGTATCTCTTTTGGCGCTGGTATGACGATTTTCTACCACCATTTATTTATTTTTAATTAATATAGGTAGACAAGTTAAGTCTATTTTACAAAAATATAATTAAAAAAACAATCTTAATACTAAACTTATGAAAAAAAGTTTTAACCATTACTTACAACAAATATAAACTACATATTAAAATCAAAACAAAAAAAAATACTGCATTAAAATTGTTCAATCGTAGCAATAATTTAGCATAAGTACAATTATGTCATAAGAACGAATTATTCAATGTCGACCTTAAAGAATTATTATGTTACTTAATAAGAATGGCATAAATGTGATTACACATGCCGCATTATTTTTGTATTGCAATTATTCACTGTTTGCAATTTTGCATGCATTAATTATTATTATTCAGTATTTACATTTTTTCTTGCACTCGTTGTATTGTTCGATATTTATACTCTAGATGGAATCTGAGAGTATTATAAGTTCGCTCTAAGGTTTGTAGCGCCAAGAAATAAGGCTCGGAGAAAAAAATGAATGATACAGAAGTTAATATTATCACTCAAAAATCTCAAAACCGGATGTCCGTCCGTCCGTCCGTCCGTCCGTCCGTCCGTCCGTCCATCCGTCCGTCCGTCCGTCCATCCGTCCGTCCGTCCGTCCGTCCGTCCGTGCGCTCTCTAGCTTGAGAACGCGTTGAGCTAGAAAGTTCAAATTTTGTACACGTCGTTTTTGACAAAAAAGTAAGGTCAAGTTCGTGAACGGGCCAAATCGCTCCACCCCTTCTACCCCCTCCCATACAAAATGACACAATTACGCAATTTGACAATAAACGGAATTGCTCAAAAAGTATAAAAGTTATTGGCCTGAAATTCAGAATGTATTACTTTTATGATAATGTCAATCTATCATATAAAAATTGTGCATGTCCTCCCCCTCCTTCTACCACCTCCCATACAAACTGTACTTATCATGAATTACTCTAAGCCAATTTCCTCAGTGCTTATAAAATTCAGCGGGCTAAAATTGTGCACCAAATATGTATTTAAAATTGTTAGTAAGGTCAAAAAAAATGAGATGATTAGCTTCACCCCTTCTACCCCCTCCCATACAAAATGACACAATTTCGCAATTTGACAATAAATGGATTTACTCAAAAAGTATAAAAGCTATTGGTCTCAATTTTGGTATATGTTACTTTTTTAATGATTTAAATCTACAGTACAAAAATTATTTGCTTCCTTCCTTTCCTTCCTCCCCCTCCCATACAAACTACACTTTTTCCTGAAATGCTCTAAGCCGATTTTCTCAGAACGTATAACATTTGTTGAGCTCATATTTTGTAATAAATATTTAATTAATATTATTACTAAGATGAGAATATTTGATTTGCTTCACTACTTCTACCCCCTCCCATACAATATGACACAGTTTCACAACTTCACAAAAAATCGATTTTCTTGAAAAGTATGAATGGCACTAGTCTGGAATTTAAGGGATGCCAATTTTATAATATTCCTAGTTATTTCTGAAAAAATCATTAAAATCCCCCCACTCTTTCTACCACCTCCCATACAAACTGCACATTTTCACTAAATCAAACTCACTAATTTTCTCAGTTCTCATTCAGTTTTTGGAGTATGCATTTTGTATAAAACATTTTCAGAGCTACTTTAGCATGATGTCGAAAAAATTAGTTCAATGCTATCATCCCTTCTAACACTCCCCATACAAAATTTCTTGGGATCACAAAAAATTCTATTTCATCTAGAGTATCGTAAGATTGCGCTTTACGCGCAATCGTAGCCCTGTTATGTTTTTGTTATTAAGTAGTTCCGTAAGAAAATTACTATATAAGACTGAGATAATGAATAAAAAGCTAAGCATACGTAAGTTACGTTGTTTCAATTCATTCAAAATAAGGTTGATTAGTTTATGTGCCAATTCAGCATTAAGCAGCTAGTTACGGCAACAAGAGCCCTAACTAATTACTTATAGATTCGATTTGGGTAAAATAACCCAACTAAACATTTGGTGACCCCGACGTGATCTGTCGGTAAACTGGACCTAATCAAGTGGAACAGCGCAGGCAGAGAACATCAATCGTCAAATCAACATTCGAACATCATCCGATCAACATGGAGGACTTGGCGTTGAAACAAACCGCAACGGGCAAGGAAATTCAACGTGTCATCGCAAATTTCAAAAAGGATTCCGAAGGAAGGAAGACATCCAAGAAATATTTCCAGGAACGACTGGACCTACTCGAAACTTTATGGTCCAACATCGAGCGCGTGAACTGCAGTATTCAACTACTAGAAGGCTCATACAAGGATCATCCCTATTTTCTCCAAAATTACTGTGGAGAAATATCTCAACTCTATGAAAGATATCGAGGTATCTTTCTGCATGAAGCAAAAAAATTCGACGACATCGAAACACTGCTTGATGACATTTCGCAGCAGAAAACTAGTGAGAAGGAAGCTGTAAGGAAGTTGCCGTCAAAGGTTGTAACTAGTCAGGACATAGAGTTACAACGAAACTTCCGGCGACAAAAGGCAGTCATTAGCTCCTTATCGTGACTCTTATCAACTGTTTCGTCGACACTTGGACCACAACCGGCTCAATACTATGAGATCACCATCAAGACAATTCAGCAACAATGGGCTCAGGTGGAAGAGCTCAATTACAGAATTTGGGAAGGCGCCGATGAACCAACCGATCACGGTTATGATGTCGACGAATATTTAAAACTAGAAGAAAATGTTCAGAAGTGCATCATTCAGCTGTCAACCGCAACAACACCAGATTCAACATATGCAACAGCAACAGCAACAATAGACGCTCCGTCAAGTCATCAGACAGTTCTACATTTGCCAAAGATTACTGTACCAAGCTTCGACGGAGATTATGCGAAATGGCGGCAATTTGCAGACTTGTTTGAACAGTTAGTTCATCATCAGAACATTGCAAACTGTCAAAAAATGTGGTACCTAAAGTCTAATCTAACAGGAGAAGCAGAAAAACTGGTACGCCATTTATCATTATCAAATGAAAATTATCTGACAGCGTGGAAAATGCTGCACGATAGATACGAGAACCAAAGATTACTAGTTTCCACTTTGATGAACAAACTTTTGTCTCAGCCAACACACAATTTCGAGGCTGCGGCAAATTCAATAAAGAGTCTACATGATACGACTCAGGAATGCCTATTGGGACTCGAGAATCTAGGAGTTCCAACAGTCAATTGGGATCCACTATTGCTAAACGTGCTGATTAAAAAATTAGATAAAGTTACACATACTTTATATGAACAGTCGCTGGAAAATCCCAAGGCATTACAATCAATCGACCATTTTTTGAAGTTTTAGGAGATTCGCTTTCAATCACTAGAAGCACTTGGATTGAAGGGTAACCGGTCAAATGATAAAACGACAACGAATAGATCAGCCAGATCACTTACATCGATATCATCAACTCCAACATGCGTGGAATGCAAGCAAAATCATCATGTGTACAATTGCAAGATATTCCTTGATTTGACTCCAAGTGTGCATTAATTGTCTGAGCCCAGGACATTACGCGAAATTCTGCACGGCTGGAAAGTGTCGGAAATGTGAGAAAAAACATAATACCTTGTTGCACATGGATGAAGTTTCCAAGCCAAACACTCCATCCGCAAGGATTACCAGAACTGAAGGAAGACAACCAGCACGTCAGCAGCCCGCATCCACAGGCATTACCAAGTCTGATCAAACTATGTCATTAGCAACACAGACTAAACATTCAAGGAGCGCTTATACATTGTTAAGCACAGCCAAAATTCTACTGACAGCTTCAAAAGGCAAGACAATTACATGTCGAGCGCTTTTGGACTCCGGATTTCAAGTCAATTTGATTACAGAAAAAACTGTAAAAAAATTGGGAGTGGCATCAAGGACAACCACATTGGTCATTCATGGCATCGGGAACGGAAGCCAAATAACACAACGCAGAGTAAATCTCCAACTACAATCAAGACTAACAGGATTTTCTGAACGCCTCGAAGCCTATGTGCTACTGCATATAGTACCACAACTACCAGCAGAATCGTTGAATATTTCGAACTGGCCGATTCCAAAGAACATCCAACTAGCGGATCCAGAATTTAATGAAGTTAACAACATCGATTTGCTCATCGGCGCAGAATTCTACAGCCAACTGATGACAATTGGTCAAATAAAATTGGCAGAAGGATTACCGACAATGCAAAACACGGTATTCGGATGGATCGTGTCAGGCAAGGTCAACAATAGCATCATGCAGACGGCAATGTGTGGCGTTTGCAATGAAGATGATCAATTGAGTCAGAACATTGAGAAATTTTGGAAAATAGAAGAAGTCAATTCTGAAACGTCAACATTATCAGCATCACAAAGGGAATGTGAAAACCACTTCAAGGAAATGACGAAAAGGTCAGCTGACAACCGCTTCATCACTGCTCTACCATTTGCTGATAACCCTAAGTGCCTAGGAGAATCCAGTAACATTGCCCTAAGAAGATTCTATTCATTAGAAAGAAGACTAGCGAAAGACGAGAATCTAAGGACGCAATATGTACAATTCATGAGAGAATATCTTCAAATGGGTCACATGGAAGAAATAGACAGCAAAACCATCGATTCACCACATTACTACCCCATCATTGTGTCTTAAGCCAGATAGCAGTACAACTAAATTGCGAGTAGTTTTCGATGCGTCTGCCAAAAGTTCTTCAAACAAATCCTTGAACGACATATTGCACGCTGGACCAACCATTCAACGTGAACTCTTTTCAATTTTGCTGCGTTTCCGGTTCCACGCTTTGTATTCACTGCTGATATACAGAAAATGTACAGACAAATTCTTATTCGACCGGAAGATCGTAAATTCCAATTGATTTATTGGAGGAATAATGCCAATCAGCCGCTCAAGTGTTATCAGTTAAATACCGTAACATACGGTACAACGTCAGCACCGTATTTGGCCATTAAATGTTTTCAGCGATTAGCCAACGAAAATCAGCAAAAATACCCAATGGGATCTAAAGTTTTGGGAGAAGATTTCTACGTCGATGACGTAATAACTGGTTTCGACAGTCTATCGAGCACCATGGAAGCTCGAGATCAGCTCATCATATTACTACAAGAAGCAGGATTTAAACTGAGGAAATGGTGTGGAAATCATCCACGTCTTCTACAGAATATTGCACCAGAAGATCAGGAACTTCAGCTTGATTTTTCAAAGGAGAGTGAGGAAGTGACAAAAACGTTGGGTTTGAGTTGGATACCAAAAACGGACCTGGGATCTAAAGTTTTGGGAGAAGATTTCTACGTCGATGACGTAATAACTGGTTTCGACAGTCTATCGAGCACCATGGAAGCTCGAGATCAGCTCATCATATTACTACAAGAAGCAGGATTTAAACTGAGGAAATGGTGTGGAAATCATCCACGTCTTCTACAGAATATTGCACCAGAAGATCAGAAACTTCAGCTTGACTTTTCAAAGGAGAGTAAGGAAGTGACAAAAACGTTGGGTTTGAGTTGGATACCAAAAACGGACCAGTTTAGCATCAAGGTCAATTGGACTGATCAAACAAAGATTACTAAACGAACTATCGCGTCAGACATAGCTCATTTGTTTGATCCGCTGGGACTAATCGCACCAGTTGTGGTGAGAGCTAAAATCCTTCTGCAGTCATTGTGGGAGTTGAAACTAGATTGGGATGCAGCTGTCCCAATGGAAACCTTTACGCGATGGTTGGATTTTCGAAACAAGTTGAAATTGTTAAATAAAATCCAAATTCCAAGACATGTGTTCGCTCATGAAGTTCCCGCAACAAAACAACTTCACATTTTTGCGGACGCATCAGAACTCGCTTATGGAGCAGTGGCATACATGAGGTCAACTGACAAGAATCATCGAGTTATAGTTCGTCTTTTATGTGCCAAATCACGTGTCGCACCTATCAAAAAATTAACGGTGCCACGATTAGAGTTATGTGCAGCGAAATTAGCAGCTGAACTCCTTGATCGAGAAAGAACCGACTTAGAGTTAAGAGATGTGCCAGCATGGTTATGGACGGACTCTGAAATAGTCTTGTCTTGGATTAACTCAAGGGCAGCTTGTTACAACACATTCGTTGCAAATAGGATATATCAATATCAATTCATGAAGTCACCATTCGTGAGCAATGGCGGCACGTCGAAACTAAGGATAACCCGGCTGACGTATTATCCCGTGGAATAAATCCTGAGAAGGTTGCCTCATATGGTTTTATGGACCTCGGTTTTTACATGGAGCCGAATCCGGCCGGAGCCATTTCGTATGACAAAAGGTTCAGGTAATGTTGAAAGAAAACGCACAGCATTACCCATTACAAATTTGAAGATAAAGGATGTTTTCTGGACAAAATCGATCACAAAAACTCTTTCAAGAAATTACAACGGATAATCGCTTATGCATTGCGATTTACAAATAATATTAATCCACGAAGGCGTTTAGTTGCGGAGAAATGTTTGACTTCATCAGAACTAGAAAACGCACTTCAAGTCATCATTAGAACGATTCAGAAAGAAGAATTCAAAAATGAAATACATCAGCTAGATCAGCGCCAGGAAGTGGACAAGAATAGTCGAATAAGCTGCTTAGCTCCCTTTCTCGATAGAAAGGGGGTTCTGAGAGTAGGAGGGCGACTAGAAAACTCCAGTTTAACATACGATGCCAAACACCCCATGTTGCTGCCATACGCTCATGACGTGACAAGGCTCCTGATGTTGAATCTTCACCTGGAGAATTCGCATGAAGGTCCAGATGCCCTATTAGCTAATACGAGGCAGAGGTTTTGGCCGCTTAAAGGGAAAACATTAGCCAGATCCATAGTACACCATTGCGTAAGATGTATTAAGGCCAAACCTCAGTTACTAAACCATTTGATGGGCGATTTGCCAGCCACAAGAGTAGAACCAGCACGCCCATTCATCAATTCCGGTGTCGACTTTTGTGGTCCCTTGTGGATTCATTACAAAATCAGGGGAAAGAAACCTCAAAAGTGCTATTTAGCAGTGTTTTGCTGTTTTGCTACAAAGGCTGTTCACCTTGAATTAGTCTCGGAGTTGACGACAGAAGCCTTCTTAGGAGCACTAAAAAGGTTTATGGCCAGAAGAGGGCGATGCAAGGAGTTATACTGCGACAACGCCACGAATTTTGTAGGCGCCAGGAATAAACTAGTAGAGTTGCTTCCAGTTATACATTCCGAAGTGGCTCAAGCATCGATAAAAGCTGTAAGCAGTTCGAAGGGAGTAAACTTCAACTTTATACCTCCACGCGCACCACATTTTGGAGGATTGTGGGAGGCAGCAGTTAAGTCAGCAAAATATTTACTTGTGAGAAACCTTGCATCAGCGTCATTACCGTACGAAGAGCTGGAAACCGTGATAGTTGAGATTGAAGCAATTCTAAATTCTCGTCCTATTACGCCTATGTCAGCTGACCCGAATGATTTGACCGCCCTAACGCCGGGTCATTTCCTCATTGGAGAGCCTCTTACAGCCTCGATAGACCTGCAAGCAGAACAAAGAAAGGTCGGTCTACTCCAAGGTGAGTAACCACCTCAAACATGAATTCTGGCGAAGATGGACCCAGGAATATTTGAATGAGCTCCAGTATCGACGCAAATGGAAAACTCAGTCGCAGAATGTAAAGCCAGGAATGATAGTTATTATTAAGGAGGATAACGTGCCAGTCTTGAAGTGGCCATTAGGGCGTATTGTGGAAGTGCATAAAGGAAGAGATGGACGCGTACGCGTAGCCGATGTCAGAACAACTTCAGGAGTATTACGACGACCAATCCATAGACTTGCACCGTGTAGCGTTTATCACGTTGTTCTGCGCGTCGGAAAATTAAACACTCTTTTTTGTCTGAGTAAATAAACACTTTATTAAGATTTGAATAATACTTTAGAATACTAAAAGATGATGAAAGCGGCACCGAGAAAAACTGACTGTGGCTGAAGCGGTAAAACGACTGACCGAGAGATTTTGAACGACAATTGAATTTTATGAAAAAGAATGACCTAACGGGATTTTATTATGTGGTAAGCATCGAGATTTTATATACGCGAAAATATCCAGGGTCGGATCCGAGAAATTTAGGGTTATTATTTGAATGAATTTATTGATTGATTTTTGTGTCTTCGTTTTTTTTTTTGAGCTTGTTGTCGGAACATTCCGCCCGCCTTGGCAATCATGCAAGGATTGTCAATTATGAGATGAGGTACTTAAGTTGCTATTGCTAGTAGTTTCTTCATTCTGCAACGTTGATACTGGTAGTAGACATAGTTTTACAATCGGTCGTTTGAAGATTGCCGATTGTGTTTTGACCGTGGCGACTCGAACTAACCCATCATCACCTGGATGTACATCGATTATGCGTGCGAGTGCCCACTTCGACGGAGGATAACGTTCGTCCTTTACGACAACAAGCGAACTAATTTGAAAACAATCTCGCTGATGATGCCATTTGGAGAGAGTTTGAAGTTGATGCAGGTATTCGGAAGCCCATCGTTTCCAGAAGTGGTCCAACATTTGTCGCAAAAGTTACCATCTTGATAGGCGAGATCCAGGCATGTCCGTGAGAGAAGGCTCTGGTACTGTTGTCAATGCGCTACCGATCAGAAAGTGACCAGGTGTAAGCGCGCCTGAAGGGTCATCTGATAGCGGACAGAGAGGTCGAGAGTTGAGAACTGCTTCTATCTGCACGAATAGAGTCGAAAATTCTTCGAATGTAAGATGTGTGTCACCAATCACTCTCTTCAAGTGGAATTTGACTAATTTAACAGCCGCTTCCCATTTTTCTCCAAAATGCGGTGTAGAAGGAGGGTTGAATTTCCATTGAGTTCCATCATTTAGAGTATTTGCTAAAGAAGCAAATTCTCGATGTCGAACGCACTGGACGCAGCGATGAATAAATGCGCGTACAGGAACACGACCACCTAATATCCAGTACCGCTGTCGTAAGGTTGCGAGAGTCACTTGCGTTCCACCATGAAGGGTAATTTGATGGATGTAATCGATTATTAGTGTCGTTAGTGGGGACTCACTTGGTAATATAAGAGGATGCTTTTCGTCGTGATCCAGTAACGAATTTCTGAGTCTGCCGCCCACTCGTAAATAACCATGTGCGTCAACGAATGGAGCGAGCCGTACGAGCTGGCTTGAGCGCTGGAGTTGCTTCCCTTGCATAATTTGTTTAATATCTGATGCGAAATACGAGCATTGCACTTTCTTTATCCAGAACATTCGAGCATTATCAAGCTCGTTTGGATTAAGAGGTGAATGGAGTCCAGGAGCGTCCAACAATTTCTTAAAGCGATGAGAAACTCGGAAACACCAAGCTGTAATGCGAATTAGTGTAGACAATTTTGAAAATCGCGTTAAAAGATTCCAGATGTCTTGATGATTTTCCGCAACGACTGTTGTGGCTGATTTGGAGCGGATTTCAAAAATAGCATCTCGAGGCAGTGGAGGAGTTGATGAAGGCCAACTGACTGAGTTTTCTTTAAGCCATGGCGGTCCTGTCCACCAGAGAGAATTCTCCTTAAGTTGGTGAGGCGATGAGCCACGAGATGCACAGTCTGCAGGATTTTCTTTTCCAGAAACGTGATGCCACCGAGAATTGGGAAGTTCCTTGATTTCAGTGACGCGATTCCGAACGTAGTCAGCCCACCGATCTGGATTGCCTTCAATATATGCAAGCGCTACCGTAGAATCTGTCCACAGATGAACGGGAGCTGTTTCGAGGTCGAGAACTTTTCGAACGTGAAAAATTTGCCGAACTAAAAGCAGTGCGGCTGAGAGTTCAAGTCGTGGAATCGTAACTTGCTTTAGAGGTGCTACTCGTGTCTTCGCAGAAACGAGAGAGATGCGGATGTCGTTGAAATTAGCCATAACGCGTAGATAGATAACAGCTCCGTAGGCGGTTTGAGAAGCGTCCGAAAATCCGTGCAGTTCCATTGCGATTGACGAAGAGCGAGATCCTAGCCACCTCGGCATAGTGAGTTCAGAAACTGCTTGCAACTCATCGTATTCCTTGACCCAACGAGCCGCAAGCTCATCCGGAAGTGGTTGATCCCACTTGAGACCGACTGCCCACAGCTTCTGCATGAAGATTTTAGCACGTAGTACAACTGGTGCTAACCAACCAAGAGGATCGAAAAGCTGTGAAATCGTTGAGAGCACAGAGCGTTTTGTCACACTAGCTTGTGTTTCCGGATGATATGATGTAAAGACAAAAGAGTCTAAGTTTGGCTGCCATGATATTCCAAGAGTACGAACGAGAGGATTTTCCGTGAACGAAACAGGAACAGTATTTGCTTGTCGTGTGAGAGTGATGTCGGATAAGACTTGATTTGAAGTCCACTTTTGTAGGGTAAATCCGCCCGCCTTGAGAAGGTTGTCCAGTTGATGAATTTTTTGTTTTGCTTCTATCTGGTCATCTGCTCCTAACAACACATCGTCCACATAGGTTTCGCGTTGAATGATTTCGACCGCACATGGAAAACGATGCCCTTCATCGGTAGCGAGCTGCCGAAGTGTCCTTAGTGGAAGATATGGTGCACTTGTGAGACCGTATGTAACAGTGCAGAGTTGATACGAGAGTATGCTTTCTGTGGGATCTTTTCTCCAGAGAATCCGTTGAAAGTCTCGGTCATCTTCATGAACGAGGATCTGGCGATACATTTTTTCGACATCTGCAGAAAATACGACAGCATATCGACGCCAACGTGTGAACATGAGAATTCTGGGTTCAATCGCGAACGAAGCGTAATCATCACCGCTGAGCGTGACACACTAGAGCGGTGTCCTCCTATTCCGTTGATCGGCAATGAGACGCGACGACTCGGTAGATTAAGGCGTTGTGAAAGAGACTCGGTCATGAATGAGACCTCTGATCCCTGATCCAATAAAGCACGAACTTGTATCATATCACCATAACTTGATTCGATGTTAACGAGAGCAGTAGCTAGGAACACTGGCGTGTATTTGAGACTGACTGTTGCAGCAACATGAGATGCAGCTGAGCTTCCTTTTTGTATGAAACTGCAACTAGGAGTTGCTGTGGTTTCATCCGAATTTGCTGCAATAGGCTCGAATACTGTAGTCCTTGACGTACCTTGTTTTTCGCTTTTGATCTCTGTCCGATGGATAGAGGTGTGATGAGGTTTACCACACTGTTGACATCTCTTTTGAGTCCGACAATTTCGGATTTGATGTGGACCGAGGCAATTATAACACAAGTTCTTTTGAATAACTATTTCACGTCTTTGATCTGGAGATTTTTTGCGATACTCTGGACAAGATGATATGTAGTGTTCAGCACTACAGAGAGTGCACGTTTTCGTAGAATTGTTATAGGCAGAAGACGTTCTTGCATTGTCGAGTATCGGAACTATACTAGTTTGATGTGATTTGGCATGTTGCTGTGACTTCGGAGCGGCTGTTCGTTGTTTGCGTGATACTGATACTCTTTCGATTGCTTCCAATGCTCGTGTTCGGCCAAGGAGGAAGCTCTCAAGGTCAGTAAATGAAGCAGGCTCACTTTGATTACCGAGATTTTTTTCCCAGTCTTTTAGCGAATCCGAATCAAGCTTACGAGTTGTCAAAAATACGAGAATATTATCCCACAACTTATCCTTAGAATCGATTGCTTCGAGTGCACCAACAGCTTCTTTAATGTCGCTGAGAAGTCGCTTAATTTCGGTTGCAGATTCGAACTGAACTTGTCTAGTGTTTACTAGTGCTGTGAGATGTGTCTCTTGTAGTACACGTTTATTTTCATAGCGATCTACGAGAATCTCTCATGCGCGATCAAGATTTCCATCTGTTACTGCGATATTTTTTATGAGTTGGGATGCTTCACTTGTCAAACTCATGTTTAGGTATTGAAGCTTTTCGACGTTCGTGAGTGACGTGTTTTTGCGGACCATAGATGTGAACATATCTCTAAAATGCTCCCATGCACTGTATGATCCTGAAAACTGGGGAAGTGTAATTCGCGGAAGTTGTCTTGTACCGATACTGTCCCATTCGACTTGATCGGTTTTCGCTATTACGGACGCTTTTTGAACAGGTTGCAGAGTATCCATGAATTCAAGCATTTCCGCTTTGACATTCATATACGTTTCCTCGCACTTGAAATAGACTTCATTAACGAAGTAGTCAATATTTCTTTTTTCCTTTGAGCTTTGTGAGCTTATACTGTCATGGTTAGCATTAAATTTTCCCCAATTTGCATCAAGATTCTCGATTCTTGTTTTGACGTTATTTACTGTACGCTTTTTTAGCTCTAGCTTTCCTATGTTGGTCATGCCGCGAGCAATAAGTCCCGCAAGTTCTTCTTGCCGTTCGATGAGGGACTCAACGGTCGTTGACATGTTCGGTTTTTGTTAATATAGCTGCACTTTGATTTTATCACTATCGCGAATTGATTTAGATCGAATCGCACCGAATTGTTATGCCTTTGATTTTATCACAGCCGCAAATTGATTAAAATCGAATCGCACCGAAATGTTCACGAAACTTTATCGTTCCCGATCGAAACACCGAAAGTGTTGAGTAATTAATTTTTTCCGATTTTTTGCACAGAATCCGACACGACGGACCAAAAATGAATAATACTTTAGAATACTAAAAGATGATGAAAGCGGCACCGAGAAAAACTGACTGTGGCTGAAGCGGTAAAACGACTGACCGAGAGATTTTGAACGACAATTGAATTTTATGAAAAAGAATGACCTAACGGGATTTTATTATGTAGTAAGCATCGAGATTTTATATACGCGAAAATATCCAGGGTCGGATCCGAGAAATTTAGGGTTATTATTTGAATGAATTTATTGATTGATTTTTGTGTCTTCGTTTTTTTTTGAGCTTGTTGTCGGAACACACCGCTATTCGGTGAAGAGGATGCACCTGTCTATACAACAGCACCTGTCCCGCAAGATGATATAGAAGAGAGCATCGATCAATCTAGGCAAGACCACCTTAAGTTCCAGGCCACGAACAACTATCTCGCACTAACACTTTCAAGGGGCATGTAGTCTGAAAATTTTTTCTCTTAATTCGAGGTGTACTCTAAGTTTTTCCTGTGGAAAAGAGTGAATTAAAGCGGTAAACGAAATAAAATCACAAACATTTGTAAATAGTAATACTAATTTAATAATAATAGTAGATATTTAAAAAAATGAAAACAAAAAAAAAATAAAATAAAAATAATGTATGCAACGAAGTAAATTTGAAAATTTTATAGATGTTAAAGCACATAATGACGATAAATAAATATATTCTTTCAATAAAATAATTAACAAAGTCATCAAACAAATGGTGAATGAAAATTTAAATATATTGCATTTAATTACTAATAAAAAATATATATGTATATATTTAATAATGAAACAAATTTCGATTAACAGTATAGATAAGAATATGAATAATATAGAAAATGAATTTAATATACGATTAAAAATATTATATGTGTGAATTTTGTCTGAGGTGACCAAGGTATATCCAAGCAAGCAATGTGCTGGAATTATATATTGCGCTGACCGGGATTTGAACTCACGATCTTCGCATTGCAAGACCAACACGCTACTCACTAGGCTACACCCTAGCTAATAGTTATTATAATATTTACATAATAAAATAAATAAAAATTCTTCTTTTCGTAAAATAATATCACATAATTCAATTATAAATTAAAAATACAATTCATTAAATCAAATAATTATAGAAAAAACTGAGATCGAAGCGCCGTCGCTTCGATCTCAATTTAGTTCCACGGTTCGTTTTATATTGGAATAAAAATATCCAATAATTAGTAAATATGTACATAAAATAAATAAATAAACAGAATTAGAGTAAAAGCATGATAAATAGAATATATGGTATAACAAAAATTTGTATTATGTAATAATATAAATATTCAATAATTAAAATAGGTATCATTAATATAACATTTTAAAATAAATAAAAATAATTCTTTTTGAAAAACAAAATATCACATAATACAATTACAAATTAAAAATCACAATTCATTAAATCATATAACTATAAAAAGCTAAATTGAGATCGAAGCAACGGCAATATAATGTTGATCAGGAAACTGATGAGGAACTTCAAGTTGATGGCATAATCCAAGGCGGTGCAGTTTGATATTTATAATGGCGGAGAAATATTACAAGATATTTAAATTAATATTTACTTAAACTTGGATAATTTTCGTTTATTGCGACTATGTTTCGAATCTTTATGTGTTAAATCATTTGTGCTCTTCATATGATTGTTCAGTAAAATATTAGCAAACCGTTTACAAATTTTATCGAAAAGCTGTATATTGGTTGAACCGCAGAAGCACTCTCGATCTAGATCTGTGTCAAAATTATCAGACAAAATGCTTTGTATAGTTAATATGCGGAGTAATTGATGTTGGTTACAGGACTGAAAGAAGCAATTTTTATAAGCACTATTGCGAACAATTTCTTGAAAGATTGCTGTCATGTGAAATAAAAGAATTTTTACTTCGGATGTTGGGATAATAAGACCACCTCTTTGCAAGGCATCAAAGTAGCTATTATCGGCCTGAGTTCCTTTTTCATGGACAATACAGGATTTGCAAAGGTTGCATTTAATTTCCCTTAAAACACTCAATGACGCATATCCCGAAACATATAAATGAGGACCTTCCTCAATAACGACCTTTTCTAGATATTTAGAAGAAAAAATGGGCTGAAATATTGAAGTATCAGGTACACTTTTCTCAACTTGCTGTTCAAATTCATGACTGTCAACATCATGAGTGAAAATATTATGAATTCGAATTTTTTTTTCTGATTCAATTAGTTCGGAGTATGAAATTCTATAAGAAGATCCAGACAAAGTGCGATAGAGCCGAAATCTACCCTCTAAATCATCTGTTTGAAGCTTACCAGGCAAAATGTAAGGAATCTGTAAATTAGTTAAAGAATATTCAATAACATCAAGGATTGTAGTTGTTGTTAACACTGTTGCGTTAAAAGTGTCCGTGCTTAAAATGCCGTTATTATTTTCGGAAAGATTCCAAGTTTGAAGCCAAGTAACAAAATTTTTAAGAAAGCTAATTCTTGAATCTTCTATGCTTCGAAAAGGAAAACTCCATTCATCTCTTTTACAAATGCCCTTTGTAGAGTTTTTAACGTTAACTAAATTCCACCATTTGCGAATTATTTCACAAAATTCTCCCGTTTGAAATGTAGTTGCAGAATCTTTTAATGCAGCAATAGTTGATTCGTGGAAGACATTATTAACTAACTGAACATTTTGTCTTTCAGTTGTACTGGGATATATAGTTTTATAATTTAATTTAAAGGCCTTTTTTATATTTAAAACGCTTTCACTATTGTACAAATTTATAATATCTTGAAATTTAGCATACTTTACTTCGCCCGTTTCGAAGTCTGGATAACAAAAGGTTTTATGGAAATTTTTTAAATTTAACCAATTATTTCTAAAATTTTTAAACAAATGAACTGTATCAAACTGTAAAAATATTTTTTTAGAATCAAAATTAGGGTTTGGAAAGTAATTTAAATTTAAAGGACTAAATAATTTAAACATGTTTTGATTGACTCTATTATTATCTGTTATTACCACTAAAACTGTGAAACCTAATTGTTGTACAAAATTAATAACATTCATTGTCACGTGGTGCATATGCTCACCCGTTGGGCAGCTAACAGGCATAAGTTTGACTATTTCTTTAAATGGACCAAAAACAGATTTAATCATGAATGATTCTACAGTTCGTGCCAGGTCATTAGGATTGTTTTCTGCAAATCCCACAATTTGACTTGATTTATACTGCAAACCCTTTTCGATATGAATTTCGTCGATTAATAACGAAACAATTTTTTCTCGATCGCTTAAATTTTTGGATATTCCGCGCAAATAATGCTCGTCATTGCTGGAGTCTTTGTAATTAGGTGAAATACAGAAAGAAGATGAAATACTCTGTAAATGACGCTTGGTTGGTAAAATTAAAAATTTTCTCAATAAATCGTAAGTTGATGAAGATTGTGAGTATATAATAAAAGCAAAAACTATAATCGAAGTATCATAATGAGGCTTTTTGGTCATAAAAAGTTTCAATTGATTAGTAATTACAGCTAATTTGCTTTCATGTTCAAATTCATCTTCCATATTAGCTGCTTTATTTAAATATTGTAAGGCTTTTTCAAAACAAAATAATCGAGATACGGAGGTAGTATCTTGAACATGACGGTAATGTGACAAAAGATTGATTATTTGTGACCAAAGTGATAATTTCAGGTTTTTAGGTAAAATCCAATTTAAATCAGAAGATGAAATTTCCAAGTTCCGGTTGTATATTTTAATGTTTAAATTTATATCTATTGATATTTTAATGACCATTTCGCAGCTTAAAGTTTCAAGCTCTTGAATTGTAAAAAAGGTGATGCTATGAGTTGATTCAAATGTGTAAAAATTCATCAGGTCTAGCTTTGTTTTGAAATATTTTTTAAAGTCAGCGAAGGTACCGATATAGTCGCTCTGAAGAAAGACATCGCAAAGTTCTTCATTTCGCATAAAATGTCTCTCTTTGCGAAGAACTGGATCAGTTCTTAAGACAGGTGGCGAAGTACTGAGATATGATGGAAGGTTTGGGAATATTGATGGAACAGCATTAGACATTAACTTCTTGTATTTCAATGCAGGACCGATTCCAGAAACTTCAAAGTCATTCTCGTGGAAATGAAGTTCGCAAACAGATGAAGATTTGGTAGGCTGCCATTTTGCTCTGGGAATGGCATTAAGCCACAACTTACATCTAGCCTCATTTTTCGGAAATGAAAATGTGGAACGATGATCAACTTTGACGTCTTTCTTCGTTTTATCGTAATTACTACGACATCCCGGAACACAGCAATGACGAGGCATTTTTTATTATAGAAAAAAGTATAGAAAATTAAATTAATTGTAAAATTTCTCCGCCGATTATATTTTGTGGTCAGTGAATATCTGCATAAAAAATATGTTAGTTAAAAATTGAATTACAACTAAACTTTTAAAAAGGAAACGTAAAAGAAGTACGATTGGGCGTACAGTCCAATCGTGCGATACTCTAGATGAAAGAGGAATTTTTGGATCTTAAGAAATTTTGTAGGCGAAGTGGTAGAAGGGGTGACGACATTGAACTAATTTCTTCACAAGACGCTAAGGCTACCGGCACACGATGCGAGTTAATATATATTATCTCGCTTTTCGATATTACTAGTGTCATTATCCTATACATAATTCGGCCTACTTATATCAAAATAGGAAGTTAATATATATTAACTCCGTAAAGGGTCGTCTTGTACCGACCACACAAATACCCTACGGATAATATTAGAGCAGTCAGCCGAAATGGGTTCGCCACTACATCTCATGTTTGTGGACTTCGAGAAGGCGTTCGACAGCGTTAAGCGAGATTACATATGGAATGCTTTGCGTAGGAGAGGTATTCCAAATAAGGTCATAGCTATGATTAAAGAATCCTACGAAGATGCAAGGTGTCGCGTCTTGCATAGAGGAGAGCTGTCCGAGAGCTTTCCTGTGCGAACGGGTGTCAGACAAGGCTGCATATTATCACCAGCCCTGTTTCTGGTGGTAATAAATGACATCTTGAAAGCTGCACTGGAAGGTGGGGAAGGTAAAGGTCTTCAATGGAGACTATTTAACATCTTAAGTCACCTTGATTATGCTGATGACGTGTGTTTGCTTGCACATACCCGTTCGGACTTAGAGTCAAATGTTCGCTCGTTGCATTCTAAGTGCAAAGAGGCGAGACTGAAAATAAATGTGCGTAAAACCAAGTACATGCACATGGGTTCGAACGCAAGCACACCGATTGTTCTTAATGGACAGGATGTGGAAGAGGTGCAAGATTTTTGTTATCTCGGAAGCATTGTCAGCATGGACGGCGGAGCCGAAAAGGATGTTGAGGCTCGGCTAAATAAAGCTCGTCAGGCCTTCGGTATCCTTTCCCCTTTCTGGAGGTTAAGAGAGATCTCCCTTCGCACGAAGCTGCGAGTTTTTGACGCATGCGTCAAATCCGTGTTGTTACATGGTTGTACTACGTGGAAAGTGACCGTTCGACTTACCAAGAAACTACAGACTTTCGTAAACAAATGCCTCCGACGCATTTTAGGAATATTCTGGCCAGAAGTGATCTCCAACGACGAACTTTGGAGTACAACTCGCCAGACTAAAATAGGTATTGAGATTCAACGGCGAAAGTGGCAGTGGATCGGTCATACTTTGAGGAAACCAGAGCAAAACATCGCAAAACAGGCTCTGGATTATAACCCTCAAGGAAGACGTCGGGTTGGTCGACCATGTAACACATGGAAGCGAGCAGTTGAGCAGGAGGCCAGAGGAATAAACAAGTCCTGGCAACAGCTTAAAGCCGATGCTCAGGATCGCGCCTTGTGGAAGAGAGTTGTTTCTGTCCTATGCCCCTATAGGGGGTCTTAACAGGAATTTGATTGATTGATTGATTGAACTCGCATAGTGTGTCGGTAGCCTAAGGTTGCTATCCAAATGATTTATATAAAATTTAGGATTTAAATATTTAATAGGTACTAAGAAAATTAGTGTGTTGGATGTAGTGAAATAGTGCAGTTTGTATGAGAGGTGATAGAAGGAGGGGCGAGTTTTTAATGACTTTCCAGAAATAAACACATCATGCTTTTGACATGTTTTAGATTGCAAATCAGTAGCATTCATACTTTTCAGGAAAATCGACTTTTTATAAAGTTGTGAAATTGTGTCATTTTGTATGGGAGGGGGTAGAAGGGGTAAAGCTAATCGTCTAAATTTTGTTCGGTTTTACTAATAATTCTAAATAAATATTTAGTGCACAATTCAGCTCGATCAATTTTATACGCACTAAATAAATTGGCTCAGAGCATTTCATTAAAAAGTGTGAAATTGCGAAATTGTGTCATTTTGTATGGGAGGGAGTAGAAGGGGTGGAGCGATTTGGCCCGTTCACGAACTTGTCCTTAATTTTTTGTTAAAAACGACGTGTACAAAATTTGAACTTTCTAGATCAACGCGTTTTCAAGAGAGGACACGGACGGACAGACGAACGGACGGACGGACATCCGGTTTTGAGATTTTTGAGTCATTATATGAACTTCTATATCATTAATTTTTTTCTCCGAGTCTTATTTCTTGGCGTTACAAACTTTGTGGCAAACTTATAATACTCTCAGATTTCATCTAGAGTATAATCAGCGCAACAAAAATTTTATATTCACGGAAGCACCCGCCAAATCTTATTCCACCTACGACATTTCTGTTTAAATTGACTTACCTTACATATCACATATCCTGTGAATATCCTGTGAATATTCCGTATTGGTGCAAGGACGTCTGAATCACCCTTTAAAACAATAAAATAGTATAAACCAAAATTTCAACCACACTTTTTTTATCGTTTCACCTTCACTTTTCGTCACTTCAATAGTCAAATTACCGCCGCGCGATTGCAAAGAAGCAACGTACTTATTCTACTGTAATTTTAATAACAAATAAATTAGTTTTATAATTATATTTGCTTTAAAAACAAGAAAAAAACCAACCGCAAGCGTGTAGTCTGCTTGAATTCGCACCAGACTGACATTTCCGTAGCGAATTTTTCAGACTACACAATACATACACAAAATGTTTGTGCATGGCCTGGAAGTATAGGTGGTCTTGATCTAGGTAATCGAAAGCATGCAGATCATAACTAAGAACACCGTCAAGAATCTAATTTAAATGTAACCTCCAATAAAAAAAGAGTATATCGTATGGATCGGCATTATTTTCATTGTTATTAGCACTCATTTTAGCACCAGCTGCCAACTCTCAAGAAACTCAAGTGGTACAGTTTGAAGCAAACCCAGGGTTTCATTTTGACAATTTGGGAACTGTGAACCTAGTAACAACAGACTGGAAACTAATTGTGTATTATGACTTACAGTCATTTTGGCTTGAAGCATCGAGCTTGGTAAATAGCACTAATGATCTAGATCGAATCTGTAAAGAACTTGTTCGACCTACCCCTTGTGAGCCAATAATTGCAGACTTTCGGCAAATCATTGAAGAACTCAATGAAGACAATATATTCTTACAAGGACAAGCTAAAAGAAATAGACGCAGCGCTCTCGACATTGTAGGAAACGTCGCGAATTCTCTGTTTGGAGTACTCGATTCCAATTACGCTGAAAAGATGGCAAAAACCATACAATCCGTCAGAGAAAACGAAAATCATGCGCTGTCTCTATTAAGAAATCAAACATCATTAATTGATTCCACCATCAACATCATAAGGCAAGACGAAGTTGACAACGAAAAGAAATATCGGTCCATCGATGCTCAAGTAACCAATATAATTAAGAGAATCAATCTTGAAGGTGACGAAACACAACAGCTAAAACTGTGGTAGTTATTCCAATCGAAATCTACACAATTGACACTCATCGCATCGAGATTAAAACGAATTCAGTCGACAATAATTGATGTCATCGCTGATATACACCAAGGAAGGCTTCCACTATTTGTACTCTCTCCACAACAGTTAAGAGAAGAAATCACTAATATCAAGAATCATCTTCCTCAGGAGCTCCGATTGCCAGTGACCCAAGGAGATATACCACACCTTTACAAGTTAATGGAAACGAAGGGGCAAATTGCAAAGAATTGCGTCATATTCCAAGTTACTCTGCCTCTTGTTTCAATAGAGCCATTCGAATTATTAAAAGTGATACCAGTTCCAACAATAATTAACAAAACGCTCGTGGCTATAGAACCAACTACACCGATCTTAGCCATAAGCGCTCATCGTGACCAATATTACCCGATGGATGAACAAGAACTATTGGCATGTAAGCATTTCAATACAACTTATTTCTGCAGAGTATCTCATCCGGTGTATCGGAAAGGTGCGCCCTATAGTGCATGCGAAGTTAATTTAATAAACCAATTACCAATAACGTCAGTCTGTAAATTGAAAAGGCTAGAAGGAGATACAAGATGGATTGCGTTAAGTCAACCAAACGAGTGGATTTATAGTGTCAAGGAAAACAGTACAGTTAACATAGCTTGCAGCAATCAACTGTCATCTTTGAGTTTGTTTGGTTCAGGCATACTTAAATTGCAACATAATTGCATCCTCAAACAAGATGTAATCACGATTCACGTGCAACATGCTTATCCAAGTAGCAGAAGATCATCCTACACTCGATTAAGTCAACTCCCAAATTCAACAACAGTAGATACCCGGCATCCTCTTATACAGGAATCATCGCTTTATGAATCATATTCAAGGCAGTTGCAGGCGAACAACAACTCAAGTCGCAAAATATCGAAGAACTTCCACAAATAGTGAACATCAAAAACCTGCACCAATTCATAATTGCCTATCTAGGATTAGCGCTGATAGTCATCCTCATTGCAGTTCTAGTGTGGAAGCAGATAACCAAGAAGGGCAAATGTACCATTAACAAGCCAACACCGCAACCAAGACAAAATCGGAACCAAGACTTTGAGGTCGTCGTCAATTAATAAAGAAATATTAGGTTGAACTGTTCAATCGTAGCAATAATTTAGCATAAGTACAATTATGTCATAAGAACGAATTATTCAATGTCGACCTTAAAGAATTATTATGTTACTTAATAAGAATGACATAAATGTGATTACACATGCCGCATTATTTTTGTATTGCAATTATTCACTGTTTGCACTTTTGCATGCATTAATTATTATTATTCAGTATTTACATTTTTTCTTGCACTCGTTGTATTGTTCGATATTTTTGTTATTGTTTTTGTTATTAAGTAGTTCCGTAAGAAAATTAGTATATAAGACTGAGATAATGAATAAACATAACAGGGCTACGATTGCGCATAAAGAGCAATCTTACGATACTCTAGATGTCATCACAAGAAATTTTGGATGGGGAGTGTTAGAAGGGGTGACATCATTGAAATTATTTTTTCCCCATCATGCTAAAGTAGCTATAAAAATGTTTTATACAATATGCTTACTCCGAAAATTGAAAAGGAGCTGAGAAAATTAGTCTGTTAGATTTAGTGAAAATGTGCATTTTGTATGGGAGGTGGTAGAAAGAGTGTGGGGATTTTAGTGAGATTATAAAATTGACAACCCTTAAATTTCAAATTAGTACCATTAATACTTTTCAAGAAAATCGATTTTTTGTGAAGTTGTGAAACTGTGTCATATTGTATGGGAGGGGGTAGAAGCAGTGAAGCTAATCAAATATTTTTTTTTGGTCTTAGTGATAATACTAATTAATTATTTATTACAAAATGTGAGTTCTATAAATGTTATATGTTCTGAGAAAATCGTCTTAGAGCATTTCATGAAAAAGTGTAGTTTGTATGGGAGGGGGTGGAAAGAGAGTGAGGACGTAAATAATTTTTCAACCGTAGATTTATATCATTGTGAAAGTAATATATCCCAAAACTCAGACTAATGGCTTTTATACTTTTCGAGTAAATTAATTTATTGGTAAATTGCGAATTTGCGTCATTTTGTATGGGAGGGGGTAGAAGGAGTGAAGCTAATTGTCTAATTTTTTTTCGCCTTACTAACAATTTTAAATAAATTTTTGGTGCACAATTTCAGATCGCTAAATTTTATACGCACTGAGTAAATTGGCTTAGAGTAATTCGTGACAAGTACAGTTTGTATGGGAGGTGGTAGAAGGAGGGGGAGGATACTGCGATTGATATTATCATAAAAGTAATATATTCTAAATTTCAGGCCAATAGCTTTTATACTTTTCGAGCAAATCCGTTTATTGTCAAATTGCGCAATTGTGTCATTTTGTATGGGAGGGGGTAGAAGGGGTTGAGCGATTTGGCCCGTTCACGAACTTGACCTTACTTTTTTGTCAAAAACGACGTGTAAGAAATTTGAACAATCTAGCTCAACGCGTTCTCAAGCTAGAGAGCGAACAGACGGACAGACGGACAGACGGACGGACGGACGGACAGACGGACGGACGGACGGACAGACGGACATCCGGTTTTGAGATTTTTGAGTGATAACATTAACTTCTGTATCATTCATTTTTTTCTCCAAGCCTTATTTCTTAGCGTTACAAACCTTAGAGCAAACTTATAATACTCTCAGATTTCATCTAGAATATAAAAAGCTAAGCATACGTAAGTTACGTTGTTTCAATTCATTCAAAATAAGGTTGATTGGTTTATGTGCCAATTCAGCATTAAGCAGCTAGTTACGGCAACAAGAGCCCTAACTAATTACTTATAGATTCGATTTGGGTAAAATAACCCAATTAAACAAAAATTAAAACCTAAATATTATCTTCCGAATAATATCTTAAATTTAGTCATTATTTTATCTTTGCATGTATTTCTGCTTACAGAACTATTAAAGCAGGCTGAATGCAAATTGAAGTTTTTTATGGCGCAAGCAATAGGATCATTCATCAAAAAATCGGTAGGGTGAGTTTCACTTTTCAAGATCCTGTTGTCACAAAAATTAAATCTTTGGGCAACAAATATAAAGCGGGAAAGGAGCTCGCTGTTAGACTCAATCAAATCGAAAGCAAGGGTAGTAGAAGCAAGCTCTCTTCTTCTCTCGAGAGTAGTCATATTGAGCAGAAGTAGCCGACATTTGTAAGAGGGCAACCGGTAGCTACTGAACTGAAGACTTCGTAAAGCATACAGAAGAAATTGAACTTGTACTCTTTCAATTCTGTACGAGTCGATTTGAGTAGAATGTGACCAAACAACACTTGCATATTCGAGCAGCGGTAACAACAGCGCACTGAAAAGAGACTTACACAGGTGTGGGTCATTAAATTCCTTGACTCTCCTCTTTATGAAACCTAACATAGCCATACCACTGTTTGCAATTTTATCAATATGGGGTTTAAAAGACAACTTAGCGTCAAATATTACTCCAAGATCTTTGACTTGAGAGACATTTAAGAGTTTTAGGCTTGCTTTTCACTAATATCGAATTGTTCGCTTAGATGCAGAAATGCAATATGATCCTCGACTGATTTAGATTTAGACCATTTACTGTAGAATTTGTTACGTAATATTCTAAGGCTTTTATCCATATGCGTGGAACAAGACAACTTGGTACTAATACGCTTAGGGGTGTTCCTATCTACTATAACCATTAAAGAAGCAACAAGATTTTCAGCACATTCATTCACATCAACACTATTATTGACTGAAGATTTTAAATTAGAAATTCCAAGATTTATCATTTCATTGTCAGCGTTGGTAAGATCATAGGCTATGATCTTGTTAGAGTCACTACGAAAATCATGTTTAGAAGGGAATTAATTTAGGCATAGTATATTGTGGAAAACACTCGTCTTTTTAGTCAAAGTAGAGGTTGCTCCCTTTAATGAAAAATTTGAAGTAACACTGGTGAAAACGAGATCCAAAACATTTCCGAATTTATTAGTTTTATCACATATTTGGAACAAACCAAGTGAGTGAATTTCAGATAAAAATGAAATTTGATGCTCATTTATGTTAAGTGGGTTTATGTTAAGTGGGTCAAATAATAAAAATAATTGAAAATTTCACTGGCCTCCCATTTAACACCACTGAGATTTGCATCGCCATACAACCAGAACTCATCACCTGGAAGGATAGATGAATGAATCAGTGTGATGCATTCCGCAAGATCAGCATACTGCTGCTCAGTAGAATCAGGTGGAATGTAAAAACAGACTACTACCAGATTTCTATCCACCATTTGGATTCTACATGCGCAAATCTCAAAAAACGCATTAATGGGCAACTGAACAGCTATGGGATAGCTAGAGAGTCTATTGTTTGCAGCAATGAAGACACTACCTCCCCGCTGACCAACCAAGTGCGATGGTTTAAATTTCTCTTTCCGAAAAAGAGACCATCCAGAAAGGATGATTTCCTTCACTTTTTGAATGTTTTCGTCAGTAGAAGAGGTCGGAGGTCGTCCAGAATGAGGCATGTCTTCAAGGATCTCTCGGCTGTCCTGCCTACGAACAAAGCTGTTCCATCCAACATATGAAAATGGCAAAACAAGTACCTTGGTGGAATGCGGAACTAGCGGCAAACGCAAAGAAACTAGGAAATTTTTCAATAGAGCAAAAACCTTTACTGGGACGAATACAAAACCTGCCTTACTAAACACAATAAACTTCTAAGGAAGTCAAAAAGAGAGTCATGGAGAAGATTTTATGAAGAGATAGATGATCCCCCAAGATCTCGAGACTCCAGAAGGTGTTAGCGAAAGACACCCCAACTGATATCGGACTTTTAGAGAGATCAGATGAATCCTTAACAAAAAGCAGCATGGAAACACTTAAAGTGTTACTGGCAACACACTTCCCAGGCTGCAAACTAATTAACAATAATGAAGAGTCAGAAGAAGAAGAAAGGATGTATCGTCAAACTCCATTCAGCAATAGTATTGCTGGTAAAATCTTCACTCCGAACAAGATGAGCTGGGCGATCAACACCTTTAAGCCCTACAAATCAGATGGAGTAGATAAAATCTTCTCTGCCTTACTGCAAAAAGGGTTAGAGATCTTAATGCCAACAATGATAAAGATCTTTAAAGTGAGTTTTATATGTGGATATATCCCAATTATTTGGAGGAAAGCAAGGGTGGTATTTGTACCGAAGGCAGGGAATAGATCAGCCCAAGTCATATCGCCCTATAAGTCTCACCTCCTTCTTCGCCAAGACGATGGAGAAATTAGTGGACCTTCACATAAGAACAGCACCTAACAAGGTAGGTCTTAATAAGAATCAACATGCCTACCAGAAAGGCAAATTAACAGAGTCAGCCCTTCACGGTCTAGTTAGACAAATAGAAAAGGCTAAAGACTACAAAGAAATTGCACTTTGCGCATTCCTAGATATTGAAGGAGCTTTCAATACAATACTCCACATGATGCCATAATAGCGGCAGCTCGGAAAAATGTCATGCTAAGGAGCCGATTGACAACCGCGGATCTAGGTGATAGCACATTGACTGCACAGACCTATACGGACTGTCCCCAGGAAGGAATATTATCTCCACTTCTTTAGTCAATCGTAGTAGATGTGCTCCTAGACAGTCTAACAGAACAAGGCTACGACGTAATAGGATATGCCGATGACCTTGTAATTATCATTAAAGGCAAATATGATGTAACTTTGTCAGAAAGGCTGCAATCTGCCTTGGAAATGATAATGAACTGGTGTCAGTCTAAGAACATCAACCGAAGTAAGAATGAGATAGTACCATTTACGAATAGAATAAAAATTTGCATAACACCCCCTTCTATAAATGGAACGTCAATACCCTTTTCAGATGAGGTCAACTATTTAGGTGTGATACTTGATAACAGACTCAACTGGAACAAACATACATATAGAATGGACTCACGCCGAGGCATTAAAGACGTTTTGGGCCTGCGAAAACCTATTTGGCAGAAACTGGGGATTAAAACCCAAGATGATCTACTAGTGCTACAGAACTATCATCCTATCAATAGTCACATACGGATCAACAGTCTGGTGGACTAAAATGTTACAACAAAAAGCACAGCTTATATTACAAAAAATTCAAAGACTAGCGTGTCTTAGTATTACAGGTGCAATGAAAACCTGACCTACTGCGGCAATGGAAATATTCCTAAACATCCCTCCGATACATCTCCAAATAAAAAAGGAAGCAATTAAAGGGGTGTTACGCGTACAGAGGGACAACAATTACAAATCGGGAGATTTTAGAGGTCACCTTCAAATTCTAAAAAATCTGAGGTTCTAACCTCAACACTGTCAGATACTATGCCGACAAAATTCAACTTTGAAACTCCATTCAAAGTAATAATCAGAGAACGCAAGGAATAGCAATCCATGCTACCTGATATTGAAGAGGGATCAACCATCTGGTACACAGATGACTCGGGCACCTCGAAGGGGACTGGAGCCGGAGTCACAAGTTCTAACTTCTTGCTTTCAAAACCTCTCGGTAAGGAAGCCACAATCTTTCAAGCCGAACTTATTGCAATGGAACTACGCATCCAAGAGAATATTAGGAGAGCTCATCGTAACGAACCCATTTATATCCTAATGGATGGTCAGGCAGTTCTCAAAGCTCTTGCATCCAACAAACACGAGTCGAGGGTTGTGTGGGATTGCCTTCAAAATCTAATCATTCTGGGAAGGAGGAACAAAGTAACATAAATGTGAGTCCCAGTACATACGGGGATTGAGGAAAATGAAAAGGCAGACCGCCTCGCAAAAAATGCCGCAGAAACAAATTTTATTGGACCAGAGCCATTCTGTGGAAAACCAAAAGGACACTACAACCTTATACTTAGGGAGTGGATTAAACAAGAGCATAGAATCTACTGGAATAGACTTTCAGGCATATCAATCTCAGAGAAATTTATCCTACCACAAAAAAACAAAGAGGAGGATATTCTAAAATTCAGCAAGAGTGACATTAGTACTCTAATCGGCCTATTGACGGGGCATAGTGGAGTAAACCACCTCCTCGAAAATATTGGCCTCGTTGAAACCGACATATGCCGTCTCTATCTCAGAGACTCAGAAACGACAGAGCATGTCCTATGTCACTGCGAACCAGTAGCAAGGAAAAGATTCAATCTTCTAGGGAAAGGTTTCCTTACAACTAGCCCATATGGCTCCCTTAAATATATTTAGATTAGCCAAAGCTATTGAGTTAGGGTAAAGGGACAATAAACGCACAATAGACCTGAAAGGTCGCGGTGCTCTTAAGTATTCCCCTAAATAAAATAAATAAATAAATAACTGCTTACCAAAAAAAAAATTTTTTAAATATCGTTTCCCAGACTAATTTTAATTACAAATTCCCGGTACGTGCTGGTCACAATGTATATATATATTTCTCGCATTATATATTAGTCAATATTTATTTATATATATATTTATTTCTGTAAGTTTGTAAATTCCAACTGATGGTGTCAGTGTAAGGAGGTTATGAACAGATTTGACTCCTTTATTTATAAGTCTTCCTATTCGATTAATATTGTATGCAGGTGTTTGGTTCCATATTTTCAATCCATAATTTATATTAGATACTAGCAAACGCCCGCGACTTCGCCCGCATAAAAATCGCATTAATAAGCAATTTTTGAGAATGTAGTTAGTAATACATTATATGGGATACATAATCCGCTTACTTTATTGGCTCTTTGAACACAATGTTTTGTATTTTGTTGGAGTCAGAACCATATATTAAGAATTATAGTATGATACTCGCATTTGAATGGGAGAGGCTCGTGATCAAAGCAAACCCGTGATTCGAGATCATATGTATACGTGTTAAGGACATGTGAATAGTTGTAGCTTGTGTTAATTGAAAAAAGCCCAAATAATAATAATAGCTTAAAAACATAACAGGACTTCGATTGTGCGTGAAGCCCCATTATATGATACTACCGATGAAATCGAAATTTTTGTAATCTTAAGAATTTTTGTGTGGGGAGTGATAGAAGGGATGACAGTACTAAATTAATTTTTTTTCACACCATGCTGGAGTAGCTATAAAAATATTTTGCACCAAATTTAAGATTGAAAAACTGAATAGGAAACTTGAGAAACTTAGTGCATTGGATTTAGTGAAATTGTGCAATTTGTATGGGAGGTGGTAGAAGGAGTGGGGGGTTTATGGTAATTTTTCTAGATACAACTATCATCATCATGCAATTGATATCTTTTAAATTTCAGATCAGTTAAATTCACACTTTTCAAGAAAATCGAGTTTTTGCAAAGTCGTGAAATTGTGTCATATTGTAAGGGAGGGGGTAGAAGGAGTGGAGCTAATCGGTTAATTTTTCCCGATAATAATAATAATACTAATTAGGGATTCATCAGAAAGTTTTAGCTCGATCAAAGTTATACGTACTGAGAAAAATGGTTTAGAGTATTTCATGAAAAAGTGCAGTTTGTATGGGAGGAGGTAGAAGGAGTGGAGGGTTTTTGGTAATTTTTCTAGAAACAACTATAATCACCATTCAATTGATGTGTTTTTAATTTTATATCAGTTAGATTCACACTTTTCAAGAAAATCGAGTTTTTGCAAAGTCGTGGAATTGTGCCACATTGTATGGGAGGGGGTAGAAGGAGTACAGCTAATCGGTTAATTTTTTCCCGATAATAATAATTATGCTAATTAAAGATTTAGTGCAAAATTTTAGCTCGATCAAAGCTATACGTACTGAGAAAATTGGTTTAGAATATTTCATGAAAAGTGCAGTTTGTATAGGAGGTGGTGCAAGGAGTGGAGGGTTTTTAGTTATTTTTTGAGAAGCAACTACAATTATCATCGAATTGATATATTTTATATTTCAGAACAGTAACATTCACACTTTTCAAGAAAATCGAATTTTCGCAAAGTCGTGGATTTGTGTCACATTGTATGGGAGGGGGTAGAAGGAGTGAAGCTACTCGGTTAATTTTTTCCCGATATTAATAATGCTAATTAAGGATTGAGTACAAAATTTTAGCGCGATGAAAGTTATATGTATTGGAAATATTAGTTTAGAATATTTCATGAAAAAGTGCAGTTTCTATGGGAGATGGTGGAAGGAGGAAGGGGTTTTAAGTGAATTTTTGAGAAACAACTATAATCATTATTCAATTGATGTATTTTAAATCTTAGATCTGCATCATTTACGCTTTTCAAGAAAATCAAATTTTTGTAAAGTCGTGGAATTGTGTCACATTGTATGGGAGGGGTAGAAGGAGTAAAGCTACTCGGTTAATTTTTTCCCGATATTAATAATGATGCTAATTTAGGATAGAGTACAAAATTTGAGCTCGATGAAAGTTATATGTACTGAGAAAATTAGTTCAGAATATTTCATGAAAAAGTGCAGTTTGTATGGGAGGTGGTGGAAAGAGTGGGGGGTTTCAAGTGACTTTTTGAGAAGCAACTATAATTAATTTGCAATTGACATATTTTAAATTTCAGATCAGTAACATTTACAGTTTTCAAGAAAATCGAATTTAAGTAAAGTCGTGAAATTGTGTCACATTGTAGGGGAGGTGGTAGAAGGAGTGAAGCTAATCTATTATTTTTTTCCCGATAATAATAATAATGCAAATTAAGGATTAAGTACAACATTTAAGCTCGATGAAAGTTACACGTACTGAGAAAATTGGTGTATAGCATTTCATGAAAAAGTGCAGTTTGTATGGGAGGTGGTGGAAGGAGTAGATGGTTTTAACTGAATTTTTGAGAAATAACTATAATCATTATGCAATTGATATATTTTAAATTTCTGATCTGCATCATTCACGCTTTTCAAGAAAATCAAATTTTTGTAAAGTCGTGGAATTGTGTCACATTGTATAGTAGGGGTAGAAGGAGTAAAGCTACTCGGTTAATTTTTTCCCGATATTAATAATGATGCTAATTTAGGATAGAGTACAAAATTTGAGCTCGATGAAAGTTATATGTACTGACGAAATTAGTTTAGAATATTTCATGAAAAAGTGCAGTTTGTATGGGAGGTGGTGGAAAGAGTGGGGGGGTTTTAAGTGACTTTTTGAGAAGCAACTATAATTAATTTGCAATTGACATATTTTAAATTTCAGATCAGTAAAATTTACAGTTTTCAAGAAAATCGAATTTAAGTAAAGTCGTGAAATTGTGTCACATTGTAGGGGAGGTGGTAGAAGGAGTGAAGCTACTCGGTTAATTTTGTCCCGATGTTAATAATAATTCAAATTAAGGACAAAGTACAACATTTAAGCTCGTTGAAAGTTACACGTACTGAGAAAATTCGTGAATAGCCTTTCATGAAAAAGTGCAGTTTGTATGGGAGGTGGTAGAAGGAGTAGGGGGATTCAAATAATTTGTATACCATAGATCACATTTCTGATAAAAATAGTATGTTCTTAATTTCAAATGATTTGCTCCAATGGTTTTAAAGAAAATTTGATTATTATTTATTTTTGAAAATGAGTCATTTTTTATGGGAGGGAGTGGAAGGCATGGGGGTATTAAAATAAGACGACACGAAGATTACATCTCGGTGTACATCTAATAAACTATGAAAGTTTCATTACAGTCGGCTTAGCCGTTTTTGCGTGAAAGCCGGAAAGCCGGAAAGGCAGAAAGACAGACAGACAGAGAAAATTGTTAAAAACGTGTGTTTCTGCTTAGTTATTGCTAAAATAAAGCAAAAAACTTATTTATAGCCATTTATAAACAAATAACAGACAGACACTACAATTATATTTATATGTATAGATTCGTTTTTTTCGGTTCAGAGTAAAATTTAATTTAAAAATTCAAATGAACAGTAAACTTCTATCGAAAATTAAAATGATAAGTAAAATTTTAATTTAACTTAAGTACATAAACTGAGAAAATTTTAAATTAAAATTAGTATATAAAATGAGAGAAAAATTTAATTTAAAGTTAAAATGAAAAGTAAAACTTTAATTTAACATTAGTTCATAAAAGTAGAGAAAGTTTTAATTCGAAATTAAAATGAAAAGTAAAGATTTAATTTAAAATTAGTACATAAAATGAGAGAAAAATTTAATTGAAAATTGGTACATAAAATGAGAGAAAAAGGAGAGCAAATTTATCTTCAAGTTAAAACGAAAAGTAAAACTTTGATTTAAAATTAGTACATAAAAGGAGAGAAAATTTAATTTAAAGTTAAAGTGAAAAGTAAATTTTTAAATCAAAATTAAAATGAAAAGTAAAATTGATTAATTTAAAATTAATACATAAAATGAAAGTAGAACTTAATTTAAAATTACAATGAAGAATAAGAATTAAATTGGAATTAAAATGAAACACTAGATATGTCATCTGAAGAGCTCTGATCCCCACAGATACCTCCTCTTCTCTCCATGGTGCCATACAAAAAAATATGTGTTGGAGACTGTATGGCTAAGGCAGGGTGGGCAGGATAAGGCGACATAACATCGGTTGCCATCGTCGAGGTATCTGATCGGGTCAACATCGCGATCAGAGAAAGTCCCAATTTTTGTTGAATACCTGTTCTGGGGTAAATCGACGTGACGAGCTCTAAAGCTCGTTTTGTTGTTATAGGCCATGGTTTTTATGGTCAGTATCGGAGCAACAAAACGCCTCTCCCCCCCCCCCCCCCCAGGACTCCCGTAGCTAGACCCGGCAACACGCTAGCACGTCGCTCCAGCCCGATACTACCACAGAGATGGACGTTGGTTGATTTCGGACCAGTTTGTGTCCCGAACCTGGATTTTCCTTTCTTCCTATGATCACTTTCGATTATTCCGATATTTTGGTATCGAAATAATCCGTATTTGGCCTCCATACATATATAGAAAATACAACACTTTTTAAAAGATGCGGAGTTCTATCGGAAAACGAAACGAAAGGGAAGATAAGGAAAACTGTCTCCGCAGGGAGAGAGGAAAATTGTACGGGCAGCAAGCAATTTGACACAAGTTGCAATAAATTGGCAGCTCTTGTCCCAACAAAGGTGTCAAAAACAACGGTTTGGAGAACGATTCAACGTAATCCTAACATTTCTAGAGGTAAAATGAAGAGTGCTCCACGACTGTTAGATCGTCATAAGAAAGCTCGGATGGAATTCTCAGAAAACCACATGGCTACATATTGGTCTTCCGCAAGACATACTGGCTTTCGTACTTCTTCATTGTTTAAGCTCAAGATCTCATTTTCAGGTGATATTTTCTGATGAAAAGAAATGGAACTTAGATGGACCCGACGGATTTAATTCTTACTGGCGCGATCTGAGGAAGGAACCTCTCTATTTCTCGAAGAGGAATTTTGGTGGCGGTTCAGTGATGTTGTGGGGAGCATTTTCTGCAGTAAGGCGTTTGGATATACAATTTATTTCATCGCGAATGAACAGTACAGATTACATCCAAGTACTCGAAAACAGTTTACGGCCATTTCTGGAACATGGCGAAAGAAACTGGATTTTCCAACAAGATAATGCCAGAATTCATACCAGCCGTGAAACAATGGGTTGGATGGATACAAATTCCATTAGAGTGATAAACTGACCGGCTTGTTCTCCCGATCAGAATTGCATTGAGAACATTTGGGGAGTTCTTGTCAGACGGGTATATGCTCGAAATTGCCGGTATGAATCACTGGCGGAATTGAAAGTTGAAATCCTTGATGAATGGCAGAAACTTGTTAAATAAATTAATCCAATCGATGAAAAAAAGGATTTTTGAAGTCATAAAATCCAAAGAAGGCTCAATTAATTATTAAGTTTTTGTAAAAAAAATTTTATTTAAAATTTATATGAAATAAACACTTTATTTCGTTAGAAACTTTAACTGGGTTATATATATGAAACGAGCAAAAAACATATAATAGCTGGAACTGTTGCAAAAATAACGAATCCTTGCAATAATTTACCTACAAATAATTTCAGCTCCAGGCTTTCTACATTTAGTAATCAAATATAACAGCATAATAATTTTCCGAGTGGAAATAACCTAAAATTTCTACATGGGTTATAAGTATGAAACGGAGTGTATATTGGTCACACATATGGCCTTCCATTGACTAACGATATATAAATCTCATTCTTCATAACTCCAGGTGTTTACAACTTAAGAAATGCGATAAAAAGTTACAATCCCTTAAAAGCTTTACGTTAATTGAGGATGTCCTGAAGTTTCAAGCCAGCAAAGTTGCCTCCGAAAGGTAATTTGGGCCATGCCACTAGGCGACCAAAAGCCGAGACAGCTTCTTTACGTGAAGCAGCTTACTTGACGTTAACCGATATCATCTTGTGGCTGCTCATCTTCCCAAGTTTGTGCACGCCGCTGTAGCCGTCGTCCACGTCACCACTGAGAAAGTTCGAGTTGCTGATACAATCGCAGACTCGATGGACTTACGCTCTCACTATCAGCAAAGCTGATGTTGGAAATACAGCAATTAGTTGGAATAGAAACTAATCTCGAGGTCGAAGCGGACAATGTATGTGGTCGCAGCCGTAGTTTTTCCAAACCACAAGCAAAGTCGAACGTTTCAACGACTGTTTGCAGCATCACACATTCGGCCACGATGCAATTATCCTACGGCCACAAATTGTTTAGATAAAGTGCAAGCTTAATGTGGAAAAATTTGAAAACCCCATCAAATAACGCGACGAGCAATTAAAATTGAACTGAAAAAACCATCTCAAAGAATCATTTTATTGTTTTACTATTATTTCACGTCAATTTTGATGAGTCGCAAATTGTTAAAATTGGTTAAAACAATCAGCCTTAAAAAAATATTAAAAACAACAAATCTTTAGAATTGAATGTATTTATTTTTCAATTTATGATTATTACGTAGTGTAAACTTTTAAAAAGAGCTTGCAGTGTCAAACAGTCTTAAGCTTGAAACTAAAAACCCTTAACATATTTTCTCTTTACTGGCTGTTTAGATTTACTAGCCGTCGTTGTATTTAACGTTTGGTTTAAAGTATCGGTATCTACAGCTGGAATATCGAAAATATTAATTCCGGTCGAACTCAGTGCACTTTCATCTACAACGACCTCTTCGGCATTGTTCAGCCACTTATTAATCATTTCTTCGCCGACCTCTTCTGATTGGGGTAGAACGATTTTTGAACGATTCGCATCGTCATTTGGTTCAATATCCCACACCGATAGAATATCGCCAGCCAATGCATCCTTAAATCGTTGTAAGGTTTTAATCGACCGTTGCCATCGACCAGGACGCTGTTGTCGTATTGGTAATTGATCGTCTTCATTTTGAGCGGCGCTATCCAATTGGACACTTTGAAAAACCCTTTTCAAAGAATATAAATTTTTTACACCCGTTATATTTATCGGTGTCTGATTCTTACTATCTATATCTTTCAAGGCCATCTCCCAATGGTTCATGGCGGCTAAATTGTCTTCATTGAACAATTCTTCTTCTGATTCATCGACAATTTGCTGCAGTAAAATGTCGCCATTACTGTTGCCCGTTAGAATCAATTGATTTTCGTTTTCTTTTAAGAACACCATTCCCGTATGCGAATACCGCAATCTTTCGGACATGGTTGTATATGGATTGAGGCAAAATCCTTCTAGTCGAGCTAGTCGATACGCATCCACTATACTAGGCGGTTTGACAGGAAGACTTGGCGAATGATAAACAATATTCGCACCATTGCCGCTCTCATTTATACAAATACGATTATTCTCACAAAATCGTATATCTCCATTTTTCGGACTTGCCATGCCGATTAATTCGACACCATCGCGCATTGTTGTCCTTAAGATTAACGGAAAACTGAGCATTTGGTGAGCCCATCGAAGAACGATGTACCTCTTATCGTGCACATCTTTGCCGACAAATCGCTTATCGACTGCCAGCAATTTATGACTAGAAGCGAAGTATATTAAATTATTAAAATTGCTAACACAAACGCTGGAATTTACTTCACACGGTTCATAACTCTCATACAATCCGTACGAGGTGGCATTTTCTAGAATTGATTGTCGCGAGTCTAGAAAATAAAATTTACATAGATCGGCAAAAATATAGGAGTTTTCGTCAATATATCGAAGACAATTCCAATTTTTATCTTTCGCTGTGTTTTGTGAATTGAAAAGAATCGTTTTAGGACTTTGAGCCGAAACATTCAAGTCCCAAAGTGCTACGGTTTTATTTAAATCGCTGGTTAAAATATTCGGCGAACTCAATGATTCTATTGTTGAACTGATAAATGGGACAGTATTACTGTGCAAATGATAGCGATATTTCAAGCCAGCATCGCTATAAGTGTAGAGTGAAATATAGTTCCGCCTTCGCACTAGCAGGTTCGACTCGTTTAAATGCTGTATTTCTAGTATTTCGACATCTTTATTGTTGTTTATTATCACTTGGGATTTCTTCGATAGAACATGAACCAGTTTTGTGTAGTTGGCGATGTGTTCGCAACGGGAGATATCTGTAAACAAGAATATGAAATTAATTTATATGCTCTTTTCTTTTAGCAGAAATAAATATTGCGGAGTCGTTAACTACTATACGGTTTATTCTCTTAATATGTAATATACTATAATTTTGATTTACAATTCACAATATAAATATAAATTGCATGGGGCTATTTAATATGATTTGCTATGTACTTAAATTCAAAAAATAATACAATGTATAGTAATTACAATTCAACAAATTTATCGAGTCAACATTACAAATAATAAATTTTAAAAATTCAATCTATACATATAAATATAATTGTAGTGTCTGTCTGTTATTTGTTTATAAATGGCTATAAATAAGTTTTTTGCTTTATTTTAGCAATAACTAAGCAGAAACAAACGTTTTTAAAAATGTTCTCTCTCTGTCTGTCTTTCCGGTTTTTACACAAAAACGGCTAAACCGATTGTAATGAAACTTTCACAGTTTATTAGATGTGCACCGAGATGTAATCTGCGTGTAGTCTTATTTCAATACCCCCACGCCTTCCAACCCCTCCCATACAAAATGACTCATTTTCAAAAATATATAATAATCAAATTTTCTTCAAAACCATTGGAGCAAATCATTTGAAAATTAGAACATACTATTTTTATCAGAAATGTGATCTGATACAATGTAACACAATTGCACGACTTTACAAATAAACTGCCAACAAGTCGGGCGAAACTTTATTATTCTTGGGACAAGTTGCGTATGTGTGGAAAGTCAATATGCAGGTTAGAGTGGTTAGGGAAGACTAAGTGAAAGGGGGTTCTTGGGCAGGGCAATTGTCAATTTAACACTTTACGGAAACGTTCAAAAGCTCCAGTATATATAATCAATATTTCGTTCGTTTATTTATGCAAGTTTGAGTTTTTATGAGTGGGTGGATATTTATAGTTTTTTAATTGATTGCTTGAATTACGTCCAATATTCTCTGTATAGAATGTCAGTTTCAGAGACGAAGTTGCATAGAATTTTCATAGGATTCGGTGTATTTTACATTCACGAAACCAAACATTTGTATGGGAAGGAGTAGAGGAGGTAGGGGAATCGTAAAATTTGTGACACAATTTTATTTCCTTTCTCTTGTAGTGTGCTCGTACAAAATTTCAAGTTCGTAGCTTTTAATTTGTTGGTTATTGGTTGATTCAATAAAATAGGTCGAAATGATACTTTTGTATGGGAGGGGGTAGAAGGGCAAGCGCGATTCCAAAACTTTTAAAGTAGTATCATTTCAATTATTTTTATAATTTTTTGTGCAAAATTTGAAATTGGTAGCTTTTAAGAATTAGCTGATAACTGATTTCCTAAAAATGGTCGAAAAAATAATTTTGTATGGGAGGGGATAGAAGAGGTAGGGGAATCGCAAAATTTGTGACGCAGTTTTCTTTTCTTTCTCTTTTAAGGTGCTCGTACAAAATTTCAAGGTCGTAGCTTTTAATTTGTTGGTTAGCAGTTGTTTTATTGAAATAGGTCGAAATCGTACTTTTGTATGGGAGGGGGTAGAACGGCAAGTGTGATCTCAAAAATTTTGACGCAGTTCTATTTCAACTATTTTTAAATGATTTTGTGCAAAATTTCAAATTGATAGCTTTTACCAATTAGGTGATAATTAATTTCTTAAAAATGGTCGAAAAAATCATTTTGTATGGGAGGGAGTAGAAGCTTTCAAGGTTTTCAACCAGTTAATATTTCATTCTTTTAAAGATTTTTTTTAAATGCATTTTGCAAGTTTCTACCTTCAAATTTCATTCAAAAATTTTCAGTTTATGTGGTTTTTTCATTGCACATGAAACACCTTGTGCACGGTAGACCAGGAGGGTCGGTGCATAACAATTGTGGAATTTTTATTATTTTTCTGTATGTACAACAAATAGATGTATCCACATGGAAAATTTAAATTTTTTATCTTTCACCAGAGCCCTTAAAAATTCACTCAAAATTTTCGACATTTTTGGTTACCACCTCCCTCCCCTTACACCTCTCAACGTAAAATTTTTACCAAATTTAAAAACTACCTAGTTCTACAATTTGACAAAATTTTAATTTGATATCTGTACTAAATTTTGAATTATAACGGTTTGAAATTTTGGAAAGTGCATCATTTTTGAAATGCTCCCCATTTCCCCCCACTACTATTTTTTCCAAATGTTATATTTTTTTCGTATTTTTCTAGTATAGCTTAATATAGGTTCTAAGATTCAATTACATAGATTAATAAATAGCCGAGATAATAATTTTTAAGTGTTTTTCTTTGCACCCCCCCTGACCCTCCCCCTTACAATAATTAGCTTTTATCTAAACTGATTCTAGTGGACCTATATGCCAGCTTAATGGTCTCAAAATATCAATTTGTTATGGTAAGTATTTTCGAAGATATAATCATTTGAAAAAAAAAATTCGGCCGAGAATTGGTTCCTAGCCCCCCCTTTTCGCACCCCAATGGATAAAAAAATTAAATTATTTTTAGAAGTTGTCCCACAAACCCTTCTATATGTATGTTGAATTTTAGCTTCCTAGCTGTTACCATGGTTGAGATATTTGAATTCGTATTTTTCGGTTTTAACGCTCCCCCCGCCTCCCCCTGAACCCGTACACCCCCCAAAATGGGTATCCGCCTGAGATCCGCAACTACCTATAATCCCTCCAAAAATGAACTTTCTATCTTGAAGGGTTTGGGAGTTAATGTGCGCTGAGCGTACACGTCGGCGTACGGCGTACGGCGTACGGCGGACGACGGACGGCGTACAGACAGACGGATTTTTTTTTTTTTTGCATTTTTAGGCTAATTTAGTCATGAAACGCGAAAAAACAAAATTTCAGGGTAGCAAATTTTTTTTTTTTCCCAAGTCGATCACAATACTTTATTATTAAAATAATAAAGTAAAACTCGATATTCTTGGAAAGCGTGAATGATGCAGATCTAAAATTTAAAATATATCAATTGCATAATTATTATAGTTGTCTCTCAAAAATTCACTTAAACCCCCCCCCCCTCATTCCACCACCTCCCATACAAACTGCACTTTTTCATGAAATATTCTAAACTAATTTTCTCAGTACATATAACTTTCATCGAGCTCAAATTTTGTACTCTATCCTACATTAGAATCATTATTAATATCGGAAAAAAATTTAACCGAGTAGCTTTACTCCTTCTAACCCCTCCCATACAATGTGACACAATTTCACGACTTTACAAAAATTCGATTTTCTTGAAAAGCGTGAATAATACAGACCTAAAATTTAAGATATATCAATTGCATGATGATTATAGTTGTTTCTCGAAATATCACTAAAAACCCCCCTTTCGTTCTACCACCTCCCATACAAATTGCACTAAATTTTTCAGTACCTACTCAATTTTTGAAGCTTAAATTTAGTACAAAACCTTTTTATAGCTACTCTAGCATGATGTGAAACAAATTAGTTCAATGCAGCCACTCCCCATACAAAATTTCATAATATCAGAAAAATTTCGATTTCATCTATAGTATAGTATGATTGGGCTCTACGCACAATCGTAGTCCTGCTACGTTTTCAAGCTTAATGTTATTCTATTTGGGCTTTTTTTTGATTAACACAAGCTATAACTATTCTGGTGGTTGGATGGGTATAGACAGGGTAGGCATCTGATCGGCGTCATTAGGCGATGCCCAGTGTTGTAACTGTCATATACACATCAATTGTGCTCATCATACCTCCTCGTGGTAGCCACCGGATCCTGGTCTTGTCCATCCGGACTTGACTTGCTGAACTGATGGGCGCGAGTGCTAATGAAACAGAAAAATTCTAGCACTATAATAATATGGCCCTCCAAGTTGGGGGTTGGGCGATGTGTTAACAACTCATCCTCGGAAAAAACACACCCGTTTCGAAACCTGAAGCAACGCCTCGGACTGGATTGATTCAACGGCAACGACCACGCAAACGAAAAATGGACTATTCCTTCGGATCTTGGAACGTGCGATCCCTGTACAGAGCAGGAGCAGTGAGAGAGCTTCTGGAACAGGCAGTCAAATACAATATAAACATAATTGCACTCCAAGAAACTAAATTATTAGGTAACGAGATTAATGACTTAAGATCGCACACAATTTTCAAAAGTGGGGAATCATCGGGAAGCCGGGAATTTGGAGTTGCGTTTATCGTCGACAAGAAGTTTAAACACCAAGTTACCAACTTCAAATCCGTCAATGAACGATTGTGTGCAATCCGCATCAAAACAAGTTTTTTTAATGTTTGGCTTATTAATGTCCACGCCCCAACGGAAGACAAAGACGACGAAGTTAAAGACGATTTCTACAGCACCTTAGAATCAACATTCGACTCCCTTCCGTCGAATGATATTAAAATAGTATTAGGTGACTTTAACGCGAAAGTATACATAGGGACAATTGGAAGGCATAGTCTCCATGATATTAGTAACGACAACGGCCAGAGGCTGACTGATTTCGCCAGCAGCAAAAACCTTATTGTAAGCTCGACATGCTTCCCGCATCGTGACATTCATAAGAGAACGTGGGCTTCACCCGACGGAAGAACATTCAATCAAATAGACCATGTTCTAATAGAGAAAAGGACGGCCTCCTGCATTCTCGACACAGACCACTATTTGGTAAAGATCAAGTTTCGATGTCGAATCGCAAACCGAGGACACTCAAAAATACAACCGGTTCCTAAATTCGACATAGGGAAACTCAAAAACGAGAAAATAGTTGCGAAATATGCGTTAGCCTTGGAGAGGCACTTCGCGACAATGCTGAATACCACTGTCAGCATGCCAATAGAAGAAATGTGGCAAAAAATCAAAGATGGCATTACATCTGTCGCAGAGGAGGTGATAGGACAACAACCCCGGCGCAAAAGAAATGATTGGTTCGACAAAGAATGCCAAGATGCCTTAGAACGAAAAAATGAAGCTTACAAAATATTAACGGAACGGCCGACACGAGCCAAACAAGACAAGTACAAAGATCTTAGACGATTTGCAAACAAAATATGCAGACAAAAAAAACGGAAGTACAATAATGACGAAATTAAAAACATGGACGAACAATTTAAATTACACAACACAAGAGCCGCGTATTCCCTTGTCAAAAGGATGAAAGAAGGTTACAAACCGAAAACGACCCTATGCAAGGATGCGGAAGGGAACATTATAAGTAACGCGGAAGATATAAAACTAAGATGGGCACAATATTTTGAACACCTTCTTAACCCGAGCCCATCACCTACACGGAGCGCAGCAGCAGATACAATAGCAGGTATAACTGATGTAACAGCTGATGAAGGATCCGCTTTGAGTCCTCCCACACTCGAAGAAGTAAAAACAGCCCTAAGGAACCACCCAAACAACAAAGCGCCGGGCACTGATCAAATCCCAGCCGAACTTCTGAAAGCCGGCGACACCTGCATAGCGCATCTCCTACATAGATTAGTCGCGGACATATGGACGCAGGAAATACTTCCTGAAGATTGGCGCAAGAGCATCATATGTCCAATTTATAAAAAAGGTGACAAACTCTGCTGCGAAAACTACCGAGGAATATCTCTGTTGTGTACGTCTTATAAGATTTTGACGAAAATTCTAGAAAAGAGAATTAAGCCCTATGCTGATAAAGTAATTGGTGAATACCAAGGCGGATTTAGAGCTGGACGCTCAACCACGGACCAGATATTCTCAGTTAAACAGGTGCTGGAAAAGTGCTGGGAATATAATATTGATGTGCACCAGATATTTGTTGACTTCAAACAAGCATACGACAGTATCGACAGGCGCGTACTGTATAAAATCATGTTGGAGTTTGGAGTCCCACCGAAACTGGTTCGACTGACAAGAATGACAATGACTGAGTCTTTGTCACAAGTCAGAGTAGAAAACGATCTGACTTCCAGTTTTAAAACAGACAACGGCCTTAAACAAGGTGACGGCCTCGCACCAATGCTTTTCAACTTAGCACTCGAATATGTTGTTCGGAAACTTCCCGTTGACACCAAGGGAACACTATGCTTCAAATCCACACAACTCGTAGCATATGCCGACGACATAGATATCCTTGCAAGATCTCTGGAGAGTGCTAAGGAAGTATTTGTAAACCTTGACTCGGTAGCAAGGGAAGTTGGACTACGCATTAATGAAAACAAAACAAAAATTATGACGCAAACTAGGAAAAAGACGCCAATCAGACAAAATATTACAGTAGGAGACTATAACCTAGAAAACGTAGACAACTTCATATATCTAGGGGCAAATCTATCGAAGGATGGAAGCGAACCCATAGAAATTAAAAGAAGGATAATGATGGCAAACAAGACTTATTATTCGGTACTTCCAATAATCAAAAACAAGAACGTGCACAGGAAAACAAAACTTAAGCTATACAAAACAATCATAAGACCTGTGCTATGCTATGGCAGCGAAACGTGGACATTAACTCAGGCGTCCGAAAAACGACTTAACGCCTTTGAAAGGAAGGTCCTCAGAAGAATCCTCGGACCTGTGAGGGAAGACTCGATCTGGAGAATACGATACAATAGAGAATTGTATGCCATCTTCGACCATCCAGAAGTGTCAACCCTCATAAAATTTAAAAAATAACAATGGGCTGGTCATGTGGAGCGGATGGATGACGGGAGAGTTCCCAAACGCACACTAAAAGGGAAAGTCAACGGACAAAGACCGGTCGGAAAACCACGAAAGCGCTGGGAGGATTCGATTGACGCAGACAGCAAATCACTGCTAAGATTTTCAAACTGGAGGACGCGGTCACTGAACCGAGATGGATGGAGGCAAAGCATTCAGGAGGCCAAAGTCCGATTTGGGCTGTAGCGCCATCGTAAGTAAGTAAGTAAGTATAACTATTCACATGTCCTTAATGCTCTTCAATACGTATATGATCTCAAATCACGGGATTGATTTGATCACGAGCCTCTCCCATTCAAACTGTGAAACTTTGCAATCCTTTTATAAACATATATTCAAAAAAATATTGCAATTATTTTGAAGTATTTCCTCAAAAAATATGGGAGATATCAGTTGCCACTTAGAGGAGGTCACCATCAGACGTCGCTGTTTGTGTACATTCTGGGGGCCACATCATCATCTCAAATCAACAGGTTGTCAAATTTACTTTAAGAACATGTCTTTCTTCTATTCTAAACATCTCCAAAAAAAAATTAAAATGGCATTTTTTTTATCACTATCAGGATTCCTTAATGCAAGGAATTACCATAAATCGATTCCAAATTTAAAAAATTGAAAATCGATTTAACCTCTGGCTCATCATTTAGTGAAGGGACGAAACAAACATTAACATCCCATACCAAGTACAGATAATAAAAACAAGAAATTGACAAAAAATTTACATACATCGGTGTCAACTAGCGTTAAGTCTACGTCTTAAGCACTGCTTATCAATAGAGAAGTCGAATACATCAGCACTCTTATTAACTTCTCTCGCGAGACGCGAAATCGGTTCATTCATACCATAGTTTGTCCGGTGAAAACCAATCCGCAGCAATCTAGGACACCTTGGTAAAAATTGACCAGTATCAAAGCACATCAAACCCAAAAGGGTGGACGAATCAACTAACCCTGTAAGAAGGTTATGAGCAAAAATTACATCAGCTACTTCTCGTGGTTTCGAAAGCGATAACATATTTAATAGCTGAAGTCGATCGAGGAAGACGAACTCTGTCGTGCCAATTAAGGTGACATAAGGCTGTTCTTACAAATTTACGCTGAATCGATTTGATTCTGCCAATGTGCTCATTATAATAAGGAAACCAAACTTGAGAAGCATATTCAAGGTGAGATCTAACGAAGGTGTTATAGAGACTTAGTCTAACAAGCGAATTGTTAAATTCCTTGGATAAGCGAGTAGTAAATTCCAACATAGAATTACCTTTCTGCACGATCTTATTAATATGCAAACCAAAATCAATTTTTTGGTCAAATGTAACACCTAGGTCAATAATGGAACTGACTCGATCCAAAATACAGTCATTAAGACTATAAATTATCACAAACGGAGAGATTTTTCTAGTAAATAACATAACATGACATTTCTCCAAATTCAGTCTAAGACCATTATGGCGACACCAATTACTAAAATTAATCGAATCCGCATGAAGAAAATTGTCAGAGTTGGAATTAAGAAATTTAAAGATTTTAATGTCATCAGCATAAATGAGAACTTCCAAATATTTAAAAACAGATGCAACATCATTAATGGCTAGTATGAAAAGAAGTGGCCCCAAATGACTTCCTTGAGGAACACCAGAATGCGCAACAAATGGTTTAGAAGTATAACCCCGAAAAAGAACTCGGTAGGTTCTATCACTTAGATATGACTTAATCCAATTGATAAACCAAGTAGGAAAACCCAACAAGTCCAATTTCAACAATATAATGGAGTGAGGTAATTTATCAAAAGCCTTACTCAAATCAGTATATATACAATCAACTTGCTTCCCCTCTTCAATAGCTAAAATGGATTTATTTGTAAACTCCATCAGGTTAGTGACAGTGGATCTACTCCTGACAAAACCATGTTGTTTACTTGAAATTAAGGATTTACGGTGAAATGACATGCTCTCATACACTATAGACTCAAAAAGTTTTGGAATAGCTGACAGTTTAGCTATTGGTCGATAGTTTACAATGGCCGATTTAGCTCCATTTTTGTGGGTCGGTATGATAAAGGATGCCTTCCACACAGCAGGGAAATCCCAGTCTTAAGAGATCTCTGGAATAGTAGAGAGGATGGTTCAGCGATAGAGAGACAGCAGTGTTTAAGGACAACTGCTGGAACTCCATCAGGGCCAGGTGAAGAAACATCCTTAATGTGAGAGATGTGATTATCTCATCATCATGATTATATCATCTTCATAAGAAATAGGTATAGTAGACAAAGTGGATGAAGCAGTATTTCTAATTCCATCCATCAAAGTATGATATGTCAGGGACAAAGTCACTACCACTAAAAGATCCACTGAAGAATGTGGCAAAAAAATTACAAATAGTAAATTGATCATTACTATTACTGCCAAGGAATTCAAAAGAAGCTGGATAACCATCAGATTTACGCTTACAATTAACAAATTTCCAAAACTTCAAGGGATCTCTAATAATATCCGACTGCACTTTAAGCAAGTATTCAGAATACAGGCGAGAAGATAAATCTTTGAATAAGTCATAATATTCTTCATACAAACGAAAATCAGTGTCATTCTTCGTCCTAGTAAACCTATTCCAGGCAGCATTGCGAGAATTGCGAATTGCACGCAACTCACTAGTGTACCAGGGATAAGACAATGAGATATTTTTGCGATAGGTAAAAGGAACTGTAACAACAAAAAATTGGTACAGGATATAATAAAAATCAACAACGGCACCCTCAAAATCGGGATTGTCAAAAATTTCATTAAAGTTGATATTAGAGATAAGGTAGTCCAACTGCGAAAAATCTGCCTTAATAAAATCGAAAGATAGCTCTTTCTCACTAGGACTGAAAGAATGCTCCTCGTCAATTATAAGAAATATATTAATAGGAGGATGCAAGACATCAATGGTCGAAATTGAGGTTACGCTCTCTTCCACGGAACAGGCACAGTAATCAGAATAAAAAACTAAGTCAAGCTGTCTTCTATAGGAGTTCTTAACAAGGCTAAGTTGCTGGAGACCAAGTGCAAATATACTATCAACAAAAAAACATTCGAAGCATCAGAAACTAAGAGAGTAGAATCATCGTCAGAGAATGACCAAGAAAGACCTGGAACATTAAAATCACCCAGTAAAATGAGTTCGTCAGAGATATTCATACTATTATGAACAAAAGTTATGCAGTCAACTGTTTTTTCATATGAAGTACAAGGACTCGATGGGGGAATATATGTCAAAAAAACATAAATATCCTTATTGCTAAACACAAGTTTAACACACAAGATCTCCAAACAATGATGGTTCGGTACAGGAACAACTACACAATTAATGCAGCTTCGGACTGCTAATAATAAACCACCACCTTTTCATCTAAGATCAGAAACATATCGATCTCTACGAAAAACTTGGAAGTCAGAACTAATGAGTTCACTGTCAGAAAAGCTACAGTTTAGTCCCGTTTCAGTTAGAGCAATAATATCATAGGAACAATTTTGTGTTGAAGCAAATAGTATCTGGGTTTTAGTGCGCAGTCCATTTACGTTTTGATAGTAAAGAGACAGTTGTCTGAGTTTTTTGGACCAGTAGCGTGTGACCTATAACGACGAGAGATCAATTCTTTAACAAATGCTCCAGACGGCCATGAATTTTTATCCAACAACAGATTAAAAAGATCAGTATTGGCCATAACAATTTTAAAGGAGGCAATCGAACTAGTGTCTTTACTAATTTTATCACATTTAACAGCTGAACCTGCTAAAATAATTTTTTTTGACAGCAAATAATTAATAACATCATCTGGGGATGTTTGGGGATCAAGTCGAGAAACAAATAGGACTTTCGGGCGAGGCACAATAGTTACTAAATGTGTAGGTAAGGTAGAAGAAGACTTAGTGAGATTGATATTAATTGGAGGCGTTTGAGAAGTCGTAGAAACTTGGACAGACTTCAAGAGTGTGGCATTTTTATTAGAGGGTGCTTTTGAGGAAGTTTGGCTATTTATAGAACAGGTAGAGTTGTTTACTCTAGTCTTTCTGCGAATAAGACGTGGACGAAGTGCTGGACTCTTGTTATTACTATCCACTTCGATTGAATTGCAATTATCATTTCCACCAACACAATTCAAACTATTAATAGTTAGTTGAGTCAGTACCAAACGGAATATCCTTATTGCTGGGCATATTTCCACAGCTAGTCGAAGCATCAACCATTGTTGGATTGTCAGTACCAGTCGAAGAGTCAATTAATGTGGGAATATTTTGCAGTGAATTAAAAAATCTGTCAAGATTGACAAACGCAGCAGATAAATTATTATTTTTTTACAGGTGTTTAAACAAAAGAGCATATTCGTTGCTCATTTTTTTATAACTTTTTTGCAATAAAAAAATAATTATTTTACTCCAAATTTTAGGTCATATAAAGCGTAATTATATGAATAAACTAACCATAAATTTTTAAATTGATTGGTTAAAAACTTTTTGAGCTAGAGTGTACACAAATTTAAAAAAAAGTTGTTTCGACAGAAGCACGTTTGAAAAAACCCGCTCTGCTTGCTACGCGCTCCGGTACAACATATTTCCGAATAATTTTACTAACAATTTATGGAATAAAAATTTTTTTAATTTTTTGAGTCATCTAAACCTATTTTTCCCTTTAAGATATTAAAATGAGCAAACTATGTAAAAGTGAAACATATACTCAGAAGATGGTTTCTGTTCGCTGTGTATCATTCAGTCCCCCATAACATCCGCAAATATTTGTCAGTAGCAGCAACTGAAAAATATACCAGCTTCTCCACTCGTTACGGTCGTTCTCACTCCCCCTCCCCTACCTTCCAAATCCCATTCCTTCCCTCCATAACTGCGTTTGTGACCGAAATTGCCTATAACACAGGTTATTCTGTAAAAAATAATAAAATAAAAAAAAACAGTCCTCACTGAAGACCTTTATCTGTCGCACCCTCCAGTGCAGCTTTCAAGATTTCACTAATATGAAGTCTTGTCTCTCTCTATGTAAGACGCGACATCTTGCATATTCGTAGGATTCATTAATGTTTTTATCTGGTATACTTCTCCTATGTAAAGGATTCCATATGTAATCTCTCTTAACGCTTTCTCAGAGTTCACAAACATGAGATGGACTGCTCCAATATTATTCGTATGGTATTTGTATGGTCTGTACAAGACGACTCTTTACGGAATCCAGTGTGATAAACTTCAAGAGTGATCTCAACAACACAACTAATTCCATATACTGAAGACACACTACAGAGTTTAATAGAAGCTTATGCGCTTTCGGAGTTTATGTGCATTTAATATTCTTAAATATGAAGCTTAAATCGCGTTTAGCTCAATTAACAGAAAATGCTGACTTAATTTAATATATTTTAATTCTCATCAACCGTGAGAACCTTTTGGTTTGCTTAATTCTCATAAGTGTAATGTTACGGAGACGAGTTAATTGAGATTTCTATGCAATAGTACACCTATGAGAATTGACTCCGTAGGTATTTGTCGGTTTTGTCGTTAATTTTCATGTACAGTTTGTACTTCCCTTTGCCCTTCTTCGGGTCTTTGACAATGACGCCCTCTTTCCAATCAACCTTCCTTCATTTCACACCTTTGTGAAGAGTGGGAGTATATCGGCTGTTATTTCCATGCCAGCTTTGAGGTTGGTAGCCCGTCCATACCTGGGGCTTTCTTTCCCGCAATTGACCGAATGGCGGCAACTGTTTCTTCCTTATCTGGAATATCACTTCTAATAAAAGAATGTTGTGGTTGGATATTGTGCAATCGTTCTGTTTCTGACATATTTCCTTCTGGCAGGATGTTTAAAATATCTTAGAAGTATTCCATCCAACGCCGCAATTGGTGTTCGCTCATATTAAGGAGAGTTCCGTAAACATCTCTCACCAGGTGGTTGGCGGTGAGATTCGTGTTCGTCAACTGTTTCATAATTTTAAATAGCGGACCCGTATACCCTAGATTAGAAATACTCGATACACACTAACACTTCTGTCCTAATAGAGTTTGGACAATGCTCTAATACCAACAGTTAAGACTGCGTTTAGAAGCACAAGAAGGCAACATAAGAAATACGAAAATCAACCAAACTTGAGTTTGACCGATTTCAAATGTACGGACACGAGCGAAAACTTGCGTTAAACTACAAGTTTTTGAATATAATTCTCATTAAAACCGAAAATAAATATGACTTTCATAAATAACAATTCATTTTTATTGTGCTTACTTCATAAAAGAAAAAGAATTGAGAAAATTCAAATTTCGGACGGAATTTCCCGCGCGATCGCTGTACATGCATTGTCCAAACTCTATTAGGACAGAAGTGTTAGTGTGTATCGAGTATCTCTACCCTAAATAAGTCGCAGTTTCTGCCTTATTGGCGAGATCTTTAATGGTCCTTCTCTTTGTCGCGTCTAACAATCTCTTAAGCTGTATATGAGCATAGTCTCAAGGAGGGGTTGACATCGGGTTGAGAGACGATTGCCAATTTGGTTTTATCCTAACGCCAATTTTGTCCCATGTGTCTTGCGACATCCAGCATTATTCACTAGCAGGCAACCATCGAAATGGTGTTTCAACACGAGGTTCATTATTCTCCTGATTCTGTCCACCCGGCCTCGCTCAAGCTCAAGATTTGGATGTTATAGTGTTACATTTCACGGTCGATTGCTGATTGACGGTGTATGGACCAAGTGACTCCAACCCTTACACCGTCATTGAATGTTCGAAACGTTCCAGAAGCCAATAATAGTCCATTTTCGAATGCCAAAAGTCGTTACCGTAGAATCCGTCCGTATCCGTGTCGTTATAGAGTGATAAGCCCATGATCTAAGAGTGTCCATTTGCCATTTTTAGGTACCCTTAAATCCAGTTGTTAGAAAGCAATAGAAATATATTTTTCTCGTTAAGAATGTGACGATAATTTAACGGTATCTATTTAACTAAATGTTAACTTTAAACATTGATTACAAAACTAACGCTAATTTAACATGAAAAATAAACTGCCAACAAGTCGGGCGAAACTTTATTATTTTTGGGACAAAATGCGCATGCGTAGAAAGTCAATATGCAGGTTCGAGTGGTTAGGGAAGACTAAGTGAAAGGAGCTTCTTGGGCAGGGCAGTTCTCAATTTAACACTTTCCGGAAACGTTCAAAAGCTCCATATTTCATTGGTTTATTTATGCAGGTTTGAGTTTTCATGAAGGGAGGGTGATAGTAAGGGTGGGTGGATGTTAATAGTTTCTTAATTGATTGCTTGAACAAAATCCAATATTCTTTGTATAGAATGTCAGTTTCGTAGACGAAATTGCATAGTTTTCATTGGATTCGGTGTATTTTAAATTCACGAAACCAAACATTTGTATGGGAGGGGGTAGAGGAGGTAGGGGGATCGTAAAATTTGTGATGCAGTTTTATTGCTTTTCTCTTGTGAGGTGCTTGTACAAAATTTCAAGTTTGTAGCTTTTAATTTGTTAGTTATTAGTTGATTTAATGAAATTGGTCGAAATCATACTTTTGTGTGGGAGGGGGTAAAAGGGCAAGTGTTATCTCAAAACTTTTAACGTAATTTTATTTCAACTATTTTTGTAAGTTTTTGTGCAAAATTTCAAATTGATAGCATTTAATAGTTAAGTGATAATTGATTTCTTAGAAATGGTCGAAAAAAAAATTTTGTATGGGAGGGGGTAGAAGTTTTAAAGATATTCGACCAGTTAATATTTTAAACTCTTGGGAATTTTTTTTAAATGCATTTCGCAAATTTTCAAGATCCTACCAAAAATTTCATTCAAAAATTTTCAGTTTATGTGTTTTTTTCATTGCGCATGTAACACTTTGCGCACGTTAGACCCCCACTTCGATGCATAACAATTTTGGAACAAATTATTATTTTTTTTCTATGTACATTAAATAGATGTGTCGACGTGCAAAATTTAAACTTTGTATCTTTTACCAGAGCCATAAAAAAATCACTCAAAATTTTCAACATTTTCGCTTTCCACCTCCCTCCCCTTTCACCCCCCAACTTAAATTTTTTACCAAAATTCAAAATTATATAGCTCTACAATCTGACAAATTTTCGATTTGATATGTGTACTCAATTTTGAGATTTGGTGATTTGTAGTTTTGGAAAGTGCGCCATTTTTGAAATGCTCCCCATTTCCCCCCACTACTATTATGTCCATATATTATATTTTTTTCATATGTCACTAGTAAAGCTTAGTATTCATTTCAAGTTTCAATTACATAGCTTAAGAGACAGTCGAGATATTAATTTTTAAGTGTTTTTCTTTACACCCCCCCCCCTGACCCTCCCCTTTACAAGAATTAGCTTCTATCTAAACTGATTCTAGTAGATCTTGATGCCATCTTAATGGTCTCAAAATATCAATTTTTTTTGGGTAGTAATTTCGAAGATATAATCATTTGGTTGGATGGGTATAGACAGGGTAGGCACCTGATCGGCGTCATTAGGCGACGCCCAGTGTTGTAACTGTCATATACACATCAATTGTGCTCATCATACCTCCTCGTGGTAGCCACCGGATCCTGGTCTTGTCCATCCGGACTTGACTTGCTGAACTGATGGGCGCGAGTGCTAATGAAACAGAAAAATTCTAGCACTATAATAATATGGCCCTCCAAGTTGGGGGTTGGGCGATGTGTTAACAACTCATCCTCGGAAAAAACACACCCGTTTCGAAACCTGAAGCAACGCCTCGGACTGGATTGATTCAACGGCAACGACCACGCAAACGAAAAATGGACTATTCCTTCGGATCTTGGAACGTGCGATCCCTGTACAGAGCAGGAGCAGTGAGAGAGCTTCTGGAACAGGCAGTTAAATACAATATAAACATAATTGCACTCCAAGAAACTAAATTATTAGGTAACGAGATTAATGACTTCGCACACAATTTTAAAAAGTGGGAAATCATCGGGAAGCCGGGAATTTGGAGTTGCGTTTATCGTCGACAAGAAGTTTAAACACCAAGTTACCAACTTCAAATCCGTCAATGAACGATTGTGTGCAATCCGCATCAAAACAAGTTTTTTTAATGTTTGGCTTATTAATGTCCACGCCCCAACGGAAGACAAAGACGACGAAGTTAAAGACGATTTCTACAGCACCTTAGAATCAACATTCGACTCCCTTCCGTCGAATGATATTAAAATAGTATTAGGTGACTTTAACGCGAAAGTGGGCAAAGAAGAAGCATACATAGGGACAATTGGAAGGCATAGTCTCCATGATATTAGTAACGACAACGGTCAGAGGCTGACTGATTTCGCCAGCAGCAAAAACCTTATTGTAAGCTCGACATGCTTCCCTCATCGTGACATTCATAAGAGAACGTGGGCTTCACCCGACGGAAGAACATTCAATCAAATAGACCATGTTCTAATAGAGAAAAGGACGGCCTCCTGCATTCTCGACGTGCGTACATGTCGAGGGGCTAATTGCGACACAGACCACTATTTGGTAAAGATCAAGTTTCGATGTCGAATCGCAAACCGAGGACACTCAAAAATACAACCGGTTCCTAAATTCGACATAGGGAAACTCAAAAACGAGAAAATAGTTGCGAAATATGCGTTAGCCTTGGAGAGGCACTTCGCGACAATGCTGAATACCACTGTCAGCATGCCAATAGAAGAAATGTGGCAAAAAATCAAAGATGGCATTACATCTGTCGCAGAGGAGGTGATAGGACAACAACCCCGGCGCAAAAGAAATGATTGGTTCGACAAAGAATGCCAAGATGCCTTAGAACGAAAAAATGAAGCTTACAAAATATTAACGGAACGGCCGACACGAGCCAAACAAGACAAGTACAAGGATCTTAGACGATTTGCAAACAAAATATGCAGACAAAAAAAAACGGAAGTACAATAATGACGAAATTAAAAACATGGACGAACAATTTAAATTACACAACACAAGAGCCGCGTATTCCCTTGTCAAAAGGATGAAAGAAGGTTACAAACCGAAAACGACCCTATGCAAGGATGCGGAAGGGAACATTATAAGTAACGCGGAAGATATAAAACTAAGATGGGCACAATATTTTGAACACCTTCTTAACCCGAGCCCATCACCTACACGAACAGCAGCAGCAGATACAATAGCAGGTATAACTGATGTAACAGCTGATGAAGGATCCGCTTTGAGTCCTCCCACACTCGAAGAAGTAAAAACAGCCCTAAGCAACCACCCAAACAACAAAGCGCCGGGCACTGATCAAATCCCAGCTGAACTTCTGAAAGCCGGCGACACCTGCATAGCGCATCTCCTACATAGATTAGTCGCGGACATATGGACGCAGGAAATACTTCCTGAAGATTGGCGCAAGAGCATCATATGTCCAATTTATAAAAAAGGTGACAAACTCTGCTGCGAAAACTACCGAGGAATATCTCTGTTGTGTACGTCTTATAAGATTTTGACGAAAATTCTAGAAAAGAGAATTAAGCCCTATGCTGATAAAGTAATTGGTGAATACCAAGGCGGATTTAGAGCTGGACGCTCAACCACGGACCAGATATTCTCAGTTAAACAGGTGCTGGAAAAATGCTGGGAATATAATATTGATGCGCACCAGATATTTGTTGACTTCAAACAAGCATACGACAGTATCGACAGGCGCGTACTGTATAAAATCATGTTGGAGTTTGGAGTCCCACCGAAACTGGTTCGACTGACAAGAATGACAATGACTGAGTCTTTGTCACAAGCCAGAGTAGAAAACGATCTGACTTCCAGTTTTAAAACAGACAACGGCCTTAAACAAGGTAACGGCCTCGCACCAATGCTTTTCAACTTAACACTCGAATATGTTGTTCGGAAACTTCCCGTTGACACCAAGGGAACACTATGCTTCAAATCCACACAACTCGTAGCATATGCCGACGACATAGATATCCTTGCAAGATCTCTGGAGAGTGCTAAGGAAGTATTTGTAAACCTTGACTCGGTAGCAAGGGAAGTTGGACTACGCATTAATGAAAACAAAACAAAAATTATGACGCAAACTAGGAAAAAGACGCCAATCAGACAAAATATTACAGTAGGAGACTATAACCTAGAAAACCTAGAAAACGTAGACAACTTCATATATCTAGGGGCAAATCTATCGAAGGATGGAAGCGAACCCATAGAAATTAAAAGAAGGATAATGATGGCAAACAAGACTTATTATTCGGTACTTCCAATAATCAAAAACAAGAACGTGCACAGGAAAACAAAACTTAAGCTATACAAAACAATCATAAGACCTGTGCTATGCTATGGCAGCGAAACGTGGACATTAACTCAGGCGTCCGAAAAACGACTTAACGCCTTTGAAAGGAAGGTCCTCAGAAGAATCCTCGGACCTGTGAGGGAAGACTCGATCTGGAGAATACGATACAATAGAGAATTGTATGCCATCTTCGACCATCCAGAAGTGTCAACCCTCATAAAATTTAAAAAATAACAATGGGCTGGTCATGTGGAGCGGATGGATGACGGGAGAGTTCCCAAACGCACACTAAAAGGGAAAGTCAACGGACAAAGACCGGTCGGAAAACCACGAAAGCGCTGGGAGGATTCGATTGACGCAGACAGCAAATCACTGCTAAGATTTTCAAACTGGAGGACGCGGTCACTGAACCGAGATGGATGGAGGCAAAGCATTCAGGAGGCCAAAGTCCGATTTGGGCTGTAGCGCCATCGTAAGTAAGTAAGTAATCATTTGAAAAAAAAATTCGCCGCCAATTGGTTCTTAGCACCCCAATGGATAAAAAAATTAAATTATTTTTAAAAGTTGTCACACAAACTCTTCTATATGTGTGTTGATTTTGAGCTTCCTAGCTGTAACCATGGTTAAGATATTTGAATTCGTATTTTTCAGTTTAAGCGCTCCCCCTGCCTCCCCCTGAATTTGTATACCCCCCAAAATGGGTATCCGCCTGAGATCCGCAACTACCTACAATCCTTCCAAAAATGAACTTTCTATCTTGAAGGGTTTGGGAGTTAATGTGCGCTGAGCGTACACGTCGGCGTACGGAGTTACATGCGCACAACACATACAACCTAAGCAGCCTTAATATCAACGTTTACCATATATGCAACCTAAGCAGCCTCAATATCAACGTTTACCATATATGCAACCTAGGCAGCTTTAAATCAACATTATCGTATGCGTACAAGTTACATACAATGTTGCAACATAAAGTTCAACTCAAGTCAATTCAAATTCAAGTCATATCAAATTTCATATGTAAAGAATATAGACGCTGCCTCAGCATAAAGTTTTTGATAAAAGTTGTTGCAATGGATATAATTAGTCAGTCATTTTTTGGAGCCGGACTCGATTTTTAATATCAATTTTCCTTTAACTTTTCTTGTATTAATTCAAAATTGAATATTTCATGTCAAATAAAAATTAGAATCATTTAAATTTGCTTTATTTATTTTTTTTTAATAACAAAAATCTATCAAAACGTAACTGGCGCAGTCGGTAGGATTTTTTTCGATCTTTCTAAACCGGTCAACATTCAAAAATTAAATTTTCGCGAATCGACGGATTATCGAAGTGTGATTAACAAATTGGTGAATGTGAAAAAAGTGAAGCGATCCAACAAGGGAAAATTGTTGAAGGCGGCACAATCCAGACCGAAAGTGCAAACGAGGGAACATCGTTCAAGCGCTACAGGAAAGAGGAAGAAAACAGTACCTAGAAGAACCGGAAGTGCAAACGAGGGAACATCGTTCAAGCGCTACAGGAAAGAGGAGGAAAACGAGGAAAACAGGACCTGGAAGATGCTGGAAATTATCGTATTAACACTGTAAGTTAACAATTGAATATCTCCTTTACATATCCATTGCGAATTTCCCTGCGTTGAAATTTTATGTCATTAAATAAGGAAAGACCTACGAGACCTAGACCATACATAAGAAATTTGAGAAAGTTTTTATCATTGCAATCGGTTAGTGAAGGTGGTGAAAATAGTGATTTGTTCGAACAAACAAGTAACGTGAGTGTCGGTGTTGATTCGGATTTTTCCAATCAGTCTCTGTGTCCAAATATTTTGAAAATGGAAAATCAAAACGCGAATTCTGTTGTTGTCCCGATAACGACAACTGATGTATTTAATTCACTACGCGTACCGGATGCAATAAAGGATCTACCTCGATTCAGCGGTAACCCTAGATTGTTGTTCGAATTTTTAAACAATGTCGAGGAAATTCTGTCTCTAGTGGAATGTACTCAAGGAACGCCCTACAGGCAGATACTCCTTAGAGCAATACGAAATAAAATTGAGGGACCAGCCAATGAGGTCCTTAACGTGTATGGGACACCATTGGATTGGGACCAGATAAGAAATAATTTGATTCTTCACTACGCGGACAAACGAAACGAAACTTCGCTCATTCGTGATCTCCATGCTATTCGACAGGAAGGCAAAAGTATAGAAGCGTTTTACAGTGAAATTATAGAGACCTTGGCTACTATGAATAACCACATCCTTATTCATGAGACCAATATCAGTGTATTAGAGGCGAAAAGAAGCCTTTATACGCAAATGTGCCTTAATGTGTTTCTCACTGGTCTTAAGGAACCACTAGGTTCAACAATCCGCTCAATGAAACCGAGTACTCTTGCAAACGCTTTCGCTTGTTGCATTGAGGAACAAAATGTTTTCTATTCAAAACGCAATTCACATCCTTTCAAATTGTCGAATAACAGCAGAACACACAATACATCCAATTTTACACCAAAGAGCACATTACCACCGCAAAGACAAATACCCCAACAAGCCACCACGTACCAACCTTTTAACCGAACACTTAATAACCCTATTAATTATAACACACCCCATCAATACGCACCAAGACCGGCAACACAACCACCTCAAAATACGTTTAAGAGCAGTGGACCAACCCAATATCCACAAAGAAGCCAGAACCAGTTCTTTGGACGACCAAACTACACAAATTTACCTAAACCAGAACCGATGGATACTCGCTCTAGTAATACCCGATTCACCATGCAACCGAGACAAAGTGAACCACCGCAAAACACCTTTTACAGACAGCCTATCTACATACATATCTCTTCACCATTTGGTCGACCACTAAAATTTTTGATGGATACAGGCGCATCCTCATCATTCATCAACCCAGAAATTTTTCACCCTGACGATTATATACCTACACAGCCTATTTTCATTACAACAATTCTTAGTAAACATAGGATTAACAAAGAAATAACCTTACCAAATTTTATCGAATTCAATGAACCGGGATATGCTCGTTTCTTGCTATTTAAATTCCACGGATATTTCGACGGGCTGCTGGGACTTGATATTCTCACCAGCCTGGGCGCCAATGTCGACCTAAATAATAAACTCCTTGTAACCAATAACTCCGCTATCCCACTACTTTTTAAACCAAATTTTATGTCCAACAAATACACAATTCCGAGCTGTTCGAAATTGATCGTTAAATTACCAGTCGATATCCAAGATGGAGATATCTTTGTTCCAAAAACGGAAATTACATACGGGATTTATATTGCTGAGGGCATCTACCAGTCAACAAACTGGTATAGCTACGTTGAAGTGGTGAATGCATCTGATAATGATTACAACCTGTTACTTGATCACCCCTTAAAGGTCTCGAGGTTTGATTCTGGCGAATACGTAGAAGTTAACAACTTTGATATAGGATGCGAGGATACTTCTGATGTAAATCTAAATATGGATAACATAACAACCCTTATTCGGAACTCCCACCTAAATAGCGAAGAGAGGAAGTCCCTATTTAAAATATGTAGAGAGTTCGAAGACACATTTCTCAAAGAAAGAGATAAACTCACATTTATGAACCAAGTGAAACACAGTATCCAAACAGCTGATGAAGCACCTATTTACGTAAAGTCTTACAGGTACCCTTATGTCCATCAGGACGAGGTCAAGCGTCAAATAACAGAAATGCTGGACCAAGGAATAATCCAACCGAGCTACTCACCATGGAGCTCCCCGGTTTGGATAGTCCCTAAGAAAAAGGATGCAAGCGGCAAGCAAAAATGGCGGCTTGTCATTGACTTCAGGAAACTGAACGAGAAGACTATTTCCGACCGGTACCCAATTCCCAACTATACCGAGATGCTGGATAAATTTGGGAAATGTAACTACTTCACGACCTTGGACCTAGCTAGTGGGTTCTATCAAATTGAAATGAACCCGCCGGATGTTAAGAAAACTGCTTTCACCGTCGAGGGCGGACACTATGAATACGTCCGAATGCCCATGGGCAATGCCTTCTATAGTAGAAAGCCGAGTAACTGAATCCAACAACAACACGTTGGAGTCATAACAAACATGACAGTTCCATACAAATTCGAGCGCTTTTGTATGGAGCAGACACGGCGGGCTTCGTAAGAATCGCGTTTATTCTAAGGTACTTTATTGATAGTGCTCGGCATGTAATTATGACACGTTAATATTAGTGCAATGGATTTTTAATTGAAAAAAGTGCGATCAAAGTTAAATCTCGGCTTCTCACACCGAAGAAAATCTGTCACTCATATTGTGCAGAGTTCTCCGGTTAATTTTCACACAGAAAATTGTAGAATTTTAGTTATTACGAAAAAGTGTGCACTCGCGTAATATTTTCGTGCTTAATTTGAACTAATTATGCTCTTTTCTTGTTTTCGGCAAAACGTGTTTTTACGACAAGTTTGTAGAAAAATAATACAGATGGTCTTGTGAAATGGAAAAATCCATGACGTCATACTCACTGGAGTCATTCAAGATGGCCGCTACGTCAGTTCTGTCCAGCTTGAGATGTAGAAAGCATTGCCATGGGCCTTAAGAACGCCCCATCCACATTTCAGAGAGTCATGGGCAACGTACTCCGTGACTACATCGGGAAAATTTGTATGGTGTACTTAGACGATATCATCATATTTTCCACTTCACTCCAGGAACATAGCGAAAGCTTACGAAAAATCTTTCGTAGACTTCGCGAAGCCAACTTGAAACTACAGTTGGACAAGTGCGAATTCTTTCGTAAGGAGATCACTCCTGGGACACATTGTCACACCTGACGGCGTCAAGCCGAACCCTGACAAAATAAGGGCCATCAAAGAGTTCCCCATACCACGGTCTACCAGAGAAATTAAATCATTCCTCGGGTTACTCGGTTACTACCGTAAATTTATTAAGGACTTCGCCAAATTGACGAAACCTTTAACTGAGTGCCTAAAAAAGGGTAAGAAAATAGAACTTAATGACCGTTACGTAAGAACCTTTGAAATATGCAAAGACCTTTTAATCAATGACCCCATACTTCAACACCCTGATTTAACCAAACCCTTCATACTAACAACTGATGCTAGCATTTATGCCATCGGTGCCGTCTTGTCGCAAGGTAGGAGCTCCTTGCAAACGTCTGGGCCGTGAAATACTTTAGGCCATACCTGTTTGGACGACAATTCACCATCGTTACAGATCATCAACCATTGAGATGGATTGCAAACCTTAAAGAGCCAAACTCGAAATTAGTCAGATGGCGATTGAGATTGGAAGAGTTCGATTATAAAATAGTGTATAAAAAGGGTAAGCAAAATTTAAATGCTGATGCTCTGAGTAGAGTCAAGCCTAAGGGCTCAGAATCAGCTGTGAACATCGAGCTGAATGCCAATGAATCAAATACCCGTGAGACCAATACATCTGTTCGTAGCACTATTGGCTCCACCATTCATTCGGCCCACGAGAACTTAGATGACGGCATACCAATATCGGAACGTCCTCTGAATGAATTCAACATACAGCTGGTCCTGGAAAGATCTAGCAGGAGACCACCAACAACCGTTGAAGTACCATTCAGGAACAAACAACGACGAACAATACGTCTGCTTGATTTTTCGGAGGAACAGGTTGTGGATCTTTTCAAGAAATTCATCCCTCCAAATCGACTAACCGCTATCTTTACAAGCGACGAAATATTTAAAATTGTTCAAAAGGTGTACTCTGATCAATTCTCCCAGTCTAAAATTCGCTGTACACTATTCGTTACTGATATATTGAACAGCGACGATCAGGATAGAGTGATTGCAGAATACCATTCACGGAGCAACCACAGAGGCATTTCCGAAACTCTTTTGCATCTTAGACGAAAAAATTATTTCCCATTCATGAAAAGTAAAATCACGCAAATCATCAACAATTGCGAAGTCTGTCAAACGCTTAAATATGACAGGAATCCTCCAAAGCCCATGTTTGAAACACCATAAACCGCATCAAAACCTTTAGACATAATTCATACCGACATATATTCCATCAATAACCACCAAATACTAACAATAATAGACAAATGCTCGAAATTTGGATCTGCCTATACCCTGGAAGCAAGGAACAGTCTTCTGGTCATTAAATCCTTAAAACACTTTATGAGCCTACACGGCTTTCCAAAAACAATTATCACCGACCAAGGCGCCGAATTCACCGCAACCATATTCAAAGATTTCTGTAAACAGCATGATATAACTCACCACATAACTAGCTTCCAACAGTCCACTAGCAATAGTCCCGTGGAGAGAATGCATTCAACATTAACGGAAATATATCGAATCATATTCAACCAGCATAAGATTAAGGATCACGACGAGATATTAAACGAAACCGTGATGACTTACAACAATGCTATACATTCCGCAACAAAACTCACTCCTTTCGAACTGTTCTACGGACGACCTTACACATTTACCAATAATCTCAGATTCAATAGTGTCCATGAATATCTGAACAAATTAAATGAGTTTCAAGCCGATCTTTACCCCGCTATAAAAATCAAGTGGAAAAACAAATCGAAAAACGAATTAAGAACCTGAATAAAGATAGGGAAGTAGCTGATTCTTTTGATAGAGAACAAGCCATATTTAGGAAGGAGTGTAGACGTAACAAAATTACCCCCCGTTTCAAGAAACATAAAGTGGAAAAAATAATAAAGTAACCATAATAAATAGCAAAAACCAAAAAATACATAAATCTAAATTGAAAAGAAAACGAAAATTTCAGACTAACAACGACAATGGGACAGAAACTAGAAATACACGATCTACGGAACAATCAGGGACTCCTACCAATAAGGCTGGGATCAACCAGTATGATCCAGACGCATAACGATCTAATACATATCATACGACTAGAGACTTACCGACAAAGCATTGAAAACATACAGGACTCACTACTTAAATTCAACCATATAGACGGACTTAACAGCACTATTAGGACAACCGACATAAGACTAAACGACGTACGGGACAAACTACAGACACTACTTCCATCCAAAATCAGGAACAGAAATAGAAGAGGTTTAATCGACGGCTTAGGCACCATTGTAAAGCACATTACAGGTAACATGGATGCGAATGATGCTTCGCGATTAAATAAGGAGATCGACGGAATAATAAAAAATCAATCTGACATGGAAACAAATATTAATAAGCAAACAATAATTAACAATAGAATGATCGAACGATTCGAAAACATAACCCGACACATAAATTCCCAACAAAAAACAATAACAAAATACTTGGTGAATTCCCAAAATTCCTATAAAAACCAAATTAGACAAGAAAGTCATCTATTTCAGCACCTTCAAATCTTAAACGAAATTAATTACAATATAGATATTTTGAACAATCATCTATCGAACATCGCGGAAGCAATCACGCTAGCTAAATTGAACAAATCCTAAATTCAGAAGAATTAACGGAAATTCACAAAATTTTTAAAATTCAATCCATAGATGTAAAATCGGATGAACACATTTATGAGCTGCTAGGTCTCCAAGCATATTATAATAACTCCAATATAATTTTCAACATCCAAATACCAATAATGTTCAATATGACATTTACCCTTTTTCACATAATACCAATCCCCATTAATAAAACCAAAAGAATAATATCCAAGCCCCTTATGCGATCCTTTCCACAAACGATATTCAATTTGTTGACAGAAAATGCCCACAAATCGAGCGAGTATTCTACTGCGTAAAACCAACCCTCCAACGAAGAACGCAAAATGCAGATTGTATCCATAAATTGATACACAACATACCAACGTACTGCGAATTACTCGAAGAGGACGAAACTCAACCCGAGCCGAATCACATCTTACTTGTCAACGTTCCGGAAACAACGATCAACTCGAATTGCGGATTTGGCCCTAAAGTCATCAACGGGACAGCCCTCATCCACTACGAAAATTGTGAGGTCAAGATCAACGACATCGTATACGAAGGACAACCCAAACAATTTTGGGATGAAATCCACATCCACCCCGTGCTTTTTAATAAGATAAACTTCACTCTCTCTTCTAGAAATTTAACATTACAGACTCAATAGAAATTCTGCAAGTCAACACAAAACGCCAGGACATGTTCGCATACGGTTTAATTGCAGCCCTTGGACTCATAATCGTAACGCTGATTACTTACCTGAATCGGAAATTTCGCGTATACAACTTCAGGGTTCAAGCTCCTTCAACAGAACCTGTAAGGACGCAGTTCCTGTTCCCGGCGCTTTCAACTAAGGGGGGAGGAGTTACATGCGCACAACACATGCAACCTAAGCAGCCTTAATATCAACGTTTACCATATATGCAACCTAAGCAGCCTCAATATCAACGTTTACCATATATGCAACCTAAGCAGCTTTAAATCAACATTATCGTATGCGTACAAGTTACATACAATGTTGCAACCTAAAGTTCAACTCAAGTCAATTCAAATTCAAGTCATATCAAATTTCATATGTAAAGAATGTAGACGCTGCCTCAGCAAAAGTTTTTGATAAAAGTTGTTGCAATGGATATAATTAGTCAGTCATTTTTTGGAGCCGGACTCGATTTTTAATATCAATTTTCCTTTAACTTTTCTTGTATTAATTCAAAATTTAATATTTCATGTCAAATAAAAATTAGAATCATTTAAATTTGCTTTATTTATTTTTTTTTAATAACAAAAATCTATCAAAACGTAACTACGGCGGACGGCGTACAGACAGACGGATTTTTTTTTTTGCATTTTTCGGCTATTTTAGTCATGAAACGCGAAAAAAAAAAATTTCAGGGTAGCAAATTTTTTTTTTTTCCCAAGTCCATCACAATACTTTATTATTAAAATAATAAAGTAATTAACGTTAACATACAAGATAATTCCGATTAAATTAATGTTAGCTTTTACGAAAATATCAACGTTAAATTTAAACTAGATATTCACGTTGAAAGCACGTTAACTTTCATTAAAATATTAACCTACGCACTGTTTTTTACTCCATAAATGAAACGTGCATCAGATTCTGAGTTGTATATAGATGTGAAAATTATCAGCCATTTTACTCTAAATGAGGACCAAGAAAACCAAAGAGTACAAGTGGCAAAAGTTGAAGTGTGGGAAAGTCGAGTTCTATGTACAACTTCAACTATAATTAATGCTGAACCTAGAACTAAATTTTTTCATCATAAAATTTTTGCCCTTTAACTTCTATGGCCCTCAATTAAACAAACCAATTACAAGAGGACGTTCATTTTACGTGAATAAATTCACGTTAAATAAACCTGTTGTTAGAAAATTGACGTTATTTTAACCTGGAAAGTTAACAATAACACACAAGAGTCGCCATGCTACATCGTTATTAAAAAGTTAACTGGCTGTTAACGGTATGTCAACGTATAATTTTATCTTAACGTGCTATTAACGTTAACTTCTGTGCTTTGATGTTTCTCTCCATAAATGAAACGTTAGTCATTTCTGTGAAATCTATGTCGTTCATATGACTTAATAGCAGGAGATCGCAACTCGAGCATGTGTTCTTCGAGGACCTGAATGGGCTCATTAGTGGCTTGCCCTTCGCAAGCATTTGGCTTTGAATGTCCTAGCCAAGGAAAGCAGATCTTAGGAAGGCCCAAGTGGGAACTGGCTTTGTCCTGTGCTAAATCCAGAACCATTTTTAGGGCGTCCAGAAGATGAAAATTTCTGACCAGGAAATCCATATTGCATCCCAGGTCACTGTCAAGGCAAGGACCTTTGCTAGATAAAGGTTACAGATAAACAGTTATCACTATTATACTTCAAATTCCATAAACATGTGGAATTGACGAGATCGCTCCTACCACAGTATTTATCAGATATGCAATCTCGTCTCTTGCTGCAATTCTAGCTTCTTCGGCCTATCTAGTACTACCGAGAGTGCGATCATCTCTATTGGACGAAACCAGTCGTACATTTGTTTGTTGCGGAAGAGATAAGTGATCTTCCGAAAACATTGTTCCGTCTAGCGCATAGAACGTGAGCCCGCTTCCTGCGAAAAATCTTAATTTAAGCAGTTACAAGAACCAATATTTACTTTGGTCACTCGCAAAAATAACTTTGGTTGTTCTTGTACCAAGGTACAGATATATATTCGTATATCTGTATTTCTGAACTATGGCCACATTTTATGGGCCTAGTACCTAAAAGGGGTCCATAACATAAATTTGATGTTTCTAGGTGGAGGCTTTACGGATTGAACGTTGCGAAGATACGATGATTCCACAAACAGAGATATTCCACCATTTTATGTCATGGTGATCAAGTTTCGAAATAAAAGCAGTAATTACTTTTGTTCGGAAGAAGTTAGCAAAATTTCAGATTAGTCGGTTAAAATGTTGGGGTAGTATAGTTATTGACCCAATAGGGTTTCCCCTCACCTCTTCCTATTTTCAATTTCATGGTATGAGTACGTATTTCATCTTAAGGAAGAGCTGGACAAGGATGAGCTGAATAACTATAATAAAAAGAGAATCTCTTGATATAAAAAAAATTGCTACATTATCAATGACGCCAATCTAATATTTAAATATAGATTAGATTGCACAATTTGGTTGGTTTTCTTTCCTATTTTACTGCGGCATATGATGGGCCTTTTCAGATATTTCGTTTAACCGCATGTTTTGGCATAAAAATCTATCCATGCTTATTACCTGGTTCCGAGTCTGAGTGAAGAACACACTCTGATTTAACGACTGTACAGCCTGGATTGCTACTTTTCTGCCTACGGCCCAATATAAATTGATAAGGTTATAGATTGTATCTGATTATTTAGCGAAATCTCAAATACATTCAAGATTTCCCTGCTCAATTCGAAATATATCGCACAAAATCAGACCCTAAACCCTACAAAGTCTTATCTTTCCCTTCTACACAAAACAATACGATTGAGAACATAAGAACTAACTAACGTTTATCAAACAATCGTTCATGTTATTTGTAAGTCGATAGGTTTCAAATAGGTTATAAAAAGGATGAGAAAATTTCAAAATTACCTTTCCTTTATATCAAAACCGACGACGACGTATAAAATATGTTGATTTCTTACTCCAATATGTTCTTGAAAAATCATCGAGCGGTCATCTATATAAAGACATGCTTGGCTTGCAAATTTTAAAAATTTCTCTGAGCTCTAATAATATATTCTCAAATTTTAGATTTGGATCTTTAGATTTTTTTAAATTTTCTAATAAGCATTATACGAGTTTAATTAGGGCTAAATTCTGATGTTAGACAATGCAATTTACAAAAGCTTCACTGAATCAGTTGTAATTTTGATTTGAATTGATGGTATGTACCGGAAGAGTAGTGGTAGGTAGTAGGTACGAGTAGTGTTTTATCTATTCACTACTCGTATACTCTGACGAGATCTCACTTTGTTTTAAGGAAACTGTCACCTGTTGCAGGTCAGAAAGAAAACCCAGTTACGCCCCTGAAAAAATATATCTGAAACGTTAAAGCGACCAGAAATTTTTACTCACCAATATTTTCCAATTTCTTCCCAGTAGCATGTGCAATATAATTTTTATCGTTATAGCAAAACGTTTCTAAATTTCCGCCCGTATAGAACCAATCGTGCCGTCCGCTGAAAAATTCATCGGGATTTCGTTCTAAAAGTTCGGCAAAATACATTACAGAGAACGGATAAATCCCTCGCTTTCGGGCATTCCTATAGAGCTTTTTTCCTGAAAGCATGGATTTCATTAGACTTGTTATCCTTCTGCGCGGATAAAACCAAATTACTTTGATACCCTCTATAAGTTGACGGCAGCATGCGCAGTCGGTTCACATAGGTGCGATATTCCGAAGTCCGTCGATGGCATGGATCGCTGTCGATAAAGCCATGCGGTGATAAGAATACCGGCGTAGGCAGCGACACTTTCCATACGGCCGCCTTTTTGATCAAGCTGATTTCGGTTTCGAACTGTGATGCATTCAGATTTGGCAGAACTTCGTGTGCGGACTTATGCAGTTCGTAAAGTTTGCCGCGAAGTAATCTGTCGATTTGTTGTTTTACATGCGTACGTATCTGAAATTAGTTGCTATATGAAATAGAGAATTAAAGTAATTAAATCAAATACCTGTTTGGAATCATTTGCTTCGTCTTCTGTCTGCTTATTATTATTTGAACTGGTTTTCTTCGACTGATTTTTATGGTCCATATTATCAATACGGTGAGGACTTCATTAGCACATTAACGGTTTTTTTTAACAATTAATTACACTTATAATCCCTTTTACTTACTTCATGTCTTTTAACGCGTTTTAAAAATAACCAGCGCTGAACTGTCAACCAGATTGTAAAGTTTCAAAAACAACTAATCCCTTGTTCCGATTTACAATGAGACGTAGACCTTACGCAGCTGTCGATGTCAGTTGAAGTTGAAGCATGCTTTCTACATCTCAAGCTGGGCAGAACTGACATAGCGGCCATCTTGAATGACTCCAGTGGGTATGACGTCATGGATTTTTCCATTCCAAAGGACCACCTGTATTATTTTTGACGAACTTGTCGTAAAAACACGTTTTGTCGAAAACAAGAAAAGCGCACAACTAGTTCAAATTAAGCACGAAAATATTACGCGAGTGCACACTTTTTCGTAATAACTAAAATTCTACAATTTTCTGTGTAAAAATTAACCGGAGAACTCTGCACAATATGAGTGACAGATTTTCTTCGGTGTGAGAAGCCGAGATTTAACTTTGATCGCACTTTTTTCAATTAAAAATCCATTGCACTAATATCAACGTGTCATAATTACATGCCGAGCACTATCAGTAAAGTACCTTAGAAAGCTGACCTATCTTTAACACTGCATTTAAGAATAAACGCGATTCTTACGAAGCCCGCCGTGTCTGCTCCATACAAAAGCGCTCGAATTTGTATGGAACTGTCATGTTTGTTATGACTCCAACGTGTTGTTGTTGGATTCAGTTACTCGGCTTTCTACTATAGAAGGCATTGGTTGAAGCCCTCTAAAGTAGAGATACTCGATACACACTAACACTTCTGTCTTAAAAGAGTTTGGACAATGCATGTACACCGATTGCGCCCGAAATTAAAATTTTGTAGCCATTTTTATATTTTGATGTAGAAACGTTAAGAAAGATTCACTTTTCACGAAAATAAAATTTATTTTCGAAAAAAAAACTAATTCTGGGCAAAAAATGAGTTTAAGCTCGACATTTTGCGCACACAGACATATGCAAGGGAAGTGTACTAAGAACCTTACTAAAAATGCGAAATGTCAGACTGACAATTCTCAGTTGACATTCGCGTGTAAATTTCTTGGGTGCCAAGCCAAGCAATTGCTCGGACGAAGATAGGATTTCGATTCGTGATCGCCTGCTAGTCAAGAAAGTGCAGGAAATGGAGAAAATCCCGAAATTTTCTAATCGTAACTCGTCTCGCAGGGCAATCTTCGGTGGTGAGGTTCCTCCATCGCAGCCGAAAAGAAAAAAATTCAAAAAATCCGATGAACCTGTCATCAAAGAGAAAAAAAAATTTCAATAATCGAACCCTGTATCTGATGCGATGCCAATGAAATTCCAAGTAGGCTTCCTACTTTTTCGTTCCGCAAATTCTGAAAAGATAGAAATTTATATTAAAAAGAACATAAAATCCAATGAAACTGAATTTCTTACCGCGATCCACCCGGCGGCAAGTCAACAGTTGTCAATCTCGAATAAACGTCAAAACACTGCACACATATTTGCACAAACACATTCATATTTAGTACGGATTCTTAACAATGTAATATTTGTGCTAAAAATCTACTAAACGCTTGAGACACTGTCAAAATTAGCCCATTGTCCAAACTCTTTTAAGACAGAAGTGTTAGTGTGTATCGAGTATCTCTAATGTGAACGAGTGTATCCAGAGGAGCAATGAATTCAACAGTTGGCACCATGAAGCAGCGCAAAACAAAATGCAGATAATTTTTTTAAGCACCTACGAACAAGCAAAAAATTATTTAGTGGAAATTCGAAACAAATATGATTGTCTATGGAGAATCGCTTCAAATCAAAACGATATTTTGGACTGTTCACACGTGACAGACATATTTCGAATCTTGAACAAAACCGAGTCATCGTTACCTTCATCATTAAGAATTCATCTCCGATCAAACATCGCGCCGCAAATTAAGTTTTGCCGATTCGATCATTATCCGCGGTTTTCTGCCGATCATCGGTACTAAGCCGTACGATCTTATCAAAGGTACAGCAATTCCGCACCATGTGCACAACGACTTGTTCGTGATTCACAAGATCCCTGATACTATTCTAGGAGTGAGCTATGACACTCAGGCGTACTTCGACATAACGGAATCTATGTTTCAATCCAGTTTTCGCATAGACGAACAATCGTATATTGTTAAACTGAGAGCGTTGTATACCTTCCAATCGGCTGCAAACTACTAATGTGTAGTTTACGTCTGATCGCTGAATTATACAACAATCTCAGTGGAGGGAACTGTTCGTCACAACCCTTTAGTACCAAATCAATTATTTGGAAACAAACAAACACCGTAAACACATGGTTACATACATCTCCAGCTTCAACTTCGACGTACGCCATATGTAATGGAAAGCGGACAATCATTACACTGGAGAACTCTGGCATCATTCAACTATCTTCTGACTATTCTTTAACGACTAAGTCTGTAACACTAATAGCCGAACAAAGAGGGATGTCAACATTGTTACCACTTTATTTCAAAGCAGTTTCGGGAAACATCACCACACCAGAAAAATTTAACATCGTACCGGTACTCAATGGGTCGGTTATGTTGCAAGCCACCGATCCATTATCACTCTCGTTCAGTAGTAATAATGTGTAGTTTAATTAGTATTGTATAGTTTATTTCTTATTGTTTCATAAAGCATAAGACTTCAAAATCAATCGATCAGATTACACATAGATGGTATGAGCCCGTTACCACCAAACTCGGCGCAATCTGAATAAAGAACGGAAGGTTCTTGGTGGGCGGTATGTTGAAATGAAAATTGTAAGATATCATTTTTTTGCAATATTAAAGAGTAGCACAATTCGTATTTATAATTTCGTTTGCACAATGACCTACTCGATAATCGTTTCAATATCACTAGGCCACGATATTGATATTTATTAATAAGCAGTGTCATCATAAGTTTAAGTCTAGATAAATGTATGTACGATATGCATGTTTGGACTATAAAACAAATAAGAAAAATAACGAGTGTGCATACATATTGTTGCGAGCTAGGGGTTCGTCGGGATTTCAAGTAAAACACAATTCGTTTAAAAATAAGTGATAATTTATTTATTCGCACTTTAACTTAATTTGCACTTTAACTTAATTCGCACTATGTATATGGCACTACCGCCGATCTATCGCTTTCTTGCACCGGTTCGCGCGTCTTACATAAATGTTGCTGAATAACTGCTTCCCGACTGAAAGCATCGTGCTTTTATACATTTTTCCCCCAATTCTCGAACCTTCCGTTGTGTATGTCGTCGGGTGTATGTCTCAACTATACTGGAAAGCTCTAGATCTTTAATTATGGCTTTTTACATATTGACGGATACTGTTCTACATAATTCTTGTATATTCGAGAAAGATCAAATTGCGTGGTTGCCAGATCTATTACAATATGGTGTAATATGGGAAATAACTTAACATAAGTAATTTATGTTTTGTTTATTATGTTTTGTTTAATAAATAATTCAATGGGTAGTGTATGGTATAAAATGATGTAAGTTACGATAATGTGAGAGAACCAGTTAATAAAGTTTAAGCCATCAAACTTAACGTTTTATTTTCTGCGTACTCAGTTTAACACTTGTCTCAAGGACTTGTGTTTTGAAAGGTCTAAGAACCGAACAACTGTCTCAAGGACTGTTGTAAGATTTAGTTGAAAACCAATATCCTTTTCCAACAGGATTAAACCTGCATACGACTACAAAATGGTGTTTATCATGTAAATTTATTTTTCTTCAATTAATATTGTTATATGCAGACCTGGCAACCCGCAACACGATCTCTCTCGAATAGACAAGAATTATGTAGAATAGTATACTCAACTATGTAGAAAGCCATAATTAAAGATCTAGAGCTTTCCAGTATAGTTCAGACATACACCTCAACGGAAGATTCGAGAATAGTCATGAATAGGGGGAAAAATGTATAAAAGCACGAAAGCTGTCAGTCGGGAACCAGTCATTTGATGACCGAGACGCAAACCAGTGCAAGCGATAGAAAAAGTACGCGGCGGTAATGCGATATAGTGCGAATTAAGTTAAAGTGCGAATAAATAAATTATCACTTATTTTTAAACGAATTGTGTTTTTACTTGAAATCCCGGCGAACCCTTAGCAACAATTGGTGTCAGAAGTAGGATTTCAAGGATAAATTCGGGTTAAAAATCGCGAGTCAAAAAGTGAAACTAAAATTCTCGAACGGACAGTGAGAATTTTGTGAAATCGAATATTCACGAGTGCTCTAGTGAGCAGTGACTTTAATTAGTGAAGTAAAGTTAAGTGAATTCAAATCGCGGAAAAACTTTAAATAATCGTTAGTGAAAATGCCGCGTTATCTGAAGGATTTAAAACTAACGGAGCTGAAGGAAGAGCTCGGAAGACGCGAGTTATCTACGACAGGGAACAAGTCTGAACTTGTCAGCCGTATGATCGAGATACTTGAGGCTGAGGGTAAAGATGCAGATAGTTTTGAGTTTCAAGTCGAAGAACAAGTCGAAGAACAAGTCGAAGAAGCTCGTGAAGAGAAGTATTCTGGAACATCGGATGCTCTGACACAGTTAATGCAACAAATTAGATCAACAATCAGCTGTGACAACGGACATGAATCAGAAACTAGATCAACAATCTGCGGCCATGAATCAGAAATTAGTTCAACAATCTGCGGAAATTAATCAGAAATTAGAGCAACAATCAGCGGACATTAATCAGAAATTAGAGCAACAATCAGCGGACATTAATCAGAAATTAGACCAACAAAGTCAGCTGTAAGCGGACCTTAATGAAAAATTACATCAGACCTCAAAGGACCTCAATATAAGGCAATAGAAGAAAACGTAGAGAAGAAACTTCGAATCTTCGAAGAACAAATTACGGAAAAGACATCCGGGATTGTAGAAGAAGTCGAACGCCTGAAAAGGGACTTCGATAACATGAAAGCGACTGGAGTTATCAAGACAGAACACGTTACGCACAAGGGTCTCTAAGCTCCAATCTTCGATGGACAAACACCGTGGGCTATTTTTAAGACCCAATTTGAGGCTACCGCAAGAAACAATCATTGGAATGATCTGGAACGAGGAACGGCTCTTATATTGGCGCTAAGAGGTCCACCAGCAGAGGTTCTTCAAACGATTCCGCAGGAGCAACAACAAGATTTTTCAACGTTAGTCCAGACATTGGATATTCATTACGGCAGTGACCACATGCGAGAGATCTACAAAACACAGCTGTACAACCGAACCCAAAAGAATGGTGAAACACTTCAAGAGCTGTATTACGGTTCTTCTCCGGCTGGGAAAAACGTGTTCTAAAATTAACCCCTCGCACCTAGGGGCGGAACGCGGCCTGTTCGGCCAACCCTCGAAGAAGGGTCGTGGGCGCCAGTAGTCCTCTCTTTAGGCCACGCTCCTTATTATTTTTCTTCGGACCGAACCACGGGCCCGAAGAAAATTGTCACGCAAAGATATCAAAGAAAACGATGTTAGGCTGAAACGGGCGCTTACAAAAATCTTCACAAAAGTAAAAAAAAAAGATCGAATTGACTCTATAGTTTATTCGGATGCCAAGAGAATAAAACCTACACGTGAAATACATAAATTACTTGGTACTTTGAATACGCTGCTCGTTGGGGCCCTTGTTGAATCCCTCGTAGTTGAATGCCGATCGCCGCTAGTATCCTTGTTTTTTTCTGTCTCTGGTGTCGTTGCTCGCCGTCGGTCTGCTCCGCTGCCTTGACTCCGGTTATTCTTTTCCTTGTTCTTTTCTTCTTTGTCACTGCACCTCCACTCCGAAAACACAAGAAAACCACTCACTCGTGGTACTATCTCTAACGTAAAAAAAATCGGTCTTGCAAATATACTTCGATGTCGCACGTCTAGGTTCGGCGCTGGTTATTTGAAAAAAGAGGACGAGCCCAGCTTGATCCGGAATCCTCAACGGCTTTTACCTTGGCCTTGGTAGGTTTTTCAAATTAAAATCTGGCCGTTGAACTTTCTTTGTTCAACGGGCCATATACTTTTCCCGCTTAATCTCATTTACTCGGTACTCATAGTTGTTGTTCTTGTTTGTGTTTGTTTTAGTAATTTCTCCAACTTTGGCTTAGTTCGTGCAGTGGCGAAAAGCCCATCTTTCTCGGTTATGTAGAGCGCGATCGAGAATCTTGGACATCCCTCGTTGTTTTGACGTTTCGAGTTGTGTTGACGTTTCATGCATGATTATTGTCGTTTGTTCGCGGTGTCGAGTTATTTTGGCGTGGAAATCTATCGACGTCGGCTTTCCATTTCGAAGTGTTGTTACTTTGTTTGTTCCGTTTGTTGTTCGCCAGCCGAATCGTCCTTGTCGGTTCCAACTTCTCCTATCGTTTCGTTTTATTCGAATCGTCAAAGTCCTGTTTTTGCGATCCCCAGTTATGTGCTCCGCCGCCTTCGCGCTTATCGACAGCCTTCACGCCGGTCTTATCGGAGCCCGATTGCCGATCGAATTCGCGTTTATCGCCCCGATCCTGTGCGACGAAGTTGCGACGTTGCGCGCCACCGCCGGCTTCCGAAACGCCCGCCACCAACACGCTGCCACTGCGAACGATCCATGTTCAGTGATATTCGCCAGCGATATTACCATTTTGTTGTTGGACTTGATTCCGATATTGGCGGTCGTCTCGGTTGCGACGGTTATTATGCTGCTCTCGTTCGACTTGAAGTTCACACTGCACTGCTCGTAGTTTTTGCTTTCGCGTGGTGTCCGTTGCTGCTGATCCTGTCTCGTGCGGTAATTGCCGCTCGGTTCCTTGGCGTGTCCCGCTTCTTCGGCCAACGAGTAGCTACTCTCATAGCCGGATAATTCATCCAAAACTTCCGAATGCATATCGATCATTGACTTCTTGATCTTTTCCGGAGCTGTTTTACGATTTGTTTTTGTTGAATTACGACAGCTAATAATTTTTATTGATAAAAATTATAAAAACAATATTCAATAAAAACAAAGGTAACTACATTACATTTCGTATGTACAGTGTTTATTTCAACACCCCAACTCATCGTTCCAAATAAAAGAGACATTGATGCCAGCAATTTACTCTACTTGTTTTGAATGATGCCCATTTGCTGAACATTCGAAATAATTGCTGGTCCTACCAGTGCCTTAGTGAGACAATCAGCGGCATTTTTCTTCGATGTTACATATTCCAATGTGATTGCGCCAGATTTAATCACATCGCGCACATGATGATATTTCGTGTCAATATGTTTGCTATGAGCCCGAAACATCTCAACACTTGCAATCGCTATTGCACTCTGGTTGTCACAGAATAGCGTAGTTGGTTCGTCAAACTCCTTCAATCGCTTGCCAAGCATCCTTAACCAAATTGCCTCGCATGTTGCTGCAGAGATTGCCATGTACTCCGCTTCTGTCGAAGACAAAGCCACTGTTGGTTGGCGCCTGCTTGCCCAAGCGACAGCACCATCGCTCATTTTGAAAATATAACCAGTGCATGAGCGCCGTTTGTCGATATCGGATGCCCAATTGTAATGGTCGCGCAATCTCAGTACGCTGGGTGAGCGATTCGTACATGCGAGACACAAACCAATATCAACTTCTATTGGAATATATTTCCTTACTCTTGGCGTTTGAGATACAGATGGAGCTGCGATCGTTGTGGAGACGATGCTCAACAGCCCTGAACGCGGCTGTTATTAAGTGTAAGGACCCGTTAATTTTGGTTAGAAAATTCGAGAAAAGAAGCTAGAAGTTTTGGCACGCGGTTTTTTTTTGAGAGTTGCATTTTGGACCTCACCCGACGAGGTGACAGTGAAAAAAAAGAAAAAGGTGTTAGTTTTTGTTAAAATTGGTCAGTTCGAAAAACGAAAAAAAAAAAAAAACAAATAGCGCGCAATTTTGTTCCAATTACTACTTAACGCTTGTGTATTTTCCTAATGGAGCAATGTGCGAAGAAAATCCAGTAAAAAGAGGAAGAAATTGCAATAAGTTTCGACAGGTCTCGTGAAGCAGGGAGTTTTTTTTTTTTTTTTTCTTGAAAATTTAAAGAAACGTGAGTAGGATATAAAACCATCGGACCAACGACAGGTACCATTTTTTTTTTGCTGTTATATATTTTTGGTAAATTTTTCAGAAAAAAAAAAGGCAAAGCCTTTAGTGAATTTATTTTAACCTGAAATTTTATTCGGCCGAAGCCGCGTTCTAATTAAAAATTTTTTTGGGAAAAGGCCATAACTCGATACAAGATTTTCTATTTCCACGCATGCGAAATACATACTAGAGCCAGAAGGGTCCAACGGTGAATTGTGGTATGAACAGAATGCAAAGCACTTAGCGAAGTTATTTTTTTTTTGAAACGTTATTCAGTCAAAACCACGTTTTGGGAAAAGGCCATAACTCGATACAAGATTTTCTCGTTCCACGCATGCGAAATACATAATAGAAATACATAGTAGTATCAAAAATCCAACAGTAAAGTTAGCCGTATAAAAAAAATGCAATACAATTAGTGAATTTTTTTTTTGCATATTTATTTAAGTAAAGAACGTGTTTTCTTGGAAAAGTCCACAACTCTTTACGAAAGTTTTCTTCTTCCATGCATGCGAAAGGTTTGTTTTGCCCAATAAATATTACCCACACATGATATTCACTGTGCGTGAATCCCGCAATTTTCCCAACGGTATTTCGGGCCCGCATGGGCCAAAGTATAAATTTTTGGTTAAATTTTCAGATAGAACAAAAATCGAACAACAAATTTAGCCGTATAGACAAAATGCAAAACTTTTAGTGAATTTTTTTTTTGGTCGCATGTTTATTCGGTTAAGAGCATTTTTTTTTTAAAAAGGCCGAAACTCTATGCAAATTTCTTCCCCTCTCATGCATGCGAAATAGTACGATTTTTTTTTGCACTATGAGGGGCTAAAAGGCAACCCTGGGGATGAGAGAGAGAGAGAGAGGAATGGCGTAAGCCACAGAGCAGAGAGACCAGCCCGACTGACTTTCCTTCCCCTCCCCATCTTGTATTTTCTTCAAGTATTAGTTCTGCCCGCTGATTACCTCACCAGTACCTCCCAAACCTGGTGGTCAGCCCCTTTTCGGTACATAACGTTTCACATGTCCATGAAGAGAAGTGACAAAACCCTCCCCGCCGACGAGCTAGCACGTGCGTGTGCTAGATGTACCACACGTCACTTCTAGGCACTTCGTGGGACACTGCCATGGTGGCGTGTCGGCAGGACGTCGATGAGCTGATCCCTCTGGGATCACTCATCGCGACTGTTACATATATGGCGCCCAACGTGGGGCAAGTTTCAGTGGCGTGAATTGTCAAACCACTTTCAATATTCCTTAACGGACTTCACATTGAATGGAATTTGCCTCTGCCTAACATTGTGATAATCTTCTATTTAATATTGATCACGTTTCAATTGCTCTCATGCAATTCAACACACTGAGTCCTCAGAAACCCCTTTTTATCCCCACACATGCCAACTCGGCATTCTGAGAGCTCATAAATATTTTTTTTTTCATTAATTTTGTGGCGTTTCTCAAGCAGTCGGGTGGATATTTTGGCGTCATTGACACTTTAGATGAGGCAGGAGCTTGCACGTCCAATTCCAAGCCCATGCAGGCTATTGGCCGTAGCTTGTTTCATCATGGGTGTACAATTTCGCTTCAATACTCATTAGCAAAGGAATAGTCGAAATATTTCAATGGCAGATCTCGCTACGTAAAGCACGTTAGTGCTGCAAGGAATATTGTGACATTTTCGTGTTCTTCCTCTGAGGCAGCGCGGGAATTGGAAGAAGGAAAGAGGGTCTATGAATGTATCGTATCTTGGATTTGGGTAAATACCTAAAATCACACACCTGACTTCAAAGGATGACTCTTACCTAATACCAATCGTTATGCGAACATCCATCAAGGATGTTAAGATCACATACCCGCCTGACCTCACGTTTCGGCGAAAACTTGACAGCCTTGGAAGTATTATGAGTGTTCTTTGGAACTCGGCGGGCTAGAACCTTAAGTATCTTGCCTGATGCCGCCAGAACTCAAATCGTATACTGTTCTCAGGTCGACAAGTTTTTTTTTTCGCAACTACAGGAAGCAAGAAAAGGAAGAAAATATTTTTTTTCCATTTTTTCTGCTGAGTGTATCTTGGCACTGCGACTCTCTCCATGTCTCTCTATCTCTCCTAAAATGCCCAAAAAAAAAAAAAATACAATTTGTTTTCTACGGATTATTTTTCGCTCTGGTTGTTTGAACCAACCATATATTGAATCATTTAGTATCAAGCTCCTTGTGGTTAAGTCACAAGGCATTTGAATTATTGTTGAACTATCTTCTTGACATATGATTTGTCGTTTATTATAAACTTAGTAGTAGTGACGATTTCTACAGCACGGCGCTAATTTCTTTAAACTTATATTAGGATTTTTTTTTTTCTCGTGTCTTAAGAATTGAGTCCCAAGTTGGATGTATTATAGGCTCGGAAAAATAAATCTTTACCTTTTTCGGATTTTTCTATTTTTTCTAATCTGCAACTTTTAGTTGTTGAAGAATTATTTCTGGCATTTAAGCATTTATATAGTTAGAAGTATCCCTGAATTCCGTTTCACTTCTAAACTACGAAGCTTTAGTTTTAATAAGAATTTTTTTTTCCGAAGTATTGGATTTCCTTGGGTGGTAATTATTTTGTCGACTATGTCTACTAGAAGAACGCCTCCAAAAGGCGGTGTGATTCCCAAAGGCCCAAATACAAAGCAAAGAGCGCGAGAAGAGGATGCAGAATCTTTCCAAAGAGCATTCGGGTCGCAAGACAGAATTCTAGTGGATGATCAAGCACGGCCAGTCTCAGGTCGAGACATATACGCCCAACAATCGCGAACTGGCACCCCGTTGATGACTGGACAGGGCTATGGAGGAAGATCAGGACCACCGCAGGATACGTCAAGACCACCACCAGCTCTGAATCTATCAGGAATTGAGCCAGTTCCTCACACGGTCCCGAAAACTTCGCGTCCAGATTTACGACCCGGAGCTAATACCCCGTTGTATGATTTACAATGGGATCATAGCTCTAATGCCATGCCATTCGGAGCAGGGGAAGTACCTTATGCTTTTCCTCCTCCTCACATGCAAAAAAGTGTTCGAGATGAAGACCATGATAAAAAAATTGTTGAACTGCAGCAATGCGTGCAGCAACTGCAAATACAACTGGGAAGAGCGAGCGCTATCCAAACCTCCGCGCATAACGTGTCTCCCAACCGGCATGATCCACCTTTAACTTCTGAATTTCTGAATCAAGAACAACACTTTTCAAGACCAGTGTCCAGACGTGCAGATGGCAACACGCTTCAGCCAAGACCCCCAAGTCCTCTCCGTAAATGTTTGATGAAGTTCGATGGAACCACACAGAACATCCCAGTTGACGAATTCCTTTTTCGATTGGAGCGAATCAAAATGTTAAATCAAGCTTCCGAAGAGTATTGGGTAAATAATTTTCATAGATGTCTGAGCGGAGCCGCAGAAGCCTGGTACTGGCAGTTCTTGCGCACTAGACCCTACCCGACTTGGCAGGAGATGACAGTAGCATTAATTAAACGCTTTAAAATGTGGAATTCGGATTCTGAAATTACACACGCGATTGAGCGTCGTCGCCAAGGTACTCGTGAATCTATTGAGGACTATGTTTCCACAATAGTAGCGCTGAATGTGCAAAGATCTCAGCCAATGAGAGACGAGGAGCTAGTTGGTTTAATGTTACCAAATATTAATCCACGTATCGCACAATTGGTTTTCGCTATGAATCTCTCTCATGTTGATAGTTTTCGAGAAGAATGTCGTAGAGCCGAAAATTATCTCCGATCAATCCCGGATTATGAGCGACGTCCTTACCCAATACCGGTAAGCAAAAATCACCACCTGGCTGAGTTACCACCGCCCAATTTTGAAGAGGATAATTACTACTCGGAAAAGAAGGAAGTAGCCGCCTTGGTACAGGAGCAGGAACGGAACACGAACCGCCCAGGATGGATGTGCTGGAACTGCGAGCAGTCAGGTCACGGGTTTCGAGAATGCCCATCGAAAACCAGGCGACTATTCTGTTATCGGTGTGGAGAAAAGGAAAGAACGAGTGTGAACTGCCCACGATGCAACTCAAAAAACTGGAGAATTGGTCGGCCGAAAACACCATGGGCCGGCCATCAGAGTCAACGAATGATGGAAACGGACTTGGTGATTCCCCCACGGAGTTCTTCGAACACACCACAAAAGCCATAGTCAAAAGATCGACATCAATGTCAACCATCACGGACCAGTCGAGTCGGGAAACTACGTCCGTGGAAACACAAACTGGTTTTAACGACGCTAACCCTATAAATCCCTTAGTTTCAAATTCGATTCGATCAATCGAGTCATCAATTATACCTTTGCATCATAGAAGCCTTCAGGAAAGACAAAGGAATTACATCAACGCACGAGAGCGAATTTTTGGCAATGTTTCCGAGATAAAACTGCCCAAGAAAAATCCCAAAAGGTCTATACTTCGCCTTCGAGAATGGCATAAACAGCGGATGAATCGGCAGCGAATGGTAATCGATTCCCTTCAGGTTTCACAAGATGATCCACGGCCTTTTGCGCGAGTATCCGTTGGTGGAATATCGCTTACTGGGCTACTAGATAGTGGAGCCAGTGTAACTTGCCTAGGAGCAGGGGCATTAAATCTCGTAGAAAAATTGAAGATCAAATTTAAACAAACCAATTCAGAAATTCGAACCGCAGCAGGCCGTTCGCATAAAATACTGGGACATTTCACTACGCAGGTAGAATACAAAGGAGTAGTGCGAAAGATGCGTATCCACATTATCCCTGAACTTGAGAAGGAACTCTATCTCGGAATCGATTTCTGGAATCTATTCGGCTTGTCCAGAGTGTTTTTAGACTCGATGTCCTTAGACACCAGCGATAGAGAAAACCTTCCAAAAATGCATGCGCTAACTAGTTCAGAAAAAACCAGATTAAAGCTAGTAATGGCCAAGTTTCCTTCATGTACAGATCTGGGACTCGGTAAAACCCAAGTCGAACAGCATGTCATCGACGTCGGAAGTGCTGAGCCCATAAAACAACGACACTATCCTGTCTCACCAGCTATCCAGAAGCTTATGTACGACGAATTGGATAGAATGTTGTCACTAGGTGTTATCGAAGAGAGTATGAGCGCTTGGAATTCACCAGTAGTTCTAGTGCGCAAGCCAGGCAAAGTTAGACTTTGCCTAGACTCACGAAAAGTAAACGAAGTGACAGTAAAAGATGCTTATCCACTTCCGCACATAGATGGACTGCTAAGTAGGCTACAAGATACAAGATATATATCGTCTATCGATTTAAAAGATGCCTACTGGCAAATACCGCTAGAGGAATCCTCACGAGAGAAGACCGCATTTACGGTCCCTGGGCGACCGTTGTATCAATTTACAGTAATGCCTTTCGGGCTATGTAATGCGCCACAACGAATGTGTCGCCTTATGGATAAAGTGATGGCACCATTACCGGCCTCACTCCGAGAGCGAGTATTCGTCTATCTAGATGATTTGCTCGTTATATCTTCGGACTTCCAATCTCATATCGAGTCGTTAGAAGAAGTTGCAAACTGTATTAAGTCCGCTGGCCTGACAATAAATGTCACTAAAAGCCACTTTTGCATGACTGAAGTTAAATACTTGGGTTATATAGTAGGGGATGGCACCCTTAAAGTAGACGAAAGCAAAGTTTCAGCTATTGCACAGTTTCCGACACCCATCTCGATGAAACAAGTTCGGCGATTTTTAGGTATGACTGGATGGTATCGTCGATTCATACCAAGCTATGCGTCACAAGCGGCACCAATTACAGATTGCTTAAAAAAATCTAAAACCGGATTCAGATGGACGGCTGAAGCTCAAGAGGCCTTCGAGAACTTAAAATTAGCCCTCACTACTGCCCCCGTATTGCATAACCCGGACTTTTCGAGACCATTCGTGATTCAGTGTGACGCCAGCCAATCAGGCATTGGTGGAGTACTATACCAAGTAGGCTCCGAACAGGAAGATAAGCCCATAGCTTACGTATCACAAAAGCTAAATAGCGCTCAAAAAAATTACAGCATCACAGAGCTGGAGTGCCTAGCAGCTGTAATAAGCGTAAAAAAATTCCGAGCCTACGTGGAAGGGCTTCCATTCACGATAGTTACAGACCACGCCAGCCTGAAATGGCTCATGAGTCAGAAAGATTTGAGTGGAAGATTGGCGCGATGGTCCCTGAAACTTCAGGCATTTGACTTCAACATCGAACACCGAAAGGGAAGTCAGAATGTGGTTCCCGATGCTCTTTCTCGAGCGCATGCAGACGAGCTGGCTTTTACAACTCCGGAAATTGCTGTAGAGGTGGATCTCACATCCCCTGAATTTAAATCTAAAGAATATTTGGATTTAATGTCAACGATGGAAGAAGCTGGGAATAAGCTGCCAGACGTGTGCGTTTCCGAAGGATATATATACAAACGCGTATCACAACGTTCGGGGTCCCTGAAGGACGATTCGGCTGCTTGGAGATTGTGGATCCCAGCCGGATTGACGGATCAGTTGATTTGGTCAGCACATAATCCACCTTTAGCAGCTCACGGCGGAATTGGGAAAACTCTGGCTAGACTTCGTCAATTTTACTACTGGCCCAGAATGGTCATGCAGGTAAAAGAATTCGTGAACGCTTGCGAAACCTGTAAAAAACAAAAGCACCGAATATTACTCTGAGACCACCCATGATATCACAAATAACGCCAGAACGTGCATGGCAGCGAATATATATTGATTTGCTAGGATCCTATCCACGCTCCAAGAATGGAAACACCACAATCTTGATCGTGTTAGATCAGTTTAGCAAGTACGTCCTATTGAAGCCGATGCGGAATGCTTCCACCAAAAATATTTTGAGGTTTCTGGAGACCGAGGTCTTCCATGTATATGGAGTCCCGGAATTCCTGGTATCGGACAATGGAACGCAATTTGCGTCACGCGACTTTGCCGCGATGATGTCAGTATATGGGATCCGACATACTCCTACGGCGGTGTATTCACCCCAGGCTAACGCCTCTGAGAGAGTGAATCGCTCCATATTGGCGGCAATACGCGCTTACCTGGGAGCAGAACACAAAAATTGGGACGTACACTTAAGCGAAATAGCGTGTGCCTTAAGAACTTCAGTACACGAAGCCACCGGATTTTCACCATATTTTTTGAATTTCGGCGTGAACATGGTTTGTCACGGCTCAGCTTACCCGTTGCTTAGGCGTTTAACTGATGCACCCTCAGCAGAAATGGTCTGTCTTTCAATGCCCGATCACATGCAAACTATTCGTGTTGAAGTGATGAAACGTCTCGAGCAAGCACACAGAAAATACGCCCAGCGTTACAACCTAAAATCTAGGGAAACCAGATTTGTTCCAGGCCAAGAGGTGTATCGCAGAAATTTTGCCTTGAGTGATGCAGTAAAAGGATATAATGCAAAACTCGCCCTGAAATTCCTGAAATGTCGAATCACAAAAAAGATCGGTAATTCAATCTACACGGTTGAAGACATGCAAGGAAAGGTAGTAGGCAATGTGCATGCCAAGGATCTACGGCAATGAGAAATGCCCTCTGATTAGGTTAAATAAGTTTGCATTAGTCGTGTTACTATTGTGTGGCTCTAAGGTGGTCCATCATCTTGTTTAAACCACGACATTTAGTTCAGTGGGTTTTCTTTAAACGGAGATAGTCTTTGAGTTAAATATATATACTCCAGAATTCTTAATACTTGATTAACAATTTGATGATAACACACGCAGTTTAACTAGGAGCATTTTAGATTTTTTTTTGAAGGCGATGTTAGTAATCAAATTACGTTCTGGTTGGCATTAAGTCAGTTGAATCAACGATGCGAGAATTATTAATAATTCTTTTCTCATAGTGTTTCGGTTTTCATCTGGTTTCATTGAAATGGTTTTATTGCTAGGAGGGAAGATAGTCCTCTATAGTAATGAGAAACCAACCACTCCAAGTCATTAAAACAGGGTTGATTAAGTATCCATATTTCATTAACCACATCTCTTTAAATGTTGCTAATTTAGCTGTAAGTGAAATACTCTTTTTGTACATGGATTTATATTAAGGACTTAAGGTGGAATTAGTAATTAGCTATCTTACTCAGAAATTTAGTTTATCTGTATTCCTTTTAGTCATACTTAACACGTAGTTTAACCTCGCTTAACAGGTGTAATGAATTGCTTACCTAGAAATCACCTGTTTGTCGAAAATTGGATGCGCTTAAGAGAATATTAGGATTAGTAATTATCAAAATTAAAGAGATATTGAGCTAACGAAAGGTTCATATCCCTTTAGTAACCTATTAAGACACTATTAGTTAACTCTCTCCGTTGATGTTAATCTATAAAAGATTTTTTTTTGTGAAATCACACAAAAGCTTGAATTCGGAAGTACAGCTAATGATTAATCTTTATTTTTGTTATTAACTTCTTCATATATTATATCATATATACGATATAATTGATTATGGTTTTTTTTTATCTCATTCATTGGAAGATCCAAAGGAGTACAGAATGAGTAAACTTTTGGAGTAAAGGTTAGGTTTTATTATAGTAGAATTAGAATGATGTTATAAGGAAATTATAACGTTATAGCACGGTTCAATCAATAAATAGAGATTAAGGTTACACATTTATTATTATTTTACATGCCCACTTCTAGTCATGAATTCCCTATTCACATTCATTTGCCTCGAAATGGTCACTTTACAAGCGGATACATATAGTGAGTTGAAATTGTCGGCAATACGCAATATGGCATGTATAAAACTGGTAGCAGTAGAATTTATCGCATTATCATCCGGGGATATTGACTCCAAAGTCTAAGACCAAAATTTTATTATAAATTGGCCTCTTTAATTAAGGCCTATCGTACTTAAACTCGCAGCGTTTGTTTTTCTTTCACTTTTCATTTTTGCCCGAAATGGACCTGACTCTGACTGGTTAAGGAATCTCACTTTTAGTGCTAGTTAAAGGTCATTAAAAAGAATAAAATAAAAATAATATAATAATATATCTTGAAGAGACCTATCGCAACACGAAATAGCCTGTTTGGGGTTGACCTCATAAAGTTACATCATCATTTTTTTTATTTATGAAAAATTTGCTTCAACTTACGTACGTACATGGGAAATGAATAAGTACCTGTAAGTTAACAAATTCTTTTCACATTTAAATAAAAAAAAAAACAATTTGCTTACGATTTGTTGAGAACTTTATTGTTCTAGAGCTTTTTAAGACTAAATTAACAATTTTGGTTTACTTAAAATGTAACGTCGGTCTCAGGTGTCGCAGACATGCTGTCAGCAGAATCGCGTCGTGAGAAAATGATGTTTCAGGTATTTTGCCTTGTGACCCAGATATTGCTGGCGTTTGCAGTTGATGAATTCTTGTGGGAACCTTTGGTGTTAACTCTTCCCCTCTTAGGTTGAATGCCCTCATTCGACTAAAAAAATGGGATGTTGTAAAGGCTTCCTTGGTCTTGCCTAGGAGATTCATCAGCTTCGATGTGGACCGCTGGAGCCGGTATGAGTGGTGCTGCCGTTCTTATGGTGATATTTGGTCCTTTTGCCCTTTTCAGGAGTTCGATGGTCTTAAAGGTAAGTAGGACTATGAGGATTGTTGCAAACAGTCCATAGCTGACAAATTCGTTGATGTTCTTTTCGGTTTTGAGAAGGCTGATTTGATTGGTGTTGTTCAAGAAAATCTCTTTCATCATCTCTAAGGATAATATCTCCTCGAGATCGCTTTTTTCCCATTTCTGTCTGCAGCAGTGGTGGCAAGAACTGGACGGTTGTCACTTCCTTTGCTGTGAATTTCTGGTTGTTTATGATGATCGACTCGTTTTTGAATGATATAAGGTAAGTTCCTTTTAGATGTTGCATTGTATCGTTGATCTGGATTTTTCCGTTGAAATCATTTAAAAGGACGATTCCGGGTGTGACTTCTTCTACTGATGGGATGTGGTGGCTATTAGCTTTGTTACATTTTATGATCTTATTTTCTAACAAATTTGGAATACAGGTTGTTTCATTTAAATCGATAACATTGATATTTTTACAAATTGAGATTTCATTGAGATTTTTACATTTCCCATTTACACCAAATATAATTTTATCTTTTTTCAATACATATTTATACGAAATTTTATTTATGATATTATTTCTTTTTACTGGTTTGAGCAACAATTTTTCAAAAGTTATATTAGAAGTTATTGGTACATCAATTATATAAAGCAAATGTGTTGAATTTTGTGCTATTTTGACTTCGGAAATTTCTAAGGCTTCCTCTATATTTGAATAGGGAATCATGTCTTTATCAAAATTTTTTATAATTATTTCAATTTCGGATTTGGAAAGTACATTTGAATTTACAATATTGGCTTTTGCCAATTGTATTGATTGTATAATGTTTTTTAGTTCTTCTTTAACAATTTTAATTTTGTATTGAGTACTTAGAGCTAATGTATTTTCGAAAACTTTATCCTTTTTTATTGTGTTTAAAATTTCATTGGTTATTTTGGTGATCTTATTTAGTCTCTCATTATGTTTGCTGTTTATCAAAACTTGTTTATTATTATTTTCTAATACATTATTAATTTTATCTTTAATTAGAACAAAATCATCGTGGTCGGGATTTCCCGCTATCCACTTCCATGCAGAACCTATAAAATCGAGTGATCGTTTTTGTTTGTGAACTTTAATGTTATTAATTAAAATTTTGATTTGTTTTATTTCATGATCTAGGAGTGGGTAAAAGGGATTATTCGTAGGAATGTGTTCTTTTAATAAGGATGAAATATTGGATGTGAAATGCTCGTACTGGTCTGTTTCGAAAATATGGATTAATTTTATGTTTCCGTTTTGGATTTTCGCTATTCCGGTTTTTAGTGCGATGAGCTGGGAATTGGAATAATCGAGGATTTGGACTTCTGCGCTTACGGCGGTGATTATAAATCTGAAATAAATGAGGGATTTAATTTCGAATATCGCTTTTATGAATTTTCTTTCCTGATTCTGTTATTACTAAAGTAGGTTTGTTTTCTTTTACGATTTCTTTCCTGTATCTAGCTGTTAATTTTGTTCCTACACGTTTATTATTTTTTACGTAAATTGTCTCACCAATTTCGTACTCCTTGGGTGATTTTCTATTTTTATTATGAGACTTAAGGTCTTTTTGTTGTTTTTGTTTAAGTAGTTCTATGTTATCCTTTCTCGACTTCTCTAGTTGTTCGGGGTCTGTCGAGACGATTCTACCGTAGAAGAGCTCTATTGGTTTTTTTCCAGTAACGGAGTGGATAGAAGAATTATATTCATATAGGGATCGTTCAAGCAGTTCTTCAAAGGATCTGTGGATGTCTTCTGTTTTCAAACATCTCATTATTTCTGTCAGAGTTGAATGAAATCTTTCGACTTGACCATTCACCTCGCTCTTGTATGATGGGGTTTTGTAGATTTCAATTTTTAATTGATCCCTCATCATGAATGTAATGGATGCCGAATTAAGAGATTTTTCACCGTTTATTACGACGCATTTCGGAACGCCGAAAAAGAATAGCAGTTCTCTCAATGGTGTGCGTACATCTTCGATAGCCCTGGATTTAAGAATTTTTGCTTGAGCGAATTTGGTAAATTTATCTAACGCAGTTAATACTAGATATTTTTCTGTCAAGTAGATGTCTATGTGCAAAGTATGACCTGGGAATTCTGGAATTGGGGTAGGTTTTAAAATTGGATTATTGGGATGCCTTTCGTATTTGTTTTCTACACAGGTAGTGCATTGTTTCACTAGGCGTTTGATTTTCGAACTCATTTTGGGGAAATGGAATTTTTCAATAATTTGTAATTTATTTTCAATGGAATTTCGATGTGCTCTGTTATGGAATCTTAGAATGATATCTTCTTGTTCTTGTTCATTTTGTACATTTTGTACCTCAACTTGAGTGAACCTTATCTTGTAGTTTCTAAAGTACAGAGGATATATCTCTTGGATTTTTCCCATTATATCTTCGCAGGTTTTAATGCCGTTGATAGTGTTTGGGTTCAGATATCTTTTGAAGATTCCTATCAAGTTTTCTCTGGTATACTCGATTTCGGTGAAAGTATGTTTCCAATAATTAGGAAAAGGTTTTTCGAGTTGATAGCTCGTTCCTTCTCCGATTTTCAAAATGATTTGGGTACGAAATGCGTTAATCGGAGTTTCGACGGATGGTACTAGATTGTGTGAAGAGCTTTCGTCGCTGTGTGCAGTGGCTGTCAGAGAGTTAACATTTTCCTTGATAGGTGGTCTGGAGAGTGCATCTGCCACGATATTGGTTTTTCCGGGTTTGTATTTTATTTCATAATTATACTCCTCCAGGATGGCCTTCCATCGTTTCAGTTTCACATTATTGTTTTTATCGCTTAATGCGTAAGTGAGTGGCTGATGGTCTGTGAATATTTTGACCTTTCTAGAACCGTAGAGAAAATTTCGTAAGGAGTTCAGGGCCCATATTATGGCCAACATCTCTTTCTCGTTTCCTGCATAATTCTCTTCTGTTTTGCTTAAGGTTCTCGATAAAAATGTTATAGGTCTGCCGTCTTGCGATAGAATTGCACCGATAGCGTACTTCGACGCATCAGTTGTAAGTTCGAACTCTTTGTCGAAATCTGGAAAATGAAGCATTACGTCTTGAGAAGTAAGAGAATTTTTGATTTTTTGAAAAGTTTCCAAAGCTTCTTCGTTTAGATAGATTTTCTTCTTGCTTGAGAGATTCTTGGATACACGTCCATCTTCCCCTCTTAGAAGAGATGTTAGGGGATTTGCTAGCTTTGCATAATCACGTATGAAGCGACGGTAGTATCCTGCCATGCCGAGAAATGATCTAAGATCCCTTAGCGTGTTTGGGGCAGGGAAGTTATTTATTGCTTCCACTTTTTGAGAATTCGTTGTTATCCCATTTTCAGAGATAACAAAGCCAAGAAATTCTACAGATCTTTTTAGAAATTCGCATTTGTCGATTTGGACTTTCATATTCGCATTTTCTAATGTTTTGAATACGAGATCGATGTTTTTTAGATGTTCTTCCTCGTTAGCGCCGAATATGACAATATCGTCAATGTAAACGTAACATCTGACGCCTATATGGTCCCTTAGGATGTCGTCGAGAGTCCTTTGGAAAATGGACGGAGCATTTTTTAAACCAAAGGGAAGACGAGTAAATTCGTATTTTCCATTGTTTACAGAGAATGCAGTTTTTTCAATATCCGATTCTTTTAATGGAATCTGGTGGAAACCGCTTTTTAGGTCGACTATTGAAAATAATTTGTTTTTTCCTAAATTGGCCATTACTTCGTTGATTTCGGGTATGGGATACCTGTCAGGGACGGTTACCGTGTTCAGCTTCCTATAGTCGATGACCATTCTATACTTTTTTTCACCTGACGCATCCATTTTCTTAGTGACTACCCAAATTGGAGCGTTATATGGTGATCTCGATGGTCTGATTATACCGTCCTCGAGTAGTTTAGTTATTTCATTATCTATTACGGGTTTCAGAGCCATGGGATAGGGATATGTTTTGGAGTACACTGGATTGTTATCGGTGGTGCGGATTTCGCCTTTAACCACGGTGGTGTAGGTAAGTTTTTCATTAGGCTCAGAAAATAAATTTGGATGTCTCTCTAGGACATGAAAAAGCTTCGCTGTCTGGTTTTCGGTAAGGTGAGCTGTTTTCACATCGATACTGTTGACTGATTGAGAGATGCGCTGTTTGATGGGAATACGGATGTTATTTTTGATGGTGATAAAATCTTCAGCAGTGTGAATGATTGCACCAAGTTGCTTAAGGCTGTCATTTCCGAGAATTCCGTGAAATGATTTTAAAGTGGGAAGGATAAAAAATTTTAAATTAGGAACTGAAGGGCCGAAAAGGTTTAATATTGCATGATGCGTTATTTTGATATTTCCGCCGACTGAATTTGCAGAAAATGGGTTTTCGTTGGGGAGATGTGTCCGTACACAGTTCGGTTGGATATAATTTTTGTTTGAACCGGTATCGATAAGAAATTTTAAGATGTCACCGCTCTTCGCCTTGTATTCGAAGTAAGGAAGCGAAGAGCTCGTTAGCCTAAAAAATGAATGTCTTGTGGTTACTGGACTTGCTGATCATATTCTGGTTCGAGTATTTCGGGCTCTTGGTATGGAGGATATTGATAGGTTTCTGTATCCTCTATTCCCATATAGTCGATTAGAGTTTGATCGTTCACGTTATCTTCTTCGTTCAGTGCATCGTTGTATTCGATGCTCTCAGGTAATGAGTCGGAAGTTTGAGTGAAAAAGGTGCGTTGTTGTTTGTTAGGATAATGTGCTTGGACGGAGACTGGAATTGGTCTCTTGGTGGTGAATCTTTGGGGAGGTCTATTTTGATAGTTGACGGCTCGTGAATGAATCGAATGATCAATATCCATTGGCTCAGCTCTGGGTTGAGGCTTAGGTGGAAGTTGATTTTGCCGTTGTTGGAAATGGAATTGTTGGGGTTGAGTAGGAAAGGAATAGTGTGGCTGGAAGTGATTTCTATTAGGAAAATTAGGTGTGTGGTTGGCAAAATTGGGTCTATGTATTTGGGGTTGTTGGAACGGATGGGGGTGGAACAGAGGTCTTGGTACAGGAAACTGTGGGTGTTGAAGGATTCTTCTCGGTTGAGGAATAGGTGGTGGTACGTAATTGTTAATTCGCCTCGCATTGTTATTATTTGCGTATTGCGGGCGATAGTTCACGTTCTCTAGCTTTAGACACAAATGAAGAGCCTGCGGTAAGTCCGTCGGTTCCCTCATGCTGAGAAGTTTGGGCAGGTCACCCTTTAATCCTCTTATGAAGGTGTCTAAAGCCTTGTCTCTGAATGAGCGAACCATGATGTTCATTGCTTCGGTACTCATTTCCATACAAGAAATTTTATTTAAGATCAGAGACAGATGGTGGTAAACGGATTGATAAAATCCTTGAATTGTGTCGTTGCCCTGAATAAGACAAGTCATTTGGTACTCAAGAGTTCCCAAATCTCGTTTGTCTGCATAATGCAGTGTCAGGCACTTGGAAATTCTCTCCCAATTAAGAGGTGTGTTATATGATTCTAAGGCGACGTCTGCCTGGCCGATAATTTTGTTACGAATAACATTGAGGATTCCGTAATATTGTGGAGTTCCTCGTTTCGACTCGTATAATCTCAGAATTCTTTCAACACTTTTTTTCCAGGAGCTAAACTCGCCTGGTTGTCCCGAGAAATCGCGTAAACTTTTGATGACATCGGGAATTCTATCCATATCGGATAAGTTTCCCAATTGATCCTCGTTTATCGGTTGATCGATTTCGAGACCTAAGTTGATATTAGGGTTTAGGGTTTCTCTAATGATTCGTGGACATTCCCTCGCTAGGTATTGCGAGATGAGAGTTTCAATTTGTTCGCGCGTGTTAGCTGCAGGAACAGCGGGAGGAACCTCGGGGTTGAACGCAATTCTAGGGGGACGCACTAAATTTCCGGGGTTTGCCATTTTTTATGGAAATGGAATTTATGGCAATATGATTGAATTAAATTTTGTTTAGTCTCACTTTTGCTTTAATTTATTTGGTTAAATGAACTCGATCACTTGATTTTGGAATTTATCACTTTCAATTTACTTTACTAAAAATTATAATCACTTAACAAAATTTTAAATTATTTTCGTTTTCGATTTTCAGGATTTTTGTTTTGTTTCGATTTTACTTATTTACTAAATTTTCTTAGCTTAATTCCTAGGAGAAAAATATAAAAATATAGAAACTAATAATTTCCTTACAATGTCAAAATCCACATTTGGTCGAGCGGCTGCCGGTCTTGCCGACTCCTTTTCTTCCAGTCCTGGTTACTAGGGGGCCTCGTTTCTCGTCACTTTTGTTGGATTTTGTTGCCCGCAGAGTTTTCGCCTTTCGTTCCCTTGTTTTATCCTTCTGTAGCACTGCGTACACTTTCGGTAAACTTGCGATTTATCCTTCTGTAGCACTGCTTACGCTTTCGGTTAAACTTGCGTTTTATCCTTTGTAGCACTGCTTACACTTTCGGTTAAACTTGGCGTTTTATCCTTCTGTAGCACTGCTTACACTTTCGGTTAAACTTGGCATTTTAGCCTTCTTTAGCACTGCGTACACTTTCGGTAAACTTAGCGTTGGTAACTTTCGGTTAAACTCGCGGGTCCCTGCTCGGGCGCCAGTTAACAAATTCTTTTCACATTTAAATAAAAAAAAAAACAATTTGCTTACGATTTGTTGAGAACTTTATTGTTCTAGAGCTTTTTAAGACTAAATTAACAATTTTGGTTTACTTAAAATGTAACGTCGGTCTCAGGTGTCGCAGACATGCTGTCAGCAGAATCGCGTCGTGAGAAAATGATGTTTCAGGTATTTTGCCTTGTGACCCAGATATTGCTGGCGTTTGCAGTTGATGAATTCTTGTGGGAACCTTTGGTGTTAACTTGTACAAGCGGTGGTCATTTAGGAACACCAGCATACTATATGATGATGCGACCTTGGGTGTATGGGGACTCCCGATACATTTGGATTGAAACCAAAAAAAAAAAAAAAAAAATAAATAAATAAATAAAAACAAAAAAATAACAATTTTGGTATATGTACATATATATGTACCTATGTATATCAGAACAACTATCGGTGAAGATAGGGCTCACAGTGCGCAGAACAATTTAAATAGGGATAACTCTCATCCGTTATGAAATCAGCTCAATTGCCTTTTTTGCATCGGCGATCACACCCAGCAACTAACAAACCAACAAAATCTACATTACGTAAAAATCCGCCAACCAAATTGTATGGACTAGAGATGCACATGCTTAATATCATTTGTTAATTTTAATTAATAATATAACTGCGCCGAAATAAGATCGATCGCTGTACGAAATGTACCAAGTACAAACATTGCAGGGACGATCCGACAATAAGGCAGCTGCATACGAAACATCATATGACCATAAGTTTAGAGCATTCTCAACAACGTCAAACTACATACATATATATAGGTATATAACATATGCTATCATCATATAGATTGCTACACTAATGCTATCTAAGCAATTATGTCGCTATGTGGTCGACGGAAAAGGAGCAAATGGGATATTGAAATTCGTCCGTCCTTGGTCCTTGATTACAAGAGATAACTGTGAGACCTACCACAATTCACTAAAAAAAAAAAAAAATATAGAAATAAATAAATAAATATGCATATATGTATATATATTACCATTATATATGAAGCCTAATATGGTCTCTTCCATCCAAATGTATTGACTCCACACGAATAAATAAAATGAAATGATGAGACGCAATCCGTACAGAGGCATAGATCTTTTCTCGATTCTGAAACAAACTAGTGCAAACATACACCAGATACTTAAACACATTGGAAGTGAGGCTCCCCTTACAGTAGAGTGGCAAAAGCATCCCTATCTGTCTGGCATCCATGAGCTCAATGTATATTATACGTAGATTATAGGATCCCGGCTATCTCAGTCGGTAGAGCAGGAGACTCTTAATCTCAGGGGTGGGTCGAAACCACACGTTGGCATAGCTCCCTTGTTTCAGCTTCCTCGGCAGCAGGCGGGCTTAACCGAGTAATCTGCCCTGTAATGGTCGCGCAATCTCAGTACGCTGGGTGAGCGATTCGTACATGCGAGACACAAACCAATTTCAACTTCTATTGGAATATATTTCCTTACTCTTGGCGTTTGAGATGCAGATGGAGCTGCGATCGTTGTGGAGACGATGCTCAACAGCCCTGAACGCGGCTGTTATTAAGTGTAAGGACCCGTTAATTTTGGTTAGAAAATTCGAGAACAGAAGCTAGAAGTTTTGGCACGCGGTTTTTTTTTGAGAGTTGCATTTTGGACCTCACCCGACGAGGTGACAGTGAAAAAAAGAAAAAGGTGTTAGTTTTGTTAAAATTGGTCAGTTCGAAAAACGAAAAAAAAAAAACAAATAGCGCGCAATTTTTTTCCAATTACTACTTAACGCTTGTGTATTTTCCTAATGGAGCAATGTGCGAAGAAAATCCAGTAAAAAGAGGAAGAAATTGCAATAAGTTTCGACAGGTCTCGTGAAGCAGGGAGTTTTTTTTTTTTTTTTTCTTGAAAATTTAAAGAAACGTGAGTAGGATATAAAACCATCGGACCAACGACAGGTACCATTTTTTTTTGCTGTTATATATTTTTGGTAAATTTTTCAGAAAAAAAAAGGCAAAGCCTTTAGTGAATTTATTTTAACCTGAAATTTTATTCGGCCGAAGCCGCGTTCTAGTTAAAAATTTTTTTGGGAAAAGGCCATAACTCGATACAAGATTTTCTATTTCCACGCATGCGAAATACATACTAGAGCCAGAAGGGTCCAACGGTGAATTGTGGTATGAACAGAATGCAAAGCACTTAGCGAAGTTATTTTTTTTTTGAAACGTTATTCAGTCAAAACCACGTTTTGGGAAAAGGCCATAACTCGATACAAGATTTTCTCGTTCCACGCATGCGAAATACATAATAGAAATACATAGTAGTATCAAAAATCCAACAGTAAAGTTAGCCGTATAAAAAAAATGCAAGACAATTAGTGAATTTTTTTTTGCATATTTATTTAAGTAAAGAACGTGTCTTCTTGGAAAAGTCCACAATTCTTTACGAAAGTTTTCTTCTTCCATGCATGCGAAAGGTTTGTTTTGCCCAATAAATATTACCCACACATGATATTCACTGTGCGTGAATCCCGCAATTTTCCCAACGGTATTTCGGGCCCGCATGGGCCAAAGTATAAATTTTTGGTTAAATTTTCAGATAGAACAAAAATCGAACAGCAAATTTAGCCGTATAGACAAAATGCAAAACTTTTAGTGAATTTTTTTTTTGGTCGCATGTTTATTCGGTTAAGAGCATTTTTTTTTTAAAAAGGCCGAAACTCTATGCAAATTTCTTCCCCTCTCATGCATGCGAAATAGTACGATTTTTTTTTGCACTATGAGGGGCTAAAAGGCAACCCTGGGGATGAGAGAGAGAGAGAGAGGAATGGCGTAAGCCACAGAGCTGAGAGACCAGCCCGACTGACTTTCCTTCCCCTCCCCATCTTGTATTTTCTTCAAGTATTAGTTCTGCCCGCTGATTACCTCACCAGGACCTCCCAAACCTGGTGGTCAGCCCCTTTTCGGTACATAACGTTTCACATGTCCATGAAGAGAAGTGACAAAACCCTCCCCGCCGACGAGCTAGCAGTGCGTGTGCTAGATGTACCACACGTCACTTCTAGGCATTTCGTGGGACACTGCCATGGTGGCGTGTCGGCAGGACGTCGATGAGCTGATCCCTCTGGGATCACTCATCGCGACTGTTACACAATCCGAATCCGAGTATCCAACCAATTCACCACCGCCATACCGATATAAAATTTTACAATCAAGCGTCCCGCTGAGATAGCGCATGATGCGCTTGACCGCCGTCCAATGTGGCTGTGCATGATTGGAATTGAACCGACTTACATTATTCACAGCAAATGCAATGTCAGGACGCGTCTCCTGCACCAGGTACAACAAACATCCAACCGCCTGTTGGTACGGAATGTTCTCCAAAACGCCAGATCCTTCTTCGACCATCTTGATCGAGAGCTTCTGATTCGCGTCGCTTGGTGTCACTGCAGGTTTCGCGTTCTCCATGCCAAAACGTTTCAAAATCATCTCGATGTACCGCTTCTGGTGAATTGCAATTCCCTCTTGGGTATATTCGATGCTGATTCCAACGATGTTCACTGCCCGTCCAAGATCCTTCATCTTGAATTTCGTACTCAATGCTGACTTAAGAGCACGTAACTGATTTTCGTCCTTCCAGAGAATCAATACATCGTCGACGTAAACAGCCAGAATCACTCCCATCTCGATCGAATAATACACACACGGGTCCTCCTTTGACCTGGTCAGCCCGATGTCTATCAGCGCTGCGTCCAGTTTCAGGTTCCACTGGCGACCCGCCTGTTTGAGCCCGTACATAGCACGATTAAGTCGACATACTCGTCCCGTGTTGTCATCGAAGCCCTCGGGTTGATCAGCGTATATCTCCTCGTACTTACTGCCGTATCAAAAATTATGGCTAAGGTAATTCTCAATAGGATTAGTGATGTCGTCGAGAGCACTCTCGAAGTTTATCAGGCTGGATTCCGTAAAGGGTCGTCTTGTACCGACCACACAAATACCCTACGGATAATATTAGAGCAGTCAGCCGAAATGGGTTCGCCACTACATCTCATGTTTGTGGACTTCGAGAAGGCTTTCGACAGCGTTAAGCGAGATTACATATGGAATGCTTTGCGTAGGAGAGGTATTCCAAATAAGGTCATAGCTATGATTAAAGAATCCTACGAAGATGCAAGGTGTCGCGTCTTGCATAGAGGAGAGCTGTCCGAGAGCTTTCCTGTGCGAACGGGTGTCAGACAAGGCTGCATATTATCACCAGCCCTGTTTCTGGTGGTAATAAATGACATCTTGAAAGCTGCACTGGAAGGTGGGGAAGGTAAAGGTCTTCAATGGAGACTATTTAACATCTTAAGTCACCTTGATTATGCTGATGACGTGTGTTTGCTTGCACATACCCGTTCGGACTTAGAGTCAAATGTTCGCTCGTTGCATTCTAAATGCAAAGAGGCGGGACTGAAAATAAATGTGCGTAAAACCAAGTACATGCACATGGGTTCGAACGCAAGCACACCGATTGTTCTGGACAGGATGTGGAAGAGGTGCAAGATTTTTGCTATCTCGGAAGCATTGTCAGCATGGACGGCGGAGCCGAAAAGGATGTTGAGGCTCGGCTAAATAAAGCTCGTCAGGCCTTCGGTATCCTTTCCCCTTTCTGGAGGTTAAGAGAGATCTCCCTTCGCACGAAGCTGCAAGTTTTTGACGCATGCGTCAAATCCGTGTTGTTATATGGTTGTACTACGTGGAAAGTGACCGTTCGACTTACCAAGAAACTACAGACTTTCGTAAACCAATGCCTCCGACGCATTTTAGGAATATTCTGGCCAGAAGTGATCTCCAACGACGAACTTTGGAGTACAACTCGCCAAACTAAAATAGGTATTGAGATTCAACGGCGAAAGTGGCAGTGGATCGGTCATACTTTGAGGAAACCAGAGCAAAACATCGCAAAACAGGCTCTGGATTATAACCCTCAAGGAAGACGTCGGGTTGGTCGACCATGTAACACATGGAAGCGAGCAGTTGAGCAGGAGGCCAGAGGAATAAACAAGTCCTGGCAACAGCTTAAAGCCGATGCTCAGGATCGCGCCTTGTGGAAGAGAGTTGTTTCTGTCCTATGCCCCTATAGGGGGTCTTAACAGGAATTTGATATCTCCTCGTCGAGATCTCCTTGTAAAAACGCCGTGACAGCGTCCATCTGGTCTATTCAGAACTCATTTTTCGCCGCTAGTGCCAGTAAAAAACGAATCGACTCATACCTCACGACAGGTGAGAATGTTTCTTCGTAGTCTAGACCAAAACGCTGCGAACGCCCTTTTGCTACTAATCTTGCCTTATAGCGAGTGATCTCTCCTGAATTTCCACACTTCAACTTGTAGATCCATTTGGTCTTAATAGTCTTTCGTCCGACCGGCAGATTTACTAAAGTCCAAGTGCCATTTTCCTCATGCGAGTGAAATTCTTCCTTCATGGCGGCGATCCAATGCTTTTTGTCGCCCGCCCCAGTTGCTTCACGAAACGTGGCTGGTTCCTCACAACCCGCCAATTTAGCCGACAATGTGAATAGTTGTGTGGCCTTTCGTGTGCGATTCGAATGTCGAATTTCCCCAACTGGCGATGATAACTGTTCATCCGGCACATAATCATCATCCGAATCATCAGCATCAAAGAAAATGGACTCAGTTCACTTTCACTAGGTTCTTCTAACACCACCTCTGGTTCCGCGACCGCTGGTGTGGTTGGTGTGATCACTTGTGTCTCAGATTCCTCTGCCTTTTCATCTACAGTGGTAACAGATAAATCTATTAACGAGATATCATTTACTTTGGCATCTGGCATGTCGAGAAATGTGACATCACGACTGATCGTCACCGTGCGTTTTTCCGGGTCAAAACAACGCAATCCCTTTTGCGTCTCTGAGTAGCCGATGAAGACCATTTGCTTGGACTTCGCATCCAACTTCTTCCGCTTCTCCTTCGGGATGTGAACCATGACTGGCGTTCCAAACATCCGAATCATTGACAAGTTGATTGGCAAATCTGTCCAAAAATGCTCTGGAACTTTGTCCTTCAAAGATCGGTTCGGCGACCGGTTAATCACGTAGGCCGCTCGATAGATTGCTTCGGCCCAAAGTTGCTTGTCCATTCCAGCATCGAAAAGCATGCACCTTGCTCGTTCCACTAGCGTCCGGTTCATTCTCTCCGCAACGCCGTTCTGCTGCGGAGTATATGCACAACTAGTTTGATGAATGATGCCACTACGCTTACATTCTTTTGCCAAATCACCCATGTACTCACGGCCGATGTCCGATCGCAACACCTTCACTTTGAGTCCAGTTTGATTTTCCACCATTGACTTGAATTCTGTGAAAACCCGCTGCACGTCACTCTTGAATTTGATGAAATACACAAAAACTTTCCGTGAATGATCATCGATGAACGTCACAAAGTATTTGGCGCCCCCAACTGAATCTGTCTCCATTGGTCCGCAGACATCCGAGTGAATCAGCTCCAGGATTTTTTTTGACTTGATTTCGACTTCTGCTCGTCGAAACGGTTGCCGACTCTGTTTCCCTAGCATGCAAGGTACACACTTCACCAAAATACTGCGATCACCTTTGATTGCAACGCCATTCACCAATCCATTCAATTTCATCAAGCCATCGTAGCCGAGATGACCCATGCGACGGTGCCACATCATCAAATCGCTTCCATCATCTGTGTGAGCCATCATACCGCAAGCATTTGTATTGTTGATTTTCCATGAGTTACTGCGCGCTGCCACATCAACGATAACATCACCTTTTTTATCACGCACCACGCAATGATTATTTGCAAACAATACACTGTTGCCGGTCTTCTGGATGTCATACACTGACAGCAAATTAGATGAAACACCTTCCACCAACAGTACGTTCTTCACCGGAAATATCTTTCCATTGGTATTCAAATTGATTGAACCACTTCCTGTGACCTTCAATCTTTGATCACCAGCTGTCACTATGTCTGGAAAATTTGAATTTTTTTTTAAACTCTCGAAAAGTTGACGATTACCAGTTAAATGGGTCGTAGCACCAGAATCGATGACCCACGAGTTGGATAACAAATCACAATTCGTCGCCGCCATGGCACTCTGCGCATTTCCTTTAGGCTTCTTGTTATCGGACTTTCCTTTTGGGCACTGAAAACTTTTGTGTCCTTTTTCATGACAATTAAAACATTCTATGTCTGTACTTTTTGTTTTCATGTTTTTCTTTTTGTTGTTCGCATTCGGCTTTGATGTCACTTGCTGTTGTGATGCCATTTTGAAAGCGACACTCATGTTATTTTCACCATTCAACAACAACTTCGCCTGTGCCGAATCAATTAACCGACGTTTGAGAGTTTCTGACGTCATACACTGCTTCCCGTCATTAACAACCGTGCTACCATCGAGTCCTCCTACAAAGGATTCATACTCTGGTGTTAATCCATAGATTACTAATCCACAAATCACTTCGTCACTTATTTCAAAACCGGTTTCTTGAACCCGACACATTGCTGCCGTATGTTCTCTAACAAATTCTTCCATTGAAGCACAATTCGCTAACTTTAGTGTGGCCAGATTTCCGATGATACGAGCCTTGTGCATCCAGCTGTCATTTTGGTACAGCGTCGCACATCTCGCCCAAAGCGACTCAGCGTTGAATGGTCCCCGATCTCATCATACAATCTCGGCTCAATCGTCATCATTAAACGAGCTTTAGCCTGTTTAGACTTCTTGATGCGCTCTGCTGAATTCGATGCATCGGCTGTTGCTGCTGCGACCGCAGCCACCTCGGCAGCTATTGCCAACGCCTTCAGACTTGAATCATCTGGTTTATTTGATGCCGCCGCAGTTGCTGCCGCTGCTTTATTCGCTGCTGAAACTGCCACATTTCCCGTAGGATTCGCTGCGGTCAAATATGCATCCAGATCGTGCCATTCAAGCATCATTCGTGCACTTCTGCGCCATGAAATATAATTGGTTGAACCGATCAACTTCGTCACCTTCACGAAATCGCCACCTTTGTCGCCTAGATCCATCTCTTTGTAATAGATCAAAAAAGAATCAATACACTTTGCCCTTTCACTTAAATAAATTTGTTTTTCAATTTAATTTCCCACAGAAATAATTAAAGCAATTTAAAAATTTTTCAAAAACTTATTTTTATTGCGCAGTTGAAAAACCTGGGCCCATAACCTGTTGAATTACGACAGCTAATAATTTTTATTGATAAAAATTATAAAAACAATATTCAATAAAAACAAAGGTAACTACATTACATTTCGTATGTACAGTGTTTATTTCAACAGTTTTCAAAATTAAATATTGCTGCCGTAGATCGCGATTCTCTCTCTCCAATTTTTCCAGTTCACGTTGATATTTAATTTGTACATTCATAATTTCTGTTAGTAGCGTTTCAACTGGGCTCTGAAGTGTTTCAATTCTTTCTGCCTTCATCTGGTGATAATCCTATAGCATTGACAGTATGTTTGCTTTTGATGTCTTCTTTTGTGATCTCAATTTGGTCGTTTTCTTGATGATTTGGTCTTTCTGGATCCTTTTAGGGTGCTCGACAGGCTTCGCGTTGGGTAGTAAGGCGGAGGATTGGCGTGAAAGATCAGTCAGTTCTTTGTTCTGCTACCGGACGACGTTGCTGTCCTTCGACGAATATTTACTACTTCCAGCGAAATTAAATACGTTCAGGTAGGTGTACAGAATTCTAAGCTACGTTACGTTAATACTCTCTCATTCTTTTCAGCCTTTCTTTGATGATGCGCGGTTCAATATCCCGGAGACTCGTAAGTGCGGTACCATGCTCAACGGAGCGAAAGGTAGCCACTTGGGTGTTGGCCTGACCGTAGCCTGGGTAAGTGTTTCGGAAAATAATTTTCTAACATCGGTTCAGTAGTCATTTCGTTCTTTCTAGGTGACAACGATTATGTTACGGTGGACCGTAACAGCTGGCACGCAATATTGAACGACTCACACTATTATCGCTTCCCAATGCGAGAGCTGCAACAGGCGTTAAAATTGGCAGGTAAGAAAACGATTGGCGAAGTCTTAATATATGGGCTGACGTTCGAAGCTGCCAAGCAAAGCTCGCAGAGTAACTATCGAGTCCGAGAAATAGTAGAAGAGTGTGTGTGTCAGAGAGCAGAGTACACCAAGCGGATCGAAGGATCTGGTGCCCCCCGATGCTGGAATTGTGGACAGGCAGGACACTTAAGACGCGACTGCCGTAAACCCAGAAAAGCGACCAACTATTGTTCCGGGTGCGCTGCTAAGCAAAGGGGAGGAAGGGGCGAACAGTCACGAGAGCACGCTCCGCCTAATGAAAGTCCGGGAAACGAGTAAAAGCCAACTTCATGGGGCAGAAGTCGGCTGGTAGAATCGACGCCCCCGGAACCATCATCGCAGTTTCTCGACTACATCGTTGTGAAAACGATTTATGCATGAATGGTCGAGTCGGCAAATTAAACTGCATCTTATAAGTTAACACGGGCGCAACACGGTCAGTGCTAAGATCTGACCTCGTAGACCGTACTTGGTTTCACAACACCAAGAAGTACGCAATTCGCACTGCTACAGGAGAAACTACAACGGTCCATGGAGAAATAGCTCATGGCATACAGCTTTGGGATTTGACCTTCTCGCATGTATTCGTGGTAGCTGACATTACCGATGAGTGTATCCTTGGACTGGATTTTCTGAAACCACACGGTATCCAGCTGGACTTAGAACAAAGAATAATGAAGTGGCGGAATATTGAAATCCCGATGGAAATAACATCCTCCAACACAACAAGGCGAGATGCGGATATACCAAAGTCATCTGAGAATGAAAGAAAAGATTTCCGGATTCTACACTGTTACGCTTTATCACGCTTTAATAAAGCGTAACAGTGTAGAATCCGGAAATCTTTTCTTTCATTTCGAAATGCACTGTGAAAACATTCACCAAATCATCTAAGAATGTTATTTGGGCAGAGCTCGATGGTGATCCCGAAAACCACCGATTCTACCTCATAGACCCAGAAACGACACCTGCATTACGAAGTCTAATACTAGGACAAACGCCCGTAAAAAGGAATGAGAAGATGATGGTACCAATAAGAGTCCTCAACGTTTCGGACAGCATTACCAGCGTAAAGAAAGGAGATATAATTGGCAGCTGTGAACCAATATCGGCGGTGACAAGTATCGACAAGGCAGAACCACATGACGTACCCTCTAAAAATAAGCCAAGAAGGAAGGACAATGTAATATCAACACTTCTTCAGTCAAGCAACCTTAGATGAGAACAACACAAGCAAGCAGTAGATCTAATCGAAAGATTCAGCGACGTCTTTTCCACCGGTGATGACGACTATGGCAGAACAAACTTAGTGAAACATCGTATAGATACCGGAAGTGCTACACCGATACGTCAACCTCCAAGAAGAGTACCATTAGCGAAACAAGGAGAAGTCAATTCAATGGTCAAAACTATGGAGCATCAGGGAATCATCGAAGAATCAAAGAGCCCGTGGATATCGTCAGTGGTGCTGGTAAAGAAAAAGGACGGCAGTACGCGTTTTTGTGTGGACTACAGGCAACTGAATGATGTTACGAAAAAGGATAGCTATCCACTACCTAGAATCGACGATATCATGGATACCCTGACTGATGCTAAATGGTTCTCAACGTTGGATCTGAAAAGTGGTTACTGGCAAGTGGAGATAGATGAAAAAGATAGAGAGAAAACAGCATTCTCTGTCGGCAGTGGACTATGGCAGTTCATCGTAATGCCATTTGGCCTGTGCAATGCTCCAGCTACGTTTGAAAGACTAATAGAATTCGTTTTGCGTGGCCTGAGTTGGAAAACTTTTCTCGTCTACCTGGAGGATGTGATCGTTATCGGCAAAACATTCAAGGTACAGCTAAAAACTCTACAGGAAGTCTTCCAGCGGCTGCGAGCGGTAAAATTAAAGCTGAGTCCGAAAAAGTGCACTTTGTTTAGCGCAGCAGTCAAGTACTTGGGTCACATCGTTTCAGCTGATGGTGTAAAGACGGATCCGGAAGAGATACTGGCGGTGAAAAATTGGCCTACTCCGAGTGATAAACACCAGTTGCGCAGCTTCCTAGGCTTAGCGACATATTACCGTCGATTCGTAAAAGACTTTGCCAACACGGCGAAATGTCTGCATCAGTGAACAGAAAAAGAAAAGCCATTTACATGGAGTCAACAATGCCAGGAAGCATTTGAGAGAATAAAAGACCAACTCTGCGACTCCCCAGTTCTGGCGTATCCAAAACCAGGTCACGGTTTCATCATAAATACTGACGCCAGCAATGTCGGCATCGGAGCAGTACTATCACAAGAGATTGACGGGCAGGAGAGAGTGCTATCATACTACAGCCGAGTACTCTCAAAATCAGAAAGGAACTATTGCGTAACTCGCCGAGAGCTATTAGCCATTGTGGAAGCAACAAAACATTTTCACAAATATCTCTATGGTCAAAAGTTCCTTCTTTGAATGGATCACGCATCGCTTAAATGGCTACTTTAACTTAAGAACCCCGAAGGTCAAGTAGCCAGATGGATAGAAAGGCTCGAATCCTACGATTTTGAGATTGTTCACCGAAGAGGAAGAATCCACGGTAATGCCGATGCGCTTTCACGTCGTCCTTGTCCACCGAACTGCAAGCATTGTCACCGTGTAGAAGGAAAAGAAGCCGGAGAAACCATTCAGAGGATAACGACCGAACCAAAGACTGGATGGAATCAGCAAGAACTGGAAGATGCCCAACGTAAAGATCCAGATATTTCACCGATCATGGCATGGAAGGACGAAATGAAACGGCCTGAGTGGAAAAACATCTCACAATTCAGTGAAACCTTAAAGTGTTATTGGGCACAATGGAACTCCCTTCACCTAGACGGCGGATTATTAAAACGGAAATGGGAGAACGCTGATGGAAAGTCGTATCACATGCAAACCATCGTCCCGCATTGTAAAGTCGAGGAGGTTTTGAAGGAATATCATGGAGGTACCTCCGGTGGGCATTTGGGAGTAAACAGAACCTTGGCAAAGATACGAGAAAGGTTCTATTGGATTCATCTCCGAGATGATGTCGAAAACTGGTGCCGTAAATGTACTACGTGTGCATCGAGTCAGGGCCCACACCGCAGATCAAAGGGAGAAATGCAACAATACAACGTGGGAGTCCCATTCGAGAGAATTGCTGTGGATATTGCTGGACCATTCCCGGAATCAGAAAATGGTAATCGCTACATTTTAGTGGTCATTGATTATTTCAGCAAGTGGCCTGAAGCTTACAATTCCAAACCAAGAAGCAGTAACCGTCGCAGAACAAATTGTTACCAACTGGGTGAGCAGATTTGGAGCTCCACGTGAACTGCACTCCGATCAAGGGCGCAATTTTGAATCTCAAGTATTCAAACACGTGTGCCACATGCTGGGAATAAACAAAACCAGGACAACTCCATTACATCCACAGTCTGATGGAATGGTGGAACGTTTCAACAGGACATTGAACTCAAACCTATCCAAACTCGTCAGCGAGAGGCAACAGGACTGGTACATTCAACAACAGGAGAAACTCCTTCCCGAGTCATTTTCGGAAGAAATATTCGACTCCCTGCGGAACTAATGTTTGGAGTGCCACCAGACCAACCAAAGATTATGTCTCAGATCTTCGATGTCGACTAAATACAATTTCTAACCTGGTCAGAGATAAAATTGATTTGGCGACCGACCGCATGAAGACGAGGTATGATCAACGGGCAAATTCATCAGGATTCCAAGAGGGCGATTTGGTTTGGTTATACAATCCCAAACGACAGAAGGGCAGATCGCCGAAACTACAGCGCAATTGGGAAGGCCCTCACCAAATCATCAACCGGTTAAATGATGTCGTCTACCGGATTCAGCTACATCAAAAACCTCGTACTAAAATGGAAGTGGTACACCTCGACCGACTAACAAAGTACCATGGTGCCATTGATGAAGTGAACGACTCTGTTCGGGACGAACAGAGACTAAGGAGAGGGTAATATTATATGCAGACCTGGCAACCCGCAACACGATCTCTCTCGAATAGACAAGAATTATGTAGAACAGTATACCCAACTATGTAGAAAGCCATAATTAAAGATCTTAGAGCTTTCCAGTATAGTTCAGACATACACCTCAACGGAAAATTCGAGAATAGTCATGAATAGGGGGAAAAATGTATAAAAGCACGAAAGCTGTCAGTCGGGAACCAGTCATTTGATGACCGAGACGCAAACCAGTGCATGCGATAGAAAAAGTACGCGGCGGTAATGCCATATAGTGCAAATTAAGTTAAAGTGCGAATAAATAAATTATCACTTATTTTTAAACGAATTGTGTTTTTACTTGAAATCCCGGTGAACCCCTAGCTCGCAACAATATTATTATTATTTTTTCTTCATATTCTTGTTCTTAAAATAACGCTCCGCTGAAGGGGGAGTGTGTAGCAACAAAGCTTTCTACATACCAATCTAGGCAGAACTGACGTAGCCTCGTCTCGTCTCGTCGCAGCGCTACAGCCCCTTTCGAGCCTTGGCTTCCCGTAGCCGAAGTCTCCAGCGATCTCGGTCCAGTGACCGCGTCCTCCAATTTTTAAATCCGAGCAGCGATGAACAGTCTTCGTCAACAGAGTCGGACCAGCGTTTCCTCGGTTTTCCCACTGGCCTCCGTTTTTCCCTCGAATACCTTTTTTGGTATTCGAGTTTCGTCCATCCTTTATACATGGCCAGCCCATTGCAGCTTCCGCAGTCTGATGATAGTGGAAACCTCCGGTTCGTCGAATATATCATACAGCTCACTGTTGTATCTAATTCGCCATCGGTCACCATCACGTTTCGCTCCAATTATTCGTCTCAGGACCCGTCTTTCGAAAGCGTTCAACATATTTGCGGATGCTTGTGTAAGGGTCCATATTTCGCATCCGTAGCAAAGCACAGGTCTTACTATTGATTTGTAGACTTGGAGTTTGGTCTTGCTGTGTACGCAGCTGGCCTTAAGAATAGCTAAGACTGAATAATACTGACGTAGCGGCCATCTTGAATGACTCCAACGGGTGTGACGTCCTGGACTTTTCTATTTCAAAAACCACCTGTATTATTTTTTTACAATCTTATCGTAAAAACACGTTTTACCGAAAACAACACAAAAGCATAACTAAATCAAATTCAGCACGGAAATATTACGAGGGTACATACTTTTTTGTAATAACTAAAATTCTACAGTTTTCTATGTGAAAAATAACCGGAGAACTCTACACATAAAAGCATTTGTATTTAGTAATTAACTGACAATGTACAATAGTTTACCATTGAAATACATAACAAATTAGCTGTAAGTTTAATTTAAGAGAAATGTTGTAAATACGGTTAGAATCCAAAATAAAAACGCTTTTAACTAGTAATTGTCGAACAAAAATTACTTGTTTTTATATTTTATCCCATATACTATCATAACATTTTCTGATTTTAGTGTGACCAATCTGACTCATTACGTAACATATCATCACTTATGGCTGAAAATACGAGACGGTATCAAATCCTCCGCAGAAGAGGTATTAGGATATCAAGCACGGAGAAAAAATAATGATTGGTTCGACCAAGAATGTCGCGATGCAATAGATAGAAAGAACGAGGCTTACAAAATTTTTACTGAACGACCAACACGAGCTAAAAAAGAAAGACACGACGAGCTTAGGCGATATGCAAAAAAGACCTGCAGACGAAAATAAAGGAAGTACCATAATGACAAGATACAAAAAATGGACGACGATATGAGACAAAATAAAACGCGGGACGCATACGCAATAGTAAAAGATCTAAAAAAGGGATATAAGGCAAAAACAAGCCTCTGCAAAGACGTGGAGGGCAACATCATCACCGACGCACAAGAAATCAAAAGGAGATGGGCTTCCTACTTTGAACATCTTTTGAATCCCATCCCAGTAGCACCGATAACGACAGACAACATTTCAATTGAAGCCTCAACTGACAAAGATGAACCATCATCGACACCACCCACGCTTGCTGAAATCAAAGCAGCCCTATGTGACCAAAAACGAAACAAAGCGCCGGGAATTGACGAAATACCAGTTGAACTTCTGAAAAACGGTGGAAACTGTGTCGCTGAAATACTGCACAACATGATATGCAAAATTTTGACAGAGGAAATCATACCCGACGACTGGCGAAAAAGCATTATATGTCCAATTTACAAGAAAGGAGACAAACTCTGCTGTGAGAACTATAGAGGTATATCATTGTTGTGTACGTCCTATAAAATACTGACAAAAATAATTGAACGTCGTCTTAAGCTCTGTACTAATCAAATAATTGGTGAATACCAAGGCGGATTCAGAACCGGACAATCTACAATAGACCAGATATTCTCGGTGAAACAGTTGCTTGAAAAATGCTGGGAATATAACACAGACGTGCACCAAATATTCGTAGATTTTAAACAAGCATACGACAGTATCGACAGGAGCGTACTGTACCAAATCATGCTTGACTTTGGAATTCCTCTAAAACTAGTCCGACTAACAAGACTCACAATGACGAACACTGAATCCCAAGTGAGAATACAAACCGATTCCACAACCAGCTTTCGAACGGAATGTGGTTTAAAGCAGGGAGCCCCTATGCTTTTCAACTTGGCACTAGAGTATGTCGTCCGAAAAATCACAGTCGACACCAACGGGACACTACTATTCAAGTCCACCCAACTAGTAGCATACGCTGACGACATTAACATTCTAGCAAGATCCTTCCCTAGTGCTAAGGAGGTATTTGTCAATTTTGACTCCGCCGCAAAAGAAGTCGGGTTGCGCATTAATGAAAGCAAAATAAAAGTAATGACGCAAACAAGAAGGAGAATGCCAATCAGACAAAACATAACAATTGCGGAATATAATTTGGAGAGTGAGGACAACTTCATATATCTTGGGGCTAATCTAGCAAAAGACGGTAATGAAACAGACGAAATCAAACGACTGATAATACTTGCAAATAAGACGTATTATTCGGTACTTCCAATAATGAAATCCACAGGAACTATAAGCTACGGATTTATAAAACTATTATACGACCTGTGCTCTGTTATAGCAGCGAGACGTGGGCATTAGCGCGAACTTCCGAAAAAACAGTTAACGCATTCGAAAGAAAGGTCCTCCAAAGAATTTTGGGACCTGTGAAGGAAGGAACGGAATGGCGAATAAGATACAACCATGAGTTGTATCAACTCTACGACGAGCCAGAAGCTTCAACGTTCATCAAGCTACGTAAATTGCAGTGGGCTGGCCATGTAGAGCGAAGCCCAATCATATGATACTCTAGATGAGATGGAAATGACAATGACAAACTCTTTCGAATAGTGAATAGAGACTTTTGCAAGGGAGGTGGTAGAAGTAGAGGGGGAGGTTTGTATTTTTCGTATATGACACCGAACATGGCATGCAAAATGTTTTTTGCTGAATTTAAAGTTTTTAGTTTTCATTATTTTTAAAGAAATTGGTCATAATTTTCCTGAAATTGGGGCATTTGTATGGGAGGTGGCAGAGGAAGTGGAGCATTTAAGATGATTTTGAAAATGCTTATCATCATCCTTATCACCATGCTTTGATTCAATTTCAAAGTTGATAGCTCTCATATAATTGAAGGAAAAATGCTTTTCTTGAATTTATAATACAGATATTTGTATGGGAGGTGGTAGAAGGAGTGAAGCGGAGCTGATAATTTTTTCTAACACTTATTTCAATTATTAAAAAACAAATTCTGGCAAAATTTGAAGTTTGTACGTTTTCTAGTTTGAATGGAAATTGATAAAATGCATTTAACAAAAATTAAGCATTTGTATGGGAGGGGGTAGAAGGAGTGTACGGATGAAAACAAATTTTTTTCGTGTTATTAATATTTCTATTTGTATACTTTATACAAAATATCAAGTTGATAGCTTCAACAGTTTCGAAGAAAAATAATTTAATTTAAATTTCAAAATTTCGTGAAAGTTGTATGGGAGAGGGTAGAAGGAGTGAGGTGAAATTTATAATTATTTTTGAAATAAATTGCAATTATAATAAAATTAATTTTGACAAAATTTCGTCGTTTTAGCTTTACTAGTTTCAATAAAAACCGAAAATATGTATTTTTCAAAATTGTCCATTTGTATTGGAGGGGGTAGAAGGAGTAAAGGGATCAGGTCAATATTCCGTGGTATTAATGACATCTATATCATAATACTTTGATCAAAATTTCAAGTCGATAGCTTAAACAGTTTCAAAGAAAATCAATTTCTTAATTTTTCGAAATTTCATGAAATTTGTATGGGAGGGGGTAGAAGGAGTGGGGGGATGTGGCCCATTCACGAACTTAAGGTTAATTTTTTGCTAAAAATGACACACAAAAATTTTTAGCACTATAGCTCAAAGCTTTCGAGAGTTATGCTGTAGACAGACAGACAGACAGACAGACGGACAGACAGACAGACAGACGGTCACTCGGAATCGAGGTTTTTGAGCGACAACAAATATTTCTGTACCCTTGGCGGCTCTGTGCGAGCGTTATTTCTTAGCGTTACAAACGGTAATGAAAACACAACATACTCTCAGATTTCATCTAGAGTATAATTAGCAGCTGGAGGACGCGGCCTTTGGATCGAGACAATTGGAGGCGACGACTTCAGGAGGCCAGGGCCCGATTTGGGCTGTCGCGCCATTGATGATGATGATCATCACTTAGAGTTTTAAGTTTCTTCCAAATTTCTCTCACTCATGTCTAGTTTCAATTTGAGTTTCTTCCACTTATGGTCTTTTCAATTTGAAATTCCGAAAAAATGTTAACGATCAGATTGTTTTCGTTTTTAAGTAAAGTTACAGTCAGAACATACCTTTAATACTGTAACATACAGTGCAGTCAGCTTAGGAGGGTACAAAATAAAATGAAAATAAACAAAACATAGAATTCATTGATTAAGGACGGACAGGATTAAAAAGTCGGTGAATGTTGCTTGATCGACCAATCGTTCTTTGCGCGCTCCATAGAATATAATAATTATATCGTTTGTTATTGAAGCTCATTAGTTGAAAAAATGTTCATATTTCTTTATTTTCTGCGCTATTTTTTTTATTGTTGTGCTAATTCTAAATTAGAAACCGTAAAGAATGTGCAAACAGAATTATTTCAATTCATAATTAGTACTCGTACAGTTTCAGTTAATAAAAAATGAGTTCTAAAGTTTTGGTTAAAGTGCTTTTGGGCGCTTCACTAACAGTTTTGTGCAGGTTTTCTTAACCGCCAAGTCAATGTAAAAAATAATGTTAATATTAAACATCAAATAAAAAATACACTAGGCAGAAAAAGTCTGCGTACACACTCAACACATCCAACATATCTATAAAAAAACATCGTTTTAAGTAATTTATTTCATAATAATTTTTTTCTTTTTTTTCATGGCTTTATTACAAACATAAAAAAAAACAAAAATGTGATTATTGTACTCCATAAAAATATTAAAATTAAAAAACGAAAACAAATCCTGAATTGCAACAATAAAAGGTCTGCGTACAAATATTTCTTTTCAAAATAAAACAATTGTTTTTCCTCGTTAATAGCTTGTGGGATATCCTCGTCTCTTTATTACTTCCCACAACCGTTTTTGCATGGAATCTACCAGCTTCTTAGTGAACTCTGGGGTTATTGAATTCCACTCCTGGATCAGGACTTCCTTGAGCATTACCTTCGACGTTATTGTGTGCGCTAGAATCCTTTGTTCCAAGTGATGCCAGAAATGCTCTAATGGATTAAGGTCAGGAGATTGGGGCGGTGTACGAAGCTGATTTTGGGCATTATACAGCAACCAGAGTCTTACTACCTCCGCAGTGTGCTTAGGGTCGTTGTCTTGTTGGAAGTAAAAGTTGTCGCTTAAGCCCAAATGTTCTGCACTTTTCTTCAAAGTGCGCTTGGGAATATTAAGATAGTCTATTTGCCTTCTATAGTAGAAAGCCGAGTAACTGAATCCAACAACAACACGTTGGAGTCATAACAAACATGACAGTTCCATACAAATTCGAGCGCTTTTGTATGGAGCAGACACGGCGGGTTTCGTAAGAATCGCGTTTATTCTTAAATGCAGTGTTAAAGATAGTTCAGCTTTCTAAGGTACTTTACTGATAGTGCTCGGCATGTAATTATGACACGTTGATATTAGTGCAATGGATTTTTAATTGAAAAAAGTGCGATCAAAGTTAAATCTCGGCTTCTCACACCGAAGAAAATCTGTCACTCACATTGTGCAGAGTTCTCCGGTTAATTTTCACATAGAAAATTGTAGAATTCTAGTTATTACGAAAAAGTGGGCACTCGCGTAATATTTTCGTGCTTAATTTGAACTAATTATGCTCTTTTCTTGTTTTCGGCAAAACGTGTTTTTACGACAAGCTTGTAGAAAAATAATACAGGTGGTCTTGTGGAATGGAAAAATCCATGACGTCATACCCACTGGAGTCATTCAAGATGGCCGCTACGTCAGTTCTGCCCAGCTTGAGATGTAGAAAGCATTGGTGTACAGTGTTTTGACGTTTATTCATTGACAGCTGTTGACTTGCCGCCGGGTGGAACGCGGTAAGAAATTCTTTTTACGTCGAGATGCACAAAATTCCGATTCAAGCCGCTCCGGCGAGGAGAAAATCATCGAGCGGTTACGGTTCATCTGTGCAGAAGAGAAGGTGAATATTGGCAACGTCGATCTGTACAACAGCATTATCGAGATTTCGGGTGGTGATTTGCGGCGCGCCATTACCACTCTGCAATCGTGTGACCGCTTAAAAAGTGACTGTGCACAGATTGTCGAAGAAGACCTGCTCGAGATTTCGGGAATCATTCCGCAGAAATATTTGGACGAATTTATGGCCGTCTGCCGCTTAGGGAACTACAGTAAGCTTGAGGAATTCGTGCTGGACCTTTCGTTCGAAGCGTATAGTATCGGGCACATGCTATAACAGTTCAATGATTTAGTCCTGCGCAGCGCCGATTTTGGCAATGATCAGAAAGCGCCATATGCGATAAATTAGGGGTAAGTAGCAGCTTTCTGCTCTAAGTCTCATTTATTCTTGTGGCTTAAATTCTTCTTTTTTTGCAGAAGTGCATGTTCCGATTGCAAGAAGGCGGTTCAGAGTACTTGCAAATCATGGAACTTGGTTGCGTGGCGATAATGGCACTGAAAAATAAGAGTTCAGTGTTTTTTTGTTTTGTGAAATTTATTTATAAGAATATAAATAATAATATAATAAAATGAAATCATCCGACAATTTCAAAATCATCCTCCTCCCGTTTCAGAGTTCCGCCACCGGTCAGTGCCCCATCATCGTCGATTTCCATTTTTACGTCGCTTCCGCCCGGAACTTGTTTTGGTTTCGCGGTCACCGTTTTCGTTGTCGAGCTGAACTTAAAGACTGGCTTCGGAATCGTTACCAACGGCGGCTTCGGCGTCGACATTTGTTGTCGTTTCACTGTCGGATTCGACTGTGATTTGATTTGGGTCTTAATTGTCGAACGGGACTCGATTGCCGATTTGATCATTTTCTTCGGTTGTGATGCCGCACGAAGTGCTGCCGGGTGGCAGCCGTAACCCACAGTGCGGTTTGATTAGAGGTAGTGGCATAGAGTTACGAACTTCAACGAGTTTAGCCAATACCTCGCGGTCAGTCGATGCGTGAGGAGAGACTTACGTGCCGTGGTGGCGGATTCGCGAAGGCCTTGTCCAGGATGTCCTCCGAAGCGAGCTTGACATCATCCAGAAAATGTCGCCGATGATCGAAATATTCGGGTGCCATAATTTCGGCATGCGCTCAAGAAAACCTTGCAAGTGGCAACATTTGCCCCATTTCCCGCACTTCTTTTACTAAGCGATCGCGAATCGAAATCTTGATTCTTTAAAATATAAAAGCCAATTTTTCGCCGACCGAAATTGGTACACACCCGAGAAATTTACACGCGAATGTCAACTGAGAATTGTCAGTTTGACATTTCGCATTTTTAGTAAGGTTCTTAGTACACTTGCCTTGCATATGTATTTGTGCGCAAAATCTCGAGCTTAAACTCATTTTTTGCTCAGAATTATTTTTTTTTTTCCAAAATAAATTTTATTTTCGTGAAAAGTGAATCTTAACGTTTCTACATCAAAATATAAAAATGGATAAAAAAATTTAAATTTCCCGCGCAATCGGGGAACATGCCATGTCCAAACTCTTTTAGGGCAGATGTGTTGGTGTGTGTGTATCGAGTATCTCTAGTTCTGCCCAGCTTGAGATGTAGAAAGCATTGGCCGAGCACTATCAATAAGTACCTTAGAAAGCTGAACTATCTTTAACACTGCATTTAAGAATAAACGCGATTCTTACGAAGCCCGCCGTGTCTGCTCCATACAAAAGCGCTCGAATTTGTATGGAACTGTCATGTTTGTTATGACTCCAACGTGTTGTTGTTGGATTCAGTTACTCGGCTTTCTACTATAGAAGCAAGGCCCTCTAGAAATACCAGGCCGTAATGCTGAGCTGTTTTCCAGCAGCTGCAGGAAATATAGCAGGTTTTTGATGACGTCAGTGATGACGTTGTGCTTTGACAATTCTCTTGACTGACATTTTGCGGAGAACTTCATTGTTGGATTCGCGCCAATATCAAAGATAAGTATAAGAACAGGTAAATTTACTTAAAATTAATAGTTTTTAATTTTATTTTCAGCGCAATGGTTAATAAATGTGCGGCCGAAGGATGCGCCATCCGGCACAAATGCGGAAATCTGCAGTTTTTTTCATTCCCGGGCGAAATTGGCCGATTATCTCCTAAATAAATTAAAGTTTGCGTATGTTCTTCTTGGGAAATTTCAAACTGATCCTTTGGAAGCAAGATTCGCACAATACAGAAGAATGAGTGGGTCAAACTACAATATTTCAGTTCAGCAGATATTAGAATCCGAAAAAAGTTAAAAATAAATAGTTTCTTAAAATTTCAATCGAATCAAAAAGGTGCAATAAACATAAAAAATTTAAAAATGAGTTTTGTTCACGATGAGGAAGATAGCGAACCCTTTCTGTGTGATAAAATGTATGACATAATCAATAACACTTGATATACAGGGTGTTTGGTACTCCGTGCATAACCTTGTAAGGGGTTATTCCTGGATATATTTTGAGCAAAAAATTGTTCTACGGAGATGGTCCATTTTCAATATCCGCGGAGATACAGGGTGACCAAGAAAAGTGTTTCGGACCTGTATCCTCACTCACTCAAAACGATATATCTTGAAAACTAATAATCGCATTTTAAAGTGTTATAGCTTGTTTTTTAGGGAATCAAATTACCTTTCATTTGGTGTAATAGTCCGTAGTGTACCTGTACCCAATCCTGAGGTATTTGCTTCAGACTACAAATTTTTGACACTTTGACCCTCAAAATTCTGTGATCAATGTAGTTTTTCTCAAAAAAACGCATTATAAAAATGTCTTTTTAATATTGTTGTTTTATGTGCCATATTATTGCCTACAAAAGATGCATACATACTTATGACTTAGGTTTTCCCGTTTTCCAGGTAATAAGCGAAAATACATATGGCTTAAAAATAAAATATGCCATAAACCAACCCTCGTTCTAAAAAAACTACCTGAAATGTTGTTAAAATGAAATATTCTTTGTGTCCTTTAATTACTATTTAAATTATCGATGAATGTCCTTTAAGTAGTATTTAAATTATCGAGGAAATGAATTAAATTAAAATGAGTTTCAACACAACGACGCTGTCCGACGCTTGGCATTGCAATTAAACGTCTCTACGTGGAAAGTTTGGAGTGTCCTCAAAGCAAAGCGGTTGCATTCCTACCACCACACACCAGTGCAGGAGCTGGTACCCATTGATTTGCCCAAAAGGATGGAGTTTTGCAATTGGCTCCTTGAACGACAACTAAGTGACGAGAATTTATGAACAACATTCTTTGGACGGATGAGTCCCAATTCACCAGGGACGGTATCACAAACTTCCACAACTTACACACATGGGCTGAGAGCAATCCACATACAAGAAGAGAGGCATCATTTCAGCACAGATTCAGTGTCAATTTATGGGCAGGTGTGATTGGCAACGATTTTATTGGTCCTATTAGGCTTCCGCCTACCCTAAATAGTTCCAATTACTTGCAGTTTTTGACAAATGATCTACAAGAGTTATTGGATGATGCGCCACTGCAACGATTGGCTTCCATGTTTTCCATGTTTTACCAACACGATGGTGCTCCAGCTCATTACGGCCGACAAATCAGAGATTGGTTAAATTCCAATTATAGCAATCGCTGGATCGTTAGAAATGGACCGATACACTGGCCTGCAAGATCTCCTGATTTAACTATTATGGATTTCTTTGTATGGGGCGGATGAAGGACCTTGTCTACGCAACGGAAGTAGTAACGTTGCAGGATCTAAACACCAGAATCGATGCGGCAGCAACAGAAGTAAGGCAGCAGTTGAGGTGTATGAACACAAAGAGAACACTGGCAAAACGAGCTTTAGCGTGCATTCAAAATGAAGGGAGCCATTTTGAACATTTATTGTAATTAAGGAAATTTGAAATAAACCATAAAAACCATTCTTAAGTTCTTTTAGTTCAAGCGGAGAGTGTTGATCAACCTATTCTTGCTTTTTTGACAAAAGTGCTACATTATTGGAATGATAATTTCTTCTAAACTATAAAACTTATGCAATGCAAGTGTATGCATCTTTTGTAGGCAATAATATGGCACATAAGAAAATAACATTAAAATGACATTTTTATAATGGGTTTTTTAGAGAAAAACTACATTGATCCTAGAATTTTGAGGGTCAAAGTGTCAAAAATTTGTGTTCTGAAGCAAATATCTCAGAATTGGATACAGTTACAATGCGGACTATTACAGCAAATGAAAGGTAATTTGATTCCCTAAAAAACAAGCTATAACACTTTGAATTGTGATTATTAGTTTTCAAGATAAAGCGTTTTGAGTGAGTGAGGGTACAGGTCCGAAGGACTTTTCTTGATCACCCTGTATCTCCGTGGATATTGAAAATTGACCATCTCCGTAGAACAATTTTTTGCTCAAAATATATCCAGGAATAACCCCTTACAAGGTTATGCACGGAGTACCAAACACCCTGTAGAAGTAAGCGTAGAATCAAGAAATAGTTTAGTTTTTGTGGCGGGCTATGTAGCAAGAAAAGTGACAGAAAAAATTTTGAATTGTTCCAACTGCATTTCTTTTTTTATTTCTCCTTATGCATTAGATGTAAATGTTGAAGACAATCTTATATATTTACAAAATATAACTCGCGGTGGTTTGAAATTTCCTTCAGCCCCTGCCGGACTATTTATCAAACCAGGATAAACAGAATGCTAGACCACGTAGGCAGCACTTGGAAAATTGTTTTTAGATAAAGAATTTTCGTTCTTTTTTAAATAAATCGGCGCGCAGTCCATTTCCCTCGCAGTTACTTTTCAACGCTCGCTTAGGTTTTTGATTTTCTCCGCCGACTCCTTTGTGTGTCATTTTCCTACGCTATCGGCCGCTTTTCATTAGTGTCTGGAAACTGCAGTACCGAGCGGAAGTTTTTCATTTCCCGATTTTCTTAAGCGATTTGAAAGTTATAGGATAAATAGAAGATAGAACTTTGTTAGTGTCTCGTTGGATTGTGAGTAAATTAATCGGATTAAAATAGACAGGCGCGACGCACCGACGGGCAGACTGCCACGCATGTCAAATCGAATTGTCAAACTGACAAATCTCATACCTGGGTGAGCTCCGACTTGCTCGAACACCTTAGGTATAGTTCAGAAAAACCTGGTATTCTACGTCATCGTTTTCAGCATTACGGCCTGGTATTTCTAGAGGGCCTTGATAGAAGGCATTGTTTATGTTCATAATGAAGTAATGAAAAATAGGAAATAAAAATATTTCGGAATAAAATGTTAGAAACGATGTTTTTTTATAGATATGTTGGATGTGCTGAGTGTGTACGCAGACTTTTTCTGCCGAGTGTATGTATTTTCTTACCTTTTGAACGCTTCGCCATTTGAACTTTTCGCCATTTCAACTTTTTGCCATTTGAACGACAGGCCCGCATATTAGGATGGCACTGCTGCACAGCGTTGTAAATTAGGGGTGAAAAACTCCCGTTCCTAACCTTTAAATTATCAAAATGACAGTTCGGATATTGGGCCTCCGCAATAAATTAGTTAGTTTTGTTACGGTAAATGTAAAAAGAGTTTCGGATAAGTTTGAAACGATGCAGTTTCCCGGACGCCTTCAAGGAACAATCGTGGAGAAATGGGCCAAGTACTGGCGGCAACTGGCAATCGACTACAAGGACGTTGCTTTAGATTTGGCTAAAGATATCCGCACGAAGCCTATCAAAGCCGCGGTCATCGGAACCATCGGAACTGCAGGCTACTTAGCCGCAGAGCGTAATCCTGACGAAGAGGGTTTCATTCAACAAATACGCTTGTTTAATAATGACCTCGTGATTCTGCCCGAATCGTGCCATAATCCGCAATCGGCGCAGCACTTAAAATTTCTGGAACGCTGCTATAATGAGGGAATTGTTCGCCGTTTGACACTCGGCGTTGTGTCCTTTATGTGGCTCGATAACTACGACCGGAAGGTATCTATTTACAAGGCAACCTGTCCATACTTAGAACCCGAATATTTAACTTTTAATCGGCGCATTATTGATGTGGGTTTCTGGAACCGATGGTGGACACTCGAGAAAAAGATGCTGGATTATGACGTTAATATTTAGTATGACGATCGTAGATTTATTAAATTATCTTATATACAAAATAAAATATAAAGATAAAACAATTTTATCTTTTAGTGGAATAAATGGGAACTATGCCGCAACAAAATATTCACCCGCAAAGAATCATTTTTTATGAGTCAATTATGAATAAAATAATAATTTGGGAAGTATATATCATCTTATAGGCTAGGACTTGAGATTACTCGATCACACTAACACTTCTGTTTTAATGCAGTTTGAACAATGCATTTACAGCGATTACGCGGGAAATTTCGTCCGAAATTTGAATTTTCTCAATTCTTTTTCTTTTATGAAGTGAACACAATCAAAATGAATTGTTATTTATGAAAGTTTTTAGTTTTAGTTTTATTTTCGGTTTTAATGAGTATTCTATTTAAAAACTTGTAGTTTAACGCAAGTTTGTGCTCGTGTCCGTACATTTGAAATCGGTCAAACTCAAGTTTGGCTGTTTCTAACAGTTCTTATGTAGCCTTCTTGTGCTTCTAACTCACTCTGAACTGTTGGTATTAGAGCATTGTCCAAACTCTATTAGGACAGAAGCGTTAGTGTTTCTCTCTAGCTAGGACTAGTCGCGATCTTGAACATCGGCTTTGGTTGTCGCCTGGATTTATTAATTCCCCTGGCATTTTCAATTGCTCGAATAATCCGACATTTTCCTAAAGAATAATATTCCAGAGCTTGTCTGGAGTCGTTTTGCTCTGGTTTCCACAAAGTGTGACCGATCCACTGCCAGTTCCTATCTTAGTCAGTCTCCAAAGTTCGACGTTGAAGATGAGATCTGGTCAGAATATCGCAGGCATTGGCTCACGAAAGTTTGCTGTTTCTTGTTAAGCTTAACAGTCGCTTTCCATGCAGTACAGCCATAATATAAAACGGATTTTCCGTGTGCATAATATGCAATTTTTGCTAGACACCCGTTCGCACAGAAAAGCTCTCGGTCAGCTTCCTTTATGTAAGACGCGACATCTTGCATCTTCATAGAATTTTCTAGTCACAGCTCTGATTTTATCTGGAGTACCTCTCTCATAAGCAAAGCATACCATATCTAATTTCGCTTGACGCTATCGAAGTCTAGAAACATGAGATGTAGTGGCGAACTCATTTCGACGGACTGCTCCGGACCATGCAAATATTCTACGGATAATTAGTGTAGTCTGCAAAAGACTACTTTAAATAATTTAGCCTGATAAATTTCAACAGTGCTCTCTACATTAGCGCTAATCCTATTGAGAATTATCTTACCCATGACTTCGATACGGCAGTAAGTAGACATATGTTATACCACGCCAATTGCCACTATCTCGAAGATTTCTTTCCTCCGGTATTTCACAATGGCGCTATTCTATCACTCAGGTAGATATCTTCCTTCATTCCACACCCCAGTAAAAAGTGTAAGGTATATTATCATCGTGAATGGCATAAGGAGTATCATGAATACGAACCGGATTTCCTGGAAATTGAAAAGGAAAGCCTGTCGACTGTTACGCAACTGATTAAGGAATATCCGGACTATATTTGTATATTAATATGTATATTGGCATCTTGTACACTTGTTTTCAAATTTTCTCGGTCCAATAACCGCGTCCTCCATGTCGGAAATTTCAGAAGCGATTTGCTGTCTTCGTCGATTGAATTCTCCCAGCGTTTTCATGGTTTTCCGACTGGCCTTTTTTCTTCCGCCTTTCCTTTTTGTACACATTTGGGTATTCTTCTGTACTCCATTTGCTGTACGTGACCAGCCCTAATAGCTTTCGAAGTTTGATACGAGCAGACACTTCTGGGTCCTGTTGTGCCTTAAAAGTCAAACTTCTCCGCTCCGCTGAGTTGCAATTTAACGAGTATCGGACTCGTGTCAGCAATTGATCGCTACGCGTGTAAAGCCCCCGTTCAATTGCAGACCGGGCACCTCTTCCAAGTGAATGAATCAGTTAAGTCTGATTTTAAAAACCATTTAAAAAACAGATCTGCCGACAATTTTGGCCCAACTTTATTATTCTTGGGACAAGTTGAGGATGCGTGGGAAGTTAATATGCTGGTTAGGGTGGATAGCGAAGGCTAAGTTAATGGAAGTCCTAGGGCACGGTTGTTTCAATTATTTAACACTTAATTGCGATTACGATCAATAGCTCCAGTACATTGAATCAATATTTTATTCGTTTGGGTTTGTATGTGATGGGGGGTTTGGATTTGTTTGGCTGTTAATAATTTTCTAATTGATTGCTTGAATCACGTTCAAAATTCGCTGCATAGAATGTGAGTTTTATAGGCGTTAGTAAATTCTAAGAAATTCAACGTATTTTATATTCATGAAACCAAACATTTGTATGGGAGGGAGGAGAAGAGTTGAGCGAATCGTAAAATTTGTGATGCAGTATTATTTCGTTATTATTTCAAGTTCGTAGCTTTTAATTTGTTGGCTATTATTTGATTTATTGAAATTGGTCGAAATCATACTTTCGTAGGCAGGGAGTAAAAGGGCAGGAGGGATTCCAAAACTACTTTTCATGCAATTTTGTTTTAAATATTTTTAAAATTATTTGCACAAAATTTCAAGTTTATAGCTTTGAAGAGTTTGATGATAAAGCCAATTATTACAAATTGTGGAAAAATGCTTTTGTATGGGAGGGGATAGAAGTTTGTTGAGTTGTCGCCGAAGGCAAGAACAGAAAATTTTAATTTAATAGGAAATCATATCAAATTCCATGGAATTTGCGTTCAATGGCCGGGAACAGATCAACTAGCAAGCGCAGCGGCGGGCACGGGAATTACGAAGCGCGATCGAAAAGGGTCCCGTTACTCGTTAGATGCCGGAAGAAGGGACAGACCGCGTGCGAGAGCTGACAGTGTGTCCGAAAATCTCAAGCTCCTTTGTCCCGAACCTCGACATGGGGCCACGACGCGATGTTTTCTTTTGAGGAATGTCGTGGCTGAGGTAGGGTGGGCAGACAGGGCGCTATAACACCGGAGCGCCGGAGGTCTTTCACGACCTGTTGGGAAAATAATCCCAATTTTCACCCCAACCCGGGGTAAGCCGACACGAAATTTTGTTGTCCAGGCCATGGGTTTAATGGTCTGAAGTCGGAACAAGAACCACTCCACACTGCCGTAGCTAGTCCCGGCCGCCAGCAAGCGTGTCGCTTCCGTTCCGATATCAGCCACCAATTCGGACGTAGGTGGAATTGGCCCTTCTATCCGCGAACCCTGACGTATTTTCGTTATCCTTCCGAATTATTTTGGCTTTGATGTCAAAATAATTCTCTCCTCGGCCTCAAACACAACAAGTTTTGAAGGTATTCGACCAGTTAATATCTTAAACTTTTAGGCATTTTTTTAAATGAATTTTCACAGTTTGTAGCGTTAAGTATTTATTTTTTTTTTACATGTGCAATGCACAAACACAGTCATGGAGGGAAGGATTGGGAAGGTTGGGGAAGGGAAGGGAACGACCGTATCGAGTGGGGAAGCTGGTATATTGCTCAGTTGTACTGGCTGCTTACTGACAAATATTTGCAGATGTTATGGGGGACTGAATGATAGAAAGCAGACAGAAACCATCTACTGAGTATCTAGGCCTTCTTGAAGTGGAACTGTTTCACTTTTACACCGTTTCCCCATTTGTGTTCAATACAAATGAAACACATTGTATAGTTTACTTAATAGTTCTAGTTCAAATTATTATTTTTTCTTTATGTACATAAAATGGATGTATGTACGTGCAAAATTTAAACTGTATCTTTTTCTAGAGCCTTTAAAAAAATTATTGAAAGCTCTCAAAATTTTGGCCTCCCTCCCCTTACACCACCCAATTTAAAAATTTTACCAAAATTATATATTATACATTGTGACCATAAAGTAAGGGCTTTTTATAAATAAAATAACTCTGGGGAGTGATATTTCAAAAAAAAAATTTTATGGTAAGCAGGTAAGACTGTCCTTAATTGTTATCCCAAAAATTAACTCGGTCTGTTAATCAGTTTGTTTACAGCGACGATTTTTGTTTTATGTCCTCGATCGACTGAAAATAGGTTCCACGGAGTAATTTCAGATTCGAGGATAGGAAAAAGTCACACGTGGCCAAATCTGGTGAATACGGTGGTTGATTGATTGAAGCAATTTGTTGCTTTTTTGGACTCAAAATCGGTCACAATCGAGGCTCAATGCGATGGCGCATTTTCATCATGGAAAATTCATGAATTCTCCTTCCATAATTCCGGCCGTTTTTTACGGATTTGCTTAGGCAAACGCTTCAATACGGTCAAATAGCAATCCTTATTGACCGTCTGTCCCTCCGAAACGAATTCATGATGGATCAAACCTCGAATATCGAAAAAGGCTTTGGCATGGTTTATTCAATTTCGGCTCATTTTTTGTCCTCCATTACGATGATTGTTGACTGGTTTGCACGTCAAACTCATAGACTCATGTCAGGAATGTGGGATCGGAATTCGCACGATCAAGTATGTTCAAAGAGACCTGTTCACGGTACTTTTTTTTTAAGAAAATTCAGTTTTATCGGAACGAGTCGAGCAAGAATGCGTTTCATGCCCAAAGTATCCACCAAAATCAAACGAACAGACTCGCGAGAGATGTCGAGCTCTCCTGCTATCCTAACACTGGCAGCACCATTCCCTTCACTTTTTGAATGTTTTCGTCAGTTGAAGAGGTCGGAGGTCGTCCAGGACGAGGCATGTCTTCAAGGGTCTATCGATTGTCCTTAAAGGCATTGAACTACTGAAAGCTTCGCATTTTTTATATTACTGAATCACCGTAAGCTTTTCCCAACATTCGCAACGATTCCTCACACGAAATTTGGTTGGAAACACAAAATTTGAGAAAAACTCTGTTCCATTTTTTTATCCATTGTAAAAATCGACGTGGACTACTGAGGTGTTCCGATTCAACCAGCTGCTGTAAACTAATTGATTAACAGATCGCGCTAATTTTTTGGGATAATAATTTAGAACAATCCTACCTGCTTACCAAAAAAAAAAAATATGAAATATTCCCCAGAGTAATTTTATTTACAAAGTGCCCTTACTTTATGGTCACACTATATAAATATACATATATGTATATTAGAATTAGCTGTTCAATCTAGCTAGAATGTAGTTTAGTGGACAGCGTGTTGTTAACAATGCGAAGGACGGGAGTTTAAATCCCGGTCGACCTATAATTTCTGCACATTACTTGCGTGGGTATCCAAGTGGAAAATTGTCGGCAACCAGAGAGTTTGGAGTCGCTTTTATGGTTGACAAAAAATTTAAACAGCAGGTCACAAGCTTCAGACCAGTAAGTGAAAGATTGTTTGCAATCCGAATAAAGACTAAATTTTTCAACACTTGGTTGATCAACGTTCACGCACCAACAGAAGACAAGGACGATATAACTAAAGACGAATTTTATGCCACCCTAGAGACAGCCTATGATTCACTCCCCTCGAACGACCTAAAAATTGTCTTAGGGGATTTTAATGCAAAAGTCGGAAAGGAGGAGGCTCATAGAGGAACAACAGGAGGGCGCAGTCTCCATGACATAACTAACGACAATGGCCAACGTCTTATTGATTTCGCAAGCAGCAAAAATATCATAGTAAGCTCTACGTGCCTCCCACATTGCGATATTCACAAACGAACGTAGGCATCACCAGATGCACACACTTTCAACCAAATAGACCACGTTCTAATTGAGAAAAGGGCTGCTTCCAGCATACTTGATGTACGAACTCTTCGCGGTGCGAATTGTGACTCTGATCACTATCTAGTCAGAGCTAAGTATCGATGCAGAATAGCTTGTCGTGGATATTCGAAAACGAGTAAAGCTCGCAAATTCAATGTCGACAAGCTTAACGACGAAACGGTGGCGCAGGCTTACATGTTAGCATGTAATAAACACCTGACACCAATATATGAAAATATCCAAAATATGCCAGTGGAGGATGCGTGGATGAAAATACGAGACGGCATCAAATCCTCAGCAGAAGAGGTATTAGATTATAAACAAACCGCGAAAAAATAATGATTGGTTCGACCAAGAATGTCGCGATGTAATAGATAGAAAGAACGAGGCTTACAAAATTTTTACTAAACGACCAACACGAGCCAAAAAAGAAAGATACGACGAGCTTAGGCGATATACGAAAAAGACCTGCAGACGAAAACAAAGGAAATACCATAATGACACAATACAAAAAAATGGACGACGACATGAGAAAAAATAAAATGCGGGACGCATACGCAATAATAAAAGACTTAAAAAAGGGATATAAGCCAAAAACCAGTCTCTGCAAAGACGCAGAGGGCAACATCATCAGAGACACACAAGAAATTAAGAGGAGATGGGCTTCCTACTTTGAACATCTTTTGAATCCCACCCCATGAGCACCAATCACGACAGACCACATTTCAATTAAAGCCTCAACTGAAAAAGATGAACCATCATCGACACTACCCACGCTTGCTGAAATCAAAGCAGCCCTATGTGACCAAAAACTAAACAAAGCGCCGGGAATTGACGAAATACCAGTTGAACTTCTGAAAAACGGTGGAAATTGTATCGCTGAAATACTGCACAACATGATATGTAAAATTTGGACAGAGGAAATCATACCCGACGATTGGCGAAAAAGCATTATATGTCCAATTTACAAGAAAGACAAACTAGGTATTTTTCAATCTTGACTCCGCCGCAAAAGAAGTCGGGCTACGCATTAACGAAAACAAAACAAAAGTAATGACGCAAACAAGAAGGAGAGCGCCTATCAGACAAAACATAACAATTGCGGAATATAATTTGGAGAGTGTGGACAATTTCATATATCTTGGGGCTAATCTATCAAAGGACGGTAATGAAACAGACGAAATTAAACGACGGATAATACTAGCAAATAAGACGTATTATTCGGTACTTCCAATAATGAAATCCAAGAAAGTGCACAGGAACAATAAGCTGCGGATATATAAAACTATTATACGACCTGTGCTCTGTTATGGCAGCGAGACGTGGACATTAACGCGAACTTCCGAAAAAGCAGTTAACGCATTTGAAAGAAAGGTCCTCCGAAGAATTTTGGGACCTATGAAGGAAGGATTTTTGTCAGTATTTTATAGGACGTACACACCAATAAAGTATAGGGCTTAAGACGAAGACAATTATTTTTGTCAGTATTTTATAGGACGTACACAACAATGATATACCTCTGTAGTTCTCACAGCAGAGTTTGTCTCTCTTCTTGCAAATTGGACATATAATGCTTTTTCGCCAGTCGTCGGGTATGATTTCCTCTGTCCTAATTTTGCATATCATGTTGTGCAGTATCTCAGCGACACAATTTCCACCGTTTTTCAGAAGTGCAACTAGTATTTCGTCAATTTCCGGCGCTTTATTTCGTTTTTGGTCACATAGGGCTACTTTGATTTCACCGTGGGAAGTGTCGATGATGGTTCTTCTTCATCAGTTGAGGCATCAATTGAAATGTTGTCTGTCGTGATAGATGCTAATGGGGTGGGATTGAGAAAATGTTCAAAGTAGGAAGCCCATCTCCTTTTGATTTCTTGTGCGTCGCTGATAATGTTGCCCTCTGCGTCTTTGCAGAGACTGGTTTTTGGTTTATATCCTTTTTTTAATTCTTTTACTATTGCGTATGCGTCCCGCGTTTTATTTTGTCTCATGTCGTCGTCCATTTTTTGTATCTTGTCATTATGGTACTTCCTTTGTTTTCGCCTGCAGGTCTTTTTCGCATATCGTGGCTCGTGTTGGTCGTTCAGTAAAAATTTTGTAAGCTTCGTTCTTTCTGTCTATTACATCGCGGCATTCTTGGTCGAACCAATCATTATTTTTTCGCCGTGCTTGATATCTTAACAACTCTTCTGCGGAGGATTTGATGCCGTCTCGTATTTTCATCCACACATTCTCCACTGGCATATTTAGGATGTTTTTGTATTGTTGCGAGCTAACGAGCACAGGCCAAATGGCATTACGATGAACTGCCACAGTCCTTTTTCATCTATCTCCACTTGCCAGTAACCACTTTTCAGATTCAACGTAGAGAACCATTTAGCATCAGTCAGGATGTCCATGATATCGTCGATTCTAGGTAGTGGATAGGTATCCTTTTGCGTAACATCATTCAGTTGCTTGTAGTCCACACAAAAACGGGTACTGCCATCCTTTTTCTTTACCAGCACCACTGGCGATATCCACGGGCTCTTTGATTCTTCGATGATTCCCTGATGCTCCATAGTTTTGACCATTGAATTGACTTCTCCTTGTTTCGCTAATGGTACTCTTCTTGGAGGTTGACGTATCGGTGTAGCACTTCCGGTATCTATACGATGTTTCACTAAGTTTGTTCTGCCATAGTCGTCATCACCGGTGGAAAAGACGTCGCTGAATCTTTCGATTAGATCTACTGCTTGCTTGTGTTGTTCTCCTCTAAGGTTGCTTGACTGAAGAAGTGTTGATGTTACATTGTCCTTCCTTCTTGGATTATTTTTAGAGGGTACGTCATGTGGTTCTGCCTTGTCGATACTCGTCACCGCCGACATTGGTTCACAGCTGCCAATTACGCAGGTAATGCTGTCCGAAACGTTGAGGACTCTTATTGGTACCACCATCTTCTGATTCCCTTTTACGAGCGTTTTTCCTAGTATTAGACTTCGTAATGCAGGTGTCGTTTCTGGTTCTATGAGGTAGACTCGGTGGTTCCCGGGATCACCATCGAGCTCTGCCCAAATAACATTCTCAGATGACTTTGGTATATCCGCATCTTCGCACAATATAACTCGCAGCTTTGTTGTATTGGAGGATGTTATTTCCATCGGGATTTCAATATTCCGCCACTTCATTATTCGTTGTCCTAAGTCCAGCTAGATACCGTGTGGTTTCAGAAAATCCATTCCAAGAATTCACTCATCGGTAATGTCAGCTACCACGAATACATGCGAGAAGGTCAAATCCCCAAGCTGTATGTCACGAGCTATTTCTCCATGGACCGTTGTAATTTCTCCTGTGACAGTGCAAAGTGCGTACTTCTTGGTGTTGTGAAACCAAGTACGGTCTACGAGGTCAGATCTTAGCACTGACCGTGTTGCGCCCGTGCCAACTGTTATGATGCAGTTTAATTTTCCGGCTCGACTATTCATGCATGAATCGTTTTCACAGCGATGTAGTCGAGAAACTGCGATGATGGTTCCGGGGGCCTCGATTCAACCAGCGAACTTCTGCCCCATGAAGTTGGCCCTTACTCGTTTCCCGGACTTGTCATTAAGCGAAGCGGGCTCTCGTGACGGTTCGACCTTTCCTCCCCTTTGTTTAGCAGCGCAGCCGGAACAGTAGTTGGTCGCTTTTCTGGGTTTACGGCAGTCGTGTCTAAAGTGTCCTGCCTGTCCACAATTCCAGCGTCGGGGGGCACCAGATCCTTCGCTCCGCTTGGTGTACTATGCTTTCTGACACACACACTCTTCTGCTATTTGTCGGACTCGATAGTTACTCCGCGAGCTTTGCTTGGCAGCTTCGAACGTCAGCCCATATACTAAGGCTTCGCGAATCGTTTTCTTTCCTGCCAATTTTAACGCCTGTTGCAGCTCTCTGCCTGCAGAGCATTTTTAAATGCGAAAACAGCTGTATCGTTGCGTTGCTCTGTTTGCGCATTGGGAAGCGATAACAGTGTGAGTCGTTCAATACCGCGTGCCAACTCTTGAAGTGTTTCGCCATTCTTTTCGGTTCGGTTGTACAGTTGTGTTTTGTAGATCTCTCACATGTGGTCACTGCCGTAATGAAAATCCAATATCTGGACTAACGTTGAAAAATCTTGTTGTTGCTCCTGCGGAATCGTTTAAATAACCTCTGCTGGTGGACCTCTTAGCGTCAATATAAGAGTCGTTCCTCGTTCCAGATGATTCCAATGATTATTTCTGGCGGCAGCCTCAAATTGGGTCTTATAAATAGCCCACGTGTTTGTCCATCGAAGATTGGAGCTTTAAGACCCTTGTGTGTAACGTGTTCTGTCTTGATGACTCCAGTCGCTTTCACGAAGTCCCTTTTTAGGCGTTCGACTTCTCGACAATCTCGGATGTCTTTTCCGTAATTTCTTACTCGAAGATTCGAAGTTTTTTCTCTACGTTTTCTTCTATTGCCTTGCCCATGGTGTCTATTTTATTATTTTGCAGCTCCAATTTTTGGTTGAGGTCCTTTGAGCTCTGATCCAATTTTTCATTAATGCCCGCTGACAGCTGACTTTGTTGGTCTAATTTCTGATTAATATCCGCTGATTTTTGCTGCAATTTCTGATTAATGTCCGGTGTCACAGCTGATTGTTGTTTAATGTCCACTGATTGTTGATCTAATTTGTACATCATTTGTTGCATTAACTGTGTCAGAGCATCCGATGTACCAGAACACTCCTCTTCACGAGCTTCTTCGGTTTGGAACTCAAAACTATCTGCATCCTTACCCTCAGCCTCAAGTATCTCGATCATATGGTTGACAAGTTCAGACTTGTTCCCTATCGTAGATAACTCGCGTCTACCAAGCTCTTCCTTCAGCTCCGTTAGTTTTAAATCCTTCAGATAACGCGGCATTTTCACTACCGATTATTTAAAGTAAAAACTTCGCTAATTAAAGTCACTGCTCACTAGAGTACTCGAGAATATTCGATTTCACAAAATTCTCACTGTCCGTTCGAGAATTTTAGTTTCATTTTTTCACTCTCACAAAATTCCCACTATCCGTTCGAGAATTTTAATTTCACTTTTTGACTCGCGATTTTTAACCCGAATTTATCCTTGAAATCCCACTTCTGACACCAATTGTTGTGAGCTAGTGGTTCGCCGAGATTTCAAGTAAAAAAAAACAATTCGTTTAAAAATAAGTGATAATTTATTTTTATTCGCACTTTAATTTGATTTCCGCTTCATTCGCACTATATGACAATACCGCCTCGTACTTTTCTATCGCTTTCACTGGTTCGCGTCCGTAATAAAAATTACTTGCTGAATGAATCTCTCGCTGAAAGCTTTCGTGCTATTATACTCTTCCCATACTCATGAGTTTTCTCGAAGCTTCCTTCGGTGTGTATGTGTGAACTATACTGGAAAGCTCTAGATCTTTAATTGTGGCTTTCTACATAATTCTTGTCTTTTCGAGAGAGATCGAGTTGCGGGGTTGCCAGGTCTGCATGTAACAATATATTGGTGTCAGATGTTTATTACATGCTGACATGTAGGCCTCCGCCACCGTTTCGTCTTTAAGCTTGTCGACATTGAATTTGCGAGCTCTGCTCGTTTTCGAATATCCACGACAAGCTATTCGGCATCGATACTTAGCTCTGACTAGATAGTGATCAGAATCACAGTTCGCACCGCGGAGGGTTCGTACACCAATTATGCTGGAAGCAGCCCTTTTCTCAGTTAGAACGTGGTCTATTTGGTTGAAGGTGTGACCATCTGGTGATGCCCACGTTCGTTTGTGAATATCGCGATGTGTGAAGCACTTAGAACTTACAATCATATTTTTGCTGCTTGCGAAATCAATAAGACGTTGGCCATTGTCATTGGTTATGTCATGGAGACTGTCCCCTCTTGCTGTTCCTCTATGAGCCTCCTCCTTTCCGACTTTTGCATTAAAATCCTCTAAGACAATTTTGTGGTAGATAATGCTGTGATAAAAAACTTAAAATGAAAGATGACCGGTGACGTCGGCGATTCGTTAACAAATCTATTTTTATTATTTCTCATGACTTAAAACTAACTATTTACAGAATAATTAAAACTAGAGTCACTGTATAACTGAGCTACTCGGTAAAGGAGTCTGGCAGATGCGTATCAGAGTTGAAACCGTTAAGTTTGAATTTTTTGGTGTATATACATATTCGGTTAGATATTTATCAAAATGCAATTGGAATTCGATTATGTGCCCTGAAAAATTAATATCATTGTGCCATTCCATTAGAAACAGACAAAAATTCAATTTTATTTTGCAATTTTCTGCACCCACACATCTTTACCAAACAGGTTTTTAGTCTAGTTTATGATTCTGTTTGTTGACACATGGCGGGAAAACATCCCAACAGGGATTTTTGCAATCCATTCCCTTTTATTGAAAATCATTCAAATCGAGAAATCATTCAAATCGACCTAAGGAATTTGCAATGCATTCTAAAGTAATGTGAAGGCATTGCATAAAGTAGCAGTTTATTTAGGGAATTTGATATGCATTGCAAGGTAATGTGTGGAGATTGCATAAAATAAATGATCATCGTCAAAACGTGCCGCGCACAAAACGAAAGATTATTAATAGAAAACATTAATGTCATATTCCGTTTGCTTTCTAATATTCCCGTAAAATTTTACAAGTTGTTCGTTGCAAGAAAAAAATCTTAAGTTACACCGCACTTTTCCAGCAACAAAATTAGTTAAATTATAGCAACAGAATTTAAAATACTGAATTCATATTAAAAGCAGGATCCCATTTCATCACATTTTTCAATATTAATTCAAAATGAATCGCTCCCTCAATGTTAGAATACCTTCTCAAAGATTAATTTGCTTTCTATTCTTTTGTAACCATTCCATCGTAGATTCTATTGCGACCATTATATTGTCGATTTTTTTTCCAATCATTACATTATTCATTCGTTTCCCTAGATTCCAATGTCGATTCTTTGTAATGCAGAAAGTAGAAAAAAACGAATGCTTGCCTATGACATTGCAATGTTAAAATAATCTATGTTTTACGACAGGAAGTAGCTGTAATAGCTTCATGGTAAGAATCATCGGCGCGGTAATGATTCCACTCCCAACTGGGATATGTCAGAATGACTACACAGTCTACACCTATTTTCACCAACACTTTGATCTTTCGAACGTTCGATTTTTAGTACCAAATTTTTTAGCACGTTCGATTTTTGTACTAAAATAGCTATCTGCCAGACTCCTGGACCAAGTAGCTTAGTTATACAGTGACTCTAATTAAAACTAGTTTTCTAAATTAAATTTATATGTACCGGTTCCGAATAGCGGTGCAGATTAGGAGTTACGAACAAAAGAATTGAACTTGGTATTGTTTGTAAGGTGGGAAAATATTCAATTATTTTGCATTTAATAAACAATACCATTTCGCATTACTATTGATTGAAAATACGTATACCAGCATTGGTAGCATTGCTACACTGTCGTGAGAAAAATTTACACTGTGATATAAATATTTTGAAAATGTTAAATCCGACACTGTCAGCATCGCTACAATTTTTAGGTCATTCGAGGGCAGTGAATCATAGGTTGTCTCTAGGGTGGCATAAAATTCGTCTTTAGTTATATCGTCCTTGTCTTCGGTTGGTGCGTGGACGTCGATCAACCAAGTGTTGAAAAATTTAGTCTTTATTCGAATTGCACACAATCTTTCACTTACTGGTCTGAAGCTCGTGACCTGCTGTTTAAATTTTTTGTCAACGACCAAAGCGACTCCAAACTCTTTGCTTCCCGACAATTTTCCACTTGGATAGATTGTGTGTGATCTCATGTCAATGATTTCGTTACCGAGCCATTTCGTTTCTTGGATGGCAGTTATGTTGATGTTGTATTTTGCTACTTCTTCCAGGAACTCTTTCAGAGTTCCTGTCCTAAATAAAGGTCGAACATTCCAAGATCCAATAAAGTAGTATATTTTTCGTTTGCGGGGTTATTGTCGTTAAGTCCATCCGTTCCGAGGCTGTTTTTCAGGTTTCTGGACAGTGAATTTTCTTTCCGGTGATGCGTTGTCGGCGCCTCGCCCAACCCCCAACTTGGAGGACCGGTCCTACTTATTTGTTACACCCTAGTAGAAAAAGGGTGGGAGTTTTCAGCTAAATATGACATGCTGGAGTTCTCACAGCTATGCTGCGAGTCCAACTGTGTCATAATTTTGCCTATTTCCTGAGACGCACTGGTGTTACTGGCCATTCAGGTTCACTTCATATTCCCTCCTCCTTTCTCAACCGGGCTTTGGACCGTCTACGGCGGAGCCATCGTCCAATATAACATCGAATTTATAGTGCGGCGGCTTGCGGCTCATGATGTCGTCGTCACGCCGCCTGCCAACTCAGTCAACATTCTTGTCTTGTCTTGTCAAAACGCTACCGGCAAAATTTTATTCTTCGTGCTAAAATCTTGTATGTAATTTCAATTCCCACAAATGGAAGTAAGAAAAAACTGTTTTCTGGTGGAGGTTTAAGTGATACTGTGTTTATTCCTTTCAACCCCCACATTTGGTGATCCCGCGAACTTTAACACGCTCTAAAGAAACGATTTTCAGTGCGAAGAACATTCTCGAACAGTGAATCAGTATTTTTTTCCGTTCCTTTAACTGTCGCCCCTCAGTCGTCGGCAAAACAAACATTGAAATTTTTCCACGGTCACGCGTAAAGAACTTTCGTTTACAAAGCAACGAAAGCATACAGTGTTTCGAAAATAACTTTTTCAAATCAATTTTTTTCAACGCGCAACGAAAATTGATGACAAATTTAAATCGCTTGTGCATTTTCGAATATTTTTTTCAATAAAAACGCGAAAGTGTCTAATTGAATCGACGAACTATTTCGTTTCTTTGAAGTGTAAAATAAACCATCAAAAATTTCGTACGATAAATTAGTAATTGGTTCGAAACATCATCGTTTCAGAAATGAAATACTAACCGAAAGCATGACAAATGATCCGGGAAATTCGCCGGACGCAACGGCATCAAACACTACAGCCACAGGTGAAGTGTGCGGAATCAGTATAAAGGCGCCAGTTTTCAGCAAACTAGACCCAGATTTGTATTTCATAAGGAATCAGATCAAATACGATTATGTTGTTGGATCGCTTGACAATGCCACGCTCGCAAACGTGGTAGACATTATACGTGCACCACCGGCCGAAAAAAAATATGAGGCAATCAAAACGCGATTAATCAACGATTTCATCGATTCTGAAAACAGAAAGTTATGTCAACTCGTGCAAGAATGTGAATTAGGCGATCGGAAGATTTCCCAGTTACTTTGTGGGCACACACAATCAAAATAATGAAATTTATTTTCGCTACTTAACTTAAAATTTTAAAAATTGTTTTCATGTTTTCACTCAGCAAGCGCACAGCGCCATACTATAGATATTTTAAAACTTTAAGAACTAACGTAATAGTCTTTGAACAACGAAACAACTGAAAAGTTTTTCATATTATTAAAATATTATCATTTTTTAGTTTCGAAATAAAAATATTAAAATAACAACAAAATCATATTTTTATTTCAAGTAGGATACTTGCGCCTACATTGGTGACCCCGACGTTATTGGATTAATGCAAAAATAATTTTAATTGTGCACGTTTTCGCATGGTCTCTTTTTTCGGTCGCGCATGCAAATATTTTTTGCCCACAGTCTGGGTATTACTCATCAATTGTATCATTGATTTTTCAAAAACATTTTGAATCAAGCAATATGCTCAACGAAGATGATAATGGATCAAATGTTGCAAATCTACAGCAGCAACAAAAGTGGCGACAACAACAAATTCAAAGCAATTCGACGACTGAAAATACAGGTTGAGAAATTGATCGTGTCGGCGTAAAGCCACCGCAGTTTTTCAAGGAGCAACCGGATCTTTATTTCTTGCAAATGGAAGCGCAATTTCGTAAGTGTGGAATTAAAACGGATCGAACAAAATACGATGAAGTCGTTTCATCACTCGACCCAACATTTCTCCAACTGGTTTCGGATATCGTTCGCAACCCCCCGCAAAGTGAAAAATACGAGATGATTAAGAAAAAACTCATCGAAGAATGCACCGATTCCGATCAAAAGAAACTGCGAAAATTAATCAAAGAAATTGAGCTTTGCGACGACAAACCATCGCAACTGCTGAAAAAAATGAAAGATCTCGACAAAATGGGCGACGACGCAATCAAACAATTGTGGATCGAGCGTTTGCCTGAAACGGTGCGTGCGGTTATTTCAATCGCTGATGGCGATTCTGCACAGTGGGCTAAGCAGGCCGATAAAATGCTCGAAATTCAAAGTTTTTTGAACGTGTCATCAGTTTCAAACGCGATGAACGATCAAATCGCTGCGCTTCGAAAGGAAATTGCCGAACTCAAAGCCGGTCATCATCGTCGCGACAAAAGTATATTTAACGACAGTGGCGACAAGAAGCAACGCAACCGCAGCCGTTCTAAATCGCGCAATAAGTTTCCGTTCTGTTTCTACCATTACCGTTTTGGTAAACAAACAAAAAAGTGTAACGAGCCTTGCCAATTCAAAAAACTAGATACCGCTTCATTGTTAGCGGCGCATGAAGTGGCAAATCAATCGCAACGCCACCTATTCGTAGATCGTCAAACAAAAGTAAAATATCTCATCGACACAGGAGCAGATTTTTCAATTTTACCGGCATCTTTCAAAAATAAACTTCAATCACCGGATACGTATTGTCTTTCCGTAGCAAATGGCTCGCCAATATGAACATATGGCAAGAAAATCGGTAGCGAAATCATGGACATGAGATCACACACAATCTATCCAAGTGGAAAATTGTCGGGAAGCAGAGAGTTTGGAGTCGCTTTATCGTTGACAAAAAATTTAAACAGCAGGTCACGAGCTTCAAACCAATAAGTGAAAGATTGTGTGCAATCCGAATACAGACTAAATTTTTCAACACCTGGTTGATCAACGTTCACGCACCAACAGAAGACAAGGACGATGTAACTAAAGACGAATTTTATGCCACCCTAGAGACAACATATGACTCACTGCCTTCGAATGACCTAAAAATTGTCTTAGGGGATTTTAATGCAAAAGTCGGAAAGGAGGAGGCTCATAGAGGAACAACAGGAGGGCACAGTCTCCATGACATAACCAACGACAATGGCCAACGTCTTATTGATTTCGCAAGCAGCAAAAATATCATAGTAAGCTCTACGTGCTTCCCACATCGCGATATTCACAAACGAACGTGGGCATCACCAGATGGTCACACCTTCAACCAAATAGACCACGTTCTTATTGAGAAAAGGGCTGCTTCCAGTATACTTGATGTACGAACTCTCCGCGGTGCGAATTGTGACTCTGATCACTATCTAGTCAGAGCTAAGTATCGATGCAAAATAGCTTGTCGTGGGTATTCGAAAACGAGTAGAGCTTGCAAATTCAATGTCGACAAGCTTAACGACGAAACGGTGGCGCAGGCTTACATGCTAGCATGTAATAAACACCTGACACCAATATATGAAAATATCCAAAGTATGCCAGTGGATAATGCGTGGATGAAAATACGAGACGGCATCAAATCCTCCGCGGAAGAGGTATTAGGATATCAAGCACGGAGAAAAAGTAATGATTGGTTCGACCAAGAATGTCGCGACGCAATAGATAGAAAGAACGAAGCTTACAAAATTTTTACTAAACGACCAACACGAGCCAAAAAAGAAAGATATGACGAGCTTAGGCGATATGCGAAAAAGACCTGCAGACGAAAACAAAGGAAGTACCATAATGACAAGATACAAAAAATGGACGACGACATGAGAAAAAATAATACGCGGGACGCATACGCCATAGTAAAAGACTTGAAAAAGGGATATAAACCAAAAACCAGTCTCTGCAAAGACGCAGAGGGCAATATCATCAGCGACACAGAAGAAATCAAAAGGAGATGGGCTTCATACTTCGAACATCTTTTGAATCCCATCCCAGTAGCACCGATAACGACAGACAACATTTCAATTCAAGCCTCAACTGACGAAGATGAACCATCATCGACACCACCCACGCTTCCTGAAATCAAAGCAGCCCTATGTGACCAAAAACGAAACAAAGCGTCGGGAATTGACGAAATACCAGTTGAACTTCTGAAAAACGGTGGAAACTGTGTCGCTGAAATACTCCACAGCATGATATGCAAAATTTGGACAGAGGAAATCATACCCGATGACTGGCGAAAAAGCATTATATGTCCAATTTACAAGAAAGGAGACAAACTCTGCTGTGAGAACTACAGAGGTATATCATTGTTGTGTACGTCCTATAAAATACTGACAAAAATAATTGAACGTCGTCTTAAGCCCTATACTAATCAAATAATTGGCGAATACCAAGGCGGATTCAGAACCGGACGATCTACAACAGACCAGATATTCTCGGTGAAACAGGTGCTTGAGAAATGCTGGGAATATAAGACAGACGTGCACCAAATATTCGTAGATTTTAAACAAGCATACGACAGTATCGACAGGAGCGTACTGTACCAAATCATGCTTGACTTTGGAATTCCTCCAAAACTAGTCCGACTAACAAGACTCACAATGACGAACACTGAATCCTAAGTGAGAATACAAACCGATTCCACAACCAGCTTTCGAACGGAATGTGGTTTAAAGCAGGGAGATGGTCTAGCTCCTATGCTTTTCAACTTGGCACTAGAGTATGTCGTCCGGAAAATCCCAGTCGACACCAACGGGACACTACTATTCAAGTCCACCCAACTAGTAGCATACGCTGACGACATTAACATTCTAGCAAGATCCTTCCCTAGTGCTAAGGAGGTTTTTGTCAATCTTGACTCCGCCGCAAAAGAAGTCGGGTTGCGCATTAATGAAAGCAAAACAAAAGTAATGACGCAAACAAGAAGGAGAACGCCAATCAGACAAAACATAACAATTGCGGAATATAATTTGGAGAGTGTGACAACTTCATATATCTTGGGGCTAATCTAGCAAAAGACGGTAATGAAACAGACGAAATCAAACGACGGATAATACTAGCAAATAAGACGTATTATTCGGTACTTCCAATAATGAAATCCAAGAAAGTGCACAGGAACAATAAGCTGCGGATTTATAAAACTATTATACGACCTGTGCTCTGTTATGGCAGCGAGACGTGGACATTAACGCGAACTTCCGAAAAAGCAGTTAACGCATTCGAAAGAAAGGTCCTCCGAAGAATTTTGGGACCTGTGAAGGAAGGAACGGAATGGCGAATAAGATACAACCATGAGTTGTATCAACTCTACGACGAGCCAGAAGCTTCAACGTTCATCAAGTTACGTAAACTGCAGTGGGCTGGCCATGTAGAGCGGATGGAAGACAGAAGAATCCCCAAACGTGCTCTTAAAGGCAAAGCGAGTGGTAACCGGCCAGTAGGCAAACCACGCAAGCGATGGGAAGACTCGGTTGATGAAGACAGCAAAGCCATTCTAAAAATTAGCAGCTGGAGGACGCGGTCTTTGGATCGAGACGATTGGAGGCGACGACTTCAGGAGGCCAGGGCCCGATTTGGGCTGTCGCGCCATTGATGATGATGGCAAGAAAATCGCAACGGTCGACCTCGGTCTTCGTCGAAACTTTATTTTGGAATTCCTCATCGCCGCCGTGACACGACCAATAATTGGAGCCGATTTTCTTAATGAATATGGACTTCTCGTCGATATTCGAAGCAAAAAATTGCTTGACAACAACGAATTGCAAAGTCATTGGCGAAGCAAAATTCATCGAATACGAACGCGTAAGTACAATCACATCCGATTTACGATTCAAAGATTTGCATGACGAATTCAAAGATTTGACATTACCAAATACACTAAATCAACTAATTTCAAAGCAAACAGTCGTTGAGCATCAAATTATCACAAAAGAACAGCCAGTTTTCGCCAAAGCAAGACGTTTGAAATGTCGAAATAGCCAAAAAGGAATTCGAGTACATTTTGAAACTCGGCATATGTCAACACAGCAAAAGCAATTGGACGACTCCGATTCATGTGGTTCGCAAGAAAAACAACCAGTGGAGGTGATCTGGCGATTATGGTAGATTGAACGCAATCACGGTGCCTGGCCGGTACCCTATGCCTCATATTCAAGACTGCACGCAATTGCTGCATGGAAAAAAGATTTTTTCAACTATCAACTTGGAAAAGCATACAATCAAATACCAATTGCACCTGAAGATCGACTGATAACCGCAATTATTACACCATTTGGTCTTTTTGAATTCAACGTCATGACTTTCGGCCTATGCAATGCAGCGCAGACATTTCAGCGATTTATGAACGAAGTGTTTCGCGACTTGAATTTTATCATCGTCTACATTGATGACATCTGCATTGCGTCCGAGAACATTGAGCAGCATCGACAGCATCTCAGAATTGTCTTTCAACGTTTATGTGACTACGGTTTGAAAATAAACATCACGAAATGCGTATTTGGTCAAAGCAAAGCGACATTTCTGGGACACAAAATCTCGAGTGCTGGCATTGCACCGGATAATGAAAAAGTCGAAGCAATCGTCAAAAACCGAAAGAAGCACACGGACTTCGTAGTTTTATCGCATCACTCAATTTTTACCGTCGTTTTTTACCACATGCTGCGACCAAACAGGGCAAACTGCAAGCGATGATAAAAGGCAATAAGAAACATAACAGGGCTACGATACTCTAGATGAAATAAAATTTTTGTGTGATCCCAAGAAATTTTGTATGGGAAGTATTAGAAGGGATGATAGCATTGAACTAATTTTTTCCCATCATGCTAAAGTAGCTACGAAAATGTTTTATACAAAATGCTTACTCCAAAAATTGAATGGAAACTGAGAAAATTAGTGAGTTACATTTAGTGAAAATGTGCAGTTTGTATGGGAGGTGGTGATTTTTCAAAAATAACTACGAATATTATAAAATTAACATTCCTTAAATTTCAAACTAGTGCCATTCATACTTTTCAAGAAAATCGATTTTTGGTAAAGCTGTGAAACTGTGCCATATTGTATGGGAGGGGGTAGAAGCAGTGAAGCTAATCAAATATTTTTTTCTGATCTTAGTGATAATACTAATTAAGTGTTTATTACAAAATATGAGCTCAATAAATGTTATATGTTCTGAGAAAATCGTCTTAGAGCATTTCATGAAAAAGTGTAGTTTGTATGGGAGGGGGTGGAAGGAGAGGGAGGACGCAAATAGTTTTTCTACTGTAGATTTAAATTATTATGAGAGTAATATATCCCAAAATTCAGATTAATAGCTTTTATATTTTTCGAGTAAACCAATTTAATATCAAATTGCGAAATTGTGTCATTTTGTATGGGTGAAGCTAATCGTCTAATATTTTTTAGCCTTACTAACAATTTTAAATAAATATTTTGTGCATAATTTCAGCTCGCTAAATTTTATACGCACTGAGTAAATTGGCTTAGAGTAATTCATGACAAGTACAGTTTGTATGGGAGGTGGTAGAAGGAGGGGGAGGACACGCATAATTTTTATACGGTAGATTGATATTGTCATAAAAGTTATATATTCCAAATTTCAGGCCAATAGCTTTTATACTTTTCGAGCAAATCCGTTTATTGTCAAATTGCGCATTTGTGTCATTTTGTATGGGAGGGGGTAGAAGGGGTGGAGCGATTTGGCCCGTTCACGAACTTGACCTTACTTTTTTTGTCAAAAACGACGTGTAGAAAATTTGAGCTTTCTAGCTCAACGCGTTCTCAACCTAGAGAGCGAACAGACGGACGGACTAATTTGAAGTTGGGAGGTGTAAGGGGAGGGAGGTGATAAGCAAAAATGTCGAAAACTTTGAGTGATTTTTTTAGGGCTCTGGTGAAAGATACAAAGTTGAAATTTTGCATGTGAATACCTCTATTTGATGTACATACAGAAATAATAATAACTTGATCCATAATTGTTATAAAACGACCTCCCCAGTCTAACGTGCACAAGGTGTTTCATGTGCATTGAAAAAAACACATAAACTGAAAATTTTTGAGTGAAATTTTAAGGTAGAAACTTGAAAATTTGCGAAATGCATTTAAAAAAAATCTCTAAATATACGAAATATTAACTGGTCGAAAACCTTTAAGACTTCTACCCCCTCCCATACAAAATCATTTTTTCGACCATTTTTAAGAAATCAATTATAACCTAACTATTAGAAGCTATCAATTTTAAATTTTGCATTAAAACTTACAAAAATAATTGAAATAATAAAAATAATAATAATAATAATAATAAAATAATAAAAAATATGATTTCGACCAATTTCATTAAATCAACTAATAACCAACAAACTAAAAGCTACGAACTTGAAATTTTATACAAGCACCTTACAAGAGAATCGAAATAAAACTACATATCAAATTTTACGATTCCCCTACCTTCTCTACCCCCTCCCATACAAATGTTCGGTTTCGTGAATGTAGAATACACCGAATTTTATGAAAATTCTATGCAACTTCGTCTATGAAACACATTCTATACAGAGAATATTGAACGTGATTCAAGCAATTAATTAAAAAGCTATTAACATCCACCCACCCTTACTATTACCCCTCCTAAAAACCGAAACTTGTAGAAACGAATGAAATATTGTTAAATTAATAATAGCCCTGCCCAAGAACTCCCTTTCACTTAGCCTTCCCTAACCACTCTAACCTGCATATTGACTTTCCACTCATCCGCAACTTGTCCCAAGAATAATAAAGTTTCGCCCGACTTGTTGGCAGTTTATTTCTGTCGGCGCAGCGCTTCATTAACTGAACAACAATGAAATGCAGCCGCTTGGATTTTATTCGAAACGCATGACTGATACACAGAAACGGTGCAGCACCTATGACAGAGAATTGTTAGCTATATACCAAGCAGTCAAATTTTTTCGGCATATGATCGAAGGAAGAAATTGTACGATTTAAACTGATCATAAGCCGATCACGTTCGCGTTCTAGCAAAAGCCAGAAAAAGCTTCACCTCGTCAAGCGCGACAACTTAGTTTCATTAGCGAATTCACTACTGACATTCCACACGTAGCCGGTAACAAAAATGTCATTGCTGATTTCCTTTCACGCATCGAAGCGATGGTGCCGTTGATATAGAGAAATTAGCACAGCAACAAAAAGACGACGATGAACACAATGGATTACTTTCAAACAACTCAAACACATCGTTGCAGCTGAAACTAGTCAACCTACAGAACTCAAGCAATGCAATTTACTGTGATGTTTCAACAAATCGACTACGCCCGTACATACCGAAGCAGCTCAGACAACACGCATTCAATTCACTACACAATTTGGCACACCCGAGCAAAAAATTATCAATTAAAATGGTCAGCGAACGTTTCGTGTGGCCAAACATGAAAAAGGACATCGCTCAAATGTCAAAAGTATGCATTGCATGTCAAAAGTTAAGAATCATTCATCCCAACAGATCGACAATCGAAAGTTTTAAAGTTCCAGACAATCGTTTTCAACATATAAACATCGATCTGATCGGGCCTATGCCGTCCTCGAATGGTTTTCAATACTGTCTGACATGCATCGATCGATACACTCGTTGGCCTGTCGCAATTCCAATAGAAGACATGACAGCCGAGACAGTGGCAAAAGCGTTGATAAGCGGGTGGATATCGCACTACGGTGTTCCAGCAGAAATCACAACGGATCAAGGGAAACAATTAGATTCAAAATTATTCAACGAACTGAAAAAAGGAAGCTATCAAAGGGGTGTTACGCATACAGAGGGAAAACAAGTACAAACCAGGGGATTTTAGAGGCCACCTCAAAATCCTAAAAAACCCAAAATTGGAGGTTCTAACCTCCACATTATCGGACGCTATGCCGACAAAATTTAACTTTGAAACCCCCTTCAAAGGTATAATCAGAGAACGCAAGGACTGGCAATCCACGCTACCTGAAATGGAAGAGGGATCAACCATATAGTATCCAGATGGTTCGCGCACCTCTGAGGGGACAGGAGCCGGAGTCAAAGGTTCTAACTTCTCGGTTTCAAAACCACTCGGCAAAGAAGCCACAATCTTCCAGGCTGAACTAATTGCAATGGAGCTATGTATCCAAGAGAATATAAGGAGAGCTCATCGCAACAAATCAGTTTATATCCTATCGGATAGTCAGGCGGTTCTCAAAGCCCTAGCATCCAATAAACACGGATCGAGGTTAGTTTGGGACTGTCTTCAAGACCTAATCATCCTGGAGAAAAAGAACGACGTTACCTTAATGTGGGTACCAGGACATATGGGAATTGAGGGAAACGAAGAGGCTGATCGCCTTGCAAAAAATGCGGAAAATCAAAAGGGCGTCAAAGCTCGACACTTAAGAAGTGGGTTGAACAAGAACACAAAATCTACTGGGATAGACTTCCAGGCTTATCAATCTCAAAAAAACTAATCATACCACAAAAAAACAAAGTGGAGGATATCCTAAAATTCAGAAAGAGCGATATTAGTACTCTAATCGCCTAATGACGGGGCACAGTGGAGTGAACCACCACCTCAATAATATGGGCTTAGCTGAAACCGACATCTGCCGCCTCTGTCTCGAAGACTCTGAAACGATAATACATATCCTATGCCACTGTGAAGCAGTGGCAAGGAAAAGGCATAATCTTCTGGGGAAAGGTTTCATTTCCACCGAGGAACTAGCCAACATGGCTCCCTTACAGATACTCAGATTAGCTAAAGCTATTGAGTTATGGTAGGGTATAGGGGCAATAATCGCACAATAGGCCTAAAAGGCCGCGGTGCTCTCACGTGTTCCCCTAATATAAATAAATAAATAATAATATGCACCGAACTGTCAAAGGCATACCCAATGCCTTTGCATTTGAGAACTACAGGTTTATCACCCACAGGCCAACGGAATCATCGAGCGGTGGCATCAAACACTAAAAACCGCATTCAAATGTCAACAATCAAACAATTCGTCTGAAAAATAGCCTTTAGTGCTACTTGGGCTTCGTGCAATATTCAAAGATGATCTGAACGCATTGCCGTCGGAAATGCTGTATGGCACGACAATCAGATTGCCTGGTGAATTTTTCGACGCAACGATAAAATACGTGTTGGAGCCCGATTTCGTGAAAAATCTTCGCAACTGCATGGAAAATATTCGAACTGTTGCTACATCGAATCATGCAAAAGGAATCGTTTTCGTCCAAAAGCAACTGAAGGATTGCACACACGTGTTTCTATGCGACGACAAAGTGCGAGCACCATTGAAAACGCCGTACGATAGCCCATATGAAGTTGTGAAACGAGACGAAAAAACCATCGACATCCTCGTGAAAAGCAAAATCGTCAAAGTCAGCATCGATCGAGTAAAAGCAGTATTTTTGCCAGTTGATGATTACGACGCAACATCGACTGCAATCGCACTAACACGTCAACTTGTTGATTCAAAGCAAAGCAAATCCAAAGAGAAAGAAGATGTACTACGAACGATACATTCCGGGCGAAAAGTACATTTTCCAAAACAGTTCACATATCTCTCATCGTGATTTCGCATAGCTCAGCCACTAGTGGGGGAGTACTGTGGGCACACACAATTAAATAATAATAATTTAATTTAATTATTTTCGCTAGTTAACTTAAAATTTTAAAAATTGTTTTCATGTTTTCATCTGTGCGCTTGCTGAGCGCACAGCGCCATACTATAGATATTTTAAAACTTTAAGAACTAACGTAGTAGTCTTTAAACAACGGAACAACTGAAAAGTTTTTCATGTTATTAAAATATTAAAATTAAAAGAAAAGATTTCCGGATTCTACACTGTTACGCTTTATTATTCGTGACGTTTCGGTCTCTGCTGAGACCTTTATCAAACTGATCGACAATTACAAAAGACAATTATTATATAGACAAGGGGGTTAATTGAGTGTGGGAAGGATAATTAAGGTTAATTAATTAGTATCAGGTAGTTAAATTAGTTAAGGATTTTTGGGTACGAATTTTGTTCTTACCAAATTTTAACGCAGGTTGCCAAACTGCTGATAACTTGTATCCGGTGTCTCGGTTGAAGTTCTGTGGATGTTTCGAAATTTCTATGGCTTCTCGTACTATTCGTTGATAATATTTATTTGTCCTGGCCAGAATTTGCACATTGTCGAAATCGATTGTATGGTCTTCTGTAGTTGCATGTTCCGCGATCGCTGATGACTGTATCTGGTGTTTCCGTGTGCATCGTTGGTGCTCCTTGATCCTTGTTTGGACTGTGCGTCCCGTTTCTCCTATATATACTCTATCGCAAGAGCCGCATGGTACTTTGTATACTCCTTCAGTCTCCAATGGTTTTTTGTCCTTCTGGTTTCCTAAAATTCCTCGGATAGTAGTCGGGGTAGTGAATGTTGTCTTGATGTTCGATTTTCGAAGAATTTTTCCTATCTTATCCGTCGTGCCCTGGATGTAAGGTAGTTTTACCCATCGTTTGTCAGCATTTCCTTCTTCAGTGTCTTCTCGTTCTGTTGTCCTTGGATGCTTCGGTTTCCACGCCTTGTTAATTTCGCTCGCTTTGTATCCATTTGCTCTGAATGCCCGATTCAACTGTTCCTTTTCTTTTCGTAAACTGCCCGGATTTCCATCAGTTATACGTTGAGCTCTGTGTATTAGGGTCTTCAATACGCCTGTTTTCTGGCTTGGGTGGTGATGTGAATGAGCGTGGAGATATCTGTTGGTGTGAGTTGGTTTCCTGTATACCTCGAAGCTTAGCGACGTATCGTTCCTTTCGACGAGTACATCCAAGAATGGCAGTTTCCCATTGCTTTCTGTTTCCATGGTGAACTTAATTTTCTCGTGGTGTGCGTTCAGGTATGCTAAGAATTTGTCGAGCTCTTCCTTCCCATGTTGCCAAATGATGAAGGTGTCATCCACATACCGAAGATATAATTTCGGTTTTAATGGAGCTGAGTCCAGGACGTTCTTTTCGAATTCCTCCATGAATATTTCCGCTACCACTGGTGAAATTGGAGATCCCATTGCCGCTCCTTCCGTTTGCTTGTAGAGCTTCCCTAGAGCTGAAAAGAAAGTATTATTTAAACAAAATTCTATTAAGTCATACCTGTTGTCCGGAATGAGTTTCCTGATGATGCTTAACGTGTTTTTAATCGGGATGTTGGTGAAAAGTGATTCCACGTCTAGGCTGACTAAAATATCAGTTGGTTCCACGTTGATTTTTTGAAGAATCTCTACTAGATGAGCGGAATTTTTGACAGAGCGTGATGTGTTACCTACTAGTGGACGTAACTCTGTCGCGAGAGTCTTAGCCAGTTTTTGGGTAAGTGAATTTACCGAACTGACGATGGGTCGAAGCGGGGTATTCTCCTTGTGTATTTTCGGAAGTCCGTACATTTTCGGTGTATGAGGGTCTGAAGGGATTAACTTGGCATATTTTTCCGCTAACATGGGATATTTCTTGATGAATAGGGTTAGTTTCCGGTGGAGGGCAGCGGTTGGATCTCTCTTCATTTCTGTATATGGTCCTGTTTGTAGAATATCTCGTATCTTCTCCTCGTATTGTTCTTTGTCCATGACTACCGTTGCGTTTCCTTTGTCAGCTCGCATAATCGCTATTTCCTTCGTTTGCTTAAGCTCTTTTAAAGCTTTCCGTTCTTTCGGGGGGATATTCGTCGCAGGTGGCACTGCTCGCTTGATGATGTGAGAGATCTCGTGTCGGATTTCAATCGCTTGCGGAAGACCTCTGATTGCCGGCTCTATTTGCTGAATGATCTCTTCGGTCGGAATACTTGTTGGGGTAAGCGCGTAGTTGAATCCTTTGCTTAACACATCCTCCTGTTCCCTGGTTAACTGCATGGATGAAAGGTTGACTACTACGTTGTTGCTTCTCGTTGGTATCGGTTGCGCTGCTTCTAATGTCGATTCTAAGCTCCTGAATTTCTGTTCCTGTATCGTTTTCTTCTTGATGAATTTTGCTTCTCTGCGTTCTGAAATAAAAGAATCAAAATGATTAAAGGTGTCCCTCGGTAGAAGGCTACCGAGGAGGAGGTGAAGGGATAGGGCTTCTTTGTTAAGGTAGTCCAGCTTGGTTCTCTTGAGTTTGATGTCATTCCTCAAGAGCTGCTGACTTGCTTTCTCCAAAATAGCCTTGCTACGATGGTTGTCCCATGTGCCCACGATTTTGAAGCCTTTAGGAATGAGGTTCTTATCTCTGCATCGTTTTTCGAAGGCTATCTGGTTGAGAATGGTGTCGATTTTGTTTTTTGTTGTCTCCAATCGCCGAGCTAATTGGATAGTTTGCTCTCAGCAGAGACCGAAACGTCACGAATAATAAAGCGTAACAGTGTAGAATCCGGAAATCTTTTAATTCAAAATGCACTGTGAAAACATTCACCAAACCATTAGAGAGCTACGGGAATATTAGAAAGCAAACGGAATATGACATTAATGTTTTCTATTAATAATCTTTCGTTTTATGCGCGGCACGTTTTGACGATGATCATTTATTTTATGCAATCTCCACACATTACCTTGCAATGCATATCAAATTCCCTAAATAAACTGCTACTTTATGCAATGCCTTCACATTACTTTAGAATGCATTGCAAATTCCTTAGGTCAATTTGAATGATTTCTCGATTTGAATGATTTTCAATAAAAGGGAATGGATTGCAAAAATCCCTGTTGGGATGTTTTTCCGCCATGTGTAAACAAACAGAATCATAAACTAGACTAAAAACCTGTTTGGTAAAGATGTGTGGGTGCAGAAAATTGCAAAATAAAATTGAATTTTTGGCTGTTTCTAATGGAATGGCACAATGATATTAATTTTTCAGGGCACATAATCGAATTCCAATTGCATTTTGATAAATATCTAACCGTATATGTATATACACCAAAAAATTCAAACTTAACGGTTTCAACTCTGATACGCATCTGCCAGACTCCTGGACCGAGTAGCTCAGTTATACAGTGACTCTAGCAAGGATTCTCCTGGGACCAATTCAACGAGAAAAGCAGATAGTTACAATTAAAACAACTGCCATGTACTGTGCAGTGCTGGGGCGGCTCTCAACAGCGTCTTTGAATCGACGGCGGATCGTACACAGATTTGTGGAAGAGTGCATCGACGGCACGTCGTCGATTCATTGTAACCCTAGTGCCGGGGCTGCTCACGGAGCTGAAGAAGCGTCCGGGCGCGATCGTGCGGAAGTTGGGTTTGCGCAAGCCCATAGTCAAAAGCTTGTACGCGTACGGGTCAGACGGCGTTTTGGAGACGTTCGCGACGACGACGGAAATGATGAGGTCGTGGTACACGGAGCGCATCCATCTATATACTGCGCGGCACAAGCGCCAGGTAGAAGAAGGTGTCCTGGGAGCCGCCACTACCCCCGAGAGCATTTGGGAGGCAGACTTGCGGCGATTATTGAGAAAATTGGACGGGACTGAGAACACCCCGCCGCCGCCGTCGTCCACCACAACCGTGGATTTTTGCACTTGCCCACCACGTCTGCTGGCACCAGCTCAAGAGAGTCAGAAACAGACGAGATACCACTTCTGTCGACACCGCCGCCGGTCCGGTCATCGTCTCCACCGCCACTTGTATGGTTCGCGCCACCCCCCATGCAGTCATCTACGCGACAACTATCTCCGCCACCCATCAAGCTGCCGCGGCCTGACTTGAAATGCGCGGTTTGCGCGACACGCATACCTTCAGGAGACATACCATTATCCATACGGGTAAGTGCAACGTTTTGTTAGTGAAAACCTCGCTAACCTAAGCTCTCTCTTCCAGATAAGAGGCCGTTCCGGTGTACCTGCAGCGCAACATTCAACACACGCAGCAATTTAAGGAGACACCAAACATCCTGTCGACATAATCCTATATAATCCACAATCCGATCCTGAGGACATAACTGGGGAGAGTTAATTATTCACGGGCAATTCGCGTTGCTTGTTGGGCCAACCAACCAACTTTTCAAAAAAGGCCCTTTTCAGGGCCACCAAATAACTTGAAGAGTAAGATTGATGATTTTTTTAGGAAATCACAGCCTTTCCGTGGCGTTGTTTGTTTAAGCGCTGTTTAACCGCGGTTTAAAGATTTGTACTTACGCGTATTTATTTCGCGAAAAAATATGATGTCGGAAACGTCATTGTGACGTTTCGCAAGCGAATGTCGTACACATCACCCGAAGTGTGCTTTCGGGTGATGTGTAATGCTCGGGAGCCGAAGATTACACATCACACCAGCGCGGGAAATTTCGCCCGAAATTTGAATTTTCTCAATTCATTTTTATATATGAATTTTTATATGAACGTTGGTACTAGTCTAAATATTACAAGTAGAAAGAAAAGAAAATTCTTCGTTGCGAAAATACTTGACGATATTTTTTCGTCTCAGGTTTACAATTATTAAGCCTTATTTTGGCCCTAGGAATTAGGCCTTATCTTTTTTCCTACCTAGTTGTTAATTGCAAAATGTTATGCCCATTGGCTGGCTGTTCAATTAATTAAAATGTTAAAATTTTGCAGATGTGTACTAAATCCGCACACTCATCTGGCCACACCACAAACATCTGTGCTTTCACAAACTGGTCGAAAATAGTCCAAAACTGGCCGCCATTTTGCCATTCGTCAAATTTGTTTTTCGTCGTCACTCGTCGTTCGTTTCGGGAGAGATCGCGCCGAGGAAATGTCCGTCTGAAAAAATAGTAGAGAAAAAACAGGTCGCACCAGTGAAGTGAAAAAATTGCTGGCGATTTTTTTTACAATCGAACTTTTTTGAGTGCGCCCGGTTTTCGGCCGAAAAATCATCGTAGCCCGTATTCCAAAAAAATTTCGCGAAATTCCGCAGTTGTGTGAAAAGAAGTCAACGCAGAAAAAAAGTTTTGTCTTTTTCCTTCCGTGAGCCAGAGAAGCCCCAGAAAAAAACTTCGTTCCAGACTCGAAATTTTCTTTTTTCCGTCTCGTTTTTCGTTTGTGTCGACGTTTATAATAATTTTTTTGTCCCTTTGAGGGGGAAAGATATTAGAAATTTGTAAAACAGTCGTTCGGGTTGAAGGTAGAACCAACCTTTGTTTTAATCAAACGGGGGAAAGTAGAAAAGGAGGAGAGCTTTCCCGCTGTCAAATCCACAGTGAAGTAATTGTAATTGAAACGTAGTGTGGAAAAAGAAACGTTTTGAATACCAAACGACGGGATTTTGCAGTTTTCTTAAAGTCCTTGCCCGTCGTTTTTTTTGGGTTTACGGAAGAAGAGTGCGCGCGCGGAGTGCAGACGGATGTTGCTGCATCGCGGTCTAAGAACGCGGCGAGTTTTTTAAAAAGAAAAAATAGGGAAAAGTTTTGGCGAAAGTGTTTTTCTCGTTGTTTTTTTTGCTATGCATAGCCGGAGAAATACGACGCATCATCAGAAGGCACCCGAGCACCACCGTCACGAGCGGAGCCAGCAGCAGTGATTTCGGGTTGCTAAAACGAGTGTGCAGTTGTTTTACGTTTTGTTTTTATTATTTTGTGAGATCTCTTCCATTTTAAATTGGACGCGCATTAGTGCAAGAGAAGTTTGTTTTGTTTTTCTTTACCTTGCGAAGTGCGAGTTCGTCGTCTCCGAGTCCACGGGCCAAGAAGAAGTGTGAGAAGTCTCGGTTTTCGGTGTTTTTGCGCGTTTCGAGACGACGTGATGGCGTGCCTCAATACGCTCAAATTGGAAATAAAAACTTTGGAGAAGACCTTTACGAAAAATCACGAACGCTTTCAAATCCTGAATGCCAGCGTGGACGAGCTGACCTGTCGTTTTATCGGCAAAAGTGGAAAACGTTACGATATTCATGCAAATATCACCGTGAGTAGTCTTTTCGTTTCGATTTCTTGTTAGTTGCTCCTGTCCTCGCCGTTTTCTTGCAGATTTTGCGTAGGGAATTTTTGGGTGCTGGCCGCCAGCCGTGTTCTCTTCCGGGCTTTTGTGTACATGTTTTAGCCTTCCTTGGATTTGCGGCCGTGGACGTCGTTTATTTTTCTTTGGCCCGTCGTGCACTTGACACAAAGGAAAAGACGACATGGATCGAGAATTCGTCCTCGTTGCAGTCGTGCTCGCATACGAACGCAGTGAAACGGGCTGGCGAGCTAAATTTCGCTGTGTTGGTGCAACGAATTTTTAGGTCGAAAATGTTGCTGCAACATTTCACAATTCGTTATGGGTGGTTTTTCTTTGCAACCTCTTCCCGTCTGCCAACGATTGAATGTGGCAGTGTACCACTTTTGTTCATACAGCCCGTCTCTCCTGACAGTTTGATGCCCTATTTCGAAATACTTTCTCCCTATCGTCCCGGTTTTCCTTCCTGAATCTCATCTCCATTTCTGGAATTACACCCTTAGTTAAGTCTCGCTGCCTTTGTTGTTTTGCCCGTGCAATGGAGACAACATGTTCGGTTCGCGACATTGCCGAAGTTAAAAATAGCGCGCGGTCAGCTGATTTTTGTTTTTAATTTTAATGTATGTGCAGATTGGGTAGGTGGTGGTGGGTTTGTGACCGATGTGAGGGTCGCATTTATCATTCAGGATCGTCAGAAGCTCCTGCTAGCATTGAAAAGTCCCTGCTAGCATCGAAAAGCAAAAAAAAAATAACATCGAAACGAACAATGAAAAGAGCAGAAGGACAAGCAATTTTGTTGCTGGATATGTCGAGAGATTGTGATAACGACAGAATAAGATCTAGATTTATGGATATTTTTGATGAACATAAAATGGGATAATTCCAGGAATTTGGAGCACTCATAAACTTTTTGTACATAATGTTCGATTTATAATTTGGCGGGTCGTTCGAAGATCGTATTTGCCTTGTAGCATGTTACGAGTACTTATGTACATCCAATTATATTAAATAGGGTAGAATGTGTGATATGTTTGTGATGGCCATGCAAATGTCGCTTTAATTGTTCATCGCCTCCGTTCGGATATATGAAATCAATTAACCGATTTCCTGTTAAAACTCCTAGGCATAGGACAGAAACTGTTCTCCGTCACAAGCCGCGATCCCGACGTGTTCCTTGAGAGCTTTAATCATCATCAATGGCGATACAGCCCAAGTCAGGCCTCCTGTTTGTTTCGCCTGTAATTTTCTCGACCAACAACGTTTTACTACCATAGCAGAGTACAGGGCTTATTATATGTAGTTTTATAGATTCGCAGCTTTGTTTTTCTATTTCTATTACCAAATAGTATGTCTTGCTTGCTACCATTATGCGTCATTTGATGTCGTTGATTCCATTACTGTCTTTGAAATGTTTGGCTTTTAGATATATGAAGTTGTACACGTTTTAGACACGTCTGGTTTGCGTGTTTCTTCGCGATTGCAACATAACTTTCGTTTTGTTTTCGTTTATGCGTAGCCCTCCTCATGCTGCCATTTCAAGATTAACGATGACTCCCTTGGCGTCCAGTTGTGATCACTCCATTATGTTTATGTCGTCTGCGTAAGCTACAGTGACAGACAAAAGTCTACATACGACCCCTATTTTCGCTACTTGACGAGCCCCATGGCACTAATTATGAAAGTAATGATGCAGTTATGTTCTAAGTCTATTTTAATTGATATTTAACAAAAAAATCTTTTCCCCAATATAAAATTTACATGTTCTTCATACATAACTAAAAAATGCATTGACAAAAGTCTACATTCGGCTAGGTAAATCGTTCTTTATGCTACTATGCGGTTCTGTTTTATAACGGGAAGTACCGTTTATCAAGTTTTGGCATCGCGATATTCACAAACGATCGTGGGCATCACCAGATGGTCACACCTTCAACCAAATAGACCACGTTCTAATTGAGAAAAGGGCTGCTTCCAGCACAATTGAAGTACGAACCCTCCGCGGTGCGAATTGTGACTCTGATCACTATCTAGTCAGAGCTAAGTATCGATGCTGAATAGCTTGTCGTGGATATTCGAAAACGAGCAGAGCTCGCAAATTCAATATCGATAAGCTTAAAGACGAAACGGTGGCGGAGGCTTACACGTCACCATGTAATAAACACCTGACACCAATATATGAAAACATCCAAAATATGCGAGTGGAGAATGTGTGGATGAAAATACGAGACGGCATCAAATCCTCCGCAGAAGAGGTGTTAGGATATCAAGTGCGGCGAAAAAATTATGATTGGTTCGACCAAGAATGCCGCGATGCAATAGACAGAAAGAACGAGGCTTACAAAATTTTGACTGCACGACCAACACGAACCAAAAAAGAAACATATGACGAGCTTAGTCGATATGCGAAAAAGACCTGCAGGCGAAAACGAAGGAAGTACCATAATGACAAGATACAAGATACAGTGCTGTGCAAAACTTAAGCAACTCACTACATGTCGGAATGAAAAGGAAAATTGCAATCAAAATATAAAGAATTTTTTTTTAAATTTACACGTTAGCATGTTGCTTAAAGTTCTGCAATAAAAAAAGTACATCAGTATTTTAACTGTTCTTAAAAAAAACAAAAACAAAATACACCAAAAAAAAGGCTGTGAAAAATCTAAGCAACTTTCAAAACGCAGCTGCGATTCCCAATCAGAACAAAACATAACGGGGATTTCCCGATGTTGTTTTTGTTTTCTGATGTTCGTGTCAATTAGATCAGTATAGATCGATCGTCTTCCCTTTGGGTTTAATTGTGTCTAAAAAAATAATATTTAAAATGCAGCGTGATCAATACGATAATAGATTTAAATCTTTATATTTTGATTGCAATTTTCCTTTTCATTCCGACATGTAGTGAGTTGCTAAGTTTTGCATAGCACTGTACATAAAATGGATGACGATATGTGACAAAATTAAACGCGGGACGCATACGCGAAAGTAAAAGAATTAAAAAAATGATATAAACTAAAAACCAGTCTCTGCAAAGACGCAGAAGAAATCAAAAGGAGATGGGCTTCCTACTTTGAACGTCTTCTCAATCCCACCCCATTAGCATCTATCACGACAGACAACATTTTAATTGATGCCTCAACTGATGAAGAAGAACCATCATCGACACTACCCACGCTTGCTGAAATCAATGCAGGAATTGACGAAATACCAGTTGAACTTCTGAAAAACGGTGGAAACTGTGTCGCTGAAATACTGCACAACATGATATGCAAAATTTGGACAGAGGAAATCATACCCGACGACTGGCGAAAGAGCACTATATGTCCAATTTACAAGAAAGGAGACAAACTCTGCTGTGAGAATTACACAGGAATATTGTTGTGTATGTCCTATAAAATAATGGCAAAAATAATTGAACATCGTCTTAAGCCCTATACTAACGAAATAATTGGCGAATACCAAGGTGGATTCAGAACCGGACGATCTACAACAGACCAGATATTCTCGGGACTCACAATGACGAACACTGAATCCCAAGTAAGAATACAAAACGATTCCACAACCAGCTTTCGAACGGGATGTGGTTTAATGCAGGAAGATGGTCTAGCCCCTATGCTTTTCAACTTGGCACTAAAGTATGTCGTCCGAAAAATCCCAGTCGACACTAACGGGACACTACTATTTATTAGGGGTTGGAATTAATTCGTAGCGTTTTTTTGCAAAGTTTGATGGTTTATTCTGAAAATATTATTACAGTGGTATTATTGAAAGTATTGTCCATCGTTTTCTACTACCTTTTTCCATCTTTCTGGCAAAGCACGAATACCACGTCGAAAGAATTCTTCGTCTTTAGATCCGATGAATGAATCGATCCAATTCTTGGTACTTTCGTATTTGTTGAAGTGCTGCTCTGACAATCCATTCGCCATGGACAGGAACAAGTGGAAATCTGATGGAGCGATGTCTGGTGAATATGGCGCGTGGGATAAAACTTCCCATTTCAGCGTTTCTAAATAAGTTTTCACAACTTTTGCAACATGGGGTCTGGCATTATCGTGGAGCAAAATCACCTTGTCATGTCGCTCCTTAAATTGGGGGCGCCTTTCTTTTAATGCTTTGTTCAAACGTATCAGTTGACGTCTGTACAAGCGTTTGACACGGGTCTTCATCGAGTATTGTCACCAATTCTTCATCTTCAAACTTTTTCGGCTATTCGGGACGCTCCTTGTATTCCAAGCCAAAATTTCCATTTTTGAACCGAGCGAACCACTTTCTGCACGTTTGTTCAGCTAGAGCATATTCACCATAAACGTCTTCTAAGATGCGATGACTTTCCGCGGCACTTTTCTTCATGTGGAAGTAATGAAGCAAAACTCCCCGCAAAAACAGATTTTCGGGCACGAACGTTAACATGTTTGATGACGCACAACAAAATGTTATAAACTCGATAAAGAAATGTCGTTCAGTGGACTAGATGCGCCATGACAGTAGCATTATGGAGAACATTTGCTTTTGTATATGTGACTACGGATACTTGAGTAACGCCACTTTTTGTAAAACGCTACGAATTAAATCCAACACCTAATAAGTCCACCCAACTAGTAGCATACGCTGACGACATTAACATTCTAGCAAGATCCTTCCCTAGTGCTAAGGAGGTATTTGTCAATCTTAACTCCGCCGCAAAAGAAGTCGGGTTGCGTATTAATGAAAGCAAAACAAAAGTACTGACGCAAACAAGAAGGAGACCGCCTATCAGACAAAACATAACAATTGCGGAATATAATTTGGAGAGTGTGGACAATTTCATATATCTTGGGGGTAATCTAGCAAAGGACGGTAATGAAACAGACGAAATCAAACGACGGATAATACTTGCAAATAAGTCGTATTATTCGGTGCTTCCAATTATGAAATCCAAGAAAGTGCACAGGAACAATAAGCTTCGGATATATAAAACTATTATACGACCTGTGCTCTGTTATGGTAGCGAGACGTGGACATTAACGCGAACTTCCGAAAAAGCAGTTAACGCATTTGAAAGAAAGGTCCTCCGAAGAATTTTGGGACCTGTGAAGGAAGGAACGGAATGACGAATAAGATACAACCATGAGTTGGATCAACTCTACGACCAGCCAGAAGCTTTAACGTTTATCAAGCTACGTAAACTGCAGTGGGCCGGCCATGTAGGGCGAATGGAAGACAGAGGAATCCCAAAACGTGCTCTTAAGGGCAAAGCGAGTGGTAAACGGCCAGTAAGCAAACCACGCAAGCGATGGGAAGGCTCGGTTGATGAAGACAGTAAAGCCGTATTAAAAATTACCAGCTGGAGGACGCGGCCTTTGATCGAGACGCTTGGAGGCGACGACTTCAGGAGGCCAGGGCCCGATTTGGGTTGTCGCGCCATTGGCGACGATGAATAGATTGTTAATTTTATTTTGGAGAAAAGATTTTTGTGTTATATGTCAATAAAAATAGATTATAAACAAGACTACATTTTTGAAATAGTGCTGTTGGCTCGTCAAGCAGCGAAAAAAATAGGGACCGTATGTAAACTTTTGTCGGGCACTGTACAAGCTACGATGATTTAAAAAGTGATCATTTTACGTCATTTTATAAAGCTAGATTAAAAAATGTAGGTACAAGGCCCTATCCTTGTTTCACCTTGAAGAGTATTTGGTAGCCTGTTGTCACTTTCGACGCAGTATAACCATATAACAACACAGATTTGATGCACGCGTCAATCACTCGCAGCTTGTAGCGAAGGGACGACACGTCCAGAAACAAGAAAGGATACTGCTTTATTTATGCAAGCTTCAATATCCTTTTCGGCTCCGCCGTCCATGCTGACAATGCTTCCGAGGTAATAAAAATCTTGCACCTCTTAAACATCTTGTCCGTTATGAATAATCGGTACGCTTGTTTTCGAACTCATGTGCATATATTTCGTTTTGCGTACATTTAATATTAATCCTGCCTCTTTGCATTTTGAATTCAACGAGCGAACATTTGATTCTAAATCCGTACGGTAATGTACAAGCAAACACACGTCATCAGCATAATCAAGGTGAAACAGTCCCCTTTGCAGACCTGTATTTTTCCCACCTCTTAGTGCAGCATCAAGATGTCATTTATTTCAAACACTCCGACTTTCGTTCGCAGGAAAGCACTCCCTTATATAAGACGCGCCACCTTGCATCTTCGTAGGATTCTTTAATCATAACTTTGATTTTATCTGGAATACCTCTCCTAGGCAAAGCATTCCTTGTGTAATCTCGTTTAACGCTGTCGAAATATTTTCAAAGTCCACAAACATAAAATGTAGTGGCGAACTTATTTCGGCGGACTGTTCAAGTATTTGTATAGTCTGTACGAGACGCTCCTTTACAGAATCAAGCCTGATAACCTTCGAGAGTGCTCACTAGAACATCACTAATCCTATTCAGCATTACTTTAGTGGCATACAATTCTCTATTGTATCGAGGTCCGAGGATTATCCTGAGGACCTTTCTTTCAAAGGCGTTAAGTAGTTTTTTGGACGCCTAAATTAATGTCCACGTTTCGTTGCCATATCATAGCAAAGGTCTTATGATCGTTTTATATAGCTTAAGTTTTGTTTTCCTGTGCACGTTCTTGTTTTTGATTACTGGAAGTACTGAATAATAAGTCTTGTTTGCCATTATCCTTCTCTTGATTTCTATGGGCTCGCTTCCATCCTTTGATAGGTTCGCCCCTAGGTATATAAAGTTGTCTACGTTTTCTAGGTTATAGTCTCCTACCGTAATATTTTGTCTGATTGGCGTCTTTTTTCCAGTTTGCGTCATAATTTTTGTTTTGCTTTCATTATTACGTAGTCCAACTTGCCTTGCTACCAAGTCAAGGTTTATAAATACCTCCTTTGAAGACTCCAGAGATCTTGCAGAAATATCTACACATACTCAAAAAAGTCTGCGTAAAGCGTAAAGTGATAGTAAAATTGCGTGAAAACGGGAAAAGTTTTCGTGAAATCGCAAAATTAGTTAGAAGAACCCATTCCTCGGTACAAAGGGTTGTTGCTAATTACGAAGAAACCGGTTTGATTATTTCACGGCATCGATCAGGATGTCCTTCTAAACTTACAGCACGTGAACGTCGGAGGATTATTAATGCTTTGAAAAAAAAATCCCCGATTAACGCTCCAAATTGTGCAGGACATAAAACAGAAATATAATAAAACAATATGCGATGAAACAGTGCGCATAATTCTCAGGAAAGGCGGTTACCATGTTCGAGTTGCACGTAAAAAGCCGTTCATATTGGAACGAAATCGTCGAAAGAGAATGGGATTCGTCAAAACTTATGTAACTATGCCAAAAGAATTTTGGGAAAGCGTTCTTTTTTCGGACGAAAGTAAGTTTTGTATATTTGGGATAGATGGACGCAAATTAGTATGGAGAAAACACTTGACAGAATTCAATAAAGAAAATTTGATTCCCACCGTAAAGCATGGTGGCGGCGGTGTGATGGTTTGGGGGTGTATGGCAGGCAGTGGAGTGGGGCAACTAGTTTTCATAGAGTCCACAATGGATAAATACTGGTACCTTAATATTTCAAAAAATAATGTTAAGCAAAGTGTTGAGAAATCGCGGCTGGGGAACGCATTTTACTTTCAGCACGATAATGACCCCAAACATACTGTTGAAATAAATAGGCTTTGGTTGGCCTACAACGTCTCAAAATTCTTAGGTGCACCTCCTCAATCACCAGATGTAAACCCAATTGAACATTTGTGGGATTTACTTGAAAGAAAAATTCGGTAGCATGACATAACAAGCAAAGAGTCATTAAAAACTGTTATTTTGAACGAGTGGAACAAAATAACGGCCGAAGTAACATCAAAGCTTGTTCACTCCATGGAAAATAAGCTAAAGGAAGTCATTTATAGGAAAGGCTATGCTACTAGATATTAAGGTTCTTAATCTGATAAGCTAATACAGTACATTTCAAATAAAATGAATAAATTTTTTCAGGTGTACGCAGACTTTTTTGGATGCATATTGATGACTTCTTGGAAGAAACTTTTTTATTTTGGTTATTATAAACAGCGAACGAGTACTCAGTTATACAGGGTGTTTGGTACTCCGTGTGCCACCTTGTAAGGGGTTATTCCTAGATATATTTTGAGAAAAAAATTGTTCTACGGAGGTGGTCAATTTTCATTATCCGCGGAGATACAGGGTGATCAAGAAAAGTGTTTCGGACCTGTACCCTCACTCACTCAAAACGCTATATCTTGAAAACTAATAATCACAATTCAAAGTGTTTTAGCTTGTTTTTTAGGGAATTGAATTACCTTTCATTTGGTGTAATAGTCCGCATTGTAACTGTACCCAATCCTGAGGTATTTGCTTCCGAACACAAATTTTTGATACTTTGGCCCTCAAAATTTTGGGATCAATGTAGTTTTTCTCAAAAAAACGCATTATTCAAATGTCATTTTAATGTTGTTTTTTTATGTGCCATATTATTGCCTACAAAAGATGTATACACTTGCATTGCATAAGTTTCATAGTTTAGAAAAAACTATCATTCCAATAATATAGCACTTTAATAAAAAAACAAGAATATGTTAATCAACACTCTCCGCTTGAACTAAAAGAACTTAAGAATGATTTTTATGGTTTATTTCAAATTTCCTTAATTACAATAAATGTTCAAAATGGCCACCTTCATTTTGAATGCACGCTAAAGCTCGTTTGGCCAGTGTTCTCTTTGTGTTCATACTCCTCAACTGGTGCCTTACTTCTGTTGCTGCCGCATCGATTCTGGTGTTTAGATCCTGCAACGTTAATACTTCCGTTGCGTAGACAAGGTCCTTTATCCGTCCCCATACAAAGAAATCCAATCAGGAGATCTTGCAGGCCAGTGTATCGGTCCATTTCTACCGATCCAGCGAATGCTATAATTGAAATTTAACCAATCTGTGATTTATCGGCCGTAATGAGCTGGAGCACCATCGTGTTGGTAAAACATGGAAGCCAATCGTTGCAGGGGCATATCATCCAATAACTCCTGTAGACCATTTGTCAAAAAATTCAAGTAATTGGAACTATTTAGGATAGGCGGAAGCCTAATAGGACCAATGAAATTGTCACCAATCACACCTACCCATAAATTGACACTGAATCTGTGCTGAAATGATGCTCCTCTTCTTGTATGTGAATTGCTCTCAGCCCATGTGTGTAAGTTGTGGAAGTTTGTGATACCGTCCCTGGTGAATTGGGGCTCATCCGTCCAAAGAATGTTGTTCATAAAATTCTCGTCACTTAGTTGTCGTTTAGGGAGCCAATTGCAAAACTCCATCCTTTTGGGCAAATCAATGGGTAACAGCTCCTGCACTGGTGTGTGGTGGTAGGGATGTAAACGCTCTGCTTTTAGGACACTCCAAACTTTCCATGTAGAGACGTTTAACTGCAATGCCAAGCGTCGGATACTGATTGATGGATCATTTTGAACTGCATGTAGTACTCCTTCATCGATTGGAACAGCGATTATCGGCGCAGGATTTGCATTTACTCTGCTTGTCCTAATGCTGCCTGTTTCCCGAACCCTTCTGTAAACGTCTTGGAATACTCTCCTGTCAGGTATCCGACGATTAGGAAATCTCTGATGATACAAAGATCGCGCCGCTCGTGTATTTCCCTGACACTCTCCATAAATGAAAATGATGCCTGCATATTCTTCATTCGTGTACTCAGGCATTTCGAAATTATTTTCTAAATTTTAGTGACACCTTGTACTTTTAACAATGTAACTAAAACTGATAAAAATATGAAGTAAGATTTGCTTTTATACGCTTTTATTTTGTTAGGTACCCCATTAAAAAAGGCGAAGTGCTGCACCTAGTTGTGTTGAAACTCATTTTAAATTAATTCATTTCCTCGATAATTTAAATACTAATTAAAGGACATTCCTCGATAGTTTAAATAGTGATTAAAGGACAATAAGAATATTTCAGTTTAACAACATTTCAGGCAGTTTTTTTAGAACGAGGGTTGCTTTATGGCATATTTCATTTTTAAGCCATATGTATTTTCGCTTATTACCTGGAAAACGGGAAAACCTAAGTTATAAGTATGTGTGCATCTTTTACAGGCAATAATATGGCACATGAAAAAACAACATTAAAATTACATTTTTATAATGCGTTTTTTTGAGAAAAACTACATTGATTCCAGAATTTTGAGGGTCAAAGTATCAAAACTTTGTGTTCTGAAGCAAATACCTCAGGATTGGGTACAGTTACAATGCGGACTATTACACCAAATGATAGGTAATTCGATTCCCTAAAAAACAAGCCAAAACACTTTGAATTGCGATTATTAGTTTTAGATATAGCGTTTTGAGTGAGTGAGGGTACAGGTCCAAAACACTTTTCTTGATCACCCTGTACCTCCGCGGATATTGAAAATTGACCATCTCCGTAGAACAATTTTTTTCTCCAAATATATCTAGGAATAACCCCTTACAAGGTGGTGCACGGAGTACTAAACACCCTGTATACAGGGTGGAACTTGTGTGAAGCGTCAAACGAAAATGGGAGATAGAGGAACTTGTCCTGAGTGGAAAATCGTTCCACACGTACTCCCGTTTTTGCACTGTTAAGGAGATAGCGCGATTGTAAGGACGAAGGATTTTCATCGTACCTGTGATCACTGTTTGATCTATAACTTCTGCCGTACTAAGCGTAACGCAATAATTTTGGGCTCGTAGGAAAGGACACAAATTCTTCTTTCCATATTGCTATCAACTGTGTCAGAGAAAAAGTCATTTCAATGACACAAAAATAATAAAACATTGAAAAAAAAATACAAAAAAGTCCTTTTTTCTTCAAGAATGACCTGATTAACCATTAAATTTTATTACATTTTCGGAAAGCCCATAAAATTTCATATAAGTTTGCAAACAGAATTTCTTCATAGGTTGAATTGTTGTTTTTTGGTAGGTGTTGTTTTTTTGTTGTTGTTTTTTTGGTAGGTGGAAGGAGAAGGAAGAAAATATCTATAACCTTGCTTTGTTTTACTTCAACTAAAGCCTAGTACGCTGTTCGCGTGGAATGAAATTTTCGTATGAAAAATTGTTGTTGGCGAAGGCCTACGTAAAAAATTCCATCGCCTTTTCCACTTTGCAGTACGCTGATTGCCGTGGAATAGCCGTGAAATAAGTGTGGTTTGCTATTGTAACACAGATGGCTCTGGAAAGTCTCCAAATTTTTTCCACGCGTATTTTAACGATCGTAGCGTTAAAAATCGAGTGAAAAAGTGACATAAGCGCAATTTGACATTTTCTTTTCGTACTGAAGCGGTGGATTGAAAAAATATTAGAGTAATTATTTACGTTCCTCGGACACAAAACAGCTGAATTTCAATTCTCTCCGCGAAAAGAATAAATCTGTCATTTCACTTCAACATCGTACTAGGCTTAAATGAGAATATAATACTTTCCTTTGAAAATAAAAAAAAAAGTTTTCATATGTTAAAATTGGGACATTTGTATGAGAGGTGGAAGAAGGCGTGAAAGGGTTTTGATTGTTCTTGCTCGAATTACTACAATGCTTACCAAACTATTTTCATAAAAAAAAACTAAAATAGCAATCATACGTGCGACTTTGTCATGACGTAAATCTAGACAGTTTGAGATATCGAAATAGGACCGAAAACAAATTATGGCTCCAAGCATACCCCACAAATGTGAAAGTTTCATTAGAATCGGTTCAGCCGTTTTTGAGTTAAATCCGGACGTGTTTTTATACTTAGTTATTGTTATATAAAGCAAAACAAGGCACCGAACTGGAAAATGTTCACCCTTGAATGCTATTAACATACAGTCAAATAAACAAACAAAAAATCACAAAAATTAATTTTTACGAAATAGGACGGACAGGACAAAAGAAGTCGGTGGTGGATATTGCTTTTGAACTTCTTAACATCGTAAACAGCTGGAAAAACTAGCTCGGATAGAGTATTCCACATTCTGCTTGATCGAGGGAGAAGCTACTGCGTATATTTCACTACACATGATTTTGTGTACTGGCCAGTGTGCTTAGCAGAGCGAATTTTACATGGGAACTGCGATGGATGGATAAGACGACTGATGTCATAACTGCAGTGACCATGGAAATATTTGAAGTTGATGCTTAGTAGTAGTAGTAGATGTTGTGATGGCATTATTTATAACAAGTCGAAACGCAAATCTTTGAATACAGCCGATTAACGCTAGTTGTGTTTTAGGTACTCCAGTCCAAATATGCGAGTTGCATTTAAGTCGAGAGGCCTGATATGTGACTTTTAGATGGTTTGACATCTAATGGTGCGAAGTATTTTTTGTATCTTCAAAGAAAGCCCTGATAATTGGAGGCATCTAAAGCTACATTGTAAATGCGCTCGCTTCAATCAAGTTTTAATACTCTAGATGAAATCTGAGAGTATTATCAGTTTGCTCTAAAGTTTGTAACGCTAAGAAATAAGCCTCGGAGAAAAAAATGAATGATACAGAAGTTAATATTACCACTCAAAAATCTCGAAACCGGATGTCCGTCCGTCCGTGCGCTCTCTATCTTGAGAACGCGTTGAGCTAGATAGTTCAAATTTTGTACACGTCGATTTTGACAAAAAAGTAAGGTCAAATTCGTGAACGGGCCAAATTGCTACACCCCTTCTATCCACTCCCATACAAAATGACACAATTGCGCATTTTGACAATAAACGGATTTGCTCGAAAAGTATAAAAGCTATTAGTCTGAATTTTGGGATATATTACTTTCATAATGATATAAATCTACAGTAGAGAAATTATTTGCGTCCTCCCTCTCCTTCCACCCCCCAACGGTTATGTGCAAGCAAACATACGTCATCAGCATAATCAAGGTGACTTAAGATGTTAAATAGTCTCCTTTACCTTCCCCACCTTCCAGTGCAGCTTTCAAGATGTCATTTATTACCACCAGAAACAGAGCTGGTGATAATATGCAGCCTTGTCTGACACCCGTTCGCACAGGGAAGCTCTCGGACAGCTCTCCTCTATGCAAGACGCGACACCTTGCATTTTCGTAGGATTTTTTAATCATAGTTATGACATTATCTGGAATACGTCTCCTACGCAAAGCATTCCATATGTAATCTCGCTTAACGCTGTCGAAAGCCTTCTCGAAGTCCACAAACATGAGATGTAGTGGCGAACCCATTTCGGCTGACTGCTCTAATATTATCCGTAGGGTATTTGTGTGGTCGGTACAAGACGACCCTTTACGGAATCCAGCCTGATAAACTTCGAGAGTGCTCTCGACGACATCACTAGTCCTATTGAGAATAACTTGAGCCATAATTTTTGATACGGCAGTAAGTAGACATATACCACGCCAATTGCCACAATCCCGAAGGTCGCCCTTCGGAATTTTCACAATGACGCCCTCTTTCCATTCAGTCGGATATCTTCCTTCATTCCACACCTTAGTGAAGAGTGGGAGGAGTATATCGGCTTTTATTTCCGGGTCCGCTTTGAGGAGTTCGGTTGGTAGTCCGTCTATACCTGGAGCTTTCCTTCCCGCCATTGACCGAATGGCGGAAACTATCTCTTCCTTATGTAGGGGATCATCCCTAATAGAGGATTGTTGCGGTTGGATGTTTGGTAGTTGTTCTGTTTCCGGAATATCTTCCTCTGACAAGATGTTTAAAATATCAGAGAAGTATTCCTTCCATCGCCGCAACTGGTGTTCACTCATATTAAGGAGAGTTCCGTTGACATCTCTCACCAGGTGGTTGGCGGTGAAATTCCTGTTCGTCAACTGTTTCATGATTTTGAATAGTGAACCCATATCCCCAAGGTAAGCCGCAGATTCTGCCTTGTTTGCCAGATCTTCAATGGCCTTTCTCTTGTCGCGTCTAACAGCCTTTTTAAGCTGTATATGAGCATCGCGTTAGTTCTGCCTCAAGTCGGGCGTTCGTTGGTTGACATCGGGTTGAGAGATGATTGCCGTTTGGCTTTTTTCCGATTGCCAACCTTGCCCCATGTGTCTTGCGACATCCAGGGTTTCTCACCGCTTTGCACATATCCCACAGATTCTTTAGCACCAGTTAGAAGAGTGTTTCTGGCTGCCTCCCAATTGGCGTCCAGTGTACGCATTTCATATTCATCGAATGTGGATGACTTTTCGCGTAGAATAGTGGTGTATTCGCGTTTTTTGTTGGGATCTCTGAGTTTATCCACATTAAGCTTGCGCTTCATTTGAAGAATTTATGGTCGTCGGATAGCTGCTGTACATAATCTCAAGCAGGCAACCATCAAGTGGTGATCGCTCCCCACGTCAGCTCCACGTTTCGCTCGTACATCTTTTTTACCAGATGTTGCGGTATTAGTTGGTGCGTAGCACTGCAGAATTGTGACGTTTCTGACACTGGTCCTGAGCCTGACGACGATAATCCTATCCGAGATTGGTTCCCAGCTAATGAGACTGTTTCTCGCTCTCGGTGTAAGGACCAACGCCACGCCATTTTTGGCTTCACTTTCAGGGTCAATGTACAGAATAGTGTTTCCGCTAGGGGTTCGTTCTTCTCCTGATCCTGTCCACCTGACCTCGCTCAAGCCCAAGATTTGGATTTTATAGTGCTCCATTTCACGGTCGATCACTGATTGGCGGTGCAAGGACCGAGTAACCCCAGCTCTTCCCCCGTCATTCAATGTTTGAACGTTCCAGAAGCCAATCATAGTCCGTTTTCGAATGCCAAAAGTCGTTACCGTAAAGTCAGTCCGTATCCGAGGCGCTGTATCCGTTTTTCGTATCATTTAGGTCTTAAGATCACGGGTGATATGCCCATGATCCAGTGAGTGTCCATTTGCCATTTTTAGGACAAGCAGGACTGGCTGTGGGTGAATTCTACAGCCCCCATCCCACAGGGGGATAGTTAGCTCAGGTCGGCTTGACTGCTTCTACCCCCTCCCATACAATATGACACAGTTTCACAACTTCAAAAAAATCGATTTTCTGGAAAAGTATGAATGGCACTAGTCTGAAATCTAAGGGCTGTCAATTTTATAATATTCCTATTTATTTCTGAAGAAATCACTAAAATCCCCCCACTCTTTCTACCACCTCCCATACCAACTGCACATTTTCACTAAATCTAACTCACTAATTTTCTCAGTTCCCATTCAATTTTGGGAGCTTACATGTGTTTTTGTGGCAACTCTATTCGGTTAAACTTGCTCCATTGCAGGATTTGTTGAGGTAGAAATTTAATGAAATGAATAACAAATTGCATTTGAAGGGTGCAGAGGACTGATGATACTTCACAATTCAGTCGAAGATGTAAGTGTTTTCAAGTGAACTTTCATCTGGAAAACTGAGATTAAGATTGAGAATCAACGTCGGAAGGTCGTATAAAAACTAAAAACAGGGTTGGTGATATACCATTAGCCTTTATAACGGCGACAAAGAAACGTCAACTTATGCTGCTTGTGTAGTGCTCTTGGAAAGAAAGCTCTTAGTCTGTAGTTAAAAGGAAGTATCATAGGAAAATGTTGTGAGCTTTGATAGTAGGGGTTCATGCCAAACTGTCAAAATCTTTCGCTATACCTAATGCGAAAATTTGACCTTCAACAAATGTGAGTATACTTGCATTGCAGCATTCGCTCAAATAGACCAGCACGTCACTTGTAAATCTCCCCGATAGAAAACCCTATTAGCAGCCAGCAATAAGTTGGTCATACTACAAGTACTGCATGCTTTTGCGGTTGACAACACTTTTTATCTTTTTAGATATCACGGAAGTGATGACTATAGGACGCTTATTTGCGGGGTTGGACATGCTTTCCGTCTTTGGTATTGACTGTACATTCGCTAGTTTCCAGTAAATTGGGAAATTTTCCTGAGGAATGGGAAAGGTGGGAAAAGGATTCGATGCGGAACAGCGGATGTATCAATATTGAGATCCTGAAGAATTTTAGTGATGGTGTGAGGGCGAAATTTTATGTTAGTTATTGGGTCTCTAACAAATACAGTTGGTAAACTGTTTGTAGAATTGTAGCAAAAGTCACGGCAAGCAGTTTGAGTTTTTCTATTGGATCAACGACTATGGGATCGATATCAGAAATAGAAGACATGCATGACGAGATATTGGCGAATGAACAACAAGTTTTCAAGACAGTCATCTGTGAATCATGAGTCCATAGATGGCTTCACTCTTTTCAAGTTGAAGGTAACAAAAATAGTCTCGGTAATAATTTTACAGGCTACATATATCGCGGTAATTGCAAATGGAGCACAAATGTCAATCATAGGCTTTGAAAAATATGTTTGATCTGCTAATGTTTAACGATTGTTGACGGTCTTAATGCCGATATCAAAAATTGTGCACGTACACAGAAAGTGATCTGTATCTTCAAAATGCGATGATGCAGCAGCAGATACAGTGTATTTCACAGGCAAGGGAAAGAGGTAGAAAAGTGTCAAAAAGTTTTGCAATATCGGATTGGCGAGTAAGGCTAACTTACCAGCTGCTTTAAGCCGTTGATTAAAGCGAAAGTCTCAGTATTACGTCCTTTCAGGTCCATCCGTATGGCTAGAATGTTGAAGCCAGGCAGTGTTGTGGACATTGAAATCGTCTGGTTTCAACGTCAGGATTAAAAATATACCATAGATTTACTTCTGGACATGTATCAGACAATTTTCTAATTCATGAGTTGTTTCGTTTGATGAGAGTACTGGACGTAACAGCAGTCTATGATGTGCTTTTCACTGGACAATTTTAACCAGCGGAAATTCAACGTTGGATTGAAAGCAGTGATGTTAATCTAGGGAATGTTTCTGTAGATTTAGGTACTTTTTTAATAAACAGGAATTTTAAGTACATTCAAACCTACTAAACTACAAAACAGGTTTAATTTTAGAGTCGTCAATTGCGGATAATTTTTGGAGAAAAAGGTACTCGAAGTGACTTTTCATGCTCGCGCTAATGCCAGTTCTGAAGATGTTCATAGAAATGAAGCTAATTATTATTCGATGACCCCAAACCGTGCTACTGAACTTATAATATTGAAGCGCGCTCGGGTTCGCTGGATTTCAAGTAAAACTAGAACTAGTTCACGTTAATTTAAATAATCACAAACTTTGTTCAATTGCCTTTCATTTGAAATATTTCCTTCGCACTCTTAGCGCTGTCGATGACACGACCCAATCGCCTTCTAAATTCAGAATTGCTCTCGTAGCGTCCGATGCTGGTGAACTTGTCATGCCAAAACTTTCAGTTTTAGACATGAAGTCGTTAGTTTCGAACTAAAAATCGATTTTATTTGAACTCATATTTTTGCAGTGGTCAAAACGTAAAAGAATATCGGCTGGGAACCGAAACCGGGGCCGACCTCATGGTAGGCGAGTTTTTCCACTGAACTACTAATACCGACGAAATTATCTTGGCAAATCTTAGTAATCTACTTAATGTGAGTCGCGTGACTTCAAATATACGCACAATTTTTCATTATTATACAGATTATACAGATTTCAAATTTATAAATTGGAAACTTCACACGTTTAGCGGTTTCCGATTTATTGATATTAATCTAGCTATAATTTTTTAATTACCGTTAAATGGAAAACTCACGGCCGATATAAAAATTTGAGAACACGGCTCGAGAGCCCATATTCACCAACCGTTCGTCGTTCACATTTCAGAACTCTTTACAAACTTATTTTATACAATTGTTTTGCATTTTTACATTATTGTCAATCCATATTTCATCCAATTAGTTTATAATGTTAAGCCCTACATTTCCAACACTATAACAACTGCACTGCTTACACATTCAAAAACAAAAAGCACGCAAAGTATTTTTTATTAACAATTTTGGCGGACGATAGTCACTCAATCAAATTCCTGTTAAGACCCCCTATAGGGGCATAGGGCAGAAACAACTCTCTTCCACAAGGCGCGATCCTGAGCGTCGGCCTTAAGCTGTTGCCAGGACTTGTTTATTTCTCTGGCCTCCTGTTCAACTGCTCGCTTCCATGTGTTACATGGTCGACCAACTCAAGGAAGACGTCCTTCCTTGAGGATTATAATCCAGAGCCTGTTTTACTCAAAAGTTCGTCGTTGGAGATCACTTCTGAGGCATTGGTTCACGAAAGTCCACGTAGAACAACCATATAAAAACACGGATTTGACGCATGCGTCAAAAACTCGCAGCTTCGTGCGAAGGGAGATCTCTATTAACCTCCGGAAAGGGGAAAGGATACCGAAAGCCTGACGAGCTTTATTTAGCCGAGCCTCAACATCCTTTTCGGCTCCGCCGTCCATGCTGACAATGCTTCCGAGATAGCAAAAATCTTTCACCTCTTCCACATCCTGTCCGTTAAAAACAATCGGTGTGCTTGCGTTCGAACCCATGTGCATGTACTTGGTTCTACGCACATTTATTTTCAGTCCCGCCTCTTTGCATCTAGAATGCAACGAGCGAACATTTGACTCTAAGTCGAACGGTTATGTGCAAGCAAACACACGTCATCAGCATAATCAAGGTGACTTAAGATGTTAAATAGTCTCCATTGAAGACCTTTACCTTCCCCACCTTCCAGTGCAGCTTTCAAGATGTCATTTGTTACCACCAGGCAGGAATTGGTAAAACCTCATTGTACAACTACCCCCTTGCGGGGATCAATGCGCAGAGAAATTTTCTTTAAAAAGTTTGGCGTCACCATCATAAATGCTGCACATTTGAATAGCAATTGAATTCTCTTCAGACAAATTTAGATACGGTAGTTATGACTGATAAGAAAACAAGAAAGCAATACCTCTAAATACGTTTTATTTTTTGCAAATTTATGCATATACATATATTTATGTATTTGAAAACTATTTTCATCATACTTCTAATTTTCAATCGATTTCATTCTGCTTGATTTAGCTAGGAATACAAAACTACAAATTGATTTATGGTTCAGTTAATTATGGTATACCCCTTGGTCATTGATTAGTTAATAAACGATGATACTTCATGGCCAACTTATGAAATATTTTTCTGGAAAGTATTCGTCTTTCTAAATTTAATTCTCCATTTTGTCGTGAACTATTGTAAAACTTCAATATAATTGCTGTTCCTATAAATAATATGAAATTTATAAGCGATCATTTTGTCTAAATTTGTTTTATTTGCTCTTTCCGTTATTTTCTAAATGGAACGCATTTGATCGATCAAAAAGAAGAGCACGATCGCAAATTTTGCACACTACCAAATCAAGACAATTGTTGAAAGTGTGTCATACCGCATCACCTGCAAAAAAGCTGAAAATGTAAATTTATTAATCACATGAAATTGAACATCAGAAGCTTCATCATCATTTTCTGATTATAATTTTCCAACTTAAATATTTTTAAATTTTTCCCATTGAAACATTTTATGCTAAGCTTTTCGTCCATGAACAAAGTGAAACTGCTAAACATATCTCGTTCATAGAATATCTACAAGTAAGGTTTGGGATTTTTGAAGAAAATAAATAAAAATACTAAGAATTAAGCTTTCTGGGTTTCAAGGTATCTCTCTTTTTGGATATGGATGTTTTTTTTTTAATTTAGAAAAATAGATTAGAACTTGCAAAGATACCATACTTGTTCTGTTTTTTGTCTAGGGATTACCTTACCATATAGGCACTTAATGCGATGAGATGACCAATATCGGTCAAACAATCACTGGAAATTTTGTTCCGTTCGCTACTGATGAAATCTTTAAGCTAGAAAATTACATATGTACGTCACGCTTCGGTGAAAGTTTTCCATAATAAAAATATAAAATAACAATTTCTTTTTGATGAACAAAACGACTTAATTTTGTGCTTTTCAAGATGGCAAGAGCTTAGTCTCACTTTTATTATTCTGAACTGAAATGCAATTTTTTCTTTCTTGTTTGTGTTTTAAATTATTATATCGTATGTGTTAAACTGATAATATGTATTTGAATGTTATAATACAGGGTATTTGGTACTCCGTGTACCACCTTATAAGGGGTTATTCCTAGATATATTTTTAGAAAAAAATTGTTCTACGGAGATGGTCAATTTTCAATATCCGCGGAGATACAGGGTGATCAAGAAAAGTGTTTTGGACCTGTACCCTCACTCACTCAAAACGCTATATCTAAAACTAATAATCGCAATTCAAAGTGTTATAGCTTGTTTTTTAGGGAATCGAATTACCTATCATTTGGTGTAATAGTCCGAATTGTAACTGTACCCGATCCTGAAGTATTTGCTTCAGAACACAAATTTTTGATACTTTGACCCTCAAAATTCTGGGATCAATGTAGTTTTTCTCAAAAAAACGCATTATAAAAATGTAATTTTAATGTTGATTTTTTATGTGCCATATTATTGCCTATAAAAGATGCAGCCGTACTTATGACTTAGGTTTTCCCGTTTTACAGTTAATAAGCGAAAATACATATGGCTTAAAATTAAAATATGCCATAAAGCAACCCTCGTTCTAAAAAAACTGCCTGAAATGTTGTTAAACTGAAATATTGTTTGTATAATTTAGTTACTATTTAAATTATCGAGGAATGTCCTTTACGTAGTATTTAAATTATCGAGGAAATGAATTAAATTCAAATGAGTTTCAACACAACTAGGTGCAGCACTTTGCCTTTTTTAATATGGTACCTAACAAAATGAAAAGCGTATAAAAGCAAATCTTCATATTTTTATCAGTTGTAGTTACATTGTTAAAAGTACAAGGTGTCACTAAAATTTAGAAAATAATTTCGAAATGCCTGAGTACTCGAATGAAGAATAGGCAGACATCATTTTCATTTATGGAGAGTGTCAGGGAAATACATTACGGCCGACAAATCAGAGATTGGTTAAATTCCAATTATAGCAATCGCTGGATCGGTAGAAATGGACCGATACACTGGCTTGCAAGATCTCCTGATTTAACTATTTGCATGGGGTCCGTCCCTAGGGAAAGACCTTGTCTGCGCAACGGAAGTAGTAACGTTGCAGGATCTAAACACCAGAATCGATGCGGCAGCAACAGAAGTAAGGCAGCAGTTGAGGAGTATGAACACAAAGAGAACACTGGCAAAACAAGCTTTAGCGTGCATTCAAAATGAAGGTGGCCATTTTGAACATTTATTGTAATTAAGGAAATTTGAAATAAACCATAAAAACCATTCTTAAGTTCTTTTAATTCAAGCGGAGAGTGTTGATCAACATATTCTTTTTTTTTTTGATTAAAGTGCTATATTATTGGAATGATATTTTTTTCTAAACTATGAAACTTATGCAATGCAAGTGTATACATCTTTTGTAGGCAATAATATGGCACATAAAAAACCAACATTAAAATGACATTTTTATAATGCGGTTTTCTGGGAAAAAACTACATTGATTCCAGAATTTTGAGGGTCAAAGTAGCAGAAATTTGTGTTATGAAGTAAATATCTCAGGATTGAGTACAGTTACAATGCTGACTATTACACCAAATGAAAGGTTATTCGATTTCCTAAAAAACAAGCTATAACACTTTGAATTGCGATTATTAGTTTTCAAGATATAGCGTTTTGAGTGAGTGAGGGTACAGGTCCGAAACACTTTTCTTGATCACCCTGTATCGCCGCGGATATTGAAAATTGACCATCTCCGTACAACAATTTTTTTCTCAAAACATATCTAGGAATAACCCCTTACAAGGTGGCACACGGAGTACCAAACACCCTGTATATGTATATTAGTTTTATTTTATATATATACCTATGTACATATATATTTTTTTTTTTCAAATTTATAATTTTGGTTGTCACATAAAATCTTATCTTATTGAATTTATCAAGAGTTAAGTAAATATCTACCAACAAGTCGGGCGCAACTTTATTATTCATGGGGCAAGTTGAGGATGCGTGAGGATTTGTATGGGAGGGGGAGGTTGATTTATTGCTTGAATTAAGTTTGAAATTCTCTATATAGAATGTTTCACGAACGAAGTAAATTCTATGAGATTCGCTGCATTATATATGTTACGAGATCACTATCAGAATTCCTTAATGCAAGGAATTGCCATAAATCGATTCCAAATTAAAATATGGAAATCAATTATCCTCTGGCTCATCATTTAGTGAAGGGACGAAACAAACAATAAAATCCCTACACCAAGTACATAAATAAAAATAAAATAAACAAAAATTGACAAAAAATTGGTATCAACTAGCATTAAGTCTACGCTTTAAACATAATTTGTCGATAGAGATGTCGAATGCATCGGCATTCTTATTAACTTCTCTCGCGATACGCGAAATCGGCTCATTCATACCATAGTTTGTCCGGTGAAAGCAAATCTGAAGCAATCCAGGCTGTCTTGGTAAATATCGACCAACAGAAAACCGCATCAATCCCAAAAGTGTGGAAGAATCAACTAAACCAGTAAGAAGTTGATGAGCAAAAACTACATCAGCTACCTCACGTCGTTTGGAGAGTGATGACATATTTAATAGCTTAAGTCGATCAATATAAGGAGGAAGACGAACTCTGTCATTCCAATTAAGGTGGCATAAGGCACTTCTCACAAATTTACGCTGAATTGATTCAATTCTGCAAATGTGCTCATCATAATAAGGAGACCAAACTTGAGAAGCATATTCTAGGTGCGATCTAACAAAGGTGTTATAAAGAATCAATTTAACAGAGGGATTTTTAAATTCCTTGGATAAGCGAGTGGTGAATCCCAACATAGAATTACCCTTTTGCACAATCTTATTTATATGCAAGCTAAAATCAAGTTTATGGTCAAATGTAACACCTAAGTCAATAGTAGAATTGACACGATTCAAAATACAGTCATTAAGTTTATATATTATTACAACCGGCGAGACTTTTCTAGTAAAAGACATAGCATGACATTTATCCAAATTCAGACGAAGATCATTGTGGCGACACCAATTACTAAAATTAATCAAATCTTCCTGAAGAAAATTGTCCGAGTTGGAACTAAGAGATCTAAAGATCTTAATGTCGTCGGCATAAATAAGCACTTCCGAGTATTTAAGCACAGACGCAACATCATTAATGGCCAACACAAACAAAAGTGGCCCTAAATGACTTCCCTGAGGAACACCAGAATGCGCAACAAATGGCTTAGAAGTACAATCACGAAAAAGAACTTGATAAGTTCTATTAAGTAGATATGACTTAATCCAACTGATAAACCATGTAGGAAAACCCAGCATGTCTAATTTCAATAAAATAATTGAATGGGGCAATTTATCGAAAGCCTTACTAAAATCAGTATAAATACAATCCACCTGCTTACCCTCCTCAATTTCTACAATGGATTTATTCGTAAACTCCATCAGATTGGTGACTGTTGACCTGTTTTTGACAAATCCATGTTGTTTACTTGAAATCAGGGATTTACAGTGAAACGACAGGCACTCATACACCACAGATTCAAAGAGCTTTGGAATAGCTGACAACTTAGCTATTGGTCGATAGTTGACAACAGCAGATTTTGCTCCACTTTTGTGAGTCGGTATGATAAAGGAGGCCTTCCATACATTCGGGAAAATCCCAGATTCTAGCGACCTTTTAAAGAGGAGAGAGAGTGGCTTAGCAATAGAGAGACAGCAGTGTTTAAGGACAACTGCAGGAACACCATCTGGGCCAGGAGAAGAAACATCCTTAAGGCGAGAGATATGGTCAACTATATCGTTATAAGAAATCGGTATACCAGACAACGTAGTTGAACAAGTACTTTTAAAATTATCAAAGTACGACATATCAGGGATAAAGTCATTACCAGAAAAGGAACCACTGAAGAATGTGGCAAAAAAATTACAGTTATTTGGTCATTACTATTACTACCAAGGAATTGAAAAGAAGCTGGATAACCATCAGACCTGCGCTTACAATTAACAAACTTCCAAAAATTAAAGGGATCTCTAATAATATCCGACTCCACTTTAAGTAAGTATTCAGAATATAAGCGATTTGATAATTCTTTGAATAAGTCATAATATTCTTCATACAAACGAAAATCAATATCATTCTTCGTCTTAGTATACCTATTCCACGCTGCATTACGCGAGTTGCGAATAGCACGCAACTCACTCGTGTACCAAGGATACAACAATGAACTATTCTTACGATAAGTAAAAGGAACTGTAGCAACAAAAAATTGGTACAGAATATAATAAAAATCAAATATGGCACCCTCAAAATCGGGATTGTCAAAAATTTTATCAAAGTTAAAATTAGAGATAAGATAGTCCAACCGTGAAAAATCAGCTTTGTTAAAATCAAAAGTAAGCACTTTCTCACTAGGGCTAAAAATATGCTCCTCGTCAATCATAAGAAATATTTTAATAGGAGGGTGTAAGACATCAATGACCGAGATTGATGATAAGCTTTCTTCCACGGAACAGGCACAGTAGTCAGAATAAAAAACCAGGTCAAGCTGTCTTTCATAGGAATTCCGAACAAGACTAAGTTGGTGGAGACCAAGTGCAAATACACTATCAACAAAAAAACATTCAAGCGAGGACGAAGCATCAGAGACTAAGAGCGTAGAATCATCGTCAGAAAAAGACCAAGAAAGTCCTGGCATATTAAAATCACCCAGTAAAATGAGTTCGTCAGACATATTCATAGATCTATGAACGAATGTTAAACTGTCAATTGTTTTTTCGTATAAAGTAAGGGGACTCGAAGGAGGAATATATGTCAAAAAGACATAAATATCCTTATTGCTAAATACAAGTTTAACACACAAGATCTCCAGACAGTAAGGGTTCGGCACATCAACAACTACACAATTAATGCAGCTACGGACTGCTAATAACAACCCACCACCTTTCAATCTCAAGTCGGAAACATAACGATCCCTACGAAAGACTTGGAAGTCTGAACTAAAGAGTTCACTGTCAGTAAAACTACAGTTTAGTCCCGATTCAGAAAAAGCAATAACATCATAAGAGGAATTCTGGCTTGAAGCAAATATCGTCTGAGTTTTAGTGCGCAGTCCATTTACGTTTTGATAGTAAATGGACAATTGTCGGAGTTTTTTGGACCAGAACCAGAGGAGCTAATGCGCCGAGAAATAAATTCTTTGACAAATGCTCCTGACGGCCATGAATTACTATCTAATAATCGATTAAAAAGCTCATTATTGGCTATAACAATCTTAAAAGAGGCAATGGAGCTAGTAACTTTACTAATTTTTTCACACTTAACCATTGATCCAGCTAAAATAAATTTTTTTGAAGTTAAATAGTTAACAATATCATCAGGGGATGTTCGGGGATCAAATCGAGAAATAAAAAGGGCTTTCGGACGAGGTACAGTAGTTAATAAGTGTGGATGTGAAGGCAAAGTAGAAGCAAATTCAGTGGGATTAGTAACTGTGTGAGGCCTTTGAGATCTACTCGAATGCAATGGGGTAGACTTCGTAAGTGAAGGCTTTTTAGGTTTATTACTAGCAGATATTTCTACATATGGGGACACATGAAGGATTTAGTATACAAGGCTGCAGTTGTTCCTTCATGTGTCCCCACATGTAGAAATCCAGTGGTGTTAGATCAAGTGATCTTGCTGGCCAACCTACTGGTCCACCACGTCCAATCCATCGTTCAGGATAGTTATCGTCTAAGTAATTTCGCACATCCCTACGAAAATGACAGGTATCTATGTTTTATGGCTTTTTCCAATAATTTAATCTAGACACACATCCTTTAGATTTATTACTTTAAAAAGATAATAAAATTAATAGGTACCCGTACTTTATGCGTTCTTACAGTATTTTAATCCAGATACTTTAAGTTTATAATTAGAAAAAAGATATTATTTTCCAATAAATTTTACTTTTAAATTAAATTATTAAGTTGTTTTTCAATTTGCAATGGAAAAAATAAAAAAAAAAATTTTGTTTCACATTGCCGAAATTTTGGATTTGATGGTTTAGTTTCGGTTTTTTGGTCATAACTTGGTAAAAAAACAGCTATGATAATTTTTTTTGTTTTTAAAGAAAGATAAATGTGTCGGGTAGTTTTTAAGATCACAAACTCAAAAAAAATTTAGTCAAAATTTTGAGCAAAAAGCCTTCAAAGTTGAAGGACATTTTTGGAAAACAAAAATTTTCCATGTTCAAACCACTCTAGCAACTCAGTAGCTGATTTGATTTGCAGACCCTTGTTGGAAAGGTACATTAATAAGCTCTCCAACAAGATATTACGCATTGAGCTATCTCAAGTAGTTTCGGAGATATTGGCCTTTTAGTTTGACAACCTCCTCCACGAACCAAAAACTAGAAAATCACCCCTAAGTCGCTAGGGGTTGGGGCTACAAGTCTTCCGTAGAATATTTTGTTGTATGTTTTTTTGTCACATCTATTCTGTTACACCCTGAATATGTTGGCCGGCCGATTGACGCCACTTATTCAAAAACCGTCGAAAAAGTGGACGCCACTTATTCAAAAATCGTCGAAAAAGTGGAGAAACTTGTTCTCGAAGATGCTCGTTTAAAGAAGAAACAAATCGTAAAAATGGTTGGAGTATCAGACACAACCATTTTGAATATCCTCCACGACTTTAGACATGCCGAGACGATGTCTAAAGTTAGCACAAGATGGGTACCGAGAATGCTCGTATTGGTTCAGAAAAAGCAGCGCATCCACTGTTCACGTGAGTTTTAGTATCCCTGTAGCGAGAACAGGGATGAAATTTTGACCCGGATTGTTACTGGAGACGAAACTTGGGCTCATCATTATGAGCCTGAATCGAAGCAGGAGTCAATGTAGTGGCTCCGTAACCTTAGGGGACAAGGAAGATTGGTTGGCTATACCAGATATTGGTATTAGACAGTTCAGCCAAACTATTAAGAATAGTTTGCGATGCATTGCGCGATTGCAGGAACCTACGAGTTTCACTTAATATTTGTTCTACTGCACTAACAGTTATGATCTCTTCATCTTCACTAGATTTCTTCATCCACACTTTCCGAATTCTCACAATTAATGCTGGCGCAACCTCTTGCAGAAGAAACGATGTCATCATCGGTTGGAAAATTAGATGTGACGAGGTTATTAGCTACGGTGATATAATCATGTGAAATGATGAAATTGAATTCATCGGAACCTAAGGTCCTCGATGCCGGTTGTGATGACTCTTCTTCGATTGATATTTCATAGTTTGCATTGGATTCATCTTCACCTAGGGTGTAGCCTAGAGGGTAGCGTGTTTGTCTACAATGCAAAGGTCGTGAGTTCAAATAATGGTCGACACATAATTCCAGCACACTGCCTGCTTGGGTATGTCTTGGTCACCTCAATCTACGAAAATTAAAAAAAAAAAAGTTGGAGATAGAAGGTTGTGCGAAGGTCTGACAACCCTTCCACAATAAACAATGAAAAATGTTAAGGAACCTGAAGGTCAGGAGGCCAAGGTCCGATTTGAGCTGTAGTGTCATTGTAGAAGTAGATTTGATTCATCTTCGACATTAGTTGAGTAAAATCCCGCATGCTTAAAACAATTCTTTATTGATTAATTGCCAAGATCTATGAATAAGATTTATTGCGTCCAGAGTAGCAACAGTAGTTGGTGTCTTCGCATCGTTGTTTTGAAAACCATTCCACAAAAGAGCCTGCCTATAGCAATTTTAAAGGGCGTGTATAATACCTTGGCCCATAGGCTGAAGAATCGAATTTGTTTTTGGCGGTATAAAAACAAGCGTAATGGATCGTATCTGGTCATCTTTTGGCTGCGCTGGTCAATTGTCAACCAAAAATACAATTTTTCGTTAGTTTCTAGTTAATTCCTTATTCTATTTCCGTACGTAGTCGGTAAAAGTTTCAGATGCCATCCGCGACTTGGTGTTTGTACGATAATTTATAGGCAAAGTTTTAACGTTTTTCAAACATCGCGGATTTTTGTGCTTGGCCTGTTACTAGCAGTTTTCGTTTCTCCGTTCCCGATGTATCGACACATACTACAGGGTGCGCCATCTAAATGTGGTCGATGGAAATATTGAATAACTTGAACAATTCTCAATCGATTTTGGAAAACTATTTATTTTTATAAAATTTTAAGCTTTACAATTTTTTCCATTCAGTTTCCAAAAACAACGTCGATCAAATGACCACCTTTATTGCGGATACAAAATTCAGCTCTTTTTCTGGCATTTTCCATGACATTTGCCAGCATCTCGGGTGATATCGCAGAGATTTCGGCTCGAATATTGTCCTTAAGCTTGTCTAAAGTCTTTGGTTTGTTGGCATACACTTTGCTTTTTAAAAATCCCCACTAAAAAAAGTCCGGTGCCGTAAATCGGGCGATCTCGGTGACCAGTCAATATCCCCCCTTTCGATACCACACGTCCTGGGAACTTTTGACGCAAGAAGTTCATCGTTGATTTCGCGGTTTGACATGTCGCGCCGTCTTGTTGAAACCAAAAGCCTTTAAGACCTTTTTCACGCATTTCTGGTAAAACAGAGTGTGCCGACATCCATCGATACCGATTCCCATTGACAGTTTCCCCTACTCTGAAGAAGAACGGACCAATGATGGTTTTTGAGCAGACACCGGCCCAAACAGTCACTTTCTGATCATGCAGTGGAGTTTGATGTATAGCATGAGGATTTTCTTTCCCCCAATTGCGACAGTTTTGTTTATTTACAGTGCCAGATAGCGTGACATGGGCCTCATCAGTCATTAAAATTCGCTCCCAAAAATTGGGCTCCGATTCACTCACTCGAATAACGTTATTGGCGTAAGCCACGCGTCGCGGATTGTCTGTTTCCAATAATCTTTGGGTTAACTGCACTTTATATGGAAACATATCCAGATCATCTTTCAGAATCCTCCTCAAAGTTGTTCCACTGATGTTTAGTTGCTGAGACCGGCGGCGGTACGAGACAGAAGGATTCTCTGCAACACTCCGTTGAACAGCTTCAATATTTTCATTTGATCGTCGAGGACGTGGTCGATTTGAATGTGGACGGTCCGCTACCGACCCGTGATTCTCGAAATTCGAAGCTAAGCGACGAATAGTGTCACTTTTAGGCGCAGAACGACCGCGATCCTTTTGACGATACGCACGCTGTGTTGCAACAACTGAACGATTGCATTTAATGAAAATTGTCACTATTTCCGCGCGTTCTTTGGGCGTGAATCGATCCATGGTTAAAATTGTAATGCAATAACCTTTCCGAAATGTGTTCGACGACGTCAATCGGTTTAAATCTGTCAAAGTTATTCAATATTTCCATCGACCACATTTAGATGGCGCACCCTGTACGTTAAAATTGTTATTCTATCCTTGGATAGCTTCCTACCGTATCTGGTCATCTATTGGGTGCGCTGGTCAATTGTCAACCAACAATACAATTTTTCGTTAGTTTCTAGTTAATTCCTTATTCTATTTCCGTACGTAGTCGGTAAAAGTTTCAAATGCCATCCACGACTTGGTGTTTGTACGATAATTTATAGGCAAAGTTTTAACGTTTTTCAAACATCGCGGATTTTTGTGCTTGGCCTGTTACTAGCAGTTTTCGTTTCTCCGTTCCCGATGTATCGACACATACTACAGGGTGCGCCATCTAAATGTGGTCGATGGAAATATTGAATAACTTGAACAATTCTCAATCGATTTTGGAAAACTATTTATTTTTATAAAATTTTAAGCTTTACAATTTTTTCCATTCAGTTTCCAAAAACAACGTCGATCAAATGACCACCTTTATTGCGGATACAAAATTCAGCTCTTTTTCTGGCATTTTCCATGACATTTGCCAGCATCTCGGGTGATATCGCAGTGATTTCGGCTCGAATATTGTCCTTAAGCTCGTCTAAAGTCTTTGGTTTGTTGGCATACACTTTGCTTTTTAAAAATCCCCACTAAAAAAAGTCCGGTGCCGTAAATCGGGCGATCTCGGTGACCAGTCAATATCCCCCCTTTCGATACCACACGTCCTGGGAACTTTTGACGCAAGAAGTTCATCGTTGATTTCGCGGTTTGACATGTCGCGCCGTCTTGTTGAAACCAAAAGCCTTTAAGACCTTTTTCACGCATTTCTGGTAAAACAGAGTGTGCCGACATCCATCGATACCGATTCCCATTGACAGTTTCCCCTACTCTGAAGAAGAACGGACCAATGATGGTTTTTGAGCAGACACCGGCCCAAACAGTCACTTTCTGATCATGCAGTGGAGTTTGATGTATAGCATGAGGATTTTCTTTCCCCCAATTGCGACAGTTTTGTTTATTTACAGTGCCAGATAGCGTGACATGGGCCTCATCAGTCATTAAAATTCGCTCCCAAAAATTGGGCTCCGATTCACTCACTCGAATAACGTTATTGGCGTAAGCCACGCGTCGCGGATTGTCTGTTTCCAATAATCTTTGGGTTAACGGCACTTTATATGGAAACATATCCAGATCATCTTTCAGAATCCTCCTCAAAGTTGTTCCACTGATGTTTAGTTGCTGAGACCGGCGGCGGTACGAGACAGAAGGATTCTCTGCAACACTCCGTTGAACAGCTTCAATATTTTCATTTGATCGTCGAGGACGTGGTCGATTTGAATGTGGACGGTCCGCTACCGACCCGTGATTCTCGAAATTCGAAGCTAAGCGACGAATAGTGTCACTTTTAGGCGCAGAACGACCGCGATCCTTTTGACGATACGCACGCTGTGTTGCAACAACTGAACGATTGCATTTAATGAAAATTGTCACTATTTCCGCGCGTTCTTTGGGCGTGAATCGATCCATGGTTAAAATTGTAATGCAATAACCTTTCCGAAATGTGTTCGACGACGTCAATCGGTTTAAATCTGTCAAAGTTATTCAATATTTCCATCGACCACATTTAGATGGCGCACCCTGTATGTTAAAATTGTTATTCTATCCTTGGATAGCTTCCTACCGTATCTGGTCATCTATTGGGTGCGCTGGTCAATTGTCAACCAACAATACAATTTTTCGTTAGTTTCTAGTTAATTCCTTATTCTATTTCCGTACGTAGTCGGTAAAAGTTTCAAATGCCATCCACGACTTGGTGTTTGTACGATAATTTATAGGCAAACTTTTAACGTTTATCAAACATCGCGGATTTATGTGCTTGGCCTGTTACTAGCAGTTTTCGTTTCTCCGTTCCCGATATATCAACACATACTATATTAAAATTGTTATTCTATCCTTGGATAGCTTCCCATCTTTGCACTGCTTTCCTTCAAATTTCAAAGTTCTGTCGGGTTAATCTATAGAAAATACCACTTTCGTCGGCATTAAATACGTCACCAACGTCAAATCCTTATTGAATTAATGACCAAACATTGGTAATCCAATTGTCTATAATGTCGACAGGAGCTGCTTCACCAACAATTGCACTCAAATTTCAGCTTATTTTTCCAAATTGTTCCTACTGTTGTACTCGGTTGATTAGTAAACGCATACAGTGCAAGCAAGACTCCATGAAGTTCGTTATAGCCGAAATTTTTAAGTAAAATCGGATGAAAAATTGGTTCGTTATATGCGATAGTTCGTAATATACAGTTCATATGGGACATATGGCGAGCTAGGGTGTAGCCTAGTGGGTAGCATGTTGGTCTACAATGTGAAGGTCGTGAGTTCAAATCCCGGTCGACGCATAATTCCAGCACACTGCCTGCTTGGGTATACCTTGGTCACCTCAAACTACGAAAATGAAAAATTCGAAGATAGAGGGTTGTACGAAGGTCTAACAAACCTTCCACAATAAATAATGAAAAATGTTAAGGAACCTGAAGGTTAGAAGGCCAAGATCCGATTTGGGTTGAAGTGTCATTGTAGAAGTAGAAGAAACATATGACGGGATTTTAGAATTGGTTTGCTATAAACGATTATACGTTATGATATTTTAATTTAATACATGTAGTGAATTTTGATATATAGTAAAAGTACACCATTTTCGAAATGTTATATTTTTCCCCATATTCCACTTGTATAGCTTAATATAGGATGTATCGAAAAGAGATGTAGGATTTATTTTCAAGACCCAATCAGAGAACGTGCGGTGCTGCTGGTGGTCCGCCAGCTGCAGTTCTTAAGTAAATTGGACCTTGTACTCAAGCAACCCCAAATCTTTCATCAATATTCGCTGCACTGTGGACGTGGAAGTTCTTGAGTACGGTAACGAATGGAAGTGTTTGGGTCGGTTTCAACACTACACCTACACCTCTTGTTCAAACACCCTATATATGAAGTTAGAGAGTAACAGTGGCCTAAACCCAATAGAAAGGGGCAATAAACGCACAAAAGGCCCAAGGTTCACCATGGTTCTTCATGACGTGGTCTAGTCAAGTATCGTCCGAGTCAATCTGGGCGTTGATATATCCTGAAATGATAATAATTTCACCCGTGGAATACGCACTCAGTTGGCCATAAAACTTCGCTTTGTCATTGAATGTTGCGGCGTTAGTTGATGCGTAGCTCTGCAGAATTGTGACGTTTTTGACCTTGGTCCTGAGTTTAACGACGACAATTCTATCAGAGATGGGTTTTCAGCTAATAAAACTGGTTCTCGCTCTCGGTGTAAAACGGACCGCCACGCCAGATTACTGATCGATAACTGATTGGCGGTGTATGGATCAATCCCACCATTTCTACCGTTATTTAATGCTCGAACGATTCAGAAGCCAATCACAGTCCGTTTTCAAATGCCACAGGTCGTTATCGTAGAATCCGTCCGTATCCGACTCGCTGTATCCGTTTTCCGTTTTCCGTTTCAGTTAGTGTTTTATGATCCTGCATAATAAGCCCATGATCCAGTGAGAGTCCTTTTGCCAATTTTAGACCAAGCAGTACTCTTCTGTCAATACTGTCGTATACTTATTTAAAATCTTCGAAGATTTGGAGCACGTCTGTGTTATATTCCCAGCATTTCTCAAGCATATGTTTCACCGAGAATATCTAGTCTGTTGTAGATCGTCCGATTCTGAATCCACCTTGGTATTCGCCAATTATCTCATTAGTATAGGGCTTAAGACGACGTTTAATTATTTTTGTCATTATTTTATAGGACATACACAACAATATTCCTCTATAATTCTCACAGCAACGTTTGTCTCCTTTCTTGTAAATTGGACATATGATGCTTTTTCGCCAATCGTCGGGTATGATTTCCTCTGTCCAAATTTTGTATATATTGTGTAGTATTTCAGTGACACAGTTTCCACCGTTTTTCAGAAGTTTAACTGGTATTTCGTCCATTTCCGGCGCATTAAGTTTTTGGTCACATATGACTGCTTTGATTTCGTCAAGCGCGGGTAGTCACAATCATGGTTCTTCTTCGTCAGCCGAAAACTTTATTGGGATGTTGTCTGTGATCGAAACTACTGGAGTGGGATTGAGAAGATGTTCGAAGTAGGATTTCTTTTGATTTCTTGTGTGTCACTGATGATGTTGTCATTTGCGTTTTTGCAAAGACTGATTTTGCGCTTATATTCTTTTTTTAGATCTTTTACTATGGCGTATGCGTCCGGCGTTTTATATTGTTTCTTATCGTCGTCCATTTCTTTGATTAGTAGTAAATTTATTATCAAAAATATTTCATTCTAACATGCATAGATTTCAAAGAGAAATTTTAAAAAACAGATCAAGAAGAAATATATCAAAATATTGGTTTGTAGTAAATACCGAGGCTTTCAAAATAGTCTGAAATTGCCGATTTCACCTCTTCATCGTTGGCAGCCATGGCAACGTGGCTCTTGTGAACAGGTGCCTTGTGGGACAAAATCTACACACCTCGAGTCCACTTTCCTCTTCTTTTTTCAAAACAAGTTTCTTCAATTTTCGACAATTTTAGAGGAAGTGGCCTCAATCGGCCGGCCCGAGCGTTCACCATCTTTAATTTACTCACTACCTCAAGTCATAAATATTGGTACACAACTAAACGCATTCATTACGAATGCAATATTGCGCGCATCCATTTCTTCTTGACTGCGATTTAACAGTTGACATTTCTGCTTCGTTGCCACGTAAAAAGTTTTTGGCATCAATTGTTTACAATCATGGAATGGGGCGACATCAAAAATCGTATTGTTGTATATAGTTGGCCTACTAAAATGCAGCATGGAAAAAGGCGATATCTTTCGGACGTTGCGACCGTTTGGAATCACTCGCGATTTTCTGTATCGTGCTGTGAAATTGTTTGAGGATACTGGTGGAGTACGAGACCGTCAAAGATCCGGCCGTCCGCGCACTGTGTGAACTCCGAAAGCGATCAAGGCCGTAAAGAAACGAATCGACCGAAAACCGCTGCAAAAACAGAAAATCTTGTCGCGGGAAATGCAAATTTCGCAAAAATTCATGTCTCGCATTATCAAAGAAGATTTGGGACTCAGCGCGTACAAGCGACACACTGGACACCTGCTCACGGCCGCATTGAAGGAAAAGCGTTAGCGAAAATCGAAAGCGTTACGCAGCCGGTACGCGAAGAACGCTCACAGACAAATTCTGTTTACGGATCAGAAAATCTTCACCGTAGAAGAATCGTTCAATAAACAAAACGAACGCGTGTATGCTCAGTCATCCAGAGAAGCATCCCAACTCATCCCGAAGTTCCAAAGAGGGCACCATCCCGCGTCTGTAATGGTATGGTGGGGAGTGAGTTACGATGGCGTTACCAAGCTTCATTTTTGCGAGAAAATAGTGAAAATATCGGCCAAAGTATATCAAACGACTGTCTTGGAACCCATTGTGAAGCATCTCAACCAATCAATATTCGCCAACAAGCCGTGTACTTTCCAGCAAGACTCTGCTCCAGCTCACAAGGCAAAAACGACTCAACTGTGGCTCAAAAACAACGTTCCGAACTTCATATCAACGGATAATTGGCCAGCTGGTAGTCCAGACCTCAAACCGTTGAATTACAAGTTTTGGTCCGTATTAGAGGGCATGGCTTGCTCTACTCGACACCCAAATATTGAGTCGTTGAAGCGAGCCCTTGTCCGTGCAGTGGACAATTTCCCCATGCATGAAGTGCGTCTCGCGATCGATGAGTGACCAGATCGTCTCAAGTCGCGCTGGAAGGCAAATGGAAGTCATTTCGAATAAGTTGCTCTAAGAATTGTAGCCATTGAATAACCCAAAAAAAAGAAAAAAAAAACAGTTTTGAAAAATATTAATTCGTTTTCATTTGGCGTCGATTTTTCTGTGTACCAATATTTATGACTTAACTAGGTATCTTGCCTGAATAAAGTATGCCACTTATAAATTATCGTTTTTCTAGGGCAAGAGTCTCCGTAAGCAGATGACATTTCTTCTAAAATGATTTGTGGCGTTTTTCCTTGCTTGGTAAGGATCTTTATGACAGCACGAAACTGTTCATAGTTCGTGTTTTCCTTCAGATTGTCTTATTGATTTGGGGATAACGAAAACGTTAGTAATTCAATTTGGCTGAAACTTTGTATTTATCCTGTATTGAGTGTTAGAATACCTCCAGATAAAAATATTTCTTCCTTTCTTGTCCATCTCCTTCATTTCGCCAACTTTTTGACCTCTCATCGTAGAGTCAAGAGTTTTTTATTACAACGTTCAATAAGTTCTTAGGATAACATATAGATGGCGCCACTATGGACAAATTCATATGATTTTTAGGAAGTACCCACCTCCAAACGATACGTGTCAAAATTTCATGACAATCTTACGTTTACTTCAGAAGTTACAGATATAAGTGACGCTATTCTTGTAATTTTCAATACAATTAAAAAAACTGAATTTCGTGTGTTGATAAAGTATGGCTTTGCAATGGTAAAATATACCGTTCAAGCAAAGCAATGGATTGACAAGTGTTATACGGACTCTGCTCCATCGAGACAAACGGTAGAGAAGTGTTTGCTGATTTGAAACGCTGCCGTACAAACACCAATGAAGGTGAACGCTCTGGTCACCCAAAATCGCATAAAAAAATCCACAAAATAGTTTTGGCCGATCGCAAATTGAAGGTACGTGAGATAGCTGCAACCTTAAAGATATTAGCAGGCAACATTTTGTATGAACTTTTGTCCATGAGAAAGCTCTGCTCGAAATGAGTACCGCGTTTGCTCACAGTCGTTCAAAAACAACAATAATGACGCGTGCGATGTTTGAAACCTCCTACCAAGGTCGTAAATATTTTGTGCCGTAAATATTTTGTGCATTGAATTCCAAGCTAACTAAGCCAACGTTATGCCACTCTCTACCATAGATATGTAAATTTATCTAAGACCAAAAATAGATTTAGGTTTTTTTATTTTTGCTTCCAATACTTCTCCGGCTTTGTGCTTCACAAACGCGCTTTAATGATAACTAATTTTTTTTTATTTAACATGCATGTAAAAAGATTATGAAAATTTTATTGTGTTGATAGAACGCATAAGTTAGACCTTCTCCAATCGATTTCTATTTTATTGCAATTTCGTTGCACAAAAAGTCATAACACCCACAACGAACTCGCACTTAATGATCAAAGCCAGCGTGGTAGGTCAAGGCTAAAAGTTTTCGCAATAAAAAAACAGCTTTAATGCGCTCGAATTCAACTAATACATTGTCGAAGAGTGGCAACCATCGAGGTATTAAATAAATAATGGCAAAGTGTTGTTGCTAATTTTCGAATTATTGATTGTATTAACTATTTCGGTTCACATCATCATCAAGATCGTCGTTGCATCTCTCGTCATGTGTCACGTTCGTAAACATCATTTCTTTCTCTTGAGTTTAAAAGTGTCATTGGCCCACGGGCCATGATCTTCTCGAGCTAAAAAATCTTTTTTTTTTTAATAAAACACTCGTTAGTTTATGGCCAGATGATGACGGAGGGTTATCTTGAACGGCTCGAAAACAAAATCAAAATGAAAAAATCAAGTTAATATATTTTATGGCAATAATATTGGCGAGAGTTCGATGTGATTTATTTTTATTACTTGTAATGTTATTGGATTAAAAAAAAAATTCGATACGATTTAGGCGGTGAATGAGCTCGATTGGTTTTTGATCGATCAATAAAAATTATCGGTATGGAATGAGAGTTCTGATCGATTATGATTCATGGTTAAATCCTGATGAAAATTCGTCCAGCTGCTCAAGCTCATTTTTATACTCTAGATGAAATCTGAGAGTATTATAAGTTTGCTCTAAAGTTTGTAACGCCAAGAAATAAGGCTCGGAGAAAAAAATGAATGATACAGAAGATAATATTTTCACTCAAAAATCTCAAAACCGGATGTCCGTCCGTTCGCTCTCTAGCTTGAGAACGCGTTGAGCTAGAAAGCTCAAATTTTGTACACGTCGTTTTTGACAAAAAAGTAAGGTCAAGTTCGTGAACGGGCCATATCGCTCCACCCCTTCTACCCCCTCCCATACAAAATGACACAATTGCACAATTTGACAATAAACGGATTTGCTCAAAAAGTATAGAAGCTATTGGCCTGAAATTTTGAATATGTTACTTTGTTACAATTTACTCAGTGCGTATAAAATTTACCGGGCTGAAATTAGGCACCAAATATTTATTTAAAATTATTAATTAGGCCAAAAAAAATTAGAAGATTAGCTTCACCCCTTCTACCCCCTCCCATACAAAATGACACAATTTCGCAATTTGATATTAAATGGATTTACTCGAAATGTATAACAGCTATTATTCTGAATTTTGGGATATATTACTTTCATAATGATCTAAATCTACAGTAGGAAAATTTTTTGCGTCCTCTCTCTCCTTCCACCCCCTCCCATACAAACTACACTTTTTCAAGAAATGCTTTAAGAGGATTTTCTCAGAACATATAACATTTATTGAGCTCATATTTTGTAATAAATACTTAATTAGTATTATCACTAAGATCAGAAAAAAATATTTGATTAGCTTCACTGCTTCTACCCCCCCCCCATACAATATGACACAGTTTCACAACTTTACAAAAAATCGATTTTCTTGAAAAGTATGAATGGCACTAGTCTGAAATTTAAGGGATGTCAGTTTTATAATATTCCTAGTCATTTCTGAAAAAAATCACTAGAATTCCCCCACTCTTTCTACCACCTCCCATACAAACTGCACATTTTCACTAAATCTAACTCACTAATTTTCTCAGATCGCATTCAATGTTTGGAGTAAGCATTTTGTATAAAACATTTTTGTAGCTACTTTAGCATGATGGGGAAAAAATTAGTTCAATGCTCTCATCCCTTCTACTACTCCCCATACAAAATTTCTTGGGATCACAAAAAATTATATTTCATCTAGAGTATCGTAAGATTGCGCTTTGCGCGCAATCGTAGCCCTGTTATGTTTAAATTCAATCCCAAGCCAAAAACATTGGTCAAAGGCAGTGATTGAGGTTGATTATTTTCAATAATCACTTAAAGTTTCACTGCAAATATTTTAAAAAAAATTAGAAATAAGAGATAAAAGAGTAACCTTATTCTATGTAGTAATTTTGCAAAAATTCAACTTTTTAGTTTTCTTATACTCTAAATTAAATCTGAAATTATTATAAGGTAGCCACAAAGTTTGTATCGCTAAGAAATAAGGCTAGGACTAAAAAGTGGATGACACAGAAGAATATACAGGGTGTTTGGTACTCCGTACATAACCTTGTAAGGGGTTATTCCTGGATATATTTCGACCAAAAAATTGTTCTACGGAGATGGCCAATTTTCAATATCCACGGAGATACAGGGTGATCAAGAAAAGTCCTTCGGACCTGTACCCTCACTCACTCAAAACGCTATATCTTGAAAACCAATAATCGCATTTCAAAGTGTTATAGCTTGTTTTTTAGGGAATCAAATTATCTTTCATTTAGTGTAATAGTCCGTATTGTACCTGTACCCAATCCTGAGGTATTTCCTTCAGACCACAAATTTTTGATACTTTGACCCTCAAAATTCTGTGATCAATGTAGTTTTTCTCAAGAAAACGCATTATAAAAATGTCATTTTAATGTTGTTTTTTTATGTGCCATATTATTGCCTACAAAAGATGCACACGTACTTATGACTTAGGTTTTCCCGTTTTCCAGGTAATAAGCGAAAATACATATGGCTTAAAAATAAAATATGCCATAAACCAACCCTCGTTCTAAAAAAACTACCTGAAATGTTGTTAAACCGAAATATTCTTTGTGTCCTTTAATTACTATTTAAATTATCAATGAATGTCCTTTAGGTAGTATTAAAATTATCGAGAAAATGAATTAAATTAAAATGAGTTTCAACACAACTAGGTGCAGCACTTTGCCCTTTTTAATGGGTTACCTAACAAAATGAAAAGCCTATAAAAGCAAACCATACTTCATATTTTTATCAGTTTTAGTTAAATTTGTAAAAGAACAAGGTGTCACTAAAATTTAGAAAAGAATTTCGAAATGCCTGAGTTCACGAACGAAGAATATGCAGACATAATTTTCCTCTATGGAGAGTGTCAGGGAAATGAGCAAGCGGCGCGATCTTTGTATCATCACAGATTTCCCAATCGTCGAATACCTTACCCGAGAGTATTCCAAGACGTTTACAGAAGGATTAGGGAAACAGGCAGTGTTAGGACAAGCAGAGTGAATGCAAGTCCTGGGCCGGTAATCGCTGTCTCAATTGATCAACGAATCCTAGCTGCAGTTCAAAATGATCCATCAACTAGTATACGACGCTTGGCATTGCGGTTTAACGTCTCTACGTGGAAAGTTTGGAGTGTCCTGAAAGCAGAACGTTTGCATCCCTACCACCACACACCAGTGCAGGAGCTGTTACCCATTGATTTACCCAAAAGGATGGAGTTTTGCAATTGGCTCCTTGAACGACAAATAAGTGACGAGAATTTTATCAACAACATTCTTTGGACGGATGAGTCCCAATTCACCAGGGACGGTATCACAAACTTCCACAACTTACACACATGGGCTGAGAGCAATCCACATACAAGAAGAGAGGCATCATTTCAGCACAGATTCAGTGTCAATTTATGGGCAGGTGTGATTGGCAACGATTTTATTGGTCCTATTAGGCTTCCGCCTACCTTAAATAGTTCCAATTACTTGCATTTTTTGACAAATGATCTACAGGAGTTATTGGATGATATGCCACTGCAACGATTGGCTTCCATGTTTTACCAACACGATGGTGCTCCAGCTCATTACGGCCGACAGATCAGAGATTGGTTAAATTCCAATTATAGCAATCGCTGGATCGGTAGAAATGGACCGATACACTGGCCTGCAAGATCCCCTGATTTAACTATTATGGATTTCTTTGTATGGGGACGGATGAAGGACCTTGTCTACGCAACGGAAGTAGTAACGTTGCAGGATCTAAACACCGGAATCGATGCGGCAGCAACAGAAGTAAGGCAGCAGTTGAGGAGTATGAACACAAAGAGAACACTGGCAAAACGACCTTTAGCGTGCATTCAAAATGAAGGTAGCCATTTTGAACATTTATTGTAATTAAGGAAATTTGAAATAAACCGTAAAAACCATTCTTAAGTTCTTTTAGTTCAAGCGGAGAGTGTTGATCAACCTATTCTTGCTTTTTTGACAAAAGTGCTAAATTATTGGAATGATAATTTCTTCTAAACTATAAAACTTATGCAATGCAAGTGTATGCGTCTTTTGTAGGCAATAATATGACACAAAAGAAAACAACAATAAAATGACATTTTTATAATGGGTTTTTTAGAGAAAAACTACATTGATCTTAGAATTTTGACGGTCAAACTGTCAAAAATTTGTGTTCTGAAGCAAATATCTCAGAATTGGATACAGTTACAATGCGGACTATTACACCAAATGAAAGGTAATTTGATTCCCTAAAAAACAAGCTATAACACTTTGAATTGTGATTATTAGTTTTCAAGATATAGCGTTTTGAGTGAGTGAGGGTACAGGTCCGAAGGACTTTTCTTGATCACCCTGTGTCTCCGTGGATATTGAAAATTGACCATCTCCGTAGAACAATTTTTTGCTCAAAATATATCCAGGAATAACCCCTTACAAGGTTATGTACGGAGTACCAAACACCCTGTATTACTGTAATTCACAAATCTGCCCTTCCGTGTGCTCTCTATTTGAGAATCCTTTGAGCTGGAAAGCTCAAATTTTGTACACGTTATTTTTCATGAAAAAGTTAGGACAAGTTCTACCCCAACGTATTTGTATTGGTTTTCATATCTTCATAATAAGTTGGTTTTCTTGAAAAGTATAAATGCTGCTGAGCTGAAATTTTGGACGGTCTTAGTTATTTCTTTAAAAATCATAAGAATCACCCATTGCTTCAACCTCCCTTATAAAAAATCGCACTTTCCATCTTCCATACAAAATATAATAATTTCCTAAAGTCACAACAATCTCTAATTAATCTAGAGTATCACATGATCGGGTTTACTCGCAATCGTCGTTCTGTTTGTGTTTTTTTTTTATTAAATTTCTAATAAGAATTTATATAAATAATTACGCTATTGTCTTTCTTTCCTTTGGCTGTATTTTTTCATCCAGCAAAAAATCCCGAATAATCGCAAACCGATTATCTTATATGAGCATAATGTCAAATATAATAATTTCACTACATTGGAAACATAGCATGTGTAGGCTCGTGAAACTATGTACAACTACTATGCATTAGATTTGGATCTGGAGGCTGAGGTCTAACTGCAAGCTACTTTTCATTGATGATTACATTCCTTCGCGATATCCATTCTAATTTACCATTACTGAATGCGTAATTGAGTAGTATACTACCAAGAATTCTATTCCCCCACTTTTCTCGTTATTGAATTTATTATTATATCGTAACAAAATTGCTTTTATTATTTTCCTTTCTTCTTCCAGGAAACTTATCCATCCTCACCGCCAGTGTGGTTTGCCGAAAGCGAAGAAACTAGTGTTACGAATGCAGTACAAATCCTTAGTAATACAAGCGGTCGCGATAATCATGTAATCAGTCAGGTAAGAAACACAAAAAAAAAAAGAATAAAAACATAACAGGGCTACGATTGCGCGTAAAGCGCAATCTTACGATACTCTAGATGAAATAGAATTTTTTGTGATCCCAAGAAATTTCGCATGGGAAGTATTAGAAGGGATGACAGCATTGAACTAATTTTTCCCCATCATGCTAAAGTAGCTATAAAAATGTTTTGTACAAAATGCTTACTCCAAAAATTGAATGGGAACTGAAAAAATTAGTGAGTTAGATTTAGTGAAAATGTGCAGTTTGTATGGGAGGTGGTAGAAAGAGTGGGGCGATTAGAGTGATTTTTTTCAGAAATAACTAGGAATATTGTAAAATTGACATCCCTGAAATTTCAGACTAGTGCCATTTATACTTTTCAAGAAAATCGATTTTTTGTGAAGTTGTGAAACTGTGTCATATTGTATGGGAGGGGGTAGAAGCAGTGAAGGTAATCAAATATTTTTTTCTGATCTTAGTGCTAATACTAATTAAGTATTTATTACAAAATATGAGCTCAATAAATGTTATATGTTCTGAGAAAATCGTCTTAGAGCATTTCATGAAAAAGTGTAGTTTGTATGGGAGGGGGTGGAAGGAGAGGGAGGAAGCAAATAATTTTTCTACTGTAGATTAAAATTACTATGAAAATAACATATCCGAAAATTCAGATTAATAGCTTTTATACTTTTCGAGTAAATCCGTTTATTGTCAAATTACGAAATTGTGTCATTTTGTATGGGAGGGGGTAGAAGGGGTGAAGCTAATAGTCTAAATTTTTTTGGGCTTACTAACAATTTCAAATAAATATTTGGTGCACAATTTCAGCTCTCTAAATTGTATACGCAATGAGTAAATTGGCTTAGAGTAATTCATGACAAGTACAGTTTGTATGGGAGGTGGTAGAAGGAGGGGGAGGATACGCATAATTTTCGTACGGTAGATTGATATTATCATAAAAGTAACATATTCCAAATTTCAGGCCAATAGCTTTTATACTTTTCGTGCAAATCCGTTTATTGTCAAATTGCGCAATTGTGTCATTTTGTATGGGAGGGGGTAGAAGGGGTGGAGCGATTTGGCCCGTTCACGAACTTGACCTTACTTTTTTGTCAAAAACGACGTGTACAAAATTTGAACTATCTAGCTCAACGCGTTCTCAAGCTAGAGCGCGCACAGACGGACGGACGGACATCCGGTTTTGAGATTTTTTAGTGATAATATTAATTTCTGTATTCATCATTTTTTTCTCCGAGCCTTATTTCTTGGCGTTACAAACTTTAGAGCAAACTTATAATACTCTCAGATTTCATCTAGAGTATAATTAATTCGTTCAATCCCATTTCAGGTTGGCATTTTATTACGTGAACTTTGTCGCTTACATAATGTTCCTTTGCCGCCCGACTTGGATAATTTAACAATATCGTTTGAATTACCGCCACCAAATGCATCGCCCGTTCACCCGCAAAATCATCAAATCGAAGAAATCGAATCCGATCCGGATGAAATAGAGGATCCCGTAGGAGATAGCGAACAAGAAAGCGAAGGTGATGAAGATCTTCCACTCGAAATGGACGATGGACGAAGTACGAATAAGGTAAAATTTTATTTGCAATTGTTACAAATGTTATCTAATATCATTGCAATTTTCTTTTTTAGAAAGATGAAATGGAAGTAGAACATCTTGCCACGTTAGAAAGACTGCGTCAAAGTCAACGACAAGACTATTTAAAGGTAAGTAGCAATGCCGTCATAAAAAAAAACCCAACATAAAAATTAATTTCATGACGCAGGGTTCAGTATCAGGTTCCGTTCAAGCAACCGATCGCTTAATGAAAGAATTACGTGATATTTATCGATCGGATTCATTTAAAAGTAACATGTACTCCATAGAATTGGTCAATGATTCGATATACGAGTGGAATATTCGATTGAAATCGGTCGATCCCGATAGTCCACTACACAACGATTTAGTTTTGCTCAAAGAGAAAGAAGGCAAAGATAGCATACTACTCAATATCATGTTTAAAGAATCTTATCCGTTCGAGCCACCCTTTGTGAGAGTTGTTCATCCCGTTATTTCAGGTAAATTTAGTTTTGTGCTTTCCATATTTATTGATAATTTGCAATAATGTGTCGATTTCGCAGGGGGCTATGTGTTAGTCGGTGGAGCAATTTGTATGGAACTTTTAACTAAACAAGGTTGGAGTTCGGCGTATACAGTTGAAGCTGTTATAATGCAAATAGCGGCCACACTAGTCAAAGGAAAGGCTCGTATTCAGTTTGGAGCGACGAAGGTGATACAATATAACATTTTTCTTTTAAATTTTTTATAAATAATAGCTTGGTTGCCACTTTGTTGAAAATATGAGAGATTTATTTTTCGGTTTTTATGATTTTAACCTTTATTTTATTTACCAAAATAATTCTTTTATTATTTTTTGAAAGTGGTCCGAGCAGTTTTGTTTTGAAATAATAACACTATTTTAGGTCTTATCACAGGGCCAGTATAGCCTCGCTCGTGCGCAACAAAGTTTCAAATCGCTCGTTCAAATTCATGAGAAGAATGGTAAGTTGAAGATATTGTAATGATTTTTAAATGCTGTATAAATTTGATCAATTTCATGGCAAGAGGGGAGGGATATAAGGTCCCGATCGTTGGCAAAGTCCTGAAAAGGATTATAGTCCGTAGGCTGGAGAAGAAAGTGTCCTATCTTGCGACGCACTGTCACTACGGCCTCCGTGTCGAGAGATGTATGACGGATAACGGGATGCACATAAACGACTGTGTTATAAGCGAGTTTGCTAGCACTCGTCCTTAGAATCTTTGTAAATTTCAATGGCACAATTTACATTTGAGCTTGAAGGTTGTGCTTGATAAATTTGGGATCTGTGGCTCTGTGGAAGAGCTACTTTGTTGAGAGGTTAGCATTCGCGAGGGGCTTGCGCAATATTGTGTGGAAGGTCTTCGACCGCGACTGGACGTAATTAGTCCATTCATTTTGAACTCAATGATGGATGACCTTTTAGTGCACTGCGACGAATCATGCTGTGTTGCTTCTTATGTTTGAGGGGAACTCTAGAAAAGAGTTTGAGAACGAAAAGATGGTGATAATGATCCCGAAAGGCTCGTTGTTCACACTCTTCGTCATGCTTCCATAAAGCTCAAGACGAACGTCAAATATTTGGGCATCAGGGTTTTTGAGCTGTTGTTATATGACATACGAGCTGCATCTGTTCTACAGCGTCTGTGTCACTGTGTGATAGATTCGCAGCATATGAGGCGGCACTATGGTTCGAAGCCTTGGCGACTGATAGTGGTTTTCGTGTGATTAACACATGCCAAAGAACAGTCGTGCGTTCATCTTGATCCGTATGTCGTAGAGGTTCTGCGGACGCCATACAGGTACTCATGGGTGTTCTACCATTGGACATCGTGCCATAGTCTAAAAAATACGGTAGGTGCTTCCGTCGCTGTGGCAAGCCAGGTGGAACAACACCACCAAAGGTCAGTCACGTGTAGATTTATTGGAGTCGCAAATTTCGCGAGAGAGAGCATATTTTTGATAGTTTTTTCAGAGTAGGTTTTTTCTTTACGTGCCATGGCAGTATGAACGAGTTTCCCCACAAGCGAAGTCTGAGTTAGACAGTGGGTTGGGCGTAGTTGGATAGCTTCAAGCTTATCTTGACCGAATGTCCAACACATCAGGCAGCTGGAAGATATTTGAGTTTCGGGAGTCGAAATAAGCTCGTGAGAAGAGAGTCTTCGTGTCTGCGCGCAAGGCATTAAAATAGAGGGCTAGGAGGGAGGAATAGGAGCAATTTTTACCATACCATACAATGTTTAAACCTTTGGAAATTACCGTCTCTACGTACCTTAGGTGTGCTACCAGTCAGTTGAATCAGGTTTAGGTTAGAGGAGGGGGTCTCGGAAAGATTACCAGACCGTTGGATGATTTATACTCCCCCTATGTGAAAAATACAAGGTGAACGTTACTTCTCTTGTTTTAACCACTCAGTAAGGTTTACGAACCGAAGTAAGCTCGAATGTTTGATGGCTCTGAGGTCGTCTAGTTCTGAGAAGAATCTAGAACATAAAGAAAGGAAACGGCTATGGAAGATAAGCAGACAGTGACAAAGATAGTGTTCGATAGATTCTTCGTCTTCTGTGCAACCTTTGCAATGGCTGTCGCTCGCAATCTAAAGTCTGAACGCGAGAGGTTTAAGCAAGCATTAACCTTTGGTCAGACTCGACAATAGTTCGGACAATATAGCGACTACAATGTAACAGCAGAGCCGTGATGTTTTTAATCGGTTTTTTTTCCAAAAGGATTTGGTCGTTCTACAGCTATCCCCGCAAGGGGATCTTGAAAGCTGCACTGGAAGGTGGGGAAGGTAAAGGTCTTCAATGGAGACTATTTAACATCTTAAGTAACCTTGATTATGCTGATGACGTGTGTTTGCTTGCACATACCCGTTCGGACTTAAAGTCAAATGTTCGCTCGTTGCATTCTAAATGCAAAGAGGCGGGACTGAAAATAAATGTGCGTAAAACCAAGTACATGCACATGGGTTCGAACGCAAGCACACCGATTGTTCTTAATGGACAGGATGTGGAAGAGGTGCAAGATTTTTGCTATCTCGGAAGCATTGTCAGCATGGACGGTGAAGCCGAAAAGGATGTTGGGGCTCGGCTAAATAAAGCTCGTCAGGCCTTCGGTATCCGTTCCCCTTTCTGGAGCTTAAGAGAGATCTCCCTTCGCACGAAGCTGCGAGTTTTTGACGCATGCGTCAAATCCGTGTTGTTATATGGCTCTACGACGTGGAAAGTGACCGTTCGACTTACCAAGAAACTACAGACTTTCGTAAACCAATGCCTCCGGCGCATTTTAGGAATATTCTGGCCAGAAGTAATCTCCAACGACGAACTTTGGAGTACAACTCGCCAGACTAAAATAGGTATTGAGATTCAACGGCGAAAGTGGCAGTGGATCGGTCATACTTTGAGGAAACCAGAGCGAGACATTGCAAAACAGACTCTGGATTATAACCCTCAAGGAAGACGTCGGGTTGGTCGACCATTTAACACATGGAAGCGAGCAGTTGAGCAGGAGGCCAGAGGAATAAAAAAGTCCTGGCAACAGCTTAAGGCCGATGCTCAGGATCGCGCCTTGTGGAAGAGAGTTGTTTCTGTCCTATGCCCCTATAGGGGGTCTTAACAGGAATTTGATTGACAGCTATCCAGCTGCCACCATTCCGTCGAGAAAAGATCAAAATATTGTGTTTGAAACTAATTTCGGTATCCAAATTAAAAACACTTCGGTTATAGCCGCTAGACAATTGAAATTGGATTGGAGTGCCTGAAGTGCAGCCCTGCTGTTCGAGAATATGTAACAATTTCCGAGGCTGTTCTACATGTCTGCAGTCGTTAATGGCTAACACTTCCGCTTGAAACACAGTCCCGTGTCGAGGAAGATGGAAAGAATTGTGAATGTCGAGGTCGTGGAAATAGATCCCTGCACCTGTCTCCTGGTTAGTTTTAGATCCGTCCGTATAGAGATGAGGACCCTTACAGCCGCTGATTATCGTGTTTGTTGCCCATTCGTTTCGTTTCGGAAACTTGATGTGAAACCTCAACCTGTGGGTCCATGCAAAACGGCGGCTACGCTTGCTGTCTTATAAAAAAATCAAGTGGAGGTAGTCAGAATTATTTCCAGTGGTACCAAGTGTTCCAGGCTTGTAGGTTCTAAGAGGATCGTGCTATGTACAAACATGCCATTTGTTGGATTAGTTGTAAGGGTGCTATGATATTTATTATCACTATTGCCCACAACACTAGTGCGTCATATTAAATAATTGGTCTAATAATACTGTATACATCCAGTATGAGGTGCGGCTGAAGGCTAATTTCAAGCCGAATGTCTTTTGCAAACAAAGAGTTCTATGCTAGATTTTTTGCTTGTTCTTAAATGTTTGCATTCAACAACAATTTGCTATTTAAACTAAGACATAAATATGTACTTAACCTAGTTTGAGAGGACCATAGGTTGGTGGATTGAAAACGTATGGTCTACTTCTACTAAAGAAGAGGACCAGGTCTGTTTTTTAAGAGTTGATTATGTCTGCGCAAAGCATCAAGTATGGCATCAATATTGACGTGGTTAAATGCGCCTTCCACGCCTAAAAAGACAGTGAGTGCTATCTCTTTATGATGAAAAGTTTTCTTTACGGAGGCTTCCGTCACATATAAAGCGGAATCCATGGACCTACCATTCAAGTTGGTATGGCCAACCAAGGGGGCCAGATTTGCCCGTAGATCGGTATTCATCAGTCTTTCCAGTCCTTTAAGAAGGAACGAAGGCTGATGGGTTTGGGGGGCAGAAAAATGACTGCCACAATGGTAAACGACTCTAAAACAAAACAAGTGGCTAGAGGAAGAGAGAGAGTTGCTCTAAGCCTTTCAGAAAAGGGTAACTTAACTGGGAATCATCTTGGACAGCAAACTCAGATGGAGGCTGAATGTCGTAGAAAGAATTAAGAAATAATACCTTCTTCATATGTAAAAAATTGTTTAGCAATATGGTAATGTGGATATACAGCTGCGAAAAAAATAATAGCACCAACGTCACCAACAATCCAAAGGCATTGTAATTCTATTTGTTAGTTTAAATAACTAATGAACACATTTTTAAAAGTAAAAAAGTTTTATAAAAATTGTGTGATAAAAATATTTAAGGTTTTATTTATCGTTTGAAAGCTATCTAAACAAATCTTGTAAAAACATAAAAATAAGGCGAAAAAAAAATTGCACCACAATTCCAAAGTGCACTTAAGGTTAAAAAAATAGAAAAATGAATTAGTTTTATTAGTTTTCGATAGTTATCTGTTCCAGCTGATTACGTCCTTCAGTTTTAATATTTAGTTGCGTGACCTTTATTGGAAATAACGGCTGCACAACGTTTTGGCATTGAATCAACCAAGCTCTGGCATCGACTTAGCGGATTTTATCTCCAGGACTCCTTAATCACATTCCAAAGTGATTCGTTGCTAGTTGGCTTGGCAGCAGCAACTGCTTTTTTTACATCAGCCCACAAATCCTCAATAGGGTTGAGATCTGGTGACTGCGCAGGCCACTTCATGACGTTCACTGAATGCTCTCTGAACCATTTCTTCGCTTTCTTGTTGGTGTGTTTGGGGTCGTTGTCTTGTTGAAAGACCCACAGCAAAGGCATCTCGTACTCTGCATAAGGTAGCATTTTTTTTTCAATTATTTCAACGTAAACGTGTTGGTCCATAATTGTTTTTATCCAATGTATTGGGCTTATGCCATAATGCGAAAAGCAATCCCACACCATTACACTTGACCCCCATGTTTAATGGTTTTACATGTGTATTGAGGATGTATTCTGCATTCGGAGGGCGTCTGACGTATGAACGAGAGCCTTTTCCGCCATACAGAACAAGAGATGTTCCTCCATTTTTCAACTGGCCATTTCAGGTGTTCTTTTGCAAACTCAATACGTTTGGCTACATGCTTCGCTCTTAGGAGTAGAACTTTTCTTGGGCTACAGGCTTTTAAATTAAGATGTCTTAAACGATTACGAACTGTTTGCATCGTTGCAGCTATATTGAGATCCTTTTTCAGTTCAATTGCCGGCTTAAAAGGCTCCTTGCTCTGGCGGATCAACCGATTTTCAAGCAACTTCGATATGGCGCGTTTACGTCCACGTGTTTCAGCTTTTTCTTGGAAAGTTAGGGCATTGCGTATCATTTTGTTTGAACAACAACAAAATGACGCACTTCACTATAAGCTTTGCCCTCTGAAATAAGTTTTCGAATCAAGTCTCTTTTTTCAGCACTACAATGCTTTCCGCGACCCATTTACTGTTAAATTTGTGTAAAAACTAACGAAAACCGAACAAAAACACTTTAACTTGTACAGGGGTCAAATTAATAAACTCAACTAATGCGCTCTTCAACAGAATTTTCAGTGGTGCTATTATTTTTTTCCTTCTATTTTGCATTTTTCTCTGAAAATCACTTAAATTGAAAAGAACCGTTACCATTATGAACTGCACAAAGTGAACATGTTGTGTGATATATTTATCAGCAATGTACAAACAATTTTCGACACCAAATGTTTTTTTTTAACAAATAGAAAAAATGTCGTGGTGTGTGCTATTTTATTTTTCGGCACTGTATATCAGTGTCATTCTCACAATTGTTGTATACGTTGTGCTTTTATAGTGCGAAAATATATTCAATCACAATTGAGTCACATTCAGAGAATCGCCTGCATAGGCAAGACGGGGACATTGCGTACAACGCCCACTGCAGGATTGGAAGCCATTTTGGGTCTTTTCCCGCTGAGTACTGTAATTCTACAGCAGGGGGTATTTCGGCTTTGAGATTTGAAATTCTTGGCGCATGGCTTGAGGCCAATTTAAAAAAAAAATTCTCATGCCACCATCCTGGAGCGTTTGAAAAGGGAAAATAAGCGAAAGTAGTAATACATTGCTATCAAAGATACACTTTGTGAGCAGCAATTCATTGCTGTCTGTCAAGTAGAGTGACTTCTTAGCACTCTACTTGACAGACAGCAATGAATTGACAATCATGTCATACAGAATGACGAAATCGCGATATTTACTGATGGTTCGAAAATGGAATAGAATATGGCATATTTTCTGAAAGCCTTGATCTGCAAATCTCCAGGCATCTACTAGTGTATGCCACGGTCTGCCAATCGGAGGTAATGACTATTGCGAAACAGGCGGAACTGGCCTTGTGTGCAGGATCAATTGGTAAGCGAGTTAGTTTTTACTTGGGCAGCCAAGCTGCACTGAAGGCCCTTTCCGCTTACAGCTGCAAGTCAAGATGCTTGAACCATTGTATGGACATGTTGGAAGAAATGAGGAGAACCTGCAATTTGCGACTTTTTTGGGTTGCGGGTAATCGGGATAATCCTAGGAAGCGGACAATGTTGGCATTGCCTTGAGATTCATTAAGACGGTCTACGCCAACAAAGTGTAAGAAAGAAAAAATCTCATATCACCGCGAAGATGCTATGGGGTGGGTTTTATAGAGGCAATTTAATAAAAATATTGAAACTCAACAGAAACTCTCTACAGACACTAATTAGTATAATCACAAACGAAACTGCATCAGGAATTTGGCAATGACATTCATAAAAATGTATGATTTCATGAATATAAATTACACCGTAGTCTTGGAATTTGCTATAACTATTAAACTGTTATTGTGTACAGAATATTGTAAACGTAATTCAAGTGATCAATTAAAAAGTTATTAAAATCCTCCCTCCCTTTTACCACACACCATCCAAATTAAAACTTGTATAAATAAACGAATGAAATATTGAAACTATGTACTGTACAGCGTATGTACAGCATAATAATTACAGTTTGGTGTTGAATAAAAAAAATAGCCCGCCCCTGGAACTCCAACGCCTTCGTCTCCCTAATTTAGTACCACCTTAATCTACATATTGGCTTTCCACAAATTCCCAACTTGTCCCAAGTACAAAGTTGCACCCGATTTTTTGGTTTATAATTTTATAAAAATTAAGTCCAATCAAAAATTTATGATCATTTCCAGCCTAATTTTCAGCTGGTAGCTTACTTGCTCAGCTTTTTATGTTTTATGCTTTTGCATTCTCAAAAGTACTCGGAATCTAAATGTAGAATCACTTGAAACTATTTTAAATTTAAATTAAATTCTGTAATTCGTTTTCAATCTACTCACAATTTTCTCCTGTTATTTCAGGATGGTTTACTCCACCGAAGGAAGATGGTTAGAAAACCACCCGCCATACGTACATTATAATAATAAAATATAAATATATATAAAATAACATTCGTAAATATATTTAAGTATTAAGTTTATTTCTAATAATTTCACTTCAAAAAAATGGCAAGAACATGAAACTTGAAAATCGACAGTGCAAGAAATTCACGGAAAAAAACTAGAAAATCCTATATCCTGACAGAAATTATGAAATGGCCCATTATTTATAAAATAATCATAATATTATGAACTTGAAAATTTAACTAAAATAAAACGAAGAAAACATTCAACAAAGAGAATCAATAAAAACTGTGCAGAATAAAGCAGATCATTTTTAGTTCTTTTTATTTATGAAAAATATATAAAAAAAACAACAATTGGATAATTTCTAGTGAATGTAATTTTCTTTTTCTGTTTAATATTTCTTTATCTTCTCTCGTTTTCCCTTGTCTTAAACATTTATAATCGTCATAATGAACTCTGTTTATGTGGATAAATGTTTTAATCAGACTGTGAATATATAATGAATAAAAAATAAATGCAAGAAATAACATATAAAGCGCAGAAAAAAAACGTATTTCCTCAAAGACATAAAAAGCGAATAAAAAAAGTATATAAAATAAATTTAAAGATATCCGTATCCAAAAGATTAAACAAATACTATGCTGTTTCTATCTTACTATCCTTTGCAGGATTAACTAGTATATAAAAAAAGAAATATATACAACAAATGTTCACGCATCTCTTCGAAAGAAATGTTTAGTCCATAGTGCTCTTTATTATTTTTTTTCTAATTTAGTAGGTTTCTTTTTATTTACTTTTATCGAAAAAATGTGAAAACGAATGAAAAAATAATCAAAAAAAAAAACGATTAAAATCTTACGGAAACAATCGATATATTTTATAATTTTTGTGTTTTTTTTTCTTTCCTTTTGGTATATTGAAAATAATAAAAGAAAAATAATATTAATAATAGATGAAATATACATTAATAAATTTAAAAAAAAGAGAATAGTTTCCTTCCCATTTCGGATTGTTGGAAATTCTTTGCATCTTTTTAATTATCTACAATAAAAAAAACATCTATTTTAATTTTTCGCTTTTGTTTTCTTCTCCGAAAGTAGTAAATGAAAATAAAATAAATATGTTAAATAAAGAAACTTTGTACATATAAATTGAGGAACGTTTTTTATTTTTTAGTTAGTATTGTATTATGATAAATTGTAAAAATGGAAGTCTTAGAACTTCAAAGTTGCAGTTTTTTTCCTTGATGAACTAGATATTTTTGCGAGGTCTTAATTTTAAATTAGAGTAAATATTTATGAAGTGTTCCCCAAAGCAGTTATGACGTTGGTAGACTATTGCCTCGCAGCTGCCTAGAATTAGAGTTGCTGTATACGAACGGGTCCTCTTCTGGTCTAATGAAATTAGCCACGGAGTCGTTATGGAGCTGATATTTAGAAAATCAACGAATGACAGCTCGTACAGAAAAGATGATAAATGCTTGCGATTTCACCAAAAATGACTTGAAACGTAATTCTCGGGAGTTTAAATTTATACTATTCCTGAGAAAAAAGGATGGATTGCAGAAAATAAGGTAAGACATATTAATCGATTTGAAAATTTCTGCGCTGGGATCTGGGGCCGTAGCATGTAAGATGCTTTAACTCAGTCGTTTCGATCGATTTGCGAGTTGAAACAATTTGTTTACGGTAGAACGGAAAGCATACCGACTGACGGAAGGCCAAACACCTGTCGTCTAAAATGCGACCGTTTTGATAGAGAGAGACGCAAAAAAACAATCGAAATAAAATGACATGCTACGATATTCTTGTCGTTTCGACTATCCAACTGGTCGAAAATAGTCGAAACGAACTTAGGTACCTGCGGTAGCACGGAAAGCTTAACGACTAGCGATTTGGCATTACCAACCATCTAGAAATCTATACCAGAAACCTGCAATTTATACCAATCAGATGTGTCAAATATCTTAGTGACGATAACAACAAATAGAAAGGATAAACTTTGAATCATTTTTTTTTATTTTTGAGAGTGAAGACGCAAGATCTGCTGAATTGAGTTTGCAAAGAAAATTCTTCTCTCTAGATTTAATGTAGTTTTAGAATTTTTGCTATTTTCAGTAATTAAACATGAATGACATTTTTATCAGCTTCAGAGTTAGTCGAGAAGGATTTAGTCTAATGTCTTAGTCTTTTCCCACGCAAGTACGGTATTCGGCTTTATCGAACCACTTGAAGTTGGCTGCTTCCTTTAGAAATCTGGCTAGTGGTAGCTATCAGCTATGCGTTAGCAGCAACTTCCTGCTAGCCATAGGGCAAATAGCAAAATCGAAAGTGTTTCTTTAAAACCTTTCTTTGGTTCAAGACAAATTATTTGTTGTCATTTAAATATACACATCTGTGAATATGATGCCGCTCCACCAGCACTGCAGATGCCTTATATCGAATTGTGCAACGAGTCTAATGCCAAATTAACACAAAAGGAAAAGTCAATGCGGGATAGCATAAAAAAGTCGTTAGTTCTTTCATTATAATATAATATATAGTATATTATATTATATTAATAAATGGTTCAAGTTTAACTTATCTTTTCGCAGTAAAAGATAAGATAGATACATATCGATACCATAGTACTTAAATGTGTTAAGTGACAAATTTGAGGAAAATCGGGCTAGGTGACAAAATTAAGTTTTTTATGCGTATTGTCGAATGCACAGTTGTGGCAAGTGATAAACTTATGAATTCTCGATACTGCTGGTAAGTACATTCACTATGCAAGAACTTTCAGGGAAATCAAAGTTTCAAAACCGCTTATCTCAAAATCAACAGGTAGCACTTAACACATTTTGTGCAACATGGCACCGATATATGCATAGTTTTTTTTACAGCGTAACGTCATTCAAAAACATAACATAAATAAATTTCTCTATAACAAATACTCCTGGAATAAATAAAATAATTCAACAAAGACTTTTGGTAATACAGTATTGGACAAAACTAAAGCACCCCTTTGCGAAATATCAGTTATCCTCTGATATTATCAGGAAAACTTGATGAAAAAAATTTGTTCTTAGTTTTTATTATTTATTTACATGTGTATTATAAAAAAACAACAATGACAATTCAATCTTTTCAGCAATAAAAAATAAAACAAAAATATTTCTCAGTACTCAAAAGTTGCCTGGACAAAACTAAAGCACCCCTCTTCTATACACACTTTTTTCGTACCGCTACTGCCGAACAGTTAGCAGGAAATAGTTATTGCATCAGAAATGCATTTGTCTGATATGAATCATTAAAATTTAATCATAACTTCAGCATTTGTGCAAAATTTCTGTCGTGAATAGTGGTGCGCATTCTGTTCTTTGTGTTAAGACATTAAGAGACTAAAAATGGCAAGAAACACGTATTGTAGTGAAATTAAACATAAAATTATATTTGATTATAAAAGTTGATTATCCCGACAAAGTAAAAGATTTTCGATAAATCGGTCAATTATATCGCGACTAATCAAAAAATATGAGCTAACGGGTCGCATATCTCCTGTACATTCTGTTGGAAGGCCTCGAAAAACAACACGAAGAGATGATTCTTTGATCAAAAAAAGGTTTGCAGTTGAACCTACGGTCTCTTCTAATCAAATTAAAATTGATTTGAAGTTACCAGTATGTGCAAGGACAATTAGGAGAAGAGCTGAAGAAGCTGGTTTGCCGGCTTACCGGCCTGCGAAAAAGCCTTTCATCTCAGAAAAGAACAGGAGGGCCAGGTTAAAGTTTGCCAAGGACCATTTAGACTGGACTATTCAAAAGTGGAGAACTGTATAATTTTCCGACGAATCGAAATTTAATTTAAAATATTCTGATGGAATAAAACATAAAATATTCCTGAAGAGTTCATTGATAATACAATATCTTCTATGCCAAAAAGATGTGCTGCTGTTATTACAAATAAAGGACTGGCGACGAAATTCTAAAACTACCCAACATTTGGTATAAATTCTCATCGTCAGCTAGAGGGTGCTTTAGTTTTGTCCAGGCAACTTTTGAGTACTGAGAAATATTTTTGTTTTATTTTTTGTTGTTGAAAAGACTGAATTGTCATCGTCATGTTTTTTTATAATACACATGTAAATAGGTAAATAATAAAAACTAAGAACAAATTTTTTTCATCAAATTTTCCTGATAATATCAGACGATAACTGATATTTCGCAAAGGGGTGCTTTAGTTTTGTCCAATACTGTAAAGGAAATTAAAAATGAAATGCTACTAAAAATTCGAAATATATAAAATAATTAATACAAATCACTCCCCTAACTTCTTTGCTTTTAGCCGGTGTTTTCAATCGCTGCTTCCAATTTATACTTACTTATTTACAGTGGCGCTACAGTCTAAATCGGACTTTGGCCTCCTGAATAATTTGCATCCATCTATCTCGGTTCAGTGACCGCGTCCTCCAGTTAGAAAATCTTAGCAGTGATTTGCTGTCTGCGTCAATCGAATCCTCTCAGCGCTTCCGTGGTTTTCCGACTGGTTTTTGTCCGTTGACTTTTCCTTTTAGTGTGCGTTTGGGAGTTCTTCCGTCTTCCATCCGCACCACATGACCAGACCTTTGTAAGTTCTTAAATTTTATGAGGGTTGACACTTCTGGATTGTCGAAGATGGCATACAATTCGCAATTGTATCGTATTCTCCAGATCGAGTCTTCCCTTACAGGTCCGAGGATTCTTCTGAGGACCTTTCTTTTAAAGGCATTAAGTAGTTTTTCGGACGCCTGAGTTAATGTCCACGTTTCGCTGCCATAACATACCTATGATCGTTTTTATAACTTAAGTTTCGTTCTCCTGTGTTGGTTTTTTTTTTTTTAATTATTGAAACGACTGAATAATAAGTCTTGTTTGCTATCATTATCCATTATCCTTCTTTTGATTTCTATGGGTTCGCTTCCATCCTTCGATAGGTTCGCCCCTAGGTATATAAAGTTGTCTACGTTTTCTAGGTTATAGTCTCGTACTGTAATATTTTGTCTGATTATCGTCTTTTTCCTAGTGTGCGTCATGATTTTTGTTTGTTTTCATTAATACGTAGTCTGACTTCCTTTGCTATCGATTCAAGGTTTACAAAAACCTCCTTAGCACTCTCCAGAGATCTTACAAGAATATCAATGTCGTCGTAATATGCTACGAGTTGTGAAGATTTGAAGCATAGTGTTCCTTTGGTGTCAATTGGAAATTCCCGAACAACGTATTCGAGTGTCAAGTTGAAAAGCATTGGTGTGAGGCCGTCACCTTGCTTGATGCCGTTGTCTGTTTTAAAACTGGAAGTCAGATCGTTTTCTACTCTGACTCGTGACAGAGACCCATTGTCATTCTTGAAGGCCGAACCATTTTCGGTGGGACTCCAAACTCTAACATGATTTTATACAGTACGCGCCAGTCGATACTGTCGTATGCTTGCTTGAAGTCAACAAATATGGTGCACGTCAATATTATATTCCCAGCACTTTTCCAGCACCTGTTTAACTGAGAATATCTGGTCCGTGGTCGATCGTCCAGCTCTAAATCCGCCTTGGTATTCACCAAATACTTTGTCAGTATAGGGCTTAATTCTCTTTTCTAGAATTTTCGTCAAGAGTTTTTAAGACGTTGTTAAGGCTTCCGTGGCGTAGTGGGTAGCGTGCTTGCTTCTCAGTCAATAAATCGTGCGTTCGGTTCCCACTCCAGACGGGATTTTTTTAAGCACGAATTTTTCAGTTGCTACTGTCGATGAAAAACTATTCGAAATAAAATGGAACGGTGTAAAAGTGAATCAGTTCCACTTCAAGAAGGCCTAGATACTCAGTAGATGGTTTCTGTTCATTCAGTCCCCCATAACATCTGCAAATATTTATCAGTAGCAGCCAGTACAACTGAAAAAATATACCAGCTTCTCCACTCGTTACGGTCGTTCTCACTCCTCATTCCCTACCTTCCTAATCCTATTCCTTCCCTCCGTGACTGTGTTTGTGCATTGCACATAAAGGCCGAAATTGCCTATAACACAGGTCATTCTGTAAAAAAAAAAACACAAAAGAGATATTCCTCGGTAGTTTTCGCAGCAGAGTTTGTCACCTTTTTTATAAATAGGAAATATTGCGCCAATCTTCAGGAAGTGTTTCCTGCGTCCATATGTCCGTGACTAATCTATGTAGGAGATGCGCTATGCAGGTGTCGCCGGCTTTCAGAAGTTCAGCTGGAATTTGATCAGTGCCCGGCGCTATGTTGTTTGGGTGGTTCCTCAGGGCTGTTTTTACTTCTTCGAGTGTGGGAGGACTCAAAGCGGATCCTTCATCAGCTGTTACATCAGTTATACCTGCTATTGTGTTTGCTGCTGCTGTTTGTGCGAGTGATGGTCTCGGATTAAGAAGGTATTCAAATTGTGTGTTCCAATTCCAGCTTTCTTAATTCTAACTTTTCTTTTTCGTTCCCCATAGCCTTTTCAATTTTTCGCCTTTTGGCCCAGTATTTTTTTTTCAAAAATCTCAAACGTCTTTTCTTTTAACGCCAATTTCCGATTTTCTTTTTCGGAAATTTCTTCTTGGGCATTGCTTGTCCACCGCCAACACATATCTTTCCATTAACGATCTCTTATTTCGTTTTTCATTTGTTTTACCACATTCTCCGATTTCGTCCTGCACCGAGGTAACGTCTTCATGCACACTGAAGTCTCGAGCTTGTTCGGCAGATCCGAGTATCGCGTTTGTTCGGCAGATCCGTTCCTGGCCAGCCTGTCGCCATTTCGTTCCCGATGACCCGGAACCTAACAAAGTCGCAAAGTGCAGGTTTTCCTCAATTCTTCCAACATATCCATACAATTGTTGAAGCAACTTGAATCGGAGCTGTAAGCGGAGAGGGCCTTCAGTGCAGCTTGGCTGTCTCACTCACTATCTCGCTTACCATTTACTCCTGCATGCAAGGCCAGTTCTGCCCCTTTCGCAAAAGCCATTACCTCCGATGGGAAGTCCATGGCATGTTCTAGTAAAGGTCTTTAACTGTCTAAAATGTGAGCGTTTCGACAAAGAAAAATAAATGAAACAAAGTTACATGCTACGACATTTTTGTCGTTTCGACCAGGATAGTCAACCGTTTGAGTGAAATAGTCGAAACAACTGAGTCGAAACACCTTACATACAACTCTCCTGAATCCCAAGTGACAATACAAACCGATTCCACAACTAGCTTTCGAACATAACGCTTAAAGCAGGGAGATGGTCTAGGCTCCATGCTTTTTAACTTGGCACTAGAGTATTATTTAGTATTATATAATACTGAAGACTCATTGACTTGGTCGACTCGACCATTGCCGTCTCTACTTGACCTTCATAATATGCCTAGTAGCATACGCTGACGAAATAAACCTTCTTCCAAGATCCTTCTCTAGTGCTAAGGATGTGTTTGTCAATCTTGATTCCACCGCAAAAGCAGTCGGGTTGCGTATTAACGAAAGCAATGACGCAAACAAAAAGGAGAACGCCAATCACAGAAAATATAATAATTGCGGAGTAAAATTTGGAGACTGTGGACAACTCTTCATATTTTATTCTTCACTGGCACTACAGCCTAAATCGGGCCTTGGCATCCTGATCTTCAGGTTTCTTAACATTTTTCATTACTTATTGTGGAAAAGTTGTTAGCCCTTCGCACAACCCTCTGTATACGAATTTGGCATTTTCGTAGATTGAGGTAGGTATATCGAAGCAGCCAGCGCGAGTTACGTCTTCGACTGCAACATCATCAAATTCCTGAAAGACGGAATCAACCTAATTCATAAACATTCCCATCAACATCATCAAATTCCAGAAAGACGGAATCAACCTAATTCGTAAACATTCCCATCAACATCATCAAATTCCAGAAAGACAGAATCAACCTAATTCGTAAACATTCTCATCAACATCATAAAATTCCAGAATATCAAATTAAAGAAATACATTAATATCAGATTCAAATATTATTCACATCGAATATACGTTAATATCAAATTCATATTTTCATTCACACAACTTTATAAATATCAAATTAATGTCAACCTTTGCACATTCAATCTAATTCCCATGCACAAACATTTAACGTTCACACGAAAATTTAATAAAAGACTATGTAAGAGAATGTAACAGTTAGTAGAGATGCGGAGTTCGAGAATTAAAATTGTATTCAAATTACAAATAATCGTCTTTTAATTATAAGACAACCTAATTGGCGCAGTCGCGGTAGGATTTAAGAGTCAAAAAGTTACGGATTCCGAAGTGCTTAAAGAAAAATAAAGTGATAGTGGTGAAAGTTCAAAAAATACTAAGAAATTGAATGAAGCAAGTGATAGTGGTGAAAGTTCAAAAAATACTAAGAAATTGAATGAAGCAAGTGATAGTGGTGAAAGTTCAAATATAGTAAAAAGTTGAATGAAACAAGTGATAGTGGTGAAAGTTCAAATATACGAAAAATTTAATAAAGCAAGGTTTGTGAAAAATAGCAAGGAAAACCAAAGGAAAATTGGTTAAAAAAAAAAAATATACAGGGTGTTTGGTACTCCGTGCATAACCTTGTAAGGGGTTATTCCTGGATATATTTTGAGAAAAAAATTGTTCTACGGAGATGGTCAATTTTCAATATCCGCGGAGATACAGGGTGACCAGGAAAAGTGTTTCGGACCTGTACCCTCACTCACTCAAAACGCTATATCTTGAAAACTAATAATCACAATTCAAAGTGTTATAGCTTGTTTTTTAGGGAATCAAATTACCTTTCATTTGGTGTAATAGTCCGCATTGTAACTGTATCCAATTCTGAGATATTTGCTTCAGAACACAAATTTTTGACAGTTTGACCGTCAAAATTCTAGGACCAATGTAGTTTTTCTCTAAAAAACCCATTATAAAAATGTCATTCTAATGTTGTTTTCTTATGTGCCATATTATTGCCTACAAAAGATGTATACACTTGAAGAAATTATCATTCCAATAATGTAGCACTTTTGTCAAAAAAGCAAAAATAGGTTGATCAACACTCTCCGCTTGAACTAAAAGAACTTAAGAATGGTTTTTATGGTTTATTTCAAATTTCCTTAATTATAATAAATGTTCAAAATGGCTCCCTTCATTTTGAATGCACGCTAAGGCTCGTTTTGCCAGTGTTCTCTTTGTGTTCATACTCCTCAACTGCTGCCTTACTTCTGTACAGGTCCGAACGACTTTTCTTGATCACCCTGTATCTCCGTGGATATTGAAAATTGACCATCTCCGTAGAACAATTTTTTGCTCAAAATATATCCGGGAATAACCCCTTACAAGGTTATGCACGGAGTACCAAACACCCTGTATAAAGCAACTTCATACCGAAGGAATATCGGTATTCGTGGATTCGTCGAAGGCCCTTAAGTAAACACGGGTACAGGAACCCCCTTTACCTGTTGGGTTTCAACCCTTAAGTTCTTATAACCTACATATAACAACAAAAATCATACGAAATATAATAAATAAATAAATAAAAATAATTTTACCAAGTGAATAATTACATACAAAAATTTTTTTTTAATAATGTTCAACATTTTGGCAGTTGTATTAATTGGGTATGTCCAAGTATTCAATTACATTTTCTCTTTGCCTTTCATTTATGTCCTTCCCAAAATTCAGAACTATTAAGAAAGAAGCTCGATTTCCGTATCCTACTCATCGAACAACTCTGATTTCAATTTCCGAAGAGCATAAAAGGGCTATTGATTCAGAAAACACCGCAGATTACGGTGAAATAATTGAAAGTTTAAGTTCAATTGATCTCAATATCGATAATAAAAGTGATAAAAAACAAATAAACATGACTAATAATTCTAATCCAACTTCTTCATACTGTGAGATACTTAACAATCTCAGAATACCCGACGCAATAAAAGACATTCCCAGTTTTGAAGGAAATCCTAGAACATTGTATGATTTTATCAGCAATGTTGAGGAAATCCTGAGCTTGTTACCTGAGTTAGATGGAACTCCCTACGGTAGGGTTCTATTAAGGGCCATCCGAAATAAAATCATCGGTGAGGCTAACGAAGTCCTCAATACTTACGGAACTGCCACTAATTGGGAACAAATTAAAAACAACCTAATTACGCATTATTCCGACAAACGCAATGAAACTAATTTAATTCGGGATTTGCACAATTTACGGCAAGAACAGGAGACTGTTGAGAAATTCTATTCAAAGGTAATAGAAATATTTTCAACAATGTCTAACTTCGTCAGGGTTCACGAAACAGATACTAACGTCATACATTCGAAACAAAAATTCTATGAGGAAATGTCCTTGAACACCTTCCTTTCAGGACTCAAAGAACCAAATTCGAAGTTGGTGCGTTGGCGTCTCAAGTTAGAGGAGTTCGATTACGAAATAATCTACAAAAAAGGCAAACTGAATACCAACGCGGATGCTTTATCTCGAATCGAATTAAACATCACGGACTCTATTCAAAACAATATAGATGATACCGGCTCTACCATTCATTCAGCAGAAGAGAATCTAAGTGATGGAATCCCCATATCGGAAAGACCCATGAACGAGTTCAGTGACCAACTTATTTTGGAAAAAATAAGCAGAGGTACACCTAAGAACTCACTACAAATACTATTTAGAACTAAACGGAGACGTATAATCCGAAAAAACGACTTGGATGATAGACAAGTTATAACCAAGTTACTTAAAGAATATACAAACCCTAAGAAACTTACAGCAATTCTTACAGACGATAATACATTTAAATTGATTCAGTCCGTATATTCTGAATATTTCAGTAACGGACGACTTAAACTCATCCGCTGTGTAGAGAAACTTCAGGATGTAACTGAAATCGATAAACAAGAACAAATAATTCGAGAATACCACAGCAAATCAAACCACAGGGGAATCACTGAATCTTTCGAACATTTAAAACGAGATTACTACTTTCCTACAATGAAAGTTGATATAACTCGAATGATTAGTAATTGTGAAATTTGTTCATTAAATAAATATGAACGAAATAAGCAAAAAATAAAGTTTGAAATCTCTGAGACCCCCTCTAAACCATTAGAAATCTTGCATATCGACGTTTATTCAGTACACAAGGAACTGCTTAACAATATTGGATAAATTTAGCAAATTCGCAAGTGTTTACCTTTTAAATGCCAGAAACAGTATTAACGTAATCAAATCATTAAAACACTATTTTTCACATCATGGTATACCGACAAAAATAGTAACGGATAATGGTACCGAATTCATTTCCACAACCTTCCAAGATTTTCTAAAAGTATACAATATCAAATCCCACTTAACTTCAGCAAAAAAATTTTACAGGAAACTGTCCTGTAGAAACAGTCAAAATAACAAAAAACCAATTGAAGATATCATTAACGAAGCCGTCATTACATATAATAATTCAATACATTCAGTAACTAAACTAACCCCATTCGAAGTTATAACCGGGCACTATAATAAATCTCCTCTACTTTCCGTAAATTCCAATACCAAAACTACACAAGACTATCTAAGAGAACACGTAAAGAATTATGAAACTCTCGCTAAAATCATTAACGACCGTAGTTTAAAAATAAAGCAACATAACATAAACAAACTAAATAAAAACCGTAAGGATCCACCTGATTTCAAACCCAATGAAGAGATTTTTGAAACCGAAAATAGGCGAAATAAACTAACACCTAGGTTTAGTAAACATAAAGTAATTAAAAATAAAAAAATCACCGTTGTTACTAACAAACGTAAAGTTCATAAGCAAAAGATTAAACCAAAACGAAAATTTTCAGGTGTACCCACATCTCCCACGGACAACGATTAGAAATTCATGGCCTAAGCAATAATCAGGGGTTACTTCCTTTAAAACTGGGCAATGCAAGAATAATAAAAGATTACGTAAAATTGGTGCATATAATAGACACAGTTGAATATGAATCAAGTATCGAGCTAATTAACAACAATATCAAAGAATTGATTAATGGCACAAAAAATCACCCTAGAGATATTTTTAAATTAACAATATTACAGAAAAAATTCAATTCACTTTCAAATAGTTTGGATCTATTAAAACCAAAATATAAAGTAAAAAGAGCATTATTTAACGGCCTAGGGTCATTAATTAAAACCATAACCGAAAACATGGACGACAACGACTGTCTCGAGATAAACAAGCAATTAGAAACAATCAAAATAAACCAACACGACATAAAAAATCAAATAAATACCCAAGTAAAAATTAATGAACAAATGATGGAACGATTTAATAACATAACTAAACACATAAATAAGCAACAAGAAACACTTCAAACTAATATAAATAATTTTCAAAACACCATATCCGGTAAAATTTATAACATCAATTCAGAGCTTAATACTAATCAATATTTCAATCAATTGATTTATGATATCGACTTATTAAATGAACATCTGAAAGATATTTCCGAATCAATAATCCTTGCTAAATTAATTACATACTACGAATTTTAGAGCAAGAAATTAAAAATTGAGATTACATCTAATGAAAATATATACGAGTTACTAGAGCTACGAGCTTATTATAACGCCTCAAAAATAATATTCATCATTCAAATCCCTACATTTTACCCAGAGTTGTTCTGCTTTTATCATGTAACACCCCTTCCAATCAATAACACCTATTCCCTTGACATAAAATCACCTTACCTTTTGGCAAACGAGCACATGTACCAATACACGGACGAGACATGCACCCAAATAGCAAACTTAAGGCTATGTCCTGAGAAAATATTAAAAGAATCAAAAACGGACGAATGTGTTTTAAAAATCATTAAGAACCAAAAAGCTCACTGCAACCTTATAACGGCCGAAACAAACAACGAAGTAAAACTACTACAACCTAACTACTTATTGGTCATCAACAAAGACGTCAATGCTATGGAAACCACCTGCAGCCCTAATCTAAAGAAGAAGACTATCAAAGGAATATCCCTCATACACTTCCAAAATTGTACAATAACCATTAACCACATAAAGTATTCCAACAGGTTCATCACCTTTTGGGATTCGTTAGAGATCATCCCTACACTCTACAACAAAATAAATAGTACCAAAGTTATTCAGAGACTCACCTTAGAAAAACTAAACGACTGGAGAATAAAAAACACCGAATCCATCAGCCTACTTAATTTGAAAACCGAAACGTTCACTTATACCACTTCAACTATATCAACAATCAGCCTATTCATCATCATATACGCGATTTGGAAATGCAGAAATTTACCTAATTGGAAAATCAATAGTAATCCCGAAATCATCATCCAACATCAACTTCCGCCAAACTCTACGACGACCCCTATTTGGCTCATGTGGCCTTCGCTTCATTCTCAGGAGGGAGGAGTTACGTCTTCGACTGCAACATCATCAAATTCCTGAAAGACGGAATCAACCTAATTCATAAACATTCCCATCAACATCATCAAATTCCAGAAAGACGGAATCAACCTAATTCGTAAACATTCTCATCAACATCATAAAATTCCAGAATATCAAATTAAAGAAATACATTAATATCAGATTCAAATATTATTCACATCAAATATACGTTAATATCAAATTCATATTTTCATTCACACAACTTTATAAATATCAAATTAATGTCAACCTTTGCACATTCAATCTAATTCCCATGCACAAACATTTAACGTTCACACGAAAATTTAATAAAAGACTATGTAAGAGAATGTAACAGTTAGTAGAGATGCGGAGTTCGAGAATTAAAATTGTATTCAAATTACAAATAATCGTCTTTTAATTATAAGACAACCTAATTCGCGCTGGAATTATACTGTGTGTTGATCGAGATTTGAACTTACGACCTTCTCATTGTAGACCAACACGCTACTCACTAGGCTACTCCCTAGCTCTCTTCATATATCTTGGGGTTAATCTAGCAAAGGACGGCGATGAAACGGACGATATCAGTCGATGGGTCGGTCGTATTAGCAAATGAAACATATTCGATACTTCCAAGAAAGTGCACAGTATATGAAACTTATATACTATATACACACTGGATTACTGATTTTTATTGATGAAAAGACCTTATCGATATTTTAGCCTTCTGGCAGCGTATATTGAAGAACGGAAATAAGCACCAGAGAAAAAAAATTTTCAGCTCAAAAATACAAAGCTGAAGTTGACAACAATTAAATGCCTCTACGTTAGTGCTGCCAACGCAAAAACAATTTGTATCATTTTTCTGTGCAGTTCTCTGACTCTGGATACCCTGTTTCTTTTGATATGTGTGAATGCTTTTCTCATTAAATTAACGTCCTCGATCAGAGCGAATGACCTTTGGCTTTTTGTCAAACATCGTTTTACACATCGTAACGTATTCCTTGAATTTTCCAAATGTCTCTGATTTATTCTTAGTGAGATAAGTCACCGCTTACCTGGAATAATCGTCAATAAAAGTGAGTATAATGCGTTTATCTGATGGTGTCACCGTTTGCATAAGTCCGCAAATATCTGAATGCACCAAATTCATCACATCTTTTGCACGGTTGTGCTACTTCTGTGGAAATTTCATTCTGCTCATCTTTCCCTTCAGGCAGACCTTGCAATCCAGTATATTTTTATATTCCGGACCAAATTTTTCGAACTGAACACCTTCGACGAGTTCTCCTGATGCCAATGATTTCACATTTATGGATGCATTCACCCTCGAAATTTCTCGCCATACATGTTGTCCTTAGCTTGTAGAAGTTTCTGTTTATGTCGTCGATCGCGACCTGCTTGTTTCCTACGTGGATTTCACAGTTTTTGTCCTTGAAATACGGTATATCCTTTTCCTTCTAGGCGCTTTAAGGAAATTGAAATTCCGGTCAACAAGTGTTGGCAGAAGGAAAGAGAACGTGATATGCCGGTTTCATCAATAAATCTGTCAATGAAATTACCGTGAAAATAACGGATGTTTTATATGTTCCTGGTATAGAACATATAAAACATCTGTAATGCGTTCCATGCGCCGCATGCACTCTCCAAATAATCTTGAGAACACCATATTTGCCGTCAGCTCCTCATTTCGCGCCTGTATGAGTTCATCATAACTTTCTGGCAATGAACCAAGTATAAAGCATAATCGCGCTCATAAAAAATTCCGGCTTTATGTCTGCACCTAGTGCTAATAATTTTTGAAATAACTCTTTCATTCGGTTCACATGCTTTTCGACGTTCCCTCCATCTTCGAGTCGCTGCCGCATATTTGTCCTTAACATGTAAACTTAATTGCCTGGCGTATCCTTTTGGTGAAATTCCTTCAGCGCATTCCAAGCCGACTTTGCCGACAATTTCTAATATGGTGGATTTGGCTGTCTTCAACACTAAACGCGATCGTCGAATGTGCCTTTTGATCGGATTTTTTCCATTCATTTGTCACTGGTTCCGGAATCTCCTCCTGGATTGCACTCCAGACTACCTTTTCTGTCAGTAACATTTGCATCTTATAGCGCCAGTTAAAATAATGATCGCCATTCAATTTCCCGATCGTGTAGCTTGATTCGGCCGCCATTACACAAAAATTCTGTCTTGAAATTCTTTGTCTGAAATTCTGTCTTGAAATCCTTCGTCTTAAATTCTGTCTTAAAATTCTTCGTCTTAAATTCTGTCTTGAAATTCTTCGTCTTGAAATCTTTCGACTTAAATTCTGTCCTGAAATTCTTCGTGTAAAATTCTATCTTGAAATCCTTCGTCTTAAATTTTGTCTTGAAATTCTGTTTTCAACTCGTAGATACCATTCGGCCACTAACTTTATCCATCTATGTTTGTGCACCTTCCACTTCAAAGATTTAGCTCTTCTCTTGCAGTTTACGATCCTGGTTCGTTTCCTAATTTCTTTGTCTGTGCGATCGATGGATATCCAGCATCGCTCTTTCCATAGCACGTTGGCAGACTTCGAGCTTTTCGGTTTTGGAAGTCGTTAATGCCTACGTTTGTGAAGCGTATGTTAGTGCGGGAAGAATACAGCTGTCACGAACCTTTCGTTTCAAACTGACTTTTTAGACCATCTTTTAAAGACCAAAAACGCTTCCATGCCGTTGAAATACGTCTTTTAACATCCTTCATTGTATTATGTTGCATGGAGATTACACGACCTAAATACACGTATTCGAATGCTTTCTCATTTAATAATATAGTAAGCTTCTTCACGTTGTTCAAGAGCTTTGTTTTTGTAACGTTTACTAGAAGGCCAACATTTCCACTTTCTGCAGCTAAGTTTTGAAGCATATATTGAAATTCGTAGTGATTCTCGGCGAAGAGAACAACATCATCTGCAAACCGAAGATACGTTAATCTGTCTCCATCTATTCGAAGTTCGAGTGAGTCCCAATCTAGTTTCCGAAAAATGCTTTCAACGACAGCTGTTAAGAGCTTCGGCGATGCTGGTTCTCCCTGACGGACTGCCCTCAAGTCAAACTTCCAATTTTACCCTTGCTGTATTATGCATGTAAATTTCTTTTAGTATGGATATCGCATATCGCATTGTGTTTAACTGTATCAAAAGCTTTCGTGTAGTCAATAAATGCAATAAAAACTTTTTTATTAAATTCTGTATATTTTTCTATAACTTGCAGAAGTGTGTAAATGTGGTCCATAGTCGAATACGTTCTCCTGAAACCTGCTTGTTCTCGTGGTTGATTTGCGTGGAGTACCTATACATTTGATATTTGAGTTAAGACTACTTTTGAGAATATTTTGTAAAAATTCGCCATCAGACTGATAGTAGTTCGCAATATCATTTCTGTTCCCTTTTTTGTGAAGGAGGATGATATTTGGACGTTTTCCATTGCTCTGGTATCGACTGAGTCTTGGATAAAAATTCCTGTCAAAAATTCTAGAATTGATGGTGTAGCTATTTTTATAATTTCATTAGTGATGCGGTCGTCTTCTGGGCTCTTATCTTTTGTGTGTTGATTGCTTTCTCTACTTCAGTGTTGAGAATACTTGGAACTAAATATCTTTTTTAAGTTCTCATACATCGTAGGTTCTCTTCGATTTGTGTACTGTTGTCTGAGTCAAATCAAATCCAGGTAAAACGAAATTGCATTTGCAAGTATGTCCATTCTATTACATGATTGCTGTGATTTCCTTGCAAGTTTGGTATCAATTCCTTTTCTATCTGCATTTCCTTCCTGGCCTTTTTGATTGCTCCTGTGCTAGTAATATATTTTTCTAAAATTTTTAAGTTCCTTCTAATTTTATAAAGATATCTTTTTTGAATTTAAAGTTTAGTAAGAACTAGGGTACCTCCATGCAAGAAGAAGACTCACTGTATCAGAGTATGGCAGAAATGTCACAACCGACACCTGCGAATTCACCGTTCCCATTTCACCATTCGTGGAGTGGTGAGGTTAGTGGTTTTCTTTTGCCAATTTCAATTGTTGCTTCAAAATTTTTGTTTGTGATTTTTTAGTTAAGTATTACAAATTGCGCACAGGGCTTCAGCTCTGCCTGTGGAAAAGCGCCTCTAGTGTCCCATGGAGTAACTATAGTAAGAACGGACAATCGAAATTAATGCCATCTGGCGTCAGAACTTTGGACCACAAGTGACACTTGTGACAGTTGATTGTACTTTTTTTTTGTATTACCCTCTGAAACAATCTGTAAACATCAAGTCTAGCGGACATTAACTTATTAAAAATTTATAGCATGGACATTAATAATAATGGAGTCTAATAGAACAACAGAATTAGACGAATTAAGTCAGTTTATAAGAGATAGTAAAGCTAGCGTCGGGAGCATTTTGAAGGCAGCAAATTGGGACGAAAAGTCTACGTTGCAGGTAAGTTTGATGTTATATCAACTAATATGGAAATCGTGTTCTAATTTATTGTTTAAGGAAAAACTCATTTGCGCTGTTCCAAAAGCAAGAAGAAATGAAAAGGATCCTTTTTCTATTGTTCGATCTTCTGAACATTCAGTTACATTGGGTGAGTTTTATTTTGAAATCGTCTTAACTCTTAAGTGATGAAGTGATACACTATTGGTTACTTCACTAATTTAAGAGTGTGCTAATTTTCAATGAATTTTACAATTTTTTAGATTTGATTCAACTGCAAAATATATTGAAAACAATTTCTGACAATCCTATGTCAGAATTACGAAAAGAAATTCCCAACACATTCGATGATTTGCAAAACAGTTTTACTCGCCACGAAAAACTTGCAATCTATGAGCATTGCATAGCGCGAACAGGAAGACTGTCGGAACCGGAAATATCAGTCATGTGAGTAAATAGCAGGAATTTGCAATTTTTAATTAAATTAGAGTTCGGAATATACGAGCATAGGCTCGGTTTTGCATTGAGGCTATTAACATAAGCGAGTACTAAATTTTTCGAAATACATAAAACCACATCTCTTGAGACATCAAAGAATTCAAGAAGGATCTTAAGTCACAAGATCGGAAAGAATCTCTGTTTCCCATATCATGTTGCGGTTGAATGAATTCGATAATATTTCCTAACAGGTCACCACAGCAGTCATAATCTTTGTGCAAATATTTTTTTATACTCCACCTAACTGATATCCTGATTAAGTAATTTTCGGGACTAACTAAAACAAACACTTTTCAATTATAAAAATACCAAGTGATGATAATTGGTTTTTTATAATTGAAAAGTTTTTGTTTTATGATAATCTTTCTGTGGGATGGGGGCAGTAGAATACAACCACCGCCAGGTCTGCTTGCCTTAAAAGTACCGAGACATTTACTTTTCACCCGTGATCTTAAAATACTAACGAATACAGCGCCTCGGATGCAGAAGGCTTCTAAGGTAGCGACTTTTGGCATTTGAAAACGGACTATAATTGGCTTCTGGAATATTCGATCATTGCATGACGGTGGCAGGGCTGGGGTCACTCGCTCCATACACTGCCAATCAGTGACCGAGTTAATATCACTACACTATAATTTCCAAATCTGATCGAGGTCATGTGGATAGGATCAGGAGAAGGTAGCGGTCGTCCTTACAACGAGAGCTGGGAACCAATTTTGGATAGGATTATCATCGTCAGGGTCAGGCCAAGTATCAGAGACATCAGAATTCTGCAGTGCTACGCACTAGAGTTACTGTACAGGAACGAACCCTTTTTTATTACAGTTCGGACACTAGGCTCTAGCACAGAGTGGAACAGTTCAAGACTTTAGGCCAAGTATTTTATATTATTTTCTGCGATCGATTTTTTTTTGGTTGAAATTTTAGGCGTACAAATTTAAACTCCCGAGGAAGACGTTTCATGCCGTTTTTAATGAAAGCTTAATTTTTTATCATCATTGCAGTACGAGCTGCCACTCGTCGACTTTTTAAATATCGACGAGTGACAAGCTCAATTAACGGCTCCGTGGCCAAACTCAAGAGTGTTGGAGAGGGTCCGTTCGTATTCAGTAACTCTACTACGCACCAACTAATGCCGCAACACCTGGTGACAAAGAGGAGGTTTATGACCAACTGAGTGTCACCGTGTTCTAAGAGGTGGTATTATTTATTTTCAAATTCATCATAACAATGATGTAGTGTTCTGAATAATAAATATTCATTCAAAAATTTAATATCACTTTCGCTTGTTACATCGCATTGCAATAATTACAGTGCAGTGAATTAACTCAATAAAATCGCAACCATCTTCATGGTCTTTACGATACACCACTTCCGCACTTATTAAAATACTCACTCTCTTTCCGTACTTGCTCTAGTTAACACGTAAATTGGAAACAGAAAATAAATTATATTAAACTTACTTAACTTTAGCTTTTTATAATATCATATAAATGTGGACAAGTTCCCACAAATGATTACTTATAAATAATAATAAAAAAAATGCATACAAATACATCATATGAGTAACTAAAAGTTATGGCTTCGAGCAAATATGGAGAATTCATTTCTCCTAAAATTAATTTAAACGCAAAAGCAGCCCTGAGTATAATCCGTATATTATCAAGCGACTCTAGAGAAAGGACTTCAAGGCGCTGTTCGCAAAGAGGAAGACGCAACGTATCAGACCAGGGAAGGTTCCGTAGAACTGTACAGACTCGATCCTTCTCTTATGTTCCTCGTAATACGGAACTCACACCTGACAAGCATACTCAAGAATAGAGCGTACAGAAGTACAGTATAAGGTCTTAGTTATATAATATACTAGCAAACGCCCGCGACTTCGTCCGCATAAAAATCGCAATAATAAGTAATTTTTGAGAATGTAGTTAGTAATACATTATATGGGATACATAATCCGCTTACTTTAATGGCTCTTTGAACACAATGTTTTGTATTTTGTTGGAATCAGAACCATAAATTATTGAGAATGATAGCATGATACTAGCATTTGAATGGAAGAGGCTCGTGATCAAATCAATCCCGTGATTTGAGATCATGGACGTGTTGAAGAGCGTTAAGGACATGTGAATAATTATAGCTTGTGTTAATTAAAAAAAAAACCCAAATAAAATAACATTAAGCTTGAAAACGTAACAGTACTACGATTGTGCGTAGAGCCCAATCATACGATACTATAAATGAAATCGAAGTTTTTGTGATATTATGAAATTTTGTATGGGCAGTGGCTGCATTGAACTAATTTGTTTCACATCATGCTAGAGTAGCTATAAAAATGTTTTGTACCAAATTTAAGCTTCAAAAATTGAGTGGGTACTGAGAAACTTAGTGCATTGAATTTAATGAAATTTTGCAATTTGTATGGGAGGTGGTAGAAGGAAAGGGGGGTTTTTGGTAATATTTCGAGAAACAACTATAATCATCATGTAATTGATATATTTTAAATTTCAGGTTTGCATCATTCACGCTTTTCAAGAAAATCGAATTTTTGTAAAGACGTGGAATTGTGTCACATTGTATGGTGGGATAGAAGGAGTGAAGCTACTCGGTTAATTTTTTCCCGATATTAATAATGCTAATTTAGGATAGACTACGAAATTTGAGCTCAATGAAAGTTATATGTACTGGGAAAATTAGTTTAGAATATTTCATGAAAAAGTGCAGTTTGTATGGGAGGTGGTGGAAGGAGTAGGGGGTTTTAAGTGACTTTTTGAGAAGCAACTATAATTAATTTACAATTCACATATTTTAAATTTCAGATCAGTTCCATTTACAGTGTTCAAGAAAATCGAATTTAAGTAAAGTCGTGGAATTGTGTCACATTGTATGGGAGGGGGTAGAAGGAGTGAAGCTACTCGGTTAATTTTTCCCCGATATTAATAATAATGCAAATTAAGTATAAAATACTTAAATGTTGTATTTTATACTCGATGAAAGTTACACGTACTGAGAAAATTGATGAATAGCCTTTCATGAAAAAGTGCAGTTTGTATGGGAGGTGGTGGAAAGAGTAGGGGGATTCAAATAATTTGTATACCATAGATCACATTTCTGATAAAATAGAATGTTCTAAATTTCAAATGATTTGCTCCAATGGTTTTGAAAAAAATTTGATTAGTATATTTTTGAAAATGAGTCATTTTGTATGGGAGGGGTTGGAAGGCGTGGGGGTATTGAAATAAAACCACACGCAGATTACATCTCGGGGAACATCTAACAAAGTGTGAAAGTTTCATTACAATCGGATTAGCCGTTTTTGCGTGAAAACCGGAAAGACAGACAGACAGAGAAAATTTTTAAAAACGTTTGTTTCTGCTTAGTTATTGCTAAAATAAAGCAAAAAACTTATTTATAGCCATTTATAAACAAATAACAGACAGACACTAAAATTATATTTATATGTATAGGTAAGGATCATTGAAGTCCTTTCAACGAAACCCCAAACGGAATTGTTCTTGCCGATTATGTAGTCGATATGATCGTCGAACGTAAATGCTGTCCTAAAATATACGCCGAGCTCTAGTACCTTGTCTGTTTATTTTAGTGTGCTACCTCTAGGACATATCGAAATTGTTCCTAAAAAATTAAACGCTTGCAGATTTATTAATATTCAAAGGCATGCAGTTTAATGTAAACCAGTCAGAAAAGCGTTGCAAATCACTTTAGAGCAGTGCGCAATCATTGTGATTCGAAATATCACGAAACAATTTCGCGTCGTCAGCGTAAAGCAAAATTTTCGAGTGGGAAATAACCAAACTCACGTCATTAGTAAATAACAATGGTTCTGTGGTACACCTGATGTGATTAGTATAGCAGAGGAATGAGCTCCACCAAAATTTTTTGGGTACGATTAGATACGTAAGATCTGATCCAATCTATGAAAGTAAAAGGAAATCCGAGTGCGTATAGCTTATAAGCAAGAATAGTATGGTCAACTTTATTAAAAGCTTTGCTGAAGTCGGTATACATGCTGTCAACCTGTTTACCGCCTTCAATTACTGGAATGGTGAAATTGGAAAATTCCATTAGATTTGTTGTGGTGGAACTACCTTTGGTAAGCCCGTGTTGGACCGGACTAATGATTGACTTAAAACGAAAACTCATTATATCACAAACAACAGCCTCAAACAACTTAGGAATGCAAAAAAAAAAACCAATAGGTCGATAGTTACACACATCAACTCGTTTACCTTTCTTGAGCAATGGTCTGATAGCGGAGTATTTCCACAAACTAGGAAAATCCACGATTTGAGAGAAGCGTGACAGCGTGAAGTTTATCCATCTGCGTTCCGTCATCTTGGAATTCGTCAATGCAGTCATTTAGAACAGTTATTGGGTCCGACATTTTATTGACTTTATAAACGATACACTACATCTCATGTTTGTAGACTTCGTGAATGCTTTCGACAGCGTTAAGCGAGATTACATATGGAATGCTTTGCGTAGGAGAGGTATTCCAGATAAGGTCATAGCTATGATTAAAGAATCCTACGAAGATGCAAGGTGTCGCGTCTTGCATAGAGGAGAGCTGTCTGAGAGCTTCCCTGTGCGAACGGGTGTCAGGTAAGGCTGCATATTATCACCAGCTTTGTTTCTGGTGGCAATAAATGACATCTTGAAAGCTGCACTGGAAGGTGGGGAAGGTAAGGGTCTTCAATGGAGACTATTTAACATCTTAAGTCACCTTGATTATGCTGATGACGTGTGTTTGCTTGCACATAACCGTTCGGACTTAGAGTTAAATGTTCGCTCGTTGCATTCTAAATGCAAACAGGCGGGACTGAAAATAAATGTGCGTAAAACCAAGTACATGCACATGGGTTCGAACGCAAGCACACCGATTGTTCTTAACGGACAGGATGTGGAAGAGGTGCAAGATTTTTGCTATCTTGGAAGCATTGTCAGCATGGACGGCGGAGCCGAAAAGGATGTTGAGGCTCGGCTAAATAAAGCTCGTCAGGCCTTCGGTATCCTTTCCCCTTTCTGGAGGTTAAGAGAGATCTCCCTTCGCACGAAGCTACGATTTTTTGACGCATGCGTCAAATCCGTGTTGTTATATGGTTGTACTACGTGGAAAGTGACCGTTCGACTTACTAAGAAACTACAGACTTTCGTTAACCAATGCCTCCGGCGCATTTTAGGAATATTCTGGCCAGAAGTGATCTCCAACGACGAACTTTGGAGTACAACTGGCCAGACTAAAATAGGTATTGAGATTCAACGGCGGAAGTGGCAGTGGATCGGTCATACTTTGAGGAAACCAGAGCAAAATATCGCAAAACAGGCTCTGGATTATAATCCTCAAGGAAGACGTTGGGTTGGTCGACCATGTAACACATGGAAGCGAGCAGTTGAGCAGGAGGCCAGAGGAATAAACAAGTCCTGGCAACAGCTTAAGGCCGATGCTCAGGATCGCGCCTTGTGGAAGACAGTTGTTTCTGTCCTATGCCCCTATAGGGGGTCTTAACAGGAATTTGATTTGAAACGATAAACGCATTGTCGCGATCGTGCTTAGTCAACGCAGAATAATTATTATATTCTCAGGAGATATGAACGCAGAGGTTGGCTCCGACAACACTGGACACTGGAACACGTTAAAGCATGGTAATCTTTGGGTCGACGGGTCACGACCTTGGATTAAGAAACCCAAAAACGGCGAATTGTTTGTGGAATTTTGTAGGATTCGGCAAATGGTCATCGGAGGGACCCTTAATGTGGATAAACCAGGAGAACCTAACAAAAAACGCGAATATACCACCATTCTACGCGATAAGCCATCCACATTAAGCGGATAAGAAATGTGCGCACTGGACGCCAATTGGAACCAGAAACGACCAGAAACATATTTTTAACAAGCGCTGTAGAATCTAAGAGATATGCGCAAAGCGTTAAGAAACCCTGAATGTAGCAAGACACATGGGACAAGGTTGGAGATCGGCAAAAAGCCAAACTATTGAACCATATCTTGTTAGATTAACGCTTCACTACGAATGCAGATTTTTTTTTGTGACGGTAATCAGTCCACTTTCATGGAGTGGGTGCGAGGCCTATCTAAATCTCTTCAGTTCGTAGGGTCCTGGCAGCCGGTTTATAAAAGCAACTCAATGTCGAATTCCGAGAAACTCTACCCGCATTCGGACGTTAAACCACACCATGATAATCCCTGAGGGCAACATCTTCCATTATTGAAGGTGGAAGCAACGTTCCCCGGGCTCCGCGACACCCGTGGTACCGGAAAACCTCCGGTCAGGCTCGCATATCAAAAAGCTATCTCCAGTTAAGTTTCCTGCAACTCGTGATTGGTCACACACGTCAGGTACGTGAAGACGCCACTCTCCAAAGGCTATACTCGAATTGATTTTTGTCGGTCATCTGGTGCGGATAAGAGTTGTTGCGTAAGGGAAATTGTGTTTCTCTAAACCCTCTCCCAGCCCTACTCCTCCTTTTGAATGTCTCGCGCGCAAAGGTGCAAAGACATAAGAGACTCGCTGTTCACGAGGCATCTATTCGCATCCAGTGCTTGCAGTGCTTTTATACACTCATTACATGTTGACATAATGTTGCCTCCAATATTTGTGCCAGGCATTTCAGGCTCGATCAATTGCCTCTGCAGATCTTATAAATCTATATATATATATATGTATATATATATATATATACATATATATATATATATGTATATTTGGCTTTTCCTAATGTTCGAAATGGATTTGGTGCAAAAACAACCAAGAGCGTGAAAACTGAAAAAAATTAAAAACCCTGCAGCAAAATTAAGTTTAAATACAAATTTTATTTTTAATATCGGTCGTGATACAAAATCAAGCTTAAATACAAATTCAACTTTGCACGAAAAAATAACAAGCGATTGAGAGAACGTGAATGAATGAATAATTTTTTTAGGATCATCCTATGATTTTTTTTTTTTTTTTGAAAATGATGATGTGACAGAAAACGAAAACAAATACAGTGAAATTTGTCGAAAACAAATACAGTGATATTTGGGGGATTTGCTGACGATGCAGATGGTCGCCACATGTACTCCCTCGCTAGACGAAAGCTACCTGTATTGTGACGGAATTGTTACCTTTCGACCGCTGCGAGTGGCTTTCGTCGATGTTTTCGTTGAAGTGGCTGCATTATGCATCTTTGGAATATTCCTTGTTGCTGCAGCATCGTCATTCGTTGTAAATGCTGGCTTCAATCGATCGATGTTAATGTTTATGCGACGATTGTTTATGATTACCGTATAGTATTTGGATGTTCGATGGGTAACTTGATACGGGCAGTCGTATGGATGTGTGAGCTTGGGCCGTATCGAATCGTTTGTTACAAAAACATGCGTGGCAGTGTTGAGTGAATTGCTCACGAACGTTTTTGGCGTTAAATGATGCGCTGTCGTGGTCGGCTGAGTGCTTCGCATTGCGTTTCGGAATTGTTGAGTCGCTGTTGATTTCTAGCGGTGCGCTTGCATTAAAAAATTCTTCTGGAATTTTCAATGTAGTTCCGTAAACTAATTCGGCTGGCGATGCATGAATATCGGGTTTGAATGTGACGCCTAGTCCAAGCAGAATCGATGGCGAATGACGACACCAATTAGCTGTTTCGAAGCGCAGCAATGCTGTTTTGAAAGTGCGGTGCCACCGCTCAATTATGCCATTCGATTGCGGGTGATATGCTGACGTTTTAAGATGTTTGATGCCCATCAATGTCATCAGTTCGGTGAAAACACTACAATCGAATTGACGACCTTGATCTGTGGTTATCGTTGTCGGAACACCGAATCTTGCGATCCAATGAGTAATCAATGCACGTGCGACGGTTTCGGCAGTCTTGTCGGGCATCGGAATTGCTTCTGGCCACCGCGTAAACCGGTCGATTATTGTTAAACAATACTGTTGGCTTTCACATAACGGAAAAGGTCCAACAATATCGACGTTGATATGCGAAAAGCGTTGTTTTGGTGGCTCGTACTTTGCTGGTATTTTTTTTGCGTGGCGAAACACTTTCGCGCGCTGGCAAGCGATGCATTGACGGACGAATTTCGCTGTGTCTTTACGTATACCATACCAAACGAATCTCTCAGTCATCAGTTTGGTAGTGGCACGTATACCTGGATGCGCCAAATTGTGTATAATGTTTAAAATGTGCTCTCTGAATTCGAGCGGGATGTACGGGCGTAGTTTGTTCGTTGAAGCGTCGCAGAGCAACTGCGTGTTACTGCCAGGAATTGCAAATGATTTCAAATGAAGTGAAATCTTTTCGTTTTCGTTCATCGTCGTTTCGCTGGCTCGCTGCCAACTCCTCGTAGTCAACAGACTGGACAATTGATTGTATTCGCGATAACAAATCGGCCGTGACGTTTGCCTCTCCAGCAATGTGGCGAATATCGGTTGAAAATTGTCCCACGAAATCTAACTGGCGTGCCTGCCTCGGTGCTGCTTTCTCCATTTTTTGGCGAAATGCGAAGGTAAGCGGTTTGTGGTCGGTGACAATGTAGCACTTACGGCCTTCGATCATGTATCGAAAGTGACGAACGCCTTGGAACATGGCAGTCAATTCGCGGTCGTAGGTGCTATATTTGCGCTGCGTTTCCGTGAGTTTTTTTGAATAAAAACCCAACGGCTGAAGTACTCCATCGACGTGTTGATGTTGCGTTGCGTTTGCTAACTCTTGTTTGCACTGTTCAAACGCATTTTCGGTGTCGGGTGTCCAAACAAGTAGTGTGCGATCGTTACGTTTGTTTCCAATGATCATCGCCTGCAATTTCGACTGGTGAACGGTAGCGTGCGGCAAGAATTTGCGATAAAAATTCGTCATCGCAATAAAACTTTTTAAATCTTTTGCGATCGTCGGCTTCGGGACCGATGTAATCGCGGCGACTTTCTCTGGCAAAGGGGTGATTCCGTCTTTCGTAAGCTTATGGCCGAGAAATGATAGTTGCGATTTCCCAAATTCACATTTGGCCAAATTTATCGCCAAATTGTTATCGGTCAGTCGCTGAAAAATGATGCGTAGATGGTGTCGATGCTCCTCTATTGATGACGACGCGATGCATAAATCATCAATGTAAGGGAAAACAAAGTCGAGGCCTCTCAGCACTTCATGTATAAGACGCTGAAACGTCTGTGCAGCGTTACACAGCCCGAACGTTATATACATAAATTCGTAGAGGCCGAACGGTGTAGTGATGGCGGTTTTAGCGATGTCGTCGGGATGAACTGGGACCTGGTGAAACGCTTTTTGGAGGTCAATTTTGCTGAAAATCGTTTTTCCGCGAATGTTGCTTGTAAAATCTGTTAGATACGGGAGCGGATAGCGATCTGGTATGATAATCGCGTTCAGAGCGCGATAGTCACCACAAGGTCTCCATGTTCCGTCGGCTTTCTTTACCATGTCTAATGGGCTCGACCAGTTGCTGCTTGATGGCCGACAAATACCAGCACGCATCAAGAATTCGAATTCCGCTCGTGCTGCTCTCAATTTGTCCGTCTCAAGTCTACGTGGACGGGCAAATACTGGCTGGCCTTTCGTTTCAATGCGGTGAAAAATTGTCGATTTCGTTTCCGTATTGGGAGAGTTTTGTGACACCGGGAAATTCTGCTAAGATATCTGCGTATGGATTTGTCGTATCGAACGTTCGAATTTCTCCATGGCGGAATTCACTGCTCTTCTCGCACGAAGCACTGAGTTTCGTTGTGTTATCGATGATTTGATTGCGGCGCAAATCAATTCGCAGATCGAAATGTCGTATGAAATCGGCTCCGATTATCGGCGTCATCACGTCAGCCACGACAAATGGCCAACAGTTGTGTGCTCGTTGATCGTAGATCGTACGTAGAGATGGTATGCTATTTCACATTTTTCCACTGCTGCCATTTACAGTGTTCAAGAAAATCGAATTTAAGTAAAGTCGTGGAATTGTGTCACATTGTATGGGAGGGGGTAGAAGGAGTGAAGCTACTCGGTTAATTTTTCCCCGATATTAATAATAATGCAAATTAAGTATAAAATACTTAAATGTTGTATTTTATACTCGATGAAAGTTACACGTACTGAGAAAATTGATGAATAGCCTTTCATGAAAAAGTGCAGTTTGTATGGGAGGTGGTGGAAAGAGTAGGGGGATTCAAATAATTTGTATACCATAGATCACATTTCTGATAAAATAGAATGTTCTAAATTTCAAATGATTTGCTCCAATGGTTTTGAAAAAAATTTGATTAGTATATTTTTGAAAATGAGTCATTTTGTATGGGAGGGGTTGGAAGGCGTGGGGGTATTGAAATAAAACCACACGCAGATTACATCTCGGGGAACATCTAACAAAGTGTGAAAGTTTCATTACAATCGGATTAGCCGTTTTTGCGTGAAAACCGGAAAGACAGACAGACAGAGAAAATTTTTAAAAACGTTTGTTTCTGCTTAGTTATTGCTAAAATAAAGCAAAAAACTTATTTATAGCCATTTATAAACAAATAACAGACAGACACTAAAATTATATTTATATGTATAGGTAAGGATCATTGAAGTCCTTTCAACGAAACCCCAAACGGAATTGTTCTTGCCGATTATGTAGTCGATATGATCGTCGAACGTAAATGCTGTCCTAAAATATACGCCGAGCTCTAGTACCTTGTCTGTTTATTTTAGTGTGCTACCTCTAGGACATATCGAAATTGTTCCTAAAAAATTAAACGCTTGCAGATTTATTAATATTCAAAGGCATGCAGTTTAATGTAAACCAGTCAGAAAAGCGTTGCAAATCACTTTAGAGCAGTGCGCAATCATTGTGATTCGAAATATCACGAAACAATTTCGCGTCGTCAGCGTAAAGCAAAATTTTCGAGTGGGAAATAACCAAACTCACGTCATTAGTAAATAACAATGGTTCTGTGGTACACCTGATGTGATTAGTATAGCAGAGGAATGAGCTCCACCAAAATTTTTTGGGTACGATTAGATACGTAAGATCTGATCCAATCTATGAAAGTAAAAGGAAATCCGAGTGCGTATAGCTTATAAGCAAGAATAGTATGGTCAACTTTATTAAAAGCTTTGCTGAAGTCGGTATACATGCTGTCAACCTGTTTACCGCCTTCAATTACTGGAATGGTGAAATTGGAAAATTCCATTAGATTTGTTGTGGTGGAACTACCTTTGGTAAGCCCGTGTTGGACCGGACTAATGATTGACTTAAAACGAAAACTCATTATATCACAAACAACAGCCTCAAACAACTTAGGAATGCAAAAAAAAAAAACCAATAGGTCGATAGTTACACACATCAACTCGTTTACCTTTCTTGAGCAATGGTCTGATAGCGGAGTATTTCCACAAACTAGGAAAATCCACGATTTGAGAGAAGCGTGACAGCGTGAAGTTTATCCATCTGCGTTCCGTCATCTTGGAATTCGTCAATGCAGTCATTTAGAACAGTTATTGGGTCCGACATTTTATTGACTTTATAAACGATACACTACATCTCATGTTTGTAGACTTCGTGAATGCTTTCGACAGCGTTAAGCGAGATTACATATGGAATGCTTTGCGTAGGAGAGGTATTCCAGATAAGGTCATAGCTATGATTAAAGAATCCTACGAAGATGCAAGGTGTCGCGTCTTGCATAGAGGAGAGCTGTCTGAGAGCTTCCCTGTGCGAACGGGTGTCAGGTAAGGCTGCATATTATCACCAGCTTTGTTTCTGGTGGCAATAAATGACATCTTGAAAGCTGCACTGGAAGGTGGGGAAGGTAAGGGTCTTCAATGGAGACTATTTAACATCTTAAGTCACCTTGATTATGCTGATGACGTGTGTTTGCTTGCACATAACCGTTCGGACTTAGAGTTAAATGTTCGCTCGTTGCATTCTAAATGCAAACAGGCGGGACTGAAAATAAATGTGCGTAAAACCAAGTACATGCACATGGGTTCGAACGCAAGCACACCGATTGTTCTTAACGGACAGGATGTGGAAGAGGTGCAAGATTTTTGCTATCTTGGAAGCATTGTCAGCATGGACGGCGGAGCCGAAAAGGATGTTGAGGCTCGGCTAAATAAAGCTCGTCAGGCCTTCGGAATCCTTTCCCCTTTCTGGAGGTTAAGAGAGATCTCCCTTCGCACGAAGCTACGATTTTTTGACGCATGCGTCAAATCCGTGTTGTTATATGGTTGTACTACGTGGAAAGTGACCGTTCGACTTACTAAGAAACTACAGACTTTCGTTAACCAATGCCTCCGGCGCATTTTAGGAATATTCTGGCCAGAAGTGATCTCCAACGACGAACTTTGGAGTACAACTGGCCAGACTAAAATAGGTATTGAGATTCAACGGCGGAAGTGGCAGTGGATCGGTCATACTTTGAGGAAACCAGAGCAAAATATCGCAAAACAGGCTCTGGATTATAATCCTCAAGGAAGACGTTGGGTTGGTCGACCATGTAACACATGGAAGCGAGCAGTTGAGCAGGAGGCCAGAGGAATAAACAAGTCCTGGCAACAGCTTAAGGCCGATGCTCAGGATCGCGCCTTGTGGAAGACAGTTGTTTCTGTCCTATGCCCCTATAGGGGGTCTTAACAGGAATTTGATTTGAAACGATAAACGCATTGTCGCGATCGTGCTTAGTCAACGCAGAATAATTATTATATTCTCAGGAGATATGAACGCAGAGGTTGGCTCCGACAACACTGGACACTGGAACACGTTAAAGCATGGTAATCTTTGGGTCGACGGGTCACGACCTTGGATTAAGAAACCCAAAAACGGCGAATTGTTTGTGGAATTTTGTAGGATTCGGCAAATGGTCATCGGAGGGACCCTTAATGTGGATAAACCAGGAGAACCTAACAAAAAACGCGAATATACCACCATTCTACGCGATAAGCCATCCACATTAAGCGGATAAGAAATGTGCGCACTGGACGCCAATTGGAACCAGAAACGACCAGAAACATATTTTTAACAAGCGCTGTAGAATCTAAGAGATATGCGCAAAGCGTTAAGAAACCCTGAATGTAGCAAGACACATGGGACAAGGTTGGAGATCGGCAAAAAGCCAAACTATTGAACCATATCTTGTTAGATTAACGCTTCACTACGAATGCAGATTTTTTTTTGTGACGGTAATCAGTCCACTTTCATGGAGTGGGTGCGAGGCCTATCTAAATCTCTTCAGTTCGTAGGGTCCTGGCAGCCGGTTTATAAAAGCAACTCAATGTCGAATTCCGAGAAACTCTACCCGCATTCGGACGTTAAACCACACCATGATAATCCCTGAGGGACCATCTTCCATTATTGAAGGTGGAAGCAACGTTCCCCGGGCTCCGCGACACCCGTGGTACCGGAAAACCTCCGGTCAGGCTCGCATATCAAAAAGCTATCTCCAGTTAAGTTTCCTGCAACTCGTGATTGGTCACACACGTCAGGTACGTGAAGACGCCACTCTCCAAAGGCTATACTCGAATTGATTTTTGTCGGTCATCTGGTGCGGATAAGAGTTGTTGCGTAAGGGAAATTGTGTTTCTCTAAACCCTCTCCCAGCCCTACTCCTCCTTTTGAATGTCTCGCGCGCAAAGGTGCAAAGACATAAGAGACTCGCTGTTCACGAGGCATCTATTCGCATCCAGTGCTTGCAGTGCTTTTATACACTCATTACATGTTGACATAATGTTGCCTCCAATATTTGTGCCAGGCATTTCAGGCTCGATCAATTGCCTCTGCAGATCTTATAAATCTATATATATATATATGTATATATATATATATATATATATATATATATATATATATATATGTATACTTGGCTTTTCCTAATGTTCGAAATGGATTTGGTGCAAAAACAACCAAGAGCGTGAAAACTGAAAAAAATTAAAAACCCTGCAGCAAAATTAAGTTTAAATACAAATTTTATTTTTAATATCGGTCGTGATACAAAATCAAGCTTAAATACAAATTCAACTTTGCACGAAAAAATAACAAGCGATTGAGAGAACGTGAATGAATGAATAATTTTTTTAGGATCATCCTATGATTTTTTTTTTTTTTTGAAAATGATGATGTGACAGAAAACGAAAACAAATACAGTGAAATTTGTCGAAAACAAATACAGTGATATTTGGGGGATTTGCTGACGATGCAGATGGTCGCCACATGTACTCCCTCGCTAGACGAAAGCTACCTGTATTGTGACGGAATTGTTACCTTTCGACCGCTGCGAGTGGCTTTCGTCGATGTTTTCGTTGAAGTGGCTGCATTATGCATCTTTGGAATATTCCTTGTTGCTGCAGCATCGTCATTCGTTGTAAATGCTGGCTTCAATCGATCGATGTTAATGTTTATGCGACGATTGTTTATGATTACCGTATAGTATTTGGATGTTCGATGGGTAACTTGATACGGGCAGTCGTATGGATGTGTGAGCTTGGGCCGTATCGAATCGTTTGTTACAAAAACATGCGTGGCAGTGTTGAGTGAATTGCTCACGAACGTTTTTGGCGTTGAATGATGCGCTGTCGTGGTCGGCTGAGTGCTTCGCATTGCGTTTCGGAATTGTTGAGTCGCTGTTGATTTCTAGCGGTGCGCTTGCATTAAAAAATTCTTCTGTAAACTAATTCGGCTGGCGATGCATGAATATCGGGTTTGAATGTGACGCCTAGTCCAAGCAGAATCGATGGCGAATGACGACACCAATTAGCTGTTTCGAAGCGCAGCAATGCTGTTTTGAAAGTGCGGTGCCACCGCTCAATTATGCCATTCGATTGCGGGTGATATGCTGACGTTTTAAGATGTTTGATGCCCATCAATGTCATCAGTTCGGTGAAAACACTACAATCGAATTGACGACCTTGATCTGTGGTTATCGTTGTCGGAACACCGAATCTTGCGATCCAATGAGTAATCAATGCACGTGCGACGGTTTCGGCAGTCTTGTCGGGCATCGGAATTGCTTCTGGCCACCGCGTAAACCGGTCGATTATTGTTAAACAATACTGTTGGCTTTCACATAACGGAAAAGGTCCAACAATATCGACGTTGATATGCGAAAAGCGTTGTTTTGGTGGCTCGTACTTTGCTGGTATTTTTTTTGCGTGGCGAAACACTTTCGCGCGCTGGCAAGCGATGCATTGACGGACGAATTTCGCTGTGTCTTTACGTATACCATACCAAACGAATCTCTCAGTCATCAGTTTGGTAGTGGCACGTATACCTGGATGCGCCAAATTGTGTATAATGTTTAAAATGTGCTCTCTGAATTCGAGCGGGATGTACGGGCGTAGTTTGTTCGTTGAAGCGTCGCAGAGCAACTGCGTGTTACTGCCAGGAATTGCAAATGATTTCAAATGAAGTGAAATCTTTTCGTCACTTGCGTTTTGCATTATCCGTTTGATTTCATCGTCGTTTCGCTGGCTCGCTGCCAACTCCTCGTAGTCAACAGACTGGACAATTGATTGTATTCGCGATAACAAATCGGCCGTGACGTTTGCCTCTCCAGCAATGTGGCGAATATCGGTTGAAAATTGTCCCACGAAATCTAACTGGCGTGCCTGCCTCGGTGCTGCTTTCTCCATTTTTTGGCGAAATGCGAAGGTAAGCGGTTTGTGGTCGGTGACAATGTAGCACTTACGGCCTTCGATCATGTATCGAAAGTGACGAACGCCTTGGAACATGGCAGTCAATTCGCGGTCGTAGGTGCTATATTTGCGCTGCGTTTCCGTGAGTTTTTTTGAATAAAAACCCAACGGCTGAAGTACTCCATCGACGTGTTGATGTTGCGTTGCGTTTGCTAACTCTTGTTTGCACTGTTCAAACGCATTTTCGGTGTCGGGTGTCCAAACAAGTAGTGTGCGATCGTTACGTTTGTTTCCAATGATCATCGCCTGCAATTTCGACTGGTGAACGGTAGCGTGCGGCAAGAATTTGCGATAAAAATTCGTCATCGCAATAAAACTTTTTAAATCTTTTGCGATCGTCGGCTTCGGGACCGATGTAATCGCGGCGACTTTCTCTGGCAAAGGGGTGATTCCGTCTTTCGTAAGCTTATGGCCGAGAAATGATAGTTGCGATTTCCCAAATTCACATTTGGCCAAATTTATCGCCAAATTGTTATCGGTCAGTCGCTGAAAAATGATGCGTAGATGGTGTCGATGCTCCTCTATTGATGACGACGCGATGCATAAATCATCAATGTAAGGGAAAACAAAGTCGAGGCCTCTCAGCACTTCATGTATAAGACGCTGAAACGTCTGTGCAGCGTTACACAGCCCGAACGTTATATACATAAATTCGTAGAGGCCGAACGGTGTAGTGATGGCGGTTTTAGCGATGTCGTCGGGATGAACTGGGACCTGGTGAAACGCTTTTTGGAGGTCAATTTTGCTGAAAATCGTTTTTCCGCGAATGTTGCTTGTAAAATCTGTTAGATACGGGAGCGGATAGCGATCTGGTATGATAATCGCGTTCAGAGCGCGATAGTCACCACAAGGTCTCCATGTTCCGTCGGCTTTCTTTACCATGTCTAATGGGCTCGACCAGTTGCTGCTTGATGGCCGACAAATACCAGCACGCATCAAGAATTCGAATTCCGCTCGTGCTGCTCTCAATTTGTCCGTCTCAAGTCTACGTGGACGGGCAAATACTGGCTGGCCTTTCGTTTCAATGCGGTGAAAAATTGTCGATTTCGTTTCCGTATTGGGAGAGTTTTGTGACACCGGGAAATTCTGCTAAGATATCTGCGTATGGATTTGTCGTATCGAACGTTCGAATTTCTCCATGGCGGAATTCACTGCTCTTCTCGCACGAAGCACTGAGTTTCGTTGTGTTATCGATGATTTGATTGCGGCGCAAATCAATTCGCAGATCGAAATGTCGTATGAAATCGGCTCCGATTATCGGCGTCATCACGTCAGCCACGACAAATGGCCAACAGTTGTGTGCTCGTTGATCGTAGATCGTACGTAGAGATGGTATGCTATTTCACATTTTTCCACTGCTATTTGAAAAGAGCAATCGCATACTGCGATTGAAAATTTAAAAGAGCTGCGATTAGAAGAGCAGAGCAAATGCATACTGCTTACGTTCTATCACCAATAAAATTGCCGCAATGATCATCGCTACAAATCCCAGAGTTTTTGTTCGCACTCGCACATTAATCCCGCAACTCACGCATTCCACGTAACCCCGACGAGATCGTAGCTCAGAATAAAGCTCGTCAAACAAACTCGTTTGGTTCAATAGAGTAATTCTATTTTCCCAGAAAGCGTACCCCATTGAACACTTTGCACCGCACGTTCCACCTCATCGATCGCTAAGCAAATCGTAATTTTCTTACATCTATCAATCAGGCAAGACTCAATCTCATAGCTTAGCATAGTGAACACTTCCCCCATTTCCCTCTGGAAATGGAAAGGTTTTCTTTTACTATCCAAAGCAATCGAGTCAGGATGGCAAAAATGTCAATGGAATTTCATATACACAAGCCAAATAAAAAAACACCCGGTCATCGATCGCATACAAGCCAAATAACAAAAAAAAAAACAAAAAAAACCGGTCGTCGCATGGCATATATACAAGCAAAATAAAAAAAAAAACCGGTCATAGAAAACCAAACCAAAAGGGTCTGTTGTTTTCTTTTTTCACACATTACCTCACACAAGCAGTTTCATCATGAACAACGTAAAGCTCTTATCAGATCCCGAAACCCATGGAAGTCGAATTTTACCCAAGTACCACCGCTAAATATCAATCGCGCGAAGAAAGAGTTTGAACGTTGCTGAACGATTGCTCTCGATTGCTCTTTCGTTGCTGTTATATCGCTTGAACGTTGTTATTCCGATTGCTCTCGATTGCTCTTTCGTTGCTGTTATATCGCTTGAACGTTGTTATTCCGATTGCTCTCGATTGCTCTCGATTGCTCTTTCGTTGCTGTTATATCGCTTGAACGTTGTTATTCCGATTGCTCTCGATTGCTCTTTCGTTGCTGTTATATCGCTTGCGATCAGCGATATATCAGCTCTGTGATATTAAAGACTATCAATCATATAAGCTATCCCAAACCTATATTTGGTGATTGATATTGACACTGAGAGCACGAGCAGTGTCTGCTCTCAGTGATGTTGCTTTAATAATGAATGAATGAATTGGAGCTATGTAGATGAAACGATTGCAATTTGATAAGGGATTTGTTTAGCGATATTTTGATCGGTGGGATCTGATCTGATAAGTGAGGTGTGGAACGTCCGATGATAAGGGATTTGTTTAGCGATATTTTGATCGGTGGGATCTGATCTGATAGGTGAGGTGTGGAACGTCCGATGATAAGGGATTTGTTTAGCGATATTTTGATCGGTGGGATCTGATGTGATAGGTAAGGTGTGGAACGTCCGATGATAAGGGATTTGTTTAGCGATATTTTGATCGGTGAGATCTGATCTGATAGGTGAGGTGTGGAACGTCCGAAGTGGTCAATGATGCGCTTTGCTAGAGTTTTTTTGGCGGATTTTGTTCTGAGTTTCGATCTGGTCGATTGGTAGGACATGTTGCGGCTATCGCAAGTTTCGCCGATTTATGTTGCAGTCCACCGCGTCGATAAGAGCTTTACGTTCTTCATGATGAAATTGCTTGTGTGAGGTAATGTGTGAAAAAAGTAAACAGTAGACCCTTTTGGTTTGGTTTTCTATGACCGGGTATTTTTTTTTATTTGACTTGTTTATATGCGATGCGATCGATGACCGGGTGGTTTTTTTAATTGGCTGGTGTATGTGAAATGCGATTGACATTTTTGCCACCCTGACTCCTTTGCGATCGATCGTTTTTTCGTACATTGGATAGTAAAAGAAAACCTTTTCATTCCCAGGAGGAAATGGGGGAAGTGTTCACTATGCGCACTGAGCTGGTGGTACTGAGAGATTGGGTCTGCCTGATTGTTAGATGCAGGATTTCGCAGAAAATTACTATTTTGTCTCTTTTTTTTTAATTGCACACTAGCATGGATAATAGAGGTGGAAAATCACTGCTATTGGAAGAGCTGCTCTTTTTCACAGATATTGAAAAAGAGCAATCGCAGTGGATCACTGCGATTGGAAAAGAGCAGATTTTTCCATCCCTAATCGTACGTAGGTGATGAGAGTGGCAAAACAGAGACATCCGCGTCGGTGTCAATAAGGAAATCTCTGTTGAAATTGTCGTCGTGCACTCTTAAGCGAAATATTTGTTTGTCGTCAGTAATTAGCGGTGGTGTTATTGTCCGAAACAGCCGATGAGACTGTCGGACGCGACGTGCGGTAGCGGCATGGACTGCGGCATTTTCGTGCCTCACGACCATATTTTCCGTGATACCAACACAATTCGGAATCGTTGCTGGCCGTGCTGTTTGCGTTGGTGCGTGGAGTGGATCGTGCTGGCGTATTTTGTCGCCGGCCGTTGATTTCTCGAGTGCGTGAGCGTGGACGATGCGAAATGGAATTTATCTCCTGTCGTAATTCGGCGATTGCGGCTTCAATTTCCTCGAGACTGTTACCTGGCACGGCTGCTGCGACTTGATTGACACTTCGCGGAGTCAATGCATCAACAATAGAATCGGCGATTTTCGTGAGCTCTGCTGGTGTGCTTGTTGATGCTGCGATGACGGGACGTGCAGCTTCTGGCAGACGTTGTGCCCACAAACCTTTGAGCGCTGCTTCACCGAGCACGTTGCCGGCTACGCGTTTCATCTCGTGATATAATTCGGACGGTCGTTTGTCTCCCAATGGCATCTCAGACAACAAACGATTTAAACGGTGCTGTTCACTGTCGGCGTAGTGGGTGATGATTCGTTGGCGAATGTACGCATATCGGCCGATTTCGGGTGCATTTTGCACCTGGTCGGTGATCTGGGCCAAATCATTCGGATCGATGGCTGCAAGGATCGTGGCGCATTGCTGTGGCTCTGTGTGAATTCCCGTTGCGTCGAACCAATAGCTCATGGAAACAAACCAACCTTCCATATTATTTTTCGTTACTGGCGGCATTGGCATTCGCGCATAAACAATTCGTTGTTCGAGAAAAATTGGTCGAGGTTCGGCTGGCGGAACACTTGATGAACTTGATGTCGTGGCAGTGGTCACCGTGGTCGCGGTTCGGCTGGCGGAACACTTGATGAACTTGATGACGTGGCAGTGGTCACCGTGGTTACGCTGGGAGTCGTCATGGTGGTGGCCATGGTGCCTTTACTTCGAGTCTGCATTCACATTTTTCCGTAGAAATTCTTCGTTGAGCGTAGCTTTAGTGGTTGTATCGAAAAGATTTTGATATTTGTTCACTTCGTCTTAAAAAAGGCAAATTTTTGGAAAAAATTCTTTATAAATTTGCACTTTTTGAGAAAATTCGGTCGTCGTTTGCTGCAGGATCACGTCGGGGTCACCAACTTTGGCTTTTCCTAATGTTCGAAATGGATTTGGTGCCAAAACAACCAAGAGCGTGAAAACTGAAAAAAATTAAAAACCCTGCATCAAAATTAAGTTTAAATACAAATTTTATTTTTAATATCGGTCGTGATACAAAATCAAGCTTAAATACAAATTCAACCTTTGCACGAAAAAATAACTGAAGCGATTGAGAGAACGTGAATGAATGAATAATTTTTTTAGGATCATCCTATGATTTTTTTTTTTTTTGAAAATGATGATGTGATAGAAAACGAAAACAAATACAGTGAAATTTGTCGAAAACAAATACAGTGATATTTGTCGGGATTTGCTGACGATGCAGATGGTCGCCACATATATAAATCGTCAATCTAAAAGAGTGCTTCAAAAGAGTCACACGATTTCAGCCACACGCATACGTAGCATACATGGAAACGAAAGCGCCCAATTTTACAGGTTTATCAAATTTTCTGTGATACTTACTTACTTACTTACGATCGGACTTTAGCCTCCTGAATACTTCTCGGTTCAGTGACCGTGTCCTCCAGTTTGAAAATCTTAGCAGTGATTGGCTGCCTGCGTCAATAGAATCCTCTCAGCGCTTCCGTGGTATTCCGACCGGTCTTTGTTCATTAGCTTTCCCTTTGAGTCTACGTTTGGGATTGAGTGTCCTTTTTTAACGGTCGAATTGTGTGGCAATGGATGGTCAATCATTCTAATCGTTTCAGGCGTCCCTCAAGGGTCTGTTTTACCTCTTTTTAATCTTCTGTCAACAACACTCAATCCAATTCATATCTTTGCAGATTCAGACATTGTTCTAGATAACACCGTTCGATTTGACTCCGTTGCTGCAAGCCATCGTACTGCGGTGAATTCTACATGCCAAGAGTTATATGTTTCATTGTTCTTCCTCGACGCTGTTCAAGTTGAGAGTATTGCGGGTACTCAGCATTTACTATCGATACTAGTACTGCAGCGAAGAATTGTCCAACTTCATTCTTTCTCTTTGTAACTATTCTAGAGATACTTAGTAAGCTGCATGTGCTCATGAGTTCACTGTTAAGCCTTTACCATCGCGTACAGTAAAATATAGACAGTCCTTCAACACGCCAACATCGAGACTATGGAATGCATTGCTATTTCACGAGTTCACAGCAACTTGCAACCTTCAGTATTTCCAGAATTACCCTCTATGTTTGTTGCTATACAAATGTTATGCTTTGAAAAATCATAAAATTAAATATATCTGATGCCTCAAAATATTCCAAATCAAATTATAAGTTTCAATTCGTTTTCTGACAAAGGTAGTATTTGTTACTTTCTAAAGTTTCGCTATTAATAGAAAAATTCTATTAATAGAAAAATTTATTTATTTAGAATTCATCAACAAATGATTACTTACAAATTATACTACCATATACATATATGGTATTACAAAGATTACAGTGAAAACATCATATTGTTATTTTAACAAAGCTGATTTTATCTGAGCATTATTAAGATTAAAATCAATGCTGCTATAATTAACGTTAAAAGCCCGTGAAATGGAAGTTATCGGTTCGTGTTGGCCGTAATTAGTGCGATGGAATGGAATGTCGAGGAGTACGTAGTCTCTCAAGGATCGATGAGAGAGCTCCTAACAAGGGCGGAGAGTCAACCTCACCTGAAATTAATTTTACTGCAACTGCAGCACTAAGAATTATTCGCCTATGTTCGAGTGACTCCAACGAAAGAAGTTGAAGTCGTTCTTGATAAGGAGGAAGACATATAGGATCTGACCAGGGAAGACCTTTCAGAGCAAATCTTAAAAATCTTCACTGTACAGACTCTATCCTATTGATATGAATATCATAGTACGGAGTCCAAACAGGGCAGGCATATTCAAGAATTGAACGAACAAAAACACAATAAAGTGTCTTTGTAATGTAAGGGTCGTTAAAGTCCTTGCACCATCGTTTTACAAAGCCCCAAATGGAGTTAGCCTTGATAACTATACAATCGACATGGTCGTCGAAGGTAAATTTATCATTGAATAGTACACCTAGATCGCGTACTTTGCTTAATTTCTGTAAAGCAATTTCCTCTAAAACATAGATAAATTCGAATGGATTATTTTTCCTAGAGAAAGATGCCATGGTGCACTTTCCAACATTCAAAGACATACAGTTTAAGGTACACCAGTCAAAAAATAGTTTTAAGTCATTTTGCAAAAGTAGATAATCATTCGTACAGGTAATAGTACGAAATATTTTTGCATCGACAGCATACAAGAGAATATTTGAGTTGGAGATGAACGAACTCACGTCATTAATAAATAAAGTAAACAAAAGTGGACCGAGATGGCTACCCTGAGGTACACCAGAAGTGTTAGGAATAATCGATGAGACAGCATCTCGAAATTGTACTCGTTGGGTTCGATTAAAAAGATAGGAATTGATCCACGTAGTAAAAATAGCAGACAATTCGAGTGATCAAAGCTTGTACATTAGTAAGTTGTGATTAATTTTATCAAAGGTCTTAGGTTTAGGTTTAGGTTGTAGGAGGGTGGTTGCACGGAACCACAAGCACTGAGGCCATCTAGTTGGGCCCATTGTACTCCCCCTATTGTTATAAGTTGCAAGTCACTTCTCTTGCTCTAACCGCTTGGTTCGGTTTGCGAACGTTAGCAGGCTCGAATGTTGGGCGCCTCTGAGGTCGTCTGGTTCTGAGAAGAATCTAGAGCCTAAACAAAGGAGACGACTGTTGGAGATTTGCGGACAGTGACAAAGATAATGTTCAATAGATTCTTCGTCTTCCTCGCAACCTCTGCACAAGCTGTCGCTCGCGATCCGCATCCTAAATGCGAGCAGCCTTAGCAAGCAATGGCCTGTGGTCAAGCCGACAATAATTCGGATACTATAGCGACTACGTTGTAACAGCTGAGCTGTAATATTTTTGTTCGGTTCTTCCCAAAAGGATTTGGCCGTTTTACAGCTTTCCAGCTGCCGCCATCCCGCCAAGAAAGAATCCAAAATAGTCTGTTTGAAGCTAGTCTTCAGCACTATTGGTGCTACATCGACTGAGTTCCTAGTGGAATTGATGTTTGGAGATCCTTGCCGTGCAAGCGTATCTGCCGCCTCGTTACCTAGCAGGTCACTATGACCCGGTATCCAAATTAGAAAAACTTCCGTTATGGCCGCTAGGCGATTTAAATTGTGTCTACAAACGTAGTCCTGTAGCCTGAAGCACAGCCGTGCTGTCCGAGAAAATGTAACAATTTCCGAGACTGTTCTCATATCAAGAATAATTTTTGTACACTCGTTAATGACTAATATTTCTGCTTGGAACACTGTCGCGTGTTCTGGAAGATGAAATGAAGTTTGGATGTCGAGGTCGTGGGAATAAATCCCTGCACCTGTCCACAGGCTAATTTTAGATCCGTCCGTATAGAGATGAGAACCTATACAGGTGCTGAGTATCGTATTTGTTGCCCATTCGTTTCGTTCAGGAAATTTAATGTGAAACTTCCGTTTCTCAGCCTGCGGTTGGTTCATGCAATCATACTCGCGGTCTAAAAGGGAGTTTGCGTTTCTAATGACGTTTAGAATTTTTCCATGACCAATTTGTTGCGCTGACCACGATTTAGTGGTTTTTAATCTAATGGCTGCTAGACCCGCTGCTTGTTTTATAAAAAGATCAAGTGGAGGTAGTGAGAAAATCACCTCGAGAGCTGCAGTCGGTGTGGTTCTAGGGGCACCTGTTATGCACAGACATGCCATCCGTTGGATCCGCTGTAAGAGTGCCAGGTTGATTTTTAGTACCACCGCCGGCCACCACACCAGCGCACCATAGCAAATAATTGGTCTAACAATACTGGTATACATCCAGTGGATGAGGTGCGGCTTAAACCGAATTTATTCTTGCAAGCGAAGAAGGCTACCGTAGCCTTTTTTGCTCGTTCTTGAATATTGGCCTTCCAGGATAATTTGCTATCAAGAATCAGACCTAAATATTTAACTTGATTCGAGAGGACCATATAGATACCTCGAATGTTTGGTGGATTGAAAGCATATGGTCTTCTTCTTCTGGAGAAGAGGACTAGATCTGTTTTTTGTGGGTTAATAGTAAGTCCTTTATCTAGTGCCCAGCTGTCTAAAAGTTGTAAAGCGGATTGCATGAGGTCTCCTAGAACTTGCTCAAACTTACCAGTTAGCATGATGACAAGATCGTATGCATATGCTATTGTGGCATAGCCGTTCTGATTTAAGATGGAAAGGGGTTCATTCACTGTAAGGACCCACAGTCTTGTCACCCATTCGTGCTACGATTTTCCGTGAACGAAGAAGCTTTGCTATCCATGCAGTCAGGAGAGGTTCCACACTATGGCTGCGCAAGGCCTCAAGTATGGCATCAATGTTGACGTGGTTGAACGCGCCTTCCACGTCTAGGAAGGCACCGGGTGCAACCTCTTTTTGATGGAAAGCTTTCTCTACGGCGGCTACCGTCACATGCAAGGCGGTGTCAGTGGATCTACCTTTCAGATAGGCGTGTTGGTGGGGGCATCTAACCGAGAGGTTCAGATTTGCCCGCAGGTAGCTGTCCACCAGACTTTCTAGGCCTTTAAGAAGGAACGAAGTCAGGCTGATAGGTCGAAAAGCCTTCGGGATGTTGTGGGAGGCTCTACCTGGTTTAGGTATGAAAACTACCTTAACCTCTTGCCATAACTCCGGTATGTAACAAAGACTGATGCATGCTTTATATATGTCTACCAGGTACTGAATTATTGTTTCATCCGCGTTCTGGATCATTGCGGGATAGACTTCGTCCAGCCCTGGTGATTTGTAAGGTTTGAAGGAACTGAACGCAATTCCTATGTTTCCTGGTGTCACGACTGTATCTACTAGTTCTGAGTTAGCTAGAATGCGATCGGCATATGAACTTTGTGGTGGGGGCTCAAAGCAACCAGGGAAATGCGTTTGCATTAAAAGTTCAAGTGACTCGCCGCTAGACCCCGTCCATGAACCATTGCCTTTATCCAGTAATTCAGGCATGTATGGGTCTTTAGATAGGGTCCTCTTTATCCTAGCAGTTTCGTTGAAGTTATCGATTTCTTCACAGAATCTCTTCCATGAATTTCGTTTGACAACTCTTAGCTGTTTTTTATACAGTGTAAGTGCTGCTTGGTATTTGTCCCAGTCTGTGTCAAGTTTGCTGGAGTTAGCTTTATTAAAGAGTTTCCTTGCTCGTTTTTTCAGGATATCGAGATGGTTATCCCACCAGATAGTGTTCTTACTATCTTTGGCGGACTTCTGAGGGCAGGAACTCTTGTATGAGTTTGTTAGTATATTTGTTAACAAACAACTCTGTTGTTTTTATTGGGTAAGGAACTATTGCCGGTAGTCTTTCGTTTATTAGTTCCTTATATTTAACCAAATCCGTTCTTGCTGGATTCCTGTAAAACCGACTATTTTTTGTTGATCCCACTATTTCAAATCTTATCCACATGTGGTCTGACAAGGATGGTTCTTTCGAAACTTCCCAGTTGTGGACAGTTAGTGATTTAGAGTTAGTTGCAAGAGTCAGGTCGATAACCTCGCTTCTTCCTCTATTTATGAAGGTGGGATTGTTACTAACATTACAAACATTTAGATTGTTCATGCTAAGGAATTCTAGAATTGACTTACCGCGATCGTTGCAGTCTGTGCTAGACTAGTAGGTGTGATGGGCATTGGCATCACAACCTTTTACCAAGTCTCCTGTGTTGGACTGGACAAGCTGGCACAGGTCAGTCGTTGGAACAACCCTTGCGTCGTATGGCTGGTATGATGAAACCAGCTTAACTGGCTCCGGTGTTCCGTTAAGTGACCTCTCCCAAAGCGTCGTTGTTTGGTCTGGGCTGCTGAATTGCTGAATTAAAGTTAATTTTAGTGCTTTTTTCGCAGCAACGACACATGTCTGTAGCTTACCTGTTTTGGTTCCGTGAAGGACCGTAAAAGTTTTATTGCACCATCCTAGAATGTGGTTAGAGCCACTCAACCACGGTTCCTGGACAAGTGCAACCTCTTAAGAGGTGTTATTGGAGAGTGGCGGTCGCCGCTCTACTGTGATGTAGATTGGCTTGAACCACTCTGAGTTTGCCGGCTTCTGAGGTTGGCCGCGTTTGGTTTCGGTAGTTTGAAGTAGACCTTGTTGAGTCCACAATCCGCGAAATCTTTCACTACAGACAACCTTTCCATGGAGCTTTGGTCGATTCCGAGAACAAGAAGTTGGCCCTTGTCTTTTTGTTCTTTTAGGGAAAAGCTTCCATAGCTCCGTGGAAAGATTGTTTTGCAGCTTAATATCCTGCAATAGGATTTCAGGGTCTTCAATGATACCCGAGATCCATACAGACACTTTTGTCAGTCTAGGAGCCTCGGCACCTTCCACCACCTGTAGCTTGATGTCCTTCAAGAGCTCGTTCATCTTGGGAACCGCCTCCTGAAGGAAGACCAGAGTGTTTTGGTCAGCACAAGTTATCCTAAGATAACCTGGCTCGAAGTCATACTTCAAAAAGCTTGGTTTAGCTGGTGGATTACCTAAGAGGTGTTCCTTCAGAATGTTCCTCAATGAAGAGTAGATCTGAGGCCTCACCGACTCTGGTATAATGCCTAGCAAGTCGTTGGTGTTAATGACTGCTGCCTGGAGGGAACTCCTAGCGACGTCGCTATAGGTAGCCGATCTCGGCTGCTTCTTTTTTGCTGCAGGTATCGGCGTATTACTATCATCCGAACGGATAAGCTTATGTTTCTGCTTCAGTGGTTCAAGCTTCTTACCGGCGACTGTGCCCGCGGACGAGGGTTCTTTGGCCTTGCCAGAGGCGGTGCCATGAACCGATTGTCCCGAAGCCAGCGGGGATGAAACTATTTCAACCACTTCGACATTTTCCACTGACGGCTGCAAAATGGGAGTGATTGGGGACCCGGAGTCAAGCTATGAGTCTTGCTTCGTTGGGCTGCTCTTCTGAGCATATTTCTCCTTTTTGTTGCCGACAGTTTCGGAACCACAGCGCTATGCGTTGCAAGGTTTGATACTCTTTTCAGCGGAGTGGTCGGAGCTTGTAAGTACTCTTTCGCAGGAGGCTTTAATACTCTGTCCACATTCGCTTCGGAAGTACTAGCTTTATTAATCAGAGACGTTGCTGGGGTCCTAAGGCCTTTCGCCTCGACTCTGATCACAACCAGCACGCTGGTTGGGCGTGAAGCTTCTGCAGCTCGTGAATCGTCCGTCCCGGAAGACAGTTGACTCAGAATTGCAGCCACTTAGCCTCTACCGCATTGTCAAACTTCGCTTTTGCAGTTTTTCTTTTTAGGGTGGTTTTAGCACGGCGACGGGCTCGGTTGCTAATTCTGCCTTGAGGGGTTTGGATCGTCTCAGTAGCAAGGTCAGCCGAGATAGTTGTGCAGGATATTGTCGACGTCGAAGCGTGACCAAAATCTATACTCATCTCCATCGGCTTACTCGGTTCTGAGTCTGCATCCTCTAATGCCATTATAAAAGCGAGATCACTGAGCTTTGACATGGAAGACTCAGTGCGCTGGGTGTTTGCCAGTAGCACAGCACTACTAGAACCTGGTTGCACCGTTCTAGTAGCTCCCGAACCGCGCTCGGACCCGGTGATTTTAGCACCCTTTTTTGCCGGGGACTGAGGGCCAATACGGGGGGACTCCATCTCATATTTTTTTGGGCTGGTTCGCGGCATGGTTTTTACAGGAAAGATATTTGCTACCATATCCACCTCAACATGTACATTCATTTAGGCTCACAACGTGGCGGTTGCCTACGTGTGTCCGATGAGCTTGTTGAAGAGAGTATAACTATCAAACTTAATTCCTTGCTATTGCCATGCTAACCGCAGACGAGGGTCTTGCGACACACCGCGGCGTCCTCCATCCACCACCTGAGGACGCGCCTGATAGGTTGCCCAACCCACAGGCAAAGGCCTTACTAAAATCTGTATATATACAATCAACTTGTTTGCCTGCTTCAATCGCTGGGATCACAAAATTTTAAAATTCCTGCAGGTTTGTTGTTGTGGATCTACCTTTGGTGAATCCGTGTTGGGTTGGGCTAATTTTTGATTTGTAATGAAAGTACATTACGTCACAGACAATTGCCTCAAATAATTTTGGAACACTAGACAGCCTAGCTATAGGCCGGTAATTACATACGTCATTCCTTTTGCCTTTCTTGAACAGGAGAGTAATTGTTGAGTATTTACATAAACTAGGGAAAACCCCACAACGAAGAGATGCGTTAAATAAGGAGCTCAGTGGAAATAAAAGTGCAGACGAGCACCTTTTAAGCACAATAGACGGTATACCATCTGGGCCGCTATTGACACTATCAGAGATGTTCGTGATGAACTTCGATATAGTGGGCTCATCAATAAAGAGATCCTTCATCTCTAGTGTAGTAGAGGGAAATTTTGTCAAGTATTGAAAATTCTTAAAATTAATATCACGCGTCAAATGCAGCACGAAAATGATCCCCAAAAAAGTTGCTTATTATTTTGGGGTCATTGCTAACTTCCCCGTCAAAAGTCAGAGTCGCAAGAAAACCATCTGTTCGCCTTTTAGAATTGACGAAATTCCAGAACTGCTTAGGCTTGTCTGTAATTGTTTTTTTCATATCAATCAGATAACCTTGATAGGTCGATTTAGAATTGGTAAGAAATAAATCGCGTAACTCAGATTACCGCTTATAGTCAGATTCAATCCTTGAGAGACAGTACGTCTTCCATGCTTTAGTTTTAAAATTTTTTAGATTTATTAAATCGTCTTCAAACCATAGAAATCTTTTACATGTCGTCCATTTTTGGTATTTTATCATTATGGTACTTCCTTTGTTTTCGTCTACAGGTCTTTTTCGCATATCGCCTAAGCTCGTCATATCTTTCTTTTTTGGCTCGTGTTGGTCGTTCAGTAAAAATTGTGTAAGCCTAGTTCTTTCTATCTATTGCATCGCGACATTCTTGGTCGAACCAATCATTATTTTTTCGCCGTGCTTGATATCCTAATACCTCTTCTACGGAGGATTGAAAACATACTATCCAAAAATTTTGCATCTTACCGTGAACAGTAAGAAAGAGCTGGCAGTAGGCAATCTTCACTGTCGGAGAGAGACCAAGTGGCAAGAGGCATGTTGAAGTCTCCAAATACAAGTAGCTCATCACGAGATTGGATAAAATTACTGACATAATCAATTCCATTGTATACAGCCTCGTAGACAACATAGGGTGATAGTGGTGGTATATATAAAGTTATGATATATAGTTTTTTGTCCTGAAGTGTGGGAGCGAGGCATAATATTTCAATATCAGTAACTTCAGTGATGACGACAACTTCTGCCGGAAATTGACTTCGAGCCGCACATAGGACTCCACCACCAACATTGGCATCCAGAAGTTCAAGATGACGATCACGGCGAAAAATTTGATATTCGGAGTCAAGTAGCTCAGCATCATGGAAACTACCACAGAGCCATGTTTCTTTGAGACAAATTACGTCAAAGCAGGAACCAACAGCAGCGATGTAAAGTTGACGAGTTTTGGTTCGCATACCACTTACGTTGGCATAGTATATTGAGATCGAGCCATCCCGTTTTTTGACTTAGTGTCAAAACGATGCTGTATTGAATTGTGTCGACTCTTTGGAACAAATTCCCTTACGATTGCTGATGTCGGCCAACAGTTGGATATGGAAACCATATCAAAACAGGATGTCGGCAACACGACTCTAAACGAAGAAAGCAGAGGCGGATCACGATGTGTAGCTGAAGCTAATTTTCTGCATGAAATAGCATTTTGAGATATACTAATATTTTCATGGTTCAATATATTCATGATGTTAGTAAGAACATCTGTTTCAGAAGTAGCAGGATGTAGCCGTGACACAAAAAGTATTTTAGATTTTTCTACCGCCTTTAATGTGCAAAATATATCACGAGATCTACCAGGATTTGGAAGAACAGTAGAAACTGAAGAGATGGTACTCTGCTCATTGACGACAGCTGTAAACTGCGCAGCTAGGGTGTAGCCTAGTGGGTAGCATGTTGGTCTTGTAATGCGAAGGTCGTGAGTTCGAATCCCGATCGGCGCAATATATAATTCCAACACATTGCCTGTTTGAATATACCTTGGTCACCTCATTCTACGAAAATGAAAAATTCATAGAAAGAGGGTTGTGCGAAGGGCTAACAACCTTTCCTTAATAAGTAATGAAAATGTTAAGGAACCTGCATGCGAGGAGGCCAAGGTCCGATTTGGGCTGTAGCGCCATTGTAGAAGTAGAAGTAAACTGCGCAGCTATTGAAGTTGGTGGTAAACTCTCCTTCATCTGACATTGTAGATCTCGTTTTTTGTGTTTGATGTTGCCTTTTTTCTTACTTACCAACTTCTTACTTCCTAGTGTTGGTGAATTGACAGTCCTATCCGTAGGACCATCCTCCTCTGACTGGAATTGTTGACAACCGAACGAACATTGCTTGATTCTTTCATCAGGGAAGATATGACAGAAAGAGATTTATCCGCGCTGTCTGCAAGCAATTTTACGACTTTTAAGTCTCCATGCATTACCTCAAGTTTATGCAAGAGAGCATTACTGGCTGGAGTTGGCACATTTATAGTACTCCCTGAAAACCCAGTTGCAGAGTCAATATCCGGCAAGCTACTAAGGACTGTATTTATTTTGACTTCTGTATGCGCATATTTTTTAGACAGTTTTGACATATCATGTTGAATTAAACTGCAACCAAGGAGGATATATAAAAAGGAGTGACTATGAGCATGCTTTGCCTTGTAAGCAAAATGGGAATGAATGTATTTCCCTCCCTTACTACCGAAATGCTCGAAATTTTTCGAAAAAAAATCGTTTCGCTATCTTTGTCTGCCACACTTAAAAATATTGCAACTAACTCTTTCCCACGATAAATTGTTCGAAACAGTTGTCAAATTTTCGGAAAAATTGTTTCGCTATCCTGGTTTGACATACTTAAACCCAAAGTAACTATCTCTGTCCCGCGTTAAATTGTCCGTTGCTAAAGTACTTAGCTTAAACACAAACCAAAACTAATAAAAATTGAAAAAATAAAAATGTCTGAAATGAAACAGCAAACACCATTGTATTGAAAATTACTTTATTGCTGACTGAATATTAGCAACCAAGAAAGAATACAAATTATTGTATTTTTTTTGTAAAAGTTTGAAGCCAAGTTAAGCTTGGACACAATTTTCGAATCAAAAAATATTCCCACATGAGACAGACTATCAGGTACTCCTTTTATATATCCTCCTTGACTGCAACATGCGAACAGTTTGTCAAACTGCGTACCGTATACACGGAACTCGTCTATACAATCATTCAAAATCAATACGCTATCCGATATTTTATTAACTTTGTTGCCAATAAAGGCATAATCACTTCTAAGATCTTCGAAAGCAGTGGTGGTATGATCAATCCTTAATGCAGTAATTTTCTATTGATAAAAAACCTCATTTCTAAATATGGTATTTTTGCTTAATTTCAGGATCGACGAGACCGAAGGCATGAAAATGCAGATGACTTTTGCACAAATTGTTGCACAGAAACGTGATCTAAAGCGGCGCAGTTTGAAATATCGAACAAATAAAGAACCACCTCTATCACAGACCGAAGAAATTCGAAATCTAATTAAATTACAAATGGGTGCACTATCACAATATTTCAATTCTAAAATCGATCAGAAAATTGAAATTAGTGCTAATAAAAGGCATAAGGGTGGTGAAGACTCAGCTACTTATAGTAAGGCACATCAAATTCGAAGTGTGAGTCGTGATCGTAACAGTGAACCATATCGAACTCGAGATTGTCGTAAAAATCCTGATCAATGTGATAGAAAAAAATCGAGCAGAAGTAGAAATACTAGGAGTCGATCACGCAGTGAGCATGAAGAAAAATGTAAGAAAAATGCTAAGTTAAAAGATAGTCGTCTATGAATTTATTGTTAAGCTATAATTTTATAGATTTATAATAGAAATTAAAAAATGTAGGTGTGAAAAAGGTTCAAGGATTTTTTTTAAGTGAAACTTTTTAGAGTAAGGTGGAGAAATGGCTCAAAAATTAAGGGACATTGGTTATGTTAATCATTTTCATTTATAATTCATTTCATTTATTTACTTAAATTATTGTTAAAGAAACTCAATAATATGTATAAGTCCAAAAAGATAAAGCTGAACAAATCATGGTTTAACTGCCGAACTTATTTTTTTCTTGTCCGTTTTCAACTGCTGTTGGTGTGCAAATTTTATCGTCTAAAGAAATTTCACGTCAATAATCATCAACACACTAAAAGCTTTGAACTTCAAATTTTATACTAACACTTTTGAAAATATTAAAAACAATTTTTCTATCAATAATTTCGAAATCCTTTCACTCCTTCCCCCTCTCATACGATAGAGTTAAAAATTGCGCCTAATAATCATCATTTCATCGACTGAAGAGTTTGGTTTTTGTTTATCATGCACTAACAGACAGAATAAGTCTTAAGCGAGATAATTCCAATGGTATAAGATTACTTTTCTCTAGCAGCATTATGATGATCAGATTGCATGCTAGATATTTTTACTTAATTATTTATAAAATCATAAGTTAGTGTTAAGAACACCGCCACTCAGAAAAGTTTGACCTAACTGTTACACAAATAATATTCAAATCAAAAGTCAATCTTGAATAATTAATTTGTTTATATTTGTAACTAGTGCGCGCGTTCATTTGTATGTGTGTCCGAGCGTATGCAGTTCAAATTTGTTAACAATGGAAGATTGCAGAAGTTGAAGAGTGGTTAGGAGTTGCCATGTAACATTGTCTCGGTTTGCAGTATACTACGTCATTCATTCTGATAATTAGGTAGGGTCTTTTCTCATTACGCTGACGTCTTTTGTGAGCTCTCCTCCTGTCATCGAAAATCATACTTATATATTTACGATGGCGCTCCTGTATACTACGCCGCCATCCTTTAAAAAAATCTTAGCAGTGATTTGCTGTCTACGTCAATAGAATCCTCCCAGAGCTTCCATAGTTGTCCAACTGGTGTTTGTCCATCGACTTTCCCCTTTAGTGTGTTTTGGAATTATTCCATAATCCATCCGCCCCACATGTAGCTTCTTGAATTTTATGAAGGTCTGGATTGTCGAAGATAATGTCTTTTCCATGATCCTAATCGTTTGTTTGTGTTGTTCATATTTTTCATGGATGCCTTTTAAAATGTTGCCATTTGTCTTTCTCCAACTAATACGAGCTTCTTGATTTTGAATTTCTCGGCGGAAACAAGATTTTAAATTTAGCATTACTGGAGCATTTTTTTCCTCACTTTCAAAGTCGTCTAATTTTCTCCGTTCTTCTTTCAACAATCTGTCAAAGCATACGCGACAGGTCTTACTAACTTAAATTTTTCTTACGCAAGTTTTACTTTTCCTAAGCCAGCGGGAAAAAAAGGGTTTGCGAAGTATTTTAATTGCGCTTAATTTGTCGCGAGGAAGTGCTTGCTAGCTTTTCATATACACTTTAATATTGTCCGCTGAAGTAAGCTCTCTGTTTCAGTTTTTAAAGAAGCATTTCAAAGTGTATTTGCTTGAGCAAAAAATGTGGTTTTGAGCCCATTAGTGTTTTTTTTAGGTCGAGAAGAACCTGGGATCCTAACGCGCTAAGTATACGCTTCAACCATTGAGCCATCTTCACCCAACGTTTAAGTCTGTCAAAAGTGTGTGACTATGAGCCGTTATTAAAATATTTTTTCCTAACATATTTAGAAGCGATCTTGAAGCATGTGTTTGTAAAAGAGAGGAGCAGATCAGCATATACAGATTATTGGTGACTAATGCATAATAAGGTATTGTATAAACTCATTCAGTCACGAAGGGACTGCTGGTTCTTAGTAACATTATTAATCAAGCAAGTGAGAAATTTTATCATATTTATTCTTTAGTTGATCCTCAAAATTTTAGCAATTTTACAAATAACTTTCCATTAAATTCCATTTCTACAATTGTTAAGTATTTTTGATGCCGAAATTAAAAAAAAATGAGTTATAAGTTATCTATAGCAATCCAATTTTTCAAAGTATAACTTTGGTTACAGTTTTTGTTAAAGACAACAACTTATGTTCTATATTTGGACATACCATAAAACTTTTAGGTATAGTTTTAACAACTCCTTTTACAACTGTGGAATCCGAAAGGTATTTCAGAACTCTGCAAAATATTAAACTAACTTACAAACCGAGCACAATGGACCAAAATCAATTGAATTCGTTAGCAGTCAATTTATAAACGATTACTTTGTCGTTAAGACAAAGTAATTGTTCGCAAAACGAAAATTGACGAGCTAATTATTTATCTAAGTATTTGGCTTATTGGAAGTAAAGATTTCCGGATTCTACACTGTTACGCTTTATTATTTTGACGTTTCGGCCTCTGCTGAGACCTTTATTAAACTGATAAAGTTCTCAGCAGAGACCGAAAGTCACAATAATAAAGCGCAACAGTGTAGAATCCGGAAATCTTTGCTGCGAAAATCTTTTCTTTCAATTCGAAACACACTATAAAAACCTTCATCAAAACCTTATTGCACAAGATTTTAAGGTAAACCTCTACTGTGGACACTAAAATTAGTTTATTGACTTTATCGTTTTTCTTTTTGTCGTAATAAGTTTGTCGAAAACATTCCAGAATTGAGTAGAAACCAAAATATTTTCGTTTAAAATAAAAAATGAAATCCTTATTTAATTGAAATAATGTCCTAATGCAAAATATGCCTTTTTTAGTTAGATTTAGTAATTTCGGGTTCTGCTCTCTCGTAAAAAAAATCCTAATATCTTAAGTTTTATTGTCGTTTTTGCAGCAGGATGATATGCAATTAAAAACTTTCAAACTAAATTCCTGAGAATCGTAGATTTTTAGATCAAACTTTGTTGCATGAACAAAGTTATATACTTTACAAATTTTCGACAAAAAATGAACACTCAATTTTCAAGTTTTAATTGAAATTTCTGTTTTTAAATTTTTGATTAATTCTTTTGTTTTTAATTAATCATTTAGAAAAAAAAGTCCCCATTTTTTGTCATTTGATTCAGGCCACAATTTTGTTAATCAAAATTTCTTGCTAGGAAATTTGAAGTCCTTTTCTGTAAATGTCATTTGTTTTCTTTTAAATGTAGGCAATATGGATTTTGCAAAGATATACCGGAGTAGGCCTATCGAGAGAGAAATAAAGCATATTTCAATATCACTGTATGAGCTAATCAATACCAACGTAAGCAAAAGTTCAGTGAAGTAGTCACTTTGCTTTGAAAAGGGGGGCTGTTATTGAAATGAAGCCAACGCGGGCGGGCTCTTGCGAGGGGCTCTTAGCTAAGAGCGAGGGGTGTATGCTTACGCGGGGGGGTTCTTGCGGAGGGGCTCTTAGCTATCGGCGACGGGTGTTGTTTGTAAACAAAAGCACGTGTTTCTAAAGATGACCATATGCGTCTTGATTTTGCTTTTTTCTGCGATCAGTAGTAAGAAAGGCACTTTTGTATAAAAAATGTGCGTATGTGTGCGTGCGATAGGGAGAGCCCATACCGGTTTACGAGTCCGAAAGTGTCCGCAAAATATAACGAAATTAGCTGGCCGTTCCCCTACAAACCGGTTCCTTTAGGAGTGAAGAGCATTCGCTAAGTAGTAAGAAGGGCACTTTTGTATAAAAATTCACTATGTGCGATAGGGACAGCCTATACCGGTTTGACAAGTCCAAAGTGTCAGCGAAATATAACGAAATTAGCTGGATATTCCCCTACATACCGGTTTGCATGATGTGCGGGGGTATAAACAAAAGCACGTGTTTGCAGTGTCTTCAACTTGTTTTGCTTTTCTGTGATATGTAAGATCAGGTTTTGGCAATAAGATATGATATGCATGTTGATCTGTTATCATGGTAATGCTGCTTTTAGCTTGGGCTCTTAGCTAAAAGCTGCGCATGTGTGCTTACGCGGGGGGCTCTTAGCTAAAAGCGGGAGGTGTGCGCTTACACGGGGGGCTCTTAGCTATCGGCGGCGGGTGTGTGTTCGGATGTTGTTTGTAAACAAGAGCACGTATTTGCAAAGATGAACATATGCATCTTCAACTTTTTTTCGGTTTTTGCTTTTCAGCGATGTGTAAGATCAGGTCTTGGGTAATAAGAAATGATATGCATGTTGATCTGTTATCATGACAATCAGATGCTGGTCTTCTTGTATCTTCCATGTGTGTATGTTTTGATTTCAGATAGTATGAATTGTTCATTTTATAGCTGTGTTATAAGATCTGAAATTCGTTTATGACCTTGCTCTTCTTTCACAAGCCGACCATGTGTATGAAAGATAATAAAGAGTCAAGTTTGAGGATGGACTTTATTGTCGATTTCATTTAAATGCAAAATTCGTGTGATTATTAATTATCTGATGTTGAGGTAGCTATTATGTGATGGGAGTAGTAATAAAACAACTTTTAGTGTAAAAGTTTTTTATTGAATATTCATACAGTTAATGTTATAAGAGCTTAACTTTATTTTGATTACAGTATTGGCTATATTTCTTAATTAAATTTGATTGTAGTATTTCCTCCATTTCTAAAATCTTGCGTTGTAACCTGAGTTTGTCTAATAGTCTATAACATAGCTCTGCCAATCACCCTTTCTACTAGATCGATATGCATATTCCCAGGTAATCAAGTATTTGACCGAAACATGATCAGAAAAGCGAGCATGTTTACAATCTGTAGATGACATCGTATAGATTGACGAACTCGATCGCCATTAAAAATTTAGTATGTGCGATAGAGATAGCCTATCCGGCCATATGATTTCAAAGTGTCAGGCTTTTGGCTATGGATTTTATACTGCAAACCGGTTCGTCCAAGAGTAAAGAGTATTCGCTAAGTAGAAGTAAGGTACTTTATGATAAAAATTTGCATGTGCGATAGAGATAGCCTATCCGGCCATATGATTTCAAAGTGTCAGGGGTGGGTGCTCTGTGTAAGCAAGAGCACGTGTTTGCAAAGCCGAACATATGCATCTTCTTCATGCATCAGTTTTTTTATCTTTTCATTTTGCATAAGATCAGGTTTTTTCGATAATAAGATATGATGTGCATGTTGATCGTGGTGCTGATCTTTTTGTGCGTATGTTTTGATTTTGAATTTCATAACTTCGTGATATATGTAAATACATATATACTACTCGTCAATCTGTCATTAAGATGCAGGTACCATACTCAGTATGAATTGTTCATTTTTTTTTCAGCTGCGTTATAAGATCTGGTATTCGTTTCTGACCTTTTTCTGTAACAAACTGTATATCGAAAATAAAACTGCTCGTTTGTGGTAAGGTGTGATGCCATAAAGTGAAAGACAGTTTTATTTATACACGTTTATATATTTTTGAAAAAAATAAAAAATATATATACTTTTAACTTATAGCTACATTAATACATACATCGAGTTAAGAGTAATCATACTAAGAACAGTCTTAAAGATAAAGTTGTACTGTTTTAGCTTGCTAGCTTAATTTTTTTGGAGCCGTATGGGTATGAATAATGATCTTCGACGACAACCCTTTTATGGAAAGTGAATTGTAAGCGTTTCTTTTCCATGACAGTAATAACTATTCCAGGACGTTTACGCTTAATCTTACGATCATTCGTTATACACACCGTGTCACCTTCATTACAACCCGTTACCATAGATTTCAAACAATCAAAATTTACCTTTTTGGAATTCTTAAAGTTAAGCGTTATTCCCATACACTTCGTGACATACTCGATCTGACCCCCTATTTTGACTTTAAGACTGTAAGTTTTAGGACCGGTACTTACATATTCGGAAATAAATGCATTGGGGCCAAAGCTCTCAATCTCGTCAGTTAAATCGCCTAGAAAGCTTGAAATTGGGAAGGAGGTGGGAGATGTCTTGTCATCTACAAAAATTAAACTATCAGTGTCGCAATAAAGTATCCGTATGCCAATCTTTTCTAATGCTTCGTAGAGTTTAAGTCTGGCGAATGCTGTCGTGTAGGCTGCTATAGGTGTATTTACATGAGGCAGTATATTTAAATTCTCTTCTATATTTCTGTATGTAGCCCACAAAGTATCTTCAGATATTGATAGTAATGAGCAGATTTCTATTCCCGGTGTATGCATAAAATCGCAAAAGTCTTTGAAATTGTGTACCGCTTTGGAATTGGTACGATTTTCTTTCTGTCCGAATCTCCCCCAAAAGGCATTCAGACACATTTTGGTAAGGCTTCGTCTACCCGGATTCGGCTGAATTTCGTCTCGATCTAAGATAATGTACTCCTTTATGAGATACGACTGTATGTAGTAATTTTTTCCTCCTCTGTCATACATTCACTTCCCCATCCGCTAGCTTCCTGTTTAATCTTCAGGAAGGTGTTCACATATTCTGTAAATAAACCTCCTGTTTTTGTAACGGGGTCATATACGGTATGATTATATTTCCAAACCTCATGCACGAATCTGATTTCATAGCCTTTTTCAACAGCTAATGCTACCTCAGGTATGACTCATGTACCCACAATTTCCCGCTCCTCATTATTATGTTCACATCTTGACACTCTATTTTCAGACGCGAAAGTTCTACATAGTGTAAAATATAGTTTCTTATTATTATACCGGCAGGAATAAATCATTTGGTGGCAGTATGTGTAATGGTCGCGCAATCTCAGTACGCTGGGTGAGCGATTCGTACATGCGAGACACAAACCAATTTCAACTTCTATTGGAATATATTTCCTTACTCTTGGCGTTTGAGATACAGATGGAGCTGCGATCGTTGTGGAGACGATGCTCAACAGCCCTGAACGCGGCTGTCATTAAGTGTAAGGACCCGTTAACTTTGGTTAGAAAAATTCGAGAACAGAAGCTAGAAGTTTTGGCACGCGGTTTTTTTTTGGAGTGGCATTTTGGACCTCACCCGACGAGGTGACAGTGAAAAAAAGAAAAAGGTGTTAGTTTTTTTAAAATTGGTCAGTTCGAAAAACGGAAAAAAAACCAAATAGCGCGCAATTTTTTTCGCTTTTTAACGCTTGTGTATTTTCCTAATGGAGCAATGTGTGAAGAGAATCCAGAAAAAAAAAGAGGAAGAAATTGCAATACGTTTCGACAGGTCTCGTGAAGCAGGGAGTTTTTTCTTGAAAATTTAAAGAAACGTGAGTAGGATATAAAACCATCGGACCAACGACAGGTACCATTTTTTTTTGCTGTTATATATATTTTTGGTAAATTTTTCAGAAAAAAAAAAAAAAGGCAAAGCCTTTAGTGAATTCATTTTAATCTGAAATTTTATTCGGCCGAAGCCGCGTTTTAGTAAAAAAATTTTTTTATGGGAAAAGGCCATAACTCGATACTAGATTTTCTATTTCCACGCATGCGAAATACATAATAGAAATACATAGTAGTATCAAAAATCCAACAGTAAAAGTTAGCCGTATAAAAAAATGCAAGACAATTAGTGAATTTTTTTTTTTGCATATTTATTCGAGTAAAGAACGTGTTTTCTTGGAAAAGTCCACAACTCTTTACGAAAGTTTCTTCTTCCATGCATGAGAAAGGTTTGTTTTGCCCAATCAATATTACCCACACATGATATTCACTGTGCGTGAATCCCGCAATTTTCCCAACGGTATTTCGGGACCGCATGGGCCAAAGTATAAATTTTTGGTTAAATTTTCAGATAGAACAAAAATCGAACAGCAAGTTTAGCCGTATAGACAAAATGCAAAAATTTTAGTGAATTTTTTTTTGTTCGCATGTTTATTCGGTTAAGAGCATTTTTTTTTTTAAAAGGCCGAAACTCTATACAAATTTCTTCCCCTCTCATGCATGCGAAATAGTACGATTTTTTTTTTTTTTGCACTATGAGGGGCTAAAAGGCAACCCTGGGGATGAGAGAGAGAGAGAGAGAGGAATGGCGTAAGCCACAGAGCAGAGAGACCAGCCCGACTGACTTTCCTTCCCCCCCCATCTTGTATTTTCTTCAGGTATTAGTTCTGCCCGCTGATTACCTCACCAGGACCTCCCAAACCTGGTGGTCAGCCCCTTTTCGGTACATAACGTTTCACATGTCCATGAAGAGAAGTGACAAAACCCTCCCCGCCGACGAGCTAGCACGTGCGTGTGCTAGATGTACCACACGTCACTTCTAGGCACTTCGTGGGACACTGCCATGGTGGCGTGTCAGCAGGACGTCGATGAGCTGATTCCTCTGGGATCACTCATCGCGACTGTTACATATATGGCGCCCAACGGAAGGGCAAGTTTCAGTGGCGTGAATTTTCAAACCACTTTCAATATTCCTTAACGGACTTCACATTGAATGGAATTTGCCTCTGCCTAACATTGTGATAATCTTCTATTTAATATTGATCACGTTTCAATTGCTCTCATGCAATTCAACACACTGAGCCCTCAGAAACCCCTTTTTATCCCCACGCATGCCAACTCGGCATTCTGAGAGCTCATAAATATTTTTTTTTTCATTAATTTTGTTGCGTTTCTCAAGCAGTCGGGTGGATATTTTGGCGTCATTGACACTTTAGATGAGGCAGGAGCTTGCACGTCCAATTCCAAGCCCATGCAGGCTATTGGCCGTAGCTTGTTTCGTCATGGGTGTACAATTTCGCTTCAATACTCATTAGCAAAGGAATAGTCGAAATATTTCAATGGCAGATCTCGCTACGTAAAGCACGTTAGTGCTGCAAGGAATATTGTGACATTTTCGTGTTCTCCCTCTGAGGCAGCGCGGGAATTGGAAGAAGGAAAGAGGGTCTATGAATGTATCGTATCTTGGATTTGGGTAAATACCTAAAATCACACACCTGACTTCACAGGATGACTCTTACCTAATACCAATCGTTATGCGAACATCCATCAAGGATGTTAAGATCACATACCCGCCTGACCTCACGTTTCGGCGAAAACTTGACGGCCTTGGAAGTATTATGAGTGTTCTTTGGAACTCGGCGGGCTAGAACCTTAAGTATTTTGCCTGATGCCGCCAGAACTCAAATCGTATACTGTTCTCAGGTCGACAAGTTTTTTTTTTTTTTTTTCGCAACTACAGGAAGCAAGAAAAGGAAGAAAATATTTTTTTTCCATTTTTTCTGTTGAGTGTATCTTGGCACTACGACTCTCTCCATGTCTCTCTCTATCTCTCCTAAAATGCCCCAAAAAAAAAAAAAAAAAAAAAATACAATTTGTTTTCTACGGATTATTTTTCGCTCTGGTTGTTTGAACCAACCATATATTGAATTATTTAGTATCAAGCTCCTTGTGGTTAAGTCACAAGGCATTTGAATTATTGTCGAACTATCTTCTTGACATATGATTTGTCGTTTATTATAAATTTAGTAGTAGTGACGATTTCTACAGCACGGCGCTAATTTCTTTAAACTTATATTAGGATTTTTTTTTTTTTTTTCGTGTCTTAAGAATTGAGTCCCAAGTTGGATGTATTATAGGCTCGGAAAAATAAATCTTTACCTTTTTCGGATTTTTCTACTTTTTCTAATCTGCAACTTTTAGTTGTTGAAGAATTATTTCTGGCATTTAAGCATTTATATAGTTAGAAGTATCCCTGAATTCCGTTTCACTTCTAAACTACGAAGCTTTAGTTTTAATAAGAATTTTTTTTTGTATTGGATTTCCTTGGGTGGTAATTATTTTGTCGACTATGTCTATTAGAAGAACGCCTCCAAGAGGCGGTGTGATTCCCAAAGGCCCAAATACAAGGCAAAGAGCGCGAGAAGAGGATTCAGAATCTTTCCAAAGAGCATTCGGGTCGCAAGACAGAATTCTAGTGGATGATCAAGCACGGCCAGTCTCAGGTCGAGACATATCCGCCCAACAATCGCGAACTGGCACCCCGTTGATGACTGGACAGGGCTATGGAGGAAGATCAGGACCACCGCAGGATACGTCAAGACCATCACCAGCTCTGAATCTATCAGGAATTGAGCCAGTTCCTCACACGGTCCCGAAAACTTCGCGTCCAGATTTACGACCCGGAGCTAATACCCCGTTGTATGATTTACAATGGGATCATAGCTCTAATGCCATGCCATTCGGAGCAGGGGAAGTACCTTATGCTTTTCCTCCTCCTCACATGCAAAAAAGTGTTCGAGATGAAGACCATGATAAAAAAATTGTTGAACTGCAGCAATGCGTGCAGCAACTGCAAATACAACTGGGAAGAGCGAGCGCTATCCAAACCTCCGCGCATAACGTGTCTCCCAACCGGCATGATCCACCTTTAACTTCTGAATTTCTGAATCAAGAACAACACTTTTCAAGACCAGTGTCCAGACGTGCAGATGGCAACACGTTTCAGCCAAGACCTCCAAGTCCTCTCCGTAAATGTTCGATGAAGTTCGATGGAACCACACAGAACATCCCAGTTGACGAATTCCTTTTTCGATTGGAGCGAATCAAAATGTTAAATCAAGCTTCCGAAGAGTATTGGGTAAATAATTTTCATAGATGTCTGAGCGGAGCCGCAGAAGCCTGGTACTGGCAGTTCTTGCGCACTAGACCCTACCCGACTTGGCAGGAGATGAGAGTAGCATTAATTAAACGCTTTAAAATGTGGAATTCGGATTCTGAAATTACACACGCGATTGAGCGTCGTCGCCAAGGTACTCGTGAATCTATTGAGGACTATGTTTCCACAATAGTAGCGCTGAATGTGCAAAGATCTCAGCCAATGAGAGACGAGGAGCTAGTTGGTTTAATGTTACCAAATATTAATCCACGTATCGCACAATTGGTTTTCGCTATGAATCTCTCTCATGTTGATAGTTTTCGAGAAGAATGTCGTAGAGCCGAAAATTATCTTCGATCAATCCCGGATTATGAGCGACGTCCTTACCCAATACCGGTAAGCAAAAATCACCACCTGGCTGAGTTACCACCGCCCAATTTTGAAGAGGATAATTACTACTCGGAAAAGAAGGAAGTAGCCGCCTTGGTACAGGAGCAGGAACGGAACACGAACCGCCCAGGATGGATGTGCTGGAACTGTGAGCAGTCAGGTCACGGGTTTCGAGAATGCCCATCGAAAACCAGGCGACTATTCTGTTATCGGTGTGGAGAAAAGGAAAGGACGAGTGTGAACTGCCCACGATGCAACTCAAAAAACTGGGGAATTGGTCGGCCGAAAACACCATGGGCCGGCCATCAGAGTCAACGAATGATGGAAACGGACTTTGTGATTCCCCCACGGAGTTCTTCGAACACACCACAAAAGCCATAGTCAAAAGATCGACATCAATGTCAACCATCACGGACCAGTCGAGTCGGGAAACTACGTCCGTGGAAACACAAACTGATTTTAACGACGCTAACCCTATAAATCCCTTAGTTTCAAATTCGATTCGATCAATCGAGTCATCAATTATACCTTTGCATCATAGAAGCCTTCAGGAAAGACAAAGGAATTACATCAACGCACGAGAGCGAATTTTTGGCAATGTTTCCGAGATAAAACTGCCCAAGAAAAATCCCAAAAGGTCTATACTTCGCCTTCGAGAATGGCATAAACAGCGAATGAATCGGCAGCGAATGGTAATCGATTCCCTTCAGGTTTCACAAGATGATCCACGGCCTTTTGCGCGAGTATCCGTTGGTGGAATATCGCTTACTGGGCTACTAGATAGTGGAGCCAGTGTAACTTGCCTAGGAGCAGGGGCATTAAATCTCGTAGAAAAATTGAAGATCAAATTTAAACAAACCAATTCAGAAATTCGAACCGCAGCAGGCCGTTCGCATAAAATACTGGGACATTTCACTACGCAGGTAGAATACAAAGGAGTAGTGCGAAAGATGCGTATCCACATTATCCCTGAACTTGAGAAGGAACTCTATCTCGGAATCGATTTCTGGAATCTATTCGGCTTGTCCAGAGTGTTTTTAGACTCAATGTCCTTAGACACCAGCGATAGAGAAAACCTTCCAAAAATGCATGCGCTAACTAGTTCAGAAAAAACCAGATTAAAGCTAGTAATGGCCAAGTTTCCTTCATGTACAGATCTGGGACTCGGTAAAACCCAAGTCGAACAGCATGTCATCGACGTCGGAAGTGCTGAGCCCATAAAACAACGACACTATCCTGTCTCACCAGCTATCCAGAAGCTTATGTACGACGAATTGGATAGAATGTTGTCACTGGGTGTTATCGAAGAGAGTATGAGCGCTTGGAATTCACCAGTAGTTCTAGTGCGCAAGCCAGGCAAAGTTAGACTTTGCCTAGACTCACGAAAAGTAAACGAAGTGACAGTAAAAGATGCTTATCCACTTCCGCACATAGATGGACTGCTAAGTAGGCTACAAGATACAAGATATATATCGTCTATCGATTTAAAAGATGCCTTCTGGCAAATACCGCTAGAGGAATCCTCACGAGAGAAGACCGCATTTACGGTCCCTGGGCGACCGTTGTATCAATTTACAGTCATGCCTTTCGGGCTATGTAATGCGCCACAACGAATGTGTCGCCTTATGGATAAAGTGATGGCACCATTACCGGCCTCACTCCGAGAGCGAGTATTCGTCTATCTAGATGATTTGCTCGTTATATCTTCGGACTTCCAATCTCATATCGAGTCGTTAGAAGAAGTTGCAAACTGTATTAAGTCCGCTGGCCTGACAATAAATGTCACTAAAAGCCACTTTTGCATGACTGAAGTTAAATACTTGGGTTATATAGTAGGGGATGGCACCCTTAAAGTAGACGAAAGCAAAGTTTCAGCTATTGCACAGTTTCCGACACCCATCTCGATGAAACAAGTTCGGCGATTTTTAGGTATGACTGGATGGTATCGTCGATTCATACCAAGCTATGCGTCACAAGCGGCACCAATTACAGATTGCTTAAAAAAATCTAAAACCGGATTCAGATGGACGGCTGAAGCTCAAGAGGCCTTCGAGAACTTAAAATTAGCCCTCACTACTGCCCCCGTATTGCATAACCCGGACTTTTCGAGACCATTCGTGATTCAGTGTGACGCCAGCCAATCAGGCATTGGTGGAGTACTATACCAAGTAGGCTCCGAACAGGAAGATAAGCCCATAGCTTACGTATCACAAAAGCTAAATAGCGCTCAAAAAAATTACAGCATCACAGAGCTGGAGTGCCTAGCAGCTGTAATAAGCGTAAAAAAATTCCGAGCCTACGTGGAAGGGCTTCCATTCACGATAGTTACAGACCACGCCAGCCTGAAATGGCTCATGAGTCAGAAAGATTTGAGTGGAAGATTGGCGCGATGGTCCCTGAAACTTCAGGCATTTGACTTCAACATCGAACACCGAAAGGGAAGTCAGAATGTGGTTCCCGATGCTCTTTCTCGAGCGCATGCCGACGAGCTGGCTTTTACAACTCCGGAAATTGCTGTAGAAGTGGATCTCACATCCCCTGAATTTAAATCTAAAGAATATTTGGATTTAATGTCAACGATGGAAGAAGCTGGGAATAAGCTGCCAGACGTGTGCGTTTCCGAAGGATATATATACAAACGCGTATCACCACGTTCGGGGTCCCTGAAGGACGATTCGGCTGCTTGGAGATTGTGGATCCCAGCCGGATTGACGGATCAGTTGATTTGGTCAGCACATAATCCACCTTTAGCAGCTCACGGGGGAATTGGGAAAACTCTGGCTAGACTTCGTCAATTTTACTACTGGCCCAGAATGGTCATGCAGGTAAAAGAATTCGTGAACGCTTGCGAAACCTGTAAACAAACAAAAGCACCGAATATTACTCTGAGACCACCCATGATATCACAAATAACGCCAGAACGTGCATGGCAGCGAATATATATTGATTTGCTAGGACCCTATCCACGCTCCAAGAATGGAAACACCACAATCTTGATCGTGTTAGATCAGTTTAGCAAGTACGTCCTATTGAAGCCGATGCGGAATGCTTCCACCAAAAATATTTTGAGGTTTCTGGAGACCGAGGTCTTCCATGTATATGGAGTCCCGGAATTCCTGGTATCGGACAATGGAACGCAATTTGCGTCACGCGACTTTGCCGCGATGATATCAGTATATGGGATCCGACATACTCCTACGGCGGTGTATTCACCCCAGGCTAACGCCTCTGAGAGAGTGAATCGCTCCATATTGGCGGCAATACGCGCTTACCTGGGAGCAGAACACAAAAATTGGGACGTACACTTAAGCGAAATAGCTTGTGCCTTAAGAACTTCAGTACACGAAGCCACCGGATTTTCACCATATTTTTTGAATTTCGGCGTGAACATGGTTTGTCACGGCTCAGCTTACCCGTTGCTTAGGCGTTTAACTGATGCACCCTCAGCAGAAATGGTCTGTCTTTCAATGCCCGATCACATGCAAACTATTCGTGTTGAAGTGAGGAAACGTCTCGAGCAAGCACACAGAAAATACGCCCAGCGTTACAACCTAAAATCTAGGGAAACCAGATTTGTTCCAGGCCAAGAGGTGTATCGCAGAAATTTTGCCTTGAGTGATGCAGTAAAAGGATATAATGCAAAACTCGCCCCGAAATTCCTGAAATGTCGAATCACAAAAAAGATCGGTAATTCAATCTACACGGTTGAAGACATGCAAGGAAAGGTAGTAGGCAATGTGCATGCCAAGGATCTACGGCAATGAGAAATGCCCTCTGATTAGGTTAAATAAGTTTGCATTAGTCGTGTTACTATTGTGTGGCTCTAAGGTGGTCCATCATCTTGTTTAAACCACGACATTTAGTTCAGTGGGTTTTCTTTAAACGGAGATAGTCTTTGAGTTAAATATATATACTCCAGAATTCTTAATACTTGATTAACAATTTGATGATAACACACGCAGTTTAACTAGGAGCATTTTAGATTTTTTTTTTTTGGTTGCGATCGGAAGTTTGAAGGCGATGTTAGTAATCAAATTACGTTCTGGTTGGCATTAAGTCAGTTGAATCAACGATGCGAGAATTATCAATAATTCTTTTCTCATAGTGTTTCGGTTTTCATCTGGTTTCATTGAAATGGTTTTATTGCTAGGAGGGAAGATAGTCCTCTATAGTAATGAGAAACCAACCACTCCAAGTCATTAAAACAGGGTTGATTAAGTATCCATATTTCATTAACCACATCTCTTTAAATGTTGCTAATTTAGCTGTAAGTGAAATACTCTTTTTGTACATGGATTTATGTTAACGACTTAAGGTGGAATTAGTAATTAGCTATCTTACTCAGAAATTTAGTTTATTTGTATTCCTTTTAGTCATACTTAACACGTAGTTTAACCTCGCTTAACAGGTGTAATGAATTGCTTACCTAGAAATCACCTGTTTGTCGAAAATTGGATGCGCGTAAGAGAATATTAGGATTAGTAATTATCAAAATTAAAGAGATATTGAGCTAACGAAAGGTTCATATCCCTTTAGTAACCTATTAAGACACTATTAGTTAACTCTCTCCGTTGATGTTAATCTATAAAAGATTTTTTTTTGTGAATCATACAAAAGCTTGAATTCGGAAGTACAACTAATGATTAATCTTTATTTTTGTTATTAACTTCTTCATATATTATATCATATATACGATATAATTGATTATGGTTTTTTTATCTCATTCATTGGAAGATCCAAAGGAGTACAGAATGAGTAAACTTTTGGAGTAAAGGTTAGGTTTTATTATAGTAGAATTAGAATGATGTTATAAGGAAATTATAACGTTATAGCAAGGTTCAATCAATAAATAGAGATTAAGGTTACACATTTATTATTATTTTACATGCCCACTTCTAGTCATGAATTCCCTTTTCACATTCATTTGCCTCGAAATGGTCACTTTACAAGCGGATACATATAGTGAGTTGAAATTGTCGGCAATACGCAATATGGCATGTATAAAACTGGTAGCAGTAGAATTTATCGCATTATCATCCGGGGATATTGACTCCAACGTCTAAGACCAAAATTTTATTATAAATTGGCCTCTTTAATTAAGGCCTATCGTACTTAAACTCGCAGCGTTTGTTTTTCTTTCACTTTCCATTTTTTGCCCAAAATGGACCTGACTCTGAGTTTGAGGGTTAAGGAACCTCACTTTTAGTGCTAGTTAAAGGTCATTAAAAAGAATAAAATAAAAATAATATAATAATATATCTTGAAGAGACCTATCGCAGCACGAAATAGCCTGTTTGGGGTTGACCTCATAAGGTTACATCATCATTTTTTTTATTTATGAAAAATTTGTTTCAACTTACGTACGTACATGGGAAATGAATAAGTACCTGTACAAGCGGTGGTCATTTAGGAACACCAGCATACTATATGATGATGCGACCTTGGGTGTATGGGGACTCTCGATACATTTGGATTGAAACCAAAAAAAAAAAAAAAAAAAAAAAAAAAAAAAAAAAAAAAACAATTTTGGTATATGTACATATATATGTACCTATGTATATCAGAACAACTATCGGTGAAGATAGGGCTCACAGTGCGCAGAACAATTTAAATAGGGATAACTCTCATCCGTTATGAAATCAGCTCAATTGCCTTTTTTGCATCGGCGATCACACTCAGCAACTAACAAACCAACAAAATCTACATTATGTAAAAATCCGCCAACCAAATTGTATGGACTAGAGATGCACATGCTTAATATCATTTGTTAATTTTAATTAATAATATAACTGCGCCGAAATAAGATCGATCGCTGTAAGAAATGTACCAAGTACAAACATTGCAGGGACGATCCGACAATAAGGCAGCTGCATACGAAACATCATATGGCCATAAGTTTAGAGCATTCTCAACAACGTCAAACTACATACATATATATAGGTATATAGCATATGCTATCATCATATAGATTGCTACACTAATGCTATCTAAGCAATTATGTCGCTATGTGGTCGACGGAAAAGGGGCAAATGGGATATTGAAATTCGTCCGTCCTTGGTCCTTGATTACAAGAGATAACTGTGAGCCCTACCACAATTCACTTTAAAACAAAAAAAAAAAAAAAAAAATTTGAAATAAATAAATAAATATGCATATATGTATATATATTACCATTATATATGAAGCCTAATATGGTCTCTTCCATCCAAATGTATTGACTCCATACGAATAAATAAAATGAAATGATGAGACGCAATCCGTACAGAGGCATAGATCTTTTCTCGATTCTGAAACAAACTAGTGTAAACATACACCAGATACTTAAACACATTGGAAGTGAGGCTCCCCTTACAGTAGAGTGGCAAAAGCATCCCTATCTGTCTGGCATCCATGAGCTCAATGTATATTATACGTAGATTATAGGATCCCAGCTATCTCAGTCGGTAGAGCAGGAGACTCTCAATCTCAGGGGTGGGTCGAAACCACACGTTGGCCTAGCTCCCTTGTTTCAGCTTCCTCGGCAGCAGGCGGGCTTAACCGAGTAATCTGCCCTGTAATGGTCGCGCAATCTCAGTACGCTGGGTGAGCGATTCGTACATGCGAGACACAAACCAATTTCAACTTCTATTGGAATATATTTCCTTACTCTTGGCGTTTGAGATACAGATGGAGCTGCGATCGTTGTGGAGACGATGCTCAACAGCCCTGAACGCGGCTGTCATTAAGTGTAAGGACCCGTTAACTTTGGTTAGAAAAATTCGAGAACAGAAGCTAGAAGTTTTGGCACGCGGTTTTTTTTTGGAGTGGCATTTTGGACCTCACCCGACGAGGTGACAGTGAAAAAAAGAAAAAGGTGTTAGTTTTTTTAAAATTGGTCAGTTCGAAAAACGGAAAAAAAACCAAATAGCGCGCAATTTTTTTCGCTTTTTAACGCTTGTGTATTTTCCTAATGGAGCAATGTGGGAAGAGAATCCAGAAAAAAAAAGAGGAAGAAATTGCAATACGTTTTGACAGGTCTCGTGAAGCAGGGAGTTTTTTCTTGAAAATTTAAAGAAACGTGAGTAGGATATAAAACCATCGGACCAACGACAGGTACCATTTTTTTTTGCTGTTATATATATTTTTGGTAAATTTTTCAGAAAAAAAAAAAAAAGGCAAAGCCTTTAGTGAATTCATTTTAATCTGAAATTTTATTCGGCCGAAGCCGCGTTTTAGTAAAAAAATTTTTTTATGGGAAAAGGCCATAACTCGATACTAGATTTTCTATTTCCACGCATGCGAAATACATAATAGAAATACATAGTAGTATCAAAAATCCAACAGTAAAAGTTAGCCGTATAAAAAAATGCAAGACAATTAGTGAATTTTTTTTTTTGCATATTTATTCGAGTAAAGAACGTGTTTTCTTGGAAAAGTCCACAACTCTTTACGAAAGTTTCTTCTTCCATGCATGAGAAAGGTTTGTTTTGCCCAATCAATATTACCCACACATGATATTCACTGTGCGTGAATCCCGCAATTTTCCCAACGGTATTTCGGGACCGCATGGGCCAAAGTATAAATTTTTGGTTAAATTTTCAGATAGAACAAAAATCGAACAGCAAGTTTAGCCGTATAGACAAAATGCAAAAATTTTAGTGAATTTTTTTTTGTTCGCATGTTTATTCGGTTAAGAGCATTTTTTTTTTTAAAAGGCCGAAACTCTATACAAATTTCTTCCCCTCTCATGCATGCGAAATAGTACGATTTTTTTTTTTTTTGCACTATGAGGGGCTAAAAGGCAACCCTGGGGATGAGAGAGAGAGAGAGAGAGGAATGGCGTAAGCCACAGAGCAGAGAGACCAGCCCGACTGACTTTCCTTCCCCCCCCATCTTGTATTTTCTTCAGGTATTAGTTCTGCCCGCTGATTACCTCACCAGGACCTCCCAAACCTGGTGGTCAGCCCCTTTTCGGTACATAACGTTTCACATGTCCATGAAGAGAAGTGACAAAACCCTCCCCGCCGACGAGCTAGCACGTGCGTGTGCTAGATGTACCACACGTCACTTCTAGGCACTTCGTGGGACACTGCCATGGTGGCGTGTCAGCAGGACGTCGATGAGCTGATTCCTCTGGGATCACTCATCGCGACTGTTACATATGGTACAGTTAATAAAGCCATGCATCGAAAGTATTTCTGAGTTCGTAGGGAGGTTTCCATGTCTGTATATTTTAGGATGTCCGATGGGGTATGGAGCATACTTATTAATGTATGGGTTCAGACTTGTAAAGTCCAGGTATCTTATTAATTCATTCTCTTTACACTTATGGTATAATCTAAACATCTCAATATGACCACCAAAAATGGCTTCACGGGGGTTTAGTGGGTTGGCGATATTCCTAGTAAGTCTATCTAATTCCATTTTTTCTTTAGGATTTAACTTTACGAAATTGTTGAACTCGCATTCCCATATATGTATCAAATTATACCCATTCCGTTTAATCATCTCCATTCTCTTAAGTGTGGCCTCATTCCTTTGAGCTAAGGTTTCAGGACTTCCACCACTATTAGTATTGAAGTCTTGTACTCTGAAACAGGTTCTACAACCATGATTAAAACATCCAAGGAACTTATAAACTGTGTTCGTCTTAGGATCGAAACCATCTACGCACCTACCACCTTTCTCTAATCTCATCTCGCCCTTATTATTAACTGACAAAATTTCGTTCTGTATTTTTTTAGACTCCCAAATAAGCCATTTAGAAGCTATTATCGACTGATTTTGAAACTTATAGTAACCATGCGTCGGCATTATACCTATAGTATTCTCTTTCAAGTAGTTTTTTCGGAATACCAGCATACACGCTGAGGCTATAGTTTAGGCTTCTGTAAAAGGGTTTACATTAGTGATGTTAATAAATTCCCTCATGAATCGAGTGCAGCCTAAACGTAAGATATTGACATCACTCACACAATATCTTAACATTTCCTTTCGGTTATCAAAAATTCCTGTTGAATTTGTATTATACCACTCGAGGAACTTGTCTTTATCAGCATTCTTCATTGCAGTATAACCATATAAGCCGGGTTCTGGGTACTCGCCAACATAGTCAATATTTGCCACGGTGTTGAAATAAAATGGATAATAACCCTTTGCATGATCTTTAATTTGAAATACCTTGGGGAAATGGGCTAGTGGGAATGCTAGATAATTTAAAGAATCTATAAAAGAAACTTTCCCGCAGGTTAACTTCATTATCTTAGTACCATTCATTATCGGTTCAATTTTCATCTTTTTATCCATTAACTCTGAAATTATGAAATGACCATCATACCCCTGTAAATTATGGGCTATACAATAAACGCTTGAGAAAGAAGTTCGAACTTGGAAACAGTAATCTAAATATCTTACTACTACACTCTCATCTTCACTATATTGGAAGATATGCTCTCTTATGCCGCAAATACTGCACCCTTCCTTTATATCAGGATTTTCATGGCAATTATAACCGCTCTGTTGGGCCACAATTAAGTTGGCAACATGGAGAAATGCATTCGGGGCATCACCGTAGGAAGTGGTGATGCCCCGAATGCATTTCTTGAGTACTTTCACAGTCAAAGAATATCAACATGAACTTATTATCTGTCCTTTTCTTAGGAGGCTTGATATAACAAAGATGATCTGACGGCATGATTTTCCAGCATATATGGCATAGAAATTCGTCTTTTATCGAGCACTATAAATTTCCCGCACTGTTCACATATTTTGAAGCTTGCACAAACGCTATTTTTTTCGTATTTATTTTTTAAATGGTTCTGAAAGCAAATGTCACATTCCCTTAATTTTTCCACAAACAGGCAAGGTGGAAATAATGGACAGTATGGGCATTTTAGTTTACATTTATGCTGCTCAACATGCAGCACTCTATCACAGAACGAGAATGCATATATTTTTCCGAAAAATCCGGTAAGAGATTTTATTACGTAAAAGTGTTTCAATTCTTTGGAGTAATAGAAGTATAACTTTCTTACAATGTCATCTTCGAACGAGGGTCTAAACATGAAAGACTCTGAATTTTTCAAATCGTCAAACACAATAATCTGGTACCCTTTTAAAAAATTTTGGAATTTGTAGAGATCAGGTAAGACACAGCCTTTTTTACCCGTCACAACCTTTGCTTCTCTACATAGTTTCTTTGACAATATATCCAGTTATTTAGATATCGAAAAATAATGTTTACCCCTTAATCTCCCAGAATTCATCTCAATAGCATAGCATAAACTTCGCGGGAGACAATTAATGTCATCGTGTTTTCCGACGTCAATCACACTATACTTCCTTGCCAGAATCTCTTTTTCCGAACAAATTCTTGGATTCACTCTACCTGCGATAAAGGGGAAGTTTATAATATTAGCCTTTATTTGCATAACCTCATCCGATAGAAAAGTTGTGTTGGACTGATTCACATTTGAGATTAGCCCTATAATGGTAGCACCACTCATCTCACTTACAGGCCGTAAACTGGCCCAGATTGGTTTCACATCAGGTGAATCAGGAAGTTCAATAGAGAGACTAATTTTACTTTCCTGAACCGAGCTAGAAGCTAGCTCTTCTACTATCCTGTCAAATATACTCTCAAGTTCTTTAACAGGATCCTCAGCGGTCTGTCTGAACTCTTTAAGTCGGAACACCATCTTTACCCCTCTCAGTTTGAACTTTTTAAAAAAAGTCTCCTGTCTTGATAAAATCTCAATATTTCTTTCTACTCCCTCATCAATCTGAACTGATACTTTGCCTCTCTGTATTTCCTGTAATACCCCATTTTCTGCAGACGATCTGTTGCCAGTAGTTTTTCTGGTAACACCTATATCTTCTACTAATTCCATTGCTTCATCCTGCTGTATTACCTGTAATATTCCATCAGAGCTATTACCAGTAGTTTTTCTGGAGGCAACTTTATCTTCTAGCGCTTCTTTAGTAGGAGAGTCGTTAGTTACCTGTGCACTATTCAGAAAAGAAACAGCCTGGTTCAATCCCTGATCTGAATTTAAATTTTTCTAAAATGGTGCAGGAGATATTTTTTTCTCTCATGTCCTTCACCAAAATACTTAAAGTAGTTTCAAATAAATTATATCCTAGGCTTAAGGAGCTACATAAATGGCTAATTACAGTTGAAGCCTTCATTCTATCTAAAAATATTTTTTATTATTTTTTTATTTTTACACTGTTTATCGTTTTTTTTTAAATACGGATGTCAGGTGGTACCGATGGGATGGATCTTGACTCCTCTTTGCCTTTTCCTTTTCTCCAAGACCTTAGACTGCAACTTTGCAGCTAATTTCTTCACGATTGACACTTCGTCAGGTCTAGGATCTGCTACAACAACATGTGTTGCGGTAGTTGAACAAATGCCTGTGCCTCTCCTGCTTGTTGGCACTACTACAGAAGTGTGCGTTGTGGCAGCTGGACAAATACCCAAAGTTCTCCTACTTGTAGGTTTTGTTACAGCGGTATGTGTTGTAGTTGGGGGAGTAATACTCGTACTTCTACTGTCAATTTTTTGCACTGCGGAGCCATGTGTTGCTATATTCTGGTATAAGCCTGTGCTTCCTCCAGATCTAGGAACTATTGTATGCTTATGTGTTCCTACAACTGCACAATTTCCTGTGTGCAGGATCTCTAGCAGGACTAGCATCTACTACGGTGCACAATCGACACCCCTTGCGCTCCTCCAAGACCTTCGCAATGATGCTAACCTGGTCGCATATTTTCTGTAAAGCCTGACAAATATTAGTTTTTTCGTTTTTGTCTGGAAGCAAAAAAAGAAGGTTAATTAAAAAATGAATTAACTGAGAAAATGGTTACATACCCATGAAATTCACCTGTTCTGCTTGCTGGTACCCTATGTGGTGTTCTGGATGATAGTTCTCTAGCAGTTTCATCCGCTGCTTTTATACACAATATCAAGGTTTTTTTCACATGTTCTTGATTGGGATCTTTTATCAGGTCATTCCACCTTTTCACATAAAATATTAATTCATAGTTAACAATATCCTTCACATCTGCAATGTTGTGCCTATTAAGAATCGGATTATTTTTCTGCGAATGTGCATATTCCACTATGATTATATTTTCGCAAGGCTATTTCGCATATTCTTGACAGGTATCTTTTATTGGGTCAAGATGATAATATTCTCAACTACAATATTGCACCTATTAAGAATCGAATTATTTTCTGCGAATGTACATCTTCCACTATGAGTATATTTTAGCAAAGTTATTTCACATATTCTTGACAGCGATCTTTTATTAGGTCAAGATGATAATACTCTCATCTAAAATATTGCACCTATTAAGAATCGGATTATTTTCTGTGAATGTTCATCTTCCGCTATGATTATCAAGGTACTATCCAACCGCCTACTACTATATTCCGATTTTGATATAAAAACATGCAAGCCTCCTGAGGAATAAATATCATATCATTCTTGAGACTCTAACTGTACGAAATGGTAAATGTTTGTATGCTCTGATGTTCTTTCTATTTTTAACTAATTGCCTTTTTTCTGGTTTTTAGAATACTTTTGAACTTTTGTCGTCGGTTTTCGGTGGTGATGGGGATACTATGGTGCCCGCCAGCTCTCTAGAGATCGGAAAGGAACACCACGTGAAGTTTTTCCGTTTGCTGAAGACAAAATACGGTCTTAGACTAGCAGTCCATCTGGATGATGGTGTCTTTTGTTTTTTGCCGCCTGGATTTTCGGAAAAAAGTAAAGACCCAACGACAGGTGGACGACCTGAACCAGGCATCAGATCAGTACATGGTATTTGATGGGGTTGACGAGACCCGTGGCGGATTTTTAAAATTAAGATTTTTAAAAAAATAAATCGTTAAATTCATTAACTGTATGAATATTCAATAAAAACTTTTACACTAAAACTTGTTACAGTACTTGAAATTTTCCCATCACATAATAGCTACCTCAACATCAGATAATTTATAAACACACGAAATTTTGCATTTAAACGAAATCGACAATAATCCTCCATATATGTACGCATGTGTCGCATTGAACTTGACTCTATATTTAACTTAACGGAATAAAAATAAAAAACGCTGTGTATTATATCGGTGTACAGTAATGAAGAAGATCGAAAACGAAAGAGAATCTGAATGGTCAATGTGAGTAGTATATACATATATCATGAAATTACGAAATCCAAAATCAAAACATTCATACATGAAAGATATAGAAAAGCATCTCATTAGCCTGATAACAGATCAACACACACATCACATGCTATTCAAACAAAAAACCTGATCATGTTTGCATGTAAAAGATTTAAGAAGATCGCAGAAAAGCAAAATCAAAAACTAAAAATTGTTGCATCAAGAGGATGCATATGCTCGTCTTTGTAAACACGTGCTCTTGTTTACGCAAAGCACCCACCCCCCGGACACTTTGAAATCATATGGCCGGATAGGCTATCTCTATCGCACATGCTAAATTTTTATCAGCAAGTACCTTACTTACTACTTAGCGAATACTCTTTACTCTTGGACGAACCGGTTTGCAGTATAAAATCCATAGCCAACAGCCTGACACTTTGAAATCATATGGCCGGATAGGCTATCTCTATCGCACATGCAAATTTTTATCAGAAAGTACCTTACTTACTACTTAGCGAATACTCTTTACTCGTCGGTTCGTCCAGGTTTGCAGTATAAAATCCATAGCCAAAAGCCTGACACTTTGAAATCATATGGCCGGATAGGCTATCTCTATCGCACATGCTAAATTTTTAATGGCGATCGAGTTCGTCAACCAATACGATGTCATCTACAGATTGTAAACATGCTCGCTTTTCTGATCATGTTTCGGTCAAATACTTGATTACCTGGGAATATGTATATTGATCTAGTAGAAAGGGTGATTGGCAGAGCTATGTATTAGACCGACTCAGGTTTCAACGCAAGATTTTAGAAATGAAGGAATTACTACAATCTATTTTAATTAAGAAATGTAACCAATACTGTAATCAAAATAAAGTTAAGCTCTTATAACATTAACTGTATGAATATTCAATAAAAAACTTTTACACTAAAAGTTGTTTTATTACTACTCCCATCACATAATAGCTACCTCAACATCAGATAATTAATAATCACACGAATTTTGCATTTGAATGAAATCGACGATAAAGTCCATCCTCGAACTTGAGTCTTTATTATCTTTCATACACATGGTCGGCTTGTGAAAGAAGAGCAAAGTCATAAACGAATACCAGATCTTATAACACAGCTGAAAAATGAACAATTCATACTATCTGAAATCAAAACATACACACATGGAAGATACAAGAAGACCAGCATCTGATTGTCATGATAACAGATCAACATGCATATCATTTCTTATTACCCAAAACCTGATCTTACACATCGCTGAAAAGCAAAAACCGAAAAAGAGTTGAAGATGCATATGTTCATCTTTGCAAACACGTGCTCTTGTTTACAAACAACATCCGAATACACACCCGCCGCCGATAGCTAAGAGCCCCCAGCGTAAGCGCACACCCCCCGCTTTAAGCTAAGATCCCCCTGAGTAAGCACACATGCGCAGCTTTTAGCTAAGAGCCCAAGCTAAAAGCAGCATTACCATGATAACAGATCATATCTTATTGCCAAAACCTGATCTTACATATCACAGAAAAGCAAAACAAGTTGAAGACACTGCAAACACGTGCTTTTGTTTATACCCCCGCACATCAGACAAACCGGTATGTAGGGGAATATCCAGCTAATTTCGTTATATTTCGCTGACACTTTGGATTTGTCAAGGCAAAACAAGTTGAAGACACTGCAAACACGTGCTTTTATTTATACCCCCGCACATGAGGCAAACCGGTATGTAGGGGAATATCCAGCTAATTTCTTTATATTTCGCTGACACTTTGGCTGTCCCTATCGCACATAGTGAATTTTTATATTAAAGTGCCCTTCTTACTACTTAGCGAATACTCTTCACTCCTGAAGGAACCGGTTTGTAGGGGAACGGCCAGCTAATTTCGTTATATTTCGCGGACACTTTCGGACTCGTAAACCGGTATGGGCTCTGCCTATCGCACGCACACATACGCACATTTTTTATACAAAAGTGCCTTTCTTACTACTGATCGCAGAAAAAAGCAAAATCAAGACGCACATGGTCATCTTTAGAAATACGTGCTGTTGTTTACAAACAACACCTGTCGCCGATAGCTAAGAGCCCCCCTCCGCAAGAACCCCCCGCGTAAGCATACACCCCCCGCTTTTAGCTAAGAGCTCCCCGCAAGAGCCTTCCCGCGTAAGCACACACCCCCCCGTTTTTAGCTAAGAGTCCCTTCAAGAGCCCTCCCGCGTAAGCACAAAACCCCCCCTTTTTAGCTAAGAGCCTACTCTTCACACCTGAAGGAACCGGCATGTGGGGGAACGATCGGCAAATTTCGCTAACACTTTCGGAAACTTTCGTTTCGCACAAACACACACACACACACAACATTTTTATATAAAAGTGCCCTTCTTACTACTGTTCTGACACAAAATATCCAATTTTTGAAAGTATGTGCTATGTAAAATTTATACATTCTTCAGCTCTAGCAAATATTGCAAGAAGACTGTGTTCTGAATATTTCCCCTGCAATGCCGCTAGACATTCTTGATATTTAAGTGATTTATTCAACTTATAAATAACAAATCCAGCAATATAGCTAACTACATACATGTTCAGTATATTCTGAAAGCCTTTTCGGGCTAAATATGTAATCATGATCCACCAGAAATTGCTGCTCTTGCAAATTTGGGTGGAGTCGTATTCATTGTCAATCATAGCGATATTGTCGATTGTAGAGTTTATTTCCACCTCAGGCTTATATCTACTCGAAATACTTAGGATTTTCATGGACTGTAGAGGAACACAATTACCTATTCCCCGTTCTTTCAATTCACAGCGGATAATAAGACTTTTGTAAGCACTTTTAAATTGCTTTACACTCGGATTATTATTGTAGCCTAATTTGGTTCTTATTGAACAAAAAAATAGTTCCAGATGGTCTTGGTTCAATTTATAGTATGGTATACTTTTCAAAATCCGAATGGCAATAAATCTTTGATACAAAATATCGAAGCCCAGCCGTCCGCAGGAACGTGGCGCGCAGCGCCGGGTTTTTTTTTAAATTTTATTGAATAGCGTTTTCAGCGAAAATTTTACTATCCAAAAAAATTTGTGCGCATAATGCCTTTTGGTAAAAGAAACCGTGTACATTTTTAGTATTTAATGTATCGAAAATATCATTGAAAAGACGAAGAAACTTAGCAGCTTCGCTATTTTCAAATTCTGGCAAATGCAGGGTGATGCGACAAAAATCTATATGGTCAGCAACAGATTTGCTCATTGTTTGAATTGCCAACCGGACTTTCATTTTTTGCCTATGAAAATGTTTCCAGATGAGCATAAAATGATTCCAGATGAGGATCTGGAACTTATAAAAAAAGAAGGAAAGAAAAGCAAGCAAAAAATTCGATTTAAAAATTGTAACGTTTATTCACCAGCGTGGTTATAATAAGAATGAGGAGGAGCACAAGAACAAAGCATAATTTTTCCTATTGGAAATTATCGTTGTGGATGTATGCCGCTAGGATTGCCGCAATAGCAATTTCATATTGGAAGTTATGTGAGATAGCGTGTACAAGAACCATTCTTCTTAATAATACAAAGAAACTGTGAGATAGCGTGTACAAGAACCATTCTTCTTAATAATAAAAGAAAACTGTGAGATAGCGTGTACAAGAACCATTCTTCTGTAGTTGCCAAAGTAGCCGCTAGAAGTGCCGCAATAGGTCGTCGTGTAAGAATGGTTGGAAATGGAACGCTGCATCATATGATCGCAATCATATGTTCCGGAGTGACATTTGCATCTATCACGTTGACGTTGTCGGCTGTAACCATCTGAGTCATAGAAAAGAGTATATACTGTAGAAGTCTATCTCCCTTGAAATCGAGACTAGCGCCACTTGAATCCAGATTTTGGACCCCTTGGTGGTGTTAGTGAGTTTTATTCACGTACACTTCTTCTTCTTATTTTACCAAACCTTAATGGCATTTCACCTAGAATCGCTGGAGAAATGCCATCGAGAAACGTCAGAGAATTGTCAATGAAGTAAACAGTGCGACTGTTTACAGCATTTTCAACTATTATTAAGCCTTCTACACGAAAATAAAGAAGAGCAACATTTCCGAGTGACCCGGGAGGTAGTTGCGACACTCGTTTTTTTTAATGGGGTATCGCCGGTAGCCCTAATCCCCGAAAAATGATTGTATTACAGGCGCAACAATTTGTGCTGCAAAAGGATCACGCAACGCTATTTCAATCGCTCATTTCCGCACCACATTTTAAACACAAAAATTAAATTTTTTACTACTTACGTTCGAGAAGTGCTACTCGAAATTAATACGCACACGGTTCTTTACGATTTGTCGTGTTCAGCGGAGCGCTTAACATGCCTAAATGTCGCACAAGGAGATAAATCCACTCACTTTTTTGCGTGAGACTCCAAAGGCCGAATTTCCGCACTGTACTACCGTACCGCGCACCTCACACAAGAACCGAAGGCGGACGGAAAAACGAACGAAAGATAAATAGCAACCGAAAAAACAAAGGACGAAGAAAACACTGGAATTTCGGCACCACACAAAAATGAACTGCGAAAAATTTTCATGTATTATCGTTTTTCGGAGGCTCTTGATGTTCGTTCTTTTGCACTTTCCGAAAATCACTGCACTCGTTTTTCACTTCTTGTTTACGGGAATCGCTTTCACGAAAGGAAAGGCGAGAAACCACCACGAATTGAGCGTGTGGAAAATTCTGGTCTGTCGCGAAAATAACCAAAATATTTGACAGTAAGAATTTCTACGAACCGAATTGACAATACTCTTCTGAAAATTCAAAAGCGCCATCTCTTGATGCTGGCGAAATCTTAAAGAACTCATCGAAATTGCGGTGCGCCATCTGGTGGCACATGGTTAGAAAGAGAAAAATGACGACCTCTCGCTCACGCATTTTGGACCCCTGTAAATGTGTTAGTAAACCAAAACTCGCCAAGTGTTCTTATATGAAGTTGACTCAGCATGATCTGAGTGCTTTGAGTGTTTTGACTCTTGGACAAGGAATCGTCATCTCCTCGGGATCGCGAGAAATAGATGGAATTAACGCAGCAACAACAGCAGCAGCTATTGCAGACTTCCCAGAACCAGAATGTTATAATTAATTAGGCTAGTCAGTCGCAACAAGCAACACAGCGAAATGCAACTGTCGTGAATCGTTGTTGGTGAGTACAACAGAAAATATACATGGACTTTTCGCAATTTATTCCCCAGATGTAATTGTTTTCTTTCTTGGAGCTGTACCAAACGTGCTAGATACTTCCAAGAAATTGTATTGTTATCGGCATCAACGAACTGTCCCAACTCTCCCATAGCATATCTTATAAGTTTGAACATCTTCATTACGAACTTTGTCATTCAAATTTTCTAACTGAAAGATTGGTCGCTTGTAGTTTGTTTAAATCGCAACCTAGTAACTTGGCTGCAGCAAAATTAGTTGATAAACCGGCAAATGTTATGCCGACAATTTGGGCTCCAGTTTTCAAACAATTTTCTATGCAATGAGCGATAATAAAGGGTTATCCAATAAGAGGTGTTATTTTGAATAGCCCGCTATTTCGGTAGATGTCACTTTTGAAGCTGTAATTTTTTGACAAGTAGAAACTACGCCATTAATAAAAATGGAACGATACATGCTTCAACAACGCATTGAAATTATTAAAATTCACTATAAAAATGGTGAAAATTTGGCAGAGACGGTTCGTAAAACTAAAACATTTTTGGGTCGTCGTCAAGCACCTTGTCGGACCGCAATACAGAAATTGGTGGAAAAATTCGAGCTGTTGGGACAAGTTAGTGATGTGAAGAATAAAACCCGTGCAAATTTTGTGTTTCGTATCGAGCGATTGTAAAAAAAACAAAATTCATTTATTTAATTGTGAGTTTAATGAAAGTAAATCTTTATTTAATTAATATTATTCGTTGTAAGTTCTTAAACATTCTATTTGACAATTTATGCTTAGCTTAGTACTGGTGACGGCTAATCGAACATAATGCCTGTTTAGATGATATCTTAATAATGACTGCCACTTGAGTATCAAGTGCTGTTATTTATACTACTCTTTTATCAGAATGACTGGATGCTGTGGTTAATGGTCAATGTGATAAGGTTTGCTTAATTTTATGAATTCATGGGAATCGAAGTGATTAAATGTTCTTTGTTCTTATGACTTAGTTCTATATTGCCTTATCTGGTAATGTACTTGGATCGTATGACTGAATTAGCGAATATGTTATCTGTATTAGTGTTAGTGTGTGAGTTATTATGTAGAGGCTTGGGCTGATACATAACACCTCCCTTCTTAGAAAAAGAACTGTCCTCAGTTCGGACGTTACTAATTTTAATTTTAGTCTGACGATTTTTCGCTTTAAAATACAGGATTACAATGATTATTATAATTATTATTATTACTATTGAAGTAATACCTATTCCTGTATGCAAATGTTTAGTGAATTGAATTTCTTTTAATTCTTTAATGTTTTTAATTTGTAATTCTTGTAATTCGTCTATTGTTTTAATTAATTTAATTCTTGGAATGATTATTGGTACTGAATATTGTCCAACATATAATTTCTTTGTATTCTCAAATTCTACGTTATTTATTTTTATTATGCAATTTTCAAATTTAATCAAATAATTTCCTTTTATTTTCCATTTTCTTTCATCACAAGTACTTTTGATTTTAACATCTAATTGATTTATTAATACCATTCCTGGTATGATTTCTTTAACACTTGGTATTGTTTTCATTGCTTTACATGTTTCATTAATATCTATACAGTTTGATCACGATATCAAATCTTCTACATATTTCTCATTTCGTATTTCATATACTGTATTATCGATTTTTATTATATTTTGATTTGTTGCTATTAATTGGTATCCTTTAGTGTTTCCTAATGGATATGTTCTATAAACTGTGTAATTTTTTTGTTTTAATGGTATTTTGAATGCAAATATTAAGTTTTTATTATTTGATAACAAGTATGATTCAATTAATTCCATTGATTGAATGTTGATATTATTTTCTTTTATTTCTTTATATGATAACATATTTCTACTCATTAAATTGTATTTTGATGCTAAAATATTATCTTGAATTTTTTCTACATGATCCTTTAATAATTGAATATTTAAGTTTATTTTCAAATATGTTATATCTTCTCCTAATACTTTATTTTCTTTGTTTAGTTCTTTTACTTGTTTTATAATATGATTTATTTTATCTTGAAATCCCATATTTAATTCAATTTGTTTATTCATATTAAAAATTACTTTGTTAGTACCTGTTCGTAACTCTTCTAATTTATCATTTATTAATTCCCTATCTGAATCTGTCATTATTCCAAATATTGTATTATAAATCTCTCCCACTGGATTTAATAATCCTCTTTTCTTTCTAATATTTTCACTAATTTGTAATGTTTTTATTTGAGCTTTTAATTCAAAAATTTCATGGTTCAATCCTGTTTTCTGATCCTTTGTTATTTCTTCTTTTTCTATTAATCTTTCGAATTCTTTTATTACTGCCATTATTTGGTCTATATCTACTTGATGTAATATTATTTTAAATTTGTCTGCTAACTTGATTTCTTTGATCGGTATTTCTATATAACCTCCTTCATTATTTATTGGTTCCACTGTCAGTGTTGCTCCTATTATCGTTACTGTTAACATCATCATTAGTGTTATCGTTGTGTTGTCCATTGTCTGTAATTTTTATTGTCTTTTTACTACGTTTTATTAATTCTTTTGAGTGTTTATTTGGGTCGTATTTAATTTTCTTAAATCTTGTTTCTAATTTATATCTCCCTGCTTTCTTGTTTCTGTAATATACTTCGTCCCTTTTTTCGTCAATGTCTATTCTTTGTTTATTTAATTTTTCCATTGTCTGTTCTTTCTTTATTTTTAACTTTTCATATATCTTTTTGTTGTCCGTTTTCCCTTGTTCTATTTCAAAAGGTATTTCTTCTGTTGTTGAGTGTCTAATTCTATTATAAATTCCACATGATTCTGTTATTAATTCTGTTAATGATAACTTTTTAGTTAGTCTTAATATTCTTAACTTTTCTAATAATGTACTGTGTAACCTTTCTATATCTGAATTACCTCTATGCGTATTAGGTTTTGTTAAATGTATCTCGATATTCTCTTCTTTAAAGTATTCTTTCAATATTATCATATCAAACTCTTGGTCCATAATTAATTTCTTTGGTTTTCCTACTAAAGAAAAAATTTGTCTGAAACTTTTCCTAATGTCTATCGCATTACTTGATTCTAACATTGCTATTGTTGCAAATTTTGAAAATTTATCTATCATCGTTAGTACTTTCGTTGTTTTATTTATAAAAAATATGTCTGCATGACATAACTCTCTGATATTTTCTGGTGTTTCTGTAATTCTTAATTTTTCTTTCGTCGGTTTCCTATCAATTTTACTCTCATTGCATATTTCACATAAATTTATATATCTGTGTATAAAATTTTTTAATCTTGGATAGTAATATTCTTTCTTTATAACCATATAATTCTCTAAGATCCCTGAATGTTGTGATTTTTCATTATGTTGTTCTTTTATAATATTTTCTAACTCTGTTTCATTCTTTGGTTCCTTCAATAGTTGACTTACCATATACTTTGGAATTTGTCTTAAATCGAATAACTATATATATAATTCTTGAAATTTCACATATTCCCTGTTACTTATTTCTGAATATATTCCCGTTGTTTTGCTACTCATAAACTTTTTTAACCTCAACTTTAAATCTTCATTATTAAATTCATTTGGTTTTATCCATAATCTTCTATTTAAATTTGTCTTAACTTCCTCTCTTTCTGATAATATGATTTGTTGTTTGTATTTGTTAATACATTCATCTTTTAATGGTATCAGATGTGAACTATCTTCTTCTGCTGTGTGTCTAGTTGATACTAAATCCTCACTTTCTGCTAGGTTACATTCTTCTTCATTAATCATTCTGCTCAAATAATCTGCTGGTATGTTTGTTGTTCCTTTTATGTATTTAACATTAATTTTATATTCTCCTAAACTTAAAATCCATCTCTGTATTCGTTGATTAATATCTCTCCCTTTATACTTCTTATATAACCACTCTATTGGTCTGTGATCTGTATATAAATTAAATTCTCTCCCATACACATACGGTCTAAAATATTTTACTGCGTATACTATCGCCAATAACTCCTTTTCTGTCGTACTGTATTTTCTTTCATGTTCATTTAATGTTCTTGAAATATAAGCTACCGGATGTTGGTTTGGCGATAAGACTGCCCCTAACGCATAATCACTTGCATCTGTAGTTATATTAAATTGTTCATTAAAATCTGGATGTTTTAAAACTGGTTCTGTTACTAGAATTTCTTTTAATTTATTAAATGCTTCGTTATATTTCTCGTCTTTTAGATCTATCTTAGTTTCTTTCTTTAAATATCTCGTCATTGGATATGCTATCTTACTATAATCTTTTATAAATTTTCTATAATATCCTGTCATCCCTATAAATGATTTAATTTCCTTCTTACTCTGCGGTATTTTTGCTTTTGATATCTTTTCTATTTTTTCTTTGTTTGGTAATATTCCCTCTGGTGTAATTACATGACCTAAAAATGTTGTCTCTTTCTTTAGGAATTCGCACTTGTCTAACTGTAGTTTTAATTTATGTTTTTGTAATATTCTTAAAATTGTTCTGATGTTTAATAAGTGTTCCTCTAATGAACTTCCGAATATGAGTATATCATCCAAATATACTACACATATTTTATTTATTACATTTGCTAAAATATCATTCATGATTCTCTGAAATGTTGACGGCGCGTTTTTCAGTCCGAAGGGCATTCTGATATATTCATAATGTCCTTGATTCGTACTAAAAGCCGTTTTCTCTATATCCCTTTTACTCATTTTAACTTGGTGAAACCCTTTAGCTAAGTCTAAAGTGGTAAAATACACTGATCGTCCTAACTTCTCTAATATTGTCTCTATGTTAGGTATTGGATATTTGAAATCTATTGTCACTGAATTTAACTTTCTATAATCTATTACCATTCTATACTTGGTTTTATTACTTCCATCTAGCTTTTTGTTCACTATTATCACCGGTGCGTTGTATGGTGATTTGCTAGCTCTGATTATACCATCTGCTAATAGTTGATTAATCTGTTTTTTGATTTCTTCCTCATGTATTTGAGGGTTTCTATACATTCTACTGTAAACTGGTTCTTCAGTTGTTGTCTTTATTTCATGTTCCATATCTAATTCTGCTTGGAGTTTATCTCCTTCTTTATAAAATGAATCTCTAAATTCCTTCATCATAATTCTTAATTTTCTGTTCTCTTCATCATTCAAATGATCTGTTCTAATTATCGGGTCTGTTGGTTCTAGTGCATGAACTTCATCATACCTAAGTTCTAACGTATTTATTTCATTATCATCTTCATATCCCATAAACTTGATGCGTTTATTATTTATTATAATCTCTTTATTATTGAAATCTATATATGCTCCTAGTGTATCTAAGATATCCGTTCCTATAATAGCACTCTGTAAGCGATTTCCAAAATCTACAATTTTCCACATAATATTCTTTTCGATCCCAAATTCTATTGGTGATGCTGTTTCTACCTCATATTTTATTAAACTAAAACCCGTCATGGTTTTTATTTCTGTTTCTGCTTTTCTCCATTTTAATGTTTTTACTATTTCCTTACTAATCAGTGTTATAGTTGACCCCGTATCTACTAAAGCCTTAACTTTCGTTCCCCAAATTGTCACTTCTATAATTGGTAATCTGAATTTTGCTAAGTTTGATTTATTCTCGAGGCTCTTACTCGAAAATTTACATTATTATTTTCTGGTTGCACTATCTGTCCTCTATTCACAATATTATCCACTTCCATTGGTTGTATTCTATTCTGATTATTATTTAATCTATAATTGTTTGAATTATTTTGTCTAAATGGATTCTGTCTAAAATTGTTAGTATTCCTGAGATTGTTACTGGAATTTCTATAATTGTTTTGAACTTGATTTTTATTAACTTGATTGTAGTTATTGTTATTCATATGATTGTATTTAGGTTTATTATTGATATTTTGCCTAACATTTACATTGTTATTTGAAGTTTTTCTAGCATTATCTTTTAAGTAACCATTTCTACCTGAACTTGCAATATTCTGCATTGCTAATCTTAAAATTGAGAAATTCTTTATTTCTATCCATAAGGATGTATTGTCGTCGACTTTACTTTTAAATACGTCTAACATTAATTTCTCGTTGTCTTCTCTACTTCGTCCTGCTGCATCTGTTTCCCCCAGATCCACTTTTGCATTTAATTTATTTAGGATGTTCTGTAGTTGTTCGTACACTTCCTGGATGTTATATCCCTTAACTCCATAAGCGTCATAAACTAACTTGTCGTAATTTGCTATTACTCCAAAATTCTGTTTTAATACTTCTTTTATGGTTTCCCATGCCGGAATTGTTGTGAATTTTAACATAACATTTAACGCTGATCCCTTAAATTTAGTAAGCAATATTGTGCTTATTATAACCAATTGATTCGGTGTTCCTAACGCTAAAGTACTCTCTACCGAAGAACAAAATGATGCTAAGCTGTAGTCATCGTCTCCAGAGAATACGGGAACTGCCTTGAATAACGTCAATAGTACTGATGTCGTCACTCTCTCTTCTGGTTGATGAGCCATTATTGAATATAAGATATTTACCAATCGAAAAATAGTTGAATTGTATTGAGTTGATATTCGTTCGCCTCCAATTCTTGAAGTAAGTGTTGTAGTTGCTGATTAATAGCCTGTCCTTCACCTTCACTATTTTGTATTAGATTGTTTCCACGTTTTTCACTTATTTGTAGTGTAACTGATTTTTAGTTAAATGGATCACGATTTATATTAATATGATTTTAAAACTTTCACGATTCGATCACTTTCGGATTGCTACAATATTATACTTTTACAATCCTACCGACTGCGCAAATTTTGTGTTTCGTATCGAGCGATTGTAAAAAAAACAAAATTCATTTATTTAATTGTGAGTTTAATGAAAGTAAATTTTTATTTAATTCATATTATTCGTTGTAAGTTCTTAAACATTCTATTTGACAATTTATGCTTAGCTTAGTACTGGTGACGGCTAATCGAACATAATGCCTGTTTAGATGATATCTTAATAATGACTGCCACTTGAGTATCAAGTGCTGTTATTTATACTACTCTTTTATCAGAATGACTGGATGCTGTGGTTAATGGTCAATGTGATAAGGTTTGCTTAATTTTATGAATTCATGGGAATCGAAGTGATTAAATGTTCTTTGTTCTTATGACTTAGTTCTATATTGCCTTATCTGGTAATGTACTTGGATCGTATGACTGAATTAGCGAATATGTTATCTGTATTAGTGTTAGTGTGTGAGTTATTATGTAGAGGCTTGGGCTGATACATAACATGCACGTCGCTCGAGAACAACTGAGAATATTGTTGCTGTAGCCCAAAGTGTTGAAGAAAACCCAGGTTTGTCCATTCCTCGTCGTTCTTTGGAATTGGGCATTCCACAAACGTCATTACACGGTATTTTGCATAAAGACTTGGGTCTTAAGGCTTATAAAATTCAGTTAACACAAGAAATTAAGCCGGTCGATCATCAACTACGCCGTATCTTTGCTGATTGGGTCCTTGAAATGCATGAAAATGATCCGGAATTCCATCGAAAAATCATCTTGACTGATGAGGCCCATTTCCACCTCGGTGGCTACGTCAACAAGCAAAACTGTCGCATCTGGGGCTCGGAAAACCCAAGAGTTATTGTTGAAAAGCTTCTCCATCCTCAACGTGTGACTGTTTGGTGCGGTTTATGGTCCGGCGGGAGCAACAGTTACGGTTAATGGATTGCGCTATCGAGAGATGATTAATGATTTTTTATGGCCGGAATTGGATGATATTGATCTGGATAATGTTTACTTTCAACAAGACGGCGCTACGTGCCAGACAAGCATCGAAACCATTGATCTTTTACGGGAAAAGTTTCCGGACCGCGTTATCTCTCGAAGAGGTGATCGCAATTGGCCACCGAGATCTTGTGATTTAACACCTTGCGACTTCTCCCTTCGGGGGGCTACGTGAAAGATAAGGTCTACGCCAACAGCCCAGCGTCGATTGAAGACCTCAAAGATGGAATTCGTGAGACTATCGAGGACATAGGGCAGCCACTTTGCGATTCGGTTATGAAAAATTTCATGGAAAGGATACGGTCCTGTAAGCGTGGTCGTGGTGGCCATTTGGCTGATGTTGTTTTCCATTATTAACGGCATACCTTCCTCTTTACAATGAAATAAACATCCGATCATTTATCTCAAAAAATGCCATTTTTCTTTAAATATCAAAATAACACCTCTTATTAGATAACCCTTTATTTTCTTTTTTTGAAGCGATTCAAGCGAAACTTTTGGAAAATATCCCAGAGGTATTTTCCACGATTTGTTCACGCACACAGCCATGAAAACTAAAATTCGAATAGCGGAAATACTACATTCTCCTCCATCACCGATATCTACATACCCTGTGGAATACTTTCCATTCCATTCTATAAGTTGGCGAATCGTTATTTCGTCAAATGAAATATTCAGGACAATGCATTCATCGTTTTGCTTAGCGACGTCAACAGCATTACTGATTGCATTGAATGATTCTACTGTAAAATCTGGCTTACAGTCAATACACTGATACCTACCAGCAATAGTTTGAGGAATTGAATTCGAATTGACCCCAGACGAGAGGTGTGGAGGTTGCCGTCTAGTTTCCTACAGCGAACGTTCAGGATTGTTTTATCGGAGATCGTTATTGACGGAGGGTTGCGCAGGGTCAACGTTCCGCTGCGCACTAGCTCCTGCAGAGTGCGTCCTTCTCTCCCTATACGTTGTAGACATCTCGTGGTCCTCCCGACGAGAGCAGCGAAGAAGTGTGGCGTATACCAGACCCCTTCGCTCTCAATGCACAGACGAGAGGTATGGAGGTCGCCCTCCAGTTCCCCACAGTAAACGTGCAGGATTCTTTGGCGGGAAGACATTGCTTCGGTAACAAAATGACGAATTATCTGCAACAGCAATAATAAGTTTACGCCAAACGACAGAGAAATTGAATGGACTGCAACTGACATAAAAAAATCCGGGAAGAATGCATATTTCTGGGTTTACTTGAACACTAGATATACCGACAAATTGACTATACCTATTTCTACCGACACCAGTCAAAATGACTGGTGTAAGAAAAAATGATTTGTGGGGTTTCTAGTCTTTATATATTGGAAAAAAATAATAAATTACTTCAATTAGGTTAATTCTAATATATTTTATTAATTATGAATTCATGCATTAGTTAGTTAAAACATAATGATATTTAAATTTCTAAACATAAATTAATTGCCGTGTGATTCCAGATCCGCAACATAATATATATTTATTTTTTTATACTATACATTATAATAAAGAGTACAGTAAATCTATAACATAAATAGCAATTCGAAATTTTATTTCAATTCTGAATCAAAAACCTATATGGTAGTAGTATTGAATTTGCCACAATTTTTACATACGTAGATTTTGTTTTGAGTACATTTGCCGCATACATATTTTTTGCATATATTACAAATAGTTGTGGTCTTATTATTATTACAATGTCTTACTTGACACCATTTACGTGCATGAAGGTTGCTACTTGAACTTGGCATATCAGGTTCCTGTGGATTTTCTCTTGAAATCTGGTATTCAGAAGCAAGTTTTTCAGCTAGACGAAACAAAAATTCTTTTCTTGATATATTTTCACCTGTTGTGTTTTTATACAATATCCAGGCATTTATTCCGGCCAAATCTAGGATGTTGAAAAAAACTTGAAGTGGCCACCTTCTAGAACCTGATTTGCCACTATATTTTCGTGCCATTTGGTCAGTCACAGCGACGCCAAATTTAGTATTATTATAAAAGGACACAGTTTCGGGTAACTTCTTATTAGTTTTATCAATTTTGACGTGTTTGTGCTTTGTACTTAGTAAAAGTACTCTCTTCGTCAGTTTACTTTTGTAAATAGTAAGTGTACATCCATTTGATTCATAAAGCAACGTTGAAAAACGAGCCATGCTATCTTTTTTTTCTTTGCAAATTTTTGGGAGTTCCCTTTTATTTGCACGTATTGTTCCAACCAATGTAGTATTTTTTGACAGTAATTTCACCGCCAGAGGAAAACTTGTAAAGAAATTGTCCGTTGCTATGGTTCTACCTTTCATAGTATATGGCTCGAAGAGTTTGAGAACAACAAATTCACTTACAGGTGTTGATGAATCTCGTGCCTCATCTTTTCCTAAATAAGGAAATCCATTTATTACATATTTAGTTTCAACGTCAGACGCCAGCCAAAATTTTATGCCGAATTTGTCGGGTTTGTTTGGCATATATTGTGTGAACCTGCATCTCGCCTTCGTTGGAAAGAGCTGTTCATCCATGCATATATTACGCACCTGGTTTGAAGCAATTTTGGCTATTTTCAATAAATTTATTACAAACTGTTAAAACTAAGGCAAATTTGTCTCTTTGTAAACGTTGACTCCTCTCTTTTTTGTTGTCAAAACGAATATAACGTAGAATCTCTGTAAAATCATTTCTACTCATTTCTACTGGAAAAAAGTTTGCTCCCCACTTCTTATTCCATAAATATGCAAGTCTCAAAGTTTTTGCTTCGTACGCTCCACGTGCATACAATATCGCAATGAAAACGCCTTCAATTTTGCTTGCGTAAGTATCCATTTTTTGTTCAGAACTCGAGAAATCCATCGAATTTGATGGATTTTTCCATCAATTTCGATAGATTTGATTTTTGTCTTCACTTACTGCAACAAACACAATATTTATAGTTCGTTTGCCTTTGTCTTATGCGCTTCTCAGCCTGTGTTTTCGAGTAGAACCTGAACCAAAACTTTTCTTTAACAATAACGAAATAAAATTTTTTTTTTTTTAATTTTATAACTTGACGTTACCTTTTTATTTCTATGCACAAAGTATTTGATTTTACAATTTTATCCGGTAGGCAAGAATTGAATGTTTCTCTTACATTTAAATATGCCATAGGAGAAATAAAATTTAAATTCAACTCTCTTCCACTTAGTCTTCCCTAACCACTCTAATCTGCATATTGACTTTCCACTCATTCGCAACTCTTGCCCCAAGAATAATAAGGTTTCGCCCGACTTGTTGGCAGTTCATTTATCTGAATGCAGAATTAATGTTGTAATTTTGTGGTCGGTTATTTTGGTGTCAACAATAACAAAATGTACTCTCGGGAAGAGTTCGTATTTTAATTTGGCCATTATAAAGACCCAAATTATCTAGTGTGTTGAGTAATAAGGACATATCCAAGTTCATTCAGTAAACCTAAGTAACATGAAGCTTCAGTGTCAGAATCTATCATGATGTCGACATTAATATCGCTAATAATTATGGTATTATCCATGTTATTTTTATCAAGAACCTTTTCAAGTTCTTCGACAAATTCTTTTCCAGAGATGTTTGAAGATCTACAAGTCGGTATTATTTTTAGAGGTAGTTTTAAACCAGCACCAATCTCGGCAAAAAGGCAGGTTGAATCATTACATAATTACACCACTGTTTTGATTAATGATATTTGTTGATCTGTAACTTGAGAACCTTCCTTCCTTCCAACATTCGGACAGTGTAATGATATTGAATGGGATCAAAGCTTTCTACATATCAAGCTAGGCAGAACTGACGTAGCGGCCATCTTGAATGACTCTAGTGGGTGTGACGTCATGGATTTTTCCATTTCAAAAGACCACCTGTATTATTTTTGTACGAGCTTGTCGTAAAAACACGTTTAATCGAAAACAACACAATAGCATAATTAAAATCAAATTAAGCACGGAAATATTACGCGATTGCATACTTTTTTGTAATAACTAAAATTCTACAGTATTCTGTGTGAAAATTAACCGGAGAACTCTGCACGATATGAGTGAGAGATTTTCTTCGGTGTGAGAAACCGAGATTTAACTTTGATCGCACTTTTTTCAATTAAAAATCTATTGCAATGATATCAACGTGTAATAATTACATGCCGAGCATAATTAATAAAGTACCTTAGAAAGCTGAACTAACTTTAACACTGCATTTAAGAATAAACGCGATTCTTACAAAGCCCGCCGTGTCTGCTCCATACAAAAGCGAGCGAATTTGTATGAAATTGTCATTTTTGTTATGACTCCATCGTGTTGTTGTTGGATTTACTTACATGGCTTTTACTTTAGAGGGCTTTGAATGGGATGCATTGTTAAAGACTTACTACTAGCTCATCAAACATTTTCTTAACACTACGAACGGTAGTGTAAAATATGCTTATTGTATTTTCACCAATACTAGATAGAGTTTGAAATTTCGTAATGTATTGACACAATAGATCGTTACACAATTCATCACTGTCCAACGTATTACCAGTGTCCCAAAGCAACATTTTCCCTCGGCAGGAAATTATGTAATCCAAAATATTCCAACTGTCAGTCAAAGTACGTAGAAACTTGGAATTCGTCCGGGCTTATTTAAATGCGATAAATAATTTTAATTTTTTGCCTTCCGGAAGGCTGGTTGTGTTTTGTAATATTTATTTTCTTGTAGTCCAAGTTATTGTGTTTATATTGAAAACCCCGCCGAGGAAAATGATGAAATTGCCGTTTTAGAAGCTCAAAAATAAGGTTTTAAAACGCAATTTTCTTCATTTTCCAGGTGGAAAATCGTTAATAGTACCGAGCACGCCTTAAAACCTCTTCATCTATTGGTTTTACTACATAATGCATGCAGAAAAATTCATTTTAGTGCATTTTAAAGTTATCCGTGATAATATTTTTTTCCCAAAATACTCAGTTTGTTTTCTTTGTTTACATTTCTTTTTGACATTTCTCCTGTTGACAGCGATTTGGTCGATTCTAGTTGAAATTTCATTAGGATTGGTAAAATACGAAGAAGTGTACGCATAAAAAGAGTATAATATAGAAGTCTATCTCCATTTAATTCGAGACTAGCGTCACTTAATTCCAGCTTTTGGTCCACTTGGTGGTGTTAGTGAGTTTCATTCACGAACACTTCTTCTTCTTATTATATCAAAAAAAAACTCTTCTTCTCTATCTAACCTTTAAAATATATTTTTGTAAATAAATTGAAATCTAAATATTGAAAATAAACTTAATACGACTATAGAACAAAATATTTGGTCCGTCGAGTCGGATTATCCGAGAGTAACATCCACCAAGAAGAGGGAACGCCGAAAATTGAATCCTCGGGTAAGTGCCAATTGAATTATAAAATCCGTTCAGCGAAGTGGACAATTTGATTTTGCGGCAAAATCATGCGCACGACCAACTGCAAAGGGCAATAGCGAATTACCGCAAAGATCCAAAGACAAGAAAAACAAAATCATACATAGAAAAGAGGGTAAAAGCTACCGAGGAGCATTACGAAGCCTTCAAAGAAACGCACGTTAAAATTTTGGACATAGTAACAGCAGAGTCTCGAAAACTTCCATATTTCATTGACGACAAATATTCAGAATATGAAGAATTTTATATGCAATTTGTTTCAGAACTTGAAGAAACTCACTTAATCCATATTGAGTCCGTAAAGATAACAAAGACCAATAGTGAAAACGAGGCCGAAGTTAAGTTGTCAAGGATCACTTTACCAATCTTTGACGGAAAATCTTCACCAGTAGCAATACTTTCAATGACTCACTTCAAGAAAGGTATTCGTCACTTAATCGTCTCATAAGAGTAACGGCGTATTGCTATAGGTTTTGGTGAATAACCAGGGGAAGAGCATTATTAACCAAACACTTGAACACATCAGAACTAGAACCCGCGTTAACATTTTGGATTAAATATACACAACAATCGACTTTTGAGTTAGAAATCAATCAGTTGACAAAAAACAACTCCATTCACAAAGGAAGCAAACTTTTAAATTTGAACCCATTTCTTGGGTACTTCGCGTAGGAGGACGTCTTCAACAAGCCAACATAGAATATGGAAAAAGACATCCAATTATTCTCCCAAAACGGAGTCATATTACGACACTAATTTTAAAACAACACCACTACATGACTTTGCATGGAGGTCCTCAACTAATGCTAGGTACATTGCAAAAAAGGTATTGGATAATGGATGCAAGAAATACCATTCGCCACTTCATCCATAAATGTGTTATCTGTTATAAATACAAAGGTGAGACATGTTCGCAACTCATAGGGAATTTGCCCAGTCCGCGAATCAATATCTCAAGACCCTTTACTCATACGGGTATCGATTATTGCGGTCCCATACACATTAGATCAGCCAAAGATAGAAGTGCTAAAACCTATAAAGGATACATCGCCATCTTTGTTTGCCTGACTGTAAAGGCTATCCATATCGAGCTAGTTAGCGACCTCACAACACCAACCTTTCTGGCAGCACTTCGAAGATTCGTCAGTCGTCGAGGACTATGTAAACATATCTATAGTGATTGCAGGACAAACTTTGTTGGAGCAAACACTGAACTGGACAAGATTTTTGAAAGATGTAAAGATGCAGCTGAAAGCCTCGCTAACCAAGACATAACCTGGCATTTCAACCCTCCCGCATCACCACATTTCGGAGGCTTATGGGAAGCAGGAGTTAAATCGACAAAATACCACTTACGGCGAATCTTAGGCAATGCAGTCCTTACGTATGGATAGCTTAACACCACTTTGATTCTAATAGAAGCATGTCTCAACTCAAGACCATTGTGCCCACTCACTGCCAACCCTACTGATTTAGAAGCACTCACACCAGGCCATTTTCTGACTGGAGATGCACTGCTAGCAGTAAATGAAGACAACCTTCAAGACATAAACATAAATAGACTCGACCGATGGCAATTGACTCAACAGTTAGCACAAACATTTTGGAAAAGATGGAGCACTGAATATTTGTCACGGTTGCAACAACGTCCAAAATGGCTATCACAGAAAGTGAATGTGAAAAAAACGATTTAGTTTTGGTTAAGGATGAAAAAATTCCACCCTATAAATGGCCACTAGGAAGAATTATTGTAATACACCCTGGAACGGATGGTTTAGTCCGGGTTGTAACCGTTTTATCCAGAGGTGCAACTATGAAAAGACCAGTTACAAAAATTGCAGTTTTACCAATAAATGCAGACGATACCACAAAATAGCATGTTAGCTTGTCTAACATTCCAAATTCAATCTACACAACCTCAATCCAAGTCATTTCCTATCCAATTTCCTTTCATCTCTAATAGCGAGTGAGATGCGCTAAAAAACATCTCTTGTTCCCGAATATTAAAGAAGCCTTGATACGGAGGAAACGTCATCAATTGCTACTTTATTATACCGAAGATCTTCGTACTCGCTTTCATCAATTTGAACCAGAGGATTCAACGCCCGGGAGAATGTTCAACCCTGAATAAAATGAACAAAGCAAACTCAACGAACGAACGATCAAGGATTTCTACGTGAGCCCAACGATGATTGATGACTCAACCCTGAACATCGTGGTCTTAATGAATGACACCTTTGACGTTTATCAAAAAAAAACTCTTCGCGCTTTAACGTGTTGCTGCTTCGTTGTGATTTTTTCTCTATCTAACCTTTAAAATATATTTTTGTAAATAAATTGAAATCTAAATATTGAAAATAAACTTAATAAGACTATAGAACAAAACAGCGGGAAACACCAAGAATTGCACATGTGAAAAATTCTAGTCAGTCGCGAAAATAACCACAATATTTCTAAGAACTGAATTGACAATGCCCTTCTAATAATTCATAAGCGCCATCTCTTGATGCTAGGCGAAATTTTCAAAAACTAAAATTGCGTTGCGCTATCTGGTGACACAGGGTAAGAAAGAGAAAAATGACAGCCTCTCGCTCACGCATTTTGGTCCATGTAAATGTGTTAGGAATCCAAAATTTACCAAGTGTTTTTATATGAAGTTCGCAGCAAACAAAATAATTCATTAACGAATAGTTAGTGAATTACATTAACGAACGATTTGATCGTTAACGAGTCATTAACGATTCATCAAGCAGACTAATGAATGAATTACTTTTAACGATTTATTAATGAGTTGTAAAACGCTTACAAGAAACGAGTATAAAAGCAAGTATATAATCGTTATCAATGCGTGTTTTACGGAAAATTGATCCTTCAACATAATGGACGCAATCTTTGCACGAATAATCCTTTGTTTCCTCGTCTTTCTGCTTCGCTAGTCCCAACATTGGTAAGACGCCATCGTTCCCGAATTGAGCATGTCTCGAATCGTCAACAGCCGTGAAATCGACAAATTCTTGCACTTCATAGTCTCCCGTTTCAATTACATCTTGTTCTATTTTCACTTGGCTAATATCAGCCAAACTGGTCTCCTTTTCTAACGGATGAATCTCTTCTATGTCGCTAGCTCTCACCCCAATTTTACAATCTGCTTGAGTCGTGTTGTCTGGCAACTCGCAAATTGTAAAGTCTTCCTTTGCTGTGGCAACGAACTGGGAAAATAATCCGTAGGATGGATGCGACTGCTTTCCTTTTGAACTTGTAGAATAATTTTAATTGTAAATTGCAATGTGAGCAGAGGTAGTGCAGTTGAACTTCGGTGGGGATCTGTAAGGGCGATGATTTTTAATGTGGGCCGAATAATCGGGGCAGCGAAAATTTGCAGCCTCGAAAGGAATCCGCAAAAACCCGGAGACAATCGTAACAACCGAAGATTGGTTGAGGCAAAAACGAAAGGAAATTTGCCAAAATTAAAAATAAAAGACGAATATAATGATATTGGGTTGGAACAGGTGAATGCAGGTGATATTCTAGACGACGTTTTGTTCTGGGAAAGTCAAGAACTCAAAGTAAGTATTGTTCAGCATCGAAATTCTATTTTCAACAAAATTTTAGTAGAAACGATATAATAATTTCATTTCTTTACAGAATAAGAAAAAGTTCTGCTATCACTCGATTGCAACTCAAATGCAACCAATTTCGATGAGTCTACACAATTTTCGACAATTTCATCTGTGCCCGGCAGCAGTAATTTCTCAGATGCACCATGCACCGCACCACCTACACCATCGACTTCGGCGAAGAAAAGTGATCTTATTTATTATCTTGTTGAGCTGATTTTGTTAATCGTTTGGTACGAATGTAATTTCTCAACTCTTAATTATACTTTTTCAACCGTTGTTAAGGCTTCTCTATACCTGTCTCCTTTTGTTTCGTGTTTTTTGTTAAATGTTTTGGTTTGGAGACCGAGTACACCTGCGAAAAAAAAAAATAATAATAATATGCATAATAAATCTTAAATTTATATTTTTCTCACACATTGCGGTTTTCAAAATTGTTTTATCGTTTTTTTGTTTGTCCATTAAAACATTATACAGGTAACAACGTGGGAAATGAGAATAAACACATTCTTTACGAAATCGGGACATAACACGTCGTGATTTTTTTTGTAATCCTGGATCCCCCCCCCCCTAATTCCACGAAATTTTGGAATGTCGGTGAAATTTTTTCTCCAAATCCGCGTTGCCGTTTATTTTTGCAATGTGTTCCTCCCTCAATAGTTTCGTTTCCGAAACCATCGTTAAGGATACATTTGGTGAAAATTGGCGAGTGGACTCTGGAAAATGGATACGATGATAAAGTTTTGTTAGGCTGAGCACATTTAGTTCTGTACAAACTTGCCTATTTAAATCTGACCGATAAAAGTCATTTCCCCAACTGTTAAGTCCGTTCCCGATTATTTCCTGTTTCGGATTTGTTTTTTCCTGGACAAAACACCGAGTGATCCTGGGTAAGCTCATCTTCCTGTGAGTATTGAATCAAAAATCATTGAGTCATTGCGTCATTTGCGAAAAAAAAATAATTCACTGAAATCATTGCGCAGTGTCCTTGGAAGCAACGTTTCCAAGTGACCCTTGAGGTAGTTGCGGCACTCGTTTTTGTTTATGGGGTGTCGCCAGTAGCCATAGTCCCCGAAATCTTTATTTCATATTACAATTTCTTAAAACTGCTATTACTTTAGATTTAAATTTTTGCAATCGAATCACGAAAAGATTCAATAAAAATTTTGACGAACTATGGTATTTTTTCAGTACAACATTGGACACATTTCTAAGATATTTCAAATTATGGATTAATTATTTTTTATGGTACATTAATAAATACTTCGAACTTATTCAAAGTGTTCTTACATATGTATTGTTTGTTTTTGATAATACATTATATTACATAAAACAAAAAATTGTTCAGAAAGCGAACGCTAAACAGGAAAATTGGAAAGGATAAAGGTAATCAAGAAGCTCGCGAAAAAACAGAGAATAACAGGAGAAAAATACTAAACAACGCGGCTGTTTCCCATTTCCCAAGCTCTTGCCCATCCCCTCCCCCCACCCCTTGCGTATAGACGAACATACACCAAATGAATTAATTAGAGGTTACTATTAACTTAATATTAATGAGTCCTTTAAAGGTATACCAAGACAATTCTGGAATTTCGCTGACTCTAAGAAAAACTATGATGATTTTCTTTCCAGTGCGGTTCTTAGTGATTTTGCTGATTGATTGACTCTGATGAATTGCTGACTATGATTATGTCCTTTGCGAAATTATGAACATTTATTTTAAGAGATTGTAATAAATATTGAAATACCTGTGTAAATTTTCAATGTTTCTTCTTTTTTGTCTATGTTTGGAGTAATGATTTTTTATTTTGTTTTTCCTAAGATTTGTTATTATTATTATTATCTTTTTACTTTAACTTACAAGGCATATCTCATCGTTTTTGTATGCTTCTCCTCATCAGCTGTTCGCCTTGAACTCGCTACTGACTATTCAACAGATGGCTTCCTTGCAGCATTCAAGCGATTCGTCAGTCGACGAGGAATTTGTTCAACGCTTACGAGTGATTGTGGTACGAACCTAGTAGGTGCAGACACGGAACTTCGTAGGCTATTTACCTCTTCGTCTCGACATATTCAACACCTCGCGAGTCTTCTAGCAAATGACGGAACAAAGTGATCATTTAATCCTCCTGCTGCACCACACTTTGGTGGTAAATGGGAAGCAAGTCATCAAAATTTCATATCAAACGCGTCATTGGAGATGCCATCCTCACTTACGAAGAGTTTTCTACGATGTTAACTCAAATCGAAGCTGTGTTAAACTCACGTCCTATATGTCCTCTACCTGATGACCCAACAGATCTTGAAGCACTAAAGCCTGGCCATTTCATCATCGGAGCGGCGCTCAACTTGATTCCGAAGCCTAGTCTCGAAGCTTTACCACAGTCTCGCCTAACTCGTTGGCAACTTCTTAGACGAATCATCGATCGGTTTTGGCGTAGATGGTCTTCGGAATACCTTCAACATCTACAAGATATTTCGAAGTGGCATAAAACCTCTAACAACATTTCCGAAGGTTCAATGGTACTAATTGCCGACGAACGCTATCCACCTTCAAAATGGCCTCTAGGTCAAGTAATCTCTATTCATCCAGGACATGATGGACTTACACGTGTAGTTACCGTGGGCACGCAAACCACAACTATAAAACGTCCAATCGTTAAACTTTGTCCTTTACCGGTATCTTCATCATTTGAATCAGCAGACCCTCGAAGTTTCGACGATCTTCCAGATTCGTCGAGGCGGGCGGAATGTTCGGAAAAGTAAAAGCTCGAAAGAGTGTGCGGACGAGCTCTCGCCCCAGTCGCTCTTTGACCACTCGACAGTTCGGACGGTTATTCCCTGAATCCTAAAAAACTTGTATTTCGTATCAAATGTGAATCAATAAAGTTCTATCGATAATTAATAAATTTGTTCTGTTTCAATACATTTCTCGTTTTCTAGACATATGCAATTTCGCAGTCTTACAAATCAGGAAGTAAAACGACAATTGTATTGACTAAGTTTTTTTTAAAATTATTACACATTTATTGACTAGGCATGTTTTTCGTTTCATATTAAAATATTAAAAAGTATATCTCAGTCTACACTTTAATTATGGCGCAAAATTTATAAATAATAAAAAAAATATCAACACGAACATATATAAAAAAAATTTCGATCGTTCGCTAAAAATTGATTAAATTTAAGATTAATATAATTAAATTACTATAAACTATGAAAAACAATTCAGCAAAAAAAAACAAAAAAAAACTAAACATTGTTAAACCCGTTTAGACGATCAAATTTCCGATAGCAATTTTGATCGTTCGCTTTTTTACAATTTTTAATTTGATTGTTTCTGCGACGCGATAAAAAATGCAAAAAGAAAATAGATCGCATCGAGCGGGCTCTAATCTCAATAGGAACCACATTTGTACATCTATGCAAAATTTCTAATTTTAGATATTAATAATTAAATAATTTAAATAAATAATTAATTTCAATTAGATTTTTGGCTTTTCTTGTACAACATAAAATAAAACCTTTAAAATTCGATCAACACAAAATTCACCATCAAGGGATGATATAAGTAAATTTCGTATTACAATAACTTTATTTTGGTTTTGTTTTGACTAGCTTTGATTGACACCATTCATACGAGGCACATGACACGGACAATGACTATTTGTGCTCTCTAATTTTTTAGTTAATGCCTTCCAATATTCAATTTGTGCATTCAATAGATCGATTTTACGTTTACGTTCTTCGATCGCAAGCGATATTAAAGAATCGCATTTAATATCGTTTTTAATCGAATCACGTAAATCATTCGATGGTTCTGTATCGAAATCGTCATCGCCATCTTCATCTAAACAAACTTCGGGAATATCTTTGTTACTAATGGAATCGTCCATATCATCATTGTTAAAAGATTGATCGTTATCGCTTAAATCTTCCGATTTGATAACCACAACATCGCTTTCAAGTTGATCACTCACATATGAACTTGAACCCTGTTGGGGTGGATAAGAATTATAAAAAAAAAATCATTGAAATACAGAGCTAGGGTACCTTTTGTTCATCATCGTAATCGGTTTTGTAGTTTGGTCGATACGAAACATATGGATGAAGTGGTGATTGTTGCGATAGTGTATTAAGAATATCCATGAAATTGCGAGTTCGCCCCTCAACCGAGAGATCTTTCTTCAACAAAAGTTTCATGTTTTTGTAGAGTTGCCGCAATTGTTTTGATGTTCTTTGATGATAGACGCGTGTGTTAAATTCTTTGGCAATTATTCTCCAGACTTCGTCTTTTTTTCGATTCGATTCGGCATCTGTACGTTTATTTTCAATAATATCTTTATATTGTGCTGCAAAGCCCAGAACCATATTGCGTTCTCGTTGAGTATATCGTGGCGTTTTTTCCATTTTTGTGCTAAAAGAGCGGAAAGTTCATTTTTTATGCAATAAAAATGTTGGTGCTCTATAAGGATAAATTCGATATTAAAAAAAAAACGCGAATATATAGTTAAAAATATTAATAGACGGAAGATTGAGTTCTCAACACGTTCTTCTTTCGTGTTTTTGCAGAATTTTAACTTTTAAAATCGAAATATACGTTTCAAGCGAGTAATAAATTTATAACCTAGCTTATAATGCTTTAAATAATTTCGAAGACAGAAATTTTCATGCTGTTCTTGGAAACATTAGATTTCTTATTCACATACAGGGATTATTCACATAAGAAAGATCTCCCATAAAGAGCAATTGATTAATTTAACCAATTATCCAAATAACTCAAAATGAACTGTGAAAATATTCATTAAACCGAAATATTCAAGTTGTCGGCGTAACTGCATAGATTCATAAGAAATATGAATTGTCAACTAGAACAAACTTCAATCCAATCCATAGCTTTGCGGATGTCAATACTGTTAAAAACACCTATGAATTTGACTCTGCTGTGGAATCAAACAAGCATTCTATTGGTTCCACTCGCAGAGAGTTTTATTCGGTTCAATGAATTCTGAACTCAACTTAATCCTGGAATGGAGCGTGAAACATAGAGTAGAGTTCAGCGCCTGCCAAAACCCAGGCGTTTCATCAATCACTCAAACGTGATGTTCCAGTGTTGGTTTGAAACGAGACCTTTGATGATGCACAACTTCGAACTTAGGCTTCAAAATGAATGACCACCTGAACCACCACCAAACATCTAGGTTATGCTGTGCCAACTTCATTTAAGAACACTTGGTAAATTTTGGTCTACTAACACATTTACACTTACGTGAACCAAAATGCTGTCATTTTTCTCTTTCAGTGTCACCAGATGGCGCAACACAATTTTGTTTAGTTTTTGAAGATTCTGCCTAGCATCAAGAGATGGCGCTATTGAATTTTCAGAAGGGTATGTCAATTCGGTTCTAAGAAATTTTTACTTTCAAATATTGTGGTTATTTTCGCGGCTGACTAGAATTTTTCACATGCGCAATTCGTGGTGTTTTCTCGCCTTTCCTTTTGTGAAAAACACACGACGAAGACGAAGAAAATAAAAGTAATTCGCGTAAACACAAAGTGAAAGACGGATGTAGGTTTTTCAGAAAGTGCACAAGAACGAAAATCGAGAGCACCGAAAAACGAAAATGCATGCCAATTTTCCGGGACAGTAGGAAAGTGCGAAAAGCGGATGTTATTTATTTTTCTTTCGAATTTTCCGTCCGCCTTCGGGTCTTATGTGAAGTGCGTGGTGCGGTAGTACAGTTTTTTTCCGCCTTTGGAGTCTCGTGCGAAAAAGTAAGTGAATTTCTATCGATGTGTGTGCAGTTGGGCATATTAAACGCTCCGCTGGACACAACGGGTCGTAAAAAACCGTGGACGGATTAATTTGGAGTGTAATTTCTCGAACGTAAGTTGGAAAAAGTATGTTTTTTTTGTGTGTTTGAAATGTGGTGCGAAAAGGGAGGCTGTCCCCGCGCTGATATTCTCGGTCGCAGCAGCACCCCAACAAAATTGCCATAGCCCGGTTAAATTTTTCCGCCTACTAAAGGCCTCGAGCCGTTAAAGGCACTATTCGCAGTTTGCTTTCGAGCCGTTTTACCGTCGCATAACCATAAACAATAAATTGCTTTGAGCGATTGAACTATCGTTGCGCCCGCAATCCAATTATTTTTCGGGGATTAGGGCTACCGAGTGTCGCAACTATCTCCCGGGTCACTGAGAAACGTTGCCTTTCATAATTATTCTTTATTTAGACAGACATTTGTTTTCTTTGTTTACATTTTTCATGAACATTTCTCTTGTTGACAGTGAATTGGTCCATTCTAGGTGAAATGTCATTCGGATTGGTATAATAAGAAGAAGAAGTGTACTTGAATGAAACTCACTAGCACCACCAAGGGGACCACAATCTGGAATCAAGTGGCGCTAGTCTCGAATTAGACTTCTACACTATACTCTTTTTTATGGTCTAGGTGTTTTTTGAAAGCGCAAAAAATATTTGACACCCAACGACATAGCATCCCTTCGCAAGAAGCTTCGAATGTTGGATGCACATGTCAAATCCGTGTTGTTACATGATTGTACAACATGGAAAATTACCGTGTGGCAAGAAACTGCAAACTTTCATAAACGAATGCCTCCGATGCATTTTATGGACATTTTGGCCAGATGTACTTATGTGGCCAACGACGAGCTTTGGAGTAGAATGGGACAGACTAAAATTGGCACTGAGCAATGGCAGTGAATTGGTTACACTTTGAGGAAACTAGAACAAAACATCGGCAAGCAAGCTCTGGATTATATTCCTCAAGGAAGACATCGGGTTGGTCGTCAAAGCTTTGGAACAGATTACCAGCCAAAATGTTTCCCAACGAGTCAGCCTCCAGTGTTTCAAGAGCAATGTCCACCGTCACTTTCATCTCTCTACCTTTAAGTTAGCCTGTCTAATAACTCTTTAAATTTTTTCCAATACCTATACTGACATAACTGTGCATAGCATTATAGGGTGACCCCCTAAGTTATATACGGTGCCTCAAAAAAAAAAATATATATATATATACATATACATATGTATGTATATACATACCTAGTCGTGCCATAAGTTCTGTCACACGTATATGGGCAATTTTTGTATAAATGAAAAAGAGTTTTTGACAAAGGAAAATATATTTTATTTTGGCATATTAATGGAAGTAAAATAAGCAACAAATTATTCAAAGTGGCCGCCTTTAGCCTTAACACAGCTCTTTAATCTGTTGGGCCAGTCATCGATAGCAGTACGCACTGTTTCTAGCGGAAAATTAGCTACTGCTTCTGTCAAAGATCGCTTAAGGCTCTCGATATTTGGGTGTCGTCTCGTGCACACCATGGACTCTAACTCCGCCCACAGTTTGTAGTCCAGGGGATTCAAATCTGGGCTCCCAGAAGGCCATTCCGTCGCCCTTATAAACTGTGGAATATTGGTTTCCAACCACGCTTGTGTGGTTCGAGCTTTGTGGGCTGGCGCAGAATCTTGCTGGAAAACCCAATGTCGATTGTTGAATAGCGTAGAGTTCAGCGGCTTCACACATCCCTCCAGGATGTCCGTTTGATAATTTTTCGCTGCAGTTTTTACGCCTTTTTCGCAAAAATGAAGCTCGGTGACCCCTTCGTAGCTGACACCCCACCATACCATGACTGATGCTGGATGATGTCCTCGCTGTACCCTAGTGGCAACTTGTCGGGCTTCTATGGAGCTGTGGGCATACACCTTATCATTTTGGCGGTTGAAATGTTCCTCCACCGTAAAAATTTTTTCATCGGTAAATAAAATTTCTCGATGTTTGTTGTTGCCGTACCGCCGAAGGAGCTCTTTCGATCTGGTGCTCCTAATTTGCTTCAACTGCTCAGTCAGCAAATGTCCCGTTGATCGTCGAAAGGCACTCATCCCGAGGTCAGATTTTATGATGCGAGACATACTTCGGGTGGAGATGTTCATCTCTCGAGCCATGATTCGTTGTTAACGAAGCGGATTTCGACGAATTCGACTCTCGACCGCTTTGATGGCAGCAGAAGAACGTACATCACGCGGATGTCCAGAACGAGGTCGATCTTCAATAGTCTGGATCGCGTTATATCTCTGGATCGCACGATACACAAATCTTTGCGTTATTTTTAACGGGCACAACAACTTGAAAATTTCACTCGCGGATTTTCCACACTTATGTAGTGCAATCACTGCAGTTCGGTTTTCTATTACACCCCATTCCATCTTCACACGTTAACGAACACACTTTAAATGACCATCAACTGTCAACAACATTATGACGTTTATAAAACTGGCCGATATTGAAATGTCACTCATAAAATAAAGTTGTTGCCAATGTGAGAAATTATGTGACAGAACTTATGGCAGGACTAGGTATATATACAGGGTGTTTGGTACTCCGTGTGCCACCTTGTAAGGGGTTATTCCTAGATATATTTTGAGAAAAAAATTGTTCTACGAAGATGGTCAATTTTCAATATCCGCGGAGATACAGGGTGATCAAGAAAAGTGTTTCGTACCTGTACCCTCACTCACTCAAAGCGCTATATCTTGAAAACTAATAATCGCAACCCAAAGTGTTATAGCTTGTTTTTTAGGGAATCGAATTACCTTTCATTTAGTGTAATAGTCCGCATTGTAACTGTACTCAATCCTGAGGTATTTGATTCACAACACAAATTTTTGACACTTTGACCCTCAAAATTCTGGGGTACTTGTAGTTTTTCTCAAAAAAACGCATTATAAAAATGTCATTTTAATGTTGGTTTTTATGTGCCATATTATTGCCTATAAAAGATGCACACGTACTTATGACTTAGGTTTTCCCGTTTTCCAGGTAATAAGCGAAAATACATATGGTTTAAAAATAAAATATGCCATAAAGCAACCCTCGTTCTAAAAAAACTACCTGAAATGTTGTTAAACTGAAATATTCGTTGTGTCCTTTAATTACTATTCAAATTATTGAGGAATGTCCTTTAATTAGTATTAAATTATCGAGGAATTGAATTAAATTAAAATGAGTTTCAACACAACTAGGTTCAACACTTTGCCTTTTTTAATGGTGTACCTAACAAAATGAAAAGCGCGGGAACTTCTGGAACCGTCGGTGAAGAGCTTATAAAAAAATTATGGCTTTCAAGAATCCCAAATTTAATAAGTATCGCACTCATCTCTCAGATGGACAACGATATGAAGTCGATATTAGACACGGCCAACAAAATTTGGGAAGCTATGCAAAACACTAGCAAAATATCGGCCGTTCAAGAACAATCATGTCTCACTAATAGTACGAGAATAGAACAACTGGAGAGGGAGATAAGGGAGTTGAAAGAGTTAATACAAAAAAACCTTTCAAACAACAGACAGTCACGATCCGTAAGTAGGAAGCGAAACTGGTCTCGCAATCAATCAGCTTCCAGATCTAGGCAACCTCAAAACCAGCGATCGACATGCTGGTATCATTACAAGTTCGGGGACAATGCACAAAAATGTATTGAACCGTGCGATTACAAAAGGCAATCCTCTTCTCCAAAAGGAACAAAAAACTAGAACATCCCATTGTACATACGGCGGACAGTGGGGTGCTTACAAAAAGCCGCCGTCTCATCATTAGAGACGTAACAAATAAACTTAGTTTCCTGATCGACACTGGAGCAGATCGATCAGTTCTCCCACAAAACTTTTTCAAACAAGATTTGAAAGAAAGTTCCACTTTTTACTTATCCGCTGCTAATGGAACCCATAAAACTTTTGGCAGCAAAATAATCAAAGTAGACCTTGGATTAAGACGGTCTTTCATACATGAATTTATAATCGCCCAAGTTAACAGGCCTATAATAGGTGCTGATTTTTTGGATAAATTTAACTTGGTAGTGGATATCAGAGGCAAACGCCTTATAGATAACTCTACCAAATTTAGTAGGAACATAGGTGTCATAAACGCAAACACACCTAGCCCACTAAACTGTGCAATAAATAGTACATACGGCAACATCCTTCGGAAGTATCCTTCTTTAACAGCCGCTACTAATTTTAGCCATCCGCCTAAACATAGCGTAGTTCATCATATTGTGACTGAAGGACAACTACCATTTTCTAGGCCTAGACGCCTCTATCCAGAAAAACAGCAAGCTGCTTTGCTTGAGTTTCAACACATGGTAGATCTCAGGATTTTTCGTGCTTCAAAATCTCCAGTATCCTCGCCATTACAAATAGTGCCAAAAAAAAGAGAGTGGCGAAATTCGACCCTGTGGAGATTACTGCAGATTAAATGCGGCAACTATCCCAGACCGATATCCAATACCCCACATTCAGGATTTCACAATGCAGCTGGCAAACTGCTCAATTTTTTCAAAAATCGATCTCTTTCGAGCATACCACCAGATTCCGGTCGCTCCGGAAGATATTCACAAAACAGCCATTACGACACTGTTTGGTCTGTTTGAATTTCCCAGAATGAGTTTTGGACTTCGAAACGAAGCACAGACGTTTCAGCGTTTCATGAATGAAGTCACAATGGGATTAGATTTCATATTCGTCTATATAGACGATATATTGGTAGCTAGTAAAAACGACAAAGAACACCACAACCACCTACAACTATTATTCGAGAGACTGGTCAAGTTCGGTCTTACAATTAAACCGACGAAATGTATTTTCGGTACAAGATTCCTCGAATTTTTAAGCCATACAGTGTCGAAAGATGGAATCACACCCTCAAAGGATAGAGTGCATGCAATAGTAAATTACGCAGCTCCAAACTCCATAAAGCAAGCGCAGAGATTCGCAGGTATGATAAACTACTATCATCGTTTCGTTCCCCGCCTCGCAGAACTCTTAGCGCCAATTTACTCGCATATTACCGCATCACAAAACAGAAGAAATCTAATGCCAAATTCATCTTTGCCTGGCCCGAAAATTGCAACAACGTTTTCGAAAAGATCAAAAACGAGCTGTCAAACGCAACCTTATTGGTACACCCCTTACATGACAAACCATATAGCATCACAACTGATGCTGCCGACATAGCTATAGGGGCTGTATTACAACAATTCAGCGATAATTGCTTGCAGCCGTTATCATTTTACTCTCGAAAACTATCACCAGCAGAAGTAAAATATTCAGCGTTTGATCGCGAATTATTAGCCGTGTACCTCTCAATAAAACATTTCCGATATTTTATCGAAGGTAGAGAATTTGTCGTATTCACAGACCACAAACCCCTCATTTACGCCATGAAATCGAAATCCGAAAGGAGTCCGAGGCAGACCAGGCATTTGCAATATATTGCGGAATTCACTACGGACGTTCGCCACGTATCTGGCAAGGAAAACGTTGTAGCAGACTGCCTTTCACGACTAGGCTCCGAAATCTCAACAATACATCACAATATCGATTTTGCGGCTTTTAGTAATCAGCAAAAGGAGGATATGTGTTTGAAAGATTTGATCGAGAATAAAAAAACGCAAACCTCCAGGTATAAACTCGAATTAGTCGACGTACCTTTAGCCGATGGAAAAATTTGGTGCGAGACCAGCACCGGGAAGAATCGACCATACGTGCCAGACGCACTTAGAACAACAATTTTCTCAAAATTGCATTCTCTCTCACATCCAGGTATCAGAGCATCTCGAAAATTAATAGCCGAACGATATTTTTGGCCCAATATAAACACTGATATCAAAAATTCAGTCCAATCATGTGTTGCATGTTAAAAATCGAAGGTGCACCGACATACCAAATCTTTACCTGGAAAATTTGATATACCGACTGGCAGGTTCGACCATATCCATATGGACTTGGTCAGTCCTCTCCCTACATCTCAAGGAAAGTCATACATTCTCACCACAATCGACCGTTTCACACGGTGGCCTGAAGCGTACGTTATCGCTGACATATCCGCAGAAACAGTAGCTAAAACATTCGCAAGCGAGTATATATCTCGGTTTGGAGTGCCGACCACAATAACTGCTGATCAGGGCTCCCAATTCGAATCTAAGCTATTCGCTCAGCTCTCAACCCTATTAGGCACGACCAGAATTCGAACAACTTCTTATCACCCCCAATCTAATGGTCTGGTGGAACGACTACACAGACAGATTAAAGCGTCATTAATGTCCAGATGCAATACTTCACATTGGTGTGAAGAACTACCGCTCGTAATGTTAGGACTAAGAGTCTGTTTTAAGGAAGATTTGAACTCTACTCCGGCAGAAATGGTTTATGGGCAAACATTACGAATTCCAGGCGAATTTTTCGGAAATCAGAACACTACAAAAGAGCTAAATTTAGATGGTTTTATAGAGAGGTTAAGAGATCATATGAGAAAGCTCCAACCAACAGAACCCCGAACAATCAAAAACCCAGACATTCCATCCCTCAATCACTTGATAAGTGCAAACATGTATTTATTCGGGTAGACAAGGTTAAGCCTGCTTTGAATCCTCCTTACGAAGGACCGTAAGACGGTTTTGAAAACACTTCGTCGTAAATGTACGCGGTAAAAACAAGTCCATTTCAATCGACCGTCTAAAGCCCGCTTTCGAAACACCACAGAAGCAAGATAGCGAGAACACACACTCCAAAAAGGTAAGATTCTCGAATAGTCATCAATTTTTTTTTTTGATTTTTTTTTTTTTAGTATTTGAATATATTTTTTTTTTTGCAAATATCGTTCTCACTGGAAAGGGGGTAATGTAGCGATCAAATAGTAAAATCGCGAAAAAGAAAGAAGAAGAAAAAAATGATAAAATTGTGATGCACCCTGCACTTGCAATTCAATTTCCGACAATTGCATTTGCTAATAGCGCATCCCGTTAGGGTCTAAACCCAAAATTTTATCATGCTAGGAAATAACAACAACATGAACTAGCATCCGACAATTGCATTTGCTAATAGCGCATCCCGTTAGGGTCTAAACCCAAAATTTGATCATGCTAAAAATAATGAAATGAAATAACAACAACATGAACTAGCATCCGAAATGTATTGTGTGTACAAGGTATACCATAGATCGAATTATATACCGAGTTTATATACAAAGTATACGAAGTACATTTCCTATTTTTTTGTTATAATGCCAAAGATTTTATTGTGATTGGAATTTTTAGTAAAAATAAAGTTCAGTTGCCCACAAGTTGGGATCGACTTTTTATTATTATTAAAGTACGGACGACCCGAACAGTGCCACTAAAATTTAGAAAATAATTTCGAAATGCCTGAGAACTCGAATGAAGAATATGCAGACATCTTTTTCATTTATGGAGAGTGTCAGGCAAATACACGAGCGGCGCGATCTTTGTATCATCAGAGATTTCCTAATCGTCGGATACCTTCCAGGAGAGTATTCCAAGATGTTTACAGAAGGATTCGGGAAACAGGCAGCGTTAGGACAAGCAGAGTAAATGCAAATCCTGCGCCGATAATCGCTGTTCCAACCGATGAAGGAATACTACATGCAGTCCGAAATGATCCATCAATCAGTATCCGACGGTTGGCATTGCAGTTAAACGTCTCTACGTGGAAAGTTTGGAGTGTCCTAAAAGTAGAGCGTTTCCATCCCTACCACCACACACCGGTGCAGGAGCTGTTACCCATTGATTTGCCCAAAAGGATGGAGTTTTGCAATTGGCTCCTTGAACGACAACTAAATGACGAGAATTTTATGAACAACATTCTTTGGACGGATGAGTCCCAATTCACCAGGGACGGTATCACAAACTTCCACAATTTACACACATGGGCTGAGAGCAATCCACATACAAGAAGAGAGGCATCATTTCAGCACAGATTCAGTGTCAATTTATGGGCAGGTGTGATTGGTGACGATTTCATTGGTCCTATTAGGCTTCCGCCTACCCTAAATAGTTCCAATTACTTGCATTTTTTGACAAATGATCTACAGGAGTTATTGGATGATGTGCCACGATTGGCTTCCATGTTTTACCAACACGATGGTGCTGCAGCTCATTACGGCCGACAAATCAGAGATTGGTTAAAATCCAATTATAGCAATCGCTGGATCGGTAGAAATGGACCGATATACTGGCCTGCAAGATCTCCTGATTTAACTATTATGGATTTCTTTGTATGGGGACGGATGAAGGACCTTGTCTACGCAACGGAAGTAGTAACATTGCAGGATCTAAACACCAGAATCGATGCGGCAGCAACAGAAGTAAGGCAGCAGTTGAGGAGTATGAACACAAAGAGAACACTGGCAAAACGAGCTTTAGCGTGCATTCAAAATGAAGGTGGCCATTTTGAACATTTATTGTAATTAAGGAAATTTGAAATAAGCCATAAAAACCATTCTTAAGTTCTTTTAGTTCAAGCGGAGAGTGTTGATCAACATATTCTTGTTTTTTGATAAAAGTGCTATACTATTGGAATGATAGTTTTTTCTAAACTATGAGACTTATACAATGCAAGTGCATACATTTTTTGTAGGCAATAATATGGCACATAAAAAACCAACATTAAAATGACATTTTTATCATGCGTTTTTTTGAGAAAAACTACATTGACCCCAGAATTTTGAGGGTCAAAGTGTCAAAAATTTGTGTTGTGAAGCAAATACCTCAGGATTGGGTACAGTTGCAATTCGGACTATTACACCAAATGAAAGGTAATTTGATTTCCTAAAAAACAAGCTATAACACTTTGAATTGCGATTATTAGTTTTCAAGATATAGCGTTTTGAGTGAGTGAGGGTACAGGTCCGAAACACTTTTCTTGTCACCCTGTATCTCCGCGGATATTGAAAATTGACCATCTCCGTAGAACAATTTTTTTCTCAAAATATATCTAGGAATAACCCCTTACAAGGTGGCACACGGAGTACCAAACACCCTGTATAGTATATGGAAGCGAGCCGTTGAGCATGAGGTCAGAGGCATAAACAAGTCCTGGAAGAGAAACGTTTATATCATATGCCTCTTTATGGGGTCTTAACAGGAAATTGGTTGATTGATTGATTGAACGACATAGCAGAATTTATAAGGCTTACATTCGACTACGTTGAGAGTACATATCGTATGTTTGCGTGAGCACACCTTGCGTTGCTCGGCTGTTTTCAAAAACATGCGTTCCGACTGATTGAAGACGAAACCATCACGTCTTCTATAGATTTTCTTAGGCATCGTAGAAATGTTGGAGTACTCTACATTTACTATCGCTACTTCCATCGTAACTGCAGTAGGGAATTAAAAGCGCTAACTCCGCCACTTGATACTTTTCTCTGGAATACTCGGCTGAGCACGCACACGAGTATATCGTCAAATTTTTACCATCTTGTACCGAGAAATATTAGCAATCATTCATTTTCTAAACGTCAAAACTTTGAGACACTGCTAAATTTTATTTCCCAACGAGCACAACCTCCAGTGCTCCAAAAATAATGTCCACCATCACTTTCGTCCCTCTCCTCCTTAATAAGCCTCATTCCAATTCCTATTCTTATACCTATATAACTGTGCATTGCATTAAAGAAGCTATACTCATATACGCTGCACACACATACACTGCGCGTCACTTGATAGCGGACACAATTTTATCATTGTAATAATGAATAATGTAAGTATACAGATTGAAAGGGTGTTTTATCACGAAAATACCCTGTGCGAGTTTATTAATTTGTAGCAAAGTACCGTACTCTGTGTTACGTCGCCTTAGCTCATTCATAAAATATACAAAAAAAAAATGCTCAACGTGATTGAGGGTAGTTGCAAAACTCACTCACTCAACTTCCTTAGAGATCCAGAAAATTATGGATTAAACCGAAAAGGACGATTAGCTAAAGCTAGTTCTCCTCAGAATAGACGAGCAATATTAAACGAAGCTTAAAATTCGTCTAATTCTGCGGCAAAAATCAAAGATAATTGAACATCCCCGCCGTTAAAAAGAAAGCGAAAAAAAGCCACCATCGAATCGGAAGCGTCGGAGGCAACGACTGGAATTCGAGAGAGACCACATAACTTGGAAAAATGAGTGGCATAGGGTTATCTTTTCGGATAAAAAAAAATTTATCTGGACGGGCATGATGGCTACCTACTATTGTTTTTATGATTTGAGAAAATCATAATTTTTTTATCACCACATCACAGCAGAAAAGGCGGTGTATTGGTGTAGGGAGCCATTTCATATTATGGAACGAACATTTTGGATTTTGAAAACACTGTAATATCGTATCAAACTACTTCGACAAAAGCATTTCTGAAATTTCATTCACTGTTTGGTGGACAACGTTGGACTTTTAAGCAAGACATCGCTCCAGTACATACCGCAGGAAGCACTAGGTCCTGGATTGGAAATGAAAATGTAGATTTAATGCCGATGCCTTCACATACACCTGATTTGAACATTATGCATAATGTTTGCGGCTGACTTTCTTGTACGGTGGGAGACAGATTGAAAGGAAATATGACGTAGTGAATGCAATTGAAGGTTCTTGGGTACAAATAACATTAAGTTTGTTCGAGTCACTGTACATTACCTTGTCTAATGTACTGTTCGAGGTTATTTTAAGTAAGGGAGGTAGAACCCATTATTAAAAATCCAATTAAACTGATAAACAATAATAAGAAATTGTTTTTGCCTTACTAACATGTTTATTTCATTCGATTTTTATGGCGTATCACGCAAATTTCAGTACTGTCCGTAAACAAGTGGAGCAAAAAATTAAGCGTATTTTATGACTCAGCGTTCAGCTAAGATGATATAACACATACTAACGGTACTTTGCTTGAAATTAATAAACTCATACAGGGTATTTTCCTGATAAGACACCCTTTCAATCTTTATATATACATTTTCATTTTTACAGATTAGAGCAGCGGGTACAACGAAAATCTCTCTGAAAAATTGTGTCCGCAATCAAGTGACATGGCACGGGTAAACTTTTGCGCCACGGTGTGTATTTTGCGTTTTATGAATGAACAAAATATCTTTTGTAGAGTATTTAAGTATAAGCAATTTTGTAATCATCGCCTAGGCAGCAGCCAATTTCGTAGCGAGTTGGTCTACAATGCGAAGGTCGTGAGTTCGAATCCTGATCGACATATAATTCCAGCACACTGCCGGCTTGGGCATACCTTGGTCACTTCAATCTACGAAAATGGAAAATTTGTACATAGAGGATTGCGCGAAAGGCTAACAGCCCTTCCACAATAATCAAAATGTTAAGCAACCTGAAGGTTTAGAAGGCCGAGGCCCGATTTAGGCTGTAGTGCCATTGTAGAAGAAGAATTATATAATTGCATATCGACAAAATTGATAACCGTAATTTTCCGTTCATTTTTTTCTTACATTTTCATTAAAGGAAAATTTGTAAAGTCCCTTATTACGATTTGATCCAGTACAGTTTTGTACGCAACATCTTTTAAGTTTTAGTATTTTTTATTGAAATTTCGGGATACTGTTTAATCTTTGGTGGCCTTGAAAAATTGTTGATACACAGTGGCGTGGCGTCCAATAATGAAAGGGAGGCATTGTTTACATTTCACTTCTACTGTTGAGAAACTTTTTTTTTGTAAATTTCGTTTTAGCCTTTACCAGAATCCAATTCTACTCTTCCCTCATTTTGGTCGCGATAAACTGCTTTATTTTCTTTTGTTTTGTTCCCATACTGTCCCTAGGTACAATTAGGATACACGTTATATTGTTTTTTTGTCTCTAAACATGAAATTATAACAAAATAATAATACGACCAAAATAATAAACTTAAAAGAACGCAATAATAATAAAAATAATCAAATTAGTTCGCGCCAAATAATGAACTGAAAAATTGGACATAAAAACTCCTAGAGCAGCACTGCTGGAAAGTATTTTGGCGCCAAAACTAGCGATGAGATGGGGAGGAAAGCCGTTAAAGCTCGGTCTGCCAGGATTTGAAAAAAAAGTGAAAAGGCTTTCGGGGAGAAGCAAATAGACTGTGTTCAGGAGAACACCTTTGGTTACTAATAATAAAAAAAAAGGAAAGATAAAAGGGAAAAAACTCGATAGGGGATGGAGTAAAAAGTGGCGTTGATGGTGAACATCGTTTTGTTGTTAGAAAAAAATAAGACAATAAAAAAAAAATAATACAATAAGTGACATTAATAGAAGTTGAATTTGTTAAGTTCATAATTAATAGCTTAAAAGAACTTTATAAAGTTATAAGTGACATTGAAAAACAAATAAGAAAAAATTACCTTATAATTGAACAAGTGACATTAACAAAAATTGAAAAGAACTCCAATTTGTACTGAAATTCTTCGACACATCTGGATGCAGCAAGGGCCCCAACGTTAAGTACCAAATATTGAATTTTTTATGTTATCATTTTTTTATTTCAATAGCAAGAATTTAATGAAATATAATTATATGTTAATTTAAGTTATAATTTTTTTCTTTCTTCGAGTGTCAAATTTTCTTTCGCTGTAAGTGCCTAGGAACAACCAATGAATTTATTGCGCGCGTTTTTTTTCCTTTCTTTTCTTCTTTCTCTTTTTCGTTTCTTTTTTTTTGTTTCTCAAGATGAGTGAGTGAGGAACTCATGAGAGAGTTCCCAGGCTTTGTCCGGATATCGGGTAAGTGTGAATTATCGTCATGAGTGATACGCAAATTTCCTGTATTAAGGTTTTTTTTTATCGTCCGCTAATTTGGATTAGCGGGGGATGAAAACATCCCGCTAAGCGAATGAATCGCTTGGGTAGTACGGTATCGTGATCCCTTTCCCGTTCCATTTTTGTTCATCAGGACGAACAAGGATGAGGATTTCTTGGGTCAACGACCCATCCCAAGCTCCTGAGCCGCCGGCAAAATCGTGCTGCCTCGACCTAAGAAATCCCCATTATCTGAAGCGGGATGAAGGATTTCCTTCATCGCGTAACACTACATTATGTTTAAATAAGTTAAATTCATTTATTAAAGAATATTTTAAACCATTTAAAAAAGCATGGTTTTCATAAAAATAAGACATTATGTTTTTGTTCAGCACGGAATACAACCCACCTGACGCTTTGACTCTACAGAATGCTTCGGACTCGAAAGCCCATCTAAAGCATTCTCGAGAGAAAATGCGATTTGAAAAATGCATATATGACCACACGAGCCATCCCTAGAAAAGTTATTCGATTGTCATACCAAGAATGGAAGCATCGAAAAATGTACTGCCCATAGCAGTGGGCAGCAGCATATACTGGAGCAAGAACAATTTTTTTAACAAGGAATAAAACTTCCTTGCCAAAATATTGATCCGATCCCCTCACTCCTTCCACCCACTCCTATACAAATGCTCAATTTTGAAAAATTATTTTTTCCGATTTTCATTAAAATTAACAAAACTGAAAAGATGAAATTTTGCCACAATTAATTTCATTATAATTGAAATTAGTTTTGAAAAAATTATCAACTTCAACTCCTTCTACTCTCTCTCATACAAATTTCACGAAATTTTGAAATTTAAATTAAATTATTTTTCTTCGAAACTGTCAAAGCTATTGACTTGAAATTTTGTGGGAAGTATAATAATAGAAATATCATTGATAACAAAAAATTTTGTTTCGATCCGAAGACTCCTTCTTCCCTGCGTCTTGCGAAAGTTGTGAGTTCAAACCAAGGAGTATATACAAAATGGAGTGCCTGATAGGCTGTCTCATGTGGGAATACTTTTTGATTCGGAAATTTTCGAAAATTGTGTCCAAGCTTTAAACTTTTACAAAAAAAAAAATACCATAATTTGTATTCTCTCTTGGTTACTAATACTCAGTCAGCAATAAAATGAAAATTATTTTATTGCTGACTGAGTATTAGCAACCAAAAGAGAATACAAATTATGGTATTTTTTTTGTAAAAGTTTAAAGCTTGGAGTAGAATAGAGTTTGAAGTTTTATTTCTGAAATCTTTATTTTTTCAATTTTTATTAGTTTTTGGTTCATGTTTAAGCTAAGCACTTTAGCAACGGAAATTTAACGCGGGACAGAGATAGTTACTTTGGGTTTAAGTATGCCAAACAAGGATAGCGATACAATTCTTTCGAAAATGTGACAACTGTTTCGAACAATTTAACGTGGGAAAGAGTTAGTTGCAATATTTTTAAGTGTGCCAGACAAAGATAACAAAACGAGCATTTCGCCGGCAAGGGAGGGAAATACTTTCATTCCCTTTTTCTTAACGGAAAAACATGCTCATAGTCACTCCTTATTATATATCCTCCTTGGTTCAAACCCGATGTATAATTTGCGAAGGGTTAACGACCCTTCCACAATAAAAATATATAACTGTTAAGGAACCTGACTCTCAGTAGGCCATGATCCGATACCGTTTTGTAGTGTCATTGTAGACGAAATAGCACAATTCATGAAACGTGAAAAATCAAATTTTCAGGGTAGCACATTTTTTTTCTGGGTGATCATAATACGAATGAATTATGTTTTGAATCGGAGTTCTGAAATTATTGATAATTGCAGTTCAGTGTTGAATAGTTATCGTTTTCGAACTAGGATTATTTCCAAGGTTCTGCAAGAGCTCATTGGTAACAAGTCTGCTATTCTGGATGGCATCCTTATTGTCCTTAAAAAATGCGCTTCCTCTCTGGCTAAACCACTTCGCAATCTTTACCATCTTTCATACTCTTCCGGGTGCTTTCCACTAGCCTGGAAAGTCGGGAATGTTCAGCCTATTCCCAAGAAAGGATGCAAACCGAACTCCGCTTACCATCGCCATATTGCCATTAACTCAGTGCTCTGTGTTTTAAATCGCAGAATAGTGAACTACCTTGTAGAAAAAAAAACCTAATCCACCATTGCCAATATGGTTTCCGTTCAGGACGTTCTACAGGAGATCTCCTAGTGTATCTTATTGAACGTTGGAACACTTGCATACACAGATTCGGTGAAGGGCTACTACTTGCGCTGACTAATAACTTGAACCACATCAAAAATTTGCGCTATCTATCACTTAACCTGCATTTTAACTGTATCTCCAACTTACGCGTCAGGAATAATAAACGTACGCCCGACTTATTAGCAAACATCTTCGTATTTTCTTAAGTTAAGTTTCGTGTGCTTCACACAAATTCAAACCAAAACACAAAAATTAAGGAAATCCGTTTCATTCGAAAAACAAACCGCTCGGGCATGATCAACCAGAAATCAAACTTCCGGTCGACAGAGTTCGCCATTTATCAAAATTCAAAATAAAAACAAACCAGATAGTTGAAAAAACTGACAAATTCTGTACTCATAGCGCGCGTAGTGCAAAAAAACCTCTTCCGTGTTTCTCGCTCAAGATCCCACAGCAGTGGGCAGCGGGGAAGATGCGACTCCGTCTCAAGTCGACTTGTCGGATAAAAATAGATTTCGACATAAAAATCCTAAACTAATCGATAAAATTTTCGTAGAACTGGCACGGCACCCGAACTCGGCTTGAGTTTCAAGCGATTTACCTGTTTTCGCTGCGCTCGTTTTCGATGCGCTCGTTTTTCGGCACCTTTCTAATCACAACCGCTTTAAATCCTACCGCGATTTTTTATTGTTAATTTATATGTACATTAATTAACGAGCCGGCCACACAACGAAACGCAGCTTATTTATTAAGCAGAGCAAGCACTTCAACTTAATCCTCAATTTTCGGCTTTGACGTAAAGCAAGACTTTGGTCTCGACCGACTAGCGGGCGGCAGATGGCGCTCCGTTGTTCTGTTTGTACGGTGTTGTTGGATATTCATGTGCGTCGAGCGAAACGCGTCGCAACGTCCTAACACGACAGCTGTCAAAAATCTCTTTCCGGTTTAATTTGAAACGAAGAAGGTATGAAGTTTTGGAATTCTTGTCCGCAATCGGCGAAAATCTGTGTTAAAATGACGGATTTTCGAGTGAATCTCGTTCTGAACTGATTTGCTGTGTGTTTTGTGTGCTTGGTTTCCAAGTTATTTTTAAGTTTTAATAATTTTTAATCGAAAAAATGTTACGATGCAATCTCGCTAACCTGACGTCTTGGCTTATTTTTTTTGCAGAAATTAAACAAAAATGGGTCGGTACGCTCGCGAGCCTGAAAATCCGGCGAAATCCTGCAGAGTGCGAGGATCAAATCTTCGAGTGCATTTCAAGGTGAGTTTCTTATTTCGCCAATTATTTAACTCCCGAGTATTGATGCCGCGGTTAACCTCAAATTTGTTTATTTCTGCCCGCTGGATGAGGAAGAGTTGTCAAGATGACGTGCAAATGGCAAAACGTCCAAAACCTTGAAAACCCTTGTAAACTCATCATCAACATCTTGTGATTACGGCTACCAGGCCGTTAATTGAGTCGTCCGTCACTCGGCGATATTTAAAAATGGGCGAGTGGCATCAGCTCTTACCGAAAAGTTAAGAAAATTTGCGATTTAACAAAAAAATTAGATGGATTACTTCGTGATAACAAGAAAATATGTCGCAGAAACTGAGGTAAAAATGGTGTTCGATTCGGTCGCGGAACCCAGTGGCCAAACTATAAACTCTCTATTAAATGTTTGATAAAGGTCTCAGCTGACACCGAAACGTCACGAATAAAAGCGCAACAGTAAGCCGGAAATCTTTTCTTCCAATTATGTAGTGCTCGTGGAGGATCGAAAATATCACGATTCCTGGAAGCGATAATACTTAGTTCGATAAGCAAAGATGAAGTAAGGACACAAATAGCGATTTTGTATAGTGTATACCGGTCAATTCAAACACGTCTCTGATAAAGGTATGGAAGATCGAGCTAAATAGGAAACATGCGGTATGTCAAAGCGATAGAATAGAACCCGACTGCCAAAACAAAGGCGATATCGACCTGCTCGTTCTTTTTCGCAGACCAAATTTCCCAGCCATCTCGTTCACGCGATTTAATGTCCCGTTTCCTTTTGTTCTTTCGAGGTCGTCTTCTAATAGAGCTTAATGCGTGTGCAGCGAGATTGCGCGGGAAATTTCGTCTTAAATTTTAATTTATTCAATTCTTTTTCTTTTATGAAGTAAACACAATTATAATGAAAATGTAAAATCTTGAAAATATTTATCGGGTATGCTTAAATTACACAAATACAGTGTTTGCATCTGCACAGACGATTGGACGCAATAGGAAGCATTAATCGATAAATCTAAGACGATATGATGCATATGTTACGCCGAACACGTGAAGTTGCCTAACAACCCTAGGCCTTCTTACTTACGATAGTGCTACAGCCCAAATCTGACCTTGGCCTCCTGAACACTTCGCCTCCATCCATCTCGGTTCATTAACTGCGTCCTCTAGATTGAAAATCTTAGCAGTGATTTTTTGTTTGCGTCAATCGAATCCTCCCAGCGTTTCCGTGGTTTTCCGACTATTAACTTTCCCTTTTAGTGTGCGTTTAGGAATTCTTCCGTCATCCATCCGCTCCAAATAACTAGAATTCCTATATATGTACAAGGCACAAACCACCTTTTAAAGAGTTTGGCTTTCACGTTCTAAAACGATTGCTTATTTTCGGCTGGTGAATCGGCGGCTGTTGCAAACTTTCGGCTGGTTGATTCACATACAGAAGTGAATTTCGCAATGGAAAAATAAGCGCATCGTTAACGATTTGCTTATTTAGATAATTTTCCATGGCTATAAATGATAGCTAGGGTGTTGGTCTTGTAATGCAAAGGTCGTGACTTCAAATCTCGGTCGGCGTAATACAGGGTGTTTGGTACTCCGTGCATAACCTTGTAAGGGGTTATTCCTGGATATATTTTGAGCAAAAAATTGTTCTACGGAGATGGTCAATTTTCAATATCCATGGAGATACAGGGTGATCAAGAAAAGTCCTTCGGACCTGTACCCTCACTCACTCAAAACGCTATATCTTGAAAACTAATAATCGCATTTCAAAGTGTTATAGCTTGTTTTTTAGGGAATCAAATTATCTTTCATTTGGTGTAATAGTCCGTATTGGACCTGTACCCAATCCTGAGGTATTTGCTTCAGACCACAAATTTTTGATACTTTGACCCTCAAAATTCTGTGATCAATGTAGTTTTTCTCAAAAAAACGCATTATAAAAATGTAATTTTAATGTTATTTTTTTATGTGCCATATTATTGCCTACAAACGATGAATACGATTGCATTGCATAAATTTCATAGTTTAGAAAAAAATATCATTCCAATAGTATAGCACTTTTATCAAAAAACAAGAATATGTTGATCAACACTCTCCGCTTGAACTAAAAGAACTTAAGAATGGTTTTTATGGTTTATTTCAAATTTCCTTAATTACAATAAATGTTCAAAATGGCTCCCTTCATTTTGAATGCACGCTTAAGCTCGTTTTGCCAGTGTTCTCTTTGTGTTCATACTCCTCAACTGCTGCCTTACTTCTGTTGCTGCCGCATCGATTCTGATGTTTAGATCATGCAACGTTACTACTTCCGTTGCGTAGACAAGGTCCTTCATCCGTCCCCATACAAAGAAATCCATAATAGTTAAATCAGGAGATCTTGCAGGCCAGTGTATCGGTCCATTTCTACCGATCCAGCGATTGCTATAATTGGAATTTAACCAATCTCTGATTTGTCGGCCGTAATGAGCTGGAGCACCACCGTTTTGGTAAAACATAGAAGCCAATCGTTGCAGTGGCACATCATCCAATAACTCTTGTAGATCATTTGTCTAAAAATGCAAGTAATTGGAACTATTTAGGGTACGCGGAAGCCTAATAGGACCAATAAAATCGTTGCCAATCACACCTGCCCATAAATTGACACTGAATCTGTGCTGAAATGATGCCTCTCTTCTTGTATGTGGATTGCTCTCAGCCCATGTGTGTAAGTTGTGGAAGTTTGTGATACCATCCCTGGTGAATTGAGACTCATCAGTCCAAAGAATGTTGTTCATAAAATTCTCGTCACTTAGTTGTCGTTCAAGGAGCCAATTGCAAAACTCCATCCTTTTGGGCAAATCAATGGGTACCAGCTCCTGCACTGGTGTGTGGTGGTAGGGATGCCACCGCTCTGCTTTTAGGACACTCCAAACTTTCCACGTAGAGACGTTTAACTGCAATGCCAAGCGTCGGACAGCGTCGTTGTGTTGAAACTCATTTTAATTTAATTCATTTCCTCGATAATTTAAATACTACTTAAAGGATATTCATCGATAATTTAAATAGTAATTAAAGGACACAAAGAATATTTCAATTTAACACCATTTCAGGTAGTTTTTTTAGAACGAGGGTTGGTTTATGGCATATTTTATTTTTAATCCAAATGTATTTTCGCTTATTACCTGGAAAACGGGAAAACCTAAGTCATAAGTATGTATGCATCTTTTGTATGCAATGATATGGCACATGAAACAACAACATTAAAATGACATTTTTATAATGCGTTTTTTTGAGAAAAACTACATTGATCACAGAATTTTGAGGGTCAAAGTATCAAAAATTTGTGGTCTGAAGCAAATAGCTCAGGATTGGGTACATGTACAATATAATATTACACCAAATGAAAGATAATTTGATTCCCTAAAAAACAAGCTATAACACTTTGAAATGCGATTATTAGTTTTCAAGATATAGCGTTTTGAGTGAGTGAAGGTACAGGTCCGAAGGACTTTTCTTAATCACCCTGTATCTCCGTGGATATTGAAAATTGACCATCTCCGTATAACAATTTTTTGCTCAAAATATATCTAGGAATAACCCCTTACAAGGTTATGCACGGAGTACCAAACACCCTGTATATAATTTCAGCACAGTGCCTGCTTGGATATATCTTGGTTACCTCAATCTACCGAAATGAAAAATTCGTAGAAAGAGGGTTGTGCGAAGGGCTAACAACCCTTCCACAATAAGTAATGAAAAATGTTAAGGAACCTGAATGTCAGGAGCCCAAAATCCGATTTGGACTGTAGCGCCATTGTAGTAGTAGATAAATGATAAGAGTTGGTGCGCGTTCTTATTTCACAGTAGAGCTCGGAATGAATCGTTTGACCTGGGTGAAGCAGCTAATAGTAGATGATCCCTTGTAATCCCACCAGTAACATATCATCACCTTCTTATTTGTCAATCCTAGCTTTTCAACTGCTTCTGGTGCTTTCGATTGCTTCTTCGATGATAGTTTTCGCAGGACATTGTCGTACGTGATCCATTTGTCATCGTCAGTGACCACTCGTCTTATAAGTTGCCGACATACATTTTTTCACGAGCCTTCGTTGCAGTTTTGTCTTTGTTGAAGTTAAATTTCAAAATAGCAGGAATTTCTTCGGAAGAGACCTCTATTTTCAAACTTGAATAACTTGCAAGAAGTTGATTGAAATTGCGCACTTTCTTGACAAGAAATGTTTCACCTTTCTAACAAGTGTTTATTTTACTTTATTATTCTAATAATAAAGTATTGTGATTCACATAGGAAAAAAAAAATTGCTACCCTGAAAACTTTGTTTTTCGCGTTTCATGACTAAATTAGCCTATAAATGCAAAAAAAAAAAAATCCGTCCCGCCGTACGCCGTACATATGGACTCATATCTCCGAGACCGTTAAAGGTAGAATGTTCGTTTTTGGGTGGATTGTTGATTGGGTAAGTGAGCTCTATTTTCTAAATTTTGGGATGTGTTAGGTGGAAGGGGGAGGCGGGGGAGGGAAAAAGTCAAAAACTACACTTGCTAATATCTCAACCACGAATGCATATAGGAAGTTGAAAATCAGTAGAGATATAGAGAGGGTTGTGGGACAAACTTAAAAATAATTTAATTTTTTTTTATCCATTGGCGTCCGAAAATGGGGGGGGGGGGGCTAAAAACAAATTGTCCGCCGAATTTTTTTTTCAAATGATTATATCTTCGAAATTACTTATCGTAAAAAATTCATATTTTGGGACCATTAAGGTGGCATATAGTTCCACCGGAATCAGCTTAGGGAGTGGCTAATTATTGTAATGGGGAGGGTCAGGGGGGGGGGGGGGGTTGGGTGCAAAGAAAAACACTTAAAAATGAATATCTCAACTATCTCTTAAGCTATATAATTGAAACTTGACACATATATGAAGCTATACTAGAAAAATACAGAAAAAATATGACAAATTGACATAATAGTAGTGGAGGGAAATGGGGAGCATTTCTAAAATGGCGCACTTTTCAAAATTACAAATCCTTATATCTCGAAAAAGAGTAGAGAAGAATGCAAAAAAAAAAATCCGTACGCCGTACATATATGGACTCATATCTCCGAAACCGTTAAAGGTAGAATTTTCGTTTTTGGGCAGATTGTTGATTGGGTAAGTGAGCTCCAATTTCTAAATTTTGGGAAGTGTTAGGTGGAAGGGGGAGGCGGGGGAGGGAAAGAGTCAAAAACTACACTTGCTAATATTTCCACCAGGAATGCACATAAGAAGCTGAAAATCAGCAGAGATATAGAGAGGGTTGTGGGACAAACTACAAAAATAATTTAATTTTTTTTATCCATTGGAGGACGCAAAGGGGGGCTAAAAACAAATTGTCGGTCGAATTGTGTTTTCAAATGATTATATCTCCGAAATTACTTATCATAAAAAATTCATATTTTGGGACCATTAAGGCGGCATATAGGTCCATCAGAATCAACTTAGAGAGAGGCTAATTACAGCAAGGGGGAGAGTCAAAGAAAAACTTTTAAAAATTAATATCTCAACTATCTCTGAAGCTACATATGTATGTAATTGAAACTTGAAACATATATTAATCTATACTAACGAAATACGAAAAAAATATAACCTGTGGAAATAATACTAGTGGGGGGGAAATGGAGAGCATTTTAAAAATGGCGCACTTTTCAAAATTACAAATCGTTATATCTCAAAATTGAGTACAGATATTAAATTGATTGTATATAGAACTAAATAATTATTAATTTTGGTAAAAATTTTGAGTTGGGTGGTGTAAGGGGAGGGAGGTGGTAAGCAGAAATGTCCAAAATTTTGAGTAATTTTTTTAGGGCTGTGGTGAAAGATACAAAGTTCAAATTTTGCATTTGGATACATACCTATATTTGATATACATAGAAAAAAAAATACTAATTTGTTCCACAATTGTTATAAACCGACCCCCTGGTCTAACATGCACAAGGTGTTTCATGCGCATTGAAAAAAACATATAAACTGAAAATTTTTGAATGAAATTTTAACTTGAAAATTTGCGAAATGTAAAAAATCCTTAAATATATGAAATATTAACTGGTCAAATACTTTAAAACTTCTACCCCCTCCCATACAAAATTAGTATTTCGACCATTTTCAAGAAATCAATTATCACCTAACTATTTAAAACCATCAATTTAAATTTTTGCATAATAACTTATAAAAATAGTTGAAACAAAATTGCCTCAAAAGTTTTGAAATCGCGCATGCCCTTTTACCACCTCCCATACAAAAGTAAAACAAATTCAAAACTACGAAATTAAAATTTTGTACGAGCATCTTACAAGAGAAATTAAATAAAATCGCATCACAAATTTTTCGATTCCCTTACCCGCACTACCTCCTCCCATACAAATGTTCGGTTTCGTGAATGTAGAATATACCGAATTATATGAAAATTCTTTGCAGCTTCGTTTATGAAACACATTCTATACAGAGAATATTGGTCATGATTCAAGCAATCAATTAAGAAGCTATTAACATCCACCCACCCCTCATAACCCAAACTTGCATAAACGAATGAAATTTGTTAAATTAATAACAGCCCTGTCCAAGAATCCTCTGTAACTTAGTCTCCTAAATCACTCTAACCTGCATATTGACTTTCCATGCATCCGCAACTTGTCCCAAAAATAATAAAGTTTCGCCCGACTTGTTGGCAGTTTATTTTCACATGTGAACGGCAAAAAAGGAATGGTTTTTGTATCGCAACGGCACTGGCGATGAGAAGTGGATCCATTACGATAATCCAAAGCGAAAAAAACGTGGGGATAGATACCGCGGGCATGCATCTACATCGACGGCCAAGCCCAACATCCGTGGCTCGAAAATCTTGCTGTGTATTTGGTGGGACCAGCTCGGCGTGGTGTATTATGACCTACTGCAACCGAGGATCATCACTAGAGATCGCTACAAAAAACAACTAACGCGTTTGAGTCGAGCATTGAAGGAGAAACGGCCGCAGTTCGAGAAGAAGAGACACGACAAAGTGGTTTTTCTGTAAGGCACCGTACGGCCATTTGTTGCTCACGTTGTGAAAACCTACCTGGAAACACTACCCCCCACAACCGCTTAATTTTCAGTACGTATTTTCTTCCATTCGCTTTACATTGTCAAGTTTTCTTAGTTAAAAACGGTTTGAACTTGAAAACACTTTTCTTCTGCATTTCGAGTTCTTTTATCTTAATTTTCCTAATAATCTGTACATTAATTTTAATTGAATTTAGTATATTTTGTATTATGGTTTATAAATGAGAAAAAGCGTTCGGTTTTGCACTAAAAATCAATCTTTTGCGCATTCAATTGACACTAAGATTTTTGCAATAGTGCTAGATGAACTTCGGCGAAGCATCAGCAGCTGAAAGATTATATTCAATATATTTTAACTTCTAGAACTTTGCTACAATTGATAAATCTATTAAATATCAATCAATAAGTATCCTGTTAAGAACTTCCTATAGAGGCATGAGACAGAAATAGTTCTCCATGAGATGCGATCCTGAGCGTCGGACATAGCTGTCACCACTGGATTATTAATTTAATTTTTCGAATATTCTGTATTTTAATTTTGATCGAATTTTGTATTAGGTGAAGTAAAAACTCTTTTCGCATTTTTCGATTAAATTCAACTATATTTTTTTCATTGAAAAATAAACATAATTCACCCAAATATTGTCCATTCTTATCGATGACCTTTCATCATCTTTCTGGTAGAGCAATGATTCCATCTTCGTAGAACTTCTGTGGTTTCTGGTCAAAAACGCCGATAAGTGGTTTTCGCAGTCCTTTTTTGAATTCATTGTATTCCTGTAGGGAGTTTTGAAGAGTTCCAAATAAATGGTAGTCTGAAGCTCAGGGCTATAAGTTCTACAATGGCACTGCAGCCCAAATTATGCCTTGGCCTCCTGACCTTAAGGTTCCTTAATATTGTATTTGCCATTGTGAAAAGATTGTTAGTCCGTCGCATATATACGAATTTTCATTTTCGTAGATTGAGGAAACTAAAGTATACCCAAGTAGATAGTGTGCTGGAATAATGCGTCGACCGGTATTTGAACTATATAAGTTGGCTGAATTAAAACTTCACGACCAATCTCCTCTAGTTTTCCCCCAGGTCACTGATTGCATGCGAATTCGATAAAGTAAATTTTTCGCACTCAACTCATGCGGCACCAAGCTTCTTGACAAATCTAGCTGCACGCAAATAATTCAAAACAGTTTTCTGAGTAATGCTTAGCTCCACACCGATTTCATAAGTGGTCGCATGTGAATTTTCATCGACTTTTTGAAGAATTTCGCCGACTTTTTCCGTAATTAGACGGCCAGAGTGAGGTGCAATCAAAATTTCCAGGACGAAATCGCTTGAACCATTATTATGCTACACTTATCGATAGAGCATCGTCTATATAAACTGCACAAATTTTTTCGCGTGCCTGCGACACATTCTTGGCTTTGTGGAAGTAAAACTTTAAAATGGCACGAATTTCTTCTCTTGCCTTTGTGGAAGTAAAACTTTAAAATGGCACGAATTTCTTCGGAAGAGTCTTCCATTTTCAAAATTGAATAACTTTTAAGTATTTGAATGAAATTGTAAACTTTCATGAAATGAAATGTTACCTTTCTAGCATGTATTTACTTTCTAAATTCTTTCTGGTATTACCAGATTTAATCGACTTCAAAGACATCTGTCGACAAAATACGAAAAGAAATTTTACTTTGCCTATTACATTTTTTATTATGGTCTATAAATGAGAGAAGGCGGTCGGTTTTTGCACTAAAAATCAATCTTTTGCACATTCGATTGACACTAAGATTTTTGCAATAGTGCTAGATAAACTTTGGCGAAGCATCAGCAGCTGAAAGATTATATTCAATAAATTTCAATTTCTAGAACTTTGCTACATATATTATGGAATTACTTGAATCGACAAATCTATTAAATATCAGTTAATCAATTTCCTGTTAAGACCTTTCTATAGATGAATGGGACAGAAACAGTTCTCTTTCATGATATGCGATCGTCGGACGTAGTTGTCGCTAGGACTGGATTATTAATTCAATTTTTCGAATAATCTGTATTTTAATTTTGATCGAATTTTGTATTAGGTGAAGTAAAAACTCTTTTCGCATTTTTCGATTAAATTCAACTATATTTTTTTTCATTGAAAAATAAACATAATTAACCCAAATATTGTCAATTCTTATCGATGACCTTTCATCATCTTTCTGGTAGAGTAATGATTTCATCTTCGTAGAACTTCTGTGGTTTCTGGTCAAAAACGCCGACAAGTGGTTTTCGCAGTCCTTTTTTGAATTCATTGTATTCCTGTAGGGAGTTTTGAAGAGTTCCAAATAAATGGTAGTCTGAAGCTCAGGGCTATAAGTTCTACAATGGCACTGCAGCCCAAATTATGCCTTGGCCTCCTGACCTTAAGGTTCCTTAATATTGTATTTGCCATTGTGAAAAGATTGTTAGTCCTTCGCATATATACGAATTTTCATTTTCGTAGATTGAGGAAACTAAAGTATACCCAAGTAGATAGTGTGCTGGAATTATGCGTCGACCGGTATTTGAACTATATAAGTTGGCTGAATTAAAACTTCACGACCAATCTCCTCTAGTTTTCCCCCAGGTCACTGATTGCATGCGAATTCGATAAAGTAAATTTTTCGCACTCAACTCATGCGGCACCAAGCTTCTTGACAAATCTAGCTGCACGCAAATAATTCAAAACAGTTTTCTGAGTAATGCTTAGCTACACACCGATCTCATAAGTGGTCGCATGTGAATTTTCATCGACTTTTTGAAGAATTTCGCCGACTTTTTCCGTAATAAGACGGCCAGAGTGAGGTGCAATCAAAATTTTCAGGACGAAATCGCTTGAACCATTATTATGCTACACTTATCGATAGAGCATCGTCTATATAAACTGCACAAATTTTTTCGCGTGCCTGCGACACATTCTTGCCTTTGTGGAAGTAAAACCTTAAAATGGCACGAATTTCTTCTCTTGCCTTTGTGGAAGTAAAACTTTAAAATGGCACGAATTTCTTCGGAAGAGTCTTCCATTTTCAAAATTGAATAACTTTTAAGTATTTGAATGAAATTGTAAACTTTCATGAAATGAAATGTTACCTTTCTAGCATGTATTTACTTTCTAAATTCTTTCTGGTATTACCAGATTTAATCGACTTCAAAGACATCTGTCGACAAAATACGAAAAGAAATTTTACTTTGCCTATTACATTTTTTATTATGGTCCATAAATGAGAGAAGGCGGTCGGTTTTTGCACTAAAAATCAATCTTTTGCACATTCGATTGACACTAAGATTTTTGCAATAGTGCTAGATGAACTTTGGCGAAGCATCAGCAGCTGAAAGATTATTTTCAATAAATTTCAACTTCTAGAACTTTGCTACATACATATGTATGTATATTATGGAATTATTTCGATAATTGATAAATCTATTAAATATCAATCAATCAGTATCCTGTTCTATAGAGGCATGTGACAGAAACAGTTCTCCATGAGATGTGATCCTGAGCGTCGGACATAGTTGTCGCCAGGACTGGATTATTAATTTAATTTTTCGAATAATCTGTATTTTAATTTTGATTGAATATTGTATATTTTGTATTATGGTCTATAACTGAGAAAAATCGTTCGGTTTTTGCATTAAAAATCAAACTTTTGCGCATTCGCTTCACACTAAGATTTTTGCAATAGTGCGACATGAATTTCGGCGAAGCATCAGCAGCTGCAAGATTGTATTCAATATTTTTCAACTTCTAGAACTTTGCTACATATGTACAGTGCCGGAAAAAAGTTTGGAAACATGGTCTCTCAACCCACAATCATAGCTATGAAACAAAATTCCTTGCGCACATACCTATGAAACTTTGCATAGAATTGCAGTGCCGCATTTCTTATAAATCTTCAAAGCGAAATTTGTTTATAACAACGCTAAAAAAAATAGTGACGACAGTTTCGATTTTATCTGGTATTATTCGTGGAAAAAAGTATGGAAACATATCTTTTTCATATAATTCGAGTTTATTTAAAGGAAATAACATGTTTTTCTTAGTATTTAGTGCTTCTCCCTTTTGCTTTTAGTACAGCCTTGCATCTCCTCTCCATTGAGTCCACCAACTTTTCGCAAAATGAAACCGGGATATTTTGCCATTCTCTAATGATTTCATCGTACAGTGCATTCCTATTAGAAATTTTTGTGTGTCGAATTTTACGCTTTACATGTTCCCATAGGTGTTCGATTGGATTCAGATCTGGGGATTGTGAAGGCCATTCCATAACACTCACTTTTTCCTGTTGGAACCAATCCTTAACTAAACGCGAAGAATGCTTCGGATCGTTATCTTGTTGGAAAATCCAACGTAACGGCATTTCTTCTTCAGCATATGGAAGCATATTGTTTTGCAATATTTCCAAATACCGATACCGATCCATTATCCCATCTATCCGAAAAATTGGGCCAACTCCAGAACGTGAAAAACATGCCCAAACCATTACCGATCCTCCGCCATGTTTAACTGTTGGTAATTGATACCTTGCATTGACCTTTCACCATGTGGTCTTCTAACGTAATGTTTTCCATCGCTTCTAAATAGTTGAAATTTACATTCATCACTCCACAGAACTGTATTCCATTTGCTGGGAGTCCAAAGAATGTGTTCTTTTGCAAATGTTAGTCTTCTTGCAATATTGGCTTTTGATAAGAGTGGCTTCTTCAGTGGAGATCTTCCAAAAAGGCCACTTTCCATCAATCTATTTCTAATTGTCCGATCTGTCACATCTGAAATACCTCTGTTCTTTAACTCGGCGTTGATCTCAGTGGCCGTTTGTCCTGGTTTTTGTTTAGACATCCTTTGAACTATGCGATCGGTGGTTGCTGTTGTTTTTCTAGGCCTCCCTGACTTTGGAGCACACTCGACTGTCCCTCGCTGATGAAAGTTTTTAATAATTTTCGAAATTGTTCCTCTTGGTATATCAAGTTTTTGTGAAATTTGAATTTGTTTTGTTCCGTTATTGTACATAGAAACGATTTTCTCCTTCAAATCCATTGAGTACAACTTACACTTCGGCATTTTTAATTATGTTTCATAAAAAAACTTTAATTGGAGTTAAATTTAATTCAGTCGCACAACAAATAACTACTAATGACATTCAATTTCAAAGTAAACGGTTCTAATTAACTTTTTAACAACAAAAACCGTTTTGTTTCCATACTTTTTTCCGCAAGTATTACCAGACATATTCGAAACTGTTGTCACTATTTTTTTTAGAGTTGCCATAATTAAATATCCCTTTAAAGATTAAAAAGAAATGGGATACAGCTATTCTATGCAAAGTTTCATAGGTGTAAGTACCAGGAATTCTGTTTCAAAGCTATGATTGTGGGTTGAGAGACCATGTTTCCAAACTTTTTTCCGGCACTGTATATTATGGAATTACTTGAATCGACAAATCTATTAAATATCAATCAATCAATTTCCTGTTAAGACCTTTCTATAGATGAATGGGACAGAAACAGTTCTCTTTCATGAGATGCGATCGTGAGCGTCGGACGTAGTTGTCGCTAGGACTGGATTATTAATTTAATTTTTCGAATAATCTGTATTTTAATTTTGATTGAATTTTGTATATTTTGTATTCTGGTCTATAATTGAGAAAAGGCGTTCGGTTTTTGCACTAAAAATCAATCTCTTGCGCATTCGATTGACACTAAGATTTTTGCAATAGCGCTAGATGAACTTTGGCGCAGCATCAGCAGCTGAAAGATTTTATTTAATATTTTTCAACTTCTAGAACTTTGCTGCTACATACACTATAAATCTATTAAATATCAATCTATCAGAGCTTTTCTGGAGTGTTTGGCTCTGATTTCTTCAAAGTGTGATCGATCCACTGCTAGTTTTGCCTTTGAATCTCAATGCCTATTTTTAGTCTGTCCAATTGTACTCCAAAGTTCGTCTTTGGAAATGAGATCTAGCCAGAATATTCCTAAAATGCGTCATTAGTTCACAAAAGATTGCGGGTTTTTTCTTTTGTAAGCCTAACGGTTTCATATCAGAATAGTATTCCTTTTTTATTGCCACAACTGGTGTTCACTAATATTACTTATCACTCCATGCAACTATATAATAACACAGATTTGACGCATGTGTCAAACAATGTAACAAAAATCTTGCACGTATTCCAAATCTCGTCCATTAAGAACATTCGGTGTGTTTATGTTCAAACTCATCTGTATGCGCTTAGTTTTACGCACATTTATTTTCATTCCTCACTCAGTAGGCCATAATACTCCTCTTTGGTGCCAGGTGTTGCGGCATTAGTTGATGCGTAGCACTGCAGAATTGTGACCTTAGTCTGGTGACGATAATCCTACCCAATATTAGTTCCCAGCTACACAATGGTGTTTCTGATGCGCTGTATCAGTTTCTCATATCAGTTAGTGGTTTAAGATCACGATTGATAAGCCCATTTACTATTTTTAGGATAAGCAGCTCTGGCTATGTGTGTATTCTATTGCTCCCATCGCACAGGGAAGATTGATAAATAAGAACTTTAAATTATGAAAAATGGTCGACCATGTTCATTCATTTCATGCACTAAAAATCAATCTGTTGCCCATTTAATTGCTTCTTTGATTTTTGCAATAGTGCTAGATAAATATTAGGCGAAGAATCAGCAGCTGAAAAATCTATTTCATATTTTTGAACTTCTAGAACTTTGCTACAAAATTTTTCAACAACTAACTACGATTTTGTCCCTTCAACATGGTATTTTTGTATAATAAATTTTAATTCTCATTCCATGTTAGTTTTCCTTCGAATCTATTTAGAAAAGAAGATCGCAAAAAAAATACCTGTCCTTTTTTACAATAAAAATCAAGCTAGATCAAAATAAAACCTAAGCAAATCATCAGCAGATGAAAAGATTTTATTTATATTTTTCAACTTTGAGAACTTTGGCTACATTATTAAGGAGTCCGTCATTCAGAAGTTTCAAATTCTTGATTTTTTTTTTACCATAGATAATTTATCTTTGAGAATCCAATCTTGTAAATGTCCTGCGAAAGTTTTACGTTGGTCTGACGACAAATTACAAAACATTGTTCTAATGAAATAGTTCCAGAGTTTATCTTAATTAGTTCCAAAAAAGCTATGTTTATACGGGGAAGTTTCGATTGCGATTGAAACTTGCGATTGAAACTTGCGACATGTTTTACATTGAAACGAAACGCGACGAAGAAAAGAAATCGAATAGCAGCGAAGTGCAAAAGCCAAAATACATTGACGCCTGGTGGAGTATGCGGAACGCCGCAAGATCGAGAACGAACGAAGGCTCGAGCGAATTGTACAAAAGGAACGTGAAGAAGAGGGCGAACAGTTTGCTGACAAGGAATCCTTCGTGATCAATGCGTACCGGAAGAAGCTCGAAGAACTTAAGGAGGACGAGGAGCCGTGAGAAGCGCGAAGATTACTTGGAAGCGATCGGTGATGTAACGAAACAGCAGGACTTGGGCGGATTCTATCGGCCATTTAGGAGCAAAAGGTAAAAACCAAGGACGACAAAGAGCCAGAAGCCAAGGCGAAATCCAAATCGAAATCGCGTGAATCGGAACGAGAATCATCGCCGAGCGGGCAGTGATAAAACCGTCTTATCTCGAAAATAAAAGCACTTAATCTTCGATTGCAATATCACTCACCGCGACAACCATTTGCGTTTTAATTGTTCACTTGTGCAAAGTTTACCGAGTGGACCAGAACGCTGTTACGCCTTATTATTCGTGACGTCTCGGTCTCTGCTGAGACATATGCCAAATCAATCACAATCTAAACCAGCAGCTTCCTGTTCGAGTCAGCAAAAGCAGAGCGAGGTCAACAGATAATAACGCAGGTCCTATTCCCCCGAATTTTGGGCATAAAGCATGAAAGCGCGGCAAAAAAGAGATTCCAATAAATCTAAATCGGAAGTGTGTAAGAGACGGATTTCTGCGTTGAGAAATTTTGGCCGAGAAGGTTTTTTGCGTTGAGAAATGTTGAAAGAGGGGATTTTCGCGTTGAGAAATTTCGGCCGAGATGGTTTTTTGCGTTAAGAAATGTTGAAAGAGAGGATTTTTGCGTTGAGAGATTTTGGCCGAGAGGGCTTTTTGCGTTGAGAAATTTTGGCCGAGATGGTTCTTTGCGTTGAGAAATGTTGAAAGAGGTGATTTTTGCGTTGAAAAATTTTGGTCGAGAGGGCTTTTTGCGCTGGGAGATTTTGGATGAGGCGGTTTTTGCGTTAAGAAATGTTGAAAGAGGCATATTTTTGCGTTGATAGATTTTTGGCGAGACGGTTTTTCTTGATGAGGAACGTTCATCGAGACCAGAGTGAAAGACAGAGTACGAAAACTAGCTATGTTGCCCATAGATTAAAAATTTTTTCGCAGTATGAATTTGAGAGGAATGAATTTTTCATATTCTACATCTCAAATTCATGAACAGTTAATTACTAAGCTTATCTTTACACATACATAGATTGTTCGCATGTGTGCGTGAGAATTGCACGCAAATTGGTGAGTTCGATTCGAGAAGTTCTCTCCAGTTTGCCAACTGTTTTACGTATAACTAGCACACGCCCGCGACTTCGTCCGCATAAAAATCGCAATATTAAGCAATTTTTGAGAATGTAGTAAGTAATGCATTATGTGGGATATATAATCTGCTTACTTTAATGGCTCTTTGAACACAATGTTTTGTATTTTGTTGGAATCAGGAATCAGAACCATAAATTATTAAGAATGATACCATGATACTCGCATTTGAATGGGAGAGGCTCGTGATCAAATCAATCCCGTGATTTGAGATCATATACGTATTGAGGACATGTGAATAATTATAGCTTGTGTTAATTAAAAAAAAGCCCAAATGAAATAACATTAAGCTTGAAAACGTAACAGGACTACGATTGTGCGTAGAGCCCAATCATACGATACTATAGATGAAATCGAAATTTATGTGATTTAAGAATTTTTGTGTGGGGAGTGGTAGAAGGGTGACAGTACTGAACTAATTTGTTTCACATCATACAAGAGTAGCTATAAAAATGTTTTGTACAAAATTTAAGCTTGAAAAATTGAATAGGTACTGAGAAAATTAGTGTGTTAGATTTAGTGAAAATGTGCAGTTTGTATAGAAGGTGGTAGAAATAGTGGGGGGATTTTATTGATTTTTTCGAAATAACTGAGAGTATCATAAGATTGACATCTCTTAAATCTTAAACTGGTAACATTCACACTTTTCAAGAGAATCGATTTTTTGTGAAGTTGTGAAATTTTGTCATATTGTATGGGAGGGAGTAGAAGCAGGAAAGCTAATCAAATATTTTTTTCAGATCTTAGTGATAATGCTAATTAAGTATATTTATTACAAAATGTGAGCTCGATAAATGTTGTATGTTCTGAGCATTTCATAAAAAAGTGTAGTTTGTATGGGAAGGGGTGGAAGGAGAGGGGGGACGCAAATAGTTTTTATACTGAAGTTTGAAATCAATATGGAAGTAATATATCCCGAAGTTCAGACTAATAGCTTTAATACTTTTCGAGCAAATCCATTCACTGTCGAATTGCGAAATTGTGTCATTTTGTATGGGAGGGGGTAGAAGGGGTGAAGCTGATCATTTGATTTTTTTTCGCCTTACTAACAATTTAAAATAAATATTTAGTGCACAATTTGAGCCCGCTTAATTTCATGCGCAATGGGTTAATTGGATTAGAGTTATTCATTACGAGTTCAATCTGTGTGTGAGGAGGTGCAGGGTGGAGGAGGGCACGCATAATTTTTAATGCAGTAGATTGGTATTATCACAAAAGTGATATATTCCAAATTTCAGGCCAACGGCTACTGAACTTTTCGCGCAAATCCGTTTGTTGTCAAATTCCGCAAAATTGTCATTTTGTATGAGAGGGAGTGGGAAGGGTGGAGCGAATTGGCCCGTTCACGAACTTGTCCTTACTTTTTTTTATCAAAAACGACGTGTACAGAATTTGAAAAATCTGGCTCAACGCGTTCTCTTTCTGGAGAGCGAACAGACGGACACACAGACGGACATCCGGTTTTAAAATTTTTGGGTGATAGTATTTACCTCTGTACCATCTATTTTTTTCCCGAGCCCTATTTCTTGGCGTTACGAACATCAGGGCAAACTTGTAATACTCAGTTTAACAAGAGGGTGAGATAATTTGAAACTGCGGTTTATGGGAAGTGGTCGTGATATTCTTAAGGAAATCAAATTCTTTTCCACCGATCTGTCCCGGCGTTGTTTGGTCCACAATTTTTCGTTTGATCGGGGAGATTTTTTTTCCCGGCGATTAAGTTTTGGTGTACCCCATGACCGACAGGCTCCCGACTTCTGAGATTGAATCTCACATAATTGAGTTTTAAAATGACAACATAATCTTCTTCGAGTTCAATGCCCTGATTCCACTCCCGAGAGTTCTTGTTATGGGCTTCTTTCGGTACGTATTGTCAATGTCTTACAATCGCCTTTTCCGTGAATATCTTGAGATCGGAGGTCGGGCGGTGCTCAGTTGGGCGAACAAAGTTTGTGTCGCGGCACTGTGGTGTCGTTCCAGCTAGCTGAGGGGCGCACAGTCTCAATCGAGTCGCAAAAGGTTTCCAAGTATTCTCAAGTTTCACAAGTATTCTCACAACCATATCTTCGGTCGCACTGTTCAATTTTGTTATTCGTTTTTAAAAAGGACTGTTCGAATATGGAATTCGCTGCCCACCTCGGTTTTCCCGCATGGCTGCAATATTCAATTCAAAAGAAATGATAATAGAAACCTTCGTCTTGATCTCATTAATTCCCGAGAACCAATATCCTTTCTCCCCTAACCAGAGCTGTGCTTCAGTGCAAAAAGGCTGCCCTTCTAGTTCCGGTTTCACATGAAAACAACGGTTTTGGTTTTAAAGAAAATTGAATTTAATAACAATTTGACTGCCATATGCTTCCACGTCGTTGGTTTTGCAGAATCCCATCACAGACTCCGGTCCATGTGTTCGCCCCCTATCACCAACTCTCCCACAATCAATCGACGATTATCTGCGCGATGACAGTTCAGCTTAGTCATCAGCCATCGTCGTTTCCGTTAGAGTTACATCCATTTTTTGGAGAAACGCCATCTGCAATAATTTAATCTTGTCGGCGGGTTGCCGAAGAATGGTTTCACTCCTGTGGGTGGAGTAAATGATGCGTCCACGAATACCTATGATTTTTTGAATTTACTCTGGTAAGGTGTGATCTGTTAGTCCCAATTTGAGCTTACGCAATATCCCATAAGATGCGGTTATTACCGCGGTTATTACCGCATCTTATGGCTCAGAAAAGTCGGTACCTTTTTTGCAGGGAAGTTAAATAACAGCACTGCATTGTGCTTTGGAACATGCAGGCCCTTAAAACACGGGATCAGTCCTGCTATTTATCGTCTTTCCCGAAACGGTTCGGCCGGCATAGTGAGTACGTCATACCTTTTTAATTTCCATCAATTTTCCCCCACAGGCCAACAAACGCAATACTTTCACCTGTTTCACCACGAAGCGTCCCGTCACCCAACTCAGCGGTCCACCCCCATCGATAGACTGAGGAACGATGAACGTCTGCAAGCTTTCTCCAAGGACCCCCGCTATCAACGAATTCCAAATTAATTGCTTCACGTTATCGGTGGCCCGTGAACCACCCTCGCGCGGCTCTTCTTCCGACCAGAATCCGACGGCGACGTCTTTCTCACACTCCCACTCCATCGCTGGGGAAAGTGAGCGCAAAGGTTTTCAGTTAAATACGGGTGCGGGGGAAAATCCGAAATGTTTAGGCTTGGCAAAGCAAGACACCCTCTGGCTTTCCCTGTCGTCAAGAGAAGAAAAAAGTAAAAAAAAATTAAAAAAATTTTGAAAAGAAAAAAAAAAATGTGGCGGCAAATTTTTATTTTTTTATGAACTTCTCCACTCGGCTTACACTCGATGTTGGTTTTCATCTCTCGTTTTCGGGATCACTGTTTGCCGCGAACCGTACTCTGAAACGGAAGTCGTTATTCACCATCCGACGTATGTGTATTGTTCGTGGGTTGGGCAGTGTTACCACTATCGCGTTGGGCCCACTTCCAATAACCTGTAGGAACATTAATTTATAAGTCAAAAATTTAATGGATTCCACGAAAATTACCCTGACTCGCTCGAGACCTCAAGAAGGTCTCGAGATTGACGTAATGCATTTCACTTTCCACTTTTTCACGCAAGATAAACTTGCAATGTGAAAGTTCCGAATTATGATCGCAAGTATAATGACAGTTCGTCAACCCATCAAAGTCGAAATGATTGCAACTTTTATCAGCAACCTGTCAAAACATACCTGTCAAAACATATTGCAAACTTTATTAATTTGTGCTAGGAATTGCATGAAAATGGTACTTCACACGCTGGATAGTGACGAAAAATGAGTTTATGTGTTGGGATAGTAGGCTGTCAGTTCACTTACTGTTTATACGATATTTTTAGTTCGCGATTGCAGTTTCACTCAGGATTTAGATTGCGAGTGAACTTTGAGTTTCAATCACTGTTTATACGATGTTTTACATCGCGATTGAAGTTTCACTCGTGAAGTTTGGTGTCCGTATAAACCAAGGAGGATATATAAAAAGGAGTGACTATGAGCATGCTTTGCCTTGTAAGCACAATGGGAATGAATGTATTTCCCTCCCTTACTACCGCAATGCTCGAAATTTTTCAAAAAAAATCGTTTCGCTATCTTTGTCTGCCACACTTAAAAACATTGCAACTAACTCTTTCCCACGATAAATTGTTCGAAACAGTTGTCAAATTTTCGAAAAAATTGTTTCGCTATCCTTGTCTGACATACTTAAACCCAAAGTAAGTCTCTGTCCCGCGTTAAATTGTCCGTTGCTTAAGTACTTAGCTTAAACACAAACCAAAACTAATAAAAATTGAAAAAATAAAAATTTCTGAAATGAAACAGCAAACACCATTGTATTGAAAATTACTTTATTGCTGACTGAATATTAGCAACCAAGAAAGAATACAAATTATTGTATTTTTTTTGTAAAAGTTTGAAGCCAAGTTAAGCTTGGACACAATTTTCGAAAATTTCCGAATCAAAAAATATTCCCACATGAGACAGACTATCAGGTACTCTTTTTATATATCCTCCTTGGTATAAACATAGTAATCAACAAATACGATAATTTCTTATTTCGAGTTATATTGCAAATCTTCCATTTTGCTTCCACAATTACGGCACGAATACTAAAAGTGATCATGTAGAAAAGAAGTTGTCGATTTTTTGCTGGGAACTAAAGTCAGTATGTTTAAGGATTCCTAAACTAAATAATTTTGGTAAATAATATTCTTTTGAGCGAAAACTGTATCGAAGCTAGAGAGGAAGAAAAGACAGGAGCTATGGTTCAATTTCTTATTTTTATTTATTTGTTGTCACGGACTTATGAATTTTTAATTTGCCACTTTTTTTTCAATTCTTCAGCTTTGCTTTTTATCTCAATCGAAAATACTCGGATGCCTAACTGATTGAAGTTCTTTTCCTTCATCGAACAAAATAACTGCACGAAAAACCAATCTACCTAACATTTAATTGCCGTTGAGGTTTTTGCAATAGCGATAAATTAAATTAAAACTTAGACGAAACATCAGCAGATGAACGATTTTTTTCTATTATTCTCAAACTTCTAGAACTTTGCTACAACCAAATCGACAGTACTCTAATCTATAATTTTAAATTTTTGGTCGATAAAATTTCATATTAGTATTTGCTATTTTTTCAGAATACACATGAAGCCGCCCAGGCTATTAAGCGTATGCCACTTCGTCGTGCCCAACGTTTCCTTAAGGCTGTTATCGAGAAGAAAGAGTGCGTTCCATTCCGTCGTTTTAACGGTGGTGTAGGCCGTTGCGCTCAAGCCAAACAATGGGGTACAACTCAAGGTCGTTGGCCAAAGAAATCTGCCGATTTTTTGCTTCAATTATTGCGCAATGCTGAAGCTAATGCCGATTTTAAGGGTCTCGATGTCGATCGTCTTGTAGTCGATCATATTCAAGTAAATCGGGCACAATGTCTTCGCCGTCGTACATATCGTGCTCATGGTCGCATCAATCCGTATATGTCATCACCATGTCATATTGAGATCATTCTTACCGAAAAGGAAGAAGTTGTAACTAAGGCACCCGAAGATGACGAACCAGCCAAGAAGAAGTTATCCAAGAAGAAGATGCAAAGGCAAAAGGAGAAAATGATGAGGAGCGAATAAAGATTTTTTTTTCGAACTCGTCGTTTTTGTAATTATTTTAAGCGCCCGCGTTCAATAAAAGACCATCGGTTGAACTTTACAAATTTTGGTTGGTTTTAGTATTTACCATTTTCAAAATATTTGTTTAACATTTAGATTTTGTTGCAATATATCCAGGAGTTCGTCTTAAAAGTAAAATATGTACCTAGTATATTGCAAAAACAGTTAACGATATTATAAGGCGCGAATGTGTCTTAACCCGTCGAGTGTTACATATGGATATACATACCGGCTGTAATTTTTCGTCCGTTGAGAACAAAATTAAGTTAAATATTGTCATGGCTCAATTTTTGGGTGCGCTCGTCTGAAATAAGAATTAGTATTAGAAGTATAAGGAAGAAGAAAAAACTTACCACTTACAAAATCATCAAGCGCCTTGTGGTAAAGGTGCTCAACGCCATTGACCTTGTTTTGTAACGCCTAACATTAATCAATCAATAAAGCATTAGAAATTAGAAAAAGCACTAGGTTTCCAAATAGGAATATGTAATAAAAGTTATAGGATTATTAGTAGGATTAGGTGTACAGTAGCATTAAAACAAAACATTGAACAAAACCGAGTGAAGTATGCGATAAGATTGGCTTACGACAACACAGCGCTTCGAAGAATATTGTTATAAATCTCGCAACCACGCAATATTGATCTTTCCCGAATATGCCAGAATTTTATAGAACAGTCCCCCAATATGTAAAAAGCCATAATCAAAGATCTAGAACCTTCCAGTATAGTTGAGACACACCCGACGAATACACCATGGAAGGTTCAAGAATTGGGAAAATGGTATAAAAGTACGAAGCTTTCAGACAACAGGCAGTCATTCAGCGACATCTATGGGAGACGCGAACCGGTGCAAGAACGCGATAGAACAATATCGGTGGTAGTGCCATATAGTGCGAATAAATAAATTATCACTTGTGTATTTTTAAACGAATTGTGTTTTACTTGAAATCCCGGCGAACCCCTAGCTCGCAACAATTGGTGTCAGAAGTAGGATTTCAAGGATAAATTCGGGTTAAAAATCGCGAGTGAAATTAAAATTCTCGAACGGATAATTTTGTGAGAGCGAAAAGGTGAAACTAAATCGAACGGACAGTGAGAATTTTGTGAAATCGAATATTCTCGAGTGCTTTAGTGAGCAGTGACTTTAATTAGTGAAGTAAATTTAAGTGAATTCGAATCGCGGGAAAACTTGAAATTATCGGTAGTGGAGGGAGAGAAGTGTTCTGGTACATCGAATGCTCTAACACAGTTAATGCAACAAATGATGAAGAAGTTAGATCAATAAACTCATGGTTGTACCTTATTCGCCATTCCGTTCCTTCCTTCACAGGTCCCAAAATCCTTCGGAGGATCTTTCTTTCGAATGCGTTAACTGCTTTTTCGGAAGTTCGCGTTAATGTCCACGTCTCGCTGCCATAACAGAGCACAGGTCGTATAATAGTTTTATAAATCCGCAGCTTATTGTTCCTGTGCACTTTCTTGGATTTCATTATTGGAAGTACCGAATAATACGTCTTATTTGCAAGTATTATCCGTCGTTTGATTTCGTCTGTTTCATTACCGCCCTTTGCTAGATTAGCTCCAAGATATATGAAGTTGTCCACACTCTCCAAATTATATTCCGCAATTGTTATGTTTTGTCTGATTGGCGTTCACCTTCTTGTTTGCGTCATTACTTTTGTTTTGCTTTCATTAATGCGCAACCCGACTTCTTTTGCGGCGGAGTCAAGATTGACAAATACCTCCTTAGCACTAGGGAAGGATCTTGCTAGAATGTTAATGTCGTCAGCGTATGCTACTAGTTGGGTGGACTTGAATAGTAGTGTCCCGTTAGTGTCGACTGGGATTTTTCGGACGACATACTGTAGTGCCAAGTTGAAAAGCATAGGGGCTAGACCATCTCCTTGCTTTAAACCACATTCCGTTCGAAAGCTGGTTGTGGAATCGGTTTGTATTCCCACTTGGGATTCAGTGTTCGTCATTGTGAGTCTTGTTAGTCGGACTAGTTTTGGAGGAATTCCAAAGTCAAGCATGATTTGGTACAGTACGCTCCTGTCGATACTGTCGTATGCTTGTTTAAAATCTACGAATATTTGGTGCACGTCTGTGTTATATTCCCAGCATTTCTCAAGCACCTGTTTCACCGAGAATATCTGGTCTGTTGTTGATCGTCCGGTTCTGAATCCGCCTTGGTATTCGCCAATTATTTGATTAGTATAGGGCTTAAGACGACGTTCAATTATTTTTGTCAGTATTTTATAGGACGTACACAACAATGATATACCTCTGTAGTTCTCACAGGAGAGTTTGTCTTCTTTCTTGTAAATTGGACATATAATGCTTTTTCGCCAGTCGTCGGGTATGATTTCCTCTGACCAAATTTTGCATATCATGTTGTGCAGTATTTCAGCGACACAATTTCCACCGTTTTTCAGAAGTTCAACTGGTATTTCGTCAATTCCGGCGCTTTTTTTCGTTTTTGGTCACATAGGGCTGCTTTGATTTCAGCAAGCGTGGGTGGTGTCGATGATGGTTCATCTTCGTCAGTTGAGGCTTCAATTGAAATGTTGTCTGTCGTTATCGGTGCTACTGGGATGGGATTCAAAAGATGTTCAAAGTAAGAAGCCCATCTCTTTTTGATTTCTTGTGCGTCGCTGATGATGTTGCCCTCCACGTCTTTGCAGAGACTGGTTTTTGGCTTATATCCCTTTTTTTAGATCTTTTACTATTGCGTATGCGTCCCGCGTTTTATTTTGTCTCATATCGTCGTCCATTTTTTGTATCTTGTCATTATGGTACTTCCTTTGTTTTCAAAACAAAACAAAGGAATTTATAACCTGGTCAGAGATAAAATTGATTTGGCGACCGACCGCATGAAGACGAGGTATGATCAACGGGCGAATTCATCAGGATTCCAAGATCGATTTGGTTTGGTTTTACAATCCCAAACGACAAAAGGGCAGATCGCCGAAACTACAGCGCAACTGGGAAGGCCCTTACCAGATCATCAACCGGTTAAATGATGTCGTCTGTCGGATTCAACTACATTAACAACCTCGTACTACAATGAAAGTGGTACATCTCGACCGACTAACAAAGTACCATGGTGCCATTGAGGAAGTGAACGACTCTGTTCGGGTCGAACAGGGACTAAGGAGAGGGTAATGTTATAGATCTGGCAACCACGCAACCGAATATGCCAGAATTTTATAGAACAGTCCCCCCAATATGTAAAAAGCCATAATCAAAGATCTAGAACCTTCCAGTATAGTTGAGACACACCCGAGGAATACACCATGGAAGGTTCGAGAATTGGGAAAATGGTATAAAAGTACGAAGCTTTCAGACAACAGGCGACATCTGTGGGAGACGCGAACCGGTGCAAGAACGCGATGGAACAATATCGGTGGTAGTGCCATATAGTGCGAATTAAGTTAAAGTGCGAATAAATAAATTATCACTTATTTTTAAACGAATTGTGTTATACTTGAAATCCCGGCGAACCCCTAGCTCGCAACAATATTAAAAACTGTTGAAATCCCGAATTTATTATACTCTGGATGAAATGGGAGACTGTTACAAGTTTGTAACGCTAAGCAATAAGGCTCAAAGAAAAAACGGATCGAACTGCATTTCGTTTCATTGGTTAAAACCGGGTGTCCTTCGTTCTGTACGCTCTCTCCCTTAAGTGGCGGTCACGCGACGCTGGCTTACCAGCGGCTACTGGCAGCAACAGTAACTAGAGTACTAAATATTGAAAACAGTGGCTGGTCTGGCAGCAGTAGTAACGTTTGGCTGTTGAATCCAAGGAGGATATATAAAATTGAGTGCCTGATAGGCTGTCTTATGTGGGAATACTTTTTCATTCGGAATTTTTCAAAAATTGTGTCCAAGCTTAACTTGGCTTCAAACTTTTACAAAAACATAACAGGGCTACGATTACGCGTAAAGCGCAATCTTACGATACTCTAGATTAAATAGAATTTTTTGTGATCCCAAGAAATTTTGTATGGGGAGTGTTAGAAGGGGTGATAGCATTGAACTAATTTTTTCCCTATAATGCTAAAGTAGCTATAAAAATGTTTTATACAAAATGCTTACTCAAAAAATTGAATATGAGCTGAGAAAATTAGTGTGTTAGATTTAGTGAAAATGTGCAGTTTGTATGGGAGGTGGTAGATAGAGTGGGGGGATTTTAGTGATTTTTTCAGAAATTACTAAGAATATCATAAAATAGACATCTCTTAAATTTTAGACTAGTAACATTCATACTTTTCAAGCAAATAGATTTTTTGTGAAGTTGTGAAACAGTGTCATATTGTATGGGAGGGGGTAGAAGCAGTGAAGCTAATCAAATATTTTTTTCTGATTTTAGTGATAATACTAATTAAGTATTTATTACAAAATATAAGCTCAATAAATGTTATATGTTCTGAGAAAATCGTCATAGAGAATTTCATGAAAAAATGTAGTTTGTATGGGAGGGGGTGGAAGGAGAGGGAGGACGCAAATAATTTTTCAACTGTAGATTAAGGTTGTTCTAAAAGTAATATATCCCAAAATTCAGATTAATAGCTTTTATACTTTTTGAGTAAATCCATTTAATATCAAATTGCGAAATTGTGTCATTTTGTATGGGAGGGGGTAGAAGGGGTGAAGCTAATCGTCTAATTTTTTTTGGCCTTACTAAAAATTTTAAATAAATATTTGGTGCACAATTTCAGCCCGGTAAATTTTATACGCACTGTGTAAATTGGCTTAGAGTAATTCATGACAAGTACAGTTTGTATGAGAGGTGGTAGAAGGAGGGGGACGACACGCATAATTTTCTTACGGTAGATTGATATTATCATAAAAGTAATATATTACAAATTTCAAGCCAATAGCTTTTATACTTTTCGAGCAAATCCGTTTATTGTTAAATTGCGCATTTGTGTAATTTTGTATGGGAGGGGGTAGAAGGGGTGGAGCGATTTGGCCCGTTCACGAACTTGATCTTACTTTTTTGTCAAAAACGACGTGTGCGAAATTTGAGCTTTCCAGCTCAACGCGTTCTCAAGCTAGAGAGCGAACGGACGGACGGACATCCGGTTTTGAGATTTTTGAGTGATAATATTAATTTCTGTATTCATCATTTTTTTCTCCGCGCCTTATTTCTTGGCGTTACACACTCCAGAGCAAACTTATAATACTCTCAGATTTCATCTAGAGTATAAAAATACCATAATTTGTATTACCTCTTGGTTTTTAATATTCAGTAAGCAATAAAATAATATTCAGTAGAATAGAGTTCGCTGTTTTATTTCAGAAATCTTTATTTTTTCAATTATTAGTTTTTGGTTCATGTCTAAGCTAAGCACTTTAGCAACGGACAATTTAACGCGGAACAGAGATAGTTACTTTGGGTTAAAGTATGCCAAACAATGATAGCGAAACAATTCTTTCGAAAATTTTACAACTGTTTCGAACAATTTAACGTGGGAAAGAGTTAGTTGTAATATTTTTAAGTGTGCCAGACATGTATTGTTTTCTTTACTGTTCTTTTATGTTCTTCTGACGACCGCTCACAGGTGACTGGCGGCTCAGCTGTCAGCCCAGAGTGGCTTGCATTATAAACTTTACAGTGGTTTACATAATATATAATCTCTACATCTCCCCTTTTAATTCATTAATTTAATTTAGTTAATTCTTTTTTTTTTTCATAATAATCTTAACACTATAATTCTCTTCTTCTCCCCTTTTAAGACTAGTTAACTTAATAGTATTTCAAGTATTATTTTATAAACTTGAATTCCTTATTATCTTCTTCTGGAGGTTTTTGTCTGCAATTCCTAGTACAATGCGATCCCGTAACACTCTTTCCTTATCTCTGAATCCGCATCTTTTGATAATTTTTTTGAGGTCCATCAAAAACGAATCAAATGGTTCACCTGATTTTTGCGGCCTTGTGTGAAATAAGAAACTTTCAAATATTTCATTTTTTTGAGGCTTACAGAATTCCTCAAACGCATTTATCACCGCTGAACAATTTTTTCGTTGGGTCTCATCAAGTTGAAAAGAGTTGAAAATTTCGACTGCGTCCGGCCCAACGGCATTTAGAAATACCGCAATTTGTACGCATTCCTCTTTTTTTTTAGCTCGATCGCTGTTGCGATAATATCGAAACTTTGTCGGAAAATACGCCAATTCTCTGCAATATTGCCGTCTAGCGACAACGTCTCAACCTTTTTTACAAAATTCATACTTTTTGTTATTGTAATAATACACGTACGAGGTGGCCTGCCTCGTGGTTTTTTCGCTGTCGCTTTTTCTTCTTTTTTACACCGTCCCATCAACTTCACTCTTTACTTATTTCTATACTATTTTTTCTTTTTTTTTACTCTCAAATGTAATTATCTTTTTATATTCTTAACTAGCGATCGCCCGCGACTTTGTCCGCTTAGGAATCACAATAATAACATTTTTTGAGAATGTATGTAGTTAGTAGTTCATTATGCGGGACATATAATCTGATTAGCTTACTGGCTCTTTGAAAACAATGCTTTGTATTTTGTTGGAATCAGAACCATAAATTATTAAGAATGAAACCATGATACTCGCATTTGAATGGGACAGGCTCGTGATCAAATCAAACCCGTGATTCGAGATCATATGTATACGTGTAAAGGACATGTGAATAGTTGTAGCTTGTGTTAATTGAAAAAAGCCCAAATAAAATTACACTAAGCTTAAAAACATAACAGGACTTCGATTGTGCGTAAAGCCCCATTATATATATGATACAACCGATGAAATCGAAATTTTTGTAATCTTAAGAATTTTTGTGTGGGGAGTGATAGAAGGGATGACAGTACTAAATTAATTTTTTTCACGCCATGCTAGAGTAGCTATAAAAATATTTTGCACCAAATTTAAGCTTGAAAAACTGAATAGGTAACTTGAGAAACTTAGTGCATTGGATTTAGTGAAATTGTACAATTTGTATGGGAGGTGGTAGAAGGAGTGGGGGGTTTGGTAATTTTTCTAGATACAACTATCATCACCATGCAATTGATATCTTTTAAATTTCAGATAAGTTAGATTCACACTTTTCAAGAAAATCGAGTTTTTCCAAGGTCGTGAAATTGTGTCATATTGTAAGGGAGGGGGTAGAAGGAGTGGAGCTAATCGGTTAATTTTTCCCGATAATAATAATAATACTAATTACGTACTGAGAAAATTGGTTTAGAATATTTCATGAAAAAGTGCAGTTTGTATGGGAGGTGGTAGAAGGAGTGGAGGGTTCTTGGTAATTTTTCTAGAAACAACTATAATCACCATGCAATTGATGTGTTTTAAATTTTAAATCAGTTAGATTCACACTTTTTAAGAAAACCGAGTTTTTGCAAAGCCGTGGAATTGTGCCACATTGTGTGGGAGGGGGTAGAAGGAGTAAAACTAATCGGTTAATATTTTCCCGATAATAATAATTATGCTAATTAAAGTTTTAGTACACAATTTTAGCTCGATCAAAGCTATATGTACTGAGAAAATTGGTCCAAACAGAGCAGCGCAACGATACAGCTGTTTTCGCATTTAACAACGCTGTACAGGACAGAGAGCTGTAACAGGCATTAAAATTGGCAGGTAAGAAAACGATTGGCGAAGCCTTAGTATATGGCCTGACGTTCGAAGCTGCCAAGCAAAGCTCGCGGAGTAACTATCGAGTCTGAGAAATAGCAGAAGAGTGTGTGTGTCAGAGAGCAGAGTACACCAAGCGGAGCGAAGGATCTGGTGCTCCCCGATGCTGGAATTGTGGACAGGCAGGACACTTAAGACGCGACTGCCGTAAACCCAGAAAAGCGACCAACTATTGTTCCGGCTGCGCTGCTAAACAAAGGGGAGGAAGGGGCGAACCGTCACGAGAGCACGCTTCGCCTAATGACAGTCCGGGAGACGAGTAAAGGCCAACTTCATGGGGCAGAAGTTGGCTGGTAGAATCGACGCCCCCGGAACTATCATCGCAGTTTCTCGACTACATCGTTGTGAAAACGATTTATGCATGAATGGTCGAGTCAGCAAATTAAACTGCATTATAACAGTCGACACAGGCGCAACACGGTCAGTGCTAAGATCTGACATCGTAGACCGTACTTGCCTTCACAAAACCAAGAAGTACGCACTTCGCACGGCCACAGGAGAAACTACAGCGGTCCATGGAGAAATAGCTCGTGACATACAGTTTGGCGATTTGACGTTCTCGCATGTATTCGTGGTAGTTGACATTACTGATGAGTGTATCCCTGGAATGGATTTTCTGAAACCACACAGTATCCAGCTGGACTTAGGACAACGAATAATGAAGTGGCGGAATATTGAAATCCCGATGGAAATAACATCCTCCAACACAACAAAGCTGCGAGTTATATTGTGCGAAGATGCGGATATACCAAAGTCATCCGAGAATGTTATTTGGGCAGAGCTCGATGGTGATCCCGGGAACCACCGATTCTACCTCATAGAACCGGAAACGACACCTGCATTACGAAGTCCAGTACTAGGAAAAACGCTCGTAAGAAAGAATGAGCAGATGATGGTACCAATAAGAGTCCTCAACGTTTCGGACAGCATTACCAGCGTAAAGAAAGGAGATGTAATTGGCAGCTGTGAACCAATATCGGCGGTGACGAGCATCGACAAGGCAGAACCACATGACGTACCCTCTAAAAATAAGCCAAGAAGGAAGGGCAATTTAACATCAACACTTCTTCAGTCAAGCAACCTTAGAGGAGAACAACACAAGCAAGCAGTAGATCTAATCGAAAGATTTAGCGACGTCTTTTCCACCGGTTATGACGACTATGGCAGAACAAACTTAGTGAAGCGTCGTATAGATACCGGAAGTGCTACACCGATACATCAACCTCCAAGAAGAGTACCATTAGCGAAACAAGGAGAAGTTAATTCGATGGTCAAGACTAAGGAGCATCAGGGAATCAACGAAGAATCAAAAAGCCCGTGGATATCGCCAATGGTGCTGGTAAAGAAGAAGGACGGCAGTACCCGTTTTTGTGTGGACTACAGACAATTGAATGAAGTTACGAAAAAGGATAGCTATCCACTACCTAGAATCGACGATATCATGGACACCCTGACTGATGCTAAATGGTTCTCAACGTTGGATCTGAAAAGTGGTTACTGGCAAGTGGAGATAGATGAAAAGATAGAGAGAAAACAGCATTCTCTGTCGGCAGTGGACTGTGGCAATTCATCGTAATGCCATTTGGCCTGTGCAATGCTCCAGCTACGTTTGAAAGACTAATGGAATTCGTTTTGCGTGGCCTAAGTTGGAAAACTTGTCTCGTTTACCTGGATGATGTGATCGTTATCGGCAAAACATTCAAGGAACATCTAAAAAATCTACAGGAAGTCTTCCAGCGACTGCGAGCGGCAAAATTAAAACTGAGTCCGAAAAAGTGCACTTTGTTTAGTGCAGAAGTCAAGTACTTGGGTCACATCGTTTCAGCTGATGGTGTAAAGACGGACCTGGAAAAGATACTGGCGGTGAAAAATTGGCCTACTCCGAGTGATAAACACCAGTTGCGCAGCTTCCTAGGCTTAGCGACGTATTACCGTCGATTCGTAAAAGACTTTGCCAACACGGCGAAATGTCTGCATCAGCTAACAGAAAAAGGAATGTCATTTACATGGAGCCAACAGTGCCAGGAAGCATTTGAGAAAATAAAAGACCAACTCTGCGACTCCCCAGTTCTGACGTACCCAAAACCAGGTCACGGTTTCATCATAGACACTGATGCTAGCAATGTCGGTATCGGAGCAGTACTATCACAAGAGATCGACGGGCAGGAGAGAGTGCTATCATACTACAGCCGAATACTCTCAAAATCAGAAAGGAACTATTGCGTAACTAGCCGAGAGCTATTAGCCATTGTAAAAGCAACAAAACATTTTCATAAATATCTCTATGGTCAAAAGTTCCTTTTTCGAATAGATCACGCATCGCTTAAATGGCTACTTCAGTTTAACAACTCCGAAGGCCAAGTAGCCAGATGGATAGAAAGACTCGAATCCTACGATTTTGAAATTGTTCACCGAAGAGGAAGAATCAGCTGTAATGCCGACGCGCTTTCACGTTGTCCTTGTCCACTGAACTGCAAGCATTGTCACCGTGTAGTAGGAAAAGAAGCTGGAGAAACCATTCAGAGGATAACGACCGAACCAAAGGATGGATGGAATCAGCAAGAACTGGAAGATGCCCAACGTAAGGATCCAGATATTTCACTGATCATGGCATGGAAGGATGAAATGAAACGGCCTGAGTGGAAAGACATCTCCCAATTCAGCGAAACCTTAAAGTGTTATTGGGCACAATGGAACTCCCTTCACCTAGACGGCGGATTATTAAAACGGAAATGGGAAAACGCTGACGGAAAATCGTATCACATGCAAACCATCGTCCCGCATTGTAAAGTCGAGGAGGTTTTGAAGGAATATCATGGAGGTACCTCCGGTGGGCATTTGGGTGTAAATAGAACCTTGGCAAAGATACGAGAAAGGTTCTATTGGATCCATCTCCGAGATGATGTCGAAAATTGGTGCCGTAAATGTACTACGTGTGCATCGAGTCAGGGCCCACACCGCAGATCAAAGGGAGAAATGCAACAATACAACGTGGGAGTCCCATTTGAGAGAATTGCTGTAGATATTGCTGGACCATTTCCGGAATCAGAAAATGGTTATCGCTTCATTCTAGTGGTCATTGATTATTTCAGCGAGTGGCCTGAAGCCTACGAAATTCCAAACCAAGAAGCAGTAACCGTCGCCGAACAAATTGTTACCAACTGGGTGAGCAGATTTGGAGCTCCACGTGAACTACACTCCGATCAAGGGCGCAATTTTGAATCTCAAATATTCAAACACGTGTGCCAAATGCTGGGAATAAACAAAACCAGGACAACTCCATTACATCCACAGTCCGATGGAATGGTGGAACGTTTCAATTGAACATTGAACTCAAACCTATCCAAACTCGTCAGCGAGAGGCAACAGGACTGGGATCAGCACATCCCTCTATTTTTAATGGCCTACAGAACATCGGTACATTCAACAACAGGAGAAACTTACTCCCGAGTCATTTTCGGAAGAAATATTCGAGTCCCTGCGGAATTAATGTTTGGAGTGCCACCAGACCAACCAACCAATGCCAAAGATTACGTCTCGGATCTTCGATGTCGACTGAATACAATTTATAACCTGGTCAGAGATAAAATTGATTTGGCGACCGACCGTATGAAGACGAGGTAAGATCAACGGTTTTTGGTTTGGTTATACAATCCCAAACGACAGAAGGGCAGATCGCCGAAACTACAGCGCAACTGGGAAGGCCCTTGCCAGAACATCAACCGGTTAAATGATGTCGTCTATCGGATTCAACTACATCGAAAACCTCGTACTAAAATGAAAGTGGTACACCTCGACCGATTAACAAAGTACCATGGTGCCATTGAGGAAGTGAACGACTCTGTTCGGGACGAACAGGGACTAAGGAGAGGGTAATGTTACAGATCTGGCAACCACGCAATTCGAAATCCCGGCGAACCCCTAGCTCGCAACATTATTATATTTTAAATTCAGTATCTAATACTGTCCGAAATTAGAAAGCGTGAGGTTAAATTATTAGCAGTGTACTAAAGTAGTACATGCTTGGTACCCGTTGTATATAACACCTAAAATCAATGAAATTTTTTATTTCATATTTTCATATATAGCATCTTTATTTCTTATTTATGTAAATGATATGCAATAAAGTGCTTTTATCTATTTACTACATGTTTTTTCTATTGCTTGTAAAGTTTACCTTTATTTCGTTTTATGACTAAAAAAGTGCAAATTAACTTTTTGTAATAAAAAAGAAATCGAACATAAAATTAATATTAATAAAAAATAATCAAAATAAATTATAAAGCGATTGAATATTATTTAAAAAAAAATGTGGTTATTGTTTTAATTGCTTGACTGAAATTATTAGGTTAATAATTGATTTATAAAATATAACTGAATATTACTTTGAAAAATAAGACCAAGGCTTGATCGCTTGGTGGCATTGTTGATCTTGAAAAGGGATGTTGGTGTATCTTATAAATTAAAAAAACAAGATTAAATAATTATTACGTTACTTTGTATTTTCTATAATCAACTTAATATATACGAAAGTTTCCATTATTTATATTACAAAATTATGTATGTGTATGTTTTTAGTGTTTTTCGTTTTGTTTTTGTTATTTCGTTTCTTTGTTGTTACCGGTTTCCTTTTGAACTTTGTTTGATGTACGTGCGTGAATGATGTATTTATAGTACTTAAAAAAATGTTTAGCTATTCGGATGATGGGAGATATATGGCGTTTAATTGAGTGCGGTACGGGTTGTGTTTGGTAACATGAGACACATAAGACCACCACCGATAAGTAAGGCTGCAACGATAAATGTTGGTGCTGGACACATTGTGTCCAGTAGGGTTGCAATAACTACGTTTCCAATAATACCACCAAGTCGGGCTGCCACCATGGAGATCGCGACACCAGTTGCTCTGTAAAAAATAATTTTAAAATAAATTTGAGTTGGAAGGACTTTCTAAGAGAAGCAAAGAAGCAGTGATCGAAAGCTAGTAGATGTTCTTGGAATTATAGGAAGTGTACTTTAGAGCTTTGGAACTTACCTCAAATGTGTTGGAAACACCTCGGTGATCAAGCAATCCAAAGCGGCATTACCGCACGATATGACACCACTAAATACGGCTGATACTATCAAATTATGATATTTATTATAGACAAAGTACATTCCAGCAGCGCAGAAACCAGCTGAGCTAGTGGCGAAAATCAAGAAAAACTTTCTTCCCAGTACGTCCATAAAGAGTACGGCAATCAAGTTGGCCGGTAATGCCGATGCCAACGATATCAGCGATTCCATAAATACTGAGCTGGGTATTGTTGACGAGCATATCTCACTATCGCCTCCGATTCCTTGACTAACAACATAATTGGTCACCTCACATACTCCAGCATCCTGTCCCGGATGATTACGACTAAACTCGTCGAAACGATTGAATAATTCGGGGAACCACATCATTAGCCCGTAGTAGCCAATGTGGAATGTAAAATTGATTGTAATCGAAATGGTGGTAAATTTCAAAATTGGAAACTGGAACAGTTCGCGACTATTGTCTACCATGTCGGTCATAAAGCGTGAGTATTTGCCTTGGAGTGAGTTGGCGTTCTTTTCCAATTCTGCCTTCAGTTTATCATCGATCAGAAGCTCCTTGACTGGATATTCTTCACGTGGTTTCTTCGTATTTGTTACGAAAATACCACGGAAAATCGATAGTGCTTCTTCCATTTTACCTTGTGAAATTAAGAATTTCGGTGATTCAGGTAAATAGAACAGTAGACCAGCTACGATAAACGATGGCACAGCACACATTACCAAAAATATACGCCACGAGTTGTAGGTGAAATATGGTGTTGCAAAACCGATTCCTGTTGGAATAATTAACCAGGCTAGACCAGCTACGAAAAGGTTACCAAACGTCCAGAAAGCAGCCATGAAACTTAACATAGAACCACGTTTCGATTTCGGTTGGAATTCGGCAAAATAAGACCATATTACCGGACCGCTACCGCCAAGTCTAAAATGAAAAAATAAAAATGATTGTTAGAATATTTTAGACATTTAACTTTGAAATACAGTATTATGTAGCTAGATAGCTTACTAATGTTATTTATGTTGACAGGAAAAGTTCATGCATACCAGTAATCATTGTGTCCATTAAAACTACCATGAAATGCTTCAGAAATATTAAGCGTAATTCTGGAACCAGAGCTGCACTCTAATAATATTTTGAGGAGACTAATTATATAATCGCTACTAACTTTATCACCGGGGATATGCGCGAATGGGGTTCGACAATCATTTTTCAACCAGGTGTTAACTAAAAACATAACAGGAATACGATTGGGCGTAAAGCTCAATCGTACGATACTCTAAATGAAATAGAAATTTTTGTGATCTCAAGAAATTTTGTACGGGGAATGATAGAAATGGTGACAGCATTAAACCAATTTTCCTCACATCATGTTAGAGTAGCTATAAAAATATTTTATACAAAATTTAAGCTTTGAAAATATAACAGGCACTGAAAAAATTAGTGTATTAGATTTAGTGAAATTGTACAGTTTGTATCGGAGGTGGAAGAAGGAGTGGGTGTTTTCAGTTATTTTCTAGAAACAACTATGAATGTTATGAAATTGACATTTCTAAAATTTCAGACTATTAACATTCATACTTTTGAAGAAAATCGATTTTTTGTGAAGTTGTGAAACTGTGTTATATTGTCTGGAAGGGGGTAGAAGCAGTGAAGCTAATCAATTAATTTTTTCTGATCTTAGTGATAATGCTAATTTAGTATTTAGTACAAAATGTGAGCTCGATGAATGTTATATGTTCTGAGGAAATCGGCTTAGAGTGTTTCATTATAAAGTGCAGTTTGTATGGGAGCTGGTGGAAGGAGTGGGGGATTCAAATGATTTTTATAGCATACATCACATTTATGATAGAAATATTAAATTCCAAATTTCAAATCATTAGCTTTCATAGTTTCCAAGAAAAGAGAAAATCTCAAAAAGATTTTTCATTCATTTTCGCTACAAAATGGTACATTAATTAATAAGTCATGTCATTCGCAAATGCGTCGAATGAATTACAAATTCAGAGATTAACGTCTCAGATTAAAGTTCAATAATTTCTAAATTTCGCTTCCAGCGCAATACAAGTACAAATTTCATCTTCGTTGTAAATAATTCAAGTAAATATGAAACTCGTTTGACGGACTCAAAAAAAAAATTTAAAAAATGTGCCGATATTTTTCAGAAAATTAACGAGATTGTCATGATCTACAAAAAATTGAAAATAAACGCTACACAGAGGATCGACATAAATTCTCCATAGTAATTTTGTTTACTGTAACAATTAATAACTTATCGCTAATGTAACAACTAAAATGCATGTGTAATTATAATAGTAAATAAAGATACTTACGCGGCACCATTTAAGAAACGGAATATCATAAAGGTTACGAAATTTTGAGAAAACGATGATGCGACTATGCAGATACCATTCATAAAGGATATCACAATAAGGACCTTTTTGCGACCCATGGAATCAGCTATACTGCCCCAGAAATAGGCGCCGGCCATCATGCCAATGAAGATGATTGAGTTCAACCATCCCTTGGTCTGCGTGTTCAATTCGAGATCGCATTGAGCCGACGGGAGAATGAATGACATCGAGATGACATCCATCTCCTCGCTGGTACTGACTAGACCGCATATTAACAATAGTAAATAATGGAAACGTCCATAACCGGCTAATTCGATGGCTCCTTCGAAGTCAGCTTTTGTACAGTCGCCTTTCTCCAAGTCATATTTACAATTTAAGTCCTTTTTACTTGGAACAAGCGATGACGGCGTCAAACGTTGAGAATTTTTTAAATCGATTTCTAGGGCTTTTATGCCGTTCTGTTGTCGATCGTCTTTTACATTAGAATCTAAAAAAATATAATAAATAAAATTAAAAATGTATTTCAAATTTACCGAAGGTGAACCAATAGTGTTAGCACTTCGACCATTCCCAGAAGTTTCACCTCTTCAGGTTAACAGCCGGAATGCAAAAAATTTAGCCACATCGGTTCAGTAGTTTCATGAAATGGCTGCTATTTCAACTTACTCTCTGAGATTTTCGGATCGGTATCACTTTCTACCATTCTATGTAGACGGCTTTGATTATTTACTTCTTTTTCCGTTGAAGTTACGTAAGATGAAATGAATTTAAATAGTATCTTAGGGGATGGATATGATTCCTTTTTGCTTTTTAAAGATCCTGGGATTTCTTGAGATTCTTGTCCTGCTATATAACGACACTCTTTTTATCGATCTGAAAAAACCATAGAAAATGTTGTTAATTAAAGCGACCTAAAATAAAAATATTTACATTTGCACATGGAGAACACTCGTAAGGCTTTTCTCGCGAATGGAATATAGAAAATGTACATATTTATGTGTATATGTATGTATAATTAAAGTGTAATATGTTTGTTTTTTGTGATTGGTTTAAAGGTCGTTAAGCCAGTTCATGGAATTAATCAATTTCAAAGTCAGTTGTTAAATGTCTAGAGAGTGGTGCTGTTTACTGCGGGGGTTTTGAATACGAGTACCATCACTGCTAATGCTCGAACGATTCAATTAATTGTTCAGCATTAAAATGCGTACATGTTTCTCACATTTGAAGATTTCTATTTACAAAGAATAGTATTTTCGGTCAAGAATTTAGACACAAAATTTTCTTTAAAATTTTGGGTATTGCAATTCAACCGGAAACTACCTAAGACTAGAAGTTGCATTTCTAGCTGGGCATGATTTAAAATAATTAAGATTTTCTCTGATACTGTCAATCAATTTTCCTGTTACATGTGGTCGACTAACCCCGCATTTTTCTTGAGGTTTTACTATAGTGTAGAGCTTATTTGAAGAGGGTTTGCCAAGGTTTTCTCAAAGCGTGACAGATCCACTGTCGCCTTTGAATATCAATGTTGTACTTCATAGTTTGTTGTTGGGGTACGAGTGGTACAATGCCTTAATGACGGTCGAAAGATCGTTGAAGACAAGCCTCGCTCTGGACGACCTTCGACCTCTTCAACCGACGAAAGCATTCAAAAAGTGGAGAAATTGGAGCTCGAAAATCGTCATGCCAGTGTTAGGGAGATAGCAGGAGAGCTCGACATCTCTCGCGAGTCCGTTCGTTCGATTTTGGTGGATACTTTAGCCATGAAACCAAGGACGACTCGTTCCGATAAAGCTGAATTTTCTCTCTTTGAACATGCTTAATCGTGCGAATTCTGATCCCACATTCAAGGAGCGCACCATAACTGGTGATGAGACATTGCTCTATGAGTTTGACATGCAAACCAGTAATCAGTAATCGTGGAGGGAAAAAATGAGCCGAAGCCGAAAAAACAACACCAAGGCCGCTCAAAAATCAAGACGATGCTCATTATTTTTTTTCGTTATTCGTGGTTTGATCCATCATGAATTCGTTCTGGAGGGATAGACGGTCAATAAGGAGTACTATTTGACCATATTGAAGCGTTTGCGTGAGTAAATTCGTAAAAAACGTCCGGAATTAAGAAAGGAAAATTCATGGATTTTCTTCGATAATAATGCGCCATCGCAGAGAGCCTCAATTGTGACCGAATTTGAGGCCAAAAAAGCAACGAATTCCATCAATTAAACACCGTACTCACCAAATTTGGCCAAGTGTGACTGTTTCATATTTCCGAAACTGAAATTACCGCTCCGTGCAACCCGTTTTTAGTCGATCGAGGACATAAAACAAAATTCGCTAAGGTAGCTGACGGCCATACCAAAAAGTGTTTACGAAAAGTGCTTCGAGGACTGGAAAAACCCTGTGTTGCAATGGGGATTACTTTGATGGCGACAAAATAAATATTGATAATTAATTAAATATTTTGTGTTTTATTTACAAGTTTGCGGTACTTCTTGGTCACAATGTATACATAGAGGCTATTATTATAAAATAATCGAGCAACTAAACTGGCAATTTGAAGGACTTTACAAGGTTGCCCAATATATAATATTCGCGGTACATTTTGGTCACAATGTATGCTCGCGCTAAGGAAGATTTGCCTGACGCGTTATATTTATACGAGCCTATAACTATTGACAACTCGATTAACGGATCCGAGGCCAAACTCGACACCAGCAAAAGAGGGCGAGTTCGTATATATGTATTAACTCTAGTCAAGAGTAGAGATTATCCATACATCCACTCACAACAACCGCTAATTGAGTTTGGTCATTGCAACAATATTGACAGTTCAGTGAAGTACAAGATGACAACATAAGAATGTGAAAAACTGCCAAACTTGTGGTTTTCATGAGTTTGACTGTTTTTAAATGTATCAACACGAGCATAAACTTGCGTTAAACTACAAGTTCATAGATTCATAGAGCTTCGTAAATAGCGATTCATTATGATTGTGTTTACATCACAAAAAAAAAAAAGAATTAAAAAAAAACAAATTTCAGACAAAATTTCCCGCTCAATTGCTGATCATGCATTGGCCAAACTCGACTGGAGGAGTAGTATCAGTGTGAATCGAGTATTTCTACTCAAGAGCTAAATGACGACTGAATTTACAATTTTATTAATTCACTTATTACACAAGTCACACTAACGTGATTTATCTTTCAATTTTCTACAGTGCGATTTTCAAAGTAGATAAGTAAGTATTTCTAAACTGTATTATTATAATTATTTAATAATTGAAACCAGTAAAATCGCGTAAATCTCAATCGTGCGATACTCTAGATGAAAGAGACGTTTTTTTTATTTTAAGAAATTTTGTATCGGGAGTGGTAGAAGGAGTGACGGCATTGAATCAATTTTTTTCACTTCATGCTAAAGTTACTATCAAAATGTCTATAATCTAGATGAAATTTGAGAGTATATTGTGTTTGCCTTACCGTTTGTAACGCTAAGAAATAATGCTCCCACAGAGTCGTCAAGGGTACAGAAATATTTGTTGTCGCTAAAAAGCCTCGATTCCGAGTGACCGTCTGTCCGTCCGTCCGCTTGTTCGTCTGTCCGTGTGTGCGTATGTCTACAACATAACTCTCGAACGCTTTGAGCTATCTTCTTTTGTATCATTTTTAGCAAAACAACAAACTTTAACGTAAACGGGCTACATGGGCTTTATGCCCAATCGTATTCTGTTATGTTTTATACAAAATTTAAGCTTCAAAAATTTAATAGGTACTGAGAAAATTAGTGTATTGGGTTTAGTGAAATTGTGTAGTTTGTATGGAAGGTGGCAAAAGGTGTGGGGAGTTTTTAATGACTTTTTTTAGAAATTATTATAAACATCATGCTTTTGACATGTTTTAAATTGCAGATCAGTAACGTTCATATGTACTTTAAATCGGAAAAAATTGTGTCATATTGTGTGGGAGCGGGTAGAAGGAGTGAAGCGATTCATCTAACTTTTTTTAGATATTACTAATAATTCTAGATAAATATTTAGTGCACAATTTCAGCTCGATAAATTTCATACGTACTGAGTAAATTCGTTCATAGTATTTCATGTAAAAGTGCAGTTTGTGTGGGAGGTGGTAGAAGGAGTAAGGGTGTTTGAATCATTTTATTACCATAGTTTGAAACGGTTAAAAAATGATGTATTCCAAATTTCAGGTCAATAACTTTCACACTTTCCGTGAAAATCCGTTTATTGCCAAATTCCAAAATTGTATCATTTTGTGTGGGAAGGGGGCGCATTCACGAAATTGTCCTTACTTATTTGCTAAAAACGAAATGTACAAAATTTCAGTTTCTAGTTCAGCGCGATCTCGAGATCAAGAGGACACGGACGAATAGACGGACGGATGGAGAGACGGACATCCAGTTTTGAGAATTTTGAGTGATATTCTGAACTTCTTTATCATTTATTTTTTCTCCAAGCTTTATTTCCTAGCGTTACAAACTTTGTGGAAAACTTATAATACTCTCAGATTTCTTTCAGAGTTTAAAAATACTATAGGAAATTTATACTTTCCTGAAAATGATTCGCTAGTAATGTTGCTGAAAGTTCAAATAATACAATTTTTCTGATAAATTTTTCGAAATCCAAACTTAATGAATGATATTTCAGTGTTCAGACTTTTGGCTTAATGCTTTTCGACAATAAGTTACAGGATTTTCTATGTAATTTTTCATAATCGACCATGTGAAAAAAAATCCATTGTTTCTTGATATGAAAGAGTAGTTAAACTTAACAGACTGTTTAATTTCACTGATAAGCAATGAAAAGAAAATTGTTGCATAATTCTTTGGTGTAATGAACTTTTGAAAACGACGTATTAATTATCTTGTAAGTTATTAAAAATATATAAATATATAGGTATGTTTGAAGTTATGAGAGCAACAGTGGCCTAACCCACAAATCGTTTTTCCAGTATCTGTTACTCATTCTGTTGGCATTAGATGAATAAAAAAAACTATTATCACATTGACCTATAAAACATTACCGCTAATTTCATTGTGACAAAATGCAACACTGGCCTAAACCACAGCTACCCACAGTAATCTTTTTTGTTTATTTCATTTACGGCCTTGCAATTGAAAAGACAGTGATGTGCGTACGAAATGAGTCAATTACTTCCCGAGCAAGAAATAGGCTCTCGTCTCATTCATTATGTTAAAAAATTTGTTCAAGTGAAAAATTTAATTACGTATTTTGATCAATGCGGGGTGCAAAATAGAAATATTAAGCTATCAGCCCCAACTCTACAGTGTCTCAAATAGATTACACATTTTCATGTAGCGTGCATCCCTACCCACCATGAGACCAAGATTTCGGGTTGATGGAAGTTCCAAAAGACTGGGAAGCAGCGATAAGAAGTGCAAGAAAGAAAAAGCTGTTTCAAGTTATGACAATGAAGAAGAAAAACTTTTGGTCATCCAAGAGAGCAGAACATAACGAGAAGAAAAATATTCAAAATGAAAGAAAAGAGGGAGTAGCTCATAATCTAGTGGCTAAGATTTGAGGGTCTAAGTCTTTTTGGATGAAATACAAATATTGTAACCAACAAGGAGTACCATTTATGGAGCTTGACTTACAAAAAAGAACAACCCTCGTTATGGCCAATTTGGGAATTTTATTACCAAATGGAAATCTTTTTAGTTTAGAAAAGAAAAAAGATTTTCTCCAACTCATGGTATATGTCGCATCATGACATTTTTAAAACCCTCCAAACCGCCCCTGGAGCTGCCAACAAGATCCACATAAGTATGGAAGACGGGTATGAAGAGTTTTGAGCTGCTTATTACTTTTTTTTTATCTTACGAGTATTTACCTTTTGAGAATTTTTTTTTTTTAAATTCGAAAATAAATATTACTGTTTTAAATAAAAGTAATCACTCATATCTATTTGTATTTTTGTCAATAAAAAACTTTATATGGCAGTATTTGGTGTATTATCATAATATTGTGGCCTAACCAAACAATGATAGATGAAATTAAAAAAAACTGTAACAGTGGCCTAACACACATTAAATCTATTATCTTATTCAAAAATTTTAGGTTTATGTAGCCTAAGATTACACCATTAGCATTTATGACAGAAAAACAAATCATATTGCTCAATAATATGCATACAAAATGTTGTGAAAAGCTTGCACTTATCTCCAATAAGTATGCTTGTTGATTAGGCCACTGTTGCTCTCATAGCCTCATTTCATTGTTAATAAAAATAATTAAGTAACTCTAACTTTCGCAGTGTCTGAAGTTAGAGTAAAATGTTGTCGAACAACCTGGAATCTATCAAGAAAAATGCCGGGTGGGTAGAGCAATTGAAAAGAAGACAAAAGATTAATAAGTTCTGGAGCTAACTAAATAATGATGTTTATTAGGACTGTTATTATATAATAGACTAGCGATCACCCGCGACTTTGTCTGCGTAAAAATCGCAATAATAATCAATTTTTGAGAATGTAGTTAGTAATACATTATATGGGATATATAATTTGCGTAATTTAATGGCTCTTTGAACACAATGCTTTGTATTTTGTTATAATCTATACATATAAATATAATAAGCATTATTATTAATATCGGGAAAAAATTAACCGATTAGCTTCACTCCTTCTACCCCTTCCCATACAATGTGACTCAATTCCATAACTTTTTAAAAATTCAATTTCCTAATTTTTAAAATATATCAATTTCATTATGATTATAGTTGTTTGTCGAAAAATCACCAAAAACCCTTCACTCCTTCTACCACCTCCCATACAAATTGCACAATTTCATTAAATCCAATGCACTAAGTTTCTCAGTACCTATTCAATTTTTCAAGCTTTGGTACAAAATATTTGTATAGCTACTCTTGCATGATGTGAAATAAATTAGTTCAGTACTATCACCCTCTCTACCACTCCCCATACCAAATTTCTTAACATCACAAAAATTTCGATTTCATCTATAGTATCGTATGATTGGGCTTTACGCATAATCGTAGTCCTGTTATGGTTGTAAGCTTAACGTTATTTTATTTGGTCGTTTTTTTAATTAACACATGCTACAATTATTCACATGTCCTTAACGCTCTTCCAGACTTATATGATCTCAAATCACGGGATTGATTTGATCACGAGCCTGTCCCATACAAATGCGAGTATCGTGGTTTCATTCTTAATAATTTATGGTTCTGATTGCAACAAAATACACACCATTGTGTTTAAGGAGTAATTAAACTGAACAGATTATATATCTCACATAATGTACATACATATTAATAACTACTAATTCTCAAAAATTGCTTATTTTGAGATTCTTCCGCTGACAAAGTCGCAGGCGATCGCTAGTCAGAACCAGAAATTATCAAAAATGAAACCGTTATACTCGCATTTGTATGGGACAGGCTCATGATCAAATCAATCCCGTGATTTGAGTTCATATACGTATTGAAAAGCGTTAAGGAGATGTGAATAGTTGTAGTTTGTGTTGATTAAAAAAAACATAATACATAAGGACTACGATTGTGCATAAAGCCCAATCATACGATATTATATATGAAATCGAAATTCTTGTGATATTAAGAAATTTTGTGTTTGAGTGGTAGAAGGGGTGACAGCATTGAATTAATACGTTTCACACCATGCTAGAGTAGATAGAAAAATGTTTTGTATCAAATTTAAGCTTGAAAAATTGAATAGATACAGAGAAAATGAGAGCATACTGAGAAAATTAGAAACAACTATAATCATCATGTTATATATTTTAAATTTCAGATCAGTAACTTTCATACTTTTCAAAATAATTGAATTTTGCTAAAGATGTGATATTGAGTCACATTGTATGAGAGTGTGAAAAAGGGGAGAAGCTAATCAGTTTACTTTTCTGGATATTATTTGTAATACTAATTAAGGATTTAGTACAAAATTTGAGCTCGATAAATGTTATACGTACTGAGGAAATTGGTTTAGTATTTCATGAAAAAGTGCAGTTTGTATGAGAGGTGCTGAAAGGAGTAGGGGGATTCAAATACTTTGTATAGATCGCATTTATGATAAAAATAATATATTCTAAATTTCAAATTATTCGCTTTTATAATTTTCAAGAAAATTTGATTGTTATATATTTTTGAAAATGAATCATTTTGTAGGGGAGGGGGTAGAAGGCGTGGGGCTATTGAAATAAGACCAAATGCAGATTAAATCTCGAAGCATACCTAATAAACTGAGAAAGTTTCATTCCAATCGATTCAGCCGTTTCTGCGTGAAAGCCGGACAGATAGACAGAGAAGAATTTTCGAAACGTATGCTAAAATAAAGCAAAAAAGTAACTTATAGGCATTTATAAACAAATAACAGACAGACACTACAATTATATTTATATGTATAGATGAAATTTGAGCGTATTTTGTGTTTGCTTTACCGTTTGCAACTATAAGAAATAATGCTGGCACAGAGTCGCCAAGGGTAAAGAAATATTTGTTATCGCTCAAAAACTTCGATACTGAGTGGCCGTCTGTTTGTCTACAACATAACTCTTGAAGGCTTTGGGCTATTGTGTTGAACTTTCTTATACCATTTTTAGCACAACAGAAACCACAATTCTCATAAAATTTCAAAATTTCAAGAAATTCATTTTCTTCTTTAACTAGCTAAGCTAATTAAAAATTGGGCCTAAGTATAATGATATAGCGATTGGCGTGGTGCATGTCTACTTACTGACTTATCAAAAATCATGGCTAAGGTAATTCTAAATATGATTAGTGATATTGTAGAGAGCACTCTCGAAGTTTACGGGCTGGATTCCGTAAAGTGTCGTTTTGTACAGACCATACGCTGAAATGAGTATGATACTTCATCTCATGTTTGTGGACTTAAAGAAAGATTTTGACAGCGTTAAGCGATAATTCATACAGAATGCGTAGGAGGGGAATGCAAGAGGTCGCGTCTAGCATAGAGGTAAGTTGTCCGAGAGCTCTCCTGTGCGAAGGAGTGTAAGACAAGGCTGTACTGGATGGTTAGGAAGAAAAAGGTGGGGACTGTTTAACATCTTAAGTCTGTTGAATATGTTGATGACGTATGTTTGCTTGCACACAACTGTTCAAATGTTCGCTCGCTGCACTCTAAATGTAAAGAGGCAGGATTAAAAATAAATGTGTGTAAACCCAATTACATGAATGTGGGTTCGAGCAACACAAACGCATCGATTGTTCTTAAACGACAAGTTGTGGAAGATTTGCAAGTTTTCTGTTACATCTGAAGACGAAAAGGACATTGAAATTTCAATTAAATTTTCTTTCTTCGAAACTATCAAATCTATCATATTTTGAGAAAAGTATAATTATGCAATTATTATCAAGGTCAAAAAATTCTTTTTTGATTCGCTCAGCAGAAGAACTCCCTTACAAATGTATAATTTTGGTAAATGCGTTACATCGATTCTCATTAAAATTAGAAAAGGTAGAAACTTGAAATTTAACCTGAATTTGCCTTTTAGTAATTGTATTGTAATAAGTGCTGAAAGATTTTCAACTCCACCTCACTCCTCATACCTATCCCATTTAAATGAAAAATTTTTAAAAGTACATTATATCAAAGTCAATTAAAACTAGAAATTTGAAATTTTGCCAGAATTTGTCTCTTAATAATTGCCTTAAATGATAAAACAAATTTTCAACTTCACTTCACTCCTTCTTTCCCCTCCTAAATTTACATATTGGAATTCAAAATAAGCATTTCCCTTTCGAACATATGAGAGCTATCGACTTTCAAATTGCAACAAAGCGTGGTGATAAGAATCTTGATAAGTAGTTGCAATATCATCCGAAATCTTCCACTCCTCTACTACCTAAATTATACACGAAGGTCTTAGCCCGAACCATTTAACAATACTTGCAATTCAATACCTTTTTGCATAGTTGATCAAATACCGCCTGATCAGTTATATTTAAGAAAAATCTTTCGCCGAGTTATCTAAGGAACCTCGTTCTAATCGGCCAACAAAATATTCAATTGTTATTTTTCATTGACATGCTTGCTAGCAATCATAAGTTAAACAACTTTCTTGTAATTGAATTAGGCCATCGCATTGATAAAACCATCACTTATGCAGATATACGAGTATATCCAAAACCAACTAGTTTGTATGTAGCTAGTTGGCAGGAATAATTCAAAAGTCGACGTACATACATATATTAATAGATAAATTAAGATCTACTTCAAAATGAGTGTACCATCCATAGTAAGCATGAAATCATGTGTGGAAATCATATAGTTGAGATTTTATCACAGTACGATCGTAATAATCAAGAGATCTTCAAGTTAATCGCATCATAGGGGGTAAAAACTAATCATATTAAATTTGATAATAGAAATTGAACAAAAGTGAAATTATTTTCACATTATATCCTTTCATTTATTGCTTTTACTAAAAATTATATCCACATATTTATTATGTATTAGAAGTTAATTAAATGCTAAGAAAATATTTATTTGCACTGATCGGTTTATACTCGTAGATAAAATAGTGTTTTGCTTTTGCAATTTTCACGGTCTCCGTAAGCTCTGATCGTATAATAAAATTACCGACCAATTAAGTCGTTCTAAGGTCTCGATTTTAATTTGCTATTTTCAACGCTTTATCTTGCTGTGCTAAGCAGTTAGTGTTCTAGTGTTTGACTCCGATCTTATTTTTGTTATTATTACTGATTTATGCATTTTGTTCTGTACACTGAAATTCTATTACTTTGATATTATTGTCCTACCGTTTGTATTAAGAATGATTTAAGAAAAAATATATAATTTCATTGATGGTTGTCATCAGTAGTTTAATGAAATTTTAATCTTTTGTGAATAATTTATTAGGTTTGATTTATAAGATGTCAATTTCATTCTTGATTTTTATTCCAGTGCATTAATCTAGAAATAATTAATTTGTGGAAATAAAACGTCATATTATTTTCGTGACCTTTATTTTTTGTGCTTACGTTAATTAGAAATGAATGTTTTATGAATATTTTAAATACTTTTCACTATCACGATCAGTGTGTTTCATGTAGAAAGATAAAAGTTTATTTATTATGTTTACCTATATAAGACTTTTATTGGATACTTTTATGCAAACCAAATTCAATAATGCTTGAAAGTTTTTCAAGACGAAGTGATAAAAAAAAAATTGAAAATAGTCGCCAATAAAATACACAAATAAACTTCCCCCACTCTTTCTGTCACGCTGAATACAATTGGCAATATTTACAATTCTTAAGAATTTGAGATGACATATTTTGTGGTGCATTAAACTTTTTCCTATTTCATCTAGAATATCGCATGGTTGGACATTTAATACCATTGCCACATAGCCGCCCTAATTAACGAATTAGCAGTTAGGTTCGTCTGAATCGTAAGTAGAGTGGTACAGAATTTTTATAACGAAGACAAGCCATCACTCATTTGCCAAATTTTTAAAAATAAATTGAATAGCCAATGGGCAATAAAATATTGTATGGAAGGCCCAATGCTAAGGCCTACAATAGAGCAATTTGCAAGCCATTAAATCCCGCCTCAAAGATTTCATAATAGTCAGAGCTGTTAAAAAATTATTCTTCTTCTTCCTGCTAGAATTAAAAAACTTAAAACAAATACAAATGAAAAATTTATGAGAAATGCAAGCTCTAGTATATTCTTTATCATATGGGAAAATCGAAATCATTAGCTGAGATCGTTATGATAAATATTTGGGTCGTTAAGTGTTCATTAGGCTAAATTAGAGGCTGCCACCCAACCGGTTGGTGGTCATCTGGGCTTAATGAATAATCTAGCTGCGCTCTGTGTCAATAGCTTCAGACTGGTTTTCGTCACTGCGACACGGGTTTGAATCAAATAAAAGAAGTTCCTGTTAAGACTCCACACGGTCGTAGAACAGAAACAGTTCCCTTCCACAAGGCGTAATCCTAAGCATCGATATTTTGTCGTCGCCAGGGCTTGCCCATTCCTCTGGCCTCCTGCTCAACTGCTTGCTTCCATGTTCTCGACTAACCCGATGTCTTCCTTGATATTTATAGGTTATAATCCAGAGCTTCTTTGACGATGTTTCGCTCTGCTTTCCTTAAAGTGTAGCCGATCCACTGCCACTTCCGCCTCCGAACCTCAAAGCTAATTTTAGTCTGTTAAGCTGTACTTCAAATTTCGTCATTGGAGATCACTTCTGGTCAGAATATTCCTAAAATGCTTCGGAGGCATTGCTTCACGAAAAAGTGGAGTTTCTTGGTAAGTCGAACGGTCACTTTCCATGTAGTACAACTATGTATATATTAACACAGATTTGATGCATGCGTCAAATACTCGCAGCTTCGTGCGAAGGGAGATCTCTTTACACCTCCAGAAAGGGGAAAGAATACCGAAGGCCTGACGAGCTTTATTTATGCGAGCCTCAATATCTTTTTCGACTCCACCGTCCATGCTGACAATGCTTCCGAGATAATAAAAATCATGCACCTCTTCCACATCTTGTCCATTAGGAACAATCGGTGTGCTTGTGTTCAAACCCTTGTGGATGTATTTGATTTTCCGCACATTTATTTTCACGGTTTTGAATGGTAGGACATAACGTATTTCGTGTAGAGAACTATATTAGAGTGGAACCCAACTTCTCCCGAACTGGAAAAAAACTATTACAAAATCACGACAATTCATAGCCTTAATATATGTGAGGATTATTGTTTTTTTTTTTGCAATCAATAAAATTTGTATCAAAAGTGTCATAGACATCCGATTTTCCAATGAAAGCAACGAAGAAATTTATTTAAAATATTTATTGAAATTTTTCAGCCGTTGGCAACATATAGATGCCGCAATAGTGCACAGTGGTGTGCGTAAAATAGGAGTGTAAGTTTATTGGGCGAAATTTATTGTAGCTGGTACAATTTTACAACTTATAATAAGTTCATTTTCTTGGAAAGTATAAAAGCTCCTGCTCTAAAATTTTACATTTGTTATTCTATTTTGCCTAATTTTTTTACATGGATTTTTTAGAGGATGAATCAAGGAATACTATAGTATTTCTTCGATTTTTTAGCTATAATTGTTAACATCCATCCAGGTCTGCTAGGTAGATCGCCTCCACGCGGTGTAGACTGGGTAACGCTAAAAGATCTACTGATAGGGGGGATTAAGCCAAATAGCTTGCTATCGGCTCCGTAACCTATCAAGATAGGGGGGATTAAGTCGAACAGTCTTATGTCGGCTCCGTAACCTATCTATGGTCTAGGGCGGATGTGATGGGGGGGATTAAAACCGATCAGCCTAGCTGTCGGTTCCGTATCCTATCACAGCATGGATCCTCTTGAAATCTGGACTGGTCATGTTTTAGGCAGGTTTCAGGGGGCTATATGGTTACAAGGGGATTTATCCCTGAAGTGATCCGCAGGTGTACGTACTACCTATATGGTGACCTTAATAAAGTACGACGCTAGAGGAGTAAACCTCGCATATAAAAATCCCCTAATCCACGGTGGAACAGCATATGCCAATGGATGAATGGTTAGTGGGTAACTAACCATAAATATGCGAACTCTGGATACCGGGCGACCTCCAGTTTTAATAAGCCTTCCCCTGGTAATGCGGAGCTCTGCCAGGGGTGACTTTACTTTCTCGCGCTTCTCGTGGGAATCACATGTATAAAACAACAAATAAAAACACACAAGAGGTTGATGCTTCCTCTAATGCATCAAAAACAGCGGTTAATATCGCAACGGAAGAGGGCAGCAATATAAGCACTCCTCCAGAAAATGGACTGTCGACAGCAGAGGTTAATACCTCCGTCGACAAAAGGATAATGAGACCACCATTAAAAGCGGATAGAAAAACCGCAAAAAAATCCCAAACGGACGAACAACTGCTATTAACGGAATTAAAGCAGTTAAGTCTGAGGGAAAACAAGAAGAGGTTAGGAGGTGCAGCTAGAAGAAGGTATATGTACCATCGTAACCAGGGAAAAAATGCTAACGAGGCATACGATCTTGCCTGCTTGCCTATGAAGGACACGTTAGCACCGGCACAAAAATCTGCGGTAAAAAGAGGTAGAACCTCATCAAACACACCGCCTTCAGCCGGAAACGAAAGCAAGAGGCAAAAGACCGCCAGCAAGAGCGTCGTGTACAGACCCACAGTAGAGGTACAACCATCAACGTCGGGTATAAGCTACAGAGACGCGGTAAAAGGTATTAGGATTGGACTAATACATACCGAACATCCGCACAAAGTCCTTACCCCAGAGCAGTTAGCTGCAATTCAAAAAACCATTTTGGGAAGGATTCCGGCAGCGTCTAAAGAGGGAACTAAGCCTAAGTTCTGCGGACTTAGTCTCAAACCAGGGTGGATGCTAGCAGTGTGCGGGGACGAGAAAACCGCATCGTGGCTTGAGCTAACAGCCAAAACAATCAAGCCGGACGACTCGACCAACATCATGGCTGTCCGGGAAGAAAATATTCCGCGATTGGAAGTGGTCACGGGATACTTCCCACAAGAAGAAGACTCGACAGAGGTTATCACAACCCTCATCGACTCGCAAAACGACGGTTTGTGCGCCTCAAACTGGAAGATCCTCGGTAGAAGGAAAGAGGGCACAAACACCATAATTACCTTCTCCATCGACGGCCAATCCATGGAGGAGCTAAAAAAGGTAGGGTACCGAATTTGGTTTAAATTTACGAGTGTGACTCTACGCCCTAAGGCCAAGGAGGTAAGGAGCGGTAATCCGCAATCTACCAACGATGGCCAAGCAAATTAATAAAATAAAAGTCATCCAGGCAAATCTCCATCGTGCAGCAGTGGCGATGGACGTTCTGACGTGGAGATTTGCAAAGGAGGAATTCCATGTGGCGCTCCTACAAGAACCAAGGGCCGCGCATGGTAAAATAATTGGAATTCCAAATAAAATAGGTAAGCTGATATATGATAGAAGAAGCGACAGGCCAAGGGCAGCACTTCTTATATCATCTGAGATCAATTATCTAAATATCCCAATTTTCATTAGGACAGATCTAGTTGCTGCACTGGTGAAAATACCAAGGGCGGGTGGATATCAAGAGGTCATAATCGCCTCGGCATACTTTCCTGGTGAGGAGCCGGATAATCCACCTCAAGGCGTTATGGAACTAGTGGAATATAGCAGAATCCACAAGCTACCGGTCATCCTGGGCTGTGACGCAAACGCACACCACACTATCTGGGGAAGCAGTGACATCAACAAAAGAGGTGAGTCGCTTTTGGAGTTTCTCACTACTAACAACCTAGATATATTAAATAAAGGTAATACACCGACCTTCATAAATTCAGTTAGGCAGGAGGTACTGGACCTTACCATTACTAGCCCCTGCCTGGCTGATAAGTGTGAAAATTGGCACGTATCAAAACATGCGTCGCTATCAGACCATAGGCATATCTGCTTTGATATCAAGACGACATTTTGCTACATGGAACAATACAGAAACCCTAAACGTACCAATTGGAATCTTTACCAGTCAATATTAGAGTACGAAATAGGTATCGAACACAAAATAATAAGCAGTCCGGACTGTATTGATGAAACTGCACACCAACTCGTAGACAATATCATTAGTGCTTACGAACAGAGTTGTCCAGTTCTACACAAAAAAAGGGATAAACAAACTCCTTGGTGGAACGAGGAATTAGCGGTAAAACGCAAACAAACTAGAAAATTGTTTAATAGAGCTAAAACCTCAGGTAACTGGGACGAATATAGGAAGTCCCTTACTGAATATAATAAGCTTTTAAAAAAGTTAAAAAAAGAGTCTTGGAGTAAATTCTGTGAAGAAATAGATGATCTTCCAATGGCATCAAGACTACAAAAAGTGTTGTCAAAAGACACCCCGGTAGACATCGGCCTACTAGAGAGACCGGATGGGTCCTTAACTAAAAGCAGCATGGAAACTCTTGAAATGTTACTGGCAACACATTTCCCAGGCTGTAAGATAATCAATAACAATGAAGATTTAGAGGTAGAGGAAAGGATGAATCGTCAAACTCCGTCCAGCAAAAGTATTGCTGGTAAAATCTTCACTCCGGAAAAGATCAGATGGGCTATCAACACCTTTAAGCCTTACAAATCAGCCGGAGTAGACAAAATATTCCCCGCACTACTGCAGAAGGGGATAGAGATCCTAATGCCAACAATGATGAGGATCTTTAAAGCAAGTTTTGCATGGGGATACATCCCTAAAATCTGGAGGAAAGCGAGAGTGGTATTTATACCTAAGGCAGGGAACCGTCCCAGTGAACAGCCTAAGTCATATCGCCCTATAAGTCTAACCTCTTTCTTTATCAAAACGATGGAGAAGTTAGTGGACATTCACATAAGAACGGGGCCCAAGAGGGTCTGTCTAAATAAGAACCAACATGCCTATCAAAAAGGTAAATCAACCGAGTCAGCCCTTCATAGATTGGTTAAACAAATCGAAAAGGCTAAAGACTACAAAGAAATTGCCCTTTGCGCATTCCTAGATATAGAAGGAGCGTTTGATAACACTCCCCATGAAGCAATTATAGCGGCAGCTAGGAAAAAGGGTTTGGAAGCGGCAACAACAAATTGGATACATGCCATGCTAAGGAGCCGAACGACAACCACGGATCTAGGTGATAGCACATTGACTGCACAGACCTATAGGGGTTGTCCCCAAGGTGGAGTACTATCTCCACTTCTTTGGTCAATGGTAGTAGATGAGCTTCTGGACCGTCTAGAAAGCCAAGGATACGAGGCAATAGGATATGCTGATGACATCGTCATTATCATTAGAGGCAAACACGATTCAATAATTTCGGAAAGAATTCAATCAGCGTTAGAGGTGATAATGAACTGGTGTCGGTCTAAAAACTTAAACATAAACCCAAGCAAGACTGAGATAATACCATTCACAAACAGAAGAGAGGTCAACATTACACCTCCCTCAATAAATGGAACACCTATACCCCTTTCAGATGAGGTAAAATATCTAGGTATTATATTAGATAGCAAACTCAACTGGAATAAACATATAGAAAGGACTCATGCCAAAGCACTAAAGGCGTTTTGGGCCTGTAAAAGCTTGTTTGGCAGAAAATGGGGATTATAGCCCAAAATGATTTACTGGTGCTACAGAACAATCATTCTCCCTATAGTCACATACGGATCAACGGTATGGTGGACTAAAATCTTACAACGTAAAGCACAGCTTACGCTACAAAAAATCCAAAGGCTAGCATGTCTTGGTATCACAGGTGCTATGAAAACCTGTCCTACAGCGGCAATGGAAATGTTCCTGGACATCCCTCCTATACATCTCCAAATAAAGAAGGAGGCTATTAAAGGGGTGATACGCTTACAGGAGAAAAATAATTACAAACCAGGGGATTTTAGAGGTCACCTCAAAATCCTAAGGGACCCAAAAATGGAGATTTTAACTTCCACTATTTCGGACGCCATGCCGACAAAATTCAACTTTGAAACCCCTTTCAAAGTTATTATCAGGGAACGCAAGGACTGGCAATCCATGCTATCTGACATAGAAGAAGGGTCAACCATCTGGTATACAGATGGATCGCGCACATCTGAGGGGACAGGAGCCGGAGTCAAAGGGCCTAACTTCGCGGTTTCAAAACCTCTCGGTAAAGAAGCCACAATCTTCCAAGCCGAACTAATTGCAATGGAGCTATGCATCCAAGAAAATATAAGGAGAGCTCATCGCAACAAATCTATTTATATCCTATCGGATAGTCAGGCGGTTCTCAAAGCTCTTGCGTCCAATAAACATGGATCAAAGATAGTATGGGACTGCCTTCAAAACCTTATAATCCTGGGGAAAAGGAATAATGTAACCTTAATGTAAGTACCAGGACATATGGGAATTGAGGGAAATGAAGAGGCTGATCACCTAGCAAAAATCGGTGCTCAATCTAATTTTATTGGTCCAGAACCTTTCTGCGGAAAACCAAAGGGGTACTTCAACACTATAATTAGACAATGGGTAGAACAAGAACATAAAATCTACTGGAATATACATCCAGGCTTGTCAATCTCAAAAAAGCTGATCCTACCACAAAAGAACAAAGTGGAGGATATCCTAAAATTCAGTAAGAAGGATATTAGTATTCTAATCGGCCTAATGACGGGGCACAGTGGAGTAAACCACCACCTCAAAAACATGGGCTTAGCTGAAACCGACATCTGTCGCCTTTGTCTCGAAGAATCGGAAACGACAGAACACATTCTATGCCACTGTGAAGCAGTAGCTAGGAAAAGACACAATCTTACTGGGAAAGGGTTCCTTTCTACCGAAGAACTAGCCAATATGGCTCCCTTAAAGATCATCAGATTAGCTAAAGCTACTGAGATATGGTAGGGTGAAGGGGCAATAAACGCACAATAGGCCGAGAAGGTCGCAGTGCTCTCGCATGATCCCCTATTTAAATAAATAAATAAATAATAACATCCATCCATTTAACAATATATATATTTTTGTAGCACTGCTATAAAAAAGTTACTGAATTACCTATAAAATGATACGGATACGGACGGATTCTACGGCATTGACTTTTGACATTCGAAAACGGACTATGATTGACTTCTGGAACGTTCGAACATTGATCGACCGTGAAATGGAGCACTATAACATCCAAATCTTGAGCTTGAGGTCGGGTGGACAGGATCAGGAGAAGAACGAACTCCGAGCGGAAACACCATTCTGTATGTTGGTCCTGAGGGTGAAGCCAAAAATGTCGTGGCGGTCGTCCTTACACCGAGAGCGAGAAACAGTCTCATCAGCTGGGAACCAATCTCGGATAGGATTATCGTCATCAGGCTCAGGACCAGTGTCAGAAACGTCACAATTCTACAGTGCTACCATCTAATATCGCAACTAATATCGCATTACCTGGTGATAAAGAGGAGTTTTATAGCCAATTGAGTGCCTTCGATCGTGTTCCAAGAGGTGATATTATTATCATCTCAGGAGATATAAACGCCCAGGTTGGCTCTGACAATACTGGTCTAGAACACATCATGGGGAAGTGACTCTTGGGTCGACGCGTCACGACCTAGGATTAAGAGACCCGAAAACGGCGAATTATTTGCGGAGTTTCGTAGTACTCGACAAATTGTCATCGTAAGGACCCTTTTTCCACACAAAAGTCACCACAAAACATCTTGGGTTTCCCCTGATGGTGTTACTCAGCGCCAGATTGAACATTTCGCTATAAGTCGCCGATGGAGAAGATGTTTCCTCGATGTGCGAGCGAAATGTGGAGCTGACGTGGGGAGCGATTACTACTTGATGGTTGCCTCCTTGAGATTGTGCACAGCAGCTATCCAACGACTACAAATTCTTCAAAGGAAGCGCAAGCTTAATGTGGATAGACTTAGAGACACCAACAAAAAGCGCAAGTACACCACCATTCTACGCGAAAAGTTATCCACATTGGGCGGATATGAAATGCGCACACTGGACGCCAATTGGGAGGCAACCAGAAACACGTTTCTAATTAGTGCTGAAGAATCTGTGGGATATGTGTAAAGCGGTGAGAAACCCTGGATGTCGCAAGACACATGGGGCAAGGTTGGCGATCGGAAAAAAAGCCAAATTGGCAATCATCTCTCAACCCGATGTCAACCAAAGAACACCCGACTTGAGGCAGAACTACAGCGATGCTCATATACAGTTTAAAAGGCTGATAGACGCGACAACAGAAAGTCCATTGAAGATTTGGCCAACAAGGCAGAATCTGCGGCTTACCTTGGGATATGAGATCACTATTTAAAATTATGAAACAGTTAACGAACAGGAATTTCATCGCCAACCACCTGGTGAAAGATGTCAACGGAACCCTCCTTAATATGAGTGATGCAAGGAATACTTCTGTGATATTTTAAACATCTTGTCAGAGGAAGATATTCCAGAAACATAACAAGTACGAAACATCCAACCACAACAATCCTCTATTAGAGACGATCCCCCAAATAAGGAAGAGATAGTTTCCGCCATTCGGTCAATGGCGGGAAGGAAAGCCCCAGGTATAGACGGACTACCAACCGAACTCCTTAAAGCGAACACGGAAATAACAGCCGATATACTTCTCCCATTCTTTACTGAGGTGTGGAATGAAGGAAGATATCCGCCGAAAAGAATATTGAGACTCGTCTTAATAAAGCTCGTCAGGCCTTCGAATATTTCTGTAAAGTTAAAAAAACTATTTGAAAATTCTCATGATGAAAATATTAAGAAAATTTAAAATTTATTATAAAATTAGCGCTTCGCATTATATTCTACTTGAAAAAAGTCATTTATTAAACTAGCTTCTCCGGTGCTTGGTGATTAGTTAAATATCAATTTACATTTTTTTCGGTGTTGTACGGAAATATTTTTTGGTCGATATGTAGTAAGATTCTTAGAGATAATTCATACGTTTCCTCTAATTCTTCCCAATAAATTAACTAAAACAACTGTCTACAAGTATTTTACCTCGCCCTTGGATAGCAACTATACTATGTAACATATATAGCATTCGAGGGATAAGTGCTTCGATTTTTTCTCAGGTCGATGATTTTGATAGTTTCAATGAATATGAAGTCCTATATATATATCGTCCACTTCTTCTATCCAGTCAAATACAAATTTCAATATATATATATTAATTGCGTGAAATTTGTATTTGACTGGAGTTTGATTCATCTACTTAAAAAATTCAAAATTTTATAAATGTTGTCGTCAGATTAATCCTCTTTCCATTAAAACTTAAGAATACTTAAATTCTTTAGTTACTGCACGTGAAAGCCACATATGCCATGCTTGTATTACTTAAGACATGGTGCAGAAATTCTCATATTTTCAGTTTCACGAAAGATGTTTATATTTTTTTAACCAGCGATCCCGCGCGACTTTGTCCGCGTAAGAATCGCAATAACAAGCAATTTTTGAAAATGCAGTTATTTACTATGTGGGATATATAATCTCCGTAGTTTAATGGCTACGCAGAAAATCATTTTCAAAGGAACACAATGCTCTGTATTTTGTTGGAATCTGAACCATAAATTATTAAGAATGAAACCATGATACTCGCATTTGTACGGGACAGGCTCATGGTCAAATCAATCCCGTGATTTGAGATCATATACGTACTGAAGAGCGTTAAGGTCATGTGAATTGTTGTAGCTTGTGTTAATTAAAAAAACAAAAGCCCAAATAAGATAACATTAAGCTTGAAAACATAACAAGACTGCGATTGTGCGTAAAGCCCAATCATACGGTATTATAGATGAAATCGAAATTTTTGTGATCTGAAGAAATTTTGTATGGGCAGTGGTAGAAGGGATGACAGCACTGAACTAATTTGTTTTACATCACGCTAGAGTAGCTTCAGAAATTGAATAGATATTGAGGAAATTAGTGCATTATTTTTAGTGAAATTGTGTAGTTTGTATGGGAGGTGGTAGAAGGAGTGGGGGGTTCTTAGTGCTCTTTTGAGAAAAAACTATAATCGTCATGCAATTGATATATTTTAAAATTCAGAACAGTAACATTCATACTTTTCAAGAAAATCGAATTTTGGAAAAGATGTAATATTGAGTCACATTGTATGAGAGGGGGTAGAAGGGGAGAAGCTAAGCGGTTTACTTGCCGATATTAATTATAATACTAATTAAGGATTTCGTACAAAATTTGAGCTCGATAAATGCTATACGTATCATATTTCATGAAAAAAGGCAGTTTGTGTGGTAGGTGGTAGGAGTGGGGGATTCAAATAATTTGTATACCATAGATCACAATTATGATAAAAATTATTTAATCTAAATTTCAAATTATTCGCTACTATGGTTTTCAAGAAAATTTAAGCGCACTACTGTCTCGAAAGTGCAGCTAGAAAGCTTGAAAGAAAGATCTCATTTGCTGAAATATCTCTGGATTATGCGAACTTCAAAATAAATCGTAGAGATGATCAATTGACCTTTATTCTTCATGTTATTAGAAAAAGTAACATACCGTCATCGCATGCAAATTACGGAATATCATTTACAATAAGACTCAGTGTAATTGAAACCCACTTTTACCAAAATAAACAGTGATCCTACAAAATTCCACATTAGGAGTAATAAAGTAAAATTGTGTATGCGAAAAAAGCCATAAATAAATATTTCTCTTATATAAAATTAACAGAAATACCGTTGACACATGCGCCACTAATTTTAAACAAATAAATTTAGATTCAGAAAACAATCACGAACTTGGAAACTTGGCCAGAAAAAAAACTGCACTAAAGATTAATTTTATAGACCAAAGATTCTTATGAATTTTTAACCATATGCTAATTTTATTTTAAAAATAAAAAGAATCATAAGCGTCTTGACCTCCTTTCTAAGATCGTCATTGTCTCTGGGAATGTTTTTATGGGTCTAGACCTTATTCATACACATTTTATTTTTGATTTTGCCTTATTTTTTTTCTATTGAAAGAAAATATCAATAAATATTTCCAATTATTATTAGTTGTAATGAAAGGTTACGAGGTCGAACAATAAGAAAGTGAAGCCGTATACTCGTAGTTCTAAATGAGGCTGGTTTTGCAGTCGAGTTTTAACTGAACATTTAGTTAACACTGCGATTTAAAACAAGGAAATTCGCAGGTTGCAACTAAGGAGGTTTATTTTAAACTGCGAATGTGATAGATATTTTAATATTTTATTTGAGCAATGCCATCCTGTAGTACAATTTTAGAATCATTTATTGAGTGGACGACTTTTTTAATTTTTTTGCTGAGGTTCATGGGGAAGGTCACATACAAAGGTTATAATATTAATAAACGATATTTTTTACTTAACTCGTATTAATTCTACACGCTTCAGTAACATTCACACTTATGAAGAAAATCATTTTTTTGTAAAATTGTGTGACATTGTATGGAAGGTGGTAGAAGAAGTGAAGCTAATCAGTTCATTTTATCCGATCTTAATAATAATGCTAATTAAGTATTTCGTACAAAATTTGATCTCGATAAATGTTACATGTTTGGTCTAAAGCATTCTATGAAAAGTGCTTGTTCAATGGATTAGGAGGATGCTAATCACTTTAATACCATAGATTACATGTCTGAAAAAAATTAGGTTTTCCAAATTTAAAATTTTTAGCTTTTATAGCTACCAAGAAAATTTGATTATTGTAAATTTTTAAAAATGAGGCATTTTGTATGGGAGGCGATAGAAGGGGTGGCGCAATCTGTCCCGTTCACGAACTTGGCCTTACTTTGTCGTCAAAAACAACGTGTGCAAATTTTTAACTGTCTAGTTTAACACGTTCTCGAGCTAGAGAACGAACGGACTGGTTTTGGATGAGTGCTAATATTAACTTCTGGGCCAATAATTTTTTTCTTGGAGTCTTATTTTTTAGTGTTACAATTCTTAGAACTTATAATGTTTGATCTAGAATATAAAAATCGTCAAATTTTCGGTTTTAAAAACAAAACGTAATAGAACTACAATTGAGTATAAAGCTCAATCATACAATACTCTAAATAAAGTAGAAATTATAGTAATTTTAAGGAATTTTGTAAACAGAGTGGTGGAACGGGCGACGGCAATGTACATATTAATTTTTTTTAATTTGATAGGTACTGAGAAAATTATCGTGGTTAATTGTATTTAGTGACATTACGCAGTTTGTATGAAAGGTGGTAAAAAAACTTCAGGGTTTTTGGTGATTTTTTCAAAACCAACTATATATACATCATACAAGTGACAGGATTCTAATTTCAGATTAGTAGCTTTTATACTTTTCAATTACAAAGATGTGAAGTTGCGTCGTTTTATATTTTAAGAACTTACTAATAATTCTAATAAAAGATTCATTCCTCAATTTGAGCTCGATAAACTGTATACGTATTGACATAATTGATTTATTGTATTTCGTGAAATAGTCGAGTAATCGACTAATTTTGTTATAATTATTTCTTATATCCTCAATTTAGGATCATGTAGGCTTCAAGAAAATCGGAATGTTATAAAATTGCGGTGTCATTTTCTACATCTACAATGGCGCTACAGCCTAAATCGGGCCTTGGCCTCCTGACCTTTAGGTTTCTTAACATTTTTTTATTATTCATTGTGGAAGGGTTGGTAGATCTTCGCACAACCCTCTATCTATGAATTTTTCATTTTCGAAGATTGAGGTTACCAAGGTATACCCAAGCAGGCAGTGAATTATGTGTCGACCGGTATTTGAACTCACGACCTTCGCATTGTAGACCAACATGCTACCCGCTAGGCTACAACCTTGGTGGGTCATTTTACTTTTTATTCTTTCTTGGTCTTATTAATAATAACATATTTTATACTCAATGTTTCTGGTCAATTTAAATAATATGCAACGCCAAATTTACAAAATGTTGAAAGTTAATTATAAATTGCAGTTTTAAATATTCGAGACAAATATAAATAAAAATCTCTCAGATATATTTTAAAATTATTAAAATAAGTGATAATCTGATAATACTTAATCTGTATTTTGATTTCATTTCTATCCATTAAATTAAGAGAGTAAAATTAAAGAAAAAAATCAGTTAATCCATTAGCTAATTTACATCTTAGTAATAATTCTTAAATATATTTGCATATTTTGAAAATAATTATCAAAAGAATTCCAGTCAACTTAATTCTGAATGCTAACTAAAGAAAAAATTTTGACTATTCATTAGAAAACTTGTTTTTACAGTCTCACTGTCGTTGTGTGCCGTTTTTTGCTATTTTGAAACTTAATAATAACGTTGCAAAATTTCAATATTTTCATTGAAGTGGGATACCATATATTACAAATATAGTACGTATAAACATACATACTTTCTTTCTATTAACTTTACTTTAGTATTCTGACAATAAAGTATTTTAATCAACACAGAAAAAATGTGTTACCCTTAAAATAATTTTTTTTCGCATTTCACGGTTAAATTAACATACAAATGAAAAAAGATGTTTCTTTGTACGCCGTTCATAATGGGCTGGAGTCGAAAACTACGCGTGATAATACCTCCTCTAAGAATGCAGATAGAAAGCTGAAACTCGACATTCGGATATTTTGGTTTACGAGAAGAGAAGTAAAAATAAAAAAAGAGCGGGAGGGAGATGGGGTCTAAGAACAAATGGCCGAAATTTTTTTTGACAGATATTAAGTTGAAATTTTGTCAGATTGTTGAACTCTATGATAACAGTGGTAACATTTTCTGAATTTATTAAAAAAAAAAATGTGTGAAAGTTCAAAATATTAACTGGTCGAATAACTTCAAAACTTCTATCCCTTTCCAAAAAAGAAAAAGGATTATTTCGCTCATATTTAATAAATGAATTATCACGAGCACATTAAAAGCTACTAATTTGAAAATTCTTAGGAACACTTTTAAAAATATTTGAAACAAAGTTGCATCAAAAGTTTGAAATGCAGAAATATAATTTCGACCAATTGCAATAAATCAACTAATGACCATTAAATTAAAAGCGAAGAACTTGAAATTTTGAGCAAACACCTTTCAAAAGAAACGAAATAAAATTATATCACAAATTTTATGGTTTCACCAACTCTTCTACCTAATTCAAAAAAACACATAAAACGAAAGAAAATTTATTACAAATTTCTCGGTGCTATCAACCCTTGTACCCCCAGGAGGGATATGGTTTCATGAAAAATGTACCGAATTTCATAGAATTTACTTCGACTGTAAAAGTAATATTCTATACAGATAATTTTAAGCGTGATTTAAGCAATCAATCAAAAAATTATTAACATCCTATCAATTCGTCTATTCTCCTCATCCCGCTATCGCAGTTAAGTGTTAAATAATTAGATATTTTTGATGAAATTTAGGAAAGTGCAGATCAGTCCCTCATTATGTTAACTTTGCAATGCACATTAATATTCATATTAATTCGAGAGCCAGTGAATTTTTTTTATATTTGATACCGTCTGAAAATTTGTTTAGGCATGGCAAATTTAGCTGTGATCACAAAAATTAAAATCTGCACACCAATTTCTAGACCTTCAAATACAAAGAATGTGGCTCTTTTTAAATATTTATAATTTTGCAATTTGTACCAGTGGTAGTAAAAGGATTTGGGTGATGTTCAATTTTTTTAAAAGAGTGATTGCAATTAGAATTAGAAATTGTCGTGTCAATTTTCATATTTGGTGCTAGTTCGTAACAAAATTGATGTAAGAAATTTCCAGAAATTCTGGCATACACTGGTAAGGTAAGTACTATAAGGATTTAGATCAACTCTTCAATATTAATTTCAAATAATACCAGCTATGCATAGTATCACTTAGGATTGTTTGCTGTTACAGATTTGTAGGAAAGCCGCTTTGTTTGAATTCCTATAATTTGTCCAAATTGTGTGAGAGGCGGTCGAATGAGTGAAAGCAGAATTTTGAAAGAAATGATTGCAATTTGTTATATTTTCAGCTCTTATATTTCGTGCGAACAACGGCGTAATGACATTTCTAAGAAAGGCACATTTGAATGGTAATTGAAAAAAGTAGAAGAAGTTTTCAGGATTTTAATGAAAGTTCAGTTGGTAAGTTACATTTATAGGGTATGACAATATGATTGATGGCAACTTTAGATCGTTAGTTTTTATAGATTTGAAGAAAATTTTTTTTTTTTGAATTTCGTGCAATTTGTATGAACCAAGGTTTGTAACGCCAAGAAATAATGCTCGCACAGAGGCGCCAAGGATACAGAAATATTAGTTGTCGCTCGAAAATCTCAAAACCGGATGTCCGTCCGTCCGTCTACGGTCTCTAGCTTGAGAACGAATTGAGCTAGAAAGTTCAGATTTTGTAAACGTCGTTTTTGACAAAAAAGTAAGGTTCATGAACGGGCGAAACCGCTTCACTTCTTCTACTACCTCGCATACAAAATGACTCATTTTCAAATTTTCTTGGAAACTATAAAAGCTAACAAATTGAAAATTAGAAAATATTATTTTTATCATAAATGTGATGTACGGTATACAAATTATTCGAATCCTCCCACACCTTCCACCACCTCCCATACAAACTGCACTTTTTCATGAATACTGTAAACCAATTTTCTCAGTACGTATAACATTTGGCGAGCTCAAATATTCTACTGCTAATTTACTATTAGCATTAGTATTAAGATCGGAAAAATTAACTGATTAGCATTACTGCTTCTACCCCCTCTCGTACAATATGACACAATTCCTGAACTTCCCATAAAATAGTTTTTCTTGAAAAGTATAAATGTTACTAGTCTGAAATTTAAGAGATGCCAATTTCATAACATTCATAGTTATTTCTAAAAAAAATCACTAAAAACCCTCCACTCCTTCTACCACCTCCCATACAAACGGCACAATTTCACTGAACCTAATACATTAATTTTTGATGATCGAATTTTGTATAGAACATTTTTATTGCTACTCAATAATGATGTGTGAAAAATTAGTTCAATGGTGCCATCGCTTGTACGACTCCCAATACAAAAGTTTTTATGATCACAAAAATTTCTATTTCATCTAGAGTATACGTCCTGTTATGGTTTTTTAATGACTTTGTAAATCCATTCAAATACATTTTTTTAATTTTCGCAATGAAAACATTTTTAGCATGAGCATATTGCAGAAATACAAAACAAAATAGTAGTAACAAACTTTCAAATAATACTTACAATAAAAATGAATAATAATAGAAATATGAATAACTTCAAAAACCACAATAATGAACACTGCTTAGTCCGAGCACCACTTGTTATTAAATTTATTCTTCTTTGGTTTTTAATTAACGAATGCATTAAACGTTTAAAACCGTTTTATTCACAATTCAATTGTGTTTTTTTTCCACTATGAGACTATTTTTATTCGGTATAAATAAAAAATGTACACTCTAGATAACAAGTTAATTTATGTTTGAACTGCTATACAGACATTAATCACTCTCACTATTTTAAGAAACAATTTTAAAATTTTGTAAAAATATTACAAAACAAAGTTGATTTCTTGTAACTCAATGCCCGGCACTAATAAAACTGTCTTTTTCAGTTAAATCCAATCCAAAATAAATTTAGAATTGTTATTCATTTTCTAATATTGTTTATAAGCCTTGCGTAGGTGTTTTGTTTTAATTATTGAATTTTAGTAAAACTTCAAATTTTGTTAAGAAGTTTTTTCTTGTTTTGACTTATTAAGAGAGACGAACTTAACGATGTGAAAGCTTATGGTCAACTGAACAAGATCACAATTGTCTATAAGGCTTTAAAGTCCGAACAAAACATACATAATTCGCATACGAATATTTACACATTCGACTGAGTCTCGATAGTTGAATCGATAGTGTGAAAAATTGTCTTCGTTTCGGTCGACTGATGGTAATGTGACTAGAAAACGATTTTAATAAAAAGAAACAAACAATTTACAATTTGTGTTATTTGAAATGAGTAATACATAGGTTCTTAGTGAAATGAAAATTCAACCAATTATTGTCCGAAAAAATAACAATTAAGACTTGGAAACAGTCAATCCAAAAACTATGCTAGATTGACTTGATTTTGCTGTCAGCGTATAAATTTATGAAGAATAAAATATATATATACATAAATTTCTAGATCTGATGACATCAATTTCAATTAACAAATAAAATTAATTTTTGTAAATGTTAGTATTTTGACCACTTCATTTGTTTTATTAGAAATACCACATGCGAGCTATCAATTAAATTTTTAAATCGTAGGTTCTTTTGTTCTAAATATTTAATAAAGAGATGAAATTTTTGATATCTATTTTCAAAAAATTCATCAATCTACATTATTGTATTTTAATGATGACTGCAAGTTAAAAGTTTTTATGTTATTAGTTTATGGTTTTCGGAATTTTAAAATTTTAAATCTTCAATTTTGAATATTTGGCAGTCATTTATGCCTCAATGCATACTCTCACTGCGATTTTCGTTTCTTTCCCATTACTAAAGCAATTTTTTACGTATGAAGAAATAAAAGACTTTTCTAATTCCAATATAACCATTTGAATATAAATGCAACCTTTTCTTGTTCGGCGCAACCAGTAAACATTTCAAATTATATATCTTTTTTTCAATTCTGCGCTAATTAGACACAGCAATAATGTCTAATTAATAAAACAATATGCATTTTAAGTAATGAAAAGATTGTGAAGATTGGTTTTGGTATTTCAAGTTTTAAAAACAAGTTTATTGAAAATAAAATAATTTATCTCTTCTGGATAAAATAATCAAACATCTATAATTAAAGAATATCACATTTCGAATTAATCTTAACTAGAACACTAGAATAATGACACGATTTGGTATCATGACTTTTTCGCGAAAGTTTTATTTTATTGTTTAATTTTTATTTTTTAATTATCTAGAGAAGACCGACAGACTTGAATAGATCTTTTGCCGTCATCAATTAATTCATTTAGAAGTGGATGTCAAAGCTTATTAACTGAACGCAAACCAGATACTTCTTTGTTATTTATGTAACATATATTCAGAAACATTTTTTTGTTGATGAACAACATTGAAATATAAAACTTCAAAGTTAAGAAATATTTCTTAAATACGAAACTGAAAATCACAAAAATTGAAAGTATAATAGTTTTAATTTGAAAATAAACAATGTTAGATGCAAAGATCAAAATAAAATTTTTCATTTTAAAATTCAAACAGTAAAATTTGAAGTTTTTATTATGAAAAATTATTGAGAATTTGAAATTAAAGGAAAATGGAGTTTTCAAATTTTTGAGTCAAATTCGATTCATTTCAATTTGAAACGATTATTTAAATTTAAAACTTTAATTTTTTGTCCCGAAACAGTTCCTATATTCCAATTTACAAATTTCTCAGTGGAGTAAAAAAATTGTTTCTGTTTTAAATATTATGCAAAACGAAAAATTTAAAATAAGATTATGTCTAAATTTAAATTTTTTGAAAACATACATATTTTAGGAAATTTGAAGATGATGATGTTCATTTCGACCTATAATTGCTTTTTTGCGTTCCCATGTTACAAGTAATTTCAATTGCATTACCATTTTTATCATAACTCCTTTTATGAATTAATTCATTGCCATTAATTGTTTCCTCTAACACAAAAATTATACAAACGAATCCATTTGATCTGTTTAGTATATTGAGAAAACTTGTTTATTTTAATTCACTGCCTTAGCATTTATTTGATTTAAGAAACAGCCTACTCTTTGGAAAAGAGTATTAGGCGAAGAACTCACCACTCTTGTCCAAACCTTTAGTCTTGTCATAGCGCTATAAAGGAACTGACCGTCGTAGAATTTCAAATTTTTGAAGAGTGAAAAAGCAAAAAGCACCGAAAAGAAGTTCTGATCAGGAAAAATGATTAGGCGCTCAAGAAATCTCTACCGAAAATTGTTGACGAAAAAAATTTTCGTTATAATGGACGACGAAACATATTGCAAAATGGACTTTTTTCTCTACCGGGTCTCCTGTTTTTTATTGTAAATGACAGAAGAAATGTTAGTGAATCGGATAAAACAATTTGGGTTGAAAAATTTGAAAAAAAATTATGTTTTGCAAGTTCTTTGTGAATTTGGGATAAAGTCAACAGCGTTTTTTACAATGGGAATCATAAACGCCGAAATCAACCGTAAAGGATGCTTGCAGAAAAGATTATTGCCCATGATTAAAAGGCACAAGACTCCAGTTCTGTTTTGTCCCGACTTGGCAACTAGTCACCATGCTTCAGCAACGGTAACCTGGTTAAATTCCAAAGACATTGCATATGTACAAAAAGCAGACAACCCTCCGAATACGCCGACACTTCGTCCAATCGAAAAATATTGGCCAACTATAAAGGGAAAATTTCAAAAAGAAGGAGGAAGTGTAAAAACCATGGATGAATTCAAAAGACGTTGGGCATTAGCATTGAAAGCAGCCACAAAAAAGTTTGTGCAGAGCTTGATCAAAAACATGAGAAGAAGGATCATAGAATTCACCAGAAAAAGTATTAAACAAGTTCGGAATTAGGAATTCATAACTAGTAGGATATAAAGCAAATACAAATAAAATTTTATAAAAATCCATTGAGTAGTTTTAAATTTATATCCACCTTGCGCACGACAGAACTTTGCGTTACAGACTTTAATTTAAATAAACTGCCAACAAGTCGGGCGAAACTTTATGATTTTTGGGACAAAATGCGCATGCGTAGAATGTCAATATGCAGGTTAGAGTGGTTAGGGAAGACTAAGTGAAAGGAGCTTCTTCGGCAGGGCAGTTCTTAATTTAACACTTTCCGGAAACGTTCAAAAGCTTCATATTTCATTGGTTTATTTATGCAAGTTTGAGTTTTCATGAAGGGGGGGGGGAGGGTGATAGTAAGGGTGGGTGGATGTTAATAGTTTCTTAATTGATTGCTTGAACCAAATTCAATATTCTTTGTATAGAATGTCAGTTTCATAGACGAAATTGCATAGAATTTTCATTGGATTCGGTGTATTTTAAATTCACGAAACCAAACATTTGTATGGGACGGGGTAGAGGAGGTAGGAGAATCGTAAAATGTGTGATGCAGTTTTATTTCATTTCTTTTGTGAGGTGCTTGTACAAAATTTCAAGTTTGTAGCTTTTAATTCGTTAGTTATTAGTTGATTTAATGAAATTGGTCGAAATCATACTTTTGTGTGGGAGGGGGTAAAAGGGCAAGTGCTATCTCAAAACTTTTAACGTAATTTTATTTCAACTATTTTTGTAAGTTCTTGTGCAAAATTTCAAATTGATAGCATTTAATAGTTAAGTGATAATTGATTTCTCAAAAATGGTCGAAAAAATAATTTTGTAATGGAAGGGGTAGAAGTTTTAAAGATATTCGACCAGTTAATATTTTAAACTCTTGGGGTTTTTTTTTAAATGCATTTCACAAATTTTCAAGTTTCTGCCTAAACATTTCATTCAAAAATTTTAGTTTAAGCTTATGTGTTTTTTTCATTGCACATGAAACACTTTGTGAACGTTAGACCCCCACTTCGGTGCATAACAATTTTGGAACAAATTATTATTTTTTTTCTTTGAACATTATATATATGTGTCGACGTGCAAAATTTAAATTTTGTATCTTTTACCAGAGCCATAAAAAAATCACTCAAAATTTTCAACATTTTCGCTTTCCACCTCCCTCCTCTTACACCCCCCAACTTAAATTTCTTACCAAAATTAAAAACCATATAGCTCTACAATCTGACAAATTTTCGATTTGATATGTGTACCCAATTTTGAGATTTGGTGATTTGTAGTTTTGGAAAGTGCGCCATTTTTGAAATGCTCCCCATTTCCCCCACTACTATTATGTCCATATATTATATTTTTTTCATATGTCACTAGTAGAGCTTAGTATTTATTTCAAGTTTCAATTACATAGCTTAAAAGACAGTCGAGATATTAATTTTTAAGTGTTTTTCTTTGCACCCCTCCCTGACCCCCCCCTCCCCCCTACAATAATTAGCTTCTATCTAAACTGATTCTAGTAGATCTTGATGCCATCTTAATGGTATCAAAATATCATTTATGGGTAGTAATTTCGAAGATATAATCATTTGAAAAAAAAAATTTGGCCGCCAATTGGTTCTTAGCCCCCCCTTTTCGCACCCCAATGGATAAAAAAATTAAATTATTTTTAAAAGTTGTTTTACAAACTCCTCTATATGTGTGTTGATTTTTAGCTTCCTAGCTGTAACCATGGTTGAGATATTTGAATTCGTATTTTTCGGTTTAAGCGATCCCCCTGCCTCTCCATGAAACACGTACAAAATGGGTATCCGCCTGAGATCCGCAACTACCTACAATCCCTCCAAAAATGAACTTTCTATCTTGAAGGGTTTGGGAGTTAATGTGCGCTGAGCGTACACGTCGGCGTACGGCGTACGGCGGACGGCGTACAGACAGACGGATTTTTTTTTTTGCATTTTTAAACTTTTTAGTCATGAAACGCGAAAAAAAAAAATTTCAGGGTAGCAAATTTTTTTTTTTTTTCCCAAGTCGATCACAAACTTTATTATTAAAATAATAAAGTAAAATTACAAAAAAACTGTTGCAATAAAATATACATATATCATTATAAACTAGAGGGATTACCATTTTATACGAAAGCACAAGACCGTGGGTTGGGTAAAGCTAGTTTAATTGACTTTAACTTCGAAATTTTCGGTGATACATATAATAATTGTTCGTAGTTTGCTTGTTTATTTACAATCCATTAGAAGTCTAGTTCATTAATTGAGCTGGCATGTAAGGTATGCCCTATCCTATACTCACCATATATACAATATAAACTGCCAACAAGTCGGACGAAACTTTATTATTATTGGGACAAGTTGCGGATGAGTGGAAAGTCAATATGCAGGTTAGTGGTTAGGGAAGGCTAAGTCAAAGGAAGTTCTTGGGCAGGGCTGTTGTCAATTTAACAATATTTCGTTCGTTTCTGCAAGTTTGGGTTCTTATGAGGGGAGGAGCAGGGGTAATAGTAAGGGTGGGTGGATGTTAATAACTTTTTAATTAATTGCTTGAATCACGTCCAACATTCTCTGTATAGAATGTGTTTCATAGACGAAGTTGCATAGAATTTTCATAAAATTCGGTGTATTTTACATTCACAAAACCGAACATTTGTATGGGAGGGGGTAGAAAAGTTAGGGGAATCGTAAAATTTGATATGTAGTTTTCTTTCTTTTCTGTTGTAAGGTGCTGGTACAAAATTCAATACAAAAATTCGAAGCTTTTAGTTTGTTGGTTATTAGTTGATTTAATGCAATTGGTCGAAATCATAGTTTTGTATGGAAGGGGGAAGAAGGGCAAGAGCGATTTCAAAACTTTTAACGTAATTTCATTTCAAATATTTTTGTAAGTTTTTATGCAAAATTTCAATTTAATAGTTAGGTGATAATTGATTTCTTGAAAATGGTCGAAAAAATAATTTTGTATGGGAGGGGGTGGAAGTTTTAAAGGTTTTCAACCAGTTAATATTACATATATTTAGGGATTTTTATACTCTAGATGAAATCTGAGAGTATATTGTGTTTGCCTTACCGTTTGTAACGCTAAGAAATAACGCTCGCACAGAGCCGACAAGGGTACAGAAATATTTGTTGTCGCTCAAAAACCTCGATTCCGAGTGACCGTCTGTCTGTCTGTCCATCTGTCCGTCTGTGCGTCTGTCCGTCTGTGCGTCTGTCTACAGCATAACATTCGAAAGCTTTGAGCTATAGTACTAAAAATTTTTGTGTGTCAATTTTAGCAAAAAAAAAACTTTAAGTTCGTGAATGGGCTACATCCCCCCACTCCTTCTACCCCCTCCCATACAAATTTCATGAAATTTCGAAATATTAAGAAATTGATTTTTCTTGCAAACTATTTAAGCTATCGACTTGAAATTTAGGTCAAAGTATTTTGAAATAGATGTTATTAATATCACGGAATATTGACCCGATCCCCTTATTCGTTCTACCCCCTCCCATACAATTGGACAATTTTGAAAAATATATATTTTCGATTTTCATTGAAACTAGTAAAGCTGAAAAGACGAAATTTTGTCATAATTAATTATACTATAATTGCAATTTATTTTAAAAATAATTATCGACTTCACCTCACTCCTTCTACTCCCTCCCATACAAATTTCACGAAATTTTGAAATTAAAATTAAATTATTTTTCTTCGAAACTGTTAAAGCTATCAACTTGATATTTTGTATAAAGTATACAAATAGAAATATAATTAATGGGAAAAAAATTTGGTTTGATCCGTACACTCCTTCTACCCCCTCCCATACAAATGCATAATTGTCGTTAAATGCATTTCATTGATTTCCATTAAAACTAGTAAAAGTACAAACTTCAAATTTTGCCAGAAATTGTTTCTTAATAATTGAAATAAGTGTTAGAAAAAATTATCCGCTTCACTCCTTCTACCACCTCCCATACAAATATCTGTTTTATAAATTCAAGAAAAGCATTTCTCCTTCAAGTAAATGAGAGCTATCGACTTTGAAATTGAATCAAAGCATGGTGATAAGGAGCAGAATAAGCAGTTTCAAAATCATTTTAAACGCTCCACTGCCTCTGCCCCAATTTCAGGGAAACTATGATCAATTTCTTTAAAAATAATGAAAACTAAAAACTTTAATTTCAGCAAAAAACCTGCATGCCATGTTCGGTGTCATATACGAAAAATACAAACCTCCCCCTCTACTTCTACCACCTCTCATGCAAAAGTCTCTATTCACTATTCGAAAGAATTTGAGATGACATATTTTCCGGTGTATTTAAGTCATTTCCATCTCATCTAGAGTTTAATTCTGTTATGTTTTTTAAATGCATTTCCCAAATTTTCCAGTTTCTACCTTAAAATTTCACTCAAAAATTTTCAGTTTATGTGTTTTTTTCAATGCACATGAAACACCTTGTGCACTTTAGACTGGGGGGGGGGGTCGGTTTATAACAATTATGGATCAAGTTATTATTATTTTTCTATGTACATCAAATAGACGAATCCACATGCAAAATTTAAACTTTGTTTCTTTCACCTGAGCCCTAAAACAATCACACAATCACAAATTTTCGACATTTTTGCTTATCACCTCCCTCCCCTTACACCTCCCAACTTAAAATTTTTACCAAAATTAACAATTATGTAGTTCTACAATCTGACAAATTTTCGATTTGATATCTGTACTCTTTTTTGAGATATAAGGATTTGTAATTTTGAAAAGTGCGCCATTTTTGAAATGCTCCCCATTTCCCCGCACTACAATATTGTGTCCACATGTTATATTTTTTTCATATTTCGCTAGTAAAGCTTAGTATACGTTTGAAGTTTCAATTACATAGCTTAAGAGATAGTTGAGATAACAATTTTTAAGTGTTTTTCTTTTCTTTGAAACCCCCCCCCCCCCCCTTCCCTAACCCTCCTCCTATAATAATTAGCCACTCTCTAAGCTGATTCCGATGGAACTATATACCACCTTGATGGTCCCACAATACGAATTTTTACGAAAAGTAATTTCGAAGATATAATCAATTGAAAAAACAATTAGGCCGACAATTTGTTTTTAGCCACCCCCCCCCCCCCCTTTTCGGACGCCAATGGATAAAAAAATTAAATTATTTCTAGAGTTTGTCCCACAACCCTCTCTATATCTCTACTGATTTTCAACTTTCTATCTGCATTCATGGTGAAGATATTAGCAAGTGTAGTTTTCGACTTTTTCCCTCCCCCCGCCACCCCCTTCCGCCTAACACCCCCCAAAATTTAGAAAATAGAGCTCACTTACCCAATCAACAATCCACTCAAAAACGAACATTCTACCTTTAACGGTCTCGGAGATATGAGTCGATATGTACGGCGGACGGCGTACGGCGGGACGGATCTTTTTTGCATTTGTAGGCTTATTTAGTCATGAAATGCGGAAAAAAAAATTTCAGGGTAGCAAATTTTTTTTTTATTGTGTCGATCACAATACTTTATTATTAAAATAATAAAGTAATATTAACATTTCGAAATTGATATGATCTTGTAATATTAATATTCTAAATTAAAATAAGTTCTTACTTTTATCAATATTATGAATTTATCACAATTATCACTATTACTAGGTTGCTTTGTAAAATTGAACAACAACTTTATTTACAGAAATAAAGATTCTATTCTTATACGATTTTATTCCCAAACTAAAAATATGTCAGACTAAATCTACATGAGATTTAACCTTTATTTTACAATAATCTTCTCAATATTCACATCTTTGTAAAATAAGTTTATTTACTTAAAGATAATTATAATCGGGTATAATGATAACTGAATTAATGCATATTTGTTGAAAAATAACCGATAAGTGAGCTGTTGTAGAGATACTCATAATTTATTTGTTTTTGTTAAAAGGGATTTTTGAAAAATGTAAATTTTGCCTTTACTTCAAAGATCATTAAGAAAAGTTTGAAATCGAATGAGTAAAGAATGAAAACTGTACTTTTATGATTGATTAGGGCCGCGCCTGGAAATATTGCTGGTTTTTTAAAAATCAATTGCTTGAAACGGTATATATGTACGAGGGGAGATCAAAAATTTCAAGGAATCCAGTGAAGAGTGATAAAATTATACAAGTTATTATTTTTTCTTTTCAACATATTCTCCCTTAAGCCTAATACATTTATCACATCAAACACAAAGTCTATTAATTCCTTTCAAAAAAATATTTTATCAAGGCCTTCAAAATAGGCTGAATTTGCCGAGTTCACCTCTTCATCCTTAGAAAATTTTCTTCCCCGGAGTTCTTTCTTCAGTTTTGGGAACAAATAGTAATCGGAAGGGGCCATCTGAACCATAAGAGAGGTGGTTCAATATTACGTACAGTAACAATACAGGTCAAAATTTTATCTCTGTTCTCGCTACAGAGATCCAGAAACTCGTGTGAACAATCGACGCGATGCTTTTTCTGAACCGCTAACAGCATTCTGGGTACCCATCTTACGTTGAATTTAGACATGCCGAGATGATCGTGGAAGATATTCAAAACGGTTGTATCTGACACTCCAACCATTTTTGCAATTTGTTTTTTCTTTGAACGAGCATCTTCGAGAACAAGTTTCTCCACTTTTTCGACGATTTTTGAGGAAGTGGCCTCAGCCGGCCGACCCGAGTGTTTATTATGTTCAATTGACTCTCTGCATTGCCTGAATAAACTATCCCGCTTATAAATCATCGTTTTACCAGTGTAAGAGTCCCAGTAAACATATGACATTTCTTCTAAAATGATTTATGGCGTTTTCCTTGCTTGCTGAGGATCTTTATGACCGCACGAAACTCAATTTTGTCCTTAGTTAGCATTTTCTTTTCCATTGACTTGTTGATTTGGCTAAACTGTTAGTGATTCGATTTAACAGAAACTTTATACTTATACCTGTACTAGCAAACGCCCGCGACTTCGTCCGCGTAAAAATAGCAATAATAAGCAATTTTTGAGAGTGTAGTTAGTAATGCATTATGTGGGATATAAAATCTGCTTACTTTAATGGCTCTTTGAAGAGAATGGTTTGTATATTGTTGGAATCAGAACCATAAATTATTAAGAATGAAAGCATGATACTCCCATTTTTATGGGACAGGCTCGTGATCAAATCAAACCCGTGATTCGAGATCATATACGTGTTGAAGAGCGTTAAGAACATGTGAATAATTGTAGCTGGTGTTAATTAAAAAAAAAAAAGTAAATAAAATAACATTAAGCATAAAAAATAACAGGACTACGATTGTGCGTAAAGCCAAATCATACGATATTATTAATAGATGAAATCGAAATTTTTGCGGTGTTAAGAAATTTTGTATGGGGAGTGGTAGAAGGGGTGACAGCACTGAACTAATTTGTTTCACATCATGCTAGAGTAGCTATAAAAATGTTTTGTACCAAATTTAAGCTTCAAAAATTGAGTAGGCACTGAGAAACTTAGTGCACTGAATTTAATGAAATTGTGCAATTTGTATGGGAGGTGGTAGTTGGAGTGGGGGGTTTTTGGTGATTTTTCGAAAAACAACTACAACTATCATGCAATTGATACACTTTAAATTTCAGATCTGCATCATTCACACTTTTCAAGAAAATCGAATTGTTACATAGTCGTGTAATGTGCCTCGTTGTATGGGAGGGGGTAGAAGGAGTAAAGCTACTCGGTTAATTTTCTTCCCGCTGTTAATAATAATGCTAATTAAGGATTAAGTTTAAATTTTTACCTCGATGAAATTTAAATGTACTGAGAAAATTCGTTTAGAGTATTTTATGAAAAAGTGCGGTTTATATGGGAGGTGGTGGAAGGAGAAGGGGGTTTTTGGTGATTTTTTGAGAAACAGCTATAATCATCATGCAATTGATATATTTTAAATTTCAGATCAGTAACATTCAGACTTTTCAAGAAAATCGAATTCTTGTGAAGGCGTGGACCTGTGTCACATTGTATGGGAGGGGGTAGAAGGAGTGAAGCTAATCGGTTAATTTTATCTCGATATTAATAATAATGTTAATTAAGGATTTAATAGAACATTTTAGATCGATGAAAGTTACACGTACTGAGAAAATTGGTGTAAAGTGGTTCATGAAAAAGTGTAGTTTGTATGGGAGGTGGTAGAAGGAGTGACAGACCTGAAATAATTTGTATACCAAAAGACTGCATTTATAATAGAAATTATATAGTCCAAATTTCAAATTAATAACTTTTATAGTTTTCAAGAAAATTTGATTAATATATATTTTTGAAAATGAGTCACTTTGTATGGGAGGGGGTAGAAGGCGTGAGGAGAGTGAAATAAAACCAAAAGCAGATTTCATTCCGATGGACACCAAACAAACTGTGTAAGTTTCATTACAATCGGTTCAGCCGTTTGTGCGTGAAAAGCGGTCGTACAGACAGACAGACAGACAGACAAACAGAGAGACAAAAATTTCAAAAATGTGTTTTTATGCTTAGTTAGTGCTAAAATAACTAATATATATACCTATAATAACTAACTTATAGCCATTTATAAGCAAATAACAGACAGACACTACAATTATATTTATATGTATAGATTGAGTGAAGAATACCTCCCGGTAAAAAATGTTCCCCATCCCTTGTCCATCCCCATCATTCCGCTAAATTTTTGACCTCCCCTCGTACATATCTACATTTATTTAAGTGTCTTCGAAAGAGGTCGCTGTGATGGAAAGGGTTTAGTTTATTGGTGCTTAGGAAAATGGAGTCGAAAGTGGCGCACATTTGTTTAGAGGTATTGCTTATTCTAGTCTGTTGTTGTGAAATAAATCCAAGATTTTAATGGTGTTACTCAATAGAAAATACAGACATGACTGGTAATAGCATTGAATGAGTAACAGTTTTTAATCTATACATATAAATATAATTGTAGTGTATGTCTGTTGTTTGCTTATATGTAAATGGCTATAAGTTAGTTTTTTGCTTTATTTTAAAAATAACTCGGCATAAAAAAGTGTTTTTGAAATTTTTGTCTGTCGGTTTGTCCCACTGTCTTTCACGCACAAACCGCTGAACCGATTGTAATGAAACTTGCACAGTTTGTTAGGTGTGCTCCGAGATGTAATCTGATTTTGGTTTTATTTCACTCCCTTCACGCCTTCTACTCCGTCCCATACAAAGTGACTCATTTTCAAAAATATATATTAACCAGAATATATTATTTCTATTAGAAATTTAATCTTTTAATCCCTCCACTCCTTCCACCACCTCCCATACAAACTACACTTTTTCATGAAATACTATACATCAATTTTCTCAGTACGTGTAACTTTTATCGAGCTAAAATGTTGTACTAAATACTAAATTAGCATTATTATTAATATCGGCAAACAAATCAACCGAGTAGCTTCACTCCTTCTACCTTCTCCCATACAATGTGACACAGTTCCACGACTTTGCAAGAATTCGATTTTCTTGAAAAGTGTGAAAGTTACTGATCTGAAATTTAAAATATATTGTTATGAATCTGGCAACTTCCCGAATGTACCAGAACAAATCCCCCTACATGTAAAAAGCTATAAACAAAGTCCCCGAACATTCTAGACGCACACCCGGCAACATGCACGTTCGCAACTTTTAGAACTGGCAACAATTGTATATAAACACGAAGCTCTCAGACCAGCTGTCAGTTAGTTCAGCAACTTCTGCGAGGGAACTTGAACCGATACAAGAACGCGATAACAGTGGTGCCGTATAGTAAAAGTGTAAACTAAATTAAAAGTGCGAATTAAAGTGAAACGTGCGAATAAATAAAATTATCTATTATTTTTAAACGAATTGAGTTTTCTTTGAAATCTGGCGAATCCCCTAGCTCGCAACAATTGGTGTCAGAAGAGTGGGATTTCAAGGATAAATTCGGGTTAAAAATCGCGAGTGAAATTAAAATTCTCGAACGGATAATTTTGTGAGAGCGAAAAAGTGAAACTAAAATTCTCGAACGGACAGTGAGAATTTTGTGAAATCGAATATTCTCGAGTGCTCTAGTGAACAGTGACTTTAGTTAGCGAAGTAAAATCGCGGAACTAAAATTCTCGAACGGACAGTGAGAATTTTGGTGAAATCGAATATTCCCGAGTGATTTAGTGAGCAGTGACGTAAATTTAAGTGAATTCGAATCGCGGAAAAACTTGAAATAATCGGTAGTGGAAATGCCGCGTTATCTAAACGACTTAAAATTAACGGAGCTGAAGGAAGAGCTCAGAAGACGCAAGTTATCTACGACAGGGGGCAAGTCTGAACTTGTCAGCCGTATGATCGAGACACTTCAAGCTGAGGGTGAGGATGCAGATAGTTTCGAGTTCCAAATCGAAGAAGCTCGTAAAGAGGAGTGTTCTGGTACATCGGATGCCTTAACACAGTTAATGCAACAAATGATGAACAAATTAGATCAACAATCTGCGGACATGAATTAGAAATTAGAGCAACAATCAGTGGACATTAAACAACAATCGGCGGACATTAATCAGAAACTAGAGAAATTAGATCAGACCTCAAAGGACCTCAATCAAAAATTGGAGATACAAAATAATAAAATAGACACCATGAGTAAGGCAATAGAAGAAAACGTAGAGAAGAAACTTCGAATCTTCGAAGAGCAAATCACGGAAAAGACATCCGGGATTGCAGAAGAAGTCGAACGCCTAAAAAGAGACTTTGATAACGTCAAAGCGACTGGAGTCATCAAGGCAGAACACGTTGCGCACAAGGGTCTCAAGGCTCCAATCTTCGATGGACAAACACCGTGGGCTATTTATAAGACCCAATTTGAGGCCGCCGCAAGAAACAACCATTGGAATGATCTGGAACGAGGAACGGCTCTTATATTGGCGTTAAGAGGCCCACCAGCAGAAGTTCTTCAAACGATTCCGCAGGAGCAACAACAAGATTTTTCAACGTTAGTCCAGACATTGGATCTTCATTACGGCAGTGACCACATGCGAGAGATCTACAAAACTCAACTGTACAACCGAACTCAAAAGAATGGTGAAACACTTCAAGAGCTGGCACGCGATATTGAACGACTCACACTATTATCGCTGCCTAATGCGCAAACAGAGCAACGCAACGATACAGCTGTTTTCGCATTTAACAATGCTGTACAGGACAGAGAGTTGCAACAGGCGTTAAAACTGGCAGGTAAGAAAACGATTGGCGAAGCCTTAGTATATGGGCTGACGTTCGAAGCTGCCAAGCAAAGCTCGCGGAGTAACTATCGAGTTCGAGAAATAGTAGAAGAATGTGTGTGTCAGAAAGCCGAGTACACCAAGCGGAGCGAAGGATCTGGTGCCCCCCGATGCTGGAATTGTGGACAGGCAGGACACTTAAGACGCGACTGCCGCAAACCCAGAAAAGCGATCAACTATTGTTCCGGCTGCGCTGCTAAGCAAAGAGGAGGAAGGGGCGAACCGTCACGAGAGCACGCTTCGCCTAATGACAGTCCGGGAAACGAGTAAAGGCCAACTTCATGGGGCAGAAGTTGGCTGGTAGAATCGACGCCCCCGGAACCATCATCGCAGTTTCTCGACTACATCGTTGTGAAAACGACTTATGTATGAGTGGTCGAGTCGGCAAATTAAACTGCATCATAACAGTCGACACAGGCGCAACACGGTCAGTGTTAAGATCTGACGTCGTAGATCGTACTTGGCTTCACAACACCAAGAAGTACGCACTTCGCACTGCTACAGGAGAAACTACAACGGTCCATGGAGAAATAGCTCGTGACATACAGCTTGGGGATTTGACGTTCTCGCATGTATTCGTGGTAGCTGACATTACCGATGAGTGTATCCTTGGAATGGATTTTCTGAAACCACACGGTATCCAGCTGGACTTAGGACAACGAATAATGAAGTGGCGGAATATTGAAATCCCGATGGAAATAACATTCTCCAACGCAACAAAGCTACGAGTTGTATTGTGCGAAGATGCGGATATACCAAAGTCATCCGAGAATGTTATTTGGGCAGAGCTCGATGGTGATCCCGGGAACCACCGATTCTACCTCATAGAACCGGAAACGACACCTGCATTACGAAGTCCAGTACTAGGAAAAACGCTCGTAAGAAAGAATGAGCAGATGATGGTACCAATAAGAGTCCTCAACGTTTCGGACAGCATTACCAGCGTAAAGAAAGGAGATGTAATTGGCAGCTGTGAACCAATATCGGCGGTGACGAGCATCGACAAGGCAGAATCACATGACGTACCCTCTAAAAATAAGCCAAGAAGGAAGGACAATGTAACATCAACACTTCTTCAGTCAAGCAATCTTAGAGAAGAACAACACAAGCAAGCAGTAGACCTAATCGTAGGATTCAGCGACGTCTTTCCACCGGTGATGACGACTATGGCAGAACAAACTTAGTGAAACATCGCATAGATACCGGAAGTGCTACACCGATACGTCAACCTCCAAGAAGAGTACCGTTAGCGAAGCAAGGAGAAGTCAGTTCAATGGTCAAAACTATGGAGCAGCAGGGAATCATCGAAGAATCAAAGAGCCCGTGGATATCGCCTGTGGTGCTGGTAAAGAAGAAGGACGGCAGTACCCGTTTTTGTGTGGACTACAGGCGACTGAATGATGTTACGAAAAAGGATAGCTATCCACTACCAAGAATCGACGATATCATGGACACCCTGACTGATGCTAAATGGTTCTCAACGTTGGATCTGAAAAGTGGTTACTGGCAGGTGGAGATAGATGAAAAAGACAGAGAGAAAACAGCATTCTCTGTCGGCAGTGGACTGTGGCAGTTCATCGTAATGCCATTTGGCCTTTGCAATGCTCCAGCTACGTTTGAAAGACTAATGGAATTCGTTTTGCGTGGCCTGAGCTGGAAAACTTGTCTCGTTTACCTGGATGATGTGATCGTTATCGGCAAAACATTCAAGGAACATCTAAAAAATCTACAGGAAGTCTTCCAGCGACTGCGAGCGGCAAAATTAAAACTGAGTCCGAAAAAGTGCACTTTGTTTAGTGCGGAAGTCAAGTACTTGGGTCACATCGTTTCAGCTGATGGTGTAAAGACGGATCCGGAGAAGATACTGGCGGTGAAAAATTGGCCTACTCCGAGTGATAAACACCAGTTGCGCAGCTTCCTAGGCTTAGCGACATATTACCGTCGATTCGTAAAAGACTTTGCCAACACGGCAAAATGTCTGCATCAGTTAACGGAAAAAGGAAAGTCATTTACATGGAGTCAACAGTGCCAGGAAGCATTTGAGAAAATAAAGGACCAACTCTGTGACTCCCCAGTTCTGGCGTACCCAAAACCAAGTTACGGTTTCATCATAGATACTGACGCCAGCAATGTCGGTATCGGAGCAGTGCTATCACAGGAGATCGACGGGCAGGAGAGAGTGCTATCATACTACAGCCGAGTACTCTCAAAAGCAGAAATGAACTATTGCGTAACTCACCGAGAGCTATTAGCCATTGTAGAAGCAACGAAACATTTTCACAAATATCTCTATGGTCAAAAGTTCCTTCTTCGAACGGATCACGCATCGCTTAAATGGCTACTTCAGTTTAAGAATCCCGAAGGCCAAGTAGCCAGATGGATTGAAAGGCTCGAATCCTACGATTTTGAAATTGTTCATCGAAGAGGAAGAATCCACGGTAATGTCGATGCGCTTTCACGTCGTCCTTGTCCACCGAACTGCAAGCATTGTCACCGTATAGAAGGAAAAGAAGCCGGAGAAATCATTCAGAGGATAACGACCGAACCAAAGGATGGATGGAGTCAGCAAGAACTGAAAGATGCCCAACGTAAAGATCCAGATATATCACCGACCATGGCATGGAAGGACGAAATGAAACGGCCTGAGTGGAAAGACATCTCACAATTCAGCGAAACCCTGAAGTGTTATTGGGCACAATGGAACTCCCTACACCTAGACGGCGGATTATTAAAACGGAAATGGGAAAACGCTGACGGAAAGTCGTATCACATGCAAACCATCGTCCCGCATTGTAAAGTCGAGGAGGTTTTAAAGGAATATCATGGAGGTACCTCCGGTGGGCATTTGGGTGTAAATAGAACCTTGGCAAAGATACGAGAAAGGTTCTATTGGATCCATCTCCGAGATGATGTCGAAAATTGGTGCCGTAAATGTACTACGTGTGCATCGAGTCAGGGCCCACACCGCAGATCAAAGGGAGAAATGCAACAATACAACGTGGGAGTCCCATTTGAGAGAATTGCTGTAGATATTGCTGGACCATTTCCGGAATCAGAAAATGGTAATCGCTACATTTTAGTGGTCATTGATTATTTCAGCAAGTGGCCTGAAGCTTACGCAATTCCAAACCAAGAAGCAGTAACCGTCGCAGAACAAATTGTTACCAACTGGGTAAGCAGATTTGGAGCTCCACGTGAACTACACTCCGATCAAGGGCGCAATTTTGAATCTCAAATATTCAAACACGTGTGCCAAATGCTGGGAATAAACAGAACGAGGACAACTCCATTACACCCACAGTCCGATCGAATGGTGGAACGTTTCAATAGGACATTGAACTCAAACTTATCCAAACTCGTCAGCGAGAGGCAACAGGACTGGGACCAGCACATCCCTCTATTTTTAATGGCCTACAGAACATCGGTGCATTCAACAACAGGAGAAACTCCGTCCCGAGTCATTTTCGGAAGAAATATTCGAGTCCCTGCGGAACTAATGTTTGGAGTGCCACCAGACCAAACAACCAATGCTAAAGATTATGTCTCGGATCTTCGATGTCGACTAAAGACAATTTATAACCTGGTCAGAGATAAAATTGATTTGGCGACCGACCGTATGAAGACGAGGTATGATCAACGGGCGAATTCATCAGGATTCCAAGAGGGCGACTTGGTTTGGTTATACAATCCCAAACGACAGAAGGGCAGATCGCCGAAACTACAGCGCAACTGGGAAGGCCCTTACCAGATCATCAACCGGTTAAATGATGTCGTCTATCGGATTCAACTACATCAAAAACCTCGCACTAAAATGAAAGTGGTACATCTAGACCGACTAACAAAGTACCATGGCACCATGGAGGAAGTTAACGATTCTGTTCAAGACGAACAGGGACTAAGGAGGGGGTAATGTTATGAATCTGGCAACTTCCCGAATGTACCAGAACAAATCCCCCTACATGTAAAAAGCTATAAACAAAGTCCCCGAACATTCTAGACGCACACCCGGCAACATGCACGTTCGCAACTTCTAGAACTGGCAACAATTGTATATAAACACGAAGCTCTCAGACCAGCTGTCAGTTAGTTCAGCAACTTCTGCGAGGGAACTTGAACCGATACAAGAACGCGATAACAGTGGTGCCGTATAGTAAAAGTGTAAACTAAATTAAAAGTGCGAATTAAAGTGAAACGTGCGAATAAATAAAATTATCTATTATTTTTAAACGAATTGAGTTTTCTTTGAAATCTGGCGAATCCCCTAGCTCGCAACAATATCAATTGCATGATGATTATAGTTATTTCTCAATAAATCACTAAAAACCCCCCTCTCCTTCCACCACCTCCTATACAAACTGCACTTTTTCATGAAATACTCTAAACCAATTTTCTCAGTACGTATAAATTTTATCGAGCTAAATTTTTGTACCCACAGCTTCACTCCTTCTACCCCCTCCCATACAATGTGACAAAATTACATGACTTTACAAAAATGCGATTTTCTTAAAAAGTGTGATTGTTACTGATATGAAATTTAAAATATATCAATTACATGATGATTATAGTCATTTCACGAAAAATCTCCATAAACTTCGCACTCTTTCTATAACCTTCCATACAAATTGCACAATTTCATTAAATTCAATGCACTAAGTTTCTCAGTACCTACTCAATTTTTGAAGCTTAAATTTGGTACAAAACATTTTTATAGCTACTCTAGCATGATATGAAACAAATTAGCTCAGTGCTGTCACCCCTTCTACCACTCCCTATACAAAATTTCTTAACATCACAAAAATTTCGATTTCATCTATAGTATCGTATGATTGGGCTTTACACACAATCGTAGTCCTTTTATGTTTTTAAGTTTGATGTTATTTTATTTGGGCTTTGTTTTTTAATTAACACAAGCCACAATTATTCACATGTCCGTATATATTCTCAGATCATGGGGTGGATTTGATCACGAGCCTGTCCCATTCAAATCTGAGTATCATGCTTTAATTCTTAATAATTTATGGTTCAGATTCCAACAAAATACAACACATTGTGTTCAAAGAGCCATTAAAGTAAGCAGATTATACATATATCCCATCTAGGGTGTAGCCTAGTAAGTAGCGTGTTGATCTACAATGCGAAGTTCGTGAGTTCAAATCCCGGTCGGCGCATAATTCCAGCACACTGCCTGCTTGGGTATACTTTGGTCACCTCAATCTAAGAAAATTAAAAATTCGAAGGTAGAGGGTTGTGCGAAGGTCTAACAATCCTTCCACAATAAATAATGAAAAATGTTAAGGAACCTGAGGGTCAGGAGGCCAAGGCCCGACTTGGGCTGTAGTGCCATTGTAGAAGATTATATATCCCACATAATGTATTACTAACTACACTCTCAAAAATTGCTTATTATTGCGATTTTTACGCGGACGAAGACACGGGCGTTTACCAGTAATAAATCATTACCAAAATTCTTAAAGTAGTGCAAAAGTTACTTAGCCGCTAATATCCATTCGCAGGTGCATGAACAGTAATACCAAGCATGTCGCGAACAAGACGTGCGATGTTTAGATTTAATTATATTATAATTTAATTCAATAATTTAAATTTATCTATTACTTTATTATTCTAATAATAAAGTATTGTGATCGACACAGGAAAAAAAAAATTTGCTACCCTGAAATTTTTTGTTTCTTCCATTGGAGGGATAAAAACAAATTATTGGTCGAATTTCTTTTTCAAACGGTTATATTTTCGGAATTACTGATTATTTATAGGGGGCATATAGGTCCACCATAATCGACTTAGTGAGGCAAGAAGAAGATGTTAGGGAGGGGTTCAAGGGGTGTAAGGAAAAACATTTAAAGTTAATATGTCGACTATCTCTTGAGCTATGTAGTTGGAGCTTGGTGTGATGGTAGTGTCTTGCAGGTCGTGGGTTCGATTCCCATATTTGCTACTGACAATAAAAAAATCATTCGAAGTAAAATGGGCAAACGACGTAGAAGTAAAACAGTTCGACTTCTAGAAGTTATATACACTCGGTAGATAGTTTCTATTCGTTTCCATCATTTAGTCACCCATAACATCTAAAAATATTTGCCAGTAAAAACCATTTTGATAGTTCTTTTATGTTTCAAAGAATTTAATAAAAAATATCGTCTCTATGTAGTGCCGTTTGATCTGGGAATTTTCATTATTTACCGCATATCATCCGCTCATATGTATTAGATAATTTTAGTAAATTTTAATTTTAAGTTGAATGTGCAAGGGAAGAACAGTGGCGAGCTAAAATTTCGATAATATTAAGTAATGTTTTTAGGGCACTGGTAAAAGATACAAAGTTGAAATTTTGCAGGGGCATACATCCAGTTGATATACGATACATGCAAAAAAAATAATAACTTGAACCAAAACTGTTATGCACCGAAGCGGTGCCCAAACGTTCACACAATGTTTCATATCTATTATACATATATTGGAAAAAGAACACAAAAACAAGCCATTTTTGAAAGTTTGCAAAATTCATTTAAAAACATAACAGGGCTACGATTGCGCGTAAAGCGCAATCTTACGATACTCTAGATGAAATAGAATTTTTTGTGATCCCAAGAAATTTCGCATGGGAAGTATTAGAAGGGATGACAGCATTGAACTAATTTTTCCCCATCATGCTAAAGTAGCTATAAAAATGTTTTGTACAAAATGCTTACTCCAAAAATTGAATGGGAACTGAAAAAATTAGTGAGTTAGATTTAGTGAAAATGTGCAGTTTGTATGGGAGGTGGTAGAAAGAGTGGGGCGATTAGAGTGATTTTTTTCAGAAATAACTAGGAATATTGTAAAATTGACATCCCTGAAATTTCAGACTAGTGCCATTTATACTTTTCAAGAAAATCGATTTTTTGTGAAGTTGTGAAACTGTGTCATATTGTATGGGAGGGGGTAGAAGCAGTGAAGCTAATCAAATATTTTTTTCTGATCTTAGTGCTAATACTAATTAAGTATTTATTACAAAATATGAGCTCAATAAATGTTATATGTTTTGAGAAAATCGTCTTAGAGCATTTCATGAAAAAGTGTAGTTTGTATGGGAGGGGGTGGAAGGAGAGGGAGGAAGCAAATAATTTTTCTACTGTAGATTAAAATTACTATGAAAATAACATATCCGAAAATTCAGACTAATAGCTTTTATACTTTTCGAGTAAATCCGTTTATTGTCAAATTACGAAATTGTGTCATTTTGTATGGGAGGGGGTAGAAGGGGTGAAGCTAATAGTCTAAATTTTTTTGGGCTTACTAAAAATTTTAAATAAATATTTGGTGCACAATTTCAGCTCTCTAAATTGTATACGCAATGAGTAAATAGGCTTAGAGTAATTCATGACAAGTACAGTTTGTATGGGAGGTGGTAGAAGGAGGGGGAGGATACGCATAATTTTCGTACGGTAGATTGATATTATCATAAAAGTAACATATTCCAAATTTCAGGCCAATAGCTTTTATACTTTTCGTGCAAATCCGTTTATTGTCAAATTGCGCAATTGTGTCATTTTGTATGGGAGGGGGTAGAAGGGGTGGAGCGATTTGGCCCGTTCACGAACTTGACCTTACTTTTTTGTCAAAAACGACGTGTACAAAATTTGAACTATCTAGCTCAACGCGTTCTCAAGCTAGAGCGCGCACAGACGGACGGACGGACGGACGGACGGACGGACGGACGGACATCCGGTTTTGAGATTTTTGAGTGATAATATTAATTTCTGTATTCATCATTTTTTTCTCCGAGCCTTATTTCTTGGCGTTACAAACTTTAGAGCAAACTTATAATACTCTCAGATTTCATCTAGAGTATAAAAATCCATGAAAGTTTAAGATATTTTCTGGTCGAATGCCTTTTCCACTTCTTCCGCCTTCCATACAAAAGTACTATTTTCACAATTTTTAATAAATCCAATATCACCAACACATTGCAAGCTCTGAGCATGAAATTTTGAACGATCTATCATATATTAAATATTTGGTACAAAGTTGCATCAACATTTTTGAATACACTCGTTCTACCCCCTCCCATCCTCAAGTTTAATTTCGATGAATTTCAATAAATCAACTAATAAGCAGGAAATCAATAGCTACGAGTACGAACACCTTTCAAAAGAAATTAAATTAAAACATAACAGGGCTACGATACTCTAGATGTAATCACAAGAAATTTTGGATGGGGAGTGTTAGAAGGGGTGATAGCATTGAAATAATTTTTTCCCCATCATGCTAAAGTAGCTATAAAAATGTTTTATACAAAATGCTTACTCCAAAAATTGAATAGGAGCTGAGAAAATAATCTGTTAGATTTAGTGAAAATGTGCATTTTGTATGGGAGGTGGTAGAAAGAGTGGGGGGATTCTAGTGATATTATAAAATTGACAGCCCTTAAATTTCAGATTAGTACCATTCATACTTCCGTACGTCCGTCCGTCCGTCTGTGCGCTCTCTAGCTTGAGAACGCGTTGCGCTAGATTGTTCAATTTTTTTACACGTCGTTTTTGACAAAAAAGTAAGGTCAAGTTCGTGAACGGGCCAAATCGCTCCACCCCTTCTACCCCCTCCCATACAAAATGACACAATTGCGCAATTTGACAATTAAAGGATTTGCTCAAAAAGTATAAAAGCTATTGGCCTGAAATTTGGACTATATTACTTTTATGATAATATCAATCTACCGTATAAAAATTATGCATGTCCTCCTCCTCCTTCTACCACCTCCCATACAAACTGTACTTGTCATGAATTACTCTAAGCCAATTTACTCATTGTGTATACAATTTATCGCTCTGAAATTGTGCACCAAATATTTATTTAAAATTGTTAGTAAGGCGAAAAAAAATTAGACGATTAGCTTCACCCTTTCTACCCCCTCCCATACAAAATGACGAAAATTCGCAATTTAACAATAAATCAATTTACTCGAAAAGTGTAAAAGCTATTAGTCTGAGTTTTGGGATATATTACTTTCATAAGGCTTTAAATCTACAGTAGAAAACTTATTTGCATCCTCTCTCTAATTCCACCCCTCCCATACAAACTACACTTTTTCATGAAATGCTCTAAGACGATTTTCTCAGAACATATAACATTTATAGACCTCACATTTTGTAATAAATACTTAATTAGTATTATCATTAAGATCAGAAAAAAAATATTTGATTAGCTTCACTAGTTCTACCCCCTCCCATACAATATGACACAGTTTCATACCTTCACAAAAAATCGATTTTCTTGAAAAGTATGAATGGTACTAATCTGAAATTTAAGGGTTGTCAATTTTATAATATTCCTAATTCTTTCTGAAAAAATTACTAAAATCCCCCTACTCTTTCTACCACCTCCCATACAAACTGCACATTTTCACTAAATCTAACTCACTAATTTTCTCAGCCCCCATTCAATTTTTGGAGTTAGCATTTTGTATAAAACATTCTTATAGCTACTTTAGCATGATGGGGATAAAATTATTTCAATGCTATCACCCTTCCAAACACTCCCCATCCAAAATTTGTTGGGATGACATCTAGACAAGGAGGATATATAAAAAGGAGTGACTATGAGCATGCTTTGCCTTGTAAGCAAAATGGGAATGAATGTATTTTCCTCTCTTACTACCGAAATGCTCGAAATTTTTCGAAAAAAATCGTTTCGCTATCTTTGTCTGCCACACTTAAAAATATTGCAACTAACTCTTTCCCACGATAAATTTTTCGAAACAGTTGTCAAATTTTCGAAAAAATTGTTTCGCTATCCTTGTTTGACATACTTAAACCCAAAGTAACTATCTCTGTCCCGCGTTAAATTGTCCGTTGCTAAAGTACTTAGCTTAAACACAAACCAAAACTAATAAAAATTGAAAAAATAAAAATTTCTGAAATGAAACAGCAAACACCATTGTATTGAAAATTACTTTATTGCTGAGTGAATATTAGCAACCAAGAAAGAATACAAATTATTGTATTTTTTTTGTAAAAGTTTGAAGCCAAGTTAAGCTTGGACACAATTTTCGAAAATTTCCGAATCAAAAACTATTCCCACATGAGACAGACTATCAGGTACTCCTTTTATATATCCTCCTTGCATCTAGAGTATCGTAAGAATGCGCTTTACGCGCAATCGTAGCCCTGTTATGTTTTTTAATTAACTTTACGGAGCGAACAGATTTTGTTTTTAACTTTTCAAGTTTCGAATAATGTTTGGGACTACACAATATTTTTACTCTTATAAGCATTTCTTGTTTTGGATTGATTGCAAGTTATCAAGAGACCGGAGTTTCAAGAATCTTCAACGCGATTGGCCATAGAAAAAAATATTATTATCATCATTATACATATACAACTAGGAATACATATCTGATGTTAAATCGAGTTGTAGATCCTTGAAGTTTCAAGTGAACTGAGTGTGAAGGAAGAATCGATAAAAATAATAAAATAAACTGCCGACAAGTCGGGCACAACTTTATTATTCTTGGGACAACTTGAGGATGCGTGGAAAGTCAATACGCAGGTTGAGCAGTTAGGGAAGACTTAGTGAAAGGGGGTTCTAGGGCAGGGCGGTTGTCAATTCATTCGTCTATTTATGCAAGCTTTGGTCTTTATGAGGGAAGTGGAAGGGTGATACATAGTAAGAGTGGGTGGATATTAATAGTTTTTTAATTGATTGCTTGAGTCACGTCCAATATTCTCTGTATAGAATGTCAGTTTCATAGACGAAGTTGCATAAAATTTTCATGAAACTCGGAGTATTTTATACTCACGAAACCAAATATTTGCATGGGAGGGGGTAGAGGAGGCAAGGGAATCGTAAAATTTGTGATGCAGTTTTGTTTCGTTTCTCTTGTAAGGGGCTCGTAAAAAATTTCAATTTCGTAACTTTTAATTGGTTGGTTATTAGTTGATTTATTGAAATTTGTCGAAATACTACTTTTGTATCGGATGGGTAGAAAGGCAGGCGCGATCTAAAAACTTTTGATGTAATTTCGTTTCAACCATTCTTAAAAGTTTTTGTGCAAATTTTCAAATTGATAGCGTTTAATAGTTTGGTGATAATCGATTTCTTAAAAATGGTCAGAAAAAATAATTTTGTATGGGAGGGGGTAGGAGCTTTGAAGGCATTTAACCAGTTAATATTTCATACTTTTGGGAATTTTTTTACTACCTTAAAATTTCATTAAAAAATTTTCAGTTTTTGTGTTTTTCATCTGCACGTTAGGGTGTATAAGAATTTGAAACAAATTATTATTTTCTATATATATCAAATAGATGTATCAACATGGTAAATTTAACCTTTGTATCTTTCATTGGAGCCCTAAAAAATCATTCAAAATTTTCGACATTTTTGCTTACCACCTCCCTCTCCTTACACCTTCAACTTAAAACTAAAAACTATGTAGGTGGATAATTTGATATCTGTACTCAATTTTGAGATATAGCGGTTTTAAATTTTGGAATGTGCGCCATTTTTGAAATGCTTTCCATTTTTCCCTAATACTATTATGTCCAAATGCTATATTTTTCTCGTATTTTACTAGTCTAGCTTAATATATGATCCAAGTTTCAATTACATAGATTAAGAAATAGTCGAGGCTTTCACTTTCAAGTGTTTTTCTTTGACCCTCCCCCCTGATGCTCCCCCCTTACAGTAATTAGCCTCCCTTTAAATTGATTACTATAGATCTATATGCCAGCTTAATTGTCCCAAAATATAATTTTTTTATGGTAAGTAATTCCGAAGATATAATCATTTAAAAAAAAATTTTGCCGGCACTTTATTTCCAGCCCCCCTTTTGGACCACAATGGATAAAAAAAATGAAATTATTTTTAAAGTTTATCGCACAAACCCCCCTATATATTTTTTTTTTACAGAATGACCTGTGTTATAGGCAATTTCGGCCTTTATGTGCAATGCACAAACACAGTCATGGAGGGAAGGAATGAGATTAGGAAGGTGGGGAAGAGGAGTGAAAACGACCGCATCGGAACTCACACATCCCACCTCGATTTGACGAGACGCTTTCCGTGAGCTAAAGAAAAGGTACGTCGATGAAGTGCGACCGGTGGGTTCTTCATCGATCGGACTTTTTTTCTTTTTGATTGTGTAAATAAATATTTACTTTGACTTTGATTTAACTTGAAATAGCAGCAGTTTTTGAAAACATTTATCACTGCAATATCAGTTTTTACCATCCTTCGGCACTAGCATGAAAAATACAAGTAAAAAATCACTGCTATTAGAACAGCTGCTCTTTTTCGCAGATATTGAAAAAGAGCAACCGCAGTGGATCACTACGATTGCAAAAGAGCAGTTTTTGCCATCCCTACTCATAATACATGATATGTAATCTTTCTGAATTAGATCCTTCAAATTTCAGACTCGTGATTTTTTTGAGATGCATCGCTATTGTTTAGGGTCAATGAAATAGCGCAGAAGTGCAAATATCCCCAGAATATATTTTTTAAATTGTTTTCAACACGGAAGAAGTTTTTTATAGATATTCCCTACACAACAATAATCATAAATACATGTTTAACTATCAAACATAAAATCCAATTTAACATTTGAATTCTATTTGAAAACATTCGTCAATGGGAATTAGATTGAAAGTTGTTTTTTGCCAAAATTTGGCATATAATTTAAATAGTTTTTAAAACAACATTTCGATTTCCTGCATAATTTTCAAATATTATTCTCGTGACCTCTGAAGGACATTATCAAATCTCCCGCTTTATTTTCCGATTCTAAATTTTAATCTGAAGATTTCAAAATTCTAAGAATCAATTATGCTTGAAAAACACGGGGATTTTTATCTGAAGTGTATGACGTCGAAACAACATACACTTAACTAATCTATGCTAAGCACTACATGTAAATGTATATTTTTTAAACGACACATAAACTTTAGGTAACCTGTTCCTCTGGTTAGGCACATTATTAAAGAAAATCTAACAATGGCGGGCGAATAAAAAATAACAGGTTAGTCACAAGCTAAGTATTTTGACTTCTTCATAAATTTTTGCCGAAATTACAAATATACCATTCCTAACATTTTTTCTTCTCTTATTCTTGGTTAAGAAGATGAATATAAATAACATCAACTAAATCCAGCTATATGAACCGAATCAACATATTAATAATCAACATATACGATTAAATTTACAAGCTTTATTTCATTTGTTCATGCTTAACATCGAAAACGTACGAGTATCATACATACTAAAAGGTCGGGAGAGATGCTAAAGAATTTTTTTCACGATTTTGTTATCTTAAAATTTTTGTGTAAGACCGGAAGATTCACCTTGAATGGAATTGATTATGAGCACAAGATTCTTCAACAAATCAACACGTGATGTAAAACATGGAACTGTTAATGGTATGGGCGCTAAGAAAATAATTAATTGTTGATGACTACAAGCCGTCGTGAAAGATTGTCATTGGTGCTTCCGAAAATTATGAAAGCAGTTATTCTAAAAAATTAGCGCATTTTCTCGAAAATATTAGTTAATTACTTTAAACTTGAAAAATTAGTTGAATATCTATGTAGAAGTTTGTAAAATAATCGCATAAAACTTAAAATGCTTATTCTATAAATTGTTGTTGAACTGTAGATTTGTGTCTGTATTAGAGGTGGGAGAGGAGTTTCACATTTTCTCAAACAAATATGAATGTTTCAAAACACTTTTTACAATATACGTATCTAGTCTAGTGCTAAAGATTTGTATGTTTAATTGTCCCCCTCCAACTCTCCTCGCTTCTTTCATACAAACGTAATTCTTATTGAATACTCTTAAAAGAATAATGCAATAGTATTTCGTGTCGTTTAACGCATTGAAAAATTGAACTTAATACACAATCGGAATTCTGTTATGCTTTTTTACTAGCTTATGAAAGAAAAAATAACATTTATCTTTCGTTATTATTACGCCGAATAATACCGTCTGTTAACCTTCGATTTGTTCGATTTTTTTTTTGACACAGCTCTACAAGCATTTAAGCGTACGAAATTTTATGCAAAAAAACTCGGTTTTGAATGCGTCAATTGAAGCAATAAAAACTACGAGTAGGTATATTTATCGAAATTCCTTACTAAATTTGGACCGAAATCTAATGAATTATTTTGAAACTTCCTAGAAAAATTAGATACTTGAAAAAAGTGAATAACGTAACACTGGGTTTATTTCAAAAATTCTCATAATATATAATAACACAGTCATTATAAAATTACGTAAATTAAGATGACAGTATATAGTTTAATGAAAATTGCTTCAATTGTTAAGGACATTCAAATTAAAAGATAATATAGCTACATAATATTACTTGATGTAAGGGGTTTCTCCTAGTTCCCGCAATACCCTCTAATACTGAGAATGTTCATAAAATTTGTATTAACTACTAGCCGTACTCCATCTACAACTATTCTTGGATCTGAAATACATATGTAAAAGTATTTTTAAACAATTTAATAATCAATTCGTAGAATTGGTGCAAAAAAGAAAATATCTGGGATCGAACCCGGGCCGCATTGCGGGCGAGCATTCTACCATTGAACCACCGATACTGATTATCTCGCCAAAATTTAGCATTACTTAATGTGCATAGATTATCTATTGTATAAGATTAGTATGGAGCCTTCAAACACTATTTCGGACATTTGAGATGAAATATTTTTTGGATATGAAAGCTTTTAAAGTACTTTCATGTTTCAAAAAAATTAAAAATTAAATCGCAAAATAAAAATATCTGAAATCGCACGGGTACATCTGCTTCACTGGAATTATATTTTATTTAGTCAGATTAACAAAAAAAAAAAATAAAAAACAGAAGATGAAATGGGAAAGAGTTTAATGGACCGGAAAATATGTCATCTTGAATTCTTTCGAATATTCAATAGTATGTACTTTTGTATGGGAGGTGGCAGAAGCAGAGGGGGAGGTTTGTAATTTTTGTATATGACACCGAACGTGGTATGCAAAATGTTTCTTGCTGAATATAAAGTTTGCAGTTATCATTATTTTCAAAGAAATTGGACATAGCAGAGGAAGTGTATACTCTCCACTGATTTTGAAACTGCTTATCGATATTTTTATCACCATGCTTTGTTTCAATTTGAGTCGATAGCTCTCATAGAAATGCTTTTCTGTTTATTAGCTGCTATTTCAGCTACATATGTGCGAAGACATTTAGTTTTATGCTGTTTTAGCCTTATACATAACTAATATTCCATTTTGCCGCGGTAGTTTGTATGTATGTTTCATTTAAAAGTTAGATTGGCAAATCAATTGGGTAAGTTAATAGAAATGTTTAGGAATACTGACTGGTGTCATTCCGTATATTTCTTAGTACATAATTCGCACGTTTGTTATGTTCGACATGTTATAACTCAAATTTTTGCCGAAGAAGAGTTTGCTTGGGTAAGCTTAGAGGGTAGCGAGTCTGCAATGCGAAGGTCGGGAGTTTAAATCCCGTTCGATGTATAATTCTACTACACTGCCCACATGGGTATATCTGGATGACTTCAATCTGCGAATATGGAAATTTGTGGATAGAGGTTTGTGCGAAGGGCTAACAACCCTTTCATAATAACGAATAAATGTTAAGAAACCTGATTTCGGCTGTAGTACCATTGAAGAAGAAAAAGAAGAGTTTGCAATTGCCCACCTAACTAAAATTAATAATTAAAATTGACGTAAATTTTGTTGATCTTACGATTGTTTTCTTTGACGAATAACTAGAGACAATGGACTTTTACCAAAATAAATAGCAGGACTACCTATACTCTTGGTCGATTTCATTTACCTATATATGTATGGTATTATAGTTAATATTCCTTTTTACATTACTACCACAAAAAGAGCCATTTTTATAGGTAGAAACCTATAAAAAAAACGGTAAAACCAGCTAAATTTTTTTTCTGTGTTGAATTTATAATAAAGATATTTGTATGGGAGGGGTAGAAGGAGTGAAGCGAAGCTGATAATTACTTTATTATGTTAATAATAAAATATTGTGATCGACTTGAAAAAGAAAAAATTTGCTACCCTAAAATTTTGTTTGTTCGCGTTTCATGACTAAAATAGCCTAACAATGCAAAAAAAAAATCCGTCTGTCTGTACGCCGTCCGCAGTCCGCCATACGCCGTACGCCGGTGTGTACGCTCAGCGCACATTAACTCCCAAACCCTTCAAGATAGAAAGTTCATTTTTGGAGGGATTCTAGATAGTTGCGGATCTCAGGCGGACACCCATTTTGGGGGGTGTAAGGGTTCAGGGGGAGGCGGAGAGAGCCCTTAAACCGAAAACTAAGAATTCAAATATCTCAAACATGGTTACAGCTAGGAGGCTAAAAATCGATATACATATAAAATGGTTTGTGGGACAACTTTTAAAATTAATTTAATTTTTTAATCCATTCGGGTGCAAAAAGGGGGGGCTAAAAACCAATTGCGGCCGAATTTTTTTTCAAATGATTATATCTTCGAAATTACTTAGCATAAAAAATTTATATTTTTAGACCATCAAGATGGCATATAGATCCACTGGAATCAGCTTAAATAGAGGCTAATTATTGTAAAATTAACTTAAAAATCAATATCTCGGCTATTTGTTGAGCTATGTAATTGAAACTTGGTGCTTATATTAAGCTATATTAGAGAAATACGAAAAAAAAAATATAATATTTCGACAAAATAGTAGTGCGGGAAAATGACGGGCATTGCACTTCCAAAATTTCAAACCATTATATCTCAAAATTGAGTGCAGATATCAAATTCAAATTTTGGCAAATTATAGAACTACATAGTTTTGAATTTTGATAAAAGTTTTTCATCGGGAAGTGTAAGGGGAGGGAGGTGGTAAGCAAAAATGTCGAAAATTTTGAGTGATTTTTTTAAGGCTCTGGTAAGAGATACAAAGTTTAAATTTTCCATGTGGGTACATCTATTTATTATATGTACATACAGAAAAAATAATGAAAGTTCTGCAATTGCTATGCACTGACCCCCTGGTCTAACGTGCACAAGGTGTTTCATGTGCAATGAAAAAACACATAAACTGACAATTTTTGAATAAAATTTTAAGGTAGAAACTTGAAAATTTGCAAAATGCATTTAAAAAAATTTCCAAAAGAATGAAATATTAACTGGTCGAATACCTTCCAAACTTCTACCCTCTCTGTAGCCACTCAAATTAATAATGTTTTTAAAATCGACAATAAGAAATATTGCCAACTTCATTCGATGCCAACATAATAAATAAAATTAACTTCACGCTACAGTACATCCGCCCTTCTCATTTCTCATTCTTTTTTGAAACAAGACCTCATGCAGTTCGTACGTAGTAATATTATATTAAAAATAAATAAGTGTCATCCGAAAGTGTTTTTCATTACATGGTGAACGAAATGAATAAATCCACAACTGCACAACTGGTGACCCCGACGCGGCTTATAAGCCCACAATAAACAAATTTGATAAGGAGCGAAACAAAATTAACATTTTCAACAACGAAGGCACCACCAAAATCGGCGGCAATCCAAAAATTCCGAATCCATCGTGTCATTCCGTTTTGTGTGAGTGCGATCAATTCTTTGAACTGAATCAACAACAAAGCAAAACAATACAGCCAACGAACAGAGCCAACCGGCACCATACGGCTAAAATAAATAAACGCAAAATCGATCATCGAGCACGAATGCACAGCCATCGATAGCACATCGTCCACCGATCGTCGTCAGCTGATCCAAACAGCAGAGAAAATCGTCTGGACAATCGCATCATAAACTTAAGTATTCCAATAGTTTCAGATTGTATTCAAAATTAATTACAAATTTAGTTATAAATTCAATTACAAATTTAAATTAACAAACATGTTACATTATTTGCAAGAACTAAATACACATGCATTTGTATTCACATACATGTAAACTTCGCATTGCTCTCCGTTTCGCGCGTAGAACATATACAGACACTTAATCACAAATTTTGTCGTTTACAAAATCTGACACAAAAGTTCAAGCAAAATTCAAGTACATAAAAAAAAAAATGCTAACTCGCGCTACAATCGTAATTTAATTGATACTTGCAAACTCGCGTTACAATATTAGTCTTAATCAGTGTTTACTTTGCGTTTCTCAACTATTTCATCTTTCGTAATATTTTATTATCACATCCAAAAGTAACATTAAATCATGACTGACCCAAACAAAAATCCAGAAAACACGGCTCTCAAATCGACTACGAATGAATTACCGATTCCACAAATAGCGAATTATGAGATTGCAATGATAAAATTGCCACCCTTTTGGATCAATAGACCAGATTTGTGGTTCATAAAAGCCGAAACTCAATTCCGGTTAAAGGGCATTACACAAGGTAATACCAAATTCGACCACGTAGTTTCTGTCCTAGACTCGGACGCAATGCAAATAGTAGCCGACATTCTAATTAACCCTCCCAATTCCAACAAATACGAACATTTGAAGGAAACTTTACTCAAACGATCACGCGATACCGAAGAAAAAAGATTAGACGCGCTTCTCCACAAAATCGAATTAGGTGATGCAAAACCATCTGAACTCTTTCGCCAAAACATTGGCAGGCAATAATAGTCTGGTAAACAAGCCACTTCTACACAAATTGTGGTTAACTAAATTACCAACTTCAACCAAAGCTTGCATAATAGCCATAGAAAGTTCTCATCCATTTGATGAAATCTTAAATATCGCTGATCGAATTAACGATACATGTAATCGTGGAAATATTTCAGCAATAAATGATGATCACGATCATAGAAAGAACACAAATATATCACTTTCGGACAAGAGAGAAGAACAAAACAATAAAAAATCAATCGACTCAATAAAATCAGTCATTAAAGATTTGTGTCTACGAATTGATGGACTCGAAGCAAGGCAATCGCATCCTCGAAGTCGATCATTTTCTAGAAATAGTAATTTCCCGAGATCGAATTCAAGGAATAATGCTGAGAATAACTCAATTTGTTGGCACCACAAAAAATTTAAAGAAAAATCTAATAGATGCACACCTCCGTGCAACTACCAACCACCAAAAAACTAAATTGTCCAGCTTTGATCGCGGCAACAAGCACGGACACAATTTCTCGCCGCTTATTTGTTTACGACAAAACAACCAAACTTCGTTTCCTTATCGATACAGGAGCTGAAGTCTCAACCATACCAAAAAGCTCTCTCAAAAAATATGCAACCACAAGTCCATCCGAATTCAAGCTATCAGCCGCTAATGGTGCTAGCATATCTACATTCGGAATGAAGCAAATAACTCTTGACTTAAACTTGCGTCGAGAATTTACTCATAATTTCATTATCGCATCTATTGATTACGCTATAATCGGTGCAGATTTTTTATATAAGTTCAATCTCATCGTTGATCTTAAAATGCGCACCCTAATAGATAAGGAAACTCTCCTAAAAATCCATTGCATATCCAAGCTCGCTAATTCATGTTCGCCCAAACTCTTCATTGTCGAAGGCGAATATGGCGCGATACTTAATGAGTTTCCTTCAGTAAAAGCGCCACCGAATTTCAATACATATACCGGTGAAACATAACGTAGTGCATAGGCTCGAAACACTTGGTCAACTACCCAGTGCTCGCCCACGCAGACTAAACACCGAAAAATACAAAATAGCACAAGATGAATTTAGAGCAATGGTAAAACTCGGCATATGTAGACCTTCATCCTCTTCCGTAGCCTCACCGTTACACATGGTACCCAAAAAAGATACAAAAGATTGGAAACCGTGCGGAGACTACCGATTACTCAATACCGTCACAATTTTTGACAAGTATCCTTTGCCAAACATTCAAGATTGTACAATAAATCTTCACAACTGCAAAATTTTCTCCAAAATCGATTTAGTAAGAGCATACCACCAAATCCCAGTTGCTCCAGAGGATATATACAAAACCGCCGTCACCACACCTTTTGGACCTATACGAATTCGTTCGAATGCCATTTGGAATAAAAAACAGCGCTCAGACTTTTCAACGCTTTATCAATGAAGTCTTGAAAGGACTAGATTTTCTCTTTGTATATGTTGACGACATATTGATCGCAAGCAAAACCCCAAACGAACACAAAGATTATCTACGACAGCTACTTTCCCGATTAGATGAATACGGCATAAATATAAATCCATCCAAATGTATTTTCGGTGCTACAGAAATAAATTTCTTGGGATACAAAATAAACAAACATGGACTATATCCCGCAACTTGTCGTGTTGATGCAATATCAAGTTTTCCTACTCCAACTTCCCTAAAACAATTACAACGTTTTCTGGGAATGGCAAATTTTTATCACCGCTTCTTACCAAACTTAGCACACATTGCAACTCCATTGTATGCCATGGTAAAAATCCATTCGAAAAAGAGTAACATTGAAAGCAAAAACAATCTTACCTGGAATGAAGAAGCAAAATCGGCCTTCGAGCGCATTAAGCATTCTTTACAAAACACTGCACTCCTAACTCATCCAAAGCCAAATGCCAAAGTTAGCCTAATGGTCGACGCATCAACTACAGCTGTAGGGGCAGTTTTACAACAATTAGAAGGAAACGTCTTCAAACCACTAATCTTCTTTTCAAAAAAACTTAGCCCAACTGAACAAAAATATTCAACTTTCGATCGCGAATTGCTAGCCATGTATCTAGCAATAAAACGATTCCAATCATTCATCGAGGGCAAAGAGTTTATAATCTTTACAGACCACAAGCCACTTACTAAAGCTATCACGTCAAAAACAGAGAAGTCTCCTCGTCAAATTAATCAACTAGATTACATCGCGCAATTCACTAACGATATCAGATATATCAAGGGCAAATTAAACGTCGTTGCAGATACCTTGTCAAGACCACACGTAGACTTAGTTGACCTTACTTCGATAAATTTTCCGAATATCCGTCAGCAACAACATGAAGACGAAGAGCTAAAAAAAATTCTTTCAGAAGATCCCTCGAACAGAAAATATGTTCTTAAAAAGATTCATATACCAATCGAAGACTATGAAATATGGTGCAAAATTTCAACACTAACGAATCGCCCTTATATCCCAGATATCCTTCGCCGATCAATCTTTAATAGTTTTCATGATTTATCTCACCCAAGCGTTAGAAAAACTCGAAAACTATTAACATCCAAATATTTCTGGCCCTCAATGAACAAAGACGTTAACCATTGGACTAAGTGTTGTGTACCTTACCAGAAATCAAAAATAACAAGACACACAAAATCTCCATATGGAAAATTCGACACACCTACGGGAAGATTCGAACACATCCACATGGACATAGTAGGACCTCTACCTCCTTCAAAAGGACATACATTCATATTGACAATAAAAGACAGATTCACCTTTTGGCCGGAAGCAATTCCCCTCAAATCGATAAATGCAAATACAGTAGCTCATTCTTTCATAAATTTTTGGATAGCCCGATTTGGCGTTCCAAAGTCAATAACAACCGACCAAGGAACTCAATTTGAATCATGTTTGTTTAACGAATTAACTAAACTACTTGGTTCACATCGAATACACACAACCACATACCACCCTCAATCCAATGGAATGGTTGAACGTTTCCATCGACAACTAAAAGTTGCTTTTCGAGCTACGAACGATCCGAATAGATGGTACGACAATCTGCCTTGGATCATGTTAGGCAACAGATCAGCAGTCAAAGAAGAAATTGACATGTCTCCAGCACAATTATTGTATGGACAAGCTCTGCGCGTACCAGGCGAATTAATCGCTTCCAAAACGACAACATATCAACAGATACCGTCGCCAAAGAAATAGTACAAAATATTCGACAAGTATCTCCAAAGTATACCAAAAATCGCATTCAGAAAGACGTTTTTATACCACAAGCCCTACACACATGTTCTCATGTCTTTATTAGAGAAGAAGGACACAAAGGATCCTTAAGTCAGCCTTACGTCGGTCCATTTTCAGTAATTTCCAGAAACGAGAAAGTTTTTAAATTAAACGTAGAAGGACAAGAACGTAATGTATCCATAGACAGACTAAAACCGGCTTTCATTTTAAATTCGAACATCTTTCTAAACAGAACAATGCGGAGTAAAACTAATAAAGTGACTTTTAATTTGTAGACATTTCATTACTAAGTACAAAGATAAATTGTTAAAAGATCAAATCAGTAAAAGAACTAAACTATTACAAACAATTATTAAATAAGAAAAACAAATTAGCAAAATAACATTTTCGAACAAAATAATTATAAAATTTACTTTATATATACATAAGACCTTTTTTTGAAGGGGGAGTATTGTAGCCACTCAAATTAATAATGTTTTTAAAATCGACAATAAGAAATATTGCCAACATCATTCGATGCCAACATAATAAATAAAATTAACTTCGCGCTACAGTACTTCCGCCCTTCTCATTTCTCATTCTTTTTTGAAACAAGACCTCGTGCAGTTCGTACGTAGTAATATTATATTAAAAATAAATAAGTGTCATCCGAAAGTGTTTTTCATTATATGGTGAACGAAATGAATAAATCCACAACTGCACAACTGCACACTCTCCCATACAAAATTATTTTTTCGACCATTTTAAAAAAATCAATTATCACCTAAAAATTAAAAGCTATCAATTTCAAATTTTGGACAAAAGCTTTAAAAAATAGTTGAAACGGAACTCCGTAAAAAGTTTTGAGATCGCACTTGCCTTTCTACCCCCTTCCATACAAAAGGATGATTTCGACCAATTTCAAGAAATCAAATGCTAACCAACAAATTAAAACCTACGAACTTGAAATTTTATACGAGCACCTTACAAAAGAAACGAAATAAAACTGCATCACAAATTTTACATTTCCCTTACGTCCTCTACCCCATGCAAATGATTGGTTTCGTGAATGTAAAATACACCAAATTTTATGAAAATTCTATGCAACTTCGTCTATGAAACTGACATTCTTTGCAGAAAATATTGGACGTAATTGAAGCAATCAATTGAAAAATTATTGACATTCACCCACTCTCAATATCACCCCTCTCCCTCCCTAATAAGAACCCAAACTTGCATAAGCCAATGAAATATTGATGACATGTACTGGAGCTATTGATCGTATTCGCAACTAAGTGTTGAATTGGCATCATCCCTGCCCTAAAGAGGATTCCACTTGTGAAAGGAGGTTCCCCTTAGTCTTCCCTAACCACTTTAACTTGCATATTGACTTTCCATGCATCTTTAACTTTCCTAAAAATAATAATGTTGCGCTCGACTTATTGGCAGTTTATTTTTTTTATCATTTATTGCAATTATTAAAGGACAAATCGTGGCAAAATTTTAATAATTTTGTACTTTTACTAGTTTTAATGGAAATCGATAAATGCATTTACATTTAAAAAAAATGATAATAATTTAATTGAAATTTCAAAATTTGCAATTCAAAACTGCAATTATAATAAAAACATAACAGGATTACGTGCGATACTCTAGATGAAGGAGAAATTTTTTATTTTAAGAAATTTTGTAGGGGAAGTGGTAGAGGGGATGACAACATTGAACTAATTTTTTAACATCACGGTAAGGTTACTATCAAAATGTGTTATACAAAATTTAGGATTCAAAAATTTAATAGGTACTGAGAAACTTAGTGTATTAAATTGAGCGAAATTGTGCAGTTATTATGGGAAGTGGTAGAAGGAGGGTGGAGTTATTAATAACTTTCTTAGAAATAACTGTAAACATCATTCAGTAGCATTCATACTTTTCTGGCAAATCGACTTTTCGTAAAGTTGTTGAATTGTGTTAAATTGTATGGGAAGGGGTAGAAGGATTGAAGCTAATCGCCTAATTTTTTTTGGTGTTAAGAGTATTTCTAAATAAATGTTTAGTGCACAATTTCAGCTGCATCAATTTTGCACGTACTGAGTAAATTTGCTTAGAGTATTTCATGAAAAAGTGCAGTTTGTATGGGAGATGGTAGAAGGAAGAGGACGACTTAAATAATTTTTATACAGCAAATTGGAATTATTATAAAAGTAATATATTCCAAATTTCAGATCAATAGCATTTAAACTTTTCGAGAAAAGCCGTTTATTGTCGAATTGCGAAATTGTGTCATTTTGTACGGGAGGGGGTAAAAGGGGTGAAGCTAACGGTCTAATTTTTTTGGTTTTACTAATAATTCTAAATAAATATTAAGTGCTAAATTTAGCTCGATAAATTTTATACGCACTGAGTAAATTGGCTTAGAGTATTTCATGAAGAAGTGCAGTTTGTATGGGAGGTGGTGGAAGGAAAAGGAGGACATGTATAATTTTTATACGATAGACTGGAATCATTATAAAAGTAATATATTAAAAATTTCAGACTAATGGCTTTTATAGTTTTCGAGCAAATCCGTTTATTGTCAAATTGCGTAATATGTCATTTTGTATGGGAAGGGGTAGAAGAGGTGGAGCGATTTAGTCCGTTCACGAACTTGTTCTTACTTTTTTGTCAAAACCAACGTGTACAAAATTTTAACTTCCTAGATCAACGCATTCTCAAGCTAGAGAGGACACGGACGGACGAACGGACATCCGGTTTTGAGATTTTTGAGTGATTATATAAACTTCTGTATCATTAATTTTTTTCTCCGAGCCTTATTTCTTGGCGTTACAAACCTTGTGGTAAACTTATAATACTCTCACATTTCATCTAGAGTATAATTAGCTCTGGAAAATTTAGTTTCACAACTTTGCTAATTGCAATGAAAATTGAAGAAATCCATTTTTCAAAATTGTGGATTTGTTTGGGAGAGGGTAGAAAGAGTGTAGGAATCGTATCAATATTTATTCATTTTAATGATATTCACATCATGATACTTTGCTTTATTTGCAAGACAGAGACGGAGAAAAATCAATTTATATAAATTTCGAAATTCGAAAGAGGTCGTATGGGAGGAGGCATGCTGTATGTTTGTATGGGAGGTGGTAGAAGGAATGCAGGGATTTTAGTAATTTTTGGAGAAACAACTATATATATAATATATATATATTTAATTTCAGATCAGAGATATTCATACTTTTCAAGAAAATTTAATTTCTGTAAAGTTGTTAAATAATTCCATATTGCATGGGAGAGGGTAGAAGGAGTGCAGCTAATCGTCTAATTTTTTTTCGATCTTACTAACATTTCTAATCAAATAATTATTGTACAATTTCAGTTCGATAAATTTAATACGTACTGAGTAAATTGGTTTATAGTTTTTCAAGAAAATATGGTGTTTGTATGGACTGTGGCGTAAGTAATAAGGCAATTCGAACAATTTTTATACATTAGATTGAAATTATCATAAAAATAGTATATTCCGTAGTATATTCCGAGAAAATCTTCTTACTGTGAAATTCCGAAATTGAGTCATTTTGTATGGGAGGGAGTAGAAGAAGTGAAGCACTTTGGCTCGTTCACGAACTTTTTTGTCAAAAACGACATGTACAAAATTTGAACTTTCTAGCACAACGCGTTCTCGAGCTAGAGAGGACAGGGACGAACGGACGGACATCTGGTTTTGAGATATTGAGTGATAATATGAACTTCTGTATCATTCATTTTTTTCTCCGAGCTTTATTTTTTAGCGTTACAAACATTGTGGCGAACTTGTAATACAGATATATTATTTCCAGAGTATAAACAGTCTTGACGGAAGCTAATAATTTTGCAAGCGCTATTGAGTTCAGTATCTTCAAAGTTTATGCCGTCGTGTCCGAAATATGTACATGCGTTATACCTATATATCTACATACCACATATCGCTACTGTCCTCACATGCATCACATGTTGTGTATATCCACTAATTTTTGTCACTATTAAATATTTCTTTAAATATTGGAAAAAAACGGCATTAAGAACTTTTTTGGAAAAAATGACTACAAATGGGAAATAAAATTAAATAAATAATGCTAAGAAGTTCTAATGGCAGAAAATTTTAACGATTGCGGTAGCCGGAAAAAGGTCTTGTTTTATGTGTATAATTTTTCTTGTTGAGATTTTGCGGTTTGGCCCGTTCACGAACGTGACCTTCATTTTTTGCCAAAAACAACGTGCACAAAATTTGAACTTTCTAGCTTAACGCGTTCTCCAGAGCGCACAGACTGACGGACGGACATCTGGTTTTGAAATTTTTGAGCAACAAAAAATATTTCTGTACCCTTGGCGCCTCTGTGCGAGCATTATTTTTTGGTGTTACAAACTTTAGAGCAAACTTATAATACTCTCAGAATCCATCTAGAGAATACAAATTTGTTACCCTGAAATTTTGTTTTTTCGCGTTTCATGACCATGAGACTAAAAATGCAAAAAAAAAAAAAATCTGTCGCCGTCCGACGTACGTGTATGCTCAGAGCATATTAACTCCAAAAACCCTCATGGTAGAAAGTTCAACGTTCCAATTATTTCACTTATTGTATTTTGCCCGGGAAACATAACATACGATTATTTATGATTTTTAAAAGATAATTTAAATAATGTTTTAAATCGTATAATATATATTTATTTTCGTCACCTACTTACGTAAATTCTTCAATTACTAATTTATTTTTCAAGTGAAATCCAAATGCTTTTTTTTATTTTAATTAGCATTAATCTGTAAAAATCTTTACACAATTACGTTGAGCGATTTCATGTCGTATTTCGAATTAAATTTCTATTTGAAACTCAAATAGAGGAGATTACTCATAGCTTGGGTGAAACCCCTGCTATATTGAATGAAAAAAGGGTAAGAAATTTGTTGGTTAATGTGTGTACCTCTTTGTACTAGGTACGAAAATTTAATTAGCACAGTTATTGAGTGATGATGATTCAAGCAAATCAATTTTTATCTTCTATAAGGATATTTTTAAATTTTGAATCGAAAAATCAACTAAGCAAAAAGGATGAAGGTTGATTATGATTCTTAAATCAAGTATAACCACCTGTTAGAGTACATGAGAATTCATTTAATAATGGGATTTTTGAGGGTTCAGAATTTTTTCCAAGAAATTAAGCTTGCTATCATGCACAAAATATTTTTTAAAATTCTATAAGAAATATATCCTGGCATACGTGAGATAAAACCATTCTGAATGGATATCAAACACAAACTATGAAAAATCCTTTTCTACCATCTCTGATACAAATATCATGATTTCTCAAAGAGTATGACATCAAATTCCTAAAAAAAAGTCATAAAATGTTCATCCACGATTGGCCGTTTAGAAATTAATAAATACTCACTTTCCTTCTACATATAAATTTCACTATTTGGAATTTAAATAAACACACATAAAGTTTAATTTTAAGGGCCGGTTTCGCAGTCGAGTTAAAACTTGAAATCCGTAGTTTGTACCAAGGATCGATTAAATATAGTAGTTAGAATTTTGTAGAGGAGTTACCAAAAAAAATTTGGGAATGGGATCATTTACTTACTTTTGTAAAATAGTTGTGGTCTCGTAGGTGTAGTATATCTTCAGTCACGCAGTTTTTAAGGTTTATTCCGCTCGTCATTCATCATTGTTTGACTAACACAAGTGACAGTAATTGTATTTTTTAAATAAAATAATCGCTTAAGGCGGCATAGATACCAAGTAGCTTAGTTCAGCGAAAATTTGGTATTTGGTCAATGACAGTGGTTTGTGATCTGTGTTAAAGTTATTACCACTTTTGGATAGGCAAATTGGAAACAAATGTAAAAAAATGCTATTTTCAAATGTTATTTACTACAACTAGAAAATAAACGTATCTATGTTAAGAATTCTTTAGAATATGTCCAAATTTTCAAAATCTACTTCTACAATGGCACTACAGCCCAAATCGGACTTTGGCCTCCTGACCTTAACATTTTTCATTATTTATTGTGAGAGGGTTGTAAGACCTTCGCACGACCGTCTATCTTTGAATTATTCATTTTCGTAGACCGAGGTGACCAAGGTATACCCAAGCAGGTAGAATGCTGGAATTATGCGTCAACCGGGATTTGAACTAACGACCTTCGCATTGTAGACCAACACGCTACCCACTAGGCTACACCCTAGATTTTCAACATCTCTCTTGATAATATTCGAATAAATTTTTTTTTTGGCCCGGCTCAGCTTTTGAGAAAACATTCTTAGGGCAATTTGCACTTTCCAGTTCCAAATTACCTTATCTTGAACTAAAATGCTTCTTTCGTAGTCATGCCCCCTTAACAATAAAACAAAACCTGATTTTTAAGTTAAATAAGTATTTAATTAGATTAGTTTCGATAAGATAATATCTCAATCAAAATTTGAGAGAATAAAATTAGCTGCATTCAAATTAAATTACTTTACATCGGAATTAAAAGTTAATTTAGGACCGAAATTAAAAATTCAAGATCAAAACCTTTGTAGGAAAGAGAAGTAGTCAACAAATTGTGCTTCTAAAATGCTGTTTGTCGAAATTCATTGTTAAGAAAAAACATAACAGGACTACGATTGAGCGTAAAGCCCCATTATGCAATACTCTAGATGAAAAAGAATTTCGTTGATTTTAAGAAGTTTTTTATGGGGTAGAAGAACTAATTTCTCTCACATCATGCTAAAGTAGTTATAAACATAAAAGAATTATGATTGGGCGTAAAGCCCAATCATATGATACTCTAGATGAAATGAGAGTGAGTTCAATGTACCGGATAATATGTCACCTCCAATTCTTTTAATAAATAGTGACTTTTGTATGGGAGGTGGTAGAAGCAGAGGAGGAAGGTTTGTAATTTTTGGATATGACCCCTAATGTGGTATGCAAAATATTTCGTGCTGAATTTAAGGTTTGTAGCTTTCATTATTTTCAATTGGGCATAGTTTTCCTGAAATTGAGGCACTTGTATGGGAGGTGGCAGAGGAAGTGGAGCGTTTAAAATGATTTTGAAACTGCTTATTATCATCCTTATCACCACGCTTTGATTCAATTTCAAATTCGATAGTTCTAATATATTCGAAGAAGAAATGCTTTATAATACAGATATTTGTATGGGAGGGGGTAGAAGGAGTGAAGAGGAGCTGATAATTTTTTTTGGCATTTATTGCAATTATTAAAAAACAAATTCTGGCAAAAACCTAAGTTTGTACTTTTTCTAGTTTTAATGGAAATCGATATAATGCACTTAACAAAAATTGTACATTTGTATGGGAGGGGGTAGAAGGAGTGTACGGATCAAAGCACATTTTTTTCTCGTTATTGATATTTCTATTTTTTTACTTTATGCAAAATATGAAGTTGATAACTCTGACAGTTTCGAAGAAAAATAATTTAGTTTAAATTTCAAAATTTCGTGAAATTTGTATGGGAGGGGGTAGAAGGAGTGAGGTGAAGTTAATAATTTTTTCACAGCTGATTGGAATTATAATAGCATTAATTCTGGCAAAAATTCGTTTTTCTAACTTTGCTAGTTTCAATGAAAATCGAAAAACTGCATTTTTCAAAATTATGCATTTGTATGGGAGGGGGTAGAAGGAGTGATGGGATCGGATCAATATTCAGTTATATTAATGACATTTACATCATAACACTTTAACCCAAATTTCAAGTCGATAGCTTGAATAGTTTCAAAGAAAAATCATTTTTAGAAAATTTCGGAATTTCGTGAAATTTGTATGGGCTAGAAGGAGTGGGGGGATGTAGCCCGTTCACGAACTTAAAGTTACTTTTTTGCTAAAAATGACACACAACAATTTTCAGCACGATAGCTCAAAGCGTTCGAGAGTTATGCTGTAGACAGACGGACAGACAGCAACTCGGATTCGAAGTTTTTGAGCGACAACAAATATTTCTGTACCCTTAGCGGCTCTGTGCGAGCATTATTTCTTAGCGTTACAAACGGTAAGGCAGACACAATATACTCTCAGATTTCATTTAGAGTATAAAAATGTTTTATACAAATATTGAGCTCCAAATATTGAATAGATACTGAGAAATTAGTCTATTTCATTTAATGAAAACGTGCGGTTTGTATGGGCGGCGGTAGAAGGAGTGGGGGTCTTAGTAGTTTTTTGAGAAACAATTACAACCATCATGCAGTTGATTTGTTTTAAATATTTGATCAGTAACATTCATACTTTTCAAGAAAATCGATTTTTTGTAAAGTTGTTAAAATGTTCCATATTGTATAGGAGGGGGTAGAAGGAGCGCAGCTAATCATTTAATTTTACTCGGTCTTACAAATAATTCCAAATAAATATTTAGTACACAATTTCAGCGCGATCAATTTTATATATCCTGAGAAAATTGGTTTAAAGTATTTCGAGAAAATGTGCAGTTTGTATGAGAGGCGGCGGAAGTAGTGAGGGGATTCGAACATTTTTTATAACGTAGATTGAAATGTCATAATTTTCGTGAAAACCCGTTTATTTTGAAGCTCCGAAATTTGGTCATTTTGTATGAGAGCGGTTAGAAGGCGTGGAGTAGTTTGGCCCGTTCACGAACTTGACCTTATTTTTTTGTCAAAAACGACGTTTACAAAATTTTAACTTTCTAGTTCAACGCGTTTTCGAGCTAGAGAGGACACGGATGAACGGACATCCAGTTTTGAAATTTTTGGGTGATAAAAGGAACGTCTGTATTAATTTTTTTTCTCCGAGTCTTATTTCTTAATGTAACAAACTTTGTGGCGAACTTATAATACTCTCTTCAGTATGCTATAGAAATCGGGTTTTGAGAGCGCTAAAGGTAGGTTGCCAAATTATTAAGGATAGTATTAAAATTTGTGTAATTAATTTATTATTATTTTTATATTGAATCTTGGAACGTATGATAAGCTATACTAGAAAAATAGGAAAAAAAATATAACATTTGGACATAATAGTTTTGGGGAAAATGGGCAGCATTTCGAAAATGGTGCACTTTATAAAATTTCAAACCGTTATATCTCAAAACTGAGTACAGGTATCAAATCAAATTTTGTTAGATTGTAGAACTACAGTCCTTAATTTTGGTAAAAATTTTAAGATAAGTAGTGTAAGGCGAGTGCGGTGATAAGCAAAAATGTCCAAAATTTTGAGTAATTTTTTTAGGGCTCTTGTGAATGATAAAAAGTTTAAATTTCCCATGTGGATACATCTATGTATATCAAAAGAGAAAAAATAATGTTAACATAATACTTCCATACAAAATTACTTTTCGATCATTTTTAAGAAATCGATTATCACTTAACTATAAAAAGCTATCAATTTAAAATTTTGCACAAAACCTTTGAAAATAATTGAAATTAAATTGCGTCAAAAGTTTTGATTTCACGCCAGCCATTCTACCCTCTCCCATACAAAGGTATGATTTCGACCAATTTCAATAAATGGACTACTAACCAACATATTAAAACCTACGAACTTGAAATTTTGTACGAGCACTTTACAAAAGAAACAAAATAAAACCGCATCACAAATTTTACGATTCCCTCACCTCCTCTACCCCTTCCATAGAAATGATTGATTTCGTGAATGTGAAATACACCAAATTTCATGAAAATTCTATGTAACTTGTCTATGAAGCTGCCATTCTATACAGAGAATAATGAACGTGATTTAAACAACCAATTAAAAAATTATTAACATCCGCTCACTCTTACTATTACCCCTCCCCGCATAAAAACCAAAACTTTCATAAATAAACGAAGGAAATATTGATTATATGTACTGAAGCTATTGATCATATTCGCAATTAAGTGTTAAATTGATAACAGCCCCGCCCTAGAATCCCCTTTCATTTAGTCCTCACGACCCTGCATATTGACTTTTTACGCATCCCCAATATGTCCTAAAAATAATAAAGTTGCGCCCAACTTGTTGGCAGTTTGATTTTAGTTTCAATTGATTTTTTGAGTAAACAAATTGGTTTTTATAGATTTGTTTTATTTGTTATTGCGGCCGCTATCATTATTAATGTTTTTGGTTTGTGGCAACACTGGAAGCCTGCGTAATTTATCAAACAAGATTTTTCCGTCCGAAATAATTAAAACCAAAGTTAAGTTTTACTACTTTAGATGAAATCTGAGAGTATTATAAGTTTGATCTAAAGTTTATAACGCTAAGAAATAAGGTTCAGAGAAAAAAATGAATGATACAGAATTTCATATAATCACATAAAAATATCAAAACCGGATGTCCGTCCGTCCGTCCATCTGTGCGCCCTCTAGCTTAAAAACGTGTCGAGCTAGATAGTTCAAATTTTTTACACGTCATTTTTGACAAAAAGCTAAGGCCAAGTTCATGAACGGGTCAAATCGCTCCACGCCTTCTACCTCAATGGCTCAAAAAGCATAAAAGTTATTAGTCTGAAATTTGGAATATATTGCTTTCATGATGATTTCAATCTACTATATAAAAATTTTTTGCTTCCTCCTTCTCCTTCCACCCCTTCCCATGCAAACTGCACTTTTTCATTAAATGCTCTAAACCAATTTACTCAGTACTTATAAAATTTATCGAGCTCAATTTGTGCATTAGTAACTTATTTAGAATTATTAGTAAGACAAAAAAAAATAGACAAGATAAAGCTAATTACTTCTTTTACCCCCTCCCAAACAAAATGACGCGATTTTGTAATTCAACAATAAATTAATTTGCTCGAAAAGTATAGATGCAATTAATCTGAAATTTGGAATATATTGCTTTTATGATGATTTCAATCTACCATATACAAATTATTTCAGTCCACCACCTCCCATACAAACTGTACTTTTACTTTATTATTCTAATAATAAAGTATTGTGATCGACACAGAAAAAAAAAATTTGCCACCCTGAAATTTTTTTTTCGCGTTAGCCTAAAAAGGTAAAAAAAAAATTCGTCCCGCGTTACGCCGTACATATGGACTCATATCTCCGAGACCGTTAAAGGAAGAATGTTCGATTTTTGGTGGATTGCTTATTGGGTAAGTGAGCTCCATTATCTATATATTTCAGTGAGTGTCTGGTGGAAGGGGGAGGCGGGGGGAGGGAATCACGAATGTCGATAGGAAGCTAAAAATCAGCAGAGTTATGAGGAGGATTGTGGGACAAAGTTTAAAAATAATTTTATTTTTTTATCTATTGGCGTTCGAAAAGGGGGGCTAAGAACAAATTGTTGGCCGAATTTTTTTTTCAAATGATTATATCTTCGAAATTATTAATCACAAAAAATTCATATTTGGGACCATTAAGGTGGCATATAGATCCACCACAATCAGCTTAAAAAGAGGCTAATTATTGTAAGGGGGAGGGTCAGAGGGGTGCAAAGCAAAACACTTAAAAATGAATATCTCAACTGTCTCTTAAGCTATGCAATTGAAACTTGAAACGTATGCTAAGCTTAACTAGCGAAATATGAAAAAAAACATGTGGACATAATAGTAGTGGGGGAAAATATGAAGCATTTAAAAATGGCGTACTTTCCAAAATTACAACGCGTTATATCTCAATTGAGTACAGATATTAAATCAAAAATTTGCCAGATTGCAGAACTATATAGTTTTTAATTTTGGTAAGAAATTTGAGTTAGGAGGTGTAAGGGGAGAGAGGTCGGAAGCAAAAATGTTGAAAATTTTGAGTGATTTTTTAGGGCGCTGGTAAAAGATAAAAGATACAAAATGTAAATTTTGCACGTCGATACATCTATTTGTTATACATAGAAGAAAAATAATAATTTGTTCCAAACTTGTTATGCACCGAAGTGGGGGTCTAACGCGCACAAGGTGTTTCATGTGCAATGAAAAGAACACATAAACTGAAAATTTTTGAATGAAATTTTAAAGTAAATAAACTGCCAACAAGTCGGGCGAAACTTTATTATTTTTGGGACAAAATGCGCATGCGTAGAAAGTCAATATGCAGGTTAGAGTGGTTAGGGAAGACTAAGTGGTTCTTGGGCATGGCAGTTGTCACTTTAAAACTTTACGTTCAAAAGCTCCAGTACATATAATCAATATTTCGTTCGTTTACTTATACAAGTTTGAGTTTTTATAAGGGGAGGGGTGAGAGGTGATAGTAAGGGTGGGTGGATGTTAATAGTTTCTTAATTGATTGCTTGAACCAGATCCAATATTCTTTGTATAGAATGTCAGTTTCATAGACGAAATTGCATAGAATTTTCATTGGATTCGGTGAATTTTAAATTCACGAAACCAAACATTTGTATGGGAGGGGGTAGAGGAGGTAGGGGAATCGTAAAATTTGTGATGCAGTTTTATTTCTTTTTTTTTGTGAGGTGCTCGTACAAAATTTCAAGTTTGTAGCTTTTAATTTGTTAGTTATTAGTTGATTTAATGAAATTGGTCGAAATCATACTTTTGTGTGGGAGGGGGTAAAAGGGCAAGTGCTATCTCAAAACTTTTAACGTAATTTTATTTCAACTATTTTTGTAAGTTCTTGTGCAAAATTTCAAATTGATAGCATTTAATAGTTAAGTGATAATTGATTTCTTAGAATTGGTCGAAAAAAAATGTTTGTATGGGAGGGGGTAGAAGTTTTAAAGATATTCGACCAGTTAATATTTTAAACTCTTGGAAATTTTTTTTAAATGCATTTCACAAATTTTCAAGTTTCTACCTAAAAATTTCATTCAAAAATTTTGAGTTTATGTGTTTTTTTCATTGCACATGAAACACTTTGTGCACGTTAGTCCCCCACTTCGGTGCATAACAATTTTGGAACAAATTATTATTTTTTTTCCATGTACATTAAATAGATGTGTCGACGTGCAAAATTCAAACTTTGTATCTTTTACCAGAGCCATAAAAAAATCACTCAAAATTTTCAACATTTTCGCTTTCCACCTCCCTCCCCTTACACTCCCAAACTTAAATTTTTTACCAAAATTAAAGACTATATAGCTCTACAATCTGACAAATTTTCAATTTGATATGTGGACTCAATTTTGAGATTTGGTGATTTGTAGTTTTGGAAAGTGCGCCATTTTTTAAATGCTCCCCATTTCCCCCCACTACTATTATGTCCATATATTATATTTTTTTCATATGTCACTAGTAAAGCTTAGTATTCGTTTCAAGTTTCAATTACATAGCTTAAGAGACAGTTGAGATATTAATTTTTAAGTGTTTTTCCTTGCACCCCCCCCTGACCCTCCCCCTTACAAGAATAAGCTTCTATCTAAATTGATTCTAGTAGATCTTGATGCCATCTTAATTGTCTCAAAATATAAATTTTTTATGGGTAGTAATTTCGAAGATATAATCATTTGAAAAAAAAATTCGGCCGCCAATTGGCTCTTAGCCCCCCCTTTTCGCACCCCAATGGATAAAAAAATTAAATTATTTTTAAAAGTTGTCCCACAAACTCTTCTATATGTGTGTTGATTTTTAGCTTCCTAGCTGTAACCATGGTTGAGATATTTGAATTCGTATTTTTCGGTTTAAGCGCTCCCCCTGCCTCCCCCTGAACCCGTACATCCCCCAAAATGGGTATCCGCCTGAGATCCGCAACTACCTACAATCCCTCCAAAAATGAACTTTCTATCTTGAAGGGTTTGGGAGTTAATGTGCGCTGAGCGTACACGTCGGCGTACGGCGTACGGCGGACGGCGTACAGACAGACGGATTTTTTTTTTTTTGCATTTTTAGGCTATTTTAGTCATGAAACGCGAAAAAAAAAAAATTTTAGGGTAGCAAATTTTTTTTTTTTCCCAAGTCGATCACAATACTTTATTATTAAAATAATAAAGTAAAACTTGAAAATTTGCGAAATGCATTTAAAACATAACAGAATTATGATTGGGCTTAGGGCCGAATCATATGATACTCTAGATGAGATAGAAATGACTTTAATATACCGGAAAATATGTCATCTCAAATTCTTTCGAATAGTGAATAGGGACTTTTGCCTGGAAGGTGGTAGAAGTAGAGGGGGAGGTTTGTATTTTTTGTGTATGACACCGAACATGGCATGCAAAATATTTTTTGGTGAATTTAAAGTTTTTAGTTTTCATTATTTTTAAAGAAATTGATCATAGATTTTCTGAAATTGGGGCATTTGTATGGGAGGTGGCAGAGGAAGTAGAGCGTTTAAGATGATTTTGAAACTGCTTATCATCATCCTTATCACCATGCTTTGATTCAATTTCAAAGTCGATAGCTCTCATATACTTGAAGGAGAAATGCTTTTCTTGAATTTATAATACAGACATTTGTATGGGAGGTGGTAGAAGGAGTGAAGCGGAGCTGATAAACTCTTCTAACACTTATTTTAATTATTAAGAAACAAATTCTGGCAAAATTTGAAGTTTGTACTTTTTTCTAGTTTGAATGGAAGTCGATAAAATGCATTTAACTAAAATTATGCATTTGTATGGGAGGGGGTAGAAGGAGTGTACGGATCAAAACAAATTTTTTTCGCATTATTAATATTTCTATTTGTATACCTTATACAAAATATCAAGTTGATAGCTTTAACAGTTTCGAAGAAAAGAATTTAATTTAAATTTCAAAATTTCGTGAAATTTGCATGTGAGGGGGTAGAAGGAGTGATGTGAATATGATAATTATTTTTAAAACAAATTGCAATTATAGTAGAATTAATTCTGACACAATTTCTTCTTTTCAGCTTTACTCGTTTCAATGAAAATCGAAAATATGTATTTTTCAAAATTGAGGGAGGGGGTAGGAGGAGTGAGGGGACCGGATCAATATTCCGTAATATTAATGATGTCTATATTATAATACTTTCACCTAAATTTCAAGTCGATAGGTTAAATAGTTTCAAAGAAAATTCAATTTAGTTTTATTTCGAAATTTCATGAAATTTGTATGGAAGGGGGTAGAAGGAGTGGGAGGATGTAGCCCATTCACGAACTCAAAGTTACTTTTTTGCTAAAAATGACGCACACAAATTTTTAGCACTATAGCTCAGAGCTTTCGAGAGTTATGCTGTAGACAGACGCACAGACGGACAGACGGTCACTCGGAATCGAGGTTTTTGAGCGACAACAAATATTTCTGTACCCTTGGCGGCTCTGTGCGAGCATTATTTCTTAGCGTTACAAACGGTAAGGCAAACACAATATACTCTCAGATTTCATCTAGAGTATAAAAGTCTCTAAAAGTTTGAAATATTAATTGGTCGAATACCTTCGAAACTTCTACCTTCTCCGATACAAAATTATTGTTTCGACCATTTTTAAGAAATCATTTATCACCTAACTATTAAAAGCTATCAATTTGAAATTTTGCATAAAAAGAAAGATAGTTGAAATAAAATTGCGTTAAAAGTTTTGAAATCGCGCTTGCCCTTCTACCCCCTCCCATACAAAAGTATGATTTCGACTAATTTCATTAAATCAACTAATAACCAACAAATTAAATGCTATGAACTTGAAATTTTGTATAAGCACCTTACAAGAGAAAGAAAAGGAAATTGCATCACACATTTTACGGTTCCCCTACCTCCTGCCATACAAATTTTTGGTTTCGCGAATATAAAATACACCGAATCCTATGAAAATTCTATGCAAATTCATCTATGAAACTGACATTCTATACAGAGAATATTGGATGTGATTCAAGCAATCAATTAAAAAACTATTAATATTCACCCACCCTTACTATCACCTCTCACCCCTCCCCTTATAAAAACTCAAACTTGTATAAGTAAACGAACGAAATATTGATTATATGTACTGGAGCTTTTGAACGTAAAGTTTTAAAGTGACAACTGCCATGCCCAAGAACCACTTAGTCTTCCCTAACCACTCTAACCTGCATATTGACTTTTCACGCATCCGCAACTTGTCCCAAGAATATTAAAGTTTCGCCCGACAGGCAGTTTATTTCATGAACTACTGTAAACCGATTTACTCAGTGCGTATAAAATTTATCGAGCTAAAATTGTGCACTTAACATTTATTTAGAATTATTAGTAAGGCCAACAAAAATTAGGCAATTAGCTTTACCCCCTTCTACCCCCTCCCACATAATCTGACACAACTTAACAGAAAGTGAATTTTTCTGAAAAATATGAATGCAACTGATCTACAATTTAAAACATATCAAAAGTATGGTGTTTGTAGTTATTTCTCAAAAAGTCATTAAGAACTCGCCACTTCTTCTACCACCTCCTATACAAACTGCACAATTTCACTAAATCCATTACACTAATTTTCTCAGTACCTATTAAATTTTTGAACTCTAAATTTTGTATAAAACATGTTGATAGCAACTTTAGCGTGATGAGAAAAAATTAGTTCAATGTCGTCAACCCCTACAAAGTTTCTTGAAATCAAAAAATTTATCTTTCATCTGGAGTATTCCACGATTGGGCTTTACGTCCAATCGTAGTCTTGTTATGTTTCGTTATATGTATTACTTTTACTAAATTTTTTAGCTTGAGTTTTAATTTTATTAACAGTAGAACGTGAAAGCCTCAAAATTGTTTGATTTCAGTATGGGCAAGGCTTCAGACACACCCCCAAGAAAATGCAGCGAAATAAAACGTTACTACTTCTCTCCACGTTTTTCCAGAGAGACATAGCAACTACTGTGAGTGTTTCAAAGTCTGTCGTTATTAGAGTAAAAATAAAAATTGATTAGGATAAGCCCGTGGAAGCAGATCGTGTTGGAAAATGTAGTAGGAAAATGATCACCACTCCCCGTACTGATCGTAAAATTAGGGATATTTGCCTCGAAAATCGCAAAACGAGTGTTGTCCGTCTAACTACAATTGTGAAGAATGTGGGAATAGAAGTTTCCAAAAGGACAGTCCAGAGGCTTAAAAAAACCAGATTGCTTGTCGGCCTATCAAACAACTACTCCTCACAGAGGCTATATAGAAGAAATGACTGCAATGGGCCAAACAAAAGCCTTCTCTTTCATTTGTTGCGAAGCGATTACATCCTGCAGATCTATTTCATTCTGCTTAATAAAGCTATTAGTGCTTCGTATTGCTTACTCCGCTTTTATTTTTGGCCCTCATGTACCCAATGCAGCTGACTCAGTATCTAACTCATCTACGTCCTCAAAACACCTCTTGCGTACAGGCCCAGCTTCCGTAATCCATTCATTCATTTTGTTGGATGTCAAACCATCGCTGGGTCCAATTTGTTGAATAAAATCATTCAAAGGTATTAATAAACTATAAATGTTGAATTTCAAGATATTAAGTGGAACATTATCCTTATCGATCCAGTCAGTAATAGGCGTCATTGATTTCTCCCAGCATTTCTTTAGAACACATGGACTTAGCCCATGCTCCAGATAAAAAGACCACCGCGTGTCTCAGGTTTATATTATTAATGGATTGCTCCGTATCTAACTCTTCTGAACTTACAAGGACCAGCAAACTTTTTTTTATTGAAAAGTTTTGTCTACTTTATGGCATTTTGGTCCATAGGTTGTGAAAGCGCAGTACAATTGAGTGGAAATAATAGACCGGTTATCACGCCATCATCACCTTGAATATGGAATTTGTGAGCCTTAAAAAAAAAAGACCGTGGAAGCCAACAAAATAATATATTTTTGAAATTTAGCAAATGTTTAACGGAATACGTCTTCATATATAGACCCTATCATCCAAGCCTTGCGGTTTTCTTTATAAGCTACAGAGTTTTTAAAAGACTTTATGCGTTTCGGTAGAATTTGTGCAAGCTAAAAAAGTTATCGTCTCCTAAACGATCTTCTTTCTTTCCATTTGACTTTGACTCTACAACAAATGTTGTGATTGTTGCAATTATCGAGAGTTGCAATTATCGAGGATATACTGTAATTACTCGACTCTAGTCTATAACAGTCATATTTCGGTATTGTCTGGCCCATTGCAGTCGCTTCATCTAGATAGCCTCTGTGAGGCGTGGTTGTTTGATAGGCCGACGAGCAATTAGGTTCTCTTCAGCCAAACACCTTTGGAATCTCCTTTTGGAAACTTCTATTCCCACGTCCTTCACAATTGTAGTTGTTGAAAAATATTCAGGTTCGCAGGAGTGATTTAAACTGAATCGAAGGGACGGGGCGATGAGAAACTATATAAGAAAAAAAAAACGCGGGCTTAGATCTTGCCTCCTTGGCTAATTTTATTCTAGATACTAACACAAAAGATATATGAATTCAAAATGAAAACTTGTTGAAGAGCAAAGGCAAACCGGTTTCAGGGGTCCGTTCACAATCTCTGTCGGTTGATGATCAGGTTACACTACTTCAATGATTTTTAACATCCTCCACCGGGCCATGGGAGGGTTCGTGGATTACCTCCATCGGATGTAAAATTTGAACAGGCCGACGAAGTCACGAGCCGTTAGCGAACCTCACCTCACAAGCACGAACCTTTCCATCTCTTCCAGGAAAAATTTCTCCAATACGAGCCAGTTTCCATACGCGCGGAAGAGCTGAGTCATAAACTAGAACGATGACGCCCTCCTTTAATGTTGAAGAAAAGCATTTTCAGTTAATATGCGCTGATCGTAGTTGTTGTACGTTTTCTGTTCTCCGTCTTCGAAAGAATTGTTCCGTTAAACGAAGTTTGGTTTTCCAGGCTGTCCGAAAATTGCTGGAATCGTTGGTCAATTGGGTCGATTGTAACGGAATGATAAAACCAACAACCAAGAAATGCGCTGGTGTCTGTGGTGAAAGATCAAGAGGACCTTCGTTAATATACGTTAGCGGTCGAGCATTGATTACACTCTCAGCCTCGAATTTTGTTTTTTTTGTTTTGTTTGTAATTGTTCCACAGTAAGAGTTGATCTTCCGACGGTTACTCTCAAGATTTCCTTAACACTTTTAACTAGCTAGTTCTACGATAAATCTCCATTCGATACCTTGGTTACTTGCGTATCCTTGTACTTCCTCAGACGGTAATATTGATCCCATTACTTTCAACTCATCTGAAGCGCGCTTGAAATTCCGAGCATTATCTGACGCATTTTGGTGCACCTCGACGAGATACAAATCGGCGAAAGGCCAATAGAAATGATTCGCTCCTTAAAGATGGAACAAGTTCCAAATGAACAGCACGATTTGTTGCGCAGGTAAGTAATAAGATGTACACTTTGTTCGGGGGAGCAGTAGGTTCATTCGTCTTGACGTAAAGCGAAGTCTACACCAGTAGTCTCGAAAGATCGTGAAGCTGTTAATCGTTATCTAGGAAGAGGAGCAAAAGGTTGATATGCTGCCTTTCCTCTAAGACGCCTGCAAACTCCACATCCGCTCACAATAGCTTTAGTTAACTGCCTGGCCTGTGGTATCCAAAATTTTTCTCGTAGACGAACAAGTGTTGCATTTACGCCTCCATGAAGCATTCGATCATGTGCATCTAGAATGATAAGATTAGTAAGATGCGAATTTTAAGTAGAATTACCGGATGAGTCGTCACATAGTCTAGTTTTGCTTCCGATAATCTCAATGTGAGTCGTAGGACTCCGTTATTATCCATTCTTGGATTTAAATTGAAAATACTGGACGAAGTCGACAATGACTTTCCAGACTCTAAAGTTGAAACTTCAGCGTGGAAGACGTTTCGCTGAACTAGCTTGATCCAAAGCAGCTCAAACCTATGAAGTTCGATCGATGTTAGGTAACCAGATACGTTACCCCGTAAGCGATTTATAAAACGTTGTACAGTAGCAGTTATTCTTAAAAGCCTCAGATAACTACTGAATTTTTCTAAGTTCAATGGAGATAATGCGGTTTCCATTTCCATTACGTGGTCCCTTACAGATGTACAAGAGAGAGACGCTAAGTACGTCTTGTCGTAAAGTTCCGATGTGGGCCAAGTGTCTGTTTCGTTGCTAAGCCAAAGTGGACCGTTAAGCCATAATGGATTTTCCATCAATTTCTCGGGGGTCAATCCACGCGTTAGGAGATCAGCTGGATTCTGATTTCTGGGACAATGTTTTCACACTGCTCGATGACTCAGGCGACGTATTTCGTTAGCCTTCCTCATTATGCCAGGTTTCAACTTTCTCGCTTCTCCGCGAATCCAGTAAAGAGCAATTTGCGAGTCGGACCATAAGTAGTAGCAGTCAAATTGTGCATCAAATCGTTCATCAAGGTAACGCAAAAGGCGAGATGCGATGAGAGCGGCAGTTAGCTCCAATTTCGGTAGTGTAAGTTCGGATTCGCCCTTTAAGCTTAGAGGGGCCGCTCTGGTTTTTGGAACTAAATATTTTACGTTGATGCTTTCGTCCTCTCCAATGCTCCGAACATATACTACAGTTCCGTACGCCTTTAAACTTGCATATGCAAATATGTGAAGCTCCTTTCGTTTGCAGCTGACCTGCATAAAAATCGGGCGATGAACAGTAACGTTTTCTAATATCTTTGTACTTGAAACGCTGGTATTACAGATCTTTAAAAGAGAATGGGGGAGCGGTTCATCCCAATTTAATTTCAGTTTCCACGTTTGTTGGCACAATGTTTTGAATCCGATTGTAAAGGGTCCAACAATTCCAAATGAATCGAAAATTTGTGCGATAAACTTCAAAATATTTCGTTTCGTTACGTTAGTAAGGAGTTTATCGCTAACATGGCTAAAATCGACAGCCATTTTATCCGATGCACAAAACCACCAAATACCCAATACCATTTGCTGACGTTTGACGGAATTCGGAAAAAAGTTCAATATCGTTAGAGTTCCACTTATGCAGTCTCATAGACGCTCCTTTCATTATAGCACAGGAATCCTCATAAACTTGTAGAGCAACTTCTCTGCTTTCTACACTTAAAATTAAATCATCATGTAGAAGGACTTCATAAGTTTTACTCAGGTATTTAGGTAAGTTTTCGGCTCGGATTGTAAATGCTTACGCAAGGTGGCAGCAAGCAAGAACGGGCTGCAGCTAACTCCAAAGGTTACACGAGTCATTCGAAATTCTTCATAACTCGGTAAGCTATCAATATTATCTATCCTTTGCTGGAACCAGAAGAAACGATGTGCGTCGCGATTCTCTTCATTCAATGCGACTTGCAAAAAGGCCTTTTGTATATCGGCGACTAAACCAATCTGACCGATTCTGAAGTTAAGTAGAATTGATAGCACGTCCGGCAAAAGATTAGGACCTGTCATTAGATTGTCGTTTAGAGAAAGGTTACCAGATGTATGGTCTGAAGCGTCGTAAACGATCCTGAGTTTTGTCGTTGATTCCTTTTTATATACAGGTCGATGAGGAATATAGAAAACCTTTGACGGATCCTTAGGTTTAAAATTGGCGAGTTCTAATCAAGGAGGATATATAAAGAGGAGTATCTGATAGGCTGTCTCATGTGGGAATACTTTTTGATTCGGAAATTTTCGAAAATTGCGTCGAAGCTTAACTTGACTTCAAACTTTTACAAAAAAAATATCATAATTTGTATTCTCTCTTGGTTGCTAATATTCAGTCAGCAATAAAGTAATTTTCAGTACAATGAAGTTTGCTGTTTTATTTCAGAAATCTTTATTTTTTCAATTTTTATTAGTTTTTGGTTCGTGTTTAAGCTAAGCACATTAGCAACGGACAATATAACGCGGGACAGAGATAATTGAATTGGATTTAAGTATGCCAAACAAGGATAGCGAAATAATTATTTCGAAAATTTGACAATTGTCTAACGTGGGAAAGAGTTAGTTGCAATACTTTTAAGTGTGCCAGACAAAGATAGCGCAACGATTTTTTCGAAAAATTTCGAGCATTTCGCTAGTAAGGGAGGGAAATACTTTCATTCCTATGCTCATACACGGAAAAGCATGCTCATAGTCACTCCTTATTATATATCCTCCTTGGTTCTAATATTCCAGTTGATATAAGTTCACGCATTGCTGAGTCGTATTCTAAAAATTTGCCGCTTTGCTTCAACCTTCGAACCAGCCCTTCTAATCGCGCTAAAGCACCGCTGCGATTATCATGAAGATTCATCGTACTTTTCCACAGTAAACTAGCTTCGTATCGGGCATTCTTCTTTTGAATGATCTAAGAACTAATTTCTTCGATGGTTTCGGTATTTCCACATATGCCAATGCTTTCCAGCTCGCAAAACCATAATAATGATCCATAGTAAGTAATTGCACAGATTTACCTGCTGTATTTTGACATCCTTCCGTATCGCACGCTGGTCCTTGAAGAGTCCAACCAAGGATTGTATTGACAGCTATCAGGTTCGGCGTTAAACGTTGAATGCGATCGTTAGTGATGAAGTTCCAATAGAAATCCGCGCCTACGAGAAGGGAAATTCCAGGTATCGGTTCGTTTATCCGAGAAGTAAGCCGAGACATTTTCGCGCACGTAGTACTCGGGGCCGGCAAAGTGTCTACACAGATATCGGGTACTTCAACTGCTCTATCACACTGACACATTGATTATTGTGCTGGCTTCTAACGAACACCTTTACCCGCCTACATTCGCGTGCCGGTGTGCGTTCTTTACTTCCGAAGGACATTATGCACAAATTCACTTTATCAAGGGGCTCTAATTTAAGTTTTTTTGACACTGTTTCCCGAAAGTAAGACTGCTGACTACAGCCATCAAATATTAACCGCACAAACACCGATTCCGATTCTTTATTCGATAATAGACAGGCGGAGGCCGTTTGGAGGAAAATAGTATTTACATTTCGATAAGACGAGGAACAGAGATTCGTAGTCGGTTCAATTTCGACAGATTTAGCTATCTGATTCATCTCGGCGCCCCTATGACTTGAAACCGCACGAAAACTCGGGTCACACATAGCGACGACTACTACACTTAATATTCCGACGACAAAACCTTGACGAATATCCTCGTTTGGTACATTTGAAACAACAATTATCGCACTTCAATTTTTCCTTTCGTTCCGATACCGAAGATTTTGCGTTACAGTTTTCTGTTGCGATTGTAATGAACAAAAGAAACACAAATTTGTTTCACTAGGAGTCAACAAGCCCGTCGCGGTTTTAAACGCTCGATTATTTGTATTCGTTTCTTGTCGTAAACTACGCGGTTGTCCGACCTTCTCAAGGGACTCGATTTCTCGCTTTAGAAATTTCAATAATAACTCGACTTGATCACCCCCGTTCACAGATTCACTAGAACATTCACTTTTATTCGAGTCTACGTCAGGCTCATTATTTTTTACCAACGAGGTACAGAGCGCGCTTTCGATGTCTGCACTGGCTCTATGAAAGTCAATTCGAAGTTCGTTTGGAATGCACTTCAAAAGCCCCGTTTTTAACATGATCGAATATTGAATCGACGGGATTCCAAGATAGGAAAGAGACCTTGTATTTGCCTTTACCGAATTATAGAGCTTTCGAAGTCGCAGCGCATCATTCCTGGAGCTCACAGCTGTTAGAGACATAAGATGTCTCATCGTTTTATCTATAATTTTTTCACGGTCACCATATTTCTCCTTTAAGAGAGAAATCGCTGCTTCGTAGCACTGCTCCGAAGGTGTGAAACCAGCAATAGCTTCTGCCGCTTGACCCGTTAGAAGAGACAGTAAATAGTTGAACTTCTCTGCACCGTTTAAGTCTAAATTTTCGTGCACGGAAGTTCTAAATTGTTTCCAAAAAGGCAACCAGTCGCTAAAATTTCCCCAAAACTTCATGAGATTCAACTTCGGAAGTTTTGTCAATGTATGACGCTTTGCATTAGTTGGGGCTGCCGGGAATATTGTTTCAATATGCAGGTTAGCGTTCTGTGCCTCCATTAGCTTAAGGAGTCTCTGTTTCAAGCGAGCTATTACACTTACGGCTTTATCATCGTATTCAACTACCGATTCGCTTTCTTTTACTTGATCCTCGAGCTTAATCGTAGCGCGTACCTCCGCGTTGGCTCGAGACAAGCTATTGTGCGCTACCGTTAATCGCTCTAATAATACCGTTAGTTCTTCCTCGGTGCCGTCGATTTCAACTGAAGTGCGACCGTGTATTTGACTTTCAACAGATTGCATGTATTCATGGGAATTTTTCGATAATTTAGTAATCTGCCCACGAAACGATGCGCGCGTAGCGATATCCATGGAGGCAAGGGCTTTTTGTGTGAAGCTATTTACACGTAATATATGAAAGCCTTAAGGTACGCACCGTTAACCACGTTTTCGTTACGCGTTTCTTCTTGCGATTTAAATTTTTTACTAAGTCACCGATTTTTCCCTAATCACACTTCCAAACCCGTTTCCCGGGTTTCGGCACCAATGTTGAAGAATAGTCAGGTCCGCAGGAGTGATTTGAACTGAATCGAAGGGACGGGGTGATGAGAAACTTTATAAAAATAAACCCAGGCTTAGGTCTTGCTTCCTTGGCTAATTTTATTCTACTAACACAATAGATATATGAATTCAAAATGAAAACTTGGTGAAGAGCAACGGCAAACCGGTTTCAGGGGTCCGTTTACAATCTCTTTCGTTTGATGATCAGGTTACACTACTTCAATGATTTTTAACAGTAATCAAACGGGCAACGCTCTTTTTGCGCTTTTCGAAGCAAATATCACTGATCTTACGATCAGTATGGGGAGTGGTGATCAACAACTTTTTTAAACAGTGCAGTAGGTCAATAGCGATTTTTTGTGAATACTGACAAATTTTACAAGTATGCTTCTCCAACGAATCAACGTTTCAGATTTTGGTCGACAAAAGTTCATTCTTCCGACGATGCCCTAGCGAGCAGTTTCATCCGAACTGTCTTGTGGAGAGACTTAAACACCCAGTTAGTGTCATGCTATGGTCTGTGATCTCAGCCAAGGGTATGTGTCACCTATTCATGGTGGAAGGGACCATGAGGCAAGACCTGCACAAGGAAGTACTAAGAACTCGGTTACTGTCACAGCTTGGAGAATGGTTCCCTGGTGATGAAGAATATATTTTTATGCATGATTCGTCACCGTCCTACAAAGCCCGGAGTATTATGACATTCCTAGCTGAAAAAAACATTACTGTTTTTCCTTGGCTGGGGAACTCGGCAGATATGAACCCCATAGAGAACATGTGGGGGCTCACCAAACGCGCGATCGTCAAGGAAGTGATCAACCTCAAGCAACAGTTGATTGAAACTCTCATCAAAATTTATCACAATGCCGATCTTCAACAAAATGCAAAAGTCTGTATAGAGTGCATGCCCCGACGCATAGAAACTGTAACTACAGCAAAGGGTGGCATCACTAAGTACTATGATTAATTTTATTATATTTTTATTATTCCACATATGTATAATATTTACGAAAAAAATAAATAGTTTCGCCAAAGTAACTTTTTGTTTTTATGATCTCTATTATACACTCTTATAAATAAAAAACCTTTGACACCTAAAACCTATTATTTTATTTGAAAAAACTGTCCCTAATAATTTAGCAACCTATTGTAAGAGACTCTCAAATTTTAGCCAGAATATTAACAAGATTTACAATTCCGGTAAAATAATTTTATGCATAATTTAATTTAGGGATTTGTCGAACTCATAACAGGACTACGATTGCGCGTAAGGCATAGATGAAATAGAAATTTTTGTGATCTTAAGAAGTTGTGTGTGCGGAGTGGTAGAAGTGGTGAAAGCATTGAACTAATATTTTCACATCATGCTAGAGTAGCTATAAAAATGTCTATATACCTACAGTGGCAGACAAAAGTCTACGGCAGCACTTTATATTGAGGTTCTGGTTAATTGGAAGCTTTAATCAAAAATCCATTGATGCACATTTCAAACTTTGTTGAAGGAAGCGCTCATTACAGAATGGGAGAAAATTACATCCGCAGAAACAGGTAATTTAGTTGCCTCTATGCCCCGAAGACTGCAAGCAGTAATTGATGCTGAAGGGGGTCCAACCAAGCATTAAACTAGCACATAATTTTAAAAATTTCGATACGTTTAGTTGGAAATTTTTTGTGTATAAGCAGAGATAAGTGAAGACATAAAGATGTCTCACTCAGTACAAGAAAGATGTCAAATGAAGAAAAAGCTCACCGCATTCTCTCGCATCCAGGCGAATTCAATACCGGTGCCAGCACGAAGAGGAAACAAAGTTCAAGGCGAATAATGACGTATTGTGACAGAAATTGATAATGAACTTGTTATGACCAGGTCGAATATATGGGATTGTGAAAAGGGATTCTTGAGATGTGTGTTTTTTTCATATGTAGAATTGAATTGATCTCCTGAATATTTTTGTTTCTTTTAGCAAAGTCGGTACCGTGGTTTTGTTTTTGATTTCATGAAATAATGTGAAGCATAGGTTTTGTATTATATGATTATGATCTAGGAATGAATGACATTGAGAGATTGAGAGAGATGAGAGATGAGATTGTGCATAAAATTATTTAATACCCTTCGAACTGTAAACTTTTCAATCCATGCCCATATGACGGTTGGCATGCATATTTGCTTGGGCTTTGTCGGACTCCAATTTACAATATTTCTTTAAAAGGATTAATATAAAATAATCTAGAGCCTCTAAATGAAGTTTATAATACGAAGTTTCAACAGAAATCCAAAATGATAAGTTAGGGGTATTTTGTACATTTGAGATACAGGATTCTGTTATATTTTGTTTTAAGAAATTGAGTGATGGATTTTCTTCTAAAACTTTTTCGAACTGTTTAAGGCATATTTTTTACATCTTAAAAAAATATCCGTTGGAGCCTTCAAACTGCCAAAATCAGAATATGCGGAATAATTCTTATGTAATATAAAAGACTCAGATGCACATTCTAAACTAATTACTACTTCAGATCGGAACCTGTCTTGTGAACATTGAAAACAATCATTCTTCGGAATCATTGTAAAGGCAATATAGCCTACAAGATACCTTAACGATGCGTCGTGAGGTTTTTTCGTGCGATTCCAGCAAACGAAAGGATCGTCATTTCAAAATTTTTAAATTTCCCGATCGAGAGAAAAACAGTCCGCAATGCGAAAAGTGACTGAAAGCCTGCGATTTGATAAGTTCACCAACATGTGCAAATGCATATGTTTGTGGAAAACATTTCGAACATAATCAAATTGGGAAAAAATATTTAAAAAAGAATGTAATGCCAACATTAAATATTCCTTCTTCACCTGACTTGGGATCCGATTTTGAGTATATGCAAGAAATTCTTGCTAATTTTTCGGGTAAAACGTACAGTACATCAAATTTTGCAGGAGGTAATTTGGAAAACCTGGAACCTTCTTTTAGCTATTATGATGCCGAAATGAATTATATAGATGTTCCATGTAGTTCTTGTTTGGAAGCAGAACAAAATTTGGATTTCTATCGCAAGAAATATATCTGCCTTTTGAGAAAGTACCGGACTTTACGACAGAAAAATTTAGAGTTTAAACCGCAAAAAGTATATTTGCAGTGAAAAAAAGTTAAAATTCATCTACTTAAAAAAGCGGTTAAGAAACCAATATCTTCTCATATTGATCGCATAGACAATATGAGTTCATATGCTCGAGCCCTAACAAAAATGCTTATTAGGAAAAAATCGGCTAAAGCAAAATCTACACTTCAAATCTCCTTCAACATTTAAATGTTTAAGAGGTACATTAAAACCTTTCTTCGCTGGTTGCATAACAAGTGATCAGGGTTCGAATAATCGTAACTGTCAGCGAAAGCTGGGTATACCAGAGTAGAAAACTTTTTTTGAATATAATTCCAGAAAAATTTACTGCACGTTCGATATATCTCATATATTCAAATGCAGTCGAAATGTACTCATACAAAATGAAACTAATACACCTGGGGGAACAGTTAGGTGGGAACCAGTAAAAGAGTTGTACCGGTTTGAACAAAATAAGTCCACAAAAATGTGTCCCAAAGTTACTTTCAAACATATGTATCTAAATACCTGGCAAAAAATGAAAGTTTCATACGCTGTTCAAATAATGAGCCATACAGTGCACGCGGCTATTAAAACTATTAAAGAACTAAATCTTTATAATAGTAATGTTTCGGCAAAGGTGCTACCTACTGCTGATTTCTTTAAGAGAATGATTGATCTTTTCGACTGCTTCAACAGTAAAGGACCAATCCACAAAAATCATTACAAATGCGGATTGAGAAAGAGTGGGTTTATTAAGATTTTTTTAAACGAATCGATAACATATCTAAATACTGTTTCAGTTAAAACAAAGAATAAGATATATTGCATAAAAGATCTTATCCAAACAATTAAATCTATTCTGTCCTTGTCTGGAGATCTATTTCATGACTATCCGGTAAAAGCATTTATATTAACATATAAGTACAATCAGGATCCTTCGGAAAACATTTTTGCGAGTGTCAGGAGTAAAGGTGGTGAGACAGCCTTCTTTGTATGATTTTAATCGCATGATAGGTCGAATATGGTCTAAAAAATACTTGCATTGAAATATCACTAAAATACTAATTGCAAAGACGACGATGAAAGTTATTTGTTTCAAGATACAAATTTCGCAGAAACTGATGCCAATTAAACAAATTGTGACACTCAAAACAATCCGAACATATCAGTTTATAGATTAGAAGAAGAAAATACTGACATATCGCAAAATTGCTTACAGTATGTTAATGAAAAAAATATTATTCACGACGCATCGTTAAGGTATTTTGTAAACTATATTGCCTTTAAATGATTCCGAAGAATGATTGTTTTCAATGTTCACAAGACATGTGCCAATCTGAAGAAGTAATTAGTTTGCAATGTGCATCTGAGTCCTTTTTTTACAGAATGACCTGTGTTATAGGCAATTTCGGCCTTTATGTGCCATGCACAAACACAGTCATGGAGGAAAGGAATGGGATTGGGAAGGTAGGGGAGAGGAAGTGGAACGACCGTAATGAGTGGGGAAGCTGATATATTTTTCAGTTGAATTGGCTGCTACTGACAAATATTTGCAAATTTTATGGGGACTGAATGTACAAAGCGAACAGAAACCATCTACTGAGTATATAGACCTATTTGATGTGGAACTGTTTCACTTTTACACCTTTTGCTCTTTTATTCCGAATAGTTTTTCATCGCCAGTAGCAACTGAAAATTCGTGTTTAAAAAATCCCATTGTCTGGAGTGGGAATCGATCTATTGACTGTGAAGCAAGCACGCTGCCCACTATGCCACGGAAGCCTTATATTCCATAAAAATTATTCCGCATATTCTGATTTTGGCAGTTTGAAGGCTCCAACGGATATTTTTTTAAGATATCAAAAACATGCCTTAAACAGTTCGAAAAAGTTTTAGAAGAAAATCCATCACTTAATTGCTTAAAACAAGATATAACAGAATCCTGTATCTCAAATGTACAAAATACCCCTAACTTATCATTCTGGTTTTCTGTTGAAACTCCGTGCTATAAACATCATTTAGAGGCTCTAGATTATTTTATATTAATCCTTTTAAAGAAATATTGTAAATTGGAGTCCGACAAAGCCCAAACAAATATGCATGCCAACCGTCATATGGGCATGGATTGAAAAGTTTACAATTCGAAGGGTATTAAATAATTTTATGCACAATCTCATGTTTCTATCTTATCCTAAAATCCAAAATGTCCAAAAGATAATTTCATTTATTCATAAATCATAATCACACAAAAGCTATGCTTCACATTGATTCATGAAATCAAAAACAAAACCACGGTACCGACTTTGCTAAAAGAAACAAAAACGTTCAGGAGATCAATTCAATTCTACATACGAAAAAAACACACATCTCAAGAATCCCTTTCACAATCCCATATATTCGACCTGGTCATAACTAGCTTGGGTGTAGTCTAGTGGGTAGCGTGTTTGGTTTACAATGCGAAGGTCGTGAGTTCAAATCCCGGTCGACGCATAATTGCAAGCACACTACCTGCTTGAATATACCTTGGTTACCTCAATCTACGAAAATGAAAAATTCGTAGATAGAGGGTTGTGCGAAGAGCTAACAACTCGTCCGCAATAAATAATGAAAATGTTAAGGAACCTGAAGTTCAGGAGGCCAAGGCCCGATTTGGGCTGTAGCACCATTGAAGAAGATAACTAGTTCATTATCAATTTCTGTCACAATACGTCATCATTCGCCTTGAACTTTGTTTCCCCTCGTGCTGGCACCGGTATTGAGTTCGCCTGGATGCGAGAGAATGCGGCGAGCTTTTTTTTCATATGACATTTTTCTTGTACTGAGTGAGACATCTTTATGTCTTCACTTATCTCTGGTATAAGTCAGCTAGCACTGACTGCCGTAGACTTTTGTCCATTTCATTTTTTTATGTTCTTATGAATTTCTCTTTAAGTTTGTTATGAAAAGTTTTTGTTTTTGTTTTTTTTATAAATATATTTACGTTACTGAAAAAATGTGCATCAATGGATTTTTGATTAAAGCTTCGAATTAACCAGAACCTCAATATAAAGTGTTGCCGTAGACTTTTGTCCGCGACTGTATATTGTACGATTGTTATTAATCTGGTATGAATTCTGTATACTAATATTTTCATTGTTTTATTTCATCATTCATCGTTAAAACCAATACTATATATATTTTTGATTTCAAATGACATAATAACTTTAGGATGATTCTTCTCAAACTTTATATTGTATTAAGATTAGGATAAAATTATAGTACAATTAAAAGCCATATTTGCAATTAAAAGTCCCATAAGATAACAATTGCAATTAGAGCTCGTTTTGAAACTGTGTTTATTTTATCTCATGCTAAGCAGGTTTTTTTTTAATATTTATTCTGTTCATATTGACTTTGATAAATCATCGTAGAAAAAAAAACTTTTGTTATGATCGATTTTATTTGCACAATGAGAGTAGAAACTAGTTTTCTTCAATATATGTATATCGATAGGTATCATACCTGTATAATATGTAATATGCATTAAATGCATACTAATAAGATTATCGTATTTATAATGGTTGTTCAGATAAAACTAGATTTTTATATGTTATGTCATTTCAGTTAAATTTGAAAAGAATGCATCAATTGCTGTGGAAAATGTCGCAAGTTAGCGCGTGTTTGGTTTGAGTCGAACTATTGAAAAGTATGAATAAAAATATATGCTGAGGTCAAGACAATAGTAAGCTATGACATGGTCAATGCGACTCTAGATATCAAAACAGGAATGAAAAGTGGCTGAAGTTATAACATAGATCTGAACTTTCTAGGTCAACGCGTTCTCGAGCTAGAGAGCGCACGGATGGATATCGGGTTTTTTAGTGTTAATATGAAGAAGTACTGCATCGTTAATTTTTTCTCCGAGCCTTATTTTTTAGCGTTCCAAACTTTGTGCCAAACTTATGATACTATCAAATTTGACAAAACTACGATTGTGGGCAGCATTGCCACCTCAGAAATAATTTTGTTAAATGTTGCGAAAAATTTAAGTATATATATTAGACAACAGTAAAATAAATAAAATTCAAATAGAATGAAATGAAATTTGAGTAATATTAAGAACTGCACTGCAAATTTTGTAATGACGAAATCTAATCTTATTCTTGTCTAGATAGTGCGGGACGTATTATCAGAGCCTGTGAAAATTGTAAATTGATATCACTTGGTTACGTATAGAATTTGATGAGAACAGATAATTAAATGATACAGTCAGCCAAGACTCTTAGTTGTTATTCTTGATACTGAACGGGAACACTGTGATATGAAGAAACACCTTTAAAATATTGGACACTCATGATCAAAATTCTCTTAGTATCATAAACGGAGTTACTTAGAATTCTCATGAAATTTGGTGTATTCTATATTCACGAAAACAAATATTTGTATGGGAGGGGTTAGAGGAAACGTAAAATTTGTGGTGCAGTTTTATTTTGTTTCACTTGAAACGAGTTTATACGAAATTTCAAGTTCGTAGCTTTTATTAGTTTATTAGTTGATTTATTGAAATTGGTCGAAATCATAATTTTGTATCGGAGAGGGTAAAAGAGCAAGTGGGATTTCAGAACTTTTGATGCAACTTTGTTTTCAATATTTTTAAAAGTGTTCTTACAAAAATAGTTTATAGCTTTTGATGGTTTGGTGAAAATTGATTTCTTAAAAATGTTCGGAAAAATACTTGTGTATGGGAGAAGGTAGAAGTTTTGAAGGTATTCGACCAGTTAATATATTAAACTTTTGTAAATTTTATTCAAATGTATTTTGCAAATTTTTAAGTTTTCAGCTTAAAATTTCAATTACAAATTTTCAGTTTTTGTGGTTTTTTCATTACAAACGAAACACCTTGCGCAAGTAGAGGCTCCCTCTTCTGTGCATAACAGTTCTGGTTCAAATTATTATTTTTGCTTTATGTATATCAAATGGTTTTATGTACGTGAAAAATGTGTACATTGAATCTTTTACCAAAGTTTTCGACATTTTGGCTCCCAACTTAAGAATTTTACCAAAATTATAGATCATAGAGATCTACAATCTGACAAAATTAATATTTCGAGATAAACCGGTTTAAAATTTTGGAAAGTGCAACATTTTTGAAATGCTTCCTATAATCCCGCCTTATTATTACGACCAAATGTTTTTTTTCGGAGACATACATATGTAAGTCCATATGTACGGAGAATGGCGTACGGACCGGTGGGTTTTTGCTAATTTAGTCATGAAATGCGGAAAAAAATGTCAGGGTACTAGTTTTGATTTCTGTGTCGATCGCAATACTTTATTATTAGAATAATAGAGTAATAATTGGATATTAATGGTAATCTACCATCACCCAAAAAATTTGTGCGATGTATAAATTTAGAGTGAATTTGAAAACTTTTTCATTTTCACAATATTTGAGCTGTACATCCCGATGTTGTCAGAGTTGAAACTAGGCTATCTGGTGTCCAGGCAGAATGAAATCAAATAATTTTTCAAGAACAACGATTTTCTATTTCTAAACAGTGCTATGTTTTCAATCTGAAAATGACTTTTCTTTTTTTTTCTAGCACGAAAAAACTGTAAATATGTAAATTAACAATGAACAAATCATTATCCTGAAAATAACCCAAATAAAAAATGATTCTTCTACGCCTTTACGCCCGAAGACATCTTAAAGCAGATCTGTTCCCATATTTCTCACCTTTTTCGTTTAAAATGTAAATGAGATATAACCGTTCTATCAAACAGTAGAAACTGCAATCTCTGTCGAAACTGAGGAGCCAGCTCAACTTCTATAGCTTGTGTCATAACGAAAATAAGCAATTGGAATACTACTCAAACAGCTTTATGTTTTAGAGGTGTTGAAATCAGCTCCGATTTTTTCGTTCATTATCAATGAGTAATTGCTTCTGAGGTTAGGCTACCGACACACGATGCGAGTTAATATATATTATCTCGCTTTTCGATATTACTAGTGTCATTATCCTATACATAATTCGGCCTACTTATATCAAAATAGGAAGTTAATATATATTAACTCGCATCGTGTGTCGGTAGCCTTAGAAGGATTAGTCATATAGAACTGTAATCATAAAAAATTAATAATTTCCAAAGAATTTCAGTTGACTTAAATCTTTGAATTCAATTCAATGAAATTAGTACTGTCACTTCTTGAACATTATTAATAATCCTCAATCGATATCTACTAAGGAATGATTCAATATTCTAAAAAACATAACCTTGTTAAGTTGCAAACATTTCTAATCACTCAATTCTTAATATCCATCCTGTTATTCATAGCTTTTTCTAGCTTGTAATAAAACTCGTTTCGGGAACTACGAAGTTAACGTTGATTCAATAACCGAACATTTTTATTTAGCAAGGTCGTCTAGCATCTTATCTTAAGTATCGTATAGAAGGTGAACGAAAATCGCTTGCACATGTATGCATAATAAATACATCTCGAATCAATCTTGAAATAATCAAATAAAAAATGTAAACAAATCTTTTGTGTACTAGTCGTACATTTTAATATTTTATGTATGTCCATAACAGTCACATGTTTTGAATTGAAATTGGCATAATTTGTTAACAATTTGCTATATAAAATTTGGTGATAATTTCTTAACAAGTATTTTCGACTGAAAAAAAAAATGATGACTCAAAATTAAACGGCTATTGCGTGCAAAAACAGTTTTTTCTCCTATTACATTAAATTGTTCAGATATTTTTAGATTATTTACAATTTACTCTACTTTTGCTCTTTACATTTGCATGTTTTTGATTTTATTTTTGATCAGCGCTAATTTATGTTTACTTAATAGGGTGTATTTTACTACGAGGTTTTTTTTTTTTTAAAAAAGATAAAGGAATTTATTGCGAAATATTTTTGTTTTTCTTTGCAATATTAATGAACTTTACTTTAGTTCAAAAATTACAACTAACGGTTATAATGTAATAAGATGCCTTTATTATTACTGAGTGCATATAAACGCTACGAAGTTTCGAAATTCTTTACTGATTTTTAAGTTGGTTTCTATACAGGAAAACATACAAATAGCGGAACAAATCTTTCACTAGCCTGTCGTGAAAGGAAAAACCTGGTGAGTATGTTTGTGATTGGAAAAAATCTTAATAATAGAATGGAACACACGAAAGATTTTCTTAGGAAAATCTATATTTTTTATAATTGAGGATTTATAGCTCACAAAAATTAATTCGTTTGGCAAAAAAAAAACTGCAAATTTCATAACAAATCTAGAATAAATGAATAGAAAGCAGTTCAAGTACGCAAACGTTTACTCAGGTTGTCTACTTATACAGAATAAAAAAATACAATTCATTTACGGAGTTATAAAGAATAACATTTTTTGTTAAGGCAAGTCGGAGCAATATTATTATTCTTGGGACAAGTTAAGGATACACGGGAGTCAATATGTAGTTTCTCGTGGAAATAGGTGGGACTAGCAAGGGGATGAGGGTGGTATTGTCAATTATTTAACATTTGATTGCGATCACAACCAATACCTCAATTCATACAATCAATATTTATTCTTTAATTTATACAAGTTTGGATTTGTATGACGGGGTGGAGCGATAGAAGGGATGTGTGGATGCTAAAAATAGTTTAATTGATTGCTTGAATCATGTCCAAAAATTATCTGAATGATGAATTCTGCGTCAATTTAACAAGAAAAATTTAATTTTATCGTCTAACATTTTTGATTTCGATAGAAATTTGTAGATATATGTTCTTATAATTGAAAAATATTAATTTAGAAGAAATTTTTTTTCCTGTGATAAACTAAAATGAAATTTGAGTGTTTCGCTCTTTTACTGCAGAAAAATTTTCAAAAACCATATCTGCTAAACTACAACAGTAATTGGGCTGAAAAATTTAAAAGTTATAGAATAAGTTCACAATTTAGGTAATAATAAAAAAGAATGACCGCTATTTTTTCAATATTTTTTTAATTTTCGTTCAATTGCTGTATTTTATAATTTTACTTTATTATTCTAATAATAAAGTATTGCGATCAACTTGAAAAAAAAACATAACAGAATTATGATTGGGCGTAAAGCCCAACATCGAACATGGCCTGCAAAATGTTTTTGGCTGAATTTAAAGTTTTTAGTTTTCATTATTTTTAAAGAAATTGGACATAGTTTTCCTGAAATTGGGGCATTCGTATGGGAAGTGGCAGAGGAAGTGGAGCGTTTTAGATGATTTGAAACTGCTTATCATCATCCTTATCACCATGCTTTGATTCAATTTCAAAGTCGATAGCTCTTATATATTCGAAGGAGAAATGCTTTTCTTGAATTTATAATAGAGATGTTTATATGGGAGGGGTTAGAAGGAGTGAAGCTGAGCTGATAATTTTTTCTAGCATTTATTGCAACTATTAAAAAACAAATTCTAGCAAGATTTTAAGTTTGTAATTTTTCTAGTTTTAATGGAAATCGATATAATGCACATACCAAAAAATAATTCATTTGTATGGGAGGGGGCAGAAGGAGTGTAAGGATCAAAACAATTTTTTTTCTCGTTATTGATATTTCTATTTGTATACCTTATACAAAATATCAAGTTGATAGCTTTAACAGTTTCGAAGAAAAATAATTTAATTTAAATTTAAAAATTTCGTGAAATTTGTATGGGAGGGGGTAGAAGGAGTGAGGTGAATTTGATAATTCTTTTTGAAACTAATTGTAATTATAGTAAAATTAATTTTGGCAAAGTTTCGTCTTTTCAACTTTACTAGTTTCAATGAAAATCGGAAATATTTATTTTTCAAAATTGTCCATTTGTATGGGAGGAGGTAGAAGGAGTGAGGGGATCGGATCAATATTCCGTAATATTATTGACATCTATATTAGAATACTTTGACCTAAATTTCAAGTTGATAGCTTAAATAGTTTCAAAGAAAAATTAATTTCTTTATATTCAGAAATTTCATGAAATTTGTATGGGAGAGGGTAGAAAGAGTGGGGGTATATAGCCCATTCACGAACTTAAAGTTACTTTTTTGCTAAAAATGACACGAAAAAATTGTTGGCACTATAGCTCAAAGTTTTCGAGAGTTATGCTGTAGACAGACGCACTGACAGAAAGACAGACAGATAGACAGACGGTCACTCGGAATCGAGGTTTTTGAGTGACAACAAATATTTCTGTACCCTTGGCGGCTCTGTGCGAGCGGTATTTCTTAGCGTTACAAACGGTAAGGCAAACACAATATACTCTCAGATTTCATCTAGAGTATAAAAATTTGCTACCTTGAAATTTTATTTTTTCGGTTTTCATAACTAAAATGTCCTAAAACTGAAAAAAGCCGTCTGTCTGTACGCCATATACGTACGCTCAGAGCACATTAACTCCTAAACCATTCGAGATAGAAAGTTCATTTTTGGGTGGATTGTAGATGGCTGATCTCAGGCGAAGTCCAATTTTTGGTGATGGTTAGGGATGAAGCGGGGTAGCTCTACAACCGGAAACTAAGTATTAAAATATCTCAACCATGGCTCTTGCCAGGAAACTGAAAATAAACATACGCATAGAGGGAGTTGTTTCACAACCATAAAAATTATTTATTTTTTTCATCCATTGGGTTTCCACTAAAAACAAATCGTCGTCCGATTTTTCTTTTCAAATGACTAAATCTTTGAAACTGCTTACAACAAATTATCATAATTTATGACAAAAAAGGTGGCGTACAGGACCACCATATTCAACTTAGAAAGGGGCCAATTACTGTAAGGGGGAGTGTCAGGGGGTGCAATGTAAAACACTTAAAAATTAATATCTCAACTATCCCCTTAAAGTATGTAACTGAAACTTGGAAAGAATATTAAACTATACTAGCGGAATATGAAAACAATACAATATTAGGACATTATAGTAGTGGAGTGAAGCGGAGAGCATTTCGAAATGGGAAGGAGCTGGTGGGCCACAATGTCGGAAATTTTCACTAATTTCTTAGGGCTCTGGTAAAAGATACAAAGTTCAAATTTTGCACGTACAAACATCCATTTAATATACACAAAGAAAACATAAACTGCCAACAAGTCGGGGGACAAGCTGCGGATGCGTGGAAAGTCAATATGCAGGTTAGAGTGGTTAGTAGAGACTAAGTGAAAGGCGGTTCTTGGGCAGGGTTGTTGTCAATTTTACACTTAGCGGAAACGTTCAAAAGCTTCAGTACATGTAATCAATAAATAAAATTCGTTCGTTTATTTATGCAAGTTTGAGTTTTTATGAGGGGAGGGGTGAGGGGTGATAGTAAGGGTGGGTGAATGTTAATAGTTTTTAATTGACTGCTTAAATCACGTCCAATATTCTCTGTATAGAATATTAGTTGCATAGACGAAGTTGTATAGAATTTTCATACGATTCGGTGTATTTTACATTCACGAAACCAAACATTTGTATGGGAGGGGGTAGAGAAGGTAGGGGAATTGTTAGATTTGTGACGCAATTTCATTTCCTTTCTCTTGTAAGGTGCTCGTACAAAATTTCAAGTTCGTAGCTTTTGATTTGTTGGTTATTAGTTGATTTAATGAAATTGGTCGAAATCATACTTTTGTATGAGAGGGGGTAGAAGGCCAAGCGCGATTTCAAATTTTTTAACGTTTTTATGCAAAATTTCAAATTGATAGCTTTTAATAAGGTGATAATTGATTTCTTAAATATGGTCGAAAAAATAATTTGGTATGGGAGGGGGTAGAAGTTTTCAAGATATTCGATCAGTTAATATTTCATACTTTTAGAGATTTTTTTAAATGCATTTCGCACATTTTCGAGTTTCTACCTTAAAATTTCATTCAAAAATTTCCAGTTTATGTGTTTTTTCAGTGCACATGAAACACCTTGTGGACGTTAGACCCCCACTTCGGTACATAACAATTTCGGAACAAATTATTATTTTTTTTCTATGAATATCAAATAGATGTATCGAAGTGCAAAATTTAAACTTTCTATCTTTTACCAGCGCCCTAAAAAAATTACTCAAAACTTTCAACATTTTTGCTTTCCACCTTTACACTTCCCAATTTCAATTTTTTACCAAAATTAAAGATTATATAGCTCTACAGTCTGAAAAATTTTTGATTTGATATCTGTACTCAATTTTAAGATATAATGATTTGTGATTTTGGAAAGTGCGTCATTTTTTAAATGATCCCCATTTTCCCCCACTACTATTATGTCCACATGTTGTATTTTCTTCATATTTCGCTAGTAAATTTTAGTATAAGTTTCAAAATTCAATTATACAGCTTAAGAGACAGTCGAGATATTAGTTCTTAAGTGTTTTTCTTTCCACCCCCTGACCCTCCCAAGTGAAGTTTTTGACTCTTTCCCTCCCCCCGCCTCCCTCTTCCACCTTAAACTCCCCAAAATTTATTAAATGGAGCTCACTTACCCAATCAATAATCCACCCAAAAACGAATAAAATTTAGTCATGAAAGGCAAAAAAAAAAATTTTTGGGTAGAAACTAAGTGTTTCATGTGTACTGATAAAAACACAAAGTTTCAAAACTTTTGATTGCAATTTTATGCAAAATTTTGTGAAATTAATTAAAAAACATAACAGAATTATGATTGGGCGAAAAGCCCAATCATATGATACTCTAGATGAAATGGGAATGACTTTGATATACCAGAAAATATGTCATCTCAAATTCTTTCGAATATGCAAAATGTTTTGGTTGAATTTAAAGTTTTTAGTTTTCATTATTTTTAAAGAAATTGGACATAGTTTTCCTGAAATTGGACATAGTTTTCCTGAAATTGGGGCATTCGTATGGGAGGTGGCAGAGGAAGTGGAGCGTTTTAGATGATTTTGAAACTGCTTATCATCACGCTTATCACCATGCTTTGATTCAATTTCAAAGTCGATAGCTCTTATATATTCGAAGGAGAAATGCTTTTCTTGAATTTATAATACAGATATTTATATGGGAGAGGGTAGAAGGAGTGAAGCTGAGCTGATAATTTTTTCTAGCATTTATTGCAACTATTAAAAAACAAATTCTAGCAAAATTTTAAGTTTGTAATTTTTCTAGTTTTAATGGAAATCGATATATAACAAAAAATAATTCATTTGTATGGGAGGAGGTAGAAGGAGTGTAAGGATCAAAACAATTTTTTTTCTCGTTATTGATATTTCTATTTGTATACCTTATACAAAATATCAAGTTGAAAAATTTCGTGAAATTTGTATGGGGTGAGGTGAATTTGATTGAAACTAATTGCAATTACAATAAAATTAATTTTGGCAAAGTTTCGTCTTTTCAGATTTACTAGTTTCAATGAAAGCCGGAGATATGTATTTTTCAAAAGTGTTCATTTGTATGGGAGGGGGTAGAAGGAGTAGGGAGATCGGATCAACATTCCGTAATATTAATGACATCTATATTATAATACTTTGGCCTAAATTTCAAGTCGATAGCTTAAATAGTTTCAAAGAAAAATCAATTTCTTTATATTCCGAAATTTCATGAAATTTCTATGGGAGGGGGTAGAAGGAGTGAGGGTATGTAGCCCATTCACGAACTTAAAGCTAATTTTGCTAAAAATGACACACAAAAATTTTTGGCATTATAGCTCAAAGCTTTCAAGAGTTATGCTGTAGACAGGCGTACTGACAGAAAGACAGACAGACAGACAGACAGACAGACAGATAGACAGACAGACAGACAGACAGACGGACAGACGGTCACTCGGAATCGAGATTTTTGAGCGACAACAAATATTTCTGTACCCTTGGCGGTTCTGCGCGAGCGTTATTTTTTAGCGTTACAAACGGTAAGGCAAACACAATATACTCTCAGATTTCATCTAGAGTATAAAAATGCTTAAAACTTCAAGATAATAACTAGTCGAATATCTTTTAAACTTCTACGCCATTCCGTATAAAAGTGTTTTTTCAACCATTTATAAGAAATCAATTATCATAAAACCATTAAAATCTATCAATTTTAAATTTTGTACAAATACTTATAAAAATATTTAAAACAAAGTTACATCAAAAATTTTTAATTCCTATAGCCCATCTACCCCCTTCCACACAAAAGTATGATTTCAACCAATTTCAATGAATTAAATAACCAACAAATTAAAAGCTACGAACTTACGAAATTTGGTATTAATAACTTTCAAGACGAACGAAATAATACTGCATCACAAATTTTATGATTTCATCAACTTCTCTCACAAGAATATAAAACACACCGAATTACATAGAATTTATTTCGTCTATGAAACTAAAATTCTGTATAGCGAACTTCGAACAAGATTCAAGCAATAAATTTAAAAAAAATATTTTTAACATCCACCCATCCCTTCTATCGCACTCACACACCCCCTCCAACCTTGCATAAATAAACGAATTAAATATTGATTCTATGTAATGGAGCTATTGATCCTAATCGCAGTGTTAAATAATTGACAACAACCCTACGCTAGACAGAGCTCCCATTCACTTAGTCTTCTCTGTCCACTCTAACCTGCATATTGACTTCCCACGCATCCACAACTTTTTCCAAGAATAATAAAATAAGCCCCACTCGTTGGCAGATATTTTATCGTAATCTATGCAAACAAATAATAAGGTTAAAATAAATATCGAGATTAAGAATGGCAAAATCTGCTCTTTTCCAATTGCAGTGATCAATTACGATTGCTCTTTTTCAATATCTTTGAAAAAGAGCAGCGCTTCTAATAGCAGTGATTTTTCACCTCTATTCTCCATGCTAGTGCGTCAGGATGCCAAATATCTTCGCGAAGAGCTGCTATTTCATTTTTCTTTTTTTTTAATTTAGCAATGAAACAGAAAAACAAAATGAATCAAACGGAAGAGCACAGAAAACTGATTGAAATCAAATCCGAAAAGATCAAACTATTTATTTACATGTTGGTTAAAATAACACAACTCAATAAAAGAAAACAGACAAAACAGCAATTTTCTGCGAAATTCTGCATCTAACAATCAGGCAGACCCAATCTCATGCTCAGTACCACCAGCTCAGTGCGCATAGTGAACATTTCCCCCTCGGAATAAAAAGGTTTTCTTTTTCTATCCAAAGTACGAAAAAACGATCGAGCGCAATCAAGTCAAGGTGGCAAAAATATCAATCGCATCGCATGTACACAAACGAAATAAAAAACCACCCGGTCATTGAAAAACGGTCCAAAAGCAGAGTCAAAATATTTAAAAGAGTCCACAGGCTTTCTATCTTGCGCATAGACCCAAAAATGTTTCGCATAAAAAATCGGAACTCAACTCCCCAACTGACACATCCCAGCTCACCCCGACGAGATCGAAACTCAGAGCAAGGCCCGCTAAACAAATCGCCGCTTACCCAGGAAAGCGCACCTCATTGACCACTTCGCACGTCCCATACCTCACCGATCAGATAATAAAACCCACTGATCAGATCAAAGCTCGCTAATCAAACCGCAGTCGCTTTTCACCTATGACCTATTCATTCATCACTGTACTTCCTCAGTGTAAATTAATAGCACTGAGAACACGAGCAGTATGTAAATGGTGTGGATATTACCAAAGACTATCAACTAGGTTTGGGATAGCTTATATTCTTGATAGTCTTTGATATCACTGAGCTGAGAAGTGAACAGTTTGCAGATATCGCTGAGCACGAGCGATATAACAGATGCGAAGAAAGACAATAGAATATATATATATATATATATATATATATATATATATATATGTTCCAAGCAGCAATCGAGCAACGAAAAATATGAACGACGTTCATATGAAAACTCTTTAGTTGTGCGATTGGTGACCTTAGCGCTGGGGCTGGGTGAAGTGCGACTGCGATTTTCTTAGCGAGGTTTGATCTGATTCATGAGTTTTGTGATCAGATCGGTTAGGTGGGACGTGCGAAGTGGGTGATATCGTGTGAAAAAAAAGAAAACATTAGACCCTTTTGGTTCGGTTTTCTATGACCGGGTGTTTTTTTTTATTTGGTTTGTGTACATGCGATGGGTCAGCGGCGGCTTGCTTGGCGAGCTTTGTTCTGAGCTACAATCTCGTCGGGGTGAGGTGGGAGTTACGCGATTAATGTTCGAGTGCGAGCAAAAGCTCTGGGATTCGTAGCGATGATCATTACAGCAATTTTATTGGCGATAGACTCTAAGAAGTATGCATTTGCTGTGCTCTTTTAATCCCAGCTCTTTTAAATTTTCAATCGCAATATGCGATTGCTCTTTTAAAATAGCAGTGAAAAAATCGCAGGTATGTAAAATAGCATTAATCGCAGCATGTCATGAAACAGACCTTTATTGATTTAATCCGACTGGGCTATAAAGCTGTCTGAAGCATTGAGTGATGAAGATGTATGATTATGCTGTTTTTGCCTTTTCACAATGTTCTATCTTTTTAATATCAATGTTTTCAATATTTAAAAGTAAACTAAATAATTTCTGTTATGACTTCGTTTTTCAATTTATTGATTGATAAACCTAGGTGTCAGATACAAATTTACAAATGTATTAGGGAAACCGATTAAGTCAAGGCACTTTAATATTCACTAAAAAAAGAATTAATAGCCGGGAAGTTTACTTAGAAAAATTTTAAATGTATTCAATACAAAATAAATTGCCAACAAGTCGGGCGAAACTATAATATTCTTGGGACGAGTTGCGGATGAGTGGAAAGTCAAAATGCAGTTTAGAGTGGTTAGGGAAGACTAAGTGAAAGTAACTTCTTGGGCAGGGCTGTTGTCAATATAACAATATTTCATCCGTTTCTACAAGTTTGGGTTTTTATGAGGGGAGGAGGAGGGGTAATAGTAAGGGTGGGTGGATGTTAATAGCTTTTTAATTGATTGCGTGAATCACGTCCAATATTCTCTGTATAGAATGTGTTTTATAGACGAAGTTGCATAGAATTTTCATAAAATTCGCTGTATTCTACATTCACGAAACCGTGCATTTATATGGGAGGGGGTAGAGCGGGTAAGGGAATCATAAAACTTGCGATGCAGTTTAATTTCATTTCTCTTGTAAGGTGCTTGTACAAAATTCTAAGTTTGTAGCTTTTAATTTGTTGGTTATTAGTTGATTTAATGAAATTGGTCGAAATCATACTTTTGTATGGGAGGGGGTAGAAGGGCAAGAGCGATTTCAAGACTTTTGAAGCAATTTTGTTTCAACTATTTTTAAACGTTTTTGTGCAAAATTTCAAATTGATAGCTTTTAAAAGTTAGGTGATAATTGATTTCTTGAAAATGGTCGAAAAAATAATTTTGTATGGCAGGGGGTAGAAGTTTTAAAGATTTTCGATCAGTTAATATTTCGTATACTTAAAAATTTTTTTTAAATACATTTCACGAATTTTCAAGTTTCTATCTTAAAATTTTACTCAAAAATTTTCAGGTTATGTATTTTTTTCAATGCACATGAAACACCTTGTGCACGTTAGACCGGGGGGGTCGGTTTATAACAATTATGCCAATAGTTATTATTATTTTTCTATGTATATCAAAGAGATGTATTCACGTGCAAAATTTAAACTTTGTATCTTTTTCCAGAGCCCTAAAAAAATCACTCAAAATTTTCGACACTTTTGCTTACCACCTCCCTCCCCTTACACCTACCAATTTAAAATTTTTAGCAAAATTAGCAACTATATAGTTCTACAATCTGACAAATTTTCGAATTGATATTTGTACTTAATTTTGAGATATCATGATTTTTAATTTTGAGAAATGCGCCATTTTTGAAATGCTCCCCATTTCCCCCCACTACTATTATTTCAACATGTTATATTTTTTCCGTATTTTTCTAGTATAGCCTAAAATATGTTTAAGTTTCAATTACATAGCTTAAGAGATAGTTGAGATATTAATTTTTAAGTGTTTTTCTTTGGACCCCCTGACCCTCCCCTTTACAATAATTAGCCAGTCTCTAAGCTGATTCCGGTGAAGCTATATGCCACCTTAATGGTCCCAAAATATGGATTTCTTGCAATAAGTAATTTCGAAGATATAAGCATTTAAAAAACAAATTCGGCCGACAATTTGTTTTTAGCCCCCACTTTTCGTACGCCAATGAATAAAAAAATTAAATTATTTTAAAAGTTTGTCCCACAACCCTCTTTATATCTCTACTGATTTTCAACGCGATTTGGCCCGTTGACGAGCTTGACCTTACTTTTTTGTCAAAAACAACGTATACAAAATTTCAACCTTCTAACTCAATGAGTTCTCAAGCTAGAGAAGACACGGGCGGACTGGCAGACGGGCAGACGGACGGATGGACATCCGGTTTTGAGATTTTGGAGTGATATATGAATTTCTGTATCATTCATTTTTTTCTCCGAGCCTTATTTCTTAGCGTTACAAACTTTGTGGCAAACTTATAATACTTGCAGATATCATCTAGAACATAAATAGGCAACCTTCTCATACTTTGGAGACTTGGAGGCTAAGATCAAATTGTAATATTAGCACGTCTATTGAAGAGCAATGTAAAGAAAATAGGGTTTTGAATTGAAAATTGAATACCTTGTGTTTGATATAAAAGTTGTTTTAATATTTTAGACTGGTTTATGATGAAAATATTTACAATTGGTTCTGTGTCTGATTTTAATTAACAATACTATGAAAACTTTTAGTGATAATTGATTGTTTCCTTGAAGTGATAATGAACTATGCTATTGTTTAGTTAGCAAATAGCAACTTGCAACGAGCCGTTACTACGCGACAGAAATATTGCATATTGCTCATTGATTGCAAGAATGTCATAGCTCAAATATTGTCTGTTTTTAATTTATATGTACTTGATGTGCTGAATAATATTAATTATTTATTCTTTCGCTTATTTGTCAAAAGTAAAGGACGAATTTTAAATAGATGGTATTATGTATTAATAAGCCTTTTAGCAAACTCATCGGAATAATTTTAAATTCCCACTTCTGCCTTAATCTAAAAAATCAAATCAAAAGGTGAACCAATATTGTTTCAGTTTTTAATGTTTATTTATAAAACAGCTGTTTTTGTATAATTTGCAAATTGGCCCAGCCTTTGATCAGCTGAAAACACAGCAAAGCAAAACAAACAGTGCGACTTGAAAAAAAAAACCTCGAAACAATTTCAACTTAAAAGCTCAAATTGTTCGAGAGATGGACAGTCGATTTGCTAGAACCGAAAACTAAGAATTCGAATATATGTGGTTCTTGCTACAAATCTAAAAATCGACACTCAACTCAGGTTTGTGGGACAAACTTTAAAATTAATTTAATTTTTGCATCTATTCTAACCCGAAAGGGGAGGGAGGCTAAAAACGAACTGTCGACCGATTTTTTTTTCAAATGATTATATCGTCAGAATTACGTAATATAAATGTTTGTACATATTTTGGGACAAATTAGGTGGCGCATAGGTCCATCATGATCAATTTGAAGAGAGGCCAACACTTTTAAAGGAGAGCGTCAGGAGTAATGCAAAGAAAAACACTTAAGATTTAGTAGCTCGACTATCTCTTAAGATATGCAATTGAAACTTGGAACAATACTAGCGAAATATGAGACATTTGGATATAACAGTGGTCGGGGAAATGGGGAGCATTTTGCAATTTTCAAAATTTCAAACCGTTATATCTTTAAATTGTATACATATATCAAATTGGTCTACATGATTTATAATTTTGATAAACTTTTTAAGTTTGGGGTGTAAGTGAAGGAGGTGGTGAGCCAAAACGTCGAAAACTTTGAGTAATTTTCTTAATGCTCTGGTAAAAGATTCAAATTTTGTGCATGCATACATTCATTTGATATTCATAAAGAAAACATAACAGGGCTACGATTTCGCGTAAAGCGCAATTTTACGATACTCTAGATGAAATAGAATTTTGTGTGATCCCAAGAAACTTTGTATGGGGAGTGTTAGAAGGGATGATAGCATTGAACTAATTTTTTCCCCATCATGCTTAAGTAGCTATAAAAATGTTTTATACGAAATGCTTACTCCAAAAATTTAATGGGAACTGAAAAAATTAGTGAGTTAGATTTAGTGAAAATGTGCAGTTTGTATGGGAGGTGGTAGAAAGAGTAGGGGGATTTTAGTGATTTTTTTAAGGAATAACTAGAAATATTATAAAAGTGATATCCCTTAAATTTTAGACCAGTAACATTCATACTTTTCAAGAAAATCGATTTTTTGTGCAGTTGTGAAACTGTGTCATATTGTATGGGAGGGAGTAGAAGCAGTAAAGCTAATCAAATAATTTTTTCTGATCTTAGTGATAATGCTAAATAAGTATTTATCACAAAATGTGAGCTCGATAAATGTTATATGTTCTGAGAAAATCGGCTTAGAGCATTTCATGAAAAAGTGTAGTTTGTATGGGAGGGGTTAGAAGGAGAGGGAGGACGCAAATAATTTTTATACTGTATATTGAAATCATTATGAAAGTAATATATCCCGAAATTCAGACTAATAGCTTGTATGCTTTTCGAGCAAATCCATTTATTGTCGAATTGCGCCATTGCGTCATTTTGTATGGGAGGGGTTAGAAGGGGTGGAGCTAATCGTATAATTTTTTTTGCCTTACTAAGAATTTTAAATAAATATTTGGTGCACAATTTCAGACCGCTAAATTATACATGCACTGAGTAAATTGGCTTAGAGTAATTCATGACAGGTACAGTTTGTATGGGAGGAGGTAGAAGGAGGGAGAGGACACACATAATTATACGGTAGATTGATATTATCATAAAAATAACATATTCCAAATTTCAAGCCAATAGCTTTTATACTTTTCGAGCAAATCCGTTTATTGTCGAATTGCGCAATTGTGTCATTATGTATGGGAGGGGGTAGAAGTGGTGGAGCGATTTGGCCCGTTCACGAACTTGACCTTACTTCTTTTCCAAAAACGACGTGTACAAAATTTGAACTATCTAGCTCAACGCTTTCTCAAGCTAGAGAGCGCACAGACGGACGAACGGACGGACATCCGGTTTTGAGATTTTTGAGTGAAGAAGTTAATATTAACTTCTGTATCATTCATTTTTTTCTCCGAGCCTTATTTCTTAGCGTTACAAATTTTAGAGCAAACTTCTAATACTCTCAGATTTCATCTAGAGTATAAAAAGAATAACTTGAACCGGAACTGTTATGCACCGAAGAGAGCCCTAATACTAAACTGCAACAAAATTTTTTTTAAATTTTAAGCTAGAAACTTTAAAATTTGCGAAATGAAGTAATGAAAATATTTTTAAGATGTTAACTGACTTGTAATTTTTTACAAACACTTTTAAAAATATTTCAAACAAAGTTGCATCCCATTCTGCCCAGTACCCGGTGCAGAACGGGGCAAATGGAATTGTTTTCTATTTTTGAAAACAAAAATATTGTTCCGATGTTTTCTTTCAAAATGACTATATAAATGTGATTATTATGTTATAATGTAGTTATAGAAAAATTGACAGCTCCTTTAATTAATTCAATTGTGTTTTTAAAACATATTTTTTTCAACTTAGTACGCCGTTCTGCCCTGGATTCCCCTACTAGAGCTATTGATCGTAATCGCATTTAAGTGTTAATTTATAACATCCCTGCCCTAGTACCATCAATCACTTAGTCTTCCACATCCACCCTAACCCGCACATTAACTTCGCTCGCATCCTCAACTTTTTCCAAGAGTAATAAAGTTGCGCCCGACTTGTTGGCAGACATTTTAATCACAAAATTTAATCCATATATTAAATTAAAATATCGTTTACGTGCATTCAGACAAAATAGTAATGCGAACTACAACTGTTACACCGATGTATGGCCCTTGCCAATACAGGGTGTTTCAGAAGTAGTGAAAAAGTATGTACAAACACTTTTAAAAATATTTAAACAAGTTCATTACAACATTTTAAAATTCTTTCACTTCTTTTACTCTCTCCCATACAAAAATTTTATATCGACTAATTCGATAATTCAACCAGTAAGCAAAATTCGAATGGGAAATTTTGTACGAACACTTTAACGCAAATCGAAAAAAAACACATCAAAAATTTAGTCCTTTTGATCGCTTAAGATTCCATTAACATCCACCCACTCCTTCTACAACAGCCATTTAAATCAAAACTTTTATAATTAAACGAACGATATAATGATTCTACATATGTACTGTAGATATTGATGATAATTCCAGTTATGGTAAGTAAGCAATTCGCAATATTACGATTTCGCGCAACACATTCCTCGCAAACGCCGAGGGATCGATGTAGATATCATATACATACATATAAAGTATTTAATTAATATTCTTTTTATTGAAATAAATAAATATCATTTTGAAAGTACTTCGTAAGTTCCGCTACTTTTCCTAAAACGCTTAAAACCATCTATCTGCCTCTTCTACAAAAACCAGTTTTCTAACACTTTTGATTAGAAAACTATCGTCTGTTTAATTCCCCCTTCTCAAACTCATCAAAATCGCACCATCTATTAAAATAAAATTTTATAAACAGAAATTTTGCTATCGTATTCATTATTAAACAAAAATCAAATTTATCAGATTTTATCTCTCTTCTTTTTTATCTTATTGAATAATATATGCTATATGGTAAAACGTTTAGTATAATTTTCGTTGCTGTTATTTTCGATCAAAAATTATCAAAATGGAAAAAAAATTTGCGAAAAAGAATCACATTATCTAATCATCATACACAAACTATTCCGGTTGATCATTAAGTTTATTGACCGCATAATTCTTCAGTGAAGCGCATATTATCACTTTGTGTTAAAATCATCAATTTTTGTGAATAAATACTTGTATAAACCAAAGTAGTAGTGTAGAAGAAGAAAAAATTAGTAGCAGCATACCAACTCATTTTGGCGATGTGGTTCGTTGGTTTTATGACAATTTTGATATAATTTAACTAAATATATTTTTTTTAGTTTTCCTTGAATTGTGATATATGAGTTATACAGTTTTAGTTAGTGAGATCAAAGAAAACTGTCAGTAGAATGTTGTGTAACGTATGATCTTCAAAAATCCAATTACAATAACTGTTTGGAGCATGATCTCATGTTCACAATTGATAAGTGGTGGTAAAAAGTATGAACCATGATTAAACAATAGTCCTTCATGATGATTCAAGATGGAAAAAATCGATATTGTCGTATATAAGAATAATCATCAATAATTTTCATTTGCAAAATTTAGAATCAATTACAATATTAATATTGCTACTTACCAGTACTTTGTAATAAGATATGGAGATCTTCTTCAAATCGCTAGAGTATACAGACGATCTTTAAAAATTCGAATATATTATTTGCTGTATAAGTAACAATATAACTGCCATATTGATATGTGCTAGGGTGTAGCCTAGTGGGTAACGTGTCTAGAAGGCGAAGGTCGTGAGTTAAAATACCGATCAACGATCAATATATATTTCCAGCACACTCCTTGCTTGGGTATACCTTGGCCACTTCAATCTACGAAAATTAAAAATTCGTAGATAGAGGGTTGTGCGAAGGGCTAATAACCTTTCCATAATAAGTGATGTTGGTTTCAGTGCCATTGTAGAAGTCGTCTGATTTGATGATATTGTTTGTTTATACTGTAGATGCAATCTCATATTATATTGTAGTTTCCTTGACATATATACAACGCAAAGAAATAATGTTCCGACAGAACCGCCAAGAGTATAGAAAAATTTGTTCTCGCTCAAAAACTTCCTTTTACATACTATGTCACTTTTAGCAGAAAAGAAACTTTAAGTTCGTGAACGAGCCATATCCCATCAATCCATCTACCTCGTTCCATACGAATTTTACGAAATTGATAATTCCCCGAAATTTTTGAGACTATTTTCAGCAAAGTATAATAACATAAATATCGTTAACACCGAAAAATTCTGTTTCGATATGGTCGCTCCTTCAACCCCTTCCTAAACAGATTTACAATTTTTGTAAATGCATGGAAATGTAGATGCGATTTTCAATGAAGCTAGAAAAGGTACAAACTTGAAGTTGTACCTGAATTCGTCTTTTAGTAATTGCAATAAATGCTGAAAAAATTATCAACTTCGTCGAACTTCTTCTAACTCCTCCCATATAAATGCACAATTATGAAAAATACATTATTAAAACTAGAAAAGGCGAAACCTGAAATTTTCCCAGTTGTTTTTTAGTAATAAACGTAAAAAAAATTCATTAACTTCGCTGGGCTCCTTCTACCCCTCCCATACGAATTTCTATATTAGAAATTCAAGAAAAGCATTTCCTCTCCGAATATACGAGAGCTATCAGCTTAAAAATTGGCACAAAACATGGTGCTAAAAACGTAGATAAGTAGTTTCCGAAACATCCAAGAACAATTATGTCACTCGTTCAACAATTTCCAAAAAAATATGCAAAGTAATACCTTGCTAAAAGACAAGTAAACTGTCACGAACCCGAATTTTTCTCCTCAAAATTTACTTAAAAAAAACTACAATTCAAAAATTGATCGGAATATACATACATACATAAGTTATGGAATATTTATTGATCCAATTTATTCCAACATATCGCAATCTACTCCTATGTTTCATCCCAATCAATTAAACTCCATTAAGTCAAATATAGTGAAAACAGCAGCTGCAAAAACTGCATACTTCGTAGTAACCTTAACCGAAGCGCTACATATACAGGGTGTTTGGTACTCCGTGCATAACCTTGTAAGGGGTTATTCCTGGATATATTTTGAGCAAAAAATTGTTCTACGGAGATGGTCCATTTTCAATATCCGCGGAGATACAGGGTGACCAAGAAAAGTGTTTCGGACCTGTACCCTCACTCACTCAAAACGATTTTTCTTGAAAACTAATAATTGCATTTCAAAGTGTTATAGCTTGTTTTGTAGGGAATCAAATTACCTTTCATTTGGTGTAATAGTCCGTATTGTACATGTACCCAATCCTGAGGTATTTGCTTCAGACCACAAATTTTTGATACTTTGACCCTCAAAATTCTGTGATCAATGTAGTTTTTCTCAAAAAAACGCATTATAAAAATGTCATTTTAATGTTGTTGTTTTATGTGCCATATTATTGCCTACAAAAGATGCATACATACTTATGACTTAGGTTTTCCCGTTTTCCAGGTAATAAGCGAAAATACATATGGCTTAAAAATAAAATATGCCATAAACCAACCCTCGTTCTAAAAAAACTACCTGAAATGTTGTTAAACTGAAATATTCTTTGTGTCCTTTAATTACTATTTAGATTATCGATGAATGTCCTTTAAGTAGTATTTAAATTATCGAGGAAATGAATTAAATTAAAATGAGTTTCAACACAACGACGCTGTCCGACGCTTGGCATTGCAGTTAAACGTCTCTACGTGGAAAGTTTGGAGTGTCCTCAAAGCAGAGCGGTTGCATTCCTACCACCACACACCAGTGCAGGAGCTGGTACCCATTGATTTGCCCAAAAGGATGGAGTTTTGCAATTGGCTTCTTGAACGACAACTAAGTGACGAGAATTTTATGAACAACATTCTTTGGACTGATGAGTCCCAATTCACCAGGGACGGTATCACAAACTTCCACAACTTACACACATGGGCTGAGAGCAATCCACATACAAGAAGAGAGGCATCATTTCAGCACAGATTCAGTGTCTATTTATGGGCAGGTGTGATTGGCAACGATTTTATTGGTCCTATTAGGCTTCCGCCTACCCTAAATAGTTCCAATTACTTGCAGTTTTTGACAAATGATCTACAAGAGTTATTGGATGATGTGCCATTGTAACGATTGGCTTCCATGTTTTACCAACACGATGGTGCTCCAGCTCATTACGGCCGACAAATCAGAGATTGGTTAAATTCCAATTATAGCAATCGCTGGATCGGTAGAAATGGACCGATACACTGGCCTGCAAGATCTCCTGATTTAACTATTATGGATTTCTTTGTATGGGGAAGGATGAGGACCTTGTCTACGTAACGGAAGTAGTAACGTTGCAGGATCTAAACATCAGAATCGATGCGGCAGCAACAGAAGTAAGGCAGCAGTTGAGGAGTATGAACACAAAGAGAACACTGGCAAAACGAGCTTTAGCGTGCATTCAAAATGAAGGGAGCCATTTTGAACATTTATTGTAATTAAGGAAATTTGAAATAAACCATAAAAACCATTCTTAAGTTCTTTTAGTTCAAGCGGAGAGTGTTGATCAACCTATTCTTGCTTTTTTGACAAAAGTGCTACATTATTGGAATGATAATTTCTTCTAAACTATAAAACTTATGCAATGCAAGTGTATGCATCTTTTGTAGGCAATAATATGGCACTTAAGAAAACAACATTAAAATGACATTTTTATAATGGGTTTTTTAGAGAAAAACTACATTGATCCTAGAATTTTGATGGTCAAAGTGTCAAAAATTTGTGTTCTGAAGCAAATATTTCAGAATTGGATACAGTTACAATGCGGACTATTACAGCAAATGAAAGGTAATTTGATTCCCTAAAAAACAAGCTATAACACTTTGAATTGTGATTATTAGTTTTCAAGATATAGCGTTTTGAGTGAGTGAGGGTACAGGTCCGAAGGACTTTTCTTGATCACCCTGTATCTCCGTGGATATTGAAAATTGACCATCTCCGTAGAACAATTTTTTGCTCCAAATATATCCAGGAATAACCACTTACAAGGTTATGCACGGAGTACCAAACACCCTGTATATTAACGTTTTTTTTTGTTAATTCAATTTAGAAAACACTTTCGTCATTGCGTTACAGACAAGAAAACTTTCATCAACCAAACATTCAATTTTACGTCGGGTTTTTAAGATTTAATTGCGTTGAAATGGCTATTAATAAGCTTGCATCTGTTCAGTTAGAACATATACATATAATACATACAACTCAACTTTTTCGCAGAAGATAAAAATCTAATCACTCGAGTATCTTTTGCAGCACGTGCTACAGGAAATCATATTAAAATTCTCAGTATTAGCCACCACAAACATAATACAGAATAGCACTACAAATTGAAAAGTAGATATAGCAAAATGATCAATCATGATATGACGCAAAATGGGAATCAAGTTGAAATTGCCTGGCAAATGATCGGCTACTTCTTGAGGATCGCACGATTGAGTGGATCTTGATGATGGTAATGGTTTCAATCGAAATAATTACGATCGCTATTCAGTTTAATATTGATCTAAGAATTATGATTCATCAATTTATTTATCTTCGAAGTTACGATCATAATCGTTACAATATTGTGATCTAACTCTTCAACAAGGGCCCGAAGTGCTCGAGATTTGTCGCACTTAATAAATAGCAGCCCTGTTGTTTGTTGTTTACTCATATTCAATTAAGGATGATGATAAACTTCGGACGAAAATGATCTTAACTCCGATGTAGCCCCCTCTCAATAATATATCTAATTGACATTGTTTCCATTGATGATGATGAGGAATCGTAATAAAACTTTATCAATTGACTAGGCTTCCTATATGACTGGCAAAATGATCTTAAATTAAAAAAGAGATAAATTGTCTGGCATGGTCCCGTTTAGTCCAGTTGTGGCAATTAATGTTGTTCAAATATATTGTTTTTAGTATTGAAATCCGGCCAAATCTGGTTTAATCTAAGACGCACAATCTCACGTATTGAAGAGATACTGGTCGATTGCGAATATTTTGCTTCTGATCATTGGAAAAAAATTTGAAGAAGCAATTACTTATAGAAATCTCTGGAGGAGTTTTCACAAATTTTCTATTTTTACATTTTTATGAATTTTACATTGGCAACTGATGTTCGAATTAAATCCGAAATTAGATTAAAAAACATAACAGAATTATGATTGGGCGTAACGCCCAATCATGTGATACTCTAAATGAAATAGGAAATAGTTTATTGTACCGGAAAATATGTCATCTTAAATTCTTTCGAATAGTGAATTGTGACTTTTGTACGGGAGGTGGTAAAAGCAGAGGGGGAAGGTTTGTAATTTTTGTATATAACACCGAACGTAGTATGCAAAGTGTTTCATGCTGAATTTAAAGTTAGTAGCTTTCATAATTTTCGAGGAAATTGAACAATTTTTGCCTGAATTTATGCATTTTTATGGGAGGTGGCAGAGAATAGGCAGGGTTTTGGATGATTTTCAATCTCCTTTTCAACATCCTAATCATATTGCTTTGTTACTCATATGCTCGAAGAAGAAATACTTTTCTTGAGTTTTCAATACAAAAATTTGTATTGGAGGTGGTAGAAGAAGTGAAGCGAAGTTAATATTTTTTTTAGCATTTATTGCAATTATTAAGGGACAAATTGTGACAAAATTTTAAGCTTGCACTTTTTCTAGTTTCAATGAAAATCTATTAAATGCATTTTATCAAAACTGTGCATTTGTATGGGACGGGGTAGAAGGAGTATTCGAATCAAAACCAAATTTTTTGGCATCAATGATATTTGTAATAGTATACTTTCCTCAAAATTTAAAGTTGATAGCCTTGACGGTCTTGGAGAAAAATAATTTTGTTCAAATTCCGAAATTTCGTTAAATTTGTATGGGAGGGGGTAGAAAGGATGAGGTGAAGTTGACAATTTTTACAAAATTGGTTGCAATTGTAATAATATTAATTTTGACAAAAATTGGTTCTTTTAGCTTTGCTAGTTGCGATGCAAACCGAATAAATGCATTTTTGAAAATTGTACATTTATATGGGAGGGGGTAGAAGGAGTAAGGAGATCAGAGCAATATTTTTTACAGTAATGGTATTCTCATTATAATACTATTACCTAACTTTCAAGTCATTAGCTGAAACGGTTTCGGAGAAAAATCAATTTCTTTAAATTTCCAAATTTCATGAAATTTGTATGGGAGGGAGTAAAAGGAGTGGGGGGATGTGGCCCGTTCACGAACTTAAAGTTACTTTTTTGCTAAAAATGATATATGAAAAATTTTAGCACGATAGGTCAAAGCTTTCGAGAGTTATGTTGTAGACAAACGGACAGACGGACAGACGGGCAGACAGACGGTCACGGTCACTCGGAATCGAGATTTTTGAGCAACAACAAATATTTCTGTACCCTTTTCGACTCTGTACGAGCATTATTTCTTAGCGTTACAAACGGTAAGGCAAACACAATATAATCTCAGATTATATCTAGAGTATAAAAATCATATTAGTCACAATCATTGTTGATAGTTTTTGTAAATTTTTATACTCTGAGAGTATATTGTGTTTGCCTTACCGTTTGTAACGCTAAGAAATAACGCTCGCACAGAGCCGCCAAGGGTACAGAAATATTTGTTGTCGCTCAAAAACCTCAATTCCGAGTAACCGTCTGTCCGTCTGTCTACAGCATAACTCTCGAAAGCTTTGAGCTATAGTGCCAAACATTTTTGTATGTCATTTTTGGCAAAAAAAAAATTTTAAGTTCGTGAATGGCCTACATCCTCCCACTCTTTCTACCCCGTCCCATACAAATTTCATGAAATTTTGAAATATAAAGAAATTGATTTTTCTTTGAAACTATTTAAGCTATCGACTTGAAATTTAGGTCAAAGTATTATGATATATATGTCATTAATACTACGGAATACTGATCCGATCCCCTCACTCCTTCTACCCCCTCCAATGCAAATGGACAATTTTGAAAAATACATATTTTTATTGATACTACTAAAGCTGAAAAGACGAAATTTTGCCAAAATTAATTTTACTATAATTGCAATTAGTTTTAAAAAGAATTGTCAACTTCACCTCACTCCTTCTACTCCCTCCCATACAAATTTCACGAAATTTTGAAATTTAAATTAAATTATTTTTCTTCGAAACTGTTAAAGCTATCAACTTGATATTTTGTATAAGGTATAAAACTAGAAATATTAATAACGGGAAACAATTTTTTTTGATCCTTACACTTATGCATTTGTATAGGAGGGGGTAGAAGGCCCTCCTATACAAATGCATAATTTTTGTTAAATTCATTATATCGATTTCCATTAAAACTAGAAAATTTACAAACTTAAAATTTTGCCGGAATTTGTTTTGTAATAGTTGCAATAAATGCTAGAAAAAATTATCAGCTGAGCTTCACTCCTTCTACCCCCTCCCATATCTGTATTTTAAATTCAAGAAAAGCATTTCTCCTTCGAATATATGAGAGCTATCGGCTCTGAAATTGAATCAAAGCATGGTGATAAGGGTGATGATAAGCAGTTTCAAAATCATCTAAAACGTTCCACTTCCTCTTTCACCTCTTATACAAATGTCCCAATTTCAGGAAAACTATGTCCAATTTCTATAAAAATAATGAAAACTAATAACTTTAAATTCAGCAGAAAACATTTTGCATGCCATGTTCGATGTCATATGCGAAAAATATAAACCTCCCCTTCTACTTCTACCACCTCTCATGCAAAAGTCTCTATTCACTATTCGATTGAATTTGAGATGACATATTTCCCGGTATATTAAAGTCATTCCCATTTCATCTAGAGTATAATATGATTGGGCTTTACGCCCAATCATAATTCTGTTATGTTTTTTTTATTAATTTTTAACATATTTTCTTCAGATTAAAAATCAATCAGAAAATCTCAGTATATGTACTTAATGTTCATTATTAGTCTTAATTTTTATTTGTTTCTATGTTTAGTACGATGTTAGTTAGCTTATATGCCAGTAATTTTCGCAAAATGGTATTCATTTGTACACGAAAAAGTACGCCTGAATGCTCTTTAGTACTAATGTCCTTCGTATAACGCGAATTCCTCATTTATTAGTTTGTCTTTTGATAAATCAATTTAGTGGAATTATAATTTAATTAATTAATTTAATTATTTTGTCTCGATAATTTTGATATTATCATTTGAGTCCTAATAACAAAATTTAAAAAGAGGAAACGGAAGCTTAATAAGTATTGAATGTTGTAAATTCTTCAAGTTTAATTAAAAAAATTTTCCTGTTAGATTATTTCGCAACTGAGAGTTATTCGTTTCAGATAATTGTTTTTAAAAGCCAACCATTTGGTAACAGAAACACAAAAGAAGAAGAAGCATTCACTAATTCAGTTGTTTTGATAAGAAAGTATTATTTATATATATTATATGTACATTGTAGATTTCTATATATTTCAATGTTCGAGAACCGCTCTATTGTGTTTTTTTTTATCTTCTTGAGTTCAAAATTGGTTTGGTGCACCAGTACAAAAGGATTTCCCTCTCTTCAAATTGATAATATTAAAAAAATATTTTATTTTCACTGGTGCACACTGTGTTCAGATCTGACGTGCATATATCTATCTTTTGCATCAAAACTAAGAGATTTTATAAGATGAATATTTCTTTGACAATTAAGTTCTCATTCAAATTGCGATATACTCCACGAATGTAGGAAAATCATGAAATTAGCCCCAACTCCTACAACAAGAAGCTATTAATACTATTTATCAACGTCACCAAGAAAAAAATATTTAATTTAAAATGAATTTTCCAAGAAACTAACAAATAAATTAATAAACTTATGTACATCAAATATTTTCGTTGTAAATGATAAAAGCTTGTGCAATAAAATGTAAGGTAGCGACATAGCTTATTATCGTAATTTTCATACCATAAAAATCATAAACAATGTTATAAATTAGTGCACAGAGTGACAATCTATTTTAAGACATTAATGTATAATCCTTTTTTTGATAAATTCACAAAATATTCACAATTTTCACTTATGATAATAATATAGCAATAATAATAAAAAAAACTAGAAACAACATTTTTTGCTAAATCACTCACCTGCTGACAGCAAGGTGTTAAGAACCAACTAAGCCAACCAACGATAAGGATTTTTTAGTGTTAAATAGAAATGATTCGTAGGTTAACGAGCGTACAGCTCAAAAACCGTTTGGGAACATCTTCAGATTACCGTCAGCCTTATATACATTTTCTTGTACCTGATAAGATTCGTGCTATTTAATAACAACAGTTATCATCATATCTTCTTAATATTTATCTTTTAATTTCATTTAAAATTAAACTGAAATATTTTGCGGTTTCTTTTCTAAATTTTGAACTCAAATAAATTTATTGATGACAGACATTTATTGTAAATTATCACGTGAAGGTTCCTGAATAAAGAACTCATTATTATAAATTATTGTATATTTTATTTAATTGATATTATAGTTAAATAGCCTGGGTATAGCTTAGTTGGTAGCATTTTAGTCTACAATGCGAAGGTCGTAAGTTAAAGTCCCGGTCGGTAATTCTAGCACACTGCTTGCGTTGGGATATCTGGGCTACCTCAATCTGCCAAAATAAAATTCGTAGAAACAGGGTTGTACGAAGGGCTATTAACTCTTCCACAATAACAAATAAAGTATTATGGAACCTGAAAGTCAGAAGTCATGACGCGATTTAGGCTGTAGTACATCTGAAGAAGAAAAAGATATCTAAATGCAGTCAAAACTATTATATACATATAAGATATATATTTCTATACATATAAATATAATTCTAATGCCTGTCTTTTATTTGTTTATAAATGGCTTTAAATTAGTGCTTTATTCAGACAATAACTAAGCATAAATTCAGGTTTTTGAAATTCTTCACTGTCTGTCTTCCTGACTGTCTGTCCCTGAGAGCTAATAGTTTGAAATTTAGTAGATATTACTTCTATCAACAATGTGGTCTCTTGTTATACCAATTAACTAAATACTCCACTCCTTCCACCACCTCCCATACAAACTGCGCTTTTTCATGAAATACTTTAAACTAATTCTCTCAGTACTTATAACATTTATCAAGCTCAAATTTTGTACTAAATCCTTAAGTAGCATTATTATTAACATCGTAAAACATAACAGAATTATGATTGAGCGTAAAACCCAATCATATGATACTCTAGATGAAATGGGAATGACTTTAATATACCGGGAAATATGTCATCTCAAATTCTTTCGAATAGTGAATAGAGACTTTTGCATGGGAGGTGGTAGAAGTAGAAGGGGAGGTTTATATTTTTCGCATATGACATCGAACATGGCATGCAAAATGTTTTCTGCTGAATTTAAAGTTTTTAGTTTTCATTATTTTTATAGAAATTGGACATAGTTTTCCTGAAATTGGGGCATTTGTATGAGAGGTGGCAGAGGAAGTGGAACGTTTTAGATGATTTTAAAACTGCTTATCCCTTATCACCATGCTTTGATTCAATTTCAGAGTCGATAGCTCTCATATATTCGAAGGAGAAATGCTTTTCTTGAATTTATAATACAGATATTTATATGGGAGGGGGTAGAAGGAGTGTAAGGATCAAAACAATTTTTTTCCCGTTATTGATATTTCTATTTGTATACCTTATACAATATATCAAGTTGATAACTTTAACAGTTTCGAAGAAAAATAATTTAATTTAAATTTCAAAATTTCGTGAAATTTGTATGGGAGGGGGTAGAAGGAGTGAGGTAAAGTTGATAATTCTTTTTGAGACTAATTGCAATTATAATAGAATCAATTTTGGCAAAATTTCGTCTTTTCAGCTTTACTAGTTTCAATGAAAATCGAAAATATGTATTTTTCAAAATTGTCCATTTGTATGGGAGGGGGTAGAAGGAGTGAGGGGATCGAATCAATATTCCGTAGTATTAATGACATCTATATCGTAATATTTTGACCTAAATTTCAAGTCGATAGCTTAAATAGTTTCAAAGAAAAATCAATTTCTTTATATTTCGAAATTTCATGAAATTTGTATGGGAGGAGGTAGAAGGAGTGGGAGGAGGTAGAAGGAGTGGGAGGGGGTAGAAGGAGTGGGAGGATGTAGCCCATTCACGAGCTTAAAGTTACTTTTTTGCTAAAAATGACACACAAAAATGCTTAGCACTATAGCTCAAAGCTTTCGAGAGTTATGCTGTAGACAGACGGACAGACGGTCACTCGGAATCGAGGTTTTTGAGCGGGAACAAATATTTCTGTACCCTTGGTGGCTCTGTGCGAGCGTTATTTCTTAGCGTTACAAACGGTAAGGCAAACACAATATACTCTCAGTTTCATCTAGAGTATAAAAATAAACCGATTAGTTTCTCTCCTTCTTCCTTCTACCATGCAATATGACACAATTTCGCAACTTTTCAAATATTGGATTTTCTTGAAAAGTATGAATGTTACTGAAATTTAAAATACATCGATGGCATGGTGATTATAGTTGTATCTCGAGAAATCACTAAAACCATCCATCCAACTACTACCTCCCATACAAACTGCACAATTTCACTAAATCCAACACACTAATTTTCTCAGTACTTATTCAATTTTTGAAGCTTAAATTTCGTATAAAATATTTTTATAGCTAAGCTAATATGATGTGAATTAAACTAGTTCAATCCTCTCACCCCTTCTACCACTCCCCATGCAAAATCAGATCATACAAATTTATGTTTCATCTTTGAGCTTAACGTTATTTTATTCAGATATTTTTTCAATCAACACAAGCTACAACTATTTACATTTCCTTAACGCTCTTCAATACATACAGTAGGGGGCAGTAATGAGTACATGTTTACACTTCTTGCATTTCATAGCATACGAGAATAGAAATGACAAAGTAAACTAGAAGTTTTTTTTTTCTTTCATTGCTTGCTCAATTCCTAACATAACGGTATATAATACAAAACCAAAAGCAAAAGATCCAGAGAGAGAAAAGCAAAACTAAAACAACTCACATGTACTCAATATTGCACTCATTTCTGCTTTCATCGGAAATTTAAAAATTTTACCGCTTGTTTGAATTCTTTGTCATAAATGAACATTCAATAAATCAAATGTTAGTTAGTGATCGTGTTTGATTAACTGTGAAACCTCGAAAAGTTGTGCGTTTTGTAAAGTTCATAAAAAAATCATAGTTATTCGAAATAATGAAGAAATTAGCACAAAATATTGAAAATAGCATTGCATCTATGACAGAGAATGGCTTACTGACACGAAAAATTGCTGAGCAACTTAAAATAAGTCAGTCAGTGGTCATAAGACTTCAGAAAAGGCGAAAAATTACTCCTAAAGAACAAGTGAGAGGTCGCAAAAAACTTTTGACAAATGTGGACGCGCGTCTCATGATAACAGAGATGAGAAAAAACAAGTGTTTAACACCTAAGGATGCTGCTCTGGCAATAAATAAGTCCGTTAGCCGATGGACAGCAAGAAGAGCGCTCCACTGTATTGGATACACTGCAGCTGTCAAAAAAAATAAACCTGCATTGTCAAAGAAAAATGTGAAAGCACGGTTAAAGTTTGCCCGAGAACATAAAAATTGGACTGAAGACGACTGGAAATGGGTAATCTGGTCAGATGAATCAAAATTTAATCGTTTTCAGTCCGATGGTAAGCAGTATTGTTGGCGCTGACCTGGGGAGAGCATGCAAAGACACCATGTTAAACAAACAGTCAAGCACGGTGGAGGAAACGTCATGGTATGGAGATGTTTCACATGGTGGCATGTTGGACCACTGCAAAAAATTGATGGAATAATAAGAAAAGAAAACTATTTAAATATTTTCCGAACTCATATTCCTGATTTTGTGGAGATGAGCGCCTATCCTGAAGAAGAAGTAATATTTCAACAGGATAACGACCCAAAACACTCGTCTAAAATCGTGAAAGATTGGTTGACTAGGCAAAATTTTAAATTGATGCAGTGCCCAGCACAAAGTCCCGATCTCAATCCGATTGAAAATTTGTGGTCAATCGTTAAAAGGAGGTTGGGACAGTATAAAACAGCACCATTTAACCTTGACGTGCTGCGGCAACGTGTGCAGCAAGAATGGCAAAGTATTCCAGATGAAATCATATAAAAAACATAACAGGGCTACGATTGCGCGTAATGCGCAATCTTACGATACTCTAGATGAAATAGAATTTTTTTGTGACCCCAAGAAATTTTGTATGTGGAGTGTTAGAAGGGATGATAGCATTGAACTAATTTTCTCCCCATCATGCTAAAGTAGCTATAAAAATGTTTTATTCAAAATGCTTACTCCAAAAATTGAATGGGAACTGAGAAAAGTAGTGAGTTAGATTTAATGAAAATGTGCAGTTTGTATGGGATAAATGTTATATGTTCTGAGAAAATCGTCTTAGAGCATTTCATGAAAAAGTGATGTTTGTATGGGAGGGGTGGAAGGAGAGGGAGGACGCCAGTAATTTTTCTACTCTAGATTTAGATCATTATGTAAGTGATATACCCCACAATTCAGCTTAATAGCTTTTATACTTTTTGATCAAATCCATTTATTGTCGAATTGCGAAATTGTGTCATTTTGTATGGGAGGGGGTAGAAGGGGTGAAGCTAATCGTCTAATTTATCTTGGCCGTACTAACAATTTTAAATAAATATTTGGTGCACAATTTCAGCCAGCTATATTTTATACGAACTGAGTAAATTGGCTTAGAATAATTCATGACAAGTACAGTTTGTATGGGAGGTGGTAGAAGGAGAAAGAGGCCACGCATAATTTTTATACGGTAGATTGATATTATCATGAAAATAACATATTCCAAATTTCAGGCTAATAGCTTATATACTTTTCGAGTAAATATCTTCATTGTCAAATTGCGCAATTGTGTCTTTTTGTATGGGAGGGGGTAGAAGGGGTGAAGCTAATCATCTAATTTTTTTTGGCCTTACTAACGAATTCAAATAAATATTTGGTGCACAATTTCAGCCCGCTTAATTTTATACGCACTGAGTAAATTGGCCTAGAGTAATTCATGAAAAGTACAGTTTGTATGGGAGGTGGTAGAAGGAGGGAAAGGACACGCATAATTTTTATATGGTAGATTGATATTATCATAAAAGTAACATTTTTCGAATTTCAGATCAATAGCTTTTATACTTTTCGAGCAAATCCATTTATTGTTAAATTGCGCAATTGTGTCATTTTGTATGAGAGGGGGTAGAAGGGGTGGAGCGATTTGGCCCGTTCACGAACTTGACCTTACTTTTTTGTCAAAAACGACGTGTACAAAATTTGAACTATCTAGCTCAACGCGTTCTCAAGCTAGAAAGCGCACGGACGGACGGACGGACGGACATCCGGCTTTGAGATTTTTGAGTGATAATATTAACTTCTGTATTATTCATTTTTTTCTCCGAGCCGTAGTTCTTGGCGTTGCAAACCTTAGAGCAAACTTATAATACTCTCAGATTCCATCTAGAGTATAATTAGTTGAGAGCAGGCCAAAACGGATGAAAAATGTTTTGAAGAACAAAGGACTATGGACTAAATATTAAAATACATCACTTCTTTTGTTAGTTGTTATTAGGCGCAAAATTGAGTACATATGAATTTTTTGGTTTTTTTCTTTTTTTTTCTCTCTGGATCTTTTGCTTTTTGTTTTGTACATATTATATACTGTTATGTTAATAATTGAACAAGGAATAAACAAGAAAAAAAAATTTTTAAATATGCTTTGTTATTGATATGAATATGAACTAAGAAGTGTAACAAGTTAAACATGTACTCATTACTGCTCCCTACTGTATATGACCTCAAATCACCCCCAAGAGCAAATACAAATACAAGTATCAAGAGTTTCATTCTTCACAATTTATGGTTTTGATTTCAACAAAAACCAAAACATTGTGTTCAGTGATCTATTAAACTAAGCAAATTATGTTTCCCACATAATGTATTACTTACTACATTCTCAAAAATTCCTTATTATTGCGATTTTTACGCGTCCGAAGTCGTGGGCAATCGCTAGTATATCTTATTTATTTATTTATTTATCATAACAAAATATTTAGTTACATAATAATTAACTTATATTTTAAATTAATTTAATTTCATTTAATGTAACTTAAAACAATTTAACTTACGTAACTTGATCTAAACTAGTAAGATAGGCACTGGTAGAAGGATGGTCATACAGGGTTTGGGATACTTTATAAAACAGAGCGCAGTCTTAGTTTTTATGACAATTTACTCATTGGAGGTGTGTAGTGTACACTGAATTTGTTAAATACTCTACAACATCTGTTAATAGGCTCATTTTGTCCGTAAACTGTACTATGCGGATATTCCTTTAGTAGTCTCGACAGCCTGACATTTTCATTGAGTCTGAATTTATTTGAGATGTGATCTACCATAATATCGCCATTCAAAACATCTAAGGTAAAACAGGATGTGAGCATAGTTCTTCTAAAACTGAGAGGTAAAATATTTAATATTTGCGTACGGTGGAAGGTTCTCAAAGTCTCTAGGATCATACAAGTCCCTAAGAGCAAAGAGAAGGAATTGCTTCTGTATTGACTCTATTCTGTTGCTGTATAACTGAAAAGAGGGATCCCAAATGGGACATACATATTCCAGAAGAGGACGTACAAGGGAACAGAATAATGTTTTAGTACATTCTTAAACTCTTTGGCTCTTCCCTTAATAAACCCAAGAAGTCTATTGGCTTTTGAGATTAATCGGTTGTAGTGAGATTTAAAGCACAGTTTCTTGTCAAGTAGAATGTCGAGGTCCTCAATTTGATCTACACGATGTAGTTGAGATCAACTAAGGAAATAGTCATGTAGGTATGTGGATCTTTTATGTGAGAAGCTTATCACGTGCCATTTACCGACATTGAACTCTAACTTGTTCCTACTACACCACTCATCTAGTGCAACAAGCTTGGATTGCAAGAATGCGGCATCAGCGGCTGAGGTAACAGTATGATATAAACAAATTATCATATATATGTATACAAATATACCTGCTTATTTATGAAATGGGTAATTTTTGGATCGTTTATTGCAACTATTATTAAATAAACTTTTGGCAAAATTTTATGTCTTTACATATAGTCTATCCCCCTGTATGATGGGGGCTGTAGAATTCACCCACAGCCAGTCCTGCTTGCCCTAAAAATGGCAAATGGACACTCACTGGATCATGGGTTTATCACCCGTGATCTTAAGACCTAAATGATACGAGAAACGGATACAGCGCCTCGGATACGGACTGATTCTACGGTAACGACTTTTGGCATTCGAAAACGAACTATAATTGGCTTCTGGAACGTTCGAACATTGAATGACGGGGGATGAGCTGGGGTTACTCGGTCCTTGCACCACCAATCGGTGATCGACCGTGAAATGGAGCACTATAACACCCAAATCTTGGGCTTGAGCGAGGTCAGGTGGACAGGATCAGGAGAAGAACGAACCCCTAGCGGAAACACTATTCTGTACATTGGCCCTGAAAGTGAAGCCAGAAATGGCGTGGCGTTCGTCCTTACACCGAGAGCGAGAAGCAGTGTCATTAGCTGGGAACCAATCTCGGATAGGATTATCGTCGTCAGGCTCAGGATCAGTGTCAGAAACGTCACAATTCTGCAGTGCTACGCACCAACTAATACCGCAACATCTGGTGACAAAGAGGAGTTTTATAGCCAACTGAGTGCCACCTTCGAACGTGTTCCAAGAAGTGATATTATTATCATCTCTGGAGATATGTACGCCCAGGTTGGATCAGACAACACTGGACTAGAACACGTCATGGGGAAACATGGTGACCCTCGACGCGTCACGACCTTGGATTAAGAGACCCGAAAACGGCGAATTATTTGTGGAGTTTTGTAGTACTCGGCAAATGGTCATCGGAAACACCCTTTTTCCACACAAAAGTCATCATAAAACATCTTGGGTTTCCCTTGATGGTGTTACTCAGAACCAGATCGACCATTTGGCTATAAGTCGCCGATGGAGAAGATGTCTCCTCGATGTGCGAGCGAAACGTGGAGCTGAAGTGGGGAGCGATTACCACTTGATGGTTGCCTGCTTGAGATTGTGTACAGCAGCTATCCGACGACCACAAATTCTTCAAATGAAGCGCAAGCTTAATGTGGATAAACTTAGAGATCCCAACAAAAAACGCGAATACTCCACTATTCTACGCGAAAAGTCATCCACATTGGGTGAATATGGAATGCGCACACTGGACGCCAATTGGGAGGCAACCAGAAACACTTTCCTAACTAGTGCTGAAGAATCTGTGGGATATGTGCAAAGCGGTGAGAAACCCTGGATGTCGCAAGACACATGGGACAAGGTTGGCAATCGGAAAAAAGCCAAATTGGCAATCATTTCTCAACCCGATGTCAACCAACGAACGCCCGACTTGAGGCAGAGCTACCGCGATGCTCATATACAGCTTAAAAAGGCTGTTAGACGCGACAAGAGAAAGGCCATTGAAGATCTGGCAAACAAGGCAGAATCTGCGGCTTACCTTGAGGATATGGGTTCACTATTCAAAATCATGAAACAGTTGACGAACAGGAATTTCACCGCCAACCACCTGGTGAGAGATGTCAACGGAACATTCCTTAATATGAGTGAACACCAGTTGCGGCGATGGAAGGAATACTACTCTGATATTTTAAACATCTTGTCAGAGGAAGATATTTCGGAAACAGAACAGCTACGAAACATCCAACCGCAACAATTCTCTATTAGGGACGATCCCCCAGATAAGGAAGAGATAGTTTTCGCCATTCGGTCAATGGCGGGAAGGAAAGCTCCAGGTATAGACGGACTACCAACCGAACTCCTCAAAGCGGACCCGGAAATAACAGCCGATATGCTCCTCCCACTCTTCACTAAGGTGTGGAGTGAGGGAAGATATCCGACTGAATGGAAGGAGGGCGTCATTGTGAAAATTCCGAAGAAGGGCGACCTTCGGGATTGTGGCCATTGGCGTGGTATATGTCTACTTTCTGCCGTATCAAAAATTATGGCTAAGGTAATTCTCAATAGGATTAGTGATGTCGTCGAGAGCACTCTCGAAGTTTATCAGGCTGGATTCCGTAAAGGGTCGTCTTGTACCGACCACACAAATACCCTACGTATAATATTAGAGCAGTCGACCGAAATGGGTTCGCCACTACATCTCATGTTTGTGGACTTCGAGAAGGCTTTCGACAGCATTAAGCGATTACATATGGAATGCTTTGCGTAGGAGAGGTATTCCAGATAAGGTCATAGCTATGATTAAAGAATCCTACGAAGATGCAAGGTGTCGCGTCTTCCATAGAGGAGAGCTGTCCGAAAGCTTCCCTGTGCGAACGGGTGTCAGACAAGGCTGCATATTATCACCAGCTCTGTTTCTGGTGGTAATAAATGACATCTTGAAAGCTGCACTGGAAGGTGGGGAAGGTAAAGCTCTTCAATGGAGACTATTTAACATCTTAAGTCACCTTGATTATGCTGATGACGTGTGTTTGCTTGCACATAACCGTTCGGACTTAGAGTCAAATGTTCGCTCGTTGCATTCTAAATGCAAAGAGGCGGGACTGAAAATAAATGTATCTTGGAAGCATTGTCAGCATGGACGGCGGAGCCGAAAAGGATGTTGAGGCTCGGCTAAATAAAGCTCGTCAGGCCTTCGGTATCCTTTCCCCTTTCTGGAGGTTAATAGGGATCTCCCTTCGCACGAAGCTGCGAGTTTTTGAGGCATGCGTCAAATCCGTGTTGTTATATGGTTGTACTACGTGGAAAGTGACCGTTCGACTTACCAAGAAACTACAGACCTTCGTAAACCAATGCCTCCGGCGCATTTTAGGAATATTCTGGCCAGAAATGATCTCCAACGACGAACTTTGGAGTACAACTGGCCAGACTAAAATAGGTATTGAGGTTCAACAGCGGAAGTGGCAGTGGATCGGTCATACTTTGAGGAAACCAGAGCTAAATATCGCAAAACAGGCTCTGGATTATAATCCTCAAGGAAGACGTCGGGTTGGTCGACCATGTAACACATGGAAGCGAGCAGTTGAGCAGGAGGCCAGAGGAATAAACAAGTCCTGGCAACAGCTTAAGGCCGATGCTCAGGATCGCGCCTTGTGGAAGAGAGTTGTTTCTGTCCTATGCCCCTATAGGGGGTGTTAACAGGAATTTGATTGATTGATTGATTGACGTATAGTCTCGTTTTTAAGGGAATACTTTTCCAAAATTGTTCCTAGAAATTATTTTAAATATTCAAGTCGATATCTGTGAAAGTTTCGATAAAAGACAAGATCTTTTAATGTCGAATTTTAAGAAATTCGAATGGGTTCCCGAACTTAAGGTTGTAAAATTGTACTCAATAGTTTAAAGCGGAGAGTTATTTAGATAGACGGCTGGAAAGAGATTACACGAATTCGATGTTTTCGAGCGGCAAAAAACATTTCTGTTCCCTTGACAATACCGTATGAGCTTTATTTCTGAGCGCTTTATTCCACATTTCAGCAAACATAAAATACCTCAGATTTCATTTAGAGCAAAAGTTCTTTTTTAAATTGTCTAGTTGATACCATTTTTTTCCGAAATATGGGTCGAAAGGGTTAGTGGATCGTAATATTTTGTTTTTGTTGCGGATGGTAGCTCTCCATTTATATATATTTCCAAATTTTAAATCTATAGATTTTATAGTTTCTAAGAGAAGAAGGCTTCACCAAATTTTGAAATTAATGTTTTTCTTTAAAACTGTGAAAGATATTCACTTGAATTTGCTTAAAAAAATGTCACGATAAATTCATTCGTACCACCTTTCATACAAATTAGCGTGTCTAATGTCTAATTTCTTCGACTACATGAAAATAAGAACGTGAATTAGTAGTACGAAAAATTGTTTAAATCAAGCCAGCCAACTATTACCTCTCATAAGCAAGGTAACAGAGGGTAATATCTGACCTTGAACGTAATAATTGTATCTTATTTATAAAAAGTTGGATCTTCGAACGAATTCTGAGTAATTTTTAAAAATAAGCTGAACTTTTGCTTACAAAAACTTTAAAGTATTCGTCAAAACATTCAAATTAAAAGAAAGAAAATTAGGATTGGCTTAGGCCCATTAGGTTTCATAATTTTGCCCTGAAATTTTCAAATTCATAAAAAATAAATCCTAATCATGCGATACTCTAAATGAAAAAGCCATTTGTGAGTTTCAATAAAATTATTAAATTTTGTATGGAAGGTGGAAACGTACGCTGGCGACATTGTATTAATATCTTATTGCAAGTGCTACCAAAATATTTTTCGTCAGCTGTGAGCTTTATAAATTTGATAGAGACTGAAAATTGGTGTTATGTGTCTTTCGAATAATGTTTAGTGATTTTTGTATGGGAGGTGGTAGAAGCGAAGAGGGTAATTCCGATGGAGAGGATGTCCCCTCGATTTGCGAGCGAGAACTCACGTTCTTCAGCTAAAGCGCAAGCTTAATATGGATAAACTTGGAGATCCCAACAAACTACGCGTGTATACCTCCATTCTACGCAACAGATCTTCCATATCGATCGGAAATGATAAATATACAGTGGACGCCTTATAATCGCAACCTAAAAAATGTTTTTGGCAAGTTTCGATATCTGAAAAGCAGGGAGGAAATCTGGATGACACATAGAACAAGGTTAACAATCGGTAAAAAAGTCAATTTGGCAATCACTCACGAAATTTGCGACTTACCTTGGCAATATGAATTTGGTATTCTAAATTATGAAACAGAGACGGAACGCAACTCTACTTAATAGCACATCGGTCAACAAATCCCGAGGCTAACTAAGAAATACAGATTTTTTTGGCAAATCCTTATGATTTTCAAAGAGTACCAACCTTCACATGATACATATCAAAATTGCATGATCATCATCATCATCAATGGCACGACAGCCCAAATCAGGCCTTGGCCTCCTGAAGTCGTCGCCTCCAATCGTCTCGATCCGAAGACCGCGTCCGCCAGCTGCTAATTTTTAAGATGGCTTTGCTATCTTCATCAACCAAGTCTTCCCATCGCTTGTGTGGCTTGCCTACTGACCGGTCACCACTCGCTTTGCTTTTCAGAGCACGTTTCGGGATTCTTCTGTCTTCCATTCGATCTACATGGCCAGCCCACTGCAGTTTACGTAGCTTGATGAACGTTGAAGCTTCTGGCTCGTCGTAGAGTTGATACAACTCATGGTTGTTCGCCATTCCGTTCCTTCCTTCACAGGTCCCAAAATTCTTCGGAGGACCTTTATTTCAAATGCGTTAACTGCTTTTTCGGAAGTTCGCGTTAATGTCCACGTCTCGCTGCCATAAAAGAGTACAGGTCGTATAATAGTTTTATATATCCGCAGCTTATTGTTCCTGTGCACTTTCTTGGATTTCATTATTGGAAGTACCGAATAATAAATCTTATTTGGTAGTATTATCCGTCGTTTGATTTCGTCTGTTTCATTACCGTCCTTTGCTAGATTAGCCCCAAGATATATGAAATTTTCCACACTCTCCAAATTATATTCCGCAATTGTTATGTTTTGTCGCTCTCCTTCTTTTTTGCGTCATTACTTTTGTTTTGTTTTCGTTAATGCGCAACCCGACTTCTTTTAGCACTATGGAAGGATCTTGCTAGGATATTAATGTCGTCAGCGTATGCTACTGGTTGAGTGGACTTGATAGTACTGTCCCGTTGGTGTCGACTGGGATTTTTCGGACGACATATTCCAGTGCCAAGTTGAAAAGCATGGGGGCTAGACCATCTCCCTGCTTTAAACCACATTCCGTTCGAAAGCTGGTTGTGGAATCGGTTTGTATTCTCACTTGGGATTCAGTGTTCGTCAATGTGAGTCTTATTAGTCGGACTAGTTTTGGAGGAATTCCACAGTCAAGCATGATTTGGTACAGTACGCTCCTTTCGATACTGTCGTATGCTTGTTTAAAATCTACGAAGATTTGGTGCACATCTGTGTTATATTCCCAGCATTTCTCAAGCACCTGTTTCACCGAGAATATCTGGTCTGTTGTAGATCGTCCGGTTTTGAATCCGCCTTGGTATTCGCCAATTATTTGATTAGTATAGCGCTTAAGACGACGTTCAATTATTTTTGTCAGTATTTTATAGGACGTACACAACAATGATATTCCTCTGTAATTCTCAGAGTTCGTCTGCTTTCTTGTAAATTGGACATATAATGCTTTTTCGCCAATCGTCGAATATAATTTCCTCTGTCGAAATTTTGCATATCATGTGCAGTATTTCAGCGACACAATTTCCACCGTTTTTCAGAAGTTCAACTGGTATTTCGTCAATTCCCGGCGCTTTGTTTAGTTTTTGGTCACATAGGGCTGCTTTGATTTCAGCAAGGGGTAGTGTCGATGATGGTTCATCTTCGTCAGCTGAAACTTCAATTGAAATGTTGTCTGTCGTGATCGGTGCTAATGGGGTGGGATTCAAAAGATGTTCAAAGTAGGTGGCCCATCTCCTTTTGATTTCTTGTGTGTCGCTGATGATGTTGCCCTCTGCGTCTTTGCAGAGAATGGTTTTTGGCTTATATCCATTTTTTAAGTCTTTTACTATTGCGTATGCGTCCCGCGTTTTATTTTTCTTATGTCGTCTTCCATTTTTTGTATTTTGTCAAAAATCCTTATGATTTTCAAAGAGTACCAACCTTCGCATGATATATATCAAAATTTCATGATACTTCGATCATTATTTTACGAGGTATTGTGGTTTTAGTGACGCTACTTTTAATATTCCCAAAAACAATGAAAAAAAAAAAAATTTCGAAGAAGAAGGATATCGCACAGCTTCAAATCAAGATTGGTCAGCTAAAGGGCGAAAACGATTCCCTAAAAAAAGACATTCAAACGCAAACAAGCAGATTGGATGTCTTAGACAGGCGTTCTCGTTGGTCGAATACTGTCGTAAGTGGTCTCAAGGCATTCAACGTCAAGGAAGCAAAAACTAAGTTCAGTCAGCTGTTATGAATTTGGACGCAGGTTTTGCAAAAATCGTTAAGATCGGGAAACAACTTTTTGTTTGAACTAAACTCTGGTACTCAAACAAATCAGATTCTATACAGCAGCAACAAACTGAACTGTACGTGCAGCGAGACTACACTGTATACGAGAGGTAGCAAATGAATCATCTACTCCAACTAAAGTAGTCAATTGTGGTGCACAATAAGACAATTAAATGTGTTACCAAAGGAGCATCGCTACTCATAGCTGAAAGAAGGATCAAATGGGAAAAAATTATATTGTCGCTGGGTCAGAAAGTGATAAATCGTGTGTGTCTGGTCTGTTAAACGTGAAGTTCAACTGTCCGATACTTTTGCGCACAAAACTTAAAGATCAAGCAACACTTCTCGATCGCTCCATCGAATAAACGTGTGCTGTGTCAAATCAGTAGTTATCAATGAAGCAGCCAGCGGGCGTCGCCTCACAAAGCACCAGAAATACAAATCTTAACAGGCCTTGGAGTACGCAGAGAAATACCGTAAAGAATATGGACCAAAGTACAGCGTAATAACTAGAAGTCTGTCAGGTATTTGTTTACAATGTGCACGGTTTAAGTACTAAATTTATATTTTGTGGCTTTTTTGAGTGTATTAAGAAAACTATTGATGCAGTTTTTTTCACTATCGAAAATATACTTATCAAAAACAAAAACAAAAACTTTTCAGAACAAACTTAAAACGGAATTCATAAAAATGTAAAAAAATCACTTGACAAAAGTCTACGTACAGTCAATGCTTCCATACTTATAGATAAAATGTTCGGGTAAACATAACAGCATTTTTCCAAATACTTTTCTTTTCAATACTTTGTTGAGCAACAATTACTGTTTGCAGTCTTTGGGGCATAGAGGCGACTATATTACCGGTTTCTTCTGGCGTTATTTTCTCCTATTCTGCTATGAGCGGATCCTTCAGCGAATTCTTGTTTTTACAGAGCACTTTAGAATTTTTCGCTCAAGGACCTCCCATACATGCTCTATCGGATTCAAATCCGGGAATTGGGGAGTATAATATAGCTGCTTGGGAGCGTAATATAATAATCAATCCTTGACGATATGAGCTGTGTGCTTTGGATCGTTGTCTTCTTGAGAAATCCAACTGCTTTCAAGGCACAACTTCTCCACTGATGGCTTCAAATGTTGTTCCAACAGGCTTTTATATACAACGCGATCCATAGTGCATTCAATAAATGCTAATCTTCCGACCCGAGATGCTGCTATGGCTCCCCAAACCATGACATTGCTTCCACCATGCTCGACGATAGGTACTAAGTTTTTGGGACTTAAGACAGTATTGTTCTTCCTCCAGATATCGGCGCGGCCATTACATCCAAGAATGTTGAATTTGGACTCATCAGTAAAAAGGACTCGCTTCCAAAAATCCATGTCCTTGTTAATAAGAGCCTTTGCGAATTCTAGGCGCAGAAGTCGGTTTTTAGCTAATATCAATGGTTCTTTACGCGGAATTCTGCTTCGAAAACCATTTGTATTCAACGCTCGCGTAATAGTCCTTGGATGGACAATCTTGTTACTCACCGTAGCGATTTGTTCCGCTAAATTTGGAGCGCTTGCATTAGGATGTTTGTCCACATTCTTCAAAATTAGGCTGAGGCCTCTCAGCGAAAGTTTTTTCGTTCGACCAGTTCGTGGCTTGTTCCCAATAAATCCGGCGATTGCAAATTTTTTTATTATTGTTTGCACTGAACTTCGTTTCAATTTAATAATTTCGCAATTTCACAATACGACTTATTGTCTTTTCTCTATTGATCGACCAATTTTCGCATATCACTGCAAATTTCTTTTCTCGATGATATTTTTTCGACTTTACAGTTCAAAACTAACGATAAAACTATGTATAATAGCGTTGCAGCTGCACATGTACAACAAACAAACAAATCCTTGGAAAAATGATGTTATGTTTACCCGAGCATTTTGTCTATAAGTAAGCAAGCATTGACTGTACGAAGACTTTTGTCAAGAGATTTTTTTACGTTTTTATGATTCCGTTTTAAGTTTGTTCTGAAAAGTTTTTGTTTTTATTTTTTTATAAATATATTTTCGATAGTGAAAAAAATTGCATCAATGGTTTTTTAATTAAAGCTTCCAATCACCTCGAAACTCAGTATAAGGTGCTGTATGTAGAATTTTTTCCGCCACTGTATAATTCCTGCACACTGAATGCTTGGATATGTACGAAAAAAAATTCTTGATGGACGAACTCTCCGCGGTGCGAATTGTGACTCTGATCACTATCTAGTCAGAGCTAAGTATCGATGCAGAATAGCTTGTCGTCGATATTCGAAAACGAGTAGAGCTCACAAATTCAATATCGACAAGCTTAACGAAGAAACGGTGGCGCAGGCTTACATGTTTGCATGTAATAAACACCTGACACCAATATATGAAAATATCCAAAATATGACAGTGGAGAATGCGTGGATGAAGATACGAGACGGCGTCAAATCCTCCACAGAAGAGGTATTAGGATAGCAAGCACGGCGAAAAAATAATGATTGGTTCGACCAAGAATGTCGCGATGAAATAGATAGAAAGAACGAGGTTTACAAAATTTTTACTGAACGACCAACACGAGCCAGAAAGATATAACGAGCTTCGGCGATATGCGAAAAAGACCTGCAGATGAAAACACAGGAAGTACCATAATGACAAAATACAAAAAATGGACGACGACATGAGAAAAAATAAAACGCGGGACGCATACGCAATAGTAAGACTTAAAAAAAGGATTTAGGCCAAAAACCAGTCTCTGCAAAGACGCAGAGGGCAACATCATCAGCGACACACAAGAAATCAAAAGGAGATGGGCCACCTACTTTGAACATCTTTTGAATCACGACAGACAACATTTCAGTTGATGCCTCAACTGACGAAGATGAACCATCATCGACACTACCCACGCTTGCTGAAATCAAAGCAGCCCTATGTGACCAAAAACTAAACAAATCGCCGGGAATTGACGAAATACCAGTTGAACTTCTGAAAAACGGTGGAAATTGTGTCGCTGAAATACTGCACAAAATGATATGCAAAATTTGGACCGAGGAAATCATATTCGACGATTGGCGAAAAAGCATTATATATTCAATTTACAAGAAAGGAGAAAAACTTTGCTGTGAGAATTACAGAGGAATATCATTGTTGTGTACGTCCTATAAAATACTGACAAAAATAATTGAACGTCGTCTTAAGCCCTATATTAATAAAATAATTGGCGAATACCAAGGCGGATTCAGAACCGGACGATCTGCAGCAGACCAGATATTCTCGGTGAAACAGGTGCTTGAGAAATGCTGGGAATATAACACAGACGTGCACCAAATCTTCGTAGATTTTAAACAAGCATACGACAGTATCGACAGGAGCGTACTGTACCAAATCATGCTTGACTTTGGAGTTCCTCCAAAACTAGTCCGATTAACAAGACTCACAATGACGAACACTGAATCCCAAGTGAGAATACAAACCGATTCCACAACCAACTTTCGAACGGAATGTGGTTTAAAGCAGGGAGATAGTCTAACCCCCATACTTTTCAACTTGGCACTAGAGTACGTCGTCCGAAAAATCCCAGTCGACACCAACGGGACACTACTATTCAAGTCCACCCAACTAGTAGCATACGCTGACGACATTAACATCCTAGCAAGATCCTTCCCTAGTGCTAAGGAGGTATTTGTCAATCTTGACTCCGCCGCAAAAGAAGTCGGGTTGCACATTAACGAAAACAAAACAAAAGTAATAACGGAAACAAGAAGGAGAGCGCATATCAGACAAAACATAACAATTGCGGAATATAATTTGAAGAGTGTGGACAATTTCATATATCTTGGGGCTAATCTAGCAAAGGACGGTAATGAAACAGACGAAATCAAACGACGGATAATACTAGCAAATGAGACGTATTATTTGGTACTTCCAATAATGAAATCCAAGAAAGTGCACAGGAACAATAAGCTGCGGATATATAAAACTATTATACGACCTGTGCTCTGTTATGGCAGCGAGACATGGACAGTAACGTGAACTTCCGAAAAAGCAGTTAACGCATTTGAAAGAAAGGTCCTCCGAAGAGTTTTGGGACCTGTGAAGGAAGGAACGGAATGGCGAATAAAATACAACGTGAGTTGTATCAACTCTACGACGAGCCAGAAGCTTCAACGTTCATCAAGCTACATAAACTGCAGTGGGCTGGCCATGTAGATCGAATGGAAGACAGAAGAATCTCCAAACGTGCTCTAAAAGGCAAAGCCAGTGGTAACCGTCCAGTAGGCAAGCCACGCAAGCGATGGGAAGACCCTGTTGATGAAGACAGCAAAGCCATCTTAAAAAACATAACAGAATTATGATTGGGCTTAAAGCCCAATCATATGATACTCTAGATGAGATGGAAATGACTTTAATATACCAGAAAATATGCCATCTCAAATTCTTTCGGATAGTGAATAGAGACTTTTGCATGGGAGGTGGTAGAAGTAGAGGGAGGTGGTAGAAGTAGAGGGAGGTGGTAGAAGTAGAGGGGAAGGTTTGTATTTTTCGTATATGACGCTAAACATAGCATGCAAAATGTTTTTTGCTGAATTTAAAGTTTTTAGTTTTCATTATTTTTAAAGAAATTGATCCTAGTTTTCCTGAAATTGGGGCATTTGTGTGGGAGGTGGCAGAGGAAGTGGAGCATTTAAGATGATTTTGAAACTGCTCATCATCATCCTTATCACCATGCTTTGATTGAATTTCAAAGTCGGTAGCTCTCATATACTTGAAGGAGAAATGCTTTTCTTGAATTTATAATACAGATATTTGTATGGGAGGTGGTAGAAGGAGTGAAGCAGAGCTAATAATTTTTTCTAAAACTTATTTCAATTACTAAGAAACAAATTCTGGCAAAGTTTGAAGTTTGTAGTTTTTCTAGTTTGAATGGAAATCGATAAAATGCATTTAACAAAAATTATGCATTTGTATGGGAGGGGGTAGAAGGAGTGTACGGATCAAAACAATTTTTTTTTCTTGTTATTAATATTTCTATTTGTGTATTTTATACAAAATATCAAGTTGATAGCTGTATCAGTTTCGAAGAAAAATAATTTAATTTAAATTTCAAAATTTCGTGAAATTTGTATGGGAGGGGGTAGAAGGAGTGAGGTGAAGTTGATAATTTTTTCAACACTGATTGCGATTATAACAAAAATAATTCTGGCAAAAATTTGATTTTATAACTTCACTAGTTTCAATAAACATCGAAAAATGCATTTTTCAAAATTGTCCATTTGTATGGGAGGGGGTAGAAGGAGTGACGGGTTCGGATCAATATTCAATGATATTAATGACATCTATATTATAATATTTTGACCCAAATTTCAAGTCAATAGCTGAAGTGGTTTCGGAGAAAACTTAATTTCTTTAAATTTTGAAATTTCATGAAATTTGTATGTGAGGGGGTAGAAGGAGTGGGGGGATGTGGCCCGTTCACGAACTTAAAGTTACTTTTTTGCTAAAAATGACATAACAAAAATTTCAGCACGATAGGTCAAAGCTATCGAGAGTTATGTTGTAGACAGACGGACAGACAGACGGACAGACGGACAGACAGCAACTCGGAATCGAGATTTTTGAGTGACAACAAATATTTCTGTACCCTTGGCGGCTCTGTGCGCGCATTATTTCTTAGTGTTACAAACGGTAAGGCAAACACAATATACTCTCAGATTTCATCTAGAGTATAATTAGCAGCTGGAGGACGCGGTCTTTGGATCGAGATGATTGGAGGCTCCGACTTCAGGAGGCCAAGGCCCGATTTGGGCTGTCACGCCATTGATGATGATGATGAACGATATTGGCGGCGTTATATTAAATGGCACATGTGAAGGTGATACTGCGGGAAAAAAACGTATTATGGAGCATGTTTCCTGTTCTATGAATTTGGTAGAAGACAAGTAGGCAAAAATCGTACTCCAACCATATGACAATAATTTTAACTTTAAGAATATGTAATGAGTTAGTCAGTGCAGTTACTGCCCAAAATTTTATGGAACCATAATAACATTTCTGTTTACCACAATAATATCATTAAATAAACTGCCAACAAGTCGGGCGCAACTTTATTACTTTTGGGACAAGTTAAAGATGCATGGAAAGTCAATATACAAGTTAAGGTGGTTAGGGAAGACTAAGTGGAACCCCCTTTCACAAGTGAAATCGCCTTTCACAAGTGGAGCCCCCTTTCACAAGTGAAACCTCCTTCCACAAGTGGAACCCCCTTTAGGGCGGGAATGATGCCAATCCAACACTTAGTTGCGAATGCGATCAATAGCTCTAGTACATGAAATCAATATTTCATTCGCTTATGCAAGTTTGGGTTTTTAAGAGGGAGGGGGAGGGGTTAAATTAAGGGTGGGTGAATGTCAATAATTTTTCAATTGATTACTTCAATTACGTCCAATATTTTCTGCATAGAATGTCAGTTTTATAGACGAAGTTGCATAGAATTTTCATAAAATTCGGTGTATTTTACATTCACGAAACCAATCATTTGTTTGGGAGTGGGTAGAGGAGGTAAAGGATATGTAAAATTTGTGATGCAGTTTTATTTCATTTCTCTTGTAAGGTAACCGTACAAAATTTCAAGGTCGTAGCTTTGAATTTGTTGGTTATTAGTTGATTTAATGAAATTGGTCGAAATCATACTTTTGTATGGGAGGGAGTTGAAGGGCAGGCGCGATTTCAAAACTTTTAACGTAATTTCATTTCAAATATTTTTGTAAGTTGTTATGCAAAATTTCAAATTGATAGCTTTTAATAGTTAGGTGATAATTGATTTCTCAAAAATGGTCGAAAAAATAATTTTGTATGGGAGGGGTAGAAGTTTTGAAGATATTCGACCAGTTAATATTTCAAACTCTTAGGGATTTTTCTTAAGTGCATTTAACAAATTTTCAAGTTTCTACCTTAAAATTTCGTTCAAAAATTTTCAGTTATGTGTTTTTCTCATTACACATGAAACACCTTGTGCACGTTAGACCCCCACTTCGGTGCGTAACAATTTTGGAACAAATTATTATTTTTTTCCTATGTATATTAAATAGATGTATCGACGTGCGAAATCTAAACTTTCTATCCTTTACCAGAGTCCTAAGAAAATTACTCAAAATTTTCAAAATTTTTGAATTGCACCTCCCTCTCCTTACACCTCCCTCTCCATACACCTCCATCCCCTTACACCCCCCTACTTAAATTTTTCACCAAAATTAAAAACTATATAGCTCTATAATCTGACAAATTTTTGATTTGACATCTGTACTCAATTTTGAGATATAATGATTTGTAGTTTTGGAAAGTGCGCTATTTTTGAAATGATCCCCATTTCCCCCCACTACTATTATGTCCGCATTTTATTTTTTTTTCATATTTTGCTAATAAAGCTTAGTATACTTTTCAAGTTTCAATTACATAGCTTAAGAGACAGTCGAGATATTCATTTTTAAGTGTTTTTCTTTGCACCCCCTCTGACCCTCCGTCCTACAACAATTAGCCTCATTCTAAGATGATTCTAGTAGGTCTATATCCACCTTAGTGGTCCCAAGATATGAATTTTTTGTGATTAGTAATTTCGAAGATATAATCATTTGGAAAAAAAATTTGGCCGACAATTTGTTTTTAGCCCCTTCTTTTTGGACGCCAATGGATTAAAAAAATTAAATTATTTTAAGAGTTTGCCCCACAATCCTCTTCATATCTCTGCTAATTTTCAGCTTCCTATCTGCATTCATGGTGGAGATATTAGCTAGTGAAGTTTTTGACTCTTTCCCTCCCTCGTCTCTCCCTTCCACCTGACACTCCCCAAAATTTAGATAATGGAGCTCACTCACCCAATCAACAATCCACCCAAAAACGAACATTCTACCTTTAACGGTCTCGGAGATATGAGTCCATATGTACGGCGTACGGCGTGACGGATTTTTTTTTTTCATTTTTAGGCTTATTTAGTTATGAAACGCGAAAAAAAATTTCAGGGTAGCAAATTTTTTTTTTGTGTCGATCACAATACTTTATTATTAGAATAATAAAGTAAAATATAAATAAATTGCTAACAAGTCGGGCGCAACTTTATTATTTTTTGGACAAGATAAAGATGCATGGAGAGTCAATATACAAGTTAGAGCGGTTAGGGAAGACTAAGAGAAACCCCCTTTCACAAATGAAACCCCCTTTCACAAGTGAAACCCCTTCCACAAGTGGAACCTCCTCCTCGCATATGCAAGTTTGGGTTTTTATGAGGAAGGGGGAGGGTGATATTAGGGGTGGGTGGATGTCAATAATTTTTCAATTGATTGCTTCAATTACGTTCAATATTTTCTGCATAGAATTTCTGTATCGTAGACGAAGTTGCATAGAATTTTCATAAAATTTGGTGTATTTTATAGAGAGGGTAGAAGGGCAAGTGCGATCTCAAAACTTTTGACGCAGTTCCATTTGAACTATTTTCCAAAGTTTTTGTGCAAAATTTTAAATTAATAGCTTGAAATAGTTAGGTGATAATTGATTTCTTTAAAATGGTCGAAAAAATAATTTTGTATGGGAGTTTGAAAGGTATTCGACCAGTCAATATTTCATTCTTTTAGAAATTAAATGCATTTTGCATATTTTCAAGTTTCTACCTTAGAATTTCATCCCTACAAAAGTCATTCAAAATTTTCAGCATTTTTGCTTACCACCTCCCTTCCGTTACCCCTCCTGACGTAAAATTTTCGCTAAAATTAAAAACTATGTAGTTCTGCAATTTGACAAAATTTGAATTTGATATTTTTGAAATGCCCCCCATTTTCCCCCACTACTATTTTGTCCAAATGTTATATTTTTCTCGCATTGTTCTAGTACAGCTTAATATAAGTTCCTAGTTTCAGTTACACAGCTCAATAAATAGCCGAGATATTGATTTTTAAGTGGTTTTCTTTGCACCCCCTGACCCTTACCCTTACAATAATTAGTCTTTATTTCTTTATTTAAGCTGTTTCCGGTGGATCTGTATGCCACCTTGATGGTCTAAGAATATCATATTTTTATGGTGAATAATTTCGAAGATATAATATAATAATTTGAAAAAAAAAAAATCGGCCGACAATTGGTTTTTAGCTCCCCCTCTTCGCACCAATGGATGAAAAAATTAGATTATTTTTAAAAATTGTCCCATAAGCTCCTCTATATGCATATCGGTTTTTAGCTTCCTAGCTGTAACCATGGTTGAGATATTCGAATTCGTATTTTTCGGTTTAAGCGCTCCCTCCACCTCTCGCTGAACTCTTATAGCCCCCAAAATGAGTGTCCGCCTGAGATCCGCAACTATCTATAATGCAACTAAAAATGAACTTTCTATATTGAAGGGTTTGGGAGTTAATGTGTGCTGAGCGTACCCACCGGCGTACGGCGGATTTGTTTTTGTTGCATTTTTTTGGTTATTTTAGTCAAAAAACGCAAAAAAAACAAAATTTCAGGGTAGCAAATTTTTTTCCAAGTCGTTCACAATACTTTATTATTAAAATAATAAAGTAAAATTGGTTACAGAAGTAGGGGAGCATTTCAAAAATGGTGCACTTTTCAAAATTTCAAACCGATATATCTCAAAACTGTGTACAGATATCAAATCAAAATTTCGTCAGATTGTAGAACTATATAGTTTTTAATTTTGGTAAAAATTTTAAGTTGGGGGTGTAAGGGGAGGGAGGTGGTAAGCAAAAATGTCGAAAATTTTGAATGATTTTTTTAGGGCTCTGGTGAGAGATACAAAGTTTAAATTTTGCATGTGAATGCATCTATTTGATATATATAGACAACTAAAAATAATGTATTCCACAATTGTTATGCACCGACCCCCGGTCTAACGTTCACAAGGTGTTTCGTGTGCAATGAAAAACACATAAACTGACAATTTTTGAATAAAATTTTAAGGTTGAAATTTGAAAATTTGAAAAATGCATTTAAAAAAAATCCCTAAATGTATGATATATTAACTGGTTGAATCCCTTCAAAACTTGTACCTCCTTCCATACTAAATTATTTTTTCGACCATTTTAAAGAAATCAATTATCACCTAACTATTTAAAACCATCAATTTAATATTCAAAAATTATTGACATCCACCCACCCTTACTATCACCCCTCACACCTCACCCAACCTCTCCTAAAAACTCAAACTTGCATAAATAAACGAATGAAATATTGATTATATGTACTGGAGCTATTGATCGTACCCGCAATTAAGTGTTAAATTATCAACAACCCTGCCCAAGAACCCCCTTTCACTTAGTCTTCCCTAACCACTCTTACCTGCATATTGATTTTCCACGCATCCGCAACTTGTCCGAAGTATAATAAAGTTTATTTTCATTGACGTGACATTTTAGCGTCCTGAAACTTTTCGTTCAAATTTTGTCAGTGTCTACGGTAAGTTGTTAGATTTTTGTCTTTGGTGCACTTTCCAATTGATGAATGATCGATCTTATTTCAAAAGTTGTTCCGGTTGATGTATTCGCAGAGACTTGCGATCTTTCCTGATGCAAGGAACTTTGTGATTTGCAGCGAAGTGTGTTGTTGAAGAAAATATTCATTTTCCTAGACGAAATTTTAATAAATATAATCTCATTATACCTGAGAAAACGTGATTTTAGTTTGGTAGCTATTGTATATTAACAATTGAGCTAAGTTTTCCGTGGGCATATCATGATAAATGCCGTTGTATGCAAAATTGTAAAGTATTTTGATGGTCACTGAACACTTGTTACAATTTTTGAAGTGAAAATTCTATGTACGCGGTACGCATCTAATTTTCAAGAACGTTTCATGCTTATCGATCCTACTGCGGGTAAGCGATGGTTAGAAAAAGAGAGGGGAAAGCATTCAACAGCGTCATGTGCGAATTTTTACACTTCTTGAACTTTTTCCTTATCTTTTCGCGTCAACTATTGATTGGACAAACCTAGGAACGAAATGCTTACAACTGCAATTTAATTTGCAGACTTGATCTACTCTGGTAATAGAAAGAAGTATTCCGGCCCTCATAGAATTTCCAATTTTACATTGGAATGAGTGTAACAGCAACTAAACTATTTTTTTTTTTACAGAATGACTTGTGTTATAGGCAATTTCGGCCTTTATGTGCAATGCACAAACACAGTCATGGAGGGAAGGAATGGGAATGGGAAGGTCGGGGAGGGGGAGTGAGAACGACCGTAGCGAGTGGAGAAGCTGGTATATTGCTCAGTTGTACTGGCTGCTTACTGACAAATATTTGCAGATGTTATGGGGGACTGAATGATAGAAAGCGAACAGAAACCATCTACTGAGTATCTAGGCCTTCTTGAAGTGGAACTGTTTCACTTTTACACCGTTTCCCCATTTTATTGCGAATAATTTTTGTATTACCAGTAGCAACTCAAAAATTTGCGCTTGAAAAAATCCCGTCTGGAGTGGGAATCGAGCCCACGTCCTATTGACGTCAATCATTATATGTCTGAACGTTCCCATTTTTATACATAATACAAACCAATTGTAACGTTTTTGGAATTTGAACCAGAACCACAACTAGAATAAGTGGAGGCAATAAATAATCTTAAAAACATTCATAATTTGTTATTTTTATAAACTCCCTACATTATTTAATTTAGCTGAATAAAACATCCTTAATTTTATATCAATGATTTATCACAACTTAAAAGCGTATAAAAGTCACACTTCTGCCGGGTGCCGTGTGTGTAGGGATGGCAAAATCTGCTCTCTTCCAATCGCAGTGATCCACTGCGATTGCTCTTTTTCAATATCTGTGAAAAAGAGCAGCTCTTCCAATAGCAGTGATTTTTCCACCTCTATTATCCATGCTAGTGCACAATTAAAAAAAAGAGACAAAATAGTAATTTTCTGCGAAATCCTGCATATAACAATCAGGCAGACCCAATCTCTCAATACCTCCAGCTCAGTGCGCCTAGTGAACACTTCCCCGATTTCCTCCTGGGAATGAAAAGGTTTTCTCTTACTATCCAATGTACGAAAAAACGATCGATCGCAATGGAGTCAGGATGGCAAAAATGTCAATCGCATTTCATATACACAAGTCAAATAAAAAAAACACCCGGTCATCGATCGCATCGCATATATACAAGTCAAATAAAAAAAAATACCCGGTCATAGAAAACCAAACCAAAAGGGTCTACTGTTTACTTTTTTCACACATTACCTCACACAAGCAATTTCATCATGAAGAACGTAAAGCTCTTATCGACACGGTGGACTGCAACATAAATCGGCGAAACTTGCGATAGCCGCAACATGTCCTACCAATCGACCAGATCGAAAATCAGAACAAAATCCGCCAAAAAAACTCTAGCAAAGCGCATCATTGACCACTTCGGACGTTCCACACCTCACCTATCAGATCAGATCCCACCGATCAAAATATCGCTAAACAAATCTCTTATCATCGGACGTTCCACACCTCACCTATCAGATCAGATCTCACCGATCAAAATATCGCTAAACAAATCCCTTATCATCGGACGTTCCACACCTCACCTATCAGATCAGATCCCACCGATCAAAATATCGCTAAACAAATCCCTTATCATCGGACGTTCCACACCTCACCTATCAGATCAGATCCCACCGATCAAAATATCGCTAAACAAATCCCTTATCATCGGACGTTCCACACCTCACCTATCACATCAGATCCCACCGATCAAAATATCGCTAAACAAATCCCTTATCATCGGACGTTCCACACCTCACCTATCAGATCAGATCCCACCGATCAAAATATCGCTAAACAAATCCCTTATCATCGGACGTTCCACACCTCACCTATCAGATCAGATCCCACCGATCAAAATATCGCTAAACAAATCTCTTATCAAATCGCAATCGTTTCATCTACATAGCTCCAATTCATTCATTCATTATTAAAGCAACATCACTGAGAGCAGACACTGCTCGTGCTCTCAGTGTCAATATCAATCACCAAATATAGGTTTGGGATAGCTTATATGATTGATAGTCTTTAATATCACAGACCTGATATATCGCTGATCGCAAGCGATATAACAGCAACGAAAGAGCAATCGAGAGCAATCGGAATAACAACGTTCAAGCTCTTTCTTCGCGCGATTGATATTTAGCGGTGGGACTTGGGTAAAATTCGACTTCCATGGGTTTCAGGATCTGATAAGAGCTTTACGTTGTTCATGATGAAATTGCTTGTGTGAGGTAATGTGGTGTAAAAAAAAAAGACAAAAGACCCTTTTGGTTTGGTTTTCTATGGCCGGTTTTTTTTTTTTATTTTGCTTGTATAGGTATATGCCATGCGACAGATGACCGGCTTTTTTTTTGGTTTATTTAGCTTGTATGCGATCGATGACCGGGTGTTTTTTTATTTGGCTTGTGTATATGAAAATCCATTGACATTTTTGCCATCCTGACTCGATTGCTTTGGATAGTAAAAGAAAACCTTTCCATTCCCAGGGGGAAATGGGGCAAGTGTTCACTATGCTGAGCTATGACAATGAGTCTTGCCTGATTGATAGATGTAGGAAAATTACGATTTGCTTAGCGATCGATGAGGTGGAACGTGCGGTGCAAAGTTTCAATGGGGTACGCTTTCTGGGAAAATAGAATTACTCTATTGAGCTAAACGAGTTTGTTTGACGAGCTTTATTCTGAGCTACGATCTCGTCGGGGTTACGTGGAATGCGTGAATTGCGGGATTAATGTGCGAGTGCGAACAAAAACTCTGGGATTTGTAGCGATGATCATTGCGGCAATTTTATTGGTGATAGAACGTAAGCAGTATGCATTTGCTCTGCTCTTCTAATCGCAGCTCTTTTAAATTTTCAATCGCAGTATGCGATTGCTCTTTTCAAATAGCAGTGAAAAAATCGCAGGTATGTGAAATAGCATACCATCTCTACGTGTGTGCATATTTTTTCTGGGTTGGTTATGCCTGTTAAGGAGAAGTCCCATTCTCAGAATTCGAGTACAACTTGCTTTCAACTCCATTTAGTCAGCACCGCCTCTTGGCGGCCTTGGGACCTGGCGCCCCCGGGTCTGCGGGGGTGCTATTTACGCTACTGTGGAATGTTTTGCGTAAGTTGGAGAGATTTTCTAGAAAAAATCATAGCTATGATCAAAGACGTCACATTTCGCGATGTTTGAAATCCGGAAATTATTGTTTTAAATAAAGCATAAATAATTCAAGCTATCTCTCTGTATTTGTGACTCACGGCAAAGAGCATAAAATTAGATCAGACTTGGCCGCATAATAAATGGTATTACATTATTCATAGATTAATGATATATAATGTTTATTGTGTAAAAATCTTTTTATTACGGACATTCGCGTTGTCATGTTATGTATTCAAAAGTATGGCGCAATAATGTAATCAAATTACAGAAGATCTATTTACGCTACTTAGTTTTACTTTATTATTCTAATAATAAAGTGTTGTGATCGACACAAGAAGAAAAAAAGTTTGCTACCCTGAAATTTTTTTTTTCGCGTTTCATGGCTAAATTAGCCTAAAAATGCAAAAAAAAAATCCGTCCCGCCGTAAACCGTACGCCGTACATATGGACTCATATCTCCGAGACCGTTAAAGGTGGAATGTTCGTTTTTGGGTAGATTGTTGATTGGATAAGTGAGCTTCGTTTTCTAAATTTTTGGAGGTGTTAGGTGGAAAGGGGAGGCGGGGGGAGGGAAACAGTCGAAAACTACACTTGCTAATATCTCCACCACGAATGCAGATAGAAAGTTGAAAATCAGTAGAGATGTAGAGAAGGTTGTGGGACAAACTTCAAAAATAATTTAATTTTTTTATCCATTGACGTCCGAAAAGGGGGGGTAAAAACAAATTGTCGGCCGAATTGTTTTTTCAAATGATTATATCTTCGAAATTACTTATCGTAAAAAATTCATATTTTGGGACCATGAAGGTTGCATATAGTTCCACTGGAATCAGCTTAATGAGTGGCTAATTATTGTAAGGGGGAGGATCAGGGGGGTGCAAGGTAAAACACTTAAAAATTAATATCTCAACTATCTCTTAAGCTATGTAATTAAAACTTGAAACGTATATTAAGCTATACTAGGAAAACACAAAAAAATATCATATGTTGAAATAATAGTAGTGGGGGGAAATGGGGAGCATTTCAAATATGGCGCACTTTTCAAAATTACAAATCCTTATATCTCAAAAAAGAGTACAGCTATCAAATCGAAAATTTGTCAGATTGTAGAACTACATAATGGTTAATTGCTTTTGTTGTTTTTCATAAAGCATTTAATATTTGCTCGAGTTTACCCGATCGCAGTCGGCTACTTCTCTTCAGTGCTTGTGTTGTTTTTATTGCCCTCAAATCAAACACTTCGTCATTACCCGAGTCCACCCGATCGCTGCCGTTCGTCACCAGTCGTCTCCGAGTCTTTTCCCTGTTGTTGTTGAACATTCATAAAAATTTGTTTCGGAGTAGAATCGTATAAATTGTTAATTATGTTTATTGCTCAACAGAATTATAGTGTATGAACGAATATTGTAATTTCTTCCCTTTCCAGAAAGATATGTATGTACATGATATTGTAATATTAATTAGGCCCTATGACATAAAAGAATTCTTTAATGAGAAACCGAATTGTACATATGTATGTACAACCACTAATTTGTAAGTTGTTGTGATTTGAATTAAAAAGAAATATTTATCCCAAAGAAAATGTGAACTCAACATTTGACCTTGTTTTTTTGAAGTGTTTTCTTTTGCACAATATCAACGAACTAAATCATTTCAAGCAAATAATCTCTTCTCCAATACTTCATGAAATTAATTATACATATACTCGAAAAAACAAATTTACTAAAAGCAGGTACACATAGTAATGGTAATATTTTGCTATTTTCTACAAAAAATATACGATACAATAAAATGAAAATTTAGCAAAATTATAACTATGAAACTAACAAAATTCTATCAGCATATTTGCTTAATCTAAATCACTATGAAAATATGAAAAACTAAAATTTATTGAAATGTATATAAATTACACTCTGTGTGGCATGATTGCCATATCCGATCAAAATGATTGACACACATGAGAGCCGTTTATTATTTCGCATCAATCTAAGCAAATTTGCAAAAATGATAGGCGATCTTATTAGCGAGTAATTGTAAACTTAATTATAGCTAAATTTATGGTGTTTGGCTATTGACTAATCGAATTTATGCATCATGAATTCTAATTTAATTATGTTCTTGTTTATTCTCTAGTAGACATCAACAAATATTGTACATTTCATTAATGATTTATTATAAACTAGCAAACGCCCGCGACTTCGTCTGCCTAAAAATAGCAATAATAAGTATTTTTTGAGAGTGTAGTTAGTAATGCATTATGTGGGATATATAATCTGGCTCTTTGAACACAATGTTTTATATTTTGTTGGAATCAGAACCATAAATTATTAGGAATGAAACCATGAAACGCGCATTTGAATGGGACAGGCTCGTGATCAAATCAATCCCGTGATTTGAGCTCATACACATATTGAAGAGCATTAATGACATGTGAATAACTGCAGCTCGTGTTAATTAAAAAAAAAACCAAATAAAATAATATTAAGCTTAAAAACATAACAGGACTACGATTGTTCATAAAGCCCAATCATACGATACTATAGATGAAATCGAAATTTTTGTGATGTTAAGAAATTTTGTATAGGGAGTGGTAGAAGGGGTGACAGCACTGAGCTAATTTGTTTCAGACCATGCTAGAGTAGCTATAAAAATGTTTTGTACCAAATTTAAGCTTCAAAAATTGAACAGGTACTGAGAAACTTAGTGCATTGAATTGAATGAAATTGTGCAATTTGTATGGGAGGTGGTAGAAGGAGGGGAGGGGGGGGTATGGTGATTTTTTGAGAAACAACTATAATTATGATGCCATTGATATACTTTAAATTTCAGATCTGTATCATCCACACTTTTCAAGAAAATCGAATTGCTATATAGTCGTGAAGTTGTGTCTCATTGTATGGGAGGGGGTAGAAGGAGTGAAGCTACTCGGTTGATTTTATTTCCGATATTATTAATAATGCTAATTAAGGATTTAGTACTACATTTTAGCTAGATAAAATTTACACGCACTGAGAAAATTAGTGTAAAGTGTTTCATGAAAAAGTGTAGTTTGTATCGGAGGTGGTGGAAGGTGTGGGGGAACTCAAATAATTTGTATGCCAAAAGACTGCATTTGTAATAAAAATAATACATTCCGAATTTCAAATTAATAGCTTTTATAGTTTCCAAGAAAATTTGATTAATATATATTTTTGAAAATGAGTTGAGGGGGTAGAAGGCATGAGGGGAGTAAAATAAAACCAAAAGCAGATTACATCTCGGGCGACACCTAACAAACTGTGCAAGTTTCATTACTATCGGTCCAGCCATTTGTGCGTGAAAAGCGGCCGGACAGACAGACAAAAATTTCAAAAACGTGTTTTTATGCTTAGTTATTGGTAAAATAAAGGAAAAAACTAACTTATAGCCATTTATAAGCAAATAACAGACAGACAATACAATTATATTAATATTGTTATAAATCTGGCCACCACGCAATATTGATCTTCTCCAATATGCCAGAACAAACCACGCAATATGAACTTTCTCTACTTAAAAGAAAGTTCTCGAATAATCTTCTAATATTGTTATTGATCTGGCAATGATCTCTCTCAAATCTGCCAGAACTATATAGAATATTCTTCCAACATGTAGAGGGCCACAACCAATGACACCCGACGCCATCTAGTAACTTCTAGAATAGTCCAGACCCAGCAGAAAAACATACACCAGAGAAGGTTCGAGAATTGGATAAATCAAGTATAAATAGCCAGAGTTTTGCGACAAGTGATTCATTCACTCAGTGACAGTTTTATGGAAAACACCTATCGGTGTAAGTAAGCGAAAGCGATAGATCGGCGGTGTTACTGTGTTGTGCGAATTAAGTTTTTAGAGCGAATTAAGTGAAGTGATCGGGAAATTGTGTAAAAGTGCAATAAATAAATTATCCTTATATTTTAAAACGAATTGTGTTTTTCTTGAAATCCGGCGAACCCCTAGCTCGCAACAATATGTATAGATTTAGCTAGAAATTTTTGAATATATGATTACTTCTTGAAAATACACATAACAATATCCTTACTGCTATCATAATTTAGTTTCCAGCTGCTATATTTGAAATGATGACTTTGGACTACAAGTTGAACGTGTGTTAAAACCGAGTATATTGAGCAAACATTTTGTTCCGCGGCAAGTGACAGTTTACGAATTGTGATAAATTTTCGAAAAAATAACGACATGGAAACACAAAAGATGTTAAAATTTGCTCCTTCATTGTGCCCAGTAGTGGAATCAGAGTATACAGGAAAAACGCCACGCATTCCAAAAATTGACAATTTACGGAGGCATCAAGTGTTGTTCTTGATTATGTCTAGTATGTCCGTTGGGGTTGATAAATCTTTAATTTCGTTATTATGGAATAAAAACTTTATGCAATTTCATATTTGCAGAAACGTATAAAAAAGATGGTTTATTGTCATAATGAATGGTGACACTTCTTTTAAAGAAAATTTTCGTAGAGCATTCAATTTATTTCCTCTCTGGGCTTCAAATTTCCCCGACTAAATTTCTATAACCATTTCTTCCTATCGTAAGTTTCTAAGTCTTCCTTATTGAAATAACGTATTTTCTTCGTTTCTTCAAAATTTTACTGAAATCTAACTGTTGTGACCAACGACAAACCTTCGAGCACATTCTAGAAAGAGATACTCCATACACACCCTTACAAAAACTTTTAATGGACTTTGGTTATTCCAACAATTTTGACACTGAACTTTCAAAATTCTGAAGTAAAGAAGGAAACATAAGAATGTGAAAAACAGTTAACTTGAAGATTCTATGTTTTCAAAAGTAATTTTGTGAAAAGTATATTTTTACAAATATCATTGTTGTCGAAAAGTTTTGATTTTGATTCGAATACTCCTTCTACTCCCTTCCATTCAAATGCACAATTTTGGTAAATGCATTCAATCGATTTTCATTGAAACTAGAAAAAGCACAAACTTAAAATTTTGTCAGAATTTGTCCCTTAATAACTGCAATAAACGCTAAAAAAATATGAGCTTCGCTTTACGCCTTTTTGTATTGGAAATTCAAGAAAAGCATTCTCCTTCGAACATATGAGAGCTACCGACTTTAAAATTGTAACAAAACGGATGGATGACGGAAGAATCCCCAAACGCACACTAAAAGGGAAAGTCATTGGACAAAGACCGGTAGGAAAACCACGGGAGCGCTGGGAGGATTCGATTGGCGCAGACAGCAAATCACTGCTAAGATTTTCTAACTGGAGGACGCGATGACTGAACCGAGATGGATAGAGGCAAAGTATTCAGGAGGCTAAATTCCGATTTGGGCTGTAGCGCCATCGTAAGTACTTAAGTAACGTCTTGCTTGAGAAGTGATCAAGTACGACCACGAGAACAGCCGTTGGAGCTATCAATAGCTCAAGGACCGTCAATAAAAAAAAAGATTAAACGATCTGTAATGAATTTGTTATGGCTTCTAGCCAAATAACTTTTGCTGTAAGGAAAGCATGCACTTTTAAAATAATATCACTGGTTGGTGAGGGTCGTTGTTTTCATCTGATTATCCAACTGAAAAAAAAAAAACAAAAAAATACGCAGGATGCCGCCGAATGTTGAAGAATAGCCCAGCACTTTTGGATCAGGGGTTGAATAAGGGTTTTCATAATTTACATGGAAATCTGACATTGCTTTTCTCAAATTGGGGCATTTGTATGGTAGGAGGCAGAGGAAGTGGACCGTTTTGAAATATTTTTTTTTTTCCAATTTTAAAGTTGATAGCTCTCAATTGTTCGAAGGAGAATTGTTTTCCTTGAATTTCTTATATAAAAATTTATATAGGGGGAGGTAAACGGAGTGAAGGGAATTTGATATATTTTTAGCATTTATTGCAATTACTAAGGGATAAATTCTAGCAACATTTTGAGCTATTAATTTTGCTATTTTTAATGGAAATCGATGTATGGTAATACATTCATCAAAATTATGCATTTGTTTGGGGAGGGGAAAGAAGGATCAAAACAAAATTTTTCGACATCAATGATATTTGTAATAGTATACTTTTCTCAAAATTTTAAATTGACAGCTTTGATTCGAATACTCCTTCTACTCCCTCCCATACAAATGCTCAATTTTGGTAAATGCATTTAATCAATTTTTATTGAAACTAGAAAAAGTGCAATCTTAAAATTTAGCCAGAATTTGTCTCTTAACAATTGCAATAAATGTAAAAAAATATTAACTTTGCTTCACTCCTTCTACTACCTCCCATACAAATTTTTGTATTGGAAATTCCAGAAAAGTATTCTTTCTTTCGACTTTAAAATTGTAACAAAGCAATGTTATTCGGATGTTGATAAGCAGATTCAAAATCATCAAAGGCCTCCCATACAAATGCCATAAATTCAGACAAAAATTGTTCAATTTCGTCGAAAATTATGAAAGCTACATATAGTATATACATGTATATTACGTTTGGTGTTATACATATACAAAAATTACAAACCTGCTGCCTCTGCTTTTACCATCAATACAAAAGTCACTATTCACTATTCGAAAGAATTTGAGATGACATATTTTCCGGTACAATAAACTCTTTGCTATTTCATCTAGAGTATCATATGATTGGGCTTTACGCCCAATCAAAATTCGTTTATGTTTATTTCTTAGCGTTACAAACGGTAAGGCAAACACAATATATGCACTCTCAATTTTATCTAGAGTACCTTATAAACATAACAAGACTTAAATTGCGCGTAAAGATACTATGATACTCTAGATGACAGACATTTTTGTATTGTAGGAAATTCTGTCTGAGGAGTGGTAGAAGGTTTTACGACCATTCAACTAACTTTTTCACATCTTGCTAGAGTTGCTATCAAAATGTTTTATGCAAAATGTAAACTTCAAAAATTTAATAGGTAGAAAAGAAAAGAAAAACATAACAAGGCTACGATTGCGCGTAAAGCGCAATCTTACGATACTCTAGATAAAATAGAATTTTTTGTGATCCCTAGAAATTTTGTATGGAGAGTGTTAGAAGGGATGATAGAATTGAACTAATTTTTTCCCCATCATGCTAAAGTAGTTATAAAAATGTTTTGTACAAAATGTAAGCTCCAAAAATTGAATGGGAACTGAGAAAATTAGTGAGTTAGATTTAGTGAAAATGTGCAGTTTGTAGGGAAGGTGGTAGAAAGAATGGGGGATTTTAGTGATTTTTTCAGAAATAACTAGATATATTAAAAAAATTTATATCCCTTAAATTTCAGACTAGTGCCATTCATACTTTTCAAGAAAATCGATTTTTTGTGAAGTTGTGAAAATGTGTTATATTGTATGGGAGGGGGTAGAAGCAGAGAAGCTAATCAAATATTTTTTTCTGATCTTAGTGATAATACTAATTAAGTATTTATTACAAAATATGAGTTCAATAAATGTTATATGTTCTGAGAAAATCGTCTTAGAGCATTTCATGAAAAAGTGTAGTTTGTATGGGAGGAGGTGGAAGGAGAGGGAGGACGCAAATATTTTGTCTACTATAGATTTAAATCATCATGAAAGTAATATATCCCAAAATTCAGACTAATACCTTTTATACTTTTCGAGTAAATCCATTTATTGTCAAATTGCGAAATTGTGTAATTTTGTATGGGAGGGGATAGAAGGGGTGAAGCAAATCGTCTAATTTTGTTTGTCCTTACTAACAATTTTAAATAAATATTTGGTGCATAATTTCAGTCCACTAAATTTTATACGCACTGAGTAAATTGGCTTAGAGTAATTCATGACAAGTACAGTTTGTATGGGAGGTGGTAGAAGGAGGGGGAACACGCAAATAATTTGTATGCAGTAGATTGATATTATCATAAAAGTAACATACTCCAAATTTCAGGCCAATAGCTTTTATACTTTTCGAGCAAATCCGTTTATTGTAAAATTGCGCAATTGTGTCATTCTGTATGGGAGGGGGTAGAAGGGATGAAACTAATCGTCTAATTTTTTTTGGCCTTACTAAAAATTTTAAATAAATATTTGGTGCTCAATTTTAGCCCGCTAAATTGTATACGCACTGAGTAAATTGGCTTAGAGTAATTCATGACAAGTACAGTTTATATGGGAGGTGATAGAAGGAGGGGAAGGATACGCATAATTTTTATACGGTAAGTTGATATTATCATAAAAGCAACATATTCCAAATTTCAGGCCAACAGCTTTTATACTTTTCGAGCAAGTCCGTTTATTGTCAAACTGCGCAATTGTGTCATTTTGTATGGGAGGGGGTAGAAGAGATGAAGCGATTTGGCCCGTTCACGAACTTGACCTTACTTTTTTGTCAAAAATGACGTGTACAAAATTTTAACTATCTAGCTCAACGCGTTCTCAAGCTAGAGAGCGCACAGACGGACGAACGGACATCCGGTTTTGAGATTTTTGAGTGATAATATTAACTTCTGTATCATTAATTTTTTTCTCCGAGCCTGATTTCTTAGCGTTACAAACTTTAGAGCAAACTTATAATACTCTCAGATTTCATCTAGAGTATAATTAGTGTATTGAAATTAGTGAAATTGAGCAGTTTGTACCGGAAGTGTGAGAAGGAATGGGAGATTTTTGAATTTCAGAAATAACTTAATTATAAACATCATACCATTGATCGTATTATTGCTGATTTCAGTGTTTCTTATTTCAGAAATATGCTAATTATTATTAAAATACAAAATTATAATTTGAGATCAGGGGCTTTTATACTTTTTAAGGAATTCAACTTATTATGAAGTTGTAAAATTGCGAAATTTTGTATGGGAGTGGTTAGAAGAAGTAAATGTAATGAGTTAGTTTTGTTGGTTTGATTAATAATGCCACTAAAATATTTTGTGTTGAATTTGTACTCGATAAACTTAATACGTACTAAAAAATTTTCGAATATCACACTATTCTGCTTTATTAATTATGACGTTTCGGTCTATGCTTTTGACCTTTATCAAACTGATGGACGAGATAAAAAAAAAATGAATAATATTGATAAAGGAGAGAATGAATTGGAAGTGGGAAGGACAATAAGTATCAATTGACTAATAAAGCAAAATTGATAAATGAGATATTGTTCAATTAGTAGATATCTTAGTAGATACCGTAGCTACATTTTATTCGTTGTCTTGACTAAATTTACGTGAATGATTGAAAATCTCTATGGCTTCTCGTACTACTTCGAAATAATGATTAGTTTTGGCGAGAAGTTCCACATTTTATTGATGCTTCTAAGTGATTGCATTTCTCCGAATGTACAAAAGTCGGGCGCAACTGTATTGTCCTAGTGACAAGTTGAGGTTGCGTTTCAATTACATAGGCAAATAAATGGTCAAAATATTAATTTTTAAGTGTTATTGTGTGCAATTCCCTCCTCATATAAGCATCTTTCTAAGTTGATTGTGGTGGACCTATGCGCCAATTAAATGATTGTGAATTATGAACTTTTTATGTAAAGTAGTTCCGAAGACATAATCATTTTTAAAATGCGTCGGAGGCATTGGTTTACGAAAGTCTGTAGTTTCTTGGTAAGTCGAACGGCCACTTTCCAGGTAGTACAACCAGATAACAACACGGATTTGACGCATGCGTCAAAAACTCGCTGCTTGGTGCGAAGAGAGATCTCTCTTAACCTCCAGAAAGGGGAAAGGATACCGAAGGCCCGGCGAGCCTTATTTAGCCGAGCCTCAACATCCTTTTCGGCTCCGCCGTCCAAGAACAATCGGTGTGCTTGCGTTCGAGCCCATACGCATGTACTTGGTTTTACGCACATTTATTTTCAGTCCCGCCCCTTTACATTTAGAATGCGACGAGCGAATATTTGACTCTAAATCCGAACGGTTATGTGCAAGCAAACACACGTCATCAGCATAATCAAGGTGACTTAAGATGTTAAATAGTCTCCATTGAAGACCTTTACCTTCCCCACCTTCCAGTGCAGTTTTCAAGATGTCATTTATTACCACCAGAAACAGGGCTGGTGATAATATGCAGCCTTGTCTGACACCCGTTCGCACAGGGAAGCTCTCGGATAGCTCTTCTCTATGCAAAACGCGACACTTTGCATCTTCGTAGGATTCTTTAATCATAGCTATGACCTTATCTGGAATACCTCTCTTATGCAAAGCATTCCATATGTAATCTCGCTCAACGCTGTCGAAAGCCTTCTCGAAGTCCACAAACATCAGATGTAGTGGCGAACCCATTTCGGCTGACTGCTCTAATACCCAATGGATACAAACATTAAATTATTTTTAATGTTTTTGTATGTGTCGATTTTCAGCTGTCTACTTGTAGCTAGAACCATAGTTGAGATATTAAATATTAGATACTAATTTTTGGATCTAGCGATCTCCGCCTCCAGCTTAACGCCCACAACCCGCAAAATTGGTGATTGCCTGAGATTAGCAGCCATCTACAATCAACCCGATACTGAACTTTCTATCTTTAAGGGTTTGGGAGTTAATAGACGCTGATTACGGCGCGGTGTACAGACTGTAGGATTTATTTTTTTAATATTCAGGCTAAATTAATCATAAAACATAACTTCGGGGTGGCAATTTTTTTTCCCAACTCGATCATAATACTTTATTATTAGAATAATATGCCATACCCTGTACGTGTGCGCTCGGGGCACATTAACTCCCAAACCCTTGTTATAGACCAAGAATAGTCTCAACCAGGAATTCACACATCTTCTACACTCCTCGAGCCTCTCTCGTTGTATGTATACCATCACTCTGCGATGCTAAGAATGAATGTAATCATCATGCAATTGATGTATTTTTCATTTCAGATCAGTAACATTCATACTTTTCAAGAAAATCGATTTTTTGTGAAGTTGAGTAATTGTGTTATTTTGTACGAGAGCGGTATTAGCAGTGAAGCTAATCAGCTAATTGCACTCTAGATGAAATCTGAGAGTATTTTAAGTTTGCTCTAATGTTTGTAACGCTAAGAAATAAGTCTCGGAAAAAAAAAATTAATGATACAGAAGTCCATATAATCACTCAAAAATATCAAAACCGGATGTCCGTCCGTGCGCTCTCTAGCTTGAGAACGCGTTGAGCTAGATAATTCAAATTTCGTGTACGTCATTTTTGACAAAAAATTAAGGTCTTGTTCGTGAACCAAATCGCTCTACCCCTTCTACTCCCAGCAACATTTCTGTACCCTTGGCACCTCTGTGCGAGCATTATTTCTTGGCGTTATAAACTTTAGAGCAAATTTATTATACTCTCAGATTCCATCTAAAATAATTTCTCGATGAAAATGTTTTCTTTTCGAAATATCATATAAAGCTAGAATATATCGTAATATATCGTTTGGCTAACAATTTTAAAATCGATTTAGGAAAAAACTGATTTTTTTTTAGTTTAATTTAAAACATATTGGAATTAAAAATATATAATTTTATTTGCATAAAAGCATAATCTTATTTCGCGGAATGGCTGCCATACTTGAACAATCTACAAATTTACGATTGATTACACTATTTTTTTCTACAACGTAATATATCTAGCTATGTATGAAAACATATCAAAAATTTAAAATCTTCATGTCGTAAGTAGAATTTCAGTACATTTAGCGATCACGTGGCTACTGATAATAATAATAATGGGTATAAATAACCGTCAGAAGAAGTAATAAAATGGAGGCTATACTTATAAATAACGACCTCATAAATTTCTGGGACTTCATCGCTTTGTTTGTAGAGCTAGAACGTCATTTTTGCTCTAGCTATCAAGCTAGCAAGGTAACAAAAGTCTCAGTGCCATCAGATCATTTCACTATCGGATATCCACTCCGAGCGGATGCAAAATATCCAGAAATAATAAGCACGCGACTTATTTTTCATCATTAAAAAGAAACTCTGACAAACTCAAAGGTGATAATAAGATACAGGCCTGTTATCTTCTTGAAATAGCTGTTTTGCTTCACTTAGGTATAATGCTAAGAGAGACTTGTATATTATTGTTTACTCTACTATATAAGAGATAGCTAGTTAAAGTTTGCAATTCTTACTTTGTTATTCTATTAACTTGGGAAAAGTCAATTTTAATCAATCAATCAAGGGCATAGGATGAAAATAGTTCTTTTCCACAAGGCCCAATCCTTAGCGTGGGTGTCGCAAGGATTTGTTCATTCCCTCCTGATCACTTCCATATGTTACATGGTCGACCATTCCGACATCTTCCTTGAGAACTATTATCCAGAACTGGAGATGTTTTGTTCTGGTTTTCCGTGACCGATCCACTGCAACTTCCTTTGAATCTAAATACCAATTTTATCCTGTCCAGTTTTATTCCAAAGTTCATCGTTGACGAAGTCAACAACCATGAAATATAGCGGCGAACCAATTTCATATAACTGCTGCAATATTATCCGTATGGTATTTGTATGGTCTGTATAAGACGATCCTTCACGGCATCTAGCTTGATACACTTCGAGAGTGCTCTATGCAAACTCACTAATCCAATTGAGAATTATCTTAGCCTTGATTTGACAATGACGCTCTCTTTCCGCTCAGCCGGATATCTTCCTTCAGTCCATACTTCAATAACGAGTGGAAGGAGTATATCGGCTGTTATTTCCGGTTCCGCTTTGAGGAGTTTGGTTGGTAGTTCGTCTATACCCGGGGCTTTCTTTCCGTCATTGTTTTAATGGCAGAAACTATTTCTTCTTTATCTATCTCTAATAGAAGATTGTTGTGGTTGGATGTCTGATTATTGATCACTTTCTGGAATGTCGTCTTCTGACAAAATGTTAAAACTACATATCAGAGAATTATTCATTCCACCGGCGCAATAAGAAAAGTGTAGTTATCATCACTCTTTCCTTTTTCGTAAATCATTCCTCTTGCATTTTACGTCTGTAAGCTCCGACAAAAGCGGTGTATTTTAGCCGTCCAGGTCCCCCCTTATTACTTTCATCATCATCAATGGCGCGACAGCCCAAATCGGGCCTTGGCCTCCTGAAGTCGTCGCCTCCAATCGTCTGGATCCAAAGACCGCGTCCTCCAGCTGCTAATTATACTCTAGATGAAATCTGAGAGTATTATAAGTTTGCTCTAAAGTTTGTAACGCTAAGAAATAAGGCTCGGAGAGAAAAAAATGAATGATACAGAAGTTAATATTATCACTAAAAAATCTCAAAACCGGATGTCCGTCCGTCCGTGCGCTCTCTAGCTTGAGAACGCGTTGACCTAGATAGTTCAAATTTTGTACTGACAAAAAAGTAAGGTCAAGTTCGTGAACGGACCAAATCGTTCCACCCCTTCTATTCTATTGCCCTGAAATTTGGAATATGGTACTTTTATGATAATATCAATCTACCATATAAAAATTATGCGTGTTCTCCCCTCCTTCTACCACCGACGACCGGTTTTTTTTGTTTTTTTTTGTTATTTGGCTTGTATGCGATCTATGATCGGGTGTTTTTTTTTATTTGGCTTGTGTATATGAAATGCGATTGACTTTTTTGCCATCCTGACTTGATTGCTTTGGATAGTAAAAGAAAACCTTTCCATTCCCAGGGGGAAATGGGGGAAGTGTTCACTATGCTGAGCTATGAGATTGAGTCGTGCCTGATTGATAGATGTAGGAAAATTACGATTTGCTTAGCGATCGATGAGGTGGAACGTGCGGTGCAAAGTGTTCAATGGGGTACGCTTTCTGGGAAAATAGAATTACTCTATTGAACCAAACGAGTTTGTTTGACGAGCCTTATTCTGAGCTACGATCTCGTCGGGGTTACGTGGAATGCGTGAGTTGCGGGATTAATGTGCGAGTGCGAACAAAAACTCTGGGATTTGTAGCGATGATCATTGCGGCAATTTTATTGATGATAGAACGTAAGCAGTATGCATTTGCTCTGCTCTTCTAATCGCAGCTCTTTTAAATTTTCAATCGCAGTATGCGATTGCTCTTTTCAAATAGCTGTGAAAAAATCGCAGGTATGTGAAATAGCATACCATCTCTAAGTGTAGGTATAAGTATCATAAAAAGTAAACAACAATCAGATAATAAGTCTACAAATAAATTGAATTATACAAATAAAAACAATCCTAACTGATCCAATTCTAGAAGATCAAAGAAATCTGTGAATACGGAAGAACTTGAGTGAAAATACTGCAACAGAAGGCATGTTCGGGGCAAATGCCCAGCATTCGGAAAGTCATGCAACATTTGCAAAGGTAAAAACCACTTCGCGGTAGTTTGTAAAAAAAATCGTTAAGTGAATTTTGCTCTAAAATTAATAAAGATGAGGAGTGTTCGGATGATCTCTCAATTGATAGTGTTGAGCAAAATCAAGATATGGTCGAATCGACTTCTTGGTATGAAACAATAAGAGTGGAATCGCGATTTATTAAATTCAAATTAGACACGGGAGCAGAAGTCAATGTCTTACCCTTATCAAGTATTACAGGACTAAAAGTTCAAATTAAGAAAGCATTTAACAAACTGGTAGCCTACAATGGGTCAGAAATAAAGACACTAGGCATAGTGTACATGAAATGCGTAGCAAAAACCTCAGTCCAAAAGTTCTATGTCATAAACGACATATCGGTCCCAATTTTAGGCATAAAGGGGTGTACAGATTTAAAGCTAATAAAACGCTTAAGCGAAGTGAAAATGATTAATACAGAAGGGTTTTTAAAGAAATATGGGGAATCTTTTTCAGGCTTAGGATGTTTTTATAAAAATTTTAATATCGAATTAAAAGAAAACGTTATAGCTGTAGCTAAACCATCAAGACGAATCCCGATTTTCCTAAGGAGTCGTTGAAGTCAGAATTGAAAAGATTATGTAGATATGACATAATCGAACCAGTGGAAGAGGCATGTGAATGGGTCTCAAATATAGTCTTGGTTGAAAAACCAAATAAGCAACTAAGGATTTGTTTAAATCCAAAATTTTTAAATGCATCCATTAAAGAGCATTTCTTTGAAATACCATCTATAGAGCAATTGAAATTAAACTTTGCAAACAAGAAATTATTTTCAGTATTTGATATAAAAGATGGTTTCTTTCAAATATCACTTAGCCAATCGTCGAAAAAACTATGTACATTCAGTACTCCTTTTGGTTGTTATCGATATACAAGAGACTACCATTTGGATTAAAAATTTCACCAGAGGTTTTTCAAAAAATTAATCAAGCTACTTTTGGAGATATACCAAATGTAACGATTTACATAGATGATATAGCAGTGGCTACGGAGAATGAGGTAGAACATGATAAGACGATTAAGTTGATAATGAAAAGGGCTCAGGAACGAATTGTTAAATTTCATTTAGAGAAGCTACAGTATAAAAAGGAACAAATTTCATTTTTAGGGCATATAATTAATAAAGAAGGCATTGCTCTCAGCCCAGATAGAACGCAGGCGATACGGGTATTACATCAGCCACAAAATAAAAAAGAATTGCAAACTATGTTAGGATTCATAAATTATGTTAGGAATTATTTGCCGAATTTGTCGGACATATCTGTTCCTCTCAGGTTATTACTGAAAAAAGATGTAATCTTGCAATGGTTAGACGTACATGAAGAATGTTTACGGAATATCAAAAATTTAATTATGAGTGCCCCAATCTTAAAGCCTTTTAATAATCAAGAAGGGGTTACTATACAAACTGATGCATCCAAGGACGGACTAGGAGCTTGTATCATGCAAGGAGAAAGACCGGTTAGCTTTGCATCCTCCAGCTTAACAGATTGTGAAAAAAACTACTCACAAATTGAAAAAGAGTTGCTTGCAATAGTGTTTGCGTCTTCAAAATGGCATGTCTTAATTTATGGTCGTGAGATCGTAATAGTTACACACCATAAACCATTGTTAGGGATTATAGCAAAAGAGTATCGAAAAATTCCTTCCCCAAAATTGCGGCGAATGAAGCTTCGCCTAGAGAAATATAAGTTAAGTCTAAAATACTTACCAGGAAAGTACATGTATGTGGCAGATTTCCTTTCAAGAAATTTTGATCGAAATAGGGTTAACACAGAAGGCATAAAAGATTTGGATGAATATATTCATACAATTAATATCAGTGATGAAAAAAAATTGTTGTTTGCAAGAGAAACTGAAAATGACTTAATACTGAAGAAACTTAAGGAATGCATTATGAATGGATGGCCTAAGAATAGAAAAGCACTGCCCGACAAATTAAAATATTTTTATAAATTGAAAAATGAACTTTACCTTGATGATGGTCTGGTATTTTTTAATGACAGAGTTTTTGTACCAGAAAATCTTAAGACAGGTATTTTAAAACTATTACACAAATCACATATGGGAATAGAGAAGACAAAGAGCTCGTACTTTGGTTTATTGGCCAAGTATGAATAATGATATTGAAGAAGTTGTAAGTAAATGCCCAATTTGCCAAAAGCATAGATCTAGTAACGTTAAAGAACCTTTAATTGAACACAAAATTCCTGAAGTACCATACGCTAAAGTAGGCATGGATGTGATGGAAATAGCTGGTAGAGATTATTTGGTAACAGGATGTTACTTTTCTAAATATTTAGATATTATCCCACTAAATAGTAAAACTACTACGGGAATTATTACAAAGTTAGAAATGGTTTTTTCGATTTACGGAATACCTAAAGTAATTGTAGCAGACAATATGCCATTCAGTTCATTTCAATTTAAAAGGTTTGCAGAGGAACTTGATATAGATGTAACGACGAGCAGTCCTAATTATCCCAAATCTAATGGTTTTGCAGAACGCTGTGTTCAAACGGCAAAGAAGCTAGTTATAAAATCAAAGGAAAGTAAACAGAGCTTGTGGTTCACATTATTAGAATATCGAAACACACCAATTAAAAATTCTGAAATTATACCAACTCAGTTGATGATGGGTCGTCAAACGCGAAGTATGATTCCCGGAAAAACGCAGGTTTTTAAAAATGAACAGTTTAATAAGGAAATCATACCTATTTTAAAACATAACAGGGCTACGATTGCGCGTAAAGCGCAATCTTACGATACTCTAGATGAAATAGAATTTTTTATGGGGAGTGTTAGAAGGGGTGATAGCATTGAACTAATGTTTTCCCCATCATGCTAAAGCAGCTAAAAATATTGTTTTATACAAAGTGCTTACTCCAAAAATTGAATAGGAACTGAGAAAATTAGTGTATTAGATTTTGTGAAAATGTGCAGTTTGTATGGGAGGTGGTAGAAAGAGTGGGGGGATTTTAGTGAATTTTTCAGAAATAACTAAAAATATCATAAAATTGACATATCGTAAATTTTAGACAAGTAACATTCATACTTTTCAAGGAAATAGATTTTTTGTGATTTTGTGAAACTGTGTCATATTGTATGGGAGCTAATCAAATATTTTTTTCTGATCTTAGTGATAATACTAATTAAGTATTTATTACAAAATGTGAGCTCTATAAATGTTATAGGTTCTGAGAAAATCGTCTTAGAGCATTTCATGAAAAAGTGTAGTTTGTATGGGAGGGGGTGGAAGGAGAGAGAGGACGCAAATAAGTTTTTTACTGTAGATTTAAATCATTATGAAAGTAATATATCCAGAAACTCAGACTAATAGCTCTTACACTTTTCGAGTAAATTAATTTATTGTTAAATTGCGAATTTGCGTCATTTTGTATGGGAGGTGGCAGAAGGGGTGAAGCTAATCGTCTAATTTTTTTTCGCCTTACTAAAAATTTTAAATAAATATTTGGTGCACAGTTTCAGCGCGCTAAATTGTATACGCATTGAGTAAATTGGCTTAGAGTAATTTATGACAAGTACAGTTTGTATGGGAGGTGGTAGAAGGAGGGGGAGGACACGCATTGTTTTTATACGGTAGATTGATATTATCATAAAAGTAATATACTCCTAATTTCAGGCCAATAGCTTTTATACTTTTTGAGCAAATCCTTTAATTGTCAAATTGCGCAATTCTGTCATTTTGTATGGGAGGGGGTAGAAGGGGTGGAGTGATTTGGCCCGTTCACGAACTTGACCTTACTTTTTTGTCAAAAACGACGTGTAAGAAATTTGAACAATCTAGCTCAACGCGTTCTCAAGCTAGAGAGCGCACAGACGGACGGACGGACGGACAGACGGACGGACGGACGGACGGACAGACGGACATCCGGTTTTGAGATTTTTGAGTGATAACATTAACTTCTGTATTCATTTTTTTCTCCAAGCCTTATTTCTTAGCGTTACAAACCTTAGAGCAAACTTATAATACTCTCAGATTTCATCTAGAGTATAAAAAGAATAAGGCAAAAGGTAAGGAATATTACGACTTGAAAGCAAAACCCAGAAAATACTTTAAGAAGGGGGAAAAGTTATGGTCTAAGGAAAATAAGCATTGGGTTCCAGCTGTTGTAAATGATGTACATCCAAGTCCGCGATCGTATCTTGTTGAATTCACTAATGGTAAAATTTTAAGACGTAATATACATATATGTATACTACCTACGAAGTCGAATTTAAAAGTGTATATCAACAAATATGGCAAATTGCACTCAAGGGCTACGTAACACATATTATATTATAGTTTATGAATACTATATATTTAAATGCAGAATTACTGAATTTGAATTTATTACATGTTATTATACTCTAGATGGAATCCGAGAGTATTATGACAAAAAAGTAATGTCAAGTTCGTGAACGGGCCAAATCGCTCCACCCCTTCTACCCCCTCCCATACAAAATGACACAATTGCGCAATTTGGCAATAAACAGATTTGCTCGAAAAGTATATAAGCTAATAGCCTGAAATTGGAATATGTTATTTTTATGATAATATCAATCTACCGTATAAAAATTATGCGTGTCCTCCCCCTCCTTCTACCACCTCCCATACAAACTGTACCTGTCATTAATTACTCTAAGCCAATTTACTTAGTGCGTATAAAATTTAGCGGCCTGAAATTGTGTACCAATAAGTGGATTTACTCGAAAAGTATAAAAGTTATTAGTCTAAATTTTGGAATATATTACTTTCATAATGATCTTAATCTACAGTAAAGAAATTATTGGCGTCCTCTCTCTCCTTCTACCCCTCCCATACAAACTACACTTTTTCATGAAATGCTGTAAGACGATTTTCTCAGAACATATAACATTTATCGAGCTCATATTTTGTAATAAATTCTTAATTAGCATTATCACTAAGATCAGAAAAAAATATTTGATTAGCTTCACTGCTTCTACCCCCTCCCATACAATATGACACAGTTTCACAACTGCACAAAAAATCGATTTTCTTGAAAAGTATGAATGGCACTAATTTGAAATTTAAGGGGTGTCAATTTTATAATATTCCTAGTTATTTCTGAAAAAAACAATAAAATCCCTCCACTCTTTCTACCACCTCCCATACAAACTGCACATTTTCACTAAATCTCACACACTAATTTTCTCAGCTTCTATTCAATTTTTGGAGTAAGCATTTTGTATAAAACATTTTTATAGCTACTTTAGCATGATGGTGAAAAAATTAGTTCAATGCTATCACTCCTTCTAACACTCCCCATACAAAATTTTATGGGATCACAAAAAATTCTATATTTCATCTAGAGTATCGTTAGATTGCGCTTTACGCGCAATCGTAGCCCTGTTATGTTTATAGTAGAGTTCACGATTATTTATTAAACCTACAGAATTACTGAATTTGATTTTATTACAGTTTATTATACAGGGTGTTTGGTACTCCGTGCATAACCTTGTAAGGGGTTATTCCTGGATATATTTTGAGCAAAAAATTGTTCTACGGAGATGGTCAATTTTCAATATCCACGGAGATACAGGGTGATCAAGAAAAGTCCTTCGGACCTGTACCCTCACTCACTCAAAACGCTATATCTTGAAAACTAATAATCACAATTCAAAGTGTTATAGCTTGTTTTTTAGGGAATCAAATTACCTTTCATTTGCTGTAATAGTCCGCATTGTAACTGTATCCAATTCTGAGATATTTGCTTCAGAACACTAATTTTTGACACTTTGACCATCAAAATTCTAGGATCAATGTAGTTTTTCTCTAAAAAACCCATTATAAAAATGTCATTTTAATGTTGTTTTCTTATGTGCCATATTATTTCCTACAAAAGATGCATACACTTGCATTGCGAGACGGTGGATGACGACGAGACTGTCGAACACCAAGCCAAATATATCGAGATGGAAGATATATATATTGAGGTTAAGTCTGAGCTAGATGTGTTGGGCAAGGGCGAGGCAGGAGCGAGCGCGGCGAATACGACACAGGAGATGGTGCGTGTCGAAAACCAGCACGAGAGTCAGGTGCAAGACACGTGGGGCACGTTTGACGGGAGTTTTCTGTGCTGGCAGAGTTTTAGGGACAGGTTTGTGGCCGTGGTGCAGGAGAATGAGCGGGTGAAGCCGGTCTTCAAACTTCAATACTTGAAGTCGGCAGTAAAGGGCGAGGCGGTGCGAGTGCTCGGCAGCTGGCAGCTGACTGAGTCCAACTATGAGCAAGCATGGCAGCGATTGTGCGAGGAATACGACGACGAATATCTCATAAGAAGGGCGTTATTCGCCATTCCGCGCATGGCTACTGCAACCTACGACGGAATGCGCAAGATAGTGGATACGGTGCATGACTCGCTAAGGCAGCTAGAGGCGCTGGGGATGCGGGTAAGCACGTGGGATTCGATCGTCACGAACGTGATGGTGGAGCGGTTCGTCGATCGGACAGCAGAGCAGTGGGAGCTGCATAGGTCAAAAATGGAGCCGTCGGTCATGTGCGAGTTCCTGGAACGGAGAGCAAGGGCGATGGTGCATGCGGTGTCAGGTCAGCAGGAAAGACCGGAAAGAGCGAAAAGAGAAACTGGGGTCGGTAAAACAGGTGCAAGCTATGGGGCGTGCAATATATGTCGGGGGGACGCATCAGCTTTATAGGTGCCCGAAATTCTTAGTAATGGATCTGATTACAAGGAAGAACGTCGTGCAGAGGTTTGGCTGTGCATGAACTGCCTGAAGGGTGAAAATGGCGATGGTGCAAGAGCCAGCGCTAGACGGGTTAGTAAGAAGATTTTGGGAGCAGGAAGAGCTGCGCGATGTCAGAGCAAGAACTGATGAAGAAGAGCGTGTGGAAAATGTATTCATGGGAACACAATACCGAGCAAGAGATGGGCGGTATGTTGTAAGCATTCCAATAAAGCCAGATTATGCAGAGCTAGGCAGTTCACGGCAGATAGCATTGAAGCGCTTCTTCATGCTAGAGCGAAGATTAGAGAGCAAGCCCGAGCTGAAGAGACAGTATGTCGAGCAATTGGGGCATATGACTATAGCGATAAGGGAGCCAGAGTCGAACGCAATGGTGTATTACATACCACATCACTGCGTGACAAAAAAGTTCAGAGTGGTGTTTAATGCATCGTGCAAGACAAATTTGGGCAAGTCATTCAACGAAATTCAGACAGTGGGCGAGAAGCTACAACGTGATTCAGCAGAAGTGCTAGTCAGATTCAGGCGACACAGGATTGCGGTGAATGCAGACATCAAAATGATGTTCAGACAGGTGCGTGTTGTACCAGAACAATGGGACTGCCAGAGGATATTTGGCAAGCAAGCAAGGAGGATCCATTGTAGAAATATTGGCTAACTGTGGTCACATATCGCATGGCATCATCGGCGCATAGTGCAGTGCGAGCAATGGTACAATGGTGCAATGTGCAAAAGACAGCAAAGGTCAGTTGCGTGCGACAAGAGCGATTCAGAAAGATTTCTATATGGATGACTGTGCAGATGCTGAGCAAGAAGCAATGGAGCTGTGCATGGAGGTGGATAAAATATTACGTGGTGCAGGTTTTGTGCTCAGGAAGTGGTCATGCAACAGCAAGCAAGTAATAGAACGCATGGATGGAGAAGGCGAGAAAATACGTGAGGAGCAGAAGGAGACGTCAGTGCTAGGATTACGATAGGCGACAGAGCAAGATGAGCTGAGATTTCGAGTGCGGTTGGAAGATAGTGTAACAGAGCCGACGAATGTGCTGAGCCATGTCGCAAGGCTGTATGATCCGATCGGATTACTAGGGCCGGTCATTATTAGAGCAAAGATACTCATTCAAGATTTGTGGAATCTTGGAGTTGATTGGGACGAGAAATTGCCGGAGGCAATGATCAAGCGCTGGGAGTTATTATGTGATGGGATAAGAGCGGTAGAGGAGCTTCGTTTTCCGAGGTGGATGGGCATCAGTCAGATGGCTAATATGCAGCTGCATGGGTTTGCAGATGCGTCGAGCAGAGCGTGTGGAGCAGTCATCTACGTGCGAGTGCGAGATCAGAAAGGGCAATAAACGGCAGGCAGTCATTCAGCGACATCTATGGAAGGCGCGAACTGGTGCAAGAACGCGATAGAACAATATCGGCGGTGGTGCCATAAAGTGCGAATTAAATTAAAGTGCGAATTAAGTCAAAGTGCGAATAAATAAATTATCACTTATTTTTAAACGAATTGTGTTTTACTTGAAATCCTGGCGAACCCCTAGCTCGCAACAATTGGTGTCAGAAGTGGGATTTCAAGGATAAATTCGGGTTAAAAATCGCGAGTGAAATTAAAATTCTCGACCGGATAATTTTGTGAGAGCGAAAAAGTGAAACTAAAATTCTCGAACGGACAGTGAGAATTTTGTGAAATCGAATATTCGCGAGTGTTTTAGTGAGCAGTGACTTTAATTAGTGAAGAAAATTTAAGTGAATTCGGATCGCGGAAAAACTTGAAATAATATATTGGCGCTAAGAGGTTCACCAGCAGAGGTTCTTCAAACGATTCTGCAGGAGCAACAACAAGATTTTTCAACGTTAGTCCAGACATTGGATCTTCATTACGGCAGTGACCACATGCGAGAGATCCCCAAAACACAACTGTACAATCGAACCCAAAAGAATGGTGAAACACTTCAAGAGCTGGCATGCGATATTGTACGACTTACACTATTATCGCTTCCCAATGCGCAAACAGAGCAACACAATGATACAGCTGTTTTCGCATTTAACAATGCTGTACAGGACAGAGAGCTGCAACAGGCGTTAAAATTGGCAGGTAAGAAAACAATTGGCGAAGCCTTAGTATATGGGCTGACATTCGAAGCTGCCAATCAAAGCTCGCGGAGTAACTATCGAGTCCGAGAAATAGCAAAAGAGTGTGTGTGTCAGAAAGCAGAGTACACCAAGCGGAGCGAAAGATCTGGTGCCCCCCGATGCTGGAATTGTGGACAGGCAGGACACTTGAGACTCGACTGCCGTAAACCTAGAAAAGTGACCAACTATTGTTCCGGCTGCGCTGCTAAGCAACACGAAGGTAGAGATCGTGAAAGTGGATCTTGGTCAAGAACTAGTCAGCAGAGTTCAAATCTTACATAAAAGACGCCGGAGTCGATCGAAAACCCCGAGTCGGCAAGATCGATTGCAACAAGAACAATACATCGGGAAAGATCATGGAAGCAAAGATAGGCATTGGAATAAGGATCGCGAACGAACGGGTAGAAGTCGTGACGGTCAAGTACTTCATGCGAATAATCGTGGCAAGGCCGAACATGAGAAGCGATGTGATCGAGAAGATCGCGAAAGGAAGAATACGGAACGGGAAAAGGAAAGTAAACGTGCTGCCAAGGAGGAGAAGGAGCGCGAAAAGGACATGGAGAAAGAACGCGAACGTGAGAAGGAAAAAGAAGCCGGAAAAAACATTCAGAGGATAACGACCGAACCAAAGAATGGATGGAATAAGCAAAAACCTCGTACTTAAATGAAAGTGGTACATCTCGACCGACTAACAAAGTACCATGGTGGCATTGAGGAAGTGAACGACTCTGTTCGGGACGAACAGGGACTAAGGAGAAGGTAATGTTATAGATCTGGCAACCACGCAATATTGATCTTTCCTGAATATGCAAGAATTTTTTAGAACAGTCCCCCAATATGTAAAAAGCCATAGTCAAAGATCTAGAATCTTCCAGTATAGTCGACACACACCCGACGAATACACCATGGAAAGTTCGAGAATTGGGATAAAGGCATAAAAGTACGAAAACTCCGCCATAGACGGTCCCAAGCCCGAGTTGAGAAAGGAGGAGGGTACATGGAGTTAACCTGAATGGCCAGTAACACCAGTGCGTCTCAGGAAGTAGGCAAAAAGTATGACATAGTTGGACTTGCAGCATAGCTGTGAGAACTCCAGCATGTCATATTTAGCTCAAAACTCCCACCCTTTTTCTACTAGGGTGTAATAAATAAGTAGGACCGGTCCTCCAGGTCGGGGGTTGGGCGAGGCGCCGACAACGCATCACCGGAAAAAGAACACTGTCCAGAAACCTGAAGAACAGCCTCGGAAAGGATGGACTCAACGGCAACGACCCCGCAAACGAAAAATGGACTACTCTATTGGATCTTGGAATGTTCGATCCTTATTTAGGACAGGAGCTCTGAAAGAGTTTCTCGAAGAAGTGGCAAAACACAACATCAACATAACTGCCATCCAAGAAACGAAATGGCTCGGTAGCGAAATCATGGACATGAGATCACACACAATCTATCCAAGTGGAAAATTGTCGGGAAGCAGAGAGTTTGGAGTCGCTTTTGTCATTGACAAAAAATTTAAACAGCAGGTCACGAGCTTCAAACCAATAAGTGAAAGATTGTGTGCAATCCGAATAAAGACTAAATTTTTCAACACCTGGTTGATCAACGTTCACGCACCAACAGAAGACAAGGACGATGTAACTAAAGACGAATTTTATGCCACCCTAGAGACAACATATGACTCACTGCCCTCGAATGACCTGAAAATTGTCTTAGGGGATTTTAATGCAAAAGTCGGAAAGGAGGAGGCTCATAGAGGAACAACAGGAGGGCACAGTCTCCATGACATAACCAACGACAATGGCCAACGTCTTATTGATTTCGCAAGCAGCAAAAATATCATAGTAAGCTCTACGTGCTTCCCACATCGCGATATTCACAAACGAACGTGGGCATCACCAGATGGTCACACCTTCAACCAAATAGACCACGTTCTTATTGAGAAAAGGGCTGCTTCCAGTATACTTGATGTACGAACTCTCCGCGGTGCGAATTGTGACTCTGATCACTATCTAGTCAGAGCTAAGTATCGATGCAAAATAGCTTGTCGTGGGTATTCGAAAACGAGTAGAGCTCGCAAATTCAATGTCGACAAGCTTAACGACGAAACGGTGGCGCAGGCTTACATGCTAGCATGTAATAAACACCTGACACCAATATATGAAAATATCCAAAGTATGCCAGTGGATAATGCGTGGATGAAAATACGAGACGGCATCAAATCCTCCGCGGAAGAGGTATTAGGGTATCAAGCACGGCGAAAAAGTAATGATTGGTTCGACCAAGAATGTCGCGACGCAATAGATAGAAAGAACGAAGCTTACAAAATTTTTACTGAACGACCAACACGAGCCAAAAAAGAAAGATATGACGAGCTTAGGCGATATGCGAAAAAGACCTGCAGACGAAAACAAAGGAAGTACCATAATGACAAGATACAAAAAATAGACGACGACATGAGAAAAAATAATACGCGGGACGCATACGCCATAGTAAAAGACTTGAAAAAGGGATATAAACCAAAAACCAGTCTCTGCAAAGACGCAGAGGGCAATATCATCAGCGACACAGAAGAAATCAAAAGGAGATGGGCTTCATACTTCGAACATCTTTTGAATCCCATCCCAGTAGCACCGATAACGACAGACAACATTTCAATTCAAGCCTCAACTGACGAAGATGAACCATCATCGACACCACCCACGCTTCCTGAAATCAAAGCAGCCCTATGTGACCAAAAACGAAACAAAGCGCCGGGAATTGACGAAATACCAGTTGAACTTCTGAAAAACGGTGGAAACTGTGTCGCTGAAATACTGCACAGCATGATATGCAAAATTTGGACAGAGGAAATCATACCCGACGACTGGCGAAAAAGCATTATAAGTCCAATTTACAAGAAAGGAGACAAACTCTGCTGTGAGAACTACAGAGGTATATCATTGTTGTGTACGTCCTATAAAATACTGACAAAAATAATTGAACGTCGTCTTAAGCCCTATACTAATCAAATAATTGGCGAATACCAAGGCGGATTCAGAACCGGACGATCTACAACAGACCAGATATTCTCGGTGAAACAGGTGCTTGAGAAATGCTGGGAATATAACACAGACGTGCACCAAATATTCGTAGATTTTAAACAAGCATACGACAGTATCGACAGGAGCGTACTGTACCAAATCATGCTTGACTTTGGAATTCCTCCAAAACTAGTCCGACTAACAAGACTCACAATGACGAACACTGAATCCCAAGTGAGAATACAAACCGATTCCACAACCAGCTTTCCAACGGAATGTGGTTTAAAGCAGGGAGATGGTCTAGCTCCTATGCTTTTCAACTTGGCACTAGAGTATGTCGTCCGAAAAATCCCAGTCGACACCAACGGGACACTACTATTCAAGTCCACCCAACTAGTAGCATACGCTGACGACATTAACATTCTAGCAAGATCCTTCCCTAGTGCTAAGGAGGTATTTGTCAATCTTGACTCCGCCGCAAAAGAAGTCGGGTTGCGCATTAATGAAAGCAAAACAAAAGTAATGACGCAAACAAGAAGGAGAACGCCAATCAGACAAAACATAACAATTGCGGAATATAATTTGGAGAGTGTGGACAACTTCATATATCTTGGGGCTAATCTAGCAAAAGACGGTAATGAAACAGACGAAATCAAACGACGGATAATACTAGCAAATAAGACGTATTATTCGGTACTTCCAATAATGAAATCCAAGAAAGTGCACAGGAACAATAAGCTGCGGATTTATAAAACTATTATACGACCTGTGCTCTGTTATGGCAGCGAGACGTGGACATTGACGCGAACTTCCGAAAAAGCAGTTAACGCATTCGAAAGAAAGGTCCTCCGAAGAATTTTGGGACCTGTGAAGGAAGGAACGGAATGGCGAATAAGATACAACCATGAGTTGTATCAACTCTACGATGAGCCAGAAGCTTCAACGTTCATCAAGTTACGTAAACTGCAGTGGGCTGGCCATGTAGAGCGGATGGAAGACAGAAGAATCCCCAAACGTGCTCTTAAAGGCAAAGCGAGTGGTAACCGGCCAGTAGGCAAACCACGCAAGCGATGGGAAGACTCGGTTGATGAAGACAGCAAAGCCATTCTAAAAATTAGCAGCTGGAGGACGCGGTCTTTGGATCGAGACGATTGGAGGCGACGACTTCAGGAGGCCAGGGCCCGATTTGGGCTGTCGCGCCATTGATGATGATGATAAAAGTACGAAGCTTTCAGACGACAGAGTCATTCAGCGACATCTATGGAAGGCGCGAACTGGTGCAGAACGCGATGGAACAATATCGGCGGTGGTGCCATATAGTGCGAATTAAGTTAAAGTGCGAATTAAGTTACAGTGCGAATAAATAAATTATCACTTAGTTTTAAACGAATTGTGCTTTACTTGAAATCCCGGCGAGCCCCTAGCTCGCAACAGTATTATACCATTGACACATAGCGCAGCTAAGTTATAATTAAGGCCTAAATTATCATTAAAAGGCTGTGTGTCATACGCTTATTTAACTAAAGTACCAAAATAGTGATCATTTAGCAGCTAAATCATTTCGTCATGCTCTCAGCTAAATCATCTCATTTAGCTAAATGCTCTCAATTTTCTCATAATTTAGGCTATAACGATGGAAAATGTAGTACTAGAGTTGGAGCTTTCATAAAAGCTTCGTCGTGCAAGAGAGAAGAAAAGTCATTTTGTGACAGCTCTGAATTATACAAAATCTTGGAATCGTGATTTAAACGCCTAGCCAGGAAAAATGACTCGATTTTGTCGCCTTCCTTGCAAAATTTGATTGCCTATTGGCTATGCAATTTAGCTTTTTAAAATTATGACGGATGAGTGAGTGGCTCTTCTTAATTAGCAAAGTGCTGTGTGTCACCAATCTACTAACGATGAAGATGAACTAAATTACGAATTAGCCAAATTATAATTAGGACCGCTATGTGTCAATGGTATTAGTGGATTAGCTTGTCACCAATCTACTAACGATGAAGACGAGCTAAATTACGAATTAGCCAAATTATAATTACGACCGCTATGTGTCAATGGTATTAGCGAATATGCTTAAACTAATAAACGAGTGAATGGAAAAACCAAACTAGCTTAAATTGATTGAAAAATATATTTTATTTCTCTTTTGGAACTTTTTACTTCTAGTCTAAAAATGTGGACATATAATTACATATAAGGGTGTTTAGTAGTTTTTAATTAATTGATTGAGAAATTCCCCACTTCTTACCCGCATCCATCCGTTGTTTCCTCTTCAAATGTAACGTGATAATTTATGAAATTTTTCTCATCAGCCATCCGCAAAACTATAACGATCCAAAAATTTCGCGCAAATTACACTATTATAGTAAAATACTACATCCGGAATTCAAATAAATTACATATTGAAATAATGTAGCTCATATAAAAACACTACACTTTTTATTTAATAATTAAGTTTTTCACTGTTCGTTTTTTATATCAATTAATTTTGAAAATAAAAGCTGAGCTTTTTATTGTTAAATGTAATAAAAGTGATATTACATAAATCGATGCATTTAAGTTTTCATAACAATCGTATTACACACTCTCTCAAAGACCTGATACGCTTCGTGGCGCTATCTAAAAGGCTGGAAATTTAAGGTCTTTTCAGGTTCGTGGGAAATGGCAGTAAAATTCAACAAGCAGACGATGATTCAAAGCGCCAAACATTTTGGGTCTATCCCATTTGGGATGGTTTTAGTGGAAACACAACTGGAACAGGTCCTCGCTGCCAAATTTGTCTTTTGAAAATTTTCAAGAAAAACGTTCAATTCAAAGTGAAATGAAAACTATAACACTTCCCAAACAAGTACATATTTTCGTGTAGCAGTCTGTAATCGTCATAAGTTTTCATCCTAGTGCACTACCTGCACCATGTCAATTTGCAAAGATTACAAATATCAAGCAAAGCGTAGGGTCGCCAACCCTGTTTTGAAGTCTACAGGTCGAGAGACCAAGGTTCGAACTTTAGATTCGTTTTAGTAATAAATAAAAAAAATGGTTCCGACGCATTAAGAACGTTTACGAAGATATGTGGAGAGACATTGCAGTTTGGAAGCGTAAATGGCATTGAATTGGTCACACAGGAAAAGAATTCCCGGCATCATGATTCTTAACAACGACATTACCAGTATAATTATTTTGAAGAGCTAGAACCATCAATGAAGACGTCAGGCAGGTGAAGTGCGTAACAAAACAAGAAACTGTGTAACATCTCAAAGAACCGACGCAAAATGCAGAAGGGTTGGTTGACCTTGGTGGTAATGAACGGCTGAGAATCGCACCTCTAGGACGAGCACTACATAACGGTAATCCAGGAGGAACTGAAGACAAAATAAACAGCAAAACAAAAAAAAACTTCCAAGTGCTATGACTAATGCTATAAATGGTGTTGGTCAACTTACGTTGTCGTGTGATGAAGCGATAGAATATGTTTCCATTCAATTACCGCCAGCAGAAGTATCTTTCTAGCACTTAAAAGATTGCGTCGTATAACTCTATCACTTATCTCTTGGATCACGCACTAATAATCAACGCGAGAATTTTCTTATGTTTTTTTTACTAATATTCTTATTTCCTCCTTTTATTCAATTCAAATTTGAGCTAGTAGGAAATAAAATTGCATTTACGTAAAACCGCACAATGAAAACGAAACTATAACACAATTAAAATAATTATATAATCTACAAATTCAGCAGATTGTAATGTACTAAAAACAATGCAAATGAACAGGTGTAAGAATTTCAAACAGCACCTATATTCGCCTAGAATGGAACTTCCGAAAGCGTATGTAGAAGCGGAATTTAAGCTAAATTGAAGCAGCTTTTTTACAATAAATCTGCAATTTGTATCCGTTTCACTTTTCCGTTAATTGCGGTATTTTAATTGGTAATTAACATGCATGTGTGTATGTCTCGGAATTATGCGTTTTGATTCAACTGGAATATAATAGGTGAGAGAGTTGCGTTCGAAGTCGCGAAAGAACGTTTCTGAACTGTAGACAATGTTGTTCTGGAACGAATATTAACCAAGCAAATTGAGCCGAGCGTAAAAGAGTAAAGTCTTGTTCTTACCGACGTTTTCGGATCATCTCGTTCTATTCACAAATCTTTTTAAATCTTGAATCTCCAGTAGTGCGGGTCGAATATAAACATCACTCTATCATACCGGCTTAGTATACGCGCAGATTATACGTAATTCCATTTGTGGGCGATTAACGAATCAAGTGAATTGGACGCAAATCAAATAATGGATCCTTCAAAAAGTCAACGTTTAGCGGTCACAAGTGAAGTGTCCAGATACACTGAACGTATCTATATATATCAAAATAGCGCAGATAATGCTATAAACGTAGAGAATGCGGTATGGCAAATCCAAACTATGCTTATTCAGTAAAAGCTTCACTTTGTTATGACTGTTGGCCATTCTTAATATAAACGTTCCCGCTTTCCTACCGCACTCCACTTCAGAAAAATGATATATTCCAAGACTAAATACTTCAATATGAGGTCTTATTGTTGGATAATGTTATGGTCTAAAACAGCTGATTTCAGCAGTATTGTACGCATTAACTTGCTTGATTCCGCGCATTGACCAAATATATTTTTAGGTCGCTATTCAAAGTATCAGCGAAATGATAACGATATTGAATTAATTTCTGAGATATTCATACATACATATGCCCTTCTTCCTAAGAAGATAAAAGTGGGTTGAAATGAAAATTTAAGTTTGTGAAATGTTGGCAAAACTGTATTATGTGGAAATGTGGTATCTCTCTTTTGATGACTGCAGAACTAATAAGAGAAGTTGTTAAAAATGTCTGCGATTGCTTCTTGCAATTTAAAAAGGAAAATAGGGAAACATGATGCGCGCCATCTGATTAAAAATGAAAAGCTGGAACGCGGCCAACTTCAGGGATGACGTGCAGATTTGACAGAGTTTTTGACAGGCAAAAAGAAAAGACGAGTGGGGTCGCGACCATAGTCACAGTTTAATCATACGTAAACAGTTGGCAAACGGGAAAGAACTTCTCGAACTGAGCTCACCAATATGCGTGCAATCTCCACGCACATATGCGAACAATCTACGTGTAAAATATGGCTTAGTAATCAGCTGTTTAAAGTGCGAACCAATCCAAATTGTTAATTTGGGAGGTAAGAGTTTTTTATGCGAAAAATTTTTTGATCTATGGGCAACATAGCCCGTTTTCGCACTCAGTCTTCTTTCGCTCTGACCATAGTATACACATAGTAGGACAGTTACGTCAGAGACCCTACCGAACGATGTACCATTAAGTACAATTCCAAGGAATTGGCTTAAGTAGATCAAATAAACCAAGAATTTGTTATCATCACACAGGCCATAACATTTGACCCTTGCATGATGACAACGTAAACATAAGATACCATCGCATCGACCCTTATACGATGACGCATAGACAATAATTACTATTTAAGCAAGTTAAACATAAGATACCATCGCATCGACCCTTTACGATGATGCATAGATAATAATTACTATTTAAGCGAGTTAAATGTAAGTTAACAAGGCAGTCTCTCTCAGCAAGAGATCTCAACTAGAAGGAAATAAAGATTTTCAAACATTAAAGTAATATTAATAGTGTCTTTGTTTTTCTTTAAAAAAGTGGAGATCAATAACGATCTCAAGTAGACGAAATTCGTCTACGTAACTGGCGCAGTCGGAACCTCGAACCAACACTCTGGAGAGAATTATCGCAAGTTTTGCGAAATTGAAATTTGAAGAACCTGGAACTAAAAACGACGAGATGGACTTCAAGCAGATCTCATCATTTATTAGTGCGGTACCTACCTTTGATGGGACCCAAGTGGATCTTTTCCCGTTCATCAATGCAATTGACGCTATCTACCCACAAATCATCCCCAACACTCACAAAGCCGTCCTCTACCAACAATTACTAATGAAAATTGTAGGTCGAGCACGGGAAGTGTTGCACAGCCACATCGTCTCAAATTGGCAGGAAGTTAAGGCTCTGCTTATTAATCACTTCGACACCCCCGAGAACGAAACCCAGCTTATGGAAAAATTGTTAGCAGCACGCTTCACCACCTCAGGACAACTCTACGATTATATATGTAAGTGTTTATTTAGATTAAACAATAAAATTAATAATAATAAGGAGTATAGTGTTAGTCAAAAAAGTGATCTGATTAAAACAAAAAATCAGATAGCCAAATCTACGTTTGTGAACAAGTGTCCTGAACCGATTCGCGGAATTTTGCATTCGTATAAGCCCGAAACATTAGAAGACGCGTATAAAGTGTTAGTAAATACGGGATATCTTAATTTTGGTTCAAAACGTCGCGAACACGATTTTAACGAGTGGTCTAACCCTAGTAGAAACCGTAACATGAACCCATCTTCATCCAATCGTTCTACACAACCTAGGCACTCTCATGAAAATAGTTACCCTCAACAGCATTTTAATTTTGAGTCAAGGCCTCAAAACGTACCAACGAAAAATAACTTAAGCCTAGCTACAGACGTTTCAATGAACACTGCTTCATCTCGATCCACATCCCTTCATGCGGATACGGATTTTCGTATACCAGCCTCGGAACAAGACAATTATTACCCATTGTTCCACTAACCATTGAGGGAAAGAAAGTTCGATGTCTAATAGACACTGGATGTTCCACCTCCATTATGAATATCAAACTTGTGGCACATTATAAACAACATAAATTAGTAAATCCATTATATATATCATCTATCAATGGTAACTCTTGCGCGGAAACTGGTTTCTTTTCGGAATTTCCATATGAATTTCCCATTCAAGCTAAAATTGAGTGGAAACTGGTCGAATTGCACAACAAAAACTTCGATTGTATCATAGGTCAAAATATACTTGTACCGACAAAAGCAATCATCAATTTTGAGGATAATACATTAAATATCCATAATAGTAAGATCCCTTTTAACTCGAATGAGGAGGAAGTGTATCAAGCAGTCGTAAAACCCCTCTGTCAACCAGAATTAATCAATCAAAATAACGAGCATTATTTTAACGAAGAAACTGCTTTGATTGAAAGAATAAAAAACGAGTTTAAAGATTTAGAATACAACGAAAATGACCCATTAACGTTTGCACATACAGTGAAACATGAACTTAAACTTACAACTGACAATCCTATTTATCAGAGAAATTATAGATACCTATACTCTCTCAAAAATTTCGTAAAAAAACAAATCGAGGAGGACTTGAGACAGGGAATAATACAACCTTCTAAGTCACCATACAACTCTCCTATTTGGATCGTCCCAAAGAAAACCCCCGGAAAACATAGGCTAGTCATTGATTTTAGGAAAATTAATAATGTCACGGTGGAGGATAAATACCCGATACCTCAAATCGATGACATACTGGGAAAATTGGGTAATGCAAACTATTTTACGACTATAGACTTGGCGAAGGGTTTCCACCAAATTGAAATACAACCTGAAGATCGTCACAAAACCGCTTTTTCGACAGATGAAGGTCATTTTGAGTTTACTCGAATGCCATTTGGTTTGAAAAACGCTCCAGCCACTTTCCAAAGGCTCATGAATTCTATTTTAAAAGACTATCTCGGAAAAGATTGTATTGTTTACATGGACGATATTCTCGTCTTCAGCACTTCATTGCAGGAACACGAGATAGCCCTGCGAAAAATTCTCCATACAATTCGTTTAGCCCATTTAAAAATTCAGCTTCCCAAAACTTCTTTTCTTAAGAAAAGCACAGAGTTTCTTGGTCATATTATTACTCCCGATGGAATAAAACCAAACCCGGAAAAACTGAAAGCAATTCAGAACTTTCCGATACCTACAAATCAGAAACAGGTAAAGTCATTTTTAGGACTCACTGGATTTTATCGAAAATTTGTTAAAGATTACGCGCAAATTGCCAAGCCAATTACGGAAACGTTAAAGAAAAACAATAAAGTAAACATCTCTGATAAAAACTATGTCAAAGCTTTCGAAACACTAAAAAAATACACCTTGAATGATCCCATACTAGCACACCCAGATTTTGAAAAACAGTTTACCCTGACTACTGATGCGAGTAATTTTGCAATAGGTGCCGTCCTTAGCCAAGACAATAAACCTATTTGTTTTGCTTCTAGAACTCTCAACGAACATGAGACTAGATACTCCACGATCGAAAAGGAGCTACTCGCTATAGTTTGGGCTACGAAATATTTTAGACCATATTTATATGGGATAAAATTCATCTTACAAACAGACCATAAGCCCCTAGTATTTTTAGAAAATTTGAGAGAAGAAAACGCTAAGTTACAAAGATGGAAATTAAAATTAATGGAGTTCAATTACATAATAAAATATATCAAAGGAAAAGAGAACTATGTTGCTGATGCTCTTTCTAGGATTGAAATCCACGCGATAGACGGCAATGATGTAGATCCCTTGGCCACTCAACATACTGCCCAAGAAGACAATACAAACTACATAGAAATTTCAGAAAAACCTCTGAATGTGCATAAAGTACAATTAGTTCTAAAGTTAGGTAAAACAAACAATACAACCAAACAACTATTCAACAATAAGAAACGTTTAACATTCACATTCAGAACTTTTGATGAAAAAAACATTAAATATATATTACAAAACCATGTGCCCCAGATAGGGACCACAGGTATTAAATTTCCCAGCAAGGAGGTGCTTTTAAAATTTCAAAAACATTATAATACTTGGAAGCTTAATAACCCTAAAGCCTGCATTGTACAAGCGAATAAACTTCTTTGGGACTGTAATAGATCAGAAATCAATGAAGTGATTGCTAGAGAACATAGAGTTAATAACCACATTGGCATTAATAAAACATACGAAATGATGTCGAACAAATATTACTTCCCATACCTCAAAGAAACAATATCAAACTTTATTAACAATTGTTCTATATGCGCGCAATCTAAATATGAAAGAAATCCACCAAAACTGGAATTCAAACTGACCCGCACCCCTGAACGTATCCGAGAGATCTATCATATTGATATATGGTTCAGAGACAAAAATTCACCTTACCTCACCTGTCTAGATAAATTTTCAAAATTCTTAACAATTTATAAACTTAAAAACAGGCAATGGGACTCAGTTATACATGCTTTACGGTCAACTCTCAATAAAATTGGAAAGCCAAAATTGATTGTAACTGACAATGAAGGTGCATTAGATTCAGAAAAAACTAAGGATTGGTTAGAAAAACAAAATATACAATACCACTTCTGTTCCCCTCATTACAAAACGGGTAATTCAGATATCGAGGTTGCCCACCGATCGTTAAACGAAAATTTACGAACATTTCTTCTTAGAACAAAACAAGAAGATAAATCCCTGCTTGATTTGAACCCAATTGAAGAATGTATCGCAGCATATAACAACGTTATACATTCTAGTCATAAAGAAAAACCAGCAGATATTTTTTTTAATGAATGCAAAATACCTAATTCCGAAATATGTGCGCGATTGAACAGAATGAAACAGCAATCAATCGAAAGGAGAAATAAAACCCGAAAAGATATCGAATTAAACAACTCTCTGGTTAAGCATCCCAATCCCAATAAACTTTCACCTCGATATATTAAACCAAATAAACACTCTAAAGTACACCCCCAAAGATTAAAGCCACAACGAAAATTTTTTCATTCTAGGGACAATCCTGTTAGTACTCTTAGCAACACTTCCCATGGCGTCGGGTGTAACTTTACTTCCACTCACCCAGCAAAGTGGGTATGTAGCCATGGAAGTTGCGATAGAACACGCCGTCACAAGTAAAGCAATCATTGGTCACCCGATTCATCAAAACGATCTGGAACAATTAGTAAGCTCTCTCAAGATAGGAGTAGCAATACTAAAAAAACGAACTATACATTTAGATCTCACAACGTCTGAACAAATGATTGACCACTTATATATCGAAATTACTGCTCTATTTCCTGATTTACACAGAAAAAAGAGAGGATTATTTAATCCGATAGGAACTCTCCGAAAATGGTTAGAAGGAACAATGGATGATGAAGATAGACAAATAATTGAACAAAATTTTGACAGGATAGAACATAACGAGGAAACGATACAGACTAATCAATTTAAACTATTAAAATGTAGTAATAACATTCGAGAACATAGTCAAAATATTACCTTACAGCAAGAAACCAATAACCGCTTACTCGAAAATTTTACTAATAATATTGCTACAGCAACGAATGATCATACGAAGATTTTAAACGACTTTAACGATTTTATACATTTTCAACAAACATTAAACTTAGCTAGAGAAAAAATTGACCAAATATTTGAAATATTTTTAAACAACAAGGCACACTTCCTTCACAGAAACATTTTGACAGACGATGACATAAAATCATACAAAATCACACCATTACAACTACAATATATAAAATCAGATGTATTAATCGAAAGCAAAAAGTTAACAATTTTTATTGAAATACCCTTGAAAATGGAACCTATATCCATAATTCAGATATTCCCGCTACCTAACCAAAATAATCTGCAACTACAAACGCAATTCAACAAGTACTTTGTCCAAAATGGTATTGCGAAGAACATCGATAAAAAAGAACCGATTCAGGATATTTGTGTTAGATCTATTCATAAACAAAAACCAACAAATTGTACATTAATCGAAGATAATACCCAACACTTTTATCAAATTAATCAAAACACTATTTTATTTACAAATATAGTGTCAAAATATTTAAGCTACTCCTGTAATAACTCTTACGAAAAAGAATTACTCATAGAATATAAGAACTTTATTGTAAAATTCGAATTCTGCAAAATTACAATTGATAAATATGTTTTCTTTAATACCATTAAGGAACCATTTACACCACAAATATTAGTTCAGACAAGTCCACTTGTTAACTACTCAATAATTCAACCACTAAAATTTCAACATTTGTTAAACATAGAAAATAAAACAATTGAGCTCGGGAAAATGCAGAACCTACTAAAATTTAATATGTCACATAATTTCTTTAAGTTTACAATACCTACAAGCATAATCGCCACTATATCACTTGTACTACTATTGATATATATTTTTAAACAAAAATGTAATAATAATAATAAATCAAAAATCAATATAGTTAACAAATCTGAGGACAGATTTTCCTCAAGGTCGGGAGGAGTTACGTCAGAGACCCTACCGAACGATGTACCATTAAGTACAATTCCAAGGAATTGGCTTAAGTAGATCAAATAAACCAAGAATTTGTTATCATCACACAGGCCATAACATTTGACCCTTGCATGATGACAACGTAAACATAAGATACCATCGCATCGACCCTTATACGATGACGCATAGACAATAATTACTATTTAAGCAAGTTAAACATAAGATACCATCGCATCGACCCTTTACGATGATGCATAGATAATAATTACTATTTAAGCGAGTTAAATGTAAGTTAACAAGGCAGTCTCTCTCAGCAAGAGATCTCAACTAGAAGGAAATAAAGATTTTCAAACATTAAAGTAATATTAATAGTGTCTTTGTTTTTCTTTAAAAAAGTGGAGATCAATAACGATCTCAAGTAGACGAAATTCGTCTACGTAACTGGACAACTCAGCTAAAAATACGACCCGGCTCCAAAAATTGCCGAAAACACACTCGTGTTTCATCTCCGATACATGTGCTTCCTCTCTCTCAAGCTTACAGTGAACATTTAATCTGATCTTTCCATTTCATTCTCGCAAAGATTTTTTTTTATTAGACAAGAGCAAGCGGAAAATATCGAAAACATTGAGCGGAAAGAGAATCGTCGACCACCCGCCGATCATATGAAATAGTGCAGTTTGTATGGGAGGTGGTGGAAGGAGTAAGGGGTTTTTAGTAATTTTTCAAAAAACAACTAAAATTATTATGCAATTGATATATTTTAAATTTTAAATCTGTGACTTTCACACTTTTCAAGAAAATGGAAATTTTTGTGAAGTCTTGGCATCGTATCACATTGTACGGGAGGGGGTAGAAATAGTGAAAATAGCCGGTTAGTTTTTTCCCGATGTTAATAATAATGCTAATTAAGGATTTGGTACAAAATTTTAGCTCGATGAAATTTTTACGTACTGAGAGAATTGATTTCAGCTTAAGTTTGGGAAATTCGCATTCTTGTCGTCCTGCTATGTTAAGAAAAAAAAATTCTGTAAATTAAAGTAGAGTACTCGAATTACTAAACTGAAAAGTAAAAAAAAAGTCAAAGAGGTAACGAAAGATCTATTTGGTAGGTAACTAAAATATTGAAAAAAAAAAAAAAAATTTTTTTTTTTTTTTATGTTTTTTTAAATAGCGATCACCCGCGATTTTATTTGCGTAAGAATCACAATAGTAAGCAATTTTTGAGAATGTAGTTAGTAATACATTATATAGAATATATAACCTGCTTAGTTTAATGGCTCTTTGAACACAATGCTTTGTGTTTTGTTGGATAAGTTATTAAAAACGAAACCATGGTTCTTGCATTTTTATGGGACAGGCTCGTGATCATGTGAATAGTTGTCATCATCATCAATGGCGCGACAGCCCAAATCGGGCCCTGACCTCCAGAATCGTCTCGATCCAAAGACCTCCATCTACCGAGTCTTCCCATCGCTTGCGTGGTTTGCCTACTGGCCGGTTACCACTCGCTTTGCCTTTAAGAGTACGTTTGGGGGTTCTTGTCTTCTATTCGCTCTATATGGCCAGCCCACTGCAGTTCACGTAGTTTAATGAAGGTTGAATCTTCTGGCTCGTCGTAGAGTTGATACAACTAATGGTTGTATCTTATTCGTCATTTCGTTCCTTCCTACATAGATCCCAAAATTCTTCGGAGGACCTTTCTTTCAAATGCGTTAACTGCTTTTTCGGAAGTTCGCGTTAATGTCCATATCTCGCTGCCATAACAGAGCACAGGTCGTATAATAGTCTTATATATCCGCAGCTTATTGTTCCTATGCAATTTCTTGTATTTCATTATTGGAAGTACCGAATAATACGTCTTATTTGCTAGTATTATCCGTCGTTTGATTTAGTCTGTTTCATTACCGTCCTTTGCTAGATTAGCCCAAAGATATATGAAATTGTCCACACTCTCCAAATTATATTCCGCAATTGTTATATTTTGTCTGATTGGAGTTCTTCTTCTTGTTTGCGTCATTACTTTTGTTTTGCTTTCGTTAATGCTGCAATCCGACTTCTTTTGCGGCGGAGTCAAGATTGAGAAATACCTCCTTAGCACTAGGGAAGGATCTTGCTAGAATGTTAATGTCGTCAGCGTATGCTACTAGTTGGGTGGACTTGAATAGTAGTGTCCCGTTGGTGTCGACTGGGATTTTTCGGACGACATACTCTAGTGCCAAGTTGAAAAGCATGAGTACTAAACCATCTCCCGACTATAAACCATATTCCGTTCGAAAGCTGGTTGTGGAATCGGTTTGTATTCTCACTTGGGACTCAGTGTTCGTCATTGTGAGTCTAGGTGTCAGACCAGTTTTGGGGGAATTTTAAATGCAAGCATGATTTGGTACAGTACGCTCCTGTCCATATTGTCGTATGATTGTTTAAAATCTATTTGGTGCACGTCTGTGCTATATTCCCAGCATTTCTCAAGCACCTGTTTCAACGAGAATATCTGGTTTGTTGTAGATCGTCCGTTTCTGACTGGCTTAAGACGACGTTCAATTATCTTTGTCATTATTTTATAGGCCGTACACAACAATGATATTTCTCTGTAATTCTCACAGCAGAGTTTGTCTTTTTTCTTGTAAATTGGACATATGATACTTTTTCGCCGATCGTCGGGTATGATTTCCTCTGTCCAAAATTTGCATATCATGTTGTGCAGTATTTCAGCGACACAGTTTCTACCGTTTTTCAGAAGTTCAACTGGTATTTCGTCAATTCCCTGCGCTTTGTTTAGTTTTTGGTCACATAGAGCTGCTTTAATTTCAGCAAGCGTGGGTGACTGTTCTTCTTTACCAGTTGAAGCCTAAATTGAAATGTTGTCTGTCGTGATCAGTGCTAATGGGGTGGGATTGAGAAGATGTTCAAAGTAGGAGGCCCATCTCCTTTTGATTTCTTGTGTGTCGCTGATGATGTTGCCCTCTGCGTCTTTGCAGAGACTAGTTTTTGGCCTATATCCCTTTTTTATGTCTTTTACTATAACGTATGCGTCCCGCGCTATATTTCGTCTCATATCATCGTCTATTTTTTGTTTCTTATCGTTATCGTACTTCCTTTGTTTTCGCCTGCAGGTCTTTTTCACATATCGTTTAAGCTCGTCATCTATATCTTTTTTGGCTCGTGTTGGTCGTTCAGTAAAAATTTTGTAAGCCTCGTTCTTTCTATCTATTCCATCGCGGTCGAACCAATCATTATTTTTCCGCCGTGCTTGATATCCTATTACCTCTTCTGCGGAGGATTTGATGCTGTCTCGTATTTTCTCCACTGGCATATTTTGGATGTTTTCATACATTGGTATCAGGTATTTATTACATGCTGACATTTAAGCTTGCGCCACCGTTTCGTCTTTAAGCTTGTCGACATTGAGCTTGCGAGCTCTACTCGTTTTCGAATATCCACGATAAGCTATTCGGCATCGATACTTAGCTCTGACTAGATAGTGATAAGAGTCACAATTCGCATCGCGGAGGGTTCATACATCAAGTATACTGGATGCAGCCCTTTTCTCAATTAGAACGTGGTCTATTGGGTTGAATGTGGGACCACGTTCGTTTGTGAATATCGCGATGTAGGAGGCACGTAGAGCTTGCTATCATATTTGCTGCTTACGAAATCAATAAGACTGTGCCCCCCAGTTGTTCCTTTATGAGTCTCCTCCTTTTCGAATTTTGTATTAAAATCCTCTAAGACAATTTTTCAATCGAGGTCAATCGAGGGCAGTAAATCATAAGTTCTCTTTAGGGTGGCATAAAATTCGTCTTTAGTTATATCGTCCTTGTCTTCTGTTGGTGCATGGACGTTGATCAACCAAGTGTTGAAAAATTTAGTCTTTATTCGGATTGCACACAATCTTTCACTTACTGGTTTGAAACTTGTGACCCGCTGTTTGAACTTTTTGTCAACGACAAAAGTGACTCCAAACTCTCTGCTTCCCGACAATTTTCCGCTTGGATAGATTGTGTGTGATAGCATGTCCATGATTTTGTTACCGACCCATTTCGTTTCTTAGATGGCAGTTATGTTGATGTTGTGTTTTGCCACTTCTTCGAGTAACTCTTTCTAAATACTGATCGAATATTCCAAGTGCTGTATAATAGTATTAGTATTATATGTATTGGTGGTTTGGTGTGTATAGATAGGGTAGGCATCTGATCGACGTTATAAGGCGACACCCAGTGTTGTAACTATCATATACACATCAATTGTGCTCATCGTATCTCCACGTGGTAGCCACCGGGTACTGGTTTTGTCCATCCGGACTTGACTTACTGAACTTATAGGCGCGAGTGATAATGAAACAGAAAAATTCTAGCACTATAATATGGCCCTCCGGGTTAGGAGTTGGGCAATGTGTTAACAACTCATCCTCGGAAAAACGACCACGGCAACGACCACGCAAACGAAAAATGGACTACTCCTTTGGATCTAGGAACGTGCGATCCCTGTACAGAGCAGAAGCAGTGAGAGCGCTTCTGGAACAGGCAAGCAAATGCAATATGAACATCATTACACTCCAAGAAACTAAATTGTTAGGTAGCAAAGTTAGTGACATTGGATCGAACAGAATTTTCAAAAGTGGGAAAAAATCGGGAAGCCGGGAGTTTGGAGTTGCGTTTATCATCAAAAAGAAGATTAAACACCAAAACAAAATCTTATTGTAAGCTCGAAATGCTTCCCGCATCGTGACATTCATAACCGAACGTGGGCATCACCCGACGGAGGAACATTCAATCAGATAGACCACGTTCTAATAGACAAAAGAACGACCTCTTGTATTCTAGACGTGCGTACATGTCGATATGCTAACTACGACACAAACCAATATTTGGAAAAAAACTAGTTGCGAAGTACATATGACCCTTAGAGATGCACTTTGCGTCAATACTGAACAACAACGCCAGCATGCCAATAGAATAAATGTGGCGAAATATCAAAGATCGCATGACATCTGTTGCAGAGGAGGTGATAGGACAACAACCTCGGCGCAACCTCGACAACGAATACCAAGATGTCTTAGACCGAAAAAATGAAGCTTACAAAATATTAACAGAACGGCCGACGCAAGCCAAACGGGACAAATACAATGATCGACGACGATTTGCAAACAAAATATGCAGACAAAAAAAAAAACGGAAGTACAATAATGACGAGATTAAAAACATGGACGAACATTTTAAAATACACAACACAAGAGCCGCGTATTCTCTTGTTAAAAGAATGAAAGGGCGATACCAACCGAAAACGACCATCTGCAAGGATGCAGAAGGGAACATTCTAAGATATATATATATACCTATATATATGCAGAAGATATCATCATCAGATACCATCACCCGCACGAACAGCAGCAGCAGATACAATAGCAGGTATAACTGATGTAACAGCTAATGAAGTTTCCGCTTTGAGTCCTCCCACACTCGAAGAAGTAAAAACGGCCCTGAGGAACCACCCAAACAACAATGCTCCGAGCATGATCAAATTCCAGCTGAGCTTCTGAAAGCCGGCGACACCTGCATAGCGCATCTCCTACATAGATTAGTCACAGATTTATGGACGCAGGAAATACTTCCTGAAGATTGGCGCAAGAGCATTACATGCCCAATTTATAAAAAAGGTGAAAAACTCTGCTGCGAAAACTACCGAGGAATACCTCTGTTGTGTACGTCTTATAAGATCTTGACGAAAATTCTGGAGAAGAGAATTAGGGCCTATGCTGACAAAGTAATTGGTTAATACCAAGGTGGACTTAGAGCTGGACGATCGACCACGGATCAGATATTCTCAGTTAAACAGATGCTGGAAAAGTGCTGGGAATATAATATTGATGCGCACCAGATATTTGTTGACTCCAAACAAGCATACGACAGTATCGGCAGGCGCGTACTGTATAAAATCATGTTAGAGTTTGGAGTACCGCCAAAACTGGTTCGGATTACAAGAATGACAATGACCGAGCCTTTGTGACGACTCACAGTAGAAAATGATCTGAGTTCCAGTTTTAAAACAGACAACGGTCTCAAGCAAGATGACGGCCTCGCACCAATGCTTTTCAACTTGACACTCGAATATGTTGTACAGAAACTTCCCGTTGGCACCAAGGGAACACTACGATTCAAAGACAAAATATTACAGAAGGAGACTATAACCTAGGCAACTTTATATACCTAGGGGCGAATCTGTCGAAGGATGGAAGCGAACCCATCGAAATCAAAAGAAGGATATTGATGACAAACAAAACGTATTATTCGGTACTTCCAATAATTAAAAACAAGAACACACACAGGAAAACAAAATTTAAGCTATATAAAAACATCATAAAACCTGTGCTATGCTATGGTAGCGAAACGTGGACTTTAACTCAGGCGTCCGAAAAGTTACTTAACGCCTTTGAAAGAAAGGTCCTCAGAAGAATCCTCGGACCCGTTCACTCATATTAAGGAGAGTTCCGTTGACATCTCTCACCAGGTGGTTAGCGGTGAAATTCTTCTTCGTCAACTGTTTCATGATTTTGAATAGTGAACCCATATCCCCAAGGTAAGCCGCAGATTCTTCCTTGTTTACCAGTTCCTCAATGGCCTTTCTCTTGTCGCGTCTAACAGCCTTTTTAAGCTGTATATAAGCATCATGGTAGTTTTGCCTCAGGTTGGGCGTGCGTTGGTTGGCATCGGGTTGAGAGATGATTGCCAATTTGGCTTTTTTTCGATTGCCAACCTTGTCCCATGTGTCTTGCGACATCCAGGGTTTCTCACCGCTTTGCACATATCCCACAGATTCTTCACCACTAGTCAGAAAAGTGTTTCTGGTTGCCTCCCAATTAGCGTCCAGTGTGTGTATTTCATATTCGCCCAATGTGGATGACTTTTCGCGTAGAAAAGTGGTGTATTCGCGTTTTTTGTTGGGATCTCTGAGTTTATCCACATTAAGCTTGCGAATTTGTGGTCGTCGGATAGCTGCTGTACACAATCTCAAGCAGACAACCATCAAGTGGTGATCGCTCCCCACGTCAGCTCCACGTTTCGCTCGCACATCGAGGAGACATCTTCTCCATCGGCGACTTATAGCCAAATGGTCGATCTGGTTCTGAAGTGCTGGGAGGTGGTAGAAATATTCAAATAATTATGAACCATAGATCAGATTTATGATAAAAAGAATATATTCCACATCTAAAATTATTCGCCCCATGGTTTTCAAGAAAATTGTTTACTATTATTTTTTTTTTTTGAAAATAATTCATTTAGTATGGGAGGGGCAGAAGGCGTAAGTTTATTGAAATGAGACCAAACGCAGATTATTTCTCGCAGCATTTCTAATAAACTATGCAAGTTTCATTATAATCGGAACAGCCGTTTTTGCGTGAAAGCCGGACAGATAGACAGAACAGAATTTTAAAAAGTGCGTTTCTGCTTAGTTATGGTCCAAATAAAGCAAACACTTATAGTCGGTTAGGTAAATGTTTTCACAGTGCATTTCGAATTGAAAGAAAAGATTTCTTTCAACACTTATAGTCATTTATAAACAAATAACAGACATACACTACAATTATATTTACTTGTATAGATATATAGATTTCAGATCAGTAACTTTCATACTTTTCAAGAAAATCGAGTTTTGGAAAAGATGTGACATTTTGTCATATTGTATGAGAGGTGGTAGAAGGGAAGAAGCTTATTGGTTTGCTTTTCCCCGATAATAATAATAATACTAATTAAGGATTTAGTACAAATATTGAGCTCGATAAATGTTATAAGTGCTGAGCAAATTGGTTTATAGTATTTCATGAAAAAGCACAGTTTATATGGAAGGTGGTGGGAGGAGAGGAGGATAGTTTAAATGAAAAATATTTTTCTGATTTTAAGAAATTTTGTAGGGGAAGTGGAGGGGGGAGTGACGGCATTGAACTAATTTTTTCACATTACGCTAGTGCTGCTATCAAAATGTTTTATACAAAATTTAGGATTCAAAAATATAATAATAGGTGAGAAAATTAGTGTATTGAATTTAGGGAAATTGTGCATTTGGTATGGGAGGTGTTAGAAGGAGGGGTGAGTCCTTAATGACTTTATGTGAAATAATTATAAACATCGTGCTTTTGTCATGTTTTAAATTGCAGATCAGTGGCATTCATGCTTTTCAGGAAAATCGACTATTTGTGAAGTTGGGAAATTGTGTCAGATTGTATGGGATGGGTAAGAAGGAGTGAATTTAATCGTCTAAATTTTATTGGTCTTACTAATAATTTTAAATAAATACTTTGTGCACAATTTCAAATCGATTAATTGTATACGCACTGAGTAAATTGGTTTAGTATTTCATGAAAAAGTGCAGTTTGTATGGAAGGAAGGAGAGGATTCAAATAACTTTTATACAGTAGATTGAAATTATCATAAAAGTGATACATTCCAAATTTCAGATCAATAACAGTTATACTTTTCGAACAAATCCGTTTATTGTTAAATTGCGAAATAGTATCATTTTGTATGTGAGGGGGTAGGAGGGGTAAAACTAATCGTCTAATTTTTTTGGTCTTACTATTTATTCTAAATATATATATAGTGCAAAATTTCAGCTCGATAAATTTTATACGCACTGAGTAAATTGTTTTAGAGCATTTCATGAAAAAGTGAAGTTTGAGTGGGAGGTGGTGGAAGTAGCGGGAGGACACCAACAATTTTTATAAAGTGGATTGAAATCATCATAAAAGTATTACATTCCAAATTTCAGATCAATAGCTTTTATACTCTTCTTGCAAATCCTCTTATTATCAAATTGCGAAATTGTGTCATTTTGTATGGGAGGGCGTAGAAGGGGTGAAGCGACTCGGTCCGTTCACGAACTTGACCTTACGTTTTTGTCGAAAATAGCGTGTACAAGATTTGAGTTCTCTAGATCAACGCGTTCTCACGCTAGAGAAGACACGGACGGACAAACGGACGGACATCCGGCTTTGAAATTTTTAAGTGATTATATGAACGTCTGTATCATTCATATATTTCTCCGAGCCTTATTTCTTGGCGTTACAAACTTTAAATACTCTCAGATTTCATCTAGAGTTTAAACATAACAGGGCTATTGCAATTCTCTATATTAAAGAGAATTTGTTTAATCTTAAGAAATTCTGTAGGCGAAGTGGTAGAGAAGATGATGACATTAAACTAATGTTTTTCACATCACGCTAGAGTTCCTGTCAAAATGTTTTATGCTAAATTTAGGATTCAAAATTTAATACGTACTGAAAAAATTAGTGTATTGAATTTATTACAAATGGTGCAGTTTTTATGGGAGGTGGTAGAAGGAGGCTCGAATTCTTAATGACTTTTTTCAGAAATAACTATAAGCATCATGCTTTTGACATGTTTAAATTGAAGATCAGTAGCATTCATACTTCTCAGGAAAATCGATTTTTTGCAAAGTTGTGTAAGACTGTATGGAAGGGGGCAGATGGAGTTAAGCCAATCATTTTTTGGTCTTACTAATAATTCTAAATAAATATTCAGTGCTCAATTTCAGTTCGATAAATTTTAGACGTACTGAGTAAATTTGTTTAAAATAAGTATTTCATGAAAAAGCGCAGTTTGTATGGGAGATGATGGAAGGAAGGAGAGGGCTCAAATAAATTTTATGCAGTAAATTGAATTACCATCATAAAAGTAACATATTCCCAATTTTAGATTAATAGCTCGAATTGTCTCATTTTGTATAGGAGGGGGTAGAAGGGTTAAAGCTAATCGTCTAGTTATTGTTGTTCCTACTAATAATTCTAAATAATTATTCATTGCATAATTTCAGCTTGATAAATTTTGTACGCACTGAGTGAATTGATTTAGAGCATTTCATGAAAAAGTGCAGTTTGTATGGGAGGTGGTAGAAGGAGGAGGAAGACACAAACAATTTTGAAGACTGAAATCATCATAAAAGCAATATATTCCAGATTTCAAATCAACGGCATTTATACTTTTCGAGCAAATTCGTATATTGTCAAATTGCAAAATTGTGGCATTATGTATGGGATGGGATAGGAGGGGTGGAGCAACCAAATTTAAATTTTTTTTTTTCTGTAAGCCGCGAACATATCGATACCATTAACTCAAATTCTAGCTATTCCATTGGCTGGTGCTCGTCTACGGAATAGTTACAATCCGAGTTAATGATATCAATACGTTTGCAGTTTACAGAAAAAAAAAACATAACAGAATTATGATTGGCATAACACCCAATCATATGATACTCTAGATGAAATAGGAAATAGTTTATTGTACCGGAAAATATGTCATCTTAAATTCTTTCGAATAGTGAATTGTGACTTTTGTACGGGAGGTGGTAAAAGCAGAGGGGGAAGGTTTGCAATTTTTGTTTATAACACCGAACGTAGTATACAAAGTGTTTCATGCTGAATTTAAAGTTCGTAGCTTTAATAATTTTCGAGGAAATTGAACAATTTTTGCCTGAATTTATGCATTTTTATGGGAGGTGGCAGAGAAAGTGGGGGGTTTTGGGTGATTTTGAATCTCCTTTTCAACATCCTAATCATATTGCTTTGTTACTCATATGCTCGAAGAAGAAATACTTTTCTTGAGTTTTCAATACAAAAATTTGTATGGGAGGTGGTAGAAGGAGTGAAGCGAAGTTAATATTTTTTTTAGCATTTATTGCAATTATTAAGGGGTAAATTGTGCAAAATTTCAAGCTTGTACTTTTTCTAGTTTCAATAAAAATCGATTAAATGCATTTTATCAAAATTGTGCATTTGTATGGGACGGGGTAGAAGGAGTATTCGAATCAAAAAGAAATTTTTTGGCATCAATGATACTTGTAATAGTATACTTTCCTCAAAATTTAAAGTTGATAGCCTTGACGATTTTGGAGAAAAATAATTTTGTTCAAATTCCGAAATTTCGTTAAATTTGTATGAGAGGGGGTAGAAAGGATGAGGTGAAGTTGACAATTTTTACAAAATTGGTTGCAATTGCAATAATATTATTTTTGACAAAAATTGATTCTTTTAGCTTTGCTAGTTGCGATGCAAACCGAATAAATGCAGGAGGCAGACGGCCAAATTAACGAATTTGATTGTGATTACGATAGAAGTTCAGATTCTTTCCGTACGAACAATATTTCTAAGGTTTTTTCAAATCTGAACGAAGGGGACAAGAAATCAGTACTTGATGAAAGTCCATTTATATTTGTAAAAATTAGCGGAAGGTTAATGAAAGCTCTTATTGATACTAGCGCTGAGATCAGTCTCATAAGGAAGAATGAAGTATTTTCATCACAGGATGATGAAAAAACTGTTTTGACCTTAAATGGCATTAGTAAGACAAAGGAACGGTCGCAAGGGGCGGCTATAGAGATTAGTATTGGGAAAAGTATATTCTCAACTAAACTTCACGTAGTGTCCAGCAAATTGCTGCAGGACTATCCAGTTATTTTGGGAAATGATTTTTTTCAAAAAAATTAATTAATAATTGACTACAAGAATTGCATGCGTTGAGCCAGAAATCTTCAAGTAAAACTAGAATCTAACAAAATTGCCTTAAGGCCTTCGGAGGAAGTTTTTAGATATGTGCCTACTTTTGGACAAATCGGAAACGAAGTTTTGATCAGCGAGAAGCAATTCGATGAAATAAGAATGCCCTCTTGTTTGACAGCAATAGATGAAACGGGAAGAGCTCTGGTATCATTGATTAATGATACTGATAAGGTGAAATCGATTAAGATTCGAAATTTGAACTCCGAAAAATTCTCTGAGAACTCCATAATTATGGAGGGGTTGGACGAAATTGAGATAGATACTAACTACTTAACTCAAGAGGAGAAGGATTCTCTTTATGAAATCCTGAACGATAATAAGGAGGCTTTTGGAAAAATGAATCCCAAAAAGTTAATTCCAACCATTGAACACTCCATTGATACAATTGATGGTGCAAAACCTGTGTATACAAAGATATACAGATTCCCAAGATTCATGAGGAATTTGTCTCAAACGAAATATCTAAACTGATTGACAATAATACAATCAGACCAAGTAACTCATCATGGAATTCACCCATATGGGTAGCTCCGAAAAAGGATGGTGCAGATGGATCTAAGAAGTGGAGACTTGTCGTTGATTATTGGAAGCTAAATGGACAGATTGTTCAAGATAATTTTCCGCTACCACATATAAGTGAAATTATGGACCAATTGGGACGATCGGTTTATTTTTCTACCCTGGATCTTACTTCTGGATTCCATCAAATCCCTATTAAAGAAAAAGATAAAGGTAAAACGGCGTTTTCAACTGCAATATGGTCATTTCGAATTCAATCGAATGCCGTTTGGGCTGAGAAATGCACCCGCTTGTTTTCAGAGAGCCATAAATGAAGTTCTTCAAGGACTACAAGGCAATACTTGTTACGTGTATTTAGATGATATTGTTATATACGGTCATAACTTGGAAGACCATAATAACAAACTTAAGAAGGTTTTGGAACGAATCAAGGAGAATAATCTAAATAAACTGCCAACAAGTCGGGCGAAACTTTATTATTCTTGGGATAAGTTGCGGATGAGTGGAAAGTCAATATGCAGGTTAGAGTGGTTAGGGAAGGCAAAGTGAAAGGGAGTTCTTGGGCAGGACTGTTAACAATATTTCATTCGTTTCTGTAAGTCTGGTATTTATGAGGGGAGGAGTAGGGGTAATAGTAAGGGTGGGTGGATGTTAATAGCTTTTTAATTAATTGCTTGAATCACGTCCAATATTCTCTGTATAGAATGTGTTTCATAGACGAAGTTGCATAGAATTTTCATAAGATTCGGTGTATTTTACATTCATGAAACCGAACATTTGTATGGGAGGGGGTAGAGAATATAGAGGAATCGTAAAATTTGATACGCAGTTTTATTTCGCGTCTCTTGTAAGGTGCTTGTATAGAATTTCAAGTTCGTAGCTTTTAGTTTGTTGGTTATTAGTTGATTTAATGAAATTGGTCGAAATCATACTTTTGTATGGGAGGGGGTAGAAGCGCAAGCGCGATTTCATAACTTTTAAAGCAACTTCATTTGAATTATTTTTATAAGTTCTTATGCTAAATTTGAAATTGATAGCTTTTAAGAGTTAGCTGATAACTGATTTCTTAAAAATGCTCGAAAAAATAATTTTGTATGGGAGGGGGTAGAGGAGGTAAGGGAATCGTAAAACTTGTGATGCAATTTTCTTTCATTTTTATTGTAAGGTGCTCGTACGAAATTTCAAGTTCGTAGCTTTTAATTTGTTGGTTATTAGTTGATTTAATGAAATTAGTCGAAATCATACTTTTGTATGGGAGGGGGTAGAAGGTCAAGCGCGATTTTAAAACTTTTAACGCAATTTCATTTTAATTATTTTTGTTAGTTGTTATGCAAAATTTCAAATTGATAGCTTTTAATAGTTAGGTGATAATTGATTCCTTGAAAATGGTCGAAAAAATAATTTTGTATGGGAGGGGATAGAAGTGTTACAGGTTTTTGACCAGTTAATACTTCGTATATTTAGGGATTTTTTTTTAAATGCATTTCGCAATTTTTCAAATTTCTACCTTAAAATTTCACTCAAAAATTTTCAGTTTATGTGTTTTTTTCAATGCACATGAAACACCTTGTGCACGTTAGACCGGGGGGGTCGGTTTATAACAAATATGGATCAAGTTATTATTATTTTTCTATGTGGATTAAATATAGGTATTCACATGCAAAATTTTAACTTTGTATCTAAATTTCAGGGTAGCAAACTTTTTTTTTTTTTTTGTGTCGATCACAATACTTTATTATTATAATAATAAAGTAAAATTCAACTTGGGAAATGCACTTTTCTTAGCAAAGAAAATGGTTTTTTGGGACACATCATTACACCTGATGATATCAAGACTGACCCAAAGAAGGTTGAAGCTATTAATAATCTCAAAGCCCCCACTAAGCAAAAGGCAGTGAAAAGTTTCCTGCGAATGGCTTGCGGGAGATTTATCAAAGACTTTGGGATAATAACCGGCCCAATTAACGGCTTACTGAAAAAGGATACTCCTTTTATTTGGAAGAACGAGCAGATAAGGGCCTTTTGAAGACATAAAAAGGAGATTATCGTCGGACCCAATTCTGAAATATCCCGATTATGAAAAAACGTTTACACTCTCGACGGACGCCAGTAATATTGGTATTGGAGCCGTTTTGAGCCAGAAGTATGATAGTATGAATCTTCCTATCCAATTTCTTAGTAGAGTTTTAAATAAAGCAGAAAGAAATTATTCAACTATCGACAAAGAGTGCTTGGCCATAGTCTGGGCTGTAAAACAGCTAACACATTACTTGTACGGTCAACGCTTTACAGTTGAAACGGATCACCAACCACTAAAATGGCTTTTTAGCATAAAAGATCCAAGTTCACGTCTTGCTAGATGGCGACTCAAATTAGAAGAGTATGATTACGTTGTTGACTACGTCAAAGGCAAAACTATTATTGCAGATGAGTTGAGCCGGAATATCAGACCAGTTACAAGTGGAAATGATTCTGAAATTATCATATATGACGATGATGTTGAGAACATCTTAAACGAACTTGGTGTGAATGACTCTGGATCGCAGAGCAACATACCTATTGCAACTCCTTTGAGCATTGCTAACGAATCTCAAAAGAACACTACAACATTATCACTGAAGGATAAAAATGAAATTATCCAAAATGCCCACTGTGGTCCTACAAAACGGACACAGAGGAATTAATTCTACAGAGGAGTTTATTAAAAGAACTTGTTCTTGGGAAAATATGTCTAAAGACATAAACGATTTTATTAAAAAATGTGACTCTTGTCAGAGAAATAAAATAGAGAGATTTAATAGAAGAACTCCTATGAAGATAATATCTTCATCAAATAAACCTTTTGAAAAAATCTGTATGGATTGTGTCGGACCATTTAAATTCAAATCGTCTGACATTAATTATGCTCTCACGATCCAGGACGATTTAACTAAATATATTCAGTTTATTTCCATTGCTAATCTTGAGGCGCATACTGTTTCGCAAGCGTTGATTAAGAGTTGGATAGTGCCTTTTGGACTACCAAAACACATTTTGACTTTCTTTGGTGCCATGGAAAATAGACATGCACTGTCTATTCAACATAACTTGAATTTAATCCGCGGAAATGAAGCAAATATTAAGGAAGCCTCTAAACACGGTATATTATTGATAAAAGAAATTTCAAAATAAAATTTTAAGTGATGAATACAAGGCAGTCACAGTAAATCTCAACTACACGATTAACGAAACTACTTTTCTACACAAAGAGTCAAATTCGTTTCGACTGCAATTGTGTTACGACGAATTGACAAACAAATTTTTTTACAAAATAGGAGTAATTAACATGCGAACCCGCAAGGGGGTAGCTGTAGGATGAGGTTTTACCAATTCCTGCAACTATCTTTGGAGACTAGCGACTCCACGGACCTGAGCTAACTATCCCCCTGTGGGATGGGGCTGTAGAATTCACCCACAGCCAGTCCTGCTTGCCCTAAAAATGGCAAATGGACACTCACTGGATCATGGGCTTATCACCCGTGATCTTAAGACCTAAATGATACGAGAAATGGATACAGCGCCTCGGATACTGACTGATTCTACGGTAACGACTTTTGGCATTCGAAAACGGACTATGATTGGCTTCTGGAACGTTCGAACATTGACTGACGGGGGAAGAGCTGGGGTTGCTTGGTCCTTGCACCGCCAATCGGTGATCGACCTTGAAATGGAGCACTATAACATCCAAATCTTGGGCTTGAACGAGGTCAGGTGGACAGGATCAGGAGAAGAACGAACCCCTAGCGGAAACACTATTCTGTACATTGGCCCTGAAAGTGACGCCAGAAATGGCGTGACGTTCGTCCTTACACCGAATGCGATAATCAGTATCATTAGCTGGCAACCAATCTCGGATACGATTATCGTCATCAGGCTCAGGACCAGTGTCAGAAACGTCACAATTCTGCAGGGCTACGCACCAACTAATACCGTAACATCTGGTGACAAAGAGGAGTTTTATAGCCAATTGAGTGCCACATTCGAACGTGTTCCAAGATATGATATTATTATCATCTCAGGAGATATGAACGCCCAGGTTGGACAACACTGGACTAGAACACGTCATGGGGAGGGATGGTGATCCTTGGGTCGATGCGTCACGACCTTGGATTAAGAGACCCCAAAACCGCGAATCATTTGTGGAGTTTTGTAGTACTCGGCAAATGGTCATCGGAGGGACCCTTTTTCCACATAAGAGTCACCATAAAACATCTTGGGTTTCTCCTGACAGTGTTACTCAGAACCAGATCCACCATTTGGCTATAAGTCGCCGATGGAGAAGATATCTCCTCGATGTGCGAGCGAAACGTGGAGTTGACGTGAGGAGCTATCACTACTTGATAGTTGCCTGCTTGAGATTGTGTACAGCAGCTATCCGACGACCACAAATTCTTCAAATGAAGCGCGAGCTTAATGTGGATAAACTCAGAGATCCCAACAAAAAACGCGAATACACCACTATTCTATGCGAAAAGTTATCCACATTGGGTGAATATGGAATGCGCACACTGGACACCAATTGGGAGGCAACCAGAAGCACTTTTCTAACTAGTGCTGAAGAATCTGTGGGATATGTGTAAAGCGGTGAGAAACCCTGGATGTCGCAAGACGCATGGGACAAGGTTGGCAATCGGAAAAAAGCCAAATTGGCAATTATCTCTCAACCCGATGTCAACCAACGAACGCCCGACTTGAGGCAGAACTACCGCGATGTTCATATACAGCTTAAAAATGCTGTTAGACGCGACAAGAGAAAGGCCATTGAAGATCTGGCAAACAAGGCAGAATCTGCGGCTTACCTTGAGGATATGGGTTCACTATTTAAAATAATGAAACAGTTGACGAACAGGAATTTCACCGCCAACCACCTGGTGAGAGATGTCAACGGAACTCTCCTTAATATGAGTGAACACCAGTTGCGGCGATGGAAGGAATACTTCTCTGATATTTTAAACATCTTGTCAGAGGAAGATATTCCGGAAACAGAACAACTACCAAACATCCAACCGCAACAATCATCTATTAGGGACGATCCCCCAGATAAGGAAGAGATAGTTTCCGCCATTCGGTCAATGGCGGGAAAGAAAGCTCCAGGTATAGATGGACTACCAACTGAACTCCTCAAAGCGGACCCGGAAATAACAGCCGATATACTCCTCCCACTCTTCACTAAGTTGTGGCATGAGGGAAGATACCCGACTGAATGGAAGGAGGGCGTCATTGTGAAAATTCCGAAGAAGGGCGACCTTCGGGATTGTGGCCATTGGCGTGGTATATGTCTGCTTACTGCCGTATCAAAAATTATGGCTAAGGTAATTCTCAATAGGATTAGTGATGTCGTCGAGAGCACTCTCGAAGTTTATCAGGCTGGATTCCGTAAAGGGTCGTCTTGTACCGACCACTCAAATACCCTACGGATAATGTTAGAGCAGTCAGCCGAAATGGGTTCGCCACTACATCTCATATTTGTGGACTTGGAGAAGGCTTTCGACAGCGTTAAGCGAGATTACATATGGAATGCTTTGCGTAGGAGAGGTATTCCAGATAAGGTCATAGCAATGATTAAAGATTCCTACGAAGATGCAAGGTGTCGCGTCTTGCGTAGAGGAGAGCTGTCCGAGAGCTTTCCTGTGCGAACGGGTGTCAGACAAAGCTGCATATTATCACCAGCCCTGTTTCTGGTGGTAATAAATGACATCTTGAAAGCTGCACTGGAAGGTGGGGAAGGTA